>CM071145.1:6372500-8773750 GCA_036417725.1 Clanis bilineata | reverse complement strand
CTCGTCGGGTATTTCATCACTATTGGCTTTCATTGATTTAATGAATGACCAGAAATATTTCGGATTTTGTTTAATATGTGTCTTTGCTTCTGTTTTCAGTTTAGATATGTTTTCTAACAATAATTTATCGCATCTATCACGTAAAATTTGAAATGTTAAGAAGTCTCTTTGATTAGCATATTTTTTAAATTTCCGATGATATTTTGCTTTTTCTTTAATGGTCTGAATTAAAGATCTACTGAACCAAAATGGATATTTATTGTGCCCTTTACTGATTAGTGGTGTATTTTTTAGGATAATAGGAGTTATCACTTTGTAAAAGGTATCTATAATATCATCCACAGAATGATTAGGTTGAAAGTATTCGTTCCACTCAATACCTTCTAGTTCTTGTTTAATAATTTCGTAGTTAGCTTTATTAAAATTTGGAAATGTAGTTTTTTGCACTTTAGGTGGTTTAGTGTTGGGAATATCCAAAGA
This sequence comes from Clanis bilineata, assembly GCA_036417725.1. Classification (NCBI taxonomy): domain Eukaryota; kingdom Metazoa; phylum Arthropoda; class Insecta; order Lepidoptera; family Sphingidae; genus Clanis; species Clanis bilineata. The sequence goes on along the minus strand of CM071145.1, from coordinate 8,773,270 downwards.
TATGTATATTGCAGGGTGGTGAGTATCTGTATTGACTAGAGGATTCAGACATTGAGATATTTTAAAGTTGCTATGGATATTAGTAATAATAAGATCAAGTGTACGACCGTGAATGTTTGATATTGAGTTAATTTGAAAGAGACCATTAAAGGCGAGCATATCAATAAGCAGGCTATCAGTTGGGTTCGATGTGGAACCGGAAGTTAAGGAACATGTTTCATCGTCATATCGCCATTTTATGTTTGGGAGATTGAAATCCCCGATTACGAGTAAAACGGAGTTTGCAGGTATTTTATGTTGTGCGACGTCTGTTATATTTGATAATTGAGTGTTGAGGTGATTTATGTTAACCGGTGGAGGAATATAGATAGTACAAATACACAGATCAATAATGGAGTTTCCCTGTCTCAATTTGATAATGATCCACAAATCCTCGTGTATAGATTCCCATTTAACTTTCCGGGTTGGTGCATATTTTTTAAGGACCGCTATAAGGACCCCGCCGCCGTCGTGTTTATTACTGCTGGTAGAGTTACGGTCGCGCCTGTATATAATGTATCTATTATCAAGTAATTCTCGATCGTAGACTGAATCATTCAACCATGTCTCCGTTAACACAATAACGTCCAAGTCCTGTTTTAATGCATTCATAAAAATTGTTTCGGTTTTAGTCCTCAAGCCTCTGACATTTTGATACAATATTTTTACTTTAAGATTACGTTTTGGAACAGGATTGAACATGTATACCATAATATGTATAATTAAACAAACAAAAAGTTACAGCGAGTTTAAGAAGTCGATATCTTTAACCTGTATTGGCTTTGAATTGATGTTCTTTCTTAGATAAATTCGACCGCCAAGAACCCACACGAACTGGAAATGTTTTGTCTTGGCAACTTTTCTAGCAGCCGCGTGAAGCTGCTTATTTAATGGTGACAAGTGTTCACAAACATACACAGGAGATTTGTTTCCTGCTAGGCCGAGATGAGACGAATTTAGTTTTTCGACTTTGTGTGCTCTGTTGTAGGTCTTCACTGCAGCTATAAACTTATCTCGTACTAGTGGGCTCGAAAGCTTGACTATAATGGACCGAGGCCTGGAGGATTCTTGGTTTGTTTTTGCAATCCGGTGATAATTTACAATTTCGTGATCGGCAAGATTACATCCAACAGTATTAGTCAGCTGTTTTATAACTGTTTTCAGGTTCTCAGATCTGTGTTCTGGTACGCATTGAATCTCTACGTTGCTGTCGCGAGAGTGTTGTTCGAGATTGTTTAACCGCAGATTCAAATGGCCTATTTCGGAGCGTAAAAGAGTATTTTCGGCTTGTAGGTTTTCTACAGCTTTGTTTTTTACATCTAAGGCTTCTTTGAGTTGGTCGTACTTTGTGGACATAAAATTTACGCTTTCAGTGAGTTCTTGTATCTTATTTCGGGTGTCAGTACTATCGGCCATAAAATCTTGTCTAATATTAACAAGAAGACGAGACAAAGATTCATCAAGCTTTTTATCGATATACTGCTTTAGGTCTTCCAGTTTATTATTAGATAACGTTTCAATTGTTAGTGTCTGAGCTGTCGATTGTAAGGCGGGAGTTGAATTATTGCCTCGGTTTTCTACGGACATGCATTCAGAGCATGTCCATGGAGCCTTGTTGCCCCTGGTTTCCTTGGAGAGATTTTCAAGACACTGGTAATGATAGGTGGAGTTGCACTTGAAACAGGATTTTAAGTCGGTGGGTTTTATTGGTTTCATACATTTGCAGCAAACAGACATTTTATTGAGAGTGGTTAGATCTTCAATATAGTTCCGTCAAAAAATATAGAATAAATTGTTTATTGCATACATTCGCTGCGGTAATGTGAATATGAGCTGATATACTTCGTGACAACGCCCTCTAGTAATCGCCTCAATATTTATCGATAGGTCTGGGCTATGAGTGGAACCGATGGTTACGAGTAAATCTGATAGATGGCACTGTTTGAAGTCACAATTACTTCTACCATATTAAAAATGATGCATAATTTATTTGTTTAACACTTTTTAAACAAACATCGTGATGTCATAAACGATTATTTAATCACAGTTTCACTATCACTGAGGAGAAACACTAAGTAAAGTGGTCACTGATTTCACTAACTGTCACCAGTATTCAAAAACGTCTGTGAAAACACTGTTTTTTCGCTATTATTACCGTAAAGTTGGCTTGAATTTTTATTTAAGTCAGTGTCTCTTAGTGTTGTTTATATTTTTATGCAATAATTTGCTCGAAACTATCACTTTTTGTAATTTTAAATCAATTTTTATTACGGAGCCGATCTAAACACTGGCACACTAGCGCCACGACTACATCTGGCGACTAGCGCCAACATTGTGTATTTTATTGTATTTTAATAATTTTATTTTCCCGAGACTGGAATCGTAAAATACTTAGCCAAATTCTTTTTGCAACATGCTTGAAAAAGTGTATTGCGCCGACCAGAGGAAATAGCTGGTTGAAAAAATAAAGAGCTCTCTTATTACCTTAGTTATAAATTAATGCATTTTAGTTTGAAAACTTTGAAATTTAAATCTTCTAGGGAGGCACCAAGATCGCTGAAATCCGTCAGATCTCCGGCGCTATGATTCGAATATCTAATTGCGAGGAGCGTGAGGGTGGCAGCACTGACCGCACCATCACCATATCGGGGAATCCAGACTCCGTGGCGCTCGCGCAGTACCTCATCAACATGAGGTGAGTCCTAACTTAATCACATTCAAAATAACAGGTGTGCTACTAAATATCCTCCACGCAAATTTCCTCCATAAGTCCAACAGATAATTTGTTTGCCCATTCTAGTCCATATATAATCACGCCTAAGTCCACCTTGAGATCGATTTAGTTGGTATCCTATGATTATCCTTCAATCTATCTACCTTACGGACCATTCGAAGTCGGTATCACTGCAAAGAATAACATAGTATAAGGCGTCTGACTCGAGATATATTTATATATAACGTATATTATGCCGCTTCCAACAGGTTATACAAAGCCTTATTTTTCCAATGTATCAAATATATTTTCGAAAAATAAAAATCCATATTTGATGCCTTTTCATGCAACAGTTTTTGAAGTGAAGTTTAGGCGGCGATATAATGAGATTTTATCGATAAGTAGACGAGAATTGAGAGTAGACTTTTAAAAACGCGTCTCGTTTAGACACATTTCGATACATGGCATAAGATTGATATGACGTAGAGAGAAAGAGAGCTATACTCGTATATTCCAACGCCAGAGAAGTGGGCCAAAACAAAACGAAGTGACATATACACAATGATACAAAGTGACAGAACAAGATAGCATGCGCATGCGCGCGTTGTAGATGTACACCTCGTGTGCTACAAATGAACAGCTGAGCTACCGCAAATACATAGGGTTATTAATGCTTATCACTGTATTTTATAATCATTTCCCTTTATGTCCTGTATTTTTTTAATATTGTTCTTTCCCCAAGTTACTCTCAAAACCAGTCAAAAGTACATTGGGAAAACAAAGTACCAAGATCTAATTTTCTAATGGCTCATAATAAATGTGGCCAAATGTAGGGACTCATAGTAATTTTCAAATGTCAATTCTGTTGAATCTAGATTCTAGATTAATTAAGGTACGAAAAAGTGAGTAAAGCTTAAGTGTCATTAAAAGTCTTGTAGAGCTGTGCACCATAGGAGGTATAAACGGTTGGATCTGTGTGCAGAATGTCAGAATCTTCGGAATGGTTTGGATACAAACAAACCAATTGATTAATAATAGATGCGTGATTCCTAATAGAATTCCGTTAAAGTATAAAAAATTAAGCCTTTGTTACCAGGGTTGCCTCTGAACCGTTGAAAAGTCAGCGTGACTCATGGTTCATAGTAGCTAACCGTTCTAAAATTTGTTTGTTGTAGTGTACTTGTGAAAAAAAACAATTCATCCCTTATCTGTCTCATGGCTTTGGCATTCTCGAGCTCTTGATATAAAATACGATCAACTTCACAGTTTACGTAAAGTGGTGACAAATGACACCTATTTACTGTTATCATAATTTTTTTATTACAATTCCGTAATATGGAGAAGGTTCACATCTAACTTGTCAGTCTTTATACTTAAACTTTTGAAATGTTAAGAAGTTTTACTTCTCTCACGTGTGCTGTGTTACACGCGCATTTTTTTCTGGTCCGTTCATTTGTCGATAACTCTCACCAATGAGTACTGTCAAACTGTCCGTTTAACATTTCCTCTAAAATTCTACTTTCGAACATTTTTAAAAGAATCGTGTAAACGCACGACAAAAATAGTCGATCTCGAGTCAGCGCCGAATCGATCTCTCCCGCTCCTTCGAACCGGTCCAGTTCGTCGCCTGACCCTGTACAAGCGTCCTGTCCCGGTCCCGCAGCGTGGAGCTGCAGAAGGCGAATCTGGAGGGTAGCACGGGCGCGGGCGGGGCCGGCGGGGCCGGCGGGGCGGGCGGGGCCGGCGGCGCGGGCGGGGGCGGCGGCGGCGCGGGCGGGGGGGCCGGCGCCGGCGGGCCGCTCGCCTCCGCCATCCCGCTCGCGCAGCTGCTCAGCAAGAGCGGCGCGCTCGGGGCGCTGAGCTCGCTGTCGGCGCTGGGCGGCCTCACGGACCTGCTGAGCGGCGCGGCGCCCGCGCACCACCACTCGGGCGCGCACCGCTCGCACAAGTTCGGCGGACGACACGCGCCGCAGCGGGACGACGACGCGCCGCCCAAGAATTCTAAGGAGCGCGCCAAGTATAACCCCTACTAAGGTGTAGGGACTTCACGACGTCACGTACTGATGCAGCCCGTCGTGAATGTATAATATCGTCGCGAGTTTTCGATATATAGTTATTGTACGTCAATCGATGGTTCAAATCTGAAGATTTATCGGTTATCTGGACGACAAACGATGTCTCGTTCTGACGAGTCGATGTCTCTGTGCGACTACCTACTCGGTACAAAACGGTATCGCGAATTTTTTATAATGATGATGACGTATCCTCATATTCATAAATGCTTTTAATACATAATTTTAGTTTTAACTATAAGCATGGTTTTTCTCTTGTTATTCTTTTAGCACATAACCTAAAGTAGAGTATACAATAACAACATTATGAAGCGTCTATGAATAAGAGGGTAAATCTCGTATTGTATGTTTGAAAGAAAATCAATATGACTAATGACAGTTAAAAATTTGACAATAGTAGGAAGTACGTAGAAGCTAAAAGGCTGTAGATTATTACAGAGTGCTTCGCGTGATTTTTTTTTATAAGATATCATTAAATTATAACTAAAATACAGGGTGCTCAGAGAATACATCAAACTCTACTTCATATATAAATATATCTGAAAAATAAAGTGGCAAGATCACCTTCTTAAGACAAATTCATAATTTATTGGCACCAAAAAAATTTACATTAATCGAGTAATTTTTTATTGTTCTTTTTATAATATTTTTGTCATAAGGATTTGTTCCTTGCTGCGGACTTTAATATGAAGAAACGTTTTACATAAGACATTACACAAATCATTTTTCCGAAGCGATAAGTAAGTGTAAATGTTTGGTTCGTGATGTGCAGGCTTTTATTATAGCCATTAGGCATCTATAATTATAATGTTTATATGTATAGTAGGAAAATACAATATGGTCAAAATAACTCGACCTGCTTGAAGTTAGTTACGAGTTCCGTTACAACTTATTATCTTCTTATACTAAAAGTAAATGGCGGAAGGAGTAGCTAACCTTACCGTAGTCAAGTATTTGATGTGTATTGTAGTTTACGTTGTAATAGTAATCGGTGTGTTGCGGACCGTTAAAAAAACGATCACATTTTTTTTTTCAAATCATTGAACTCGACGAAACGGCAATAAAGAATTTATATTAAAACGTAAACAGCTTGTTTTTATATTATATAAAAATCCAAATACTTATTGGAATATTGTACTTGGTACGACCTGGGTTGGGCAAAATATATTAATGAAAATAAACAGTATATATATATATATATATATATTATTTATTATTATATTAGATATATTATACATAATATATCTTTTCGGCTCGATGATATACACTAGCTCACAAATTATATACATTTTCCAGTAAGGGAAACATAATCAAGTGTCGCCTTTTGGTGTAGTGGCAGCAAATATGGACTGTAAACTGAGAGCTCTTGGGTTCGATTCCCAAGTCGGGTGGATGGTTTTCTAACCCGTTCACTGGGACTTCCCAGAGGGGTTGACGTTTTACTTGGTGGTATAAAACTAAACTCGATTAATGATTTCATTGCGTTCTCAGCTTTATGCACTTTAAATTAATCCTTTACGTGAAATAAATTAAAATGCTATTTTCGCTGCACAACCGTGAGATTTAAAACTGAATGTATTCGCGATCGCTATTCCAAAAATATAAACAAATAACAAATATATAGGACAAAATTCTGTGGTAAATTTTCTCAAACGTAAATTGCTTAGACCTCACTGATGGGTCAGTATTAAAGGTTTCGAAAATAATTATTTAAAAAGGTAAAGAATTTTTGCGTTTACATTTATGGAATAAAAGATCGTGAATCTGTGTCGTGAAGACACTATATTATACGTGATCAGTAATATGTATTTTCGTTTAAAATCATACATGAAATGAAAAATAACGGAGTTCCATTTTAGATCTTAATGAATTATTGGGCATACCAAAAACTAAATCCTGTTTTAAGAGTAATCTATATTCTTTTCGAATATTAAATTTAATCTACCGTTATACACTTGGGTGCATAATACGGTTCACCAAACGTTTCTGTTATGAGCTTATCATATAAGTGGCTAACTTGCTGCTAATCACGCATAAATTCTAATCAAGTCATTTGTTCATCGAAAAAACATATTTTTTTTTAATAATCTTAGTTTCATGTAACTAGACCTAAAGAATAATCATTAATCACGTCGCGTTGTAGATGGTTAAATCTCGGTCCACACATTGGGTGAAACTTCTCACTCACAGTCTTTGTGAGGCACAATAATAACCAACCTATAACAATAAATAACAAAAATAATAAACAATTAGTGTTCGCCCAGTGGTCGAAAGTCGACCATGATGAAAACACTTTCCATTATTTTTTATTGATTGAATACCAAAGCTGCGGTACTAAAGTGGTTGACAAACAAGGAACGAAAGTTATTGAACGGTTTTCTCTTTGCCTATCTATACCTTGTGTTGCAGAAAAGTGGTATCAATAGCAATTCCTCATACACGGAGGACGATTTAAAGCGAAGTTACTGGTTAAGTCTAAATTAAAAAATGGAACTTAATTTAAAAAAAAATATTAAGCAATAGGGCGATGATTTTGATGGGATTTCTGACAGTGTGAGCGTCACTTGTTAAAATTATTTTATATTATTGTCTAGAGTTGTGTTTGTTCCTAAAAAGTGATGTGATTTTATGTAACAAACTTCAGCGAAGATGGACAGTATAAAGTGGAAACTTTTTAACCGGTGATCTTTGATATGTTTGGTTGGTGCGTTGTCTGGTTTTGTTCAGTCGATTCGCTGAGGGAAGGTCATCTAAGGGGCTTCACACTGAAAGGAATTGCCGCCATAATCCCAGCGAAACCTTGCGATCGTCCAGCTCTGGGTTTAATGGTTATTGCGAAAAGTTGATAATTGCTTTATTTACCTTGAAATTGGCAAAATCACCCCAATGCGTGGAAGCCATATTTCAAGAAAAATATGAAGAATTATTAAAAAAAAACTTTTTAAGAAGAAGAAGCAATGGGCTTTTAAAATCGAACGACGACTTGTAAATTGTCACAATTAGTAGAAGAATGGCAGTGTATACTTTAAACATAATTAATAACTGCATAGATGATAGGTTGTGAAACATACATAAGCTTATCCAATAGTTCGGAAACGTTTATTTTAAGTTCTAATTATTCGAAAAGATTTTTGAAATTTTAAACAATAAGTACTGTACATAAGTGTAGTAATATTATTGATACCTACTTTTTACAACACTCTGTATATACATTGTTGTCACAAATCTACCACTGAAACGATACCGCGCTAAGCGATACAAGATTAAACTACATACTCTTTAATGAAAAAGCAGCGATAGCTCAGTTGGGTATGGTACATACTGCCGAGACGAGTGTCGGAGGTTTGAGACCAACCCTAAAAAGGAGCATACATCTTTCACTTTTCTATGTTGTGTGTTTGTGTACTTGTTATAACGGTAAAGGAAAACAACATGAGGAAACCTGCTTACCCGAGAATTTCTCCATAAGATTTTCGAAGGTATGTGAAAGCTACCAATCTGCATTAGGCCAGCGTGGTAGGCTACTACTACTAAGGCCTTACCCCTCATTAGTAGAGCAGGCCCGTGCCCAGCAGTAGGACAGTAATAGTACAGGGCTGATAATATTTACTTTTGAATTTAGCTACTCGACTTGTCTCATCCAATGTGTGGACTTTTCATTATTTCAGCGAAACATTTCAACTATGATGAAGTATTGTTTGATGAACAGTAGTGACTCTGTGACAAAAGTTAGATCAGTCTGTAAAGTTTAATTATCATAGTTGCTAGTCGATATTTAATCGATGTTTTTATTATTTAATTTTTTTTAATTTAAGGCTAATAGTGACCACGTTCATTTTTGCACATTATCATAATATTATGGACATGATCTAATCTTGTGTAAGGCATTTTGAAGTTGACTTATTTGCATATTTACCTTACACGAATTATCAATATAAAACTTTTGCAACGTTTGATTAAATCAGTAAAAAATATTACCGTTGCCAAACTATAAAAAAAAAATGGAAATGTATCTTTTATATGCTACATTTTTTTATTACTTCAATTTAGGAATAAATCGTTTCAACTTTTCTTATAAAAGTATATTGTTAAGCTAAAGTGTAATTAGATTTTTTTTACGTCATTGCATTTCTCACCATAGAAGCACTTGGACTACGTATTTAGGGTATATTTTAACAGCGGAGGCGAAAGGCGTCATTATTAGCATGTGTAGTAAATCGAGTTAGCAACTAGACCGATAATCACATTTTTCGCCTCTTCGCTGTTTACTATTAGTGTGAATTCAAAATTGAGGTCCAATTCGTATGTTTCTAAAATTAGCTCCGTAGGAGAAGCGACAGTATAATTTTTATTTGTAAAATAAATCATGTTTATTTAAGGTTACATTTCGTATCTTTTCAGGAGTAATATTACGCGCTAGATCCGTTAAGTAAAAATGTATTGTTTTAAAGTACATACTTAATAAAATGATAATTGAGGATGTGTTATTTCATTACCTTAAAACTGTTCGTATTAAGCTTTTCACATGTTTACGTTCGAAACGTTAAGTGCAGGTAAATATGTCATAAATGGTCCGAAATATTGTGCTTCCTCAAGAACCCACATCATTATCCTGCCCAACCCGATACCTGACACGCTGAACTTTGGTCAATCGAGTACCTACATCCTACAAGTTCACCGGATCATCCAATACCCCGGTAAGAGATTTCCTTTACAATTTTATTCGTGTCCCAGTACGTCCATACAGTACGGGGTGTCACAGCATTACGCTCGACGATTCATTCAATCTGTGTACTGTTTCCCGTCAACACCACATCCAAGCAATCCAGACGAAACATCCATTGTCATTCGTCATTAACATTAGTATATTGTTTTATTATTGTCGCAATATGAAATGATGTTAGGTGTGTAGTGTGTACTGTATAGTGTATAGTCTGTGGCCTGTGTGTATAGCGAGTGGTGAGTGAGCGTGACGTGACGTTGCAGGATCACGATGGAGACGGCGGGGCTGCCGCTGCCCGGGTACCACTACATCGCGCCGAACCACATCGTGAAGGCGCCGATCCACTGAACGGGGCCGGGCGCGGTGGGTGCGGGGGGCGCGGGGAGCGTGCCGGGGGGCGCGAGGGGCGTGCCGGGGGGCGCGAGGGGCGTGCCGGGGGGCTCGCGGTCGCTCCACTGGCCGCCGCACGGCCCGCCGCTGCACAGCGTACTGTACTTCTTCAAGTGAGCGCCGATCTCTCACCGTGCACGACTCGTGGGAATGGTCCGGCGACCCGCTCGGATTCTTGCTGACCATATGTTTACATTTGTTACGAGTTTATAAGTATTTTAGATATTCTTATATTTATTCTCCACTGTATTTGATTGAATCGTATCGTGTCGGTGATGATTATAGATTAATTAGATAAAAGATAACAGAAATGACGGACTGGGAAAATTCTAATATGGGAGATCTTCAAAATGACTGACGTTGTAAATTATTGATCGATCCGTGGTCGGTGAACACCTGTCTTTCGCGGGATACACTTATTATAAGTAGTGAACGAACGATTTGATATATTTTTTCTCGGTTCAGCGTTCACGGATCGTGGATTACTGAAAATGTATGCAGAGGGAGTTAGCTAAGCTGATCGAATTTACTATGGATTTAAGCGGTTGAGTATTTCAATTATCTATCTATTATTTATTTGATTAGGTTCGATACGGATCAGTGATCACAAATGATAATGTTCAAAATAATTAAAATCGAGTGTCGGCGAACAGTAAGTACTGTAGGTGTAGATGCGTTACAATCGACCTCAGACCCGCTGGCGTAGCGTAGTGTTAGTTTAGCGAACAGAGTGAGAGGGTTAAAGACAATATTTGTACATAAAATAATCGTAATGACCTGACAATTAGGTGTTACAGTAATAATGCAGCGGCACGAGTCGCGGCGATACGAAACCGATGGGATCAAATCCTTTAAGAAACTTACATTAAAACGGAGACAGAGGCGAAGCGTACATTTCATTTAATGTCGTCTATATTCACAAAACAAAAGACGTTAGTTGTATAAACATAGTGTTGCTAAATGTGATAGTCTTGTAATTTATTTTACATTTGAACGATTAAGATCTCTAACATATACACAATGTGTGCATCGGCTACTGGAAATTTAAGTCGAATAAATAATATTGGTCTAGGGATCAACGCCAAAGATTGTTAAAATTTGTTTAACATTAATAATGTTGTGGATTTATGCTAAATTATTCTGAGAGTAGTTAATGTTTAGTGATGTAATGTAGAATGATTAGTTAATTATTTTATCACCCTCTCCAGACTGCTCATTGTGTTAGGCGTAGAATTAAAGATAATAGATATTACTGTGGTTATCTACATATTTCCAAAAAAATAAAATAAAAAAATACACTTAGCCTAAGGTAGATTAAGGTAATAATAGGACCACTATTCTGAAAAGCTTTCCAGTGAATATTGTTTTATTCGCATAGAAGAATACTAATGTGCCACGAGAAAACAAAAATCGAGTGCCAAATTGTATTTGTAATTTATAAACTTATCAAGTATTAAGTATATGTTGTATTTTAAAACACTTCTAAATCTAGTAACAAATGTTAAGCTACTAAGTGACAAAAGGTAATCCACTACATATTAATTTTGCACCCTAGTTGTAAGGTTACGCAATTAGATTAAAGGTATATTGTTTCGAAACATATCCCGACGACATATTAAGTATTTCCCCATGTCTTCCCCCAAGTATTTCAATACTAAACGTATGATTGTGCCAAAGTTGTGTTAAACAAATGTATGAATGACGATTTGCAAGCGAATGTCAAGTTGAAGTTGTTGAATTATTTAGTTTGATGCTTTTATTTCGTTGGTATTGTTTTTGTATTATTATACTAGTCAAATTCTGAAAAGGTAGAAAATTATTTTTTAAAATGCTAGTCAAAATTTTTCATGCAATTGGTTTACTCGAGGTAAAACAAAGTGTTCATAATTTTTTATTTTATTTCTTATTTATCAAATTGTTTATTGTATTTGTGTGGTGTCGCTTAAATTAAATGACTTAGCAATAACATTTTTGATAAAATCAATTATTTATAGTCTAAACAATTGCAATTAAGAAAATGTATAGAGCTTTGTAAAGTAAGTACCACACAGGTAATATAGCATTAATTTATAGAAATAGGTAACTATGAAATGATAAGTTTGAAAAATAGAAATTACTAAAGAGAAGAGATTTCATAGCTGTGATTAACGTTCGAAGGGCACTTTTGTGCAATTGCTACGTCAGATAATGGACGCCGTACGATGTAGAGACGAGCGAGTGTCCGACGCAATGGTCACTTCGCGTCAGTAGCTAGGCGTCACTTCGCGTCAGTAGCTAGACGTCATGTCGCGTCAATAGCTAGGCGTCACATCGCGTCAGTATCTAGGCGTCACGACGCGTCAGTACCTAGGCTTCACGTCGCGTCGACTAGTAGTGTTAGTGCACGCTTATAGTTGATGACAACTGACGAGGAACACGACTTGTACACTCGACTCACGATCACGAGGAACGAGCAATCTATATTTTATATGTGTATTGCATGAAACAAGGCAATTGTAACGCAAATACTTTCTAATTATAAAGTATTAGATCATTGGTGTTGTCGTTAATATTTAGTACAATGCAATTTGAATTATTACTTAGTAGGTAAATGACTATTTAACGTTTATTTGTCAAGTGTAATTATGTTCATTTATATTTTATGATGATAATCAAGACAATCAATATAATCTTTATTATACTCATATTTAGAGTAGTTATTATTATAATATACTATTGTTATTTTGATTTGCTCAATTTTTTGACTTATTGTAAGCTAAGCTTCAAAATTTATATTAAGTTTGTTTCTTATTTAATGAACAAGCAATATTAAAGATTGATGTGAATAAGACATATCTCGCAGGCGTACAGGAATGTATTGAACTGCGAAAAATATATTATTATCGTGTAAGTTACTTTTTACCTGAACTTGATGTGTAAGGTACCTAATTGAGGTGGCAGAAAGTATTTTCAACCATCTTATAAGCTTAACCGCTCCTCGTTACATTGCTCAGAAGAGGCTTTCCTTGAAAAGTTTAATTTAAATTAACAATGTATTCGTGCATGTCATATGCACTGACGTTTACATGCTCTATAAAGCCTTAGGACCCATAGATAGATAATGAAGATTTTCTCAAACGGCGCCTTACATTTCTTTATTATAATCCCATAATGCTGGCATATTTATATAGTACCTACTCCACTTGTTTACGTTTTAAAAATTGAATGAATTTTCTAAAGGTTCAAATAGGTGCCATCTGTTTTTAATTTTCGTCGAAGTTGCGTCGAAGTACATAGTTCTCCGAGTGCTCAGATTTGATCGTCAAAGAGTTAACCTTAGCACCCTAGTCTTACACGACTAAAAGCCTTATTTCAATATACTCATTTATTTTACTGTTATAAATTATTGTATTAGCCTTTATTGACAGGGTCAGACTGCGTTGTATGATAGTGTAATTAAATTCAATTTATAGCAAATAAAAATAAATGTAATAGTGAATTTTTTTAACAATTTCGTGTTATAGCACCTGAATTTGAGATAATGCACCATTTTCAAATGTCCTATTTATCGGATTTTTTGGCGATTCGATTGATAAAATATTCGTTCGGATATTTTGTATGAAATCCTTTTGATGCATAATTATATCTACCTGAGCGGATTTACACAAAATCTATAAATTATAAATTGCGATATACAAAAATATTTTGCTACGTCATAAATATGTATATCCACGGTACAGGTTTCAGACGATTGGGTAAGAAGGGTTGTGTCATTTGTTATGCATATACAGTATTCAATATTATATCTGCTTTGATCCTTCTTAGATAATATAAATTTAGGACTACAAATTCAACTTAAATGTAGTTAATCAGGGTATAAACAAATATGGTACAGATGATATCACAATAATTTCACATACAATCGTATAGTTCAAATAAATCTATGGCTTATCAATAAATTTACACAACACTACGATTTGCGTATACTCCCTGCATTTCTAAATTGTTATCTATATAATATCAATTCATTAAATGAATGTAATTCATGTTGCATTCAGTCTATACGGACGTGTAATGGATCGTTCACGATTATGTGAATTTAATTCGGATTGTTTATGTTCAGTACTGTATGATTATGTTTACGCCTCGTATTTCAAGTTCGGTGTTTGCATAATTTAGTATTAAATTTTATAGTAATTATCGACTGAGTATAGTTAAGAATTAATATCAAAAATCCAACAAAACTAATCGGGTGTCTTGATTCACTTCTGCAATTTCAACAAGCATTTAATTTTTTTATTTAATATTAGAGAGCGTTGCATGAGCTTTCTGGAATGTCTTATTCTCAGAAATGACTAACTCAATTATTGTTTAAATAAATATTTAATCAGAATTTGTTATATTTATAAAATCAATTGTAAACTTAGTGTTAATAAGAATTATCAATATTTTGATGCACACAAACGACGTGGCTTTAACGAGCAAGACTATTTTCAAATATGAGTTCCGCTTTCGACGGATATCTTTAAAACCCTTGATATAGCAAATAGCCATAGATAGCCACGTTGTGTTTGATTAATTTAAAACACCTAGTTAATATTGTCTATGAGAACGTTTGTGTGCAATCGAAACAAATATAAAATCTTTGTCTTCTTTCGTCACAGACTAGATGTTCACTTGTCATATCTTTCAAATATCACTGTAATTGTCGACGTATCTAATCGTTTCTTAAATTGATTAATGTTATGAATATAAATGTTGTACTTACGGTTACAGTATACTGTCATTGAGGTTCATTTATAATATTATTAATTGATGTTTGTTTTTATTATGTTAATTCAATAAAGTGTGTAAATAAAACCAGAGTTTTATTTGATCAATCTGCTTCAACCTTCGAGATAATGCTAATCTGGATACTTGACTATATTTGATTATCTATGCATATTTATATGTAATAGCAAATAATACAAAAAAGAATCTCTGCAGTAAAACTGCAATTAAATTCGTTGAAAAATGAGGCAGTAATTCATATTTTAAATTCTGGAGTGGGGGCAAAATGTAGATATCTTGCTATCCTTTTCCAACGCACGTATCATTATGGCGTGACGTGATTATACTGATACTTTTTCCCGCAGTTTAAAGGTTGCACCAAACATCAAAGGCTTATAACTTTTATTTTTGAGTTTATTTCAATATTTTAAGTTAACTACCCAATTATCTCGGACATAAGGTTACACATAGAATGTAGAGGCGACTCGATTATTTTTTGCTAGCTGTTGCCGCGGCTTCATCTGCGTGAAAATGTCTCACGGGAACCGTATATTTTTCCGTGACAAAAAGTAGCTTGTTTGATTCTGATGTATATTAAAGTTCCACAAAAATCCATTGACACAAAGATGCATACAACCTCAAATACTTTCGCGTTTATAATATTAGTTACATTGCATGTAAGTATAATTTTGTTTGGATCCGATTGAGTTCAAAATCGATATCTGGGACGAAAAGTGGCCGCCACTTTGTTTTACTTTATTTTTGACCCGATTGATTTTAAAATCGATATCTGGGTAGCCCCGTCGTAGTTCCGAACCACAGATTCGGTGTCGAACTGAAAAAAAATTGCCACCATTTCGTTTTCCTTTGTTTTTGAGCCGACAGCCTCCGGGGCGTAGCGGGCGAGTAGCCGGCTGTGAAACGTGATGTCGCGGGTTCGATTCCCGCACCGAGACAAATGTATGTGTGACCCATAGATATTTGTGGTCTGGGTGTTGTAAGACCGAAAGTTTCTCGTAGTTCCTGATACCCATGACACAAGACTCAATCTTAGTGTGGGGTCAGGACTCAGGACTATGTGTGTGACTGTTGGGTGTATTTATTTATTTATTGACTTCAAAATCGATATCCCGATCTCCCCATAGTTCAGAACGACAGATCCGGTTTCAAAACTAAAAAAGTGGCCGCCATTTTTTTTTCTTTGTTTTGATCCCATTGACTTCTAAATCAATATCTGGGTCAGCCCTTGGTTTCATAAAACGGATCCGGTGCCAAAACTGTAAAAAGTGGACGCCATTTTGTTTTTTATTTTATTTTGACCCGATTGACTTCAAAATCGATATCTGGGTCGTTACGTAGTTCCATAAGTAGGGTCCGGAGTCAAAACTGAAAAAATGGACGCCTTTTTTGACGATAAAGATCGGATGGATAAATCAACTTTTGCCTTTAGTCCTACAAAATTCGTGTTCGAAGCCGTGGGCAAAAGCTATTATATAATAAAAGAGTGTACGTACTGTTACCAGCTCTTATTATTATTTTGTATTCTTTATCTTAGTGATAATATATGTATAACAGCAATAGCGATCTAGTAGCTGCGTTAGGAGTAGAACGGATTGCTGAGAATTCTGTCGGGAGTTCGAAATCTAACCTTACCCTCCATTTGTAACAATCGGGTAAAAAGGTTTTATATGATGATTTTAGAAATTTTATATGAAATTTATGTCGTATAAAATATAGAAAAGAAAAAAAATATTCCTGCCTCATTTTTCAACCAATTTCAATGCAGTTTTTACCGAAGGGTTTATGTTTTGTTTTATTTCATATTACATATAAAAATGTGTATAAAATCAAACATAGTCAAGTACCCAATTCTATGACTTTTCCAAGTTAAACGTGTATTTTGTATTATTGCTTGCTATAGCCTATGTCCAGCAGTGGACGTCCTATGGCTGATAATGGTGATAATAGTGAAGGGAAGCCTAACAAAACCTTCACAATAATTTCGAAGGTACCTTGTTTGTCTACCAACCTGCATTAGGCCAGTGTGGTGAATTACGGTAGGTATCAGCTGTGCATTGATTGGATTGCGCTAAACGACATTAAAACTCAAAATGAAGCATACTGGGAAATAAAGTACTTTAATAATATTATAGGCTGAAACAGTAAATTATCATGGGAACTGTGTCGCGGAACACACCATTTAATAGCTCTTTCATACAGACACCCGTAGTTCGATAGCAATAAATATTTCAATACTTAGTCCGGCTATTTCTGAGTCGACTATGCCTAACAAATCGCTGATGACCAGTATAATTAAAAGTTTGAATGTAGGTAATATGTTTGTATTTATTGTTTTTTTGAGTGTTTATAGTTAGATACATAGTAAGATCGAGTCTTGTGACGTGGGTATCAGGCACTACGAGACTTTAAGCCTCACAAGTTCACAACACCCGGACCGAAACAAATATTTGTGGGCCACACATTTGTCTTGATGCGAGGATCGAACCAGCGGCCTCTCGCTTCACGTTCGGCTCCATGACCGCTGCGCCACTGAGACAAACGAATAGTATACAACTAAACTGTATTTGGTCGGCTGAGTAATAAGCCTACCCATCGACGTTGTATCATCGATACCTAGTTCCTACACCGATCCGCGCCGCGCCGTCTCTGTCTGATAAATCTGTTGAAATTTTCAGAACACGGACGATCTTTTGCAGAAATTCGTTTTTGTTTTTTTTTCTCTGAAACGGTGTCCGGTAGCTACAGGTACTAAAACCCTAAAGATATAATATTGATAACCGAGATAATAAGTACATTCGTTTATTTCTTATTAAAACGAGGATAGATCTATCGCCGTTTCACAATATGTATGGTAAAATGCCTCCGTGGCGCAGTGGACGAGTAGCCGGCTGTGAATCGAGAGGTCGCGGGTTCGATTCCCGCATTGAGACAAATGTTTGTATGGCCCACAGATATTTATTTCAAGTCTGGGTGTGTGGGACCGAAAATCTCCCATAGTCTCTGACACCCACGATACAGATTATACCTAGTGTGTCGTCAGGACTTGGTGTGTGACTGTTGGGTGTATTTATTTATTTATTAATGCTCGTGATTCTGCGTTCAATTTAAGACTAGGACTAAGGTACATAAACAGTTCATTAATGATGAAAGCAGACTTTCATACCACGAAGGCAACTACGAACCCCCGTCCTTCTCCAGTCTCCACACAGAAACAATGACTGTTAAAAAGCAAGGAAAGATTTATGACGGGGTGGATTGAACGGGCGACAGCAGGCGGCCGAGCGACGCGACGAGTGCCAGTGCGCATGCCCGCCACTGCGCCACTCGGCGGCACGCTGCCCCCTGGCGGACTGGCGCTGCAGTGAATTGCGTAACAAAAGCACACTCGCCTTCCAACGCTACGGTGAAAACTTTCGCCCGGTCCGCGCCTACGGGATGGAAGAGCGAAAAACGAAATAAAACTTTCCCGCGGTGTGCGCTCGCCCTTTGCGGCGTTAAAATCGTTTCTTTTCTCGCTGGATACTTTATAAGACGTGCAGATTACAGCGTTTGCTTTTTATTTTTAGTTCTTGGAGGTTTTTAATAAAGTTGACTGTTGAATAGTGACCCAATGCGGGTACCACCGACCACCAGTAAATTAGTGTGGACGTTTTGAGAGTGTTGTGTTATTTTCTTTGTTTTGCTTTGCTGACCGGCGAGTGGTGCGGCCGCTGGCCGGTGGGACCGCGCTGGTGAGGAATCGATACTGCGGTGGGAGCGGCGAAGGTAACAATTTTATTACTATTTCTATCAGTACCTATGTATATATATTTTTATATAAACACGCAACAACTACCGGCGACATTATGCCGTTAGGTGGTGCCAATAAATGTTACGACATTTATTTAGTTATGTAGATATCACTTAATTGTA
This sequence comes from Clanis bilineata, assembly GCA_036417725.1. Taxonomy (NCBI): domain Eukaryota; kingdom Metazoa; phylum Arthropoda; class Insecta; order Lepidoptera; family Sphingidae; genus Clanis; species Clanis bilineata. Next base: position 8,754,651 of record CM071145.1, on the reverse strand, counting down.
TGTTGTACTCGTAACACAAACACATTGTGAATTATATATTAAGATTTTCCTTAACGGTCAATTGTTGTACAAATAATTGTTAACAATAATTAAAACTCCTACCCTATTGTTGAATTGCCTACCCTAATGTAAAATACTTTTCTTCGATATAAAAATCAAACTACATCTAAGTAAATAAGGCACACGAAATATTAATCGGCAGCTACGATTGCTACGAGTAAGCTATTGGACATTTAAGTTTTTCTAGAAAGCTGTTTTCCGTGAGAGGTCGCGTGATATTGTTCAAAATTAAACTTTACCGAATGCCGGCAAAGGAATCTAGGTCAAATAGACAGGTCTGGATCTATCTACAAAACTCTTTACGTCACAAGTGAAAGGCTCATAACTCTCTGCGGTGAAGGGTGAAAAATTCTTAAATGAAAAGTCGATGTTAGTTTGTCACTACAGGTGTAGCTTTAATAAATTATAATACCGATCTACTAGGAGACAGACTTAAGTAAGCCAGTAGTAAGCGAATTGGATGGAAGCATAGCCACCTATTACATATAACAATCACGTAGGTAGCGACCATGGTAGTGATTAAGTTACAAATATATTTTATCAATAGGTGGTACAAAATATAATGGTCTTTTATTTTTAAAATTCTATGACAAAAATAAATGGCTTCATACTTTTAATATTACGCAACCGTACGTACCTACCTACATACTTGTTTACATAGTCGCGACAATTTGGTAACATTTTCATTATGACATAATCATACGCGGGGTACACAATAATCTAAAATGTGGATAATATTCCGCTCTTGTTAGATAACTTTAACCCTTGTTAATGTTACGCAACGGTCTAAAATCATAAAAACTTATTTATTCTGCTCATTTGGGTACAATTTTATAATTAAGTTACGACAGGGGCATGTTTGCTTTTCATTTTACCAGAATAAAGTCGCTTCTTCGATATTTTAGGCCGAATTTATTATTTCATGAGGACACCGAGTCGTAAAAATCAAAATGGTCCATCAAACGACGTCGGAACATTGTCGCAGCGGGATTCCTGTTGACCGCTCTGGACAGATCTACGTTGATTAATTTATTGACTAACGCTTTTTGTCTTGAAATATATAGTGTGCGGAGATTTATCACAAATAACACATTCTGATTGACCAATTCATCAAGGCACAGATCACAAAAGAGTATTCCAATTCAAATAATTTATTCTGAAAATAAGATTATTTATAACACTTTTACAATGATGGTGTCGGCATTTCATAGTTAGGTACACCTGTGAAGAAATGCCGAAACAAACTCAGGGGTTATCGCCTGTTTTAAAATCGTTTCTACCTACCCTTATCCCACCTTAATGTGGGGTCGGCGCAACACGCTTTTTCAAGCATGATGCCTCTTTTAAAGTCCAAACAATTGTTTAATACATGAGCAAGACTTTATTAATCTAAGTACATGAGCTTATTCAAATGTGCCGGGGCACAAAACAAACCGCTATATCTAGAGATCTAAACAGAGGATCCCATAATTTGGTATTGATTTTCCTCACTGGCTAAGTAGCAGGTAGCTTAATAAAAACTAAGACGGCGCTGTTATTTACTTACGTGGTATGTTGTACATGCTTTAAAAAAATAATTAGTAGTACCGTAAGTCCTACGTAGTTCTTATACTCTTGGTATGAGTTTAACCTTATGAAAGGGGTCAAGACTATGGGCCTTATTTATAAAAATGTTTTAGCTGAGCAAATAGTATGTCCGTTTTATTTTCAAACAATATGACAATGGATAAATGGACAGACTATTCTTACCCATTCGCTTAGCTAAAATATTTTAATAAGTAAGGCCCTATATCTTTTAATTCATTTATTTAAAAAGTAGCCTTCTTACGCCTCTTAATATCCCCTATAAAGTATAAAGCATGGAAACAAGATACATTTTATAAAATCAAGCATTCCATAGAGCTATTATCATCAATCTAAAAATTATCTTTAGCATTGCAATGCAATCTAAGTGGCAGCACTATTACTAACCTAGAGTTAAAGCTAAACTCGATTTATCCTACTGGTCATTCTTATCTTTAAATCAAGATTTGAAATAGAGATTTTTCGCGGAGCTGCAAGTAACCTTAATACTAGAGACTCGATATTTATATTATACCTATATTCACGACTGCAATAGCGTCAGTCTCGAAAACTAAACTCATACAATATATTTTGTTGTGTGTGTTTTATTTTCGAAAGTTCTTACTGATTAAGTCCTATTGTCATGATTTTTCCACTCAGTATTTAATAGTTAAATCTGCTACACTTTTTACAACTTCAAATTCATCCTGCAACTCACTAACGATTTTTTGTATCTGTGCACTAGAAAATAAATCAGTCACATGCATGGCAGGGCAACTTCAAATTTTTGTGTATTTCATAATTTCCCATCACCATTGCATAGAGATTCGGACATACCTATACAAAAATAACAGACACACACATCATCTATACATCAATATAGAGGTAGTTACAATAGTCTTCGAGTAAAATTTTGTTCTGGCATTTCCATTCTCATAAGGATTTCGTTTTGGCTACGGAAACCTAACAAAGACCACCCTTGAAAAAGTGCCTAAGCTCTATCAATAAATAAATATAAATGGACTCACGAAAATCGATTCGAATTCTGTAGGGTTATCGCGTAATTTTTTTTTTAAATAATAGAATATAAAAGCTCCTTCGTTTTGAAGTCTTTAGCTCTGTCTCTACTTGATGCATCTTACTTATAAATTTTAGGGGTGATTAACTTTATAACAAGTTTGTTTCTATCATTCAAATAGTTTGAGTGTCTAAGATAAGATATCTCTCTTACACTCTACTTTTACACTGAACTCCTTTTAATTAATCACCGCTAAATGTTTTTGCAAATAAGACTAAAACTTCGTAATACACCTGATACGAAAATTATAAGTATTTTCAGCGTACATACGTAATTAAATCGTAAGAATTTAACTACTTTTATATTGCACTTTGCATACATTACCCATTACATTAATATTATTGTTTGCAAACACGCAAATTCAAAAATTTCAAGGATTTTTAAAGCTTATTTATAATTCCAGAATATCTTGCACACAATTACAAGTATAATATGCTACTGGTAGGTCCTGGTAGGTACCTGCTAGCCTTTTCGCAGTGTAAATAAATAAATGTCGTTTAAAGCTCTAAAACATTTAAACACTGTTGAAAAATAATGTATCCACTTATCACATAAGTACAGATTATTGCAAGTTAGCGGTGCGCATGTTATGTCATATGTATATGCCAGAGATTAGAACGACTTTATCCCGTTTCCCGAGACATCATGAATATTGCATGAAAGGTAGTCACTAATGTATTCAACGTTAATAAAGAGAGTTTAGCTTGTACCTACGAGTATTTTGCCGTCAAATTATTTCCGAGATATGTACACAGTGGGGGAACTATAGGGCGGCAGGGCTGGCATAAATGCCACGGGCCCCTGGCTCGAGGGGGGCCACCAGCCCAGTTGCCGCGAGCTTATGTTATGTTTTTAAATAATTCAGGTGATTTATTAAAATTCATTTACAACGTGACGATTTTTACGGGGGCCCCGTTCAATGAATTTGCCATGGGCCTCAGATGGTATAGTTACGCCACTGTGTGTACAGCACTTTTTAGGGAGGACATGTTTATAATTAAATAATTTCTCTTTGTAGAGAGTCTCATGGCTTCTCTAATCTTTCTTTCTTTCTACCAGCCCTTATCCCAGCTTGATGTGGGACACGGACACGGTGCAACACATTTTTTGTCTAATATGTTGCAGAAATAATTTGGCTTAGTTTTTACGACCGGTTGCCTCATCAACCTCCATCTGGGCTCATCTGTTGGCTTATCTCATCTTCATAATTTACTGGATTTTCTAATCACTTCATACATTTATTATAGTTGTACTGTGTTTTGTTTTACCCTCTGGATTTAAATACCATACACAGTAAGCTAAAATATTTTCCAACTCAGATACATACGTATGTACACCGCATTTTTTTTAATATCTGAGTTAGTTAACATCCCATACAAAATCTTGTAATAACGACAAGATATTCAGTTCATTTGTCACTCATAGTCATATGAACTCAATATAAAATTGGAACAGATAATATTAAACACACAATGATCATCGTCGCCCTTGACTGTAATATTCCATGGTACGATTAGTTAACATACAATTGTTTTTTTCATTGCTTTGACAATAACCAAATAAAGAAGAACATGACCTCATAATTTTTATGGGATTATTACGTAAGACCGCGCACAGAATATTATCTATAGGAGGACCTGAATTGGTATATCGATGCCAATTAATTAGTTTTTGATTTCTATATATCGATATAGAAATCAAAAACAACAGTCTAAGGGCAACTAGCACTACTATTACTAATCTACAGTTAGTCCTAATTTCAATATACATACACACGTAAGCTCACGCCTATATCCCCGAAGTGGTAGGCAGATGTGTGGGTGTTCTAGTTCGCTAATGTGCCTCTAGCTGCCCGCTACCCACATTTCGCTGAACTTAGTTCCGTCCCAGATGTGATAGGAGGCGAGCCTATCGCCATATCGAGCACAAATTCCAGACTCCGGGCTGATATGGAAAAATCCAATATCACTTTATCCGACCCGGGGATCGAACCCGAGACCTCAGTACCATAGTCGTACCGAAATACCACCACGCCATTTTTTTTCTGTAATTACCTCTATATGTAGTACATTTTAAGTAATAAATTAAATGTCATTCTTTTTTTTCAATTTAACTTGAGGTTAGAACTAACTGTAGGTTAGTAATAGTGGTGCAATTCGCCCCTAGCAATTAATGGTCGATCTTTAGTTTTCCGACAGTTTTCGAGATAAAAATGCCCCTAAGCCTTTATTTTCGTATTTTTAATTAATCTATATCGAGTAAGTAGGCACTTAAAATCCTGAATAGATAATTGTGATTCTATGTCTCGAATTATTTGTGCAGCGGGGACTATAATGAAAATCCATAATTATTATTATAACGCGAGTCAATCGCACGTCTCAAGCAGATATACAAAATAATCGTCATTTTTTACGTAGATAGGACAATACGATTTTTCTTTATATTCACGTGACACAGCCTCGTAAGTCGTACCTCCTGCTATCGGTGAGTGCGGCAAACTTTATAGCCAACATTACAATTTCAGAAAATGATAACCGCATAGGTAATAATGAGAATATTTTGTAAATTTTTGTGTACAAATGGTTTAATAATTGTGGTTTAAGCAATACACTTATAAACAAACCAAAAGTTATCTCTCAGACGTATCTGAGATAATTTAAAAGGACCATACGTCGTTCAAAGAACAAAACGTTATCTCTCACACGTATTTGAGATGATTTAAAAGAACCATACGTCGTTCAAAGCCGTCGTGGAACCCTAGTAAGACTCATGGTGTAGAAAAAACTGATATAAATACCCCATCGATGATCGAACATCTCACATTTTTATTTGTAGACATAAATTGATATGTTTTATGGGAAACACTTTCATTCGATCAGCACTACATAATAAAGTAAAACATCTACTTCGTATTTGGTTACAGGGAAGTTATTGCCTTGCGAAATTGCGATAACCCTCCTGATGTAAAGTAAACCTCTGACATAAATGCATATGTTTGAATAGCAGGAAATGTAAACGATAACGGCCATACAATATAAAAAAAATATTATCATAGTATTTTTACGTATACGATATATAATAATTTAACGTGGCGGCATTAATTACGTGGAATCAAGAAATATCATTCATTTTTATAAAATAAAACAAATAAGTATAAATCGTGTAACAAACGCGGATATTAAAATCTTCTACCGCAATTTGTCTGAGATTTTATAATTTATGTATTATGCATCAAAATAATGTATTCCATAACTTGCTGCATACCTATTTTGGCTTAAAAATACAAGTGCCCCTCCAATTAGTAAAGTTTGGCAGTTGACGTCGCGTCGTGTAGATTTTAGTATATTTTTTCCCCTCTTTGTTGAAAAACAGTTCTGCAGTACTCGCGAAATCCAACCAAATGTAGATATTTACACGTTATAGCTACTAGTTTACTATTGACTGTTGCTACTGTATATTTCGTATCCTTGATCGAAGGGGTGGCCTTCGGGGATACAGGCGTGAGCTTATGTTATGTTATGTTATGATAACTTCCATTTTTAAATCATGGGACTGGTTAGTGGTCACAATATACGGACAATGTACGTTACCTAAATTCTAATTGCCATGAAAATAATTTATAGATTAAAATTACTAAAGAGTATTCCTATATATTCGCAGTAGGTATGAGCTAACGTATATTTAACTTTAAGAACGACTTATAACTAATTTAGCGTTATAACTAATTTAGAGTTACACCTTATCTTGGTTTATCCTACAGCTCACTCCTATTTTTAAGCCCTTTAGGCCCTGAGTTATCTATTCACTCTAACGCATGCAAAAAACGTTAATACAACAAAATAATATTATGTAGATAATAGAATTCAAGACAGAATTTTTTACGTGTTGGTATATATATTCCGTTCATAATATTTTCCATATAGAGAGAGTATTATAAAGCGTGCGTTCACGCATAATTTGCGGCAATTGAATTTTGCCAAAACTGGTATGTGTATGTCTGCCGGCACTTAGCTGAAATACCAAACATCGTTGGAATATCACTAAAGACTTATTGAATAAATAAAAAGCAGCCAACTAAATGGTTCTAACGTAGTGATGAAACTTATTGAAACATAACTTTCCCTGGTCCATAAACTTAATTACTACCAATTTTACACAACTAACAACTTCATCTAAGTTAGTTTCAGTTGGATTTGTCCAAAACTTTGCTTTTTACTTTGGTCGACTATTACTCTTTAACTTGTAAAGCCTAAGATTAATGCTTAATTCTGTATACCTACTACTAGTAACTGTAGGTAGGTACTTGTTATAAAAAATACAGTTGTTCTTATTCCATACTTATATTTCTGATATGGAATATTTGAAAGGTGTATAATTATTTAAATAACAGGTTAGTAGTCATTCTGTGCAAAATGTAGAGTACATACCTAATATTAATTTATGTCAATCACTATTCTACAAAAAGTCTCCGTACACAAAAAAGTAAAGGCACAAAGTTAAAAGAAAAATTATACGAATTTATTCGTAAAATTGAATGGCAACTTTGTAACAAATTTAATTAATCTAAGTTGTCAATAACAGTGTTTATCGCGTTTTAGGAGGGTTATCGCAATTTCGCAAGGTAATAAACATCCCTGTAACCAAATACGAAGTATATGTCAATCAATTAATTGACTCAACTTATTCAATTCATAAAACTAATCATTGAAACTTTGACATCGTATATCTTAATCTATTGATTCAATATAAATAGTATGGTAACGGTTAATACGTAACCAATATATCGATATAAATCCACGTACTTACTTCCTACTGCGTGGTTTATACCCAACATTCGGCAGACAAGATTTTAGCATTAACAACATATTCTTCCTAACTCGGCTACGTACCCACAACGTTTATATCGACTGCTACGTAAATAATTGGGATTTTTTATTGTTACTTTTTTATGATATCGCTGGAAGCGTAGTGATGTTTTTCTGTTGTTTTCAGAACAAACAAGATACTATATTGGAAAATGTGTGCTCTTTTAGAATAAAATATGATATTTTTGTAAATCGATTTGACAACGACCTCTCTGAATTTCAATTACATTATGCTTGAGGTGTATATCATTTAGTAGGCAGCACAAAAACCTAACATGTGTAAGAAGTTATTTACGGGAGGATATAAAATAAATGTAAATAATTATTAAATAGAGTACTCCACATAATATGTAGATTTTTTATTATATTTAAAATATTGAAAATATAAGACCATAATAACATCAGCTCATTATTTTCATCGCGACAGTCTGCAGACGAATTAAAAATTATAGCATATTCTTCTATGTCGTGTAGATAACATGAAAACTATATAATATGGCCTTTATTGATCCACAAACTAAATGCAAATATCAAAAAATATTAGATAAGTAGGCCACCACGTCAAACATGCTTACCTAGACATGTAACTGATATAACGTCTTCATATAAATATTCTCTTATAAACGTGAACATTTTGCGTACGACGCACCGCGCCGCGCCATATCTACCTAGAGGTATACGAGAAAATATCCCTGCGGCAAAATTATATTTTTTTCTTATTTCTGCTGATGTTTTCTCTTCATTTACTTATATTATTTTTACACCGATGATAGAAATAAATTGATATACGGAAAACTATATGCCGACTTATGCAATATATCATTTTATATACCTAAATTAAATATACAACTTTAATAGTTTTATGTCGAACTTCAAAGATTTTCGATGATAAGTATCGTGGCAATAGCGTTATATGGTGTAGTATAAATTTTATTAATATTTAGTATGCTACTACGTCATATTACAAAATATCAAATGGCCAAATGTTATATTGAAAGGTATGGGTCAAATTAAGAGCTTACAGTTTACAAAATAAATATACATTAATTGTTACTTATTTAATGTAATACAAATATTAAGTAAACATTCCTATTACATTACTTTATCTTTTTAGTTATGTGCTGACATTTTCTTTCATATAAGAACTGCCGTCGTTATCCTGCGGCACTCTGTAGATTGATACAGAAAAAAAACAAATATCATCAGCTGTTATTCCTTTTTCTCAATATAGAGGAATATCATCATTGCCCTAACAATTTCAAACTGATGTTTAATTAAAACGAACTTTAGTACGTACATACTACAGAACCCTTTGAGTTTTGAGAGAGTTGTACTTTCACTTGGTTTTCCTTTTGTTCAAGAGTGTTTTCGCTGGCAGACGGTCTTTTATTAAAATATACATAAGGAGCTGTCTGAATAAGACATAACGAGCCAAGTCGTGTTTCTGATGAAAGGACACTTTGAGACCGACCTAATGAATAATAATTATAACTCTCGGTACCAGGGAATGTCTTGTCTTGTTAGACAAGCCGTAAAAACCAACTTATGAAAAATACAATTCAAGTATAAACAATGCCATCTTGCTATAATATATCCCATGATCTATTTTATTTTTACATCAAAATCAAACTACCTCTAATACAATGAACTATTAATATAATAGATATACTTATTGGTTTTTAATTAAATTTCATTTTCCACGAACATAAGTAACTTATATACGTACACACACAATATTGATCCATGTACCGTTTCTAAAATCATTTTTTAAACAGATCTGCAGAGTAGATATACCTATATAATATAATACACGAGAAACAATTACTAAAATTTTCTTTTATAAAAGCCAGAAGGATAATTTATGAACACAACCTAAATGTAATGGAAGAGCACATTTCATTTAGTTTACTTTATCTGGTGGAATAATATTTTTACTTCATTACAACAAACGCAATAACGAGCGGTAGACATGAGGTCAGGGAAAACAAACGCCGAAGCCATTTACTCTCGATTTACTGGAGAGATGATTTTGGTTCGTTTGCTGTGTTATGGCACGAATGCTATATGCTTAACTTACTAAGTGAAAGTCAGGGATTACCTTAGCGAAAATTGACTTATATTAGTTTTAATTACACAGCAGCAACGAGATGCGGTTTGCCGATAAATTAAAATTCAGATTCACATTTTGGTTATTATGTAATGATAAACTTCTGAAGATCTATAAGTCGGATCAATGTGAAATATAATGAAAGATAAAAAACGACTGCTTATTAATCCTCTTAAATAGACATTACTCGGTTAGCTAAGTGAAGATAAACATTAAAAACATAACATAAGCTCACGCCTGTATCCCCGAAGGGGTAGGCAGAGCGCACTCTAGCCAACTAGTACACCCACATTTCGCCGAGCTTAGTTCCATCCCAGATGTGATAAGGGCCGAGCGTATCACCATATCGGGCACAAATTCCAGACTCCGGGCTGATATGGAAAAATCTAATATCACTTTGCCCGATCCGGGGATCGAACCCGAGACTTCAGACCAGTAGTCGTACCGAAATACAACCACGCCACAGAGGCAGGCACATTAAACAACATTCTATATATTAGAAAACTTCGTTCTTTCACCGTCATGCAGAATAGTTGAAATGGTTAATGAAAAATATCTGAAATACGGTATTAGCATCATTACGGACTGCAGTAAATAAGTTAGCATTTTGTAAAGCTCCGCTGAAAAACTGAATCAATGAAGACTGCGTAATCATACGATATCATATATATCACTAAGATTTTTTTGAAATTTCATCACTAAAAGGCTGCGAAAGGGTTTCCAAGTTTCATTTTATCATCATCATCATCAGCCATAGGAGGTCCACTGCATAACATAGGCCTCTTCCAAAAATTTCCAGATCGACCTGTACAAGTTTCATTTATATACATATAAATCGGAATTGACGCTCGATGAAACACATTTGTCTGTGTGGTTTGTTTTTCTAATTCATCCTTTCGAGATAACAAAGTGTACCAAAATTTGTATGTAACGCGGAAATTTGCGAGCGGAAAACTAATATAGTATAACTGTATAATTATTGAGGCCATTACACATATAGAGCCAGTGATATTGACACCCATTATAGAATAACCCGAATCATTCATTTATTTGAGTGAAAGGAAAGATCAAGAAAAAGATTATTTATTGTAAAATACAGCCTACAAAACTGTCTTTTCTGTTTTATAGTTTTGTTTACCCTTCAAACCTTACATAACCAACGAATGCTACGTAAGACATTTTATTTCGTTTTCTAGTTCATCCCAATCTTCTATGAGGATTGAAGATATAAATAGAAGTGGTTACTTATATTACACAGTTTTATTTTAATACTATATTTTTCGTCCTGTTGTATTTCAATTTTCTCTATATATATTTTAATCCTTCGTTACATGCCTTTATGGGTTGAACTTTCAAAAATCCGTTATTAGCTGATGTCTATGGATAATAACTATATGTATGCCTTTCAGCCCAATCCGTTCAGTGGTTTTAACGATGTGTTGATAGATCGGTTAGTCAGTCAGCAAAATGTAGAGTCAGTGTCTGTTTTGCAAAGAAGGTGGACAATTACATAACATAAAACATAAGCTCACGCCTGTATCCCCGAAGGGGTAGGCAGAGGCGCACTAGCGAACTAGAACACCCACATTTCGCCGAGCTTAGTTTCGTCCCAGATGTGATAGGGGCGAGCCTATCACCATATCGGGCACAAATTCCAGCCTCCGGGCTGATATGGAAAAATCCAATATCACTTTGCCCGACCCGGGGATCGACCCCGAGACCTCAGAACCGTAGTCGTACCGAAATACCACCACGCCACCGAGGCAGTAGTAGTAAGGCAGTAGTAAGTTTTTAAACTTGTGATTATTCTTACTTTCTTTCTTACTACCTCTAGAGACACTTTTCTGTTATGGGAACAAGTTAATCTTATATGGATGTACTGCTGTAATTGTTCAATTCCAGTCTATTGAATTAATTATTATTATCGAGTTCTCATAGCTGGAAAGCAATTCTCCAGGTGCATGTAAATTACGCATTGCAACTATCCAAGGGACAATAATATTGCCGGGAAACATAATAGGGCATAAATGTTCCAACAAGACGATTGTATAGCACAGATCGATATAATTAACCAGGCAAGTCGCTTGCCAAGTTGGCCAGACCGCCCGTGACCCACTTATCTCCATACATGAAATGTCATTACAACTGGCGATGGCTTCTTTTCACTCGATATCACAGAGTTTTATTGCTTCTCTAGCGAATACGTATTTTTCTTTCGAAAACTACAGGTCAAAACAGTATTTTTGCGAAGACGCGAGAACTTTCACATGAACTCTGAACTACTGCGTAGCCGCCTCTGCTTACCCGATAAGGGTTCTTGAACAATATAAATCGTTATTTTAATATACAAAAATTAGTTTAGTCCGTCAAAGCTTTCGAAACGTCGTCAAACATTTAAAAATTAAAACCAAATCGTGATAGAATCCGTAAAAATAGTTTTATTTTAATTAATAACATTCGCGTAAACCTAAGAAATCATTAGACAAAAATTAGATGAAATGCTGAAGGGTAATGGTAGAATAGAATAAAACTTCCATAACACAGGATAAAGAAAAGGAAAGGAGAATATAAAATTTTAAGGGGAATATAAGGGGAATATCTCGTGTAATATGTGTATAACAAACCTACTTAGAACTTCATTGTACACATTTAAACTCTTTCAGTAAATATAGGTGTGTTGTCAAGTAACGGGTATATTATATTGATGGAAGTAACACAAAGTTCACGACATTCGTGCTTGGATCGATGCAAATAACATTACCCGATGCCGGGCTATGTCTGGAATTTCTACTGTGCTTCACAACACAGCTATCGTGCCGCACTTTACACGATGTATGCCTATAAATTATGTTAACGATAATAACCCATGTTTCGCGTATCTACACTTAACTTTCTTTCTTTCTATCTACCCTTATCCCACCTTATCTGGGGTCGGCGCAACTCACTTTTTAAAGCATGTTGCAGAGAGGATTTGGCTTAGTTTTTACGACCGGCCGCCTGCCTGACGTCAACCTCCTATGAGGGATCCAGACCCGGGAAAATTAAATAAGAAAATTTGCCAAAGCAACAGAAGCAACAGCAAAGATTTCGCGACCTGGGAATCGAACCCAGGACCTCCGGGTCCACAGCCATACTGCCACTAGACCAAGGAGGCGACTTGTGTATCAACACTTAAGTATATCATATAAATAACTTCTCAGTATGTGTTAATCGTACCTACAAAAAAATTCGATGCTTTCTGTTTAATTGTAGTTTATTTGAAGGTCATAAATCAAAATCATTGTTTTCAGTGGTCTTGAAATTCACTGTAATAGATTCTGTCACAAGTTCGAAGTCCAAAGAAACATTTTGGTTGTTTTTATTCGTAATATAGATGTCTGAATAGCTATTTTTTGAGTAATGGATTTATTAAACACTGTCGTTGGCAAAATCATCAACGTTTGATGGAGGCCATATTTTTTTAAATAAAGAAGAAGAAGAAGAAACATTTCTATACATTTTAATCAATAAAATAGATACTCAATTTTAATATGTTCGAAAAAAAGAAGTAAACCACAGGAATCTGTCTGTGGTAAGTGTTCGAGCCAGATCGTACCGGGAGTACAATCTTGTTTTTTATAATGGGCCAAAAACCAAAGAGGAAGAGGGTAAGGTACCACCGTCCACCATGAATATCTTCAGCATCAAACGAGTTGTGGGTGCGTTGCCAATTTCTTTGATATAGTGGTACCTACTAAGTCAAGTGGGCCTATTACATTACAATTTTCGACCGACTTCCCAAAAAGGAGGATGTCCTCAATTCGTCGGTGTTTTTTTTTATGTATGTTACGCGATATCTCCGCCAAATGTGGACCGATTTTCAAAATTATTCGATATTTGATAATTGTTCGATAGAGCTTATTTCAAGGGTGGTCCCATATAAATTTGGTCACGATCGGTAAATTGGAAGTCGGTCAGTTAAGTTTTTAAACTTGTGATTATAACTTACCTGCATAAGACTTAGGGCGACTTGCACCAATATTACTAACTAATAAAAATAGTTAGTCCTACTAACTGTAGGTTAGTAATAGAGGAGCTAATCGCCCTTATATCGCAGATCTACTAAAATCCAAATAGAAATATCTATTACCTAGTAATTGTCGCCCACTACTCTACAACTTAAATTATTTTTTAATATATTTCCTTTCTTTGTTCTTAAATACATATTTTACAAGTTGAGCGTGTTAACAATTTAATATTCTACAATGTGTATTAATATTTTCATTGCCCGCGCGGCGCGGTCGGTATAATTTGATTGTACGAAGTACGAACCTTCAACAAACATCACACGTAACATAGTTATGGTGTAAATGATTTATTCTCGTATTAGCATAAATGTTATCATTACCTTTAATAGGATTTTCTCACAGAAACAATAACTTATTTACGAAAAACGTTTTCGTGTTCTTAATGGGGGTGTCAACTTTCAACTACATATAATACTTGTAATTTGTAACATCAGGAGCAATGTTTTCGTTTTTGAGGTAGATTAATGATTATTTTTTATGGCTTATTTTCAGTTATGTAGTCCCATCAAAACACTTAAAATGACATAAGATAACTAGAGGGAAATCTGAAAACACTCCTAAACCTTTCTTTTTACTTCCACAAAAGGAGGAGGTCCTCAATTCGTCTGTATTTTTTTATGTATGTTACTTGATATCTCCGCCAAATTTGGACCGATTTTCAAAATTCTTTTTATGTTCGATAGGGCTTATTTTGATCACGATGGGATTTGAAGTCGGTCTGTTAAGTTTTTAAACTTGTGATTATAGTTATTACAACATGAATAAGCTTGCTCGACCCAGATTGATAACCCAAACAATCGACGTAAAGTTATAACTCACTATTCACTTTTTAACGGCTCAATAGTCTTCCACCCCTTCCCAATCTTTATTCCCTTCCTTATAGGTTGGCAACGCACCAATAATTCTTTTGGTATTGGGGATATATATGGGTGGTGGAGATCACTTATCATCAGGTGACTCACCTGTTCGTTTGCCAGTTTCGCTGTAAATAATCACGAGTTTAAAAACTTAACGGACCCACTTCAAAACATCTAATCGTGACCAAATTTATTTGGGACTTCCCTTGAAATAAACTCCATCGATCGAAAAGAATCTTGAAAATCCGTCCACATTTGGCGGAGATATCGGGAACAAACATAAAAAATAAAGACGAATTGAGCACCTTTTTTGAAGTCGGTCGGAAAAAACATTAAATTAATTATTATATAAAAACATAATCATTTTTAGAAGGTTATCAAGTATTGAAATTAAATAATATCTCACTTGTGACTAATATTTTCGACCGACGTGAAACTAAGGAGAAGGTCCTTAATTCGTATGTATTTTTTACGTAGTACCGATTTTCAATATTATTTTTGTGTTCGATACAGCTTATTCAGTCACGATAAGATAAGTTTTGAAGTCAGTCCGTTAATTTTTTAAACTTGTGATTATGTTATGTATTTACAAACAACCAAAATAAAGAAGAAAGAAATATATGTTCTTTATTCAGCCTATAAACTTAAAGAATTTCTCCACGTGGCTCCAACAAACACGTGACTGAACAAGTAGTACGAGTACTATCATCACCATCATCATCATCACGAGTACTATATTTAGTATAATTTTGTATATCATGCCGGAGATATAAAAGAGTCTAATGACTAATGTGTTTTAAAAAATTATAACTTCATTCTGTATTACGTTGCATTGCTAGTTTATTTCCATGATCATCTAAATATAGATGAATGTCATGATGACTAGTAGCCTATTACGAATTTATTTCACAAGCAAATGTATAATGATGTACATATGTATAGTACGCTCGTGTCTAGTATAAGAACTGTAATAATACCCGCATTCATTTAAATTATAATTAAGCACCATTTACCAAGAGCAAGTTTCTTGTACAACATAGATAGGCGAGAAGATATTTTTTTTCATTGATATTTCATTGTGTACGGCTTGATTATGTGATAATTGGAGAAAATAGGGGAGCCTTTCACGGCAAAGATATGAAATGTTACACATTACACCTGTTGCTAAGTGCCGTGCAGTCCAAAAAAGCAATGATCACAGACAATTTGTTTGTCGGTGGTCACCAGAATTATGCCGGTGTGCGTAAATGCTTCTTTAAGCTCCAAAATTGGGCAATAACAAATCTAGGAGCTTGCGACATGATAAAGGGATGACCTATTTTTTTTGCAAAGAGAAACAAAGATGTAGGTACACATATTAGGTATATCCGCCACAACTAAAATATTTAATATTTAGACCTATTTATTTGTTCACTTTCTTTCTACCTGCCCTTATCCCACCTTAATGTGGGATCGGCGCAACACACTTTTTCAAGCATATTACAGAAAGGATTTGGCATATTTTTTACGACCGGCTACCTGCTTGAGGTCAACCCCTCTGAGGGATCGAGTCCCAGTCAAAATAATTTAGAAAATTCGCTTTTCCCGACCTGGGAGTCGAACCCAGGTTCAGCAGGGTTACCACCACCTCTTACAGCAGTATTATTATAATTTTACTTATACCGATTTCCATACAAAACAAACGAATAACGATTATAATAATACTGCTATAAGAGGTGGTGGTAACCCTGCAGTCCAGTGATTGCGTGGATATTAATCATCTTTCCCAGGTGGCTAACCGCTGGGTCGTAAGACCGGCGAGTCCAACATAACCACTCCACTTTCCCTCGAAGTGGAATGGCGGCGATAAATCGTTTTCCCGCGTAAAAAAAAAAAAAAAAAGACCAATATTACAATTTTGGAAGACGTTTGCAGTTAAGCTCATTCAATAATACTTTATTGTGAGCCGAGTTGTAAAATAGGAAGAAAAAGCATCAATGCAAAAAAAATAAGTAGGTGGCTATTATGAGCTATACAACTTCTGAATGCATTTTCCTTCACAAAGCCTGCATAATGTCGTGAAATAGGTCATTCTAATTTCTCAGTTAGTCAAATACTAACGCGAATTATGAAGATATTGGTGACATATTTGGTAATGCTGTTGTAACTTATGCCAAACATGATATTTACGGATGTTAGCTACCCAACTTCTAGGTCATTCACCGCTATAAACCTAGTTTTTAAGACATAAGATTTGGAACATGTCCTACAAATATTTAGGCGCAAATCCAAAATATCACTTTCTTCAAGTAAGCACTGCCAAATCTCTTTATGTATAATGTATCTATACAATAAAATGTCCCAGAAACTTTGTTTTACTTTTTATTCCGCTTTTATCAAAATAGATAACCAGAAAATTATATCAATTTGGCATATAATTAAGATATTACAGTATAAGATAATACTTCTACATCTGATATCGAAAAATCCAATATCACTTTTGGAGTCTGGAATTTGTGCCCGATATGGCGATAGGCTCGCCCCCTATCACATCTGGAACGGAACTAAGCTCGGCGAAATGTGGGTGTTCTAGTTCGCTAGTTCGCCTCTGCCTACCCCTTCTGGGATACAGGCGTGAGCTTATGTTATGTTATGTTATGTTCTACATCTGCTTGTCCTCAGCGCAACCCAATGTTGGGTCGACACAACACCTTGCCTTTGTATGTTACAGAAAATATTCGGCTTTAGTTTTTACGACCGGTTGCCTGTCTGCCCAACCTGGGATTTAAACCCAGTACCTATCGGTCTACAGCTCTTATATGCTGCCAACAGACGAAGAACGCGCATAAAATATGTCTATATTTTCTTATTACAGCTATGTATATCACAGATTAGCATTGTAATCTAAAATACCCTAAATAAAAAGGAGTTCACAAAGAAATGAACAAAAGTCACGTATCCAAATACACAAGCTTATAGTAGACTGTACCTAATACAGAATAGCAAAAAGGCCTCGATTTTCTTTCCCCATTCTACGTGTTTGTTTGCACAACATTTCGCATAAGTGGAAACAACTGACGTGCACGTTGATTAGTAGGAACTGGTAAACATTCGGTATTCTGCGGTTGAAGGATTCTCCTTCACAATAAGCAACAACAGAGAACGTGTAATCCATATTATTATATCATCACAACTCACAGTATCTCGCTCGCTGAAACATGTCCAATTACGGCTTTGTTCGAAGATAATAAGCTCCCCAAACTAGATACATTATTAATTTTGATTAGATTAGTATTTGAGATGTAATTTATTGTAGCTAACGAGGACAGAGAGACACCTTTTATACAAAAGAAGGTTAAACTAAAAAATAATCTTTTAAGTATAGGAGCATGGATCGGTGATTAAAGTCAACACATTATTCGAAATGCAATGATAAATTGATATTTTGAAGTAAAAACTTTTTTAGTATCGTTGTGATTTGAAAGTCGATGAAACGAAAAAGCGACAGCAAAAAGAGCGCGCATGCGTAGTACAAAATATGGGAAAAGGCATCACACAACCGTGGTGTTTTGTATACGTGTACATATTATACGTTTCTAGAGTATTTCCACTATTTTTATAAAAAAAACTTCATCATTTTTATAATAAAATCTATGTAATATATACGAATGAAATATACGAATAAAATGTAAAATAATTATCAAACTTTGTATCATTATAGTCATTACTGAAACCTACAATTATCCTCTTCCCGAAATTTTACAATCGTCTCATTATCTTGAAGCGAAAATTTTTGAAGATTTCACTTCTACCACGTGTAAATTTCACACATGTTTTTTTTTTAATTTTCTGTAAGACAGTGGTACTTCTCGTATAGAGTTGCTCGTATAGACTCAAATTATTGCTGCAAATTGTATAAACCGATATAATACATAGATAATATTATGTTAAACATAATATCAGAAAATAATCTCTTTACAATATTTTGAAGACACATTTGTACTAAAACAACCAGCTTTCAAGTAACTTTTAATTAATGAACGAAAGTGATAAAATATCGCGCTAATACAAACCCTTTAGATCCCGACGGAGTTAACAACGATGTAATAAAAACTCTGGGTCAAAATAAAAGCAATTAACTGTTACACGAAACATGTTGAAAGTCGTTCTGTCTAATTGACTCGTTTAAAAAAATGTATACTCTGAGGGCGTTGAGCAGAGCAATGGAGTTAGGTAGAGCAATACCTACAGCACGTTAGACAGAGATGCAAATACTCCACAAGACCACAATAAATCACGAAGTTTTAAGCCGCGTCTCCTGCACAAACATTACACAAAACATGCTATTTCTACAATGCTTTGTCTATGATCCATTGTTATATGAGCAGAAGACTATGAAAAACCTTGTTTTGAGTAGGTGTTTTTAGTGTTCTGTTTTGAAAAAACATGTGCAGGAGACGCGGCTTCAATGAAAAGGCAAATAAAGCCCAATATCTTTAGCCTATCGAGCTCGATAATACGTAGTTCCGAAGTACGCCTTCACGCCTATTATTCAGCGCTACTTCAACTCTTTTTTCATTGCATATTGTACTAGTATTCGCGGCACGTCGCGCGCGTCTCAGTGTGAACTGACCCTTACATTGATGTCTGTTTATAGGCGTATGTAGCACGTTCAAAGTATACCCAGGTAAATTATTCATCGCGGCTGTTCGCCTCATTCTCGGGGGATGACTCGCAATCCCCTTTTGCTAGATTCACCACTTTCACCGAAAGAAAAGCTATCCGAAAATATAAGTGCACCGAAAGTTAAACGCGAGGGAACTGAAGGTGAGGCAGCTGTGTTTTCGCTTGTGAAAATGCGTAGATATATGTAGTTAAATATTCGCAGTTTATTAAAAATAACTCGGTGATTCACATTATATTTATATTAAAAAATTGAAAATACGAGTACCTACGTGTCAAAACTCTTATGAATATTCCGCTTTATTACAGTAAATATCTCGACCTATCCAAAGAATAAAGTTACATATAATAATGAATCGAAATTGATGTCTTATTTTTCTGAGCTTAAATTGACCTGTAACTAGTATATATTTTTTGTAAGCTATGTCATAATTTAACTTGTTATTATCTCATAACTTTAAAAAAATCACTAATTAAATATATAGAGGTAGGTCAATTTAAGCTACGAAAAATATAAAAGCAATTTCGATTCATTATCATATAGAGCAAGAGCCCGTGCGTGCCAGACCTTCGGATTTTAATAAAAGATGTAAATTTTTCTATGTGTGTCCCTAGTACAGGTAAGAATGATCCCCACCCATGAAGCTGAGGCAACGGTGGCTTTGGCAGGTAACAGATAACAAAGGTGTATAAAATTCCATCTCAAATTTATCATAGAATAAAACTTAATTTTTTTATATTTGATTCATAATAATATCAAAACTCGCGTTGCTCATTGCCAGACAGTTAGTATGGTTGCAACCCTCTGCCGGACACCCTTAAATTATTATAATTTATAATTATACTTACGTTATATTATAAAACCTAAATTTTATATATAATTTTTTGGGGGCCTATTAATCTATGTTTACATAATAGCCGGACAGTTTCAACGGTTCTATCATCTTGCCAGACGCATTCAAAGTGAGCAGTAGTTCGGAGAGCAAGGAGCGTATACAGTAGTGTTGCCAGATCTATTGTGTGAAATATCGGAACACAAGGTTAAAATGATCCGGACATAGGTTTTCAAATCGTGACGTTTCCGGCTGAAGCCTGGGCGCTTCTCGCCTAGGGAAACCCGGAACGTCCTCAAGCGCCGAAAAGGGCCACCGCGGTGTTTTTAATCGGTATTGCCGGTGTAGGGTGTACATAGAGTTAGGGACTCAACCCAGTGTCGCCCGGATGTTTTCCATCTCTCTCGGGCATTATGGCGCTGGGTCGTAAGACCGGCGTTAATGTCGCTGTGATATAGTAGAGCATTGAGACAAGCTTGCCCATTACATTGGCCACAAGTTAAAGAGCATTGCAAGCCCGCTTTCCTGCATCCGCATCGCGAACCACAACCACTCTTGCAGTTGCAGAAAATTGTATTTAGCAAATCTTCTGGAGCAGGTGGTAAAACTGTCATGATAGGCTCCAGAAAATCGTTTCGTATTGTCCAACCCCATACCTGGGGTTCCAAATCATGCCCTAACCAAGTTTGAACTTGATAATATACACGTTTGAAATACTGATTTCTTAAGTTTACGCGAATGTTATTTTTTTTTTATAGCAGAGATTGGCAAACGAGCAGATGGGTCACCTGATGGTAAGTGATCTCCACCGCCCATAAACACCCAAGACAAAAAAATTATGGGTGCGTAATGAAGAAGGCGATATTGAAGACGATCAATCCACAGAATGGAATAATAGTGACGAGGAATATGGATGTATTGACGACGACGATGAAAATGATGAAAATGTTTAAAAATTTAATTAAAATAAGTGTATTTCACTGTAACTTTTTTACTTTAAAAAAAATTTTGCCCTTTGATTAATCTATACTAATATTATAAAGCTGAAGAGTTTGTTTGTTTGTTTGTTTGATTGAACGCGCTAATCTCAGAAACTACTGGTTCGAATTGAAAAATTATTTTTGTGTTGGATAGCATATTTATCGAAGATGGCTATAGGCTATATAACATCACGCTTTGACCAATAGGAGCGGAACAGAAATGAAAAATGTTGCGAAATCGGGAAAATTTATATCTCGGACAGAAACTACTGGTTCGATTTGAAAAATTATTTTTGTGTTGGATAGCCCAATTATCGAGGGTGGCTATAGGCTATATAACATTACGCTATGACCAATAGGAGCGGAGCAGAAATGAAAAATGTTGAAAAGACTATATTTCAGAAACTACTGGTTCGAATTGAATTTTTTTTTTGTGGCGGATAGCCTATTTATCGAGAATGGCATAGGCTATATAACATCACGCTTTGACCAATAGGAGCGGAGCAGAAGTGAAAAATGTTGCAAAATCGGGAAAATTTATATCTCGGACAGAAACTACTGGTTCGAATTGAAAAATTCTTTTTGTGTTGGATAGCCCAATTATCGAGGGTGGCTATAGGCTATATAACATCACGCTATGCCCATTAGAAGCGGAGCAGAAATGAAAAATGCTGCTAGCGGGGAATTTTATATCTCAGAAACTACTGGTTCGATTTGAAAAAATATTTTAGTGTTGACCAAGGGGATGAATGGTAGGGTGACTAAGGGGTGACTGACGGAGTGATTGATGGGGTGACTTATGGGATGACTGACGGGGTGACGGACATGAGGAATGACGGGGTGACTGACAGGCTGACTGATGGGGTGGCGGACGGGGTGACTGACGTGGTGAATGACGGGGTTACAGACGGGGTGACAGATGGGGTGACAGATGAGGTGACCGACTGGGTGACAGACGGGGTGACAGACGGGGTGACAGACGGGGTGACAGACGGGGTGACAGACCGGGTGACAGACGGGGTGACAGACAGGGTGACGGTCGTGGTGACGGACGGGGTGTCAGACGGGGTGACAGACGGGGTGACAGACGGGTGACAGACGAGGTGACAGACGGGGTGACAGACGGGTGACAGACGAGGTGACAGACGGGGTGACAGACGGGTGACAGAAGGGGTGACAGACGGGGTGACAGACGGAGTGACGGACGTGATGACAGACGGGGTGATAGACGGTGTGACAGAGGGTGTGACTGACGGGGTAAGAGACGGGGTGACAGACGGTTTGACAGACGGTGTGACTGACGGTGTGAGAGACGGGGTGACTGACGGCCGAAGTAGATCATCCCATTACCTCTTTTAGAATTATTGTGCTATAGGTGCCTACGACTCACTCTTTCAACCCTCTCTCTCATACGCAGACGAAGTTGCGCGGGTCAGCTAGTAAACAATAAAATTTGATTTACTTTAATTCATTGGCTTTACAATTTTGATAGAATTGAAAATACTAAACTTCGTAAAAATGAAAAATAATATAAATTAAATTATTAGAGTTTCGATATGATTGAAGTTGTGTTAGAACAATTTTACTGAGTATTGTTTTAAATATTTGTTATTCAAACTGTAAAAATTTATTTAATGAAATTTCTCGATTAAGAAAAAAATAAACTGCACAATTTGAACTTAATAACAGTGGATACGCAGTGAAGGGCTGCAATAGACCAAGCGCTCTGTCTCACTCGCACTAGTTACTGTATACGCTCCTTGCTCTCCGAACTACTGCTCACTTTGAATGCGTCTGGCAAGATGATAGAACCGTTGAAACTGTCCGGCTATTATGTAAACATAGATTAATAGGCCCCCAAAAAATTATATATGAAATTTAGGTTTTATAATATAACGTAAGTATAATTATACATTATAATAATTTAAGGGTGTCCGGCAGAGGGTTGCAACCATACTAACTGTCTGGCAATGAGCAACGCGAGTTTTGATATCATTATGAATCAAATATAAAAAAATTAAGTTTTATTCTATGATAAATTTGAGATGGAATTTTATACACCTTTGTTACCTGTTACCTGCCAAAGCCTCCGTTGCCTCAGCTTCATGGGTGGGGATCATTCTTACCTGTACTAGGGACACACATAGAAAAATTTTCAGCTTTTATTAAAATCCGAAGGTCTGGCACTCACGGGCTCTTGGACCAATATGTAACTTTATTCTTTGGATAGGTCGATCTATGGACTAGCGACTGGCATGTTTTTCAATTCATTGTGAAAAATAGAAAATAATAACGTAAATAATAAAAAAACAAAAATAATGATATTTTATTTTCTATAATCCCCACTTGGGAAGGGACCTGGAACCGAACCTATTTAAGCTGTCACAATACAAAGACATAACATCTGTGCTATTGGTAAAATAAAATATTTCAGTCATATTAAACGAGTTGGTTTTCAACTGTGCTACTAACAAGACTGTATAGAATATAAATAACAGAGAAATCGACCGGGTGACCTCACCGGCCGCCGACCACATCACATTTAATCGATACCGCCTCACACTGCGAAATAAAGGTGCCACCTATCACGTAACATAATATGTATATAATACACAAATTTTCAGAATAATAGAAAATGAAGAATTAGGGCCTTGTAATTGTCGTTATTTTTATGTCGTACAGAAACAGGCGGCTATCTGAAAAATAAATGAAACATTTTATTTCGATTGTATGTGGTTTTTAAGCAATATGATCAAATATTGTGTTAGTATGCCAATTTTATATATCTTGAGTAATTAATTTTAATATAACTGTAATGAAATTCTCAAAGCTACATTTAAAAAAAAACTTTTTTAATAGTCATAATTCATTCATTTTTCAGATTGCCGCCTTTGTTTCTATACTCATTATTTAATTGCACCGAATAATGCTGCATCATGTTTTACTTTTATTCGAACTTCAATGATTTATGTAGCTCACTTGTGGATGAATATATTTTTTTTAAATATGATTTTCATAGGGAAGTTTTCTCTGAAAGTTTGACTTAATAAATTGGGCCCGCTCTACATTACTTAAGTTACTTTATACTAGTCTAATTCTGTAATTTTTTACAAGGGCATTGTAGAAATGGTAGAGCTGTGGTTCAACAAAATGTTTGTATAAGTGACACACAAAAACAAATAATAAGTGTCTTTGCTGCTTTATTCCATGATTTTATAATAAGGCCTCCCAAATCTCCCAAATACAGAAATATTACACCAAATGGAATCGGTTGTTTTAATTTTTAACTAACCTAAGTTCTTTCTTTCTACCTGCCTTTATCCCATCTTAATGTGGGGTCAGCGCAACAACCTTTTTCAAGCATGTTGCAGAAAGGATTTGGCTAACTTTTTATGACCGGCTGCCTGCATGACGTCAACCCCCTCTGAGGGATCCAGTCCTGCGTGAGTGAGGTATGCATTATTAAAACATTATAATTTTAAAACCTTTATTCGTTTATCCTTTTTCCACATCATAAGCGATCATCGTGATAACATAGAGACCGACATATTATATTTTTTATCCAAAAACATAACCGGTACATCTACGTACAAAAATTAAACTTAACTATATTTGTTCACAGAAGGAAGGAAAATAGATAAAAGACAAAAGAAAATCTTAAATTACCCTCAGTACCTTAAAGCTTTAAATGAAACAAACAAAAAAAAACAATCTGAAAACACGGGCGTAATCTGAAAGGGAGCAATTCGTCATGTGTATTGGCACTTGGTAGACGGTTGTATCAAAATAGCACGTTGTTCCCCGGGGAGAGTGGAATATATATATGTACTGGCTGTAGTCCGCGACTCCCTTCTTATAAAATTATTTTCCGGGATTATTTTTATTCCCGGCAAAAATTAGCCTATGTGTTATTCTGATGTATTATCTGTACTGGGTGTGAGTCTTCGATGTTAGGTTAAATGATTATGCTCAGATGGTAACCACATTATATACAACCTATTTACTTCATACAAAATAGTAAAACTAATCAGTAAATACGCATGTATTCCGTGCCATATCTAACTCAAGGCTAAGTTTTTGCGCGAAAGAGTAACAAACATACACACATACTCACAAACTTTTATGTTTTATAATATTAGTAGGAAGGAGGATGTCCAATAAGAATGTACGATAGCATTTTTCTTTTTGATAGATTCGATACGATGTTGATAAACATTCGGAAATTGAATCTTGAATTTTGGTTGATTCGCACTCTTATGGTCTTGTGGGGAAAATTGGTTTAATATCTATCAGTTAAAATAAGGTGTCTGTTATGATAATACCTTAAATATTTAGTACTATAAGATATTCTGTAAGCTGTTATTTGAACATATTTTTCAGCTGAAATATAACAATGAAATATGAACAACCCTTGAGATTTTTCGTTGCTTGAATGGTGTAGCTACATTTCGAGCCATTGATCTTATAATAATTATAAGCATTTTTTAGTGTTTACCATTTTTTACGCATATTGCGCATATTATAACCCGACGTACCTACATAGCATATAATTTATGTAATTGATAAAAAAAATATCAGAGCTGCTCTTTTAATAATTATCTGATATATGGCTAATAAACTCGAGCTATATTATCAATTATCTCTACCAACGCTGTTTAATATCTTCGCTTTACTGCACACTAAAATATTTTTAAGTGCTTGATTATCTTCTAAGTTTATTTTTTTATTATCATACAAATAATCTCTATCTTTTGGTTTTAACCATTATTATTACCAATAAAATTGTTCAAATAAAGCAAAATGGTTCACATTTTAGTTCAGATCGTTACTGTCTATATTGATGATATTATGTATTTAAGATTCACTTAAGATAAGGTAAGTTTATTTCTTTTTAATTTAGTTAAGTTATAACTATATTATCGATATTTCATCCATATACCGGAACATCCTACTTATTTATTTGATTTTCATCCCATTTCTCATAACATTCGAAACATTTATCCGTGTATAAAACATACGAGAATAGGTAGCAGCTACCCTTGTCAGAATTACTCTGTTGTTATTATTAAAGGAAATGTGGGTGAAGTGGACCTTTTCATTCGTTATTCTAAAAAGTTACGTTCGGCGCAGCCTTTTAGGTTAAATGGGTTTCGTTGGACGATTCACTCAAATGATATACAAACGTTGACCTTGTTAATGTAAATAAATGCTCTTTAAATTTTATATTCACATGTGTATAATTAATGTAAAATAATAAACTAAAAAAGGAGGAAATTCTTGATGTGACGCTTTTTGCTTTATGGAATATTTGGTAAATATTAAGGTCTCGTAGGTAAATACTCAATGTACAGCACATGTGTGATTGTTGTGCGTGATCTAGGGTTTTCTTAACAAGTAAAAATGTATATCTACTTCTTTCTTTCTTTGTACCTGCCCTTATCCCACCTCAATGTGGAGGCGGCACAACACACTTTTTCAAGCAAAATACGGAACGGATTTGGCTAAGTTTTTACGACTGGCTGTCTGCCTGAAGTCAACTCCTCTGAGAGACTCGGTCCCGGGCAAATCTAATATATAAAATTCTCGTGTCACAGTTTTCGTTGCCATACTCCTCCGAAACGGCTTTGACCGATTTTGATGAAATTTTTTGTGCTTATCCGGTATCTATGAGAATCGGCCAACATCTATTTTTCATCCCCCTAAATGTTGGGGTAGTCCACCCCTAAATTTTTTTTTTATTTTTTAGACAAAATTTTTAATTTCTATTTTTTTATGATACAACATACAAAAATACATACAATCCTCAATTTTCACCCTTCTACGATCAACCTTTATTTTTTAATAGCCATTTTAGTAATTTAATCATTTTTCCTCTCCGGTCGAAAACTGATCAATCGTCATTTAATTAGTTATCCCCGCCAGATGTCTACAGGTGACAGACTGGGTGACAGATGGGTTACATACAGGGTGACTGACGGGTGACACACGGGTGACAGACGGGGTGACAGACTGGGTGACAGACGGGTGACAGACGGGGTGACAATCGAGCAGATAGATGGGGTGACCGACGGGTTGACCGACAGGGTGACTGTCAGGGTGACCGACGGGGTGATGGACGGGGTGACTGACGGGGTAACTGATGGGGTGATGGACGGGGTAACTGACAAGGGTACTGACTGGGTGACTGACGGGGTGACTGACGAAAACGGACCAAAGTAGATCATCTCATTACCTCCTTTAGAATTATTGGATTATAGGTGCCTACAACTCATTCTTTCAACCCTCTCTCTCCTACGCAGACGAAGTTGCGCGGGTCAGCTAGTATAATTAGAAATTTCACTTTGCCTGACGTGCGAATGAAACCCACGACCGCCCGGACCACAGCTTATATATGCTGACACTAGACCAAGGAGGCGTATGCGTACTATTTACTAAAAATCTTAAATTAAGATTACTCATCTTTCTGTTGACGTACTTTACTACAATGACGTACATTAGACATTATGCCAAGAGAACACAAACAAAAGAAGAACATTGCGTTTTTTAGAGCGTAGACGAAATATTATTTTTATAAGGAAAAATATTTTTCATGTAGATTAAGTTTAATATTCATGATTTATGCTGTTACTTTAAATTTTTTTATAAACTATTTTTCAATACAATGTAAATACCGACCTACTTACTACTAATATTGCTTACATACAAACACAATTTCTATGTGCAAAGAACTTAACTGCGACAATGCTGTAGACATGTCCGTGATATGAGTTTTGCCAATTTGTAAAAACGGTGTTAGTTATCTTCCAAATATATATGACTGCACTGGTTGCGGAAATATTGTGAACTAGAATAAATGTATGGGATAAATGTAAACCATCATCGTTATCAAGAAGTGTTAAAACTAAAAACTAGCTCGTAATAGAGACTCTGAATTATATTAGTATGGATATCGTAACCAGCAGCGTAGCGTGGGTTTTCGCCGCCGGGGCCGCCCGGAAATTTGCCGCCCTTTTCAACCGACTTAAAAAAAGAGATTCTCAAGTCATCGGACTAATTTTGTACGAGTATATTACCCGACATTTCCGGCAAATGTCGACCGATTTCTAAAATTATTTTTGTCTTCAATAGAGCAGTTGGGAATGGTACGGACTGCCGAGACGATTATCAGATGTTCGAGACCAACCTCAAAAAGAACACACTCTGACTTTTCTATGTTAAGTGTGTTTTCATTGTGAAATATCGCTTGCTATAATGGTGAAGGAAAACATCGTGAGGAAACCTGCATACCCGAGAATGTTCCACAAGAATTTCGAAGGTATGTGAAGTCTACCAACCCGCATTAGGCCAGCGTGGTAGACTGAGGCCTAACCCCTCTTATTACATAGAGGAAGTGTGCAATAAAGCCACCAAGCTATACCAGATGGTGGCCAACTCTACTCGAACCAATTGGGGGCTAAACAGAGAAATTTTAAAGATTATATATTCCGCAGTGGTTGAGCCGACTGTTCTTTATGCAGCCAGCGTATGGGCACCAAACATTGAAAAACAATATATTGCAAGGAGACTCAATCAACTCGCGAGAAAATTCGCCATCATGATTGCCCGAGCACACCGTACAACATCTCTGACCTCAGTACTATGCATAGCAGGAATATTGCCATTAGACCTGCGTGTGAGGGAAGCTGGAGAGCTGTATGAACTAAAACGTGGAAAACAATTCAATGAACTTCCTTCCTATCAAGTAGAAAGAAATATTCCATACCATGAACTTCCGCATCCAACTGATAGGAAACCTATAGCCTTCAGCTTTCTTTACACGCAGGAAGATATAGAAAATATCAAAAACCAAGGGCCAAAGATTTACACCGACGGCAGTAAAATCCAGGGGAAAGTTGGAGGAGCCGTCATATGCTGGAATAACGGGACAGAAGAGCGACAAGATACCTTCTCACTAGCGCCTCACTGCTCTGTCTACCAGTCTGAGTTAGTGGCTATATTAAGAGCTACAAAGATGGTGCAGACATTTCGACTTCAGGACGCTAACATCATAAGCGACTCAAGATCCGCCCTGGAGTCCATAGCGCGTCCAGAAGCTACGAACCCTCTTGTAGCCGAGATACAAGATCGTATCCACAAGTTAAGTACAATAAATATAGCCACACACCTGTACTGGGTTAAGGCACATGAAGGCATCGAAGGAAACGAACGTGCAGACCAACTTGCAAAGGAAGCAGCTCTGGAAAACGTTACAGAGCTGGCGTATGATAGAATCCCGGTTTCTTATCTCAAATACTCTCTCCGCCAGAGAACTATAAAGTCTTGGCAAAATAGATATGATGAGGCTAACACGGGGGCAATAACTAAAATATTCTTTCCTCAAGTTCGTGATGCTCACCTTATACTGGACAAAATTAAATGTACAAACATTATAACGCAACTGCTGACGGGGCATGGAGGGTTCAAAGCCTACTTACATAAATTTAAACTCATTAACGATCCAAACTGTTCTTGTGGGTCTGAGGTACCGGAGACAGTGCCCCATCTGTTGGATCAGTGCCCAAGATTCGGTACATGGAGACACGACGCAACACAAGAATTAGGTTACCAGATCAGTACAAATAATTACGCGAAAATATTGCTAAACGACGACGATCGCAGAATATTCTTACGTTATGCAGAAAAGGTCGTGAGGGCGGCAGCCAGGGGGAATGGAAGTACTGGGGTATAGCCTAAATAAGATACGATGTATGTCATGTATAATAAAATAAAAGTATTACAATAACAATATTATATAATTGATAATAAATATTAAAATATATAAATATAAATATATATGATTAATGAGAGTGTAAAATTAATTCATAATAATATTAAAGTTAGCATAATATAATTAAAATACAATAATCATAAAATAAGAAATAAATTGTAATTAATGAAAAGATATAATAAAAAAAAACATATATGTAAGTAACAGAACTCAAAATTGCCATAAAATAAATAATGGCAGGTGTAAAAGAAATCAATAAAAAAAAAAAAAAAAAAAAAACCCCTCTTATTAGGAGGCCCGTGCCCAGCAGTGGGACAGTAATATTACAGGGCTAATATTTATAATCTTGAAAAAGAAATTATAGGGTACGTCGTAAAGTTGGGATGATTTTATTTTACGATTATCACGTAGTGTGGGGTATCGTTGGATAGATCGTTCAAAAACATTACAGGTTTGCGAAAACCGTTTTTCGATCCAAGAATTCGTTTGCGAAATATTAAGCTTTAATCTGCGAATGTTTGTTAGAGTCAAGTGTCCGCACCCCTACCACCTAAACAGTTGGTTCTGGAAATGTGAAAAAATTCATGGTAGTCGCACATACGAATTCGGGTTCCTCACTCGGGGGTCTTAACCGCCGATGGTTTGGGGTCCCGAGCCTCGCCATCGGAGGAGAATACATTTATATTTATCATCATCATCATCATCATCAGCCATAGGACGTCCACTGCTGAACATAGGCCTCCCCCAAAGATTTCCAGATCGACCTGTTGGAAGCGGCCTGCATCCAGCGACTTCCTGCAACCTTTATCAGGTCGTCGGTCCACCTTGTAGGTGGACGTCCTACGTCCTTATATTTATAAATATGTTTAATTTTTTAAATATATATTTAAAAATTTTAAAAAGTTTCTAAAATAAAGAGTACTGAACATAATAAAATATACACCCAACAATCGCACACGTAATCCTGACTCCACACTAGGTGGAATTGAACCTATATCATGGGTATCAAGAACTACAAGGGCCTTGCGGTTCCACTTCACCCACACCTGAAGCAAAACTCACTAAAAAATCTATCGCAGTCTGATCGCAGTGTGGGAATTGACACTGTCATCGGGAAATATTTGGTGTCACCAACAGCAGTGCAAACTAAAGACTCGAATTGGAAGTACATGTCCTAGATAATGTCGCCAGCGACCGCGCGGTCCCAGCGGCCGTGCACCGTAACGACCGCGCCGCTCCATCGCTCGCACCATCCGAGCGCCCGCGCCATCCAGCAGCCGTGCGCCTCAGCGGCCGCGCCGCCCCATCGCGCGCACCGCCCCAGCGCCCGCGCCCACTCCACCCCAGCGTCCGCGCCACCTAGTACCAGCGCCACTCAGCACCCGCGCCGCCCCAGCGCTCCCGACACCCAGCGCCGCCCCAGCGCTCCCGACACCCAGTGCCCACGCCGCCCCCGCGCCCCAGTGCCCATGCCGCCCACGCGCCCCAGTGACCACGCCGCCCCAGAGCCCACGCCACCCCAGCGTCCGCGTCACCCAGTACCCGCGCCACTCAGCACCCGCGCCGTCCCAGCGCTCGTGCCGCCCCAGCGCCCACGCTACCCAGCGCCCACGCCGCCCGCGCCGACCAAGCGCCCGCGCGCCCCAGTGACCACGCCGCCCCAGCGACCGCGCGGTCCCAGCGGCCGTGCACCCTAACGACCGCGCCGCTCCATCGCTCGCACCATCCCAGCGCCCGCGCCACCCAGCAGCCGTGCGCCTCAGCGACCGCGCCGCCCCATCGCGCGCACCGCCCCAGCGCCCGCGCCCACGCCACCCCAGCGTCCGCGCCACCCAGTACCCGCGCCACTCAGCACCCGCGCCGCCCCAGCGCTCCCAACACCCAGCGCCGCCCCAGCGCTCCCGACACCCAGTGCCCACGCCGCCCACGCGCCCCATCACCCACACCGCTCCAGTACCCGCGTCTTCTGCCACCCCAGCGCCCGCGCCACCCAGCACCCGCGCCGCCCCAGCGCTCCCGACACCCAGCGCTGCCCCAGCGCTCCCTGACACCGAGTGCCCACGCCGCCCCGGCGCCCCAGTGCCCACGCCGCCCACGCGCCCCAGTGACCACGCCGCCCCAGAGTCCACGCCGCCCCAGAGTCCACGCCGCCCCAGCTACCGCACCGCCCAGCGCCCCAGGGTCCGCGCCCGCGCCGCCCCAGCGACCGCGTCGCCCCATCTCTCACACCGCTCCAGTTCCCGCGCCCACGCCACCCCAGCGTCCGCGCCACCCAGTACCCGCGCCACTCAGCACCCGCGCCGCCCCAGCACTCCCGACACCCAGCGCCGCCCCAGCGCTCCCGACACCCAGTGCCCACGCCGCCCACGCGCCCCATCACCCACACCGCTCCAGTACCCGCGTCTCCTGCCACCCCAGCGCCCGCGCCACCCAGCACCCGCGCCGCCCCAGCGCTCCCGACACCCAGCGCCGCCCCAGCGCTCCCGACACCGAGTGCCCACGCCGCCCCGGCGCCCCAGTGCCCACGCCGCCCACGCGCCCCAGTGACCACGCCACCCCAGAGTCCACGCCGCCCCAGCTACCGCACCGCCCAAGCGCCCGCGCCGTTCAGAGCCCACGCCACCCCAGGGTCCGCGCCCGTGCCGCCCCAGCGACCGCGCCGCCCCATCTCCCACACCGCTCCAGTTCTCGCGCCCACGCCACCCAGTACCCGCGCCGCCCCAGCGCTCGCACCGCCCCAGCGCTCCCAACACCCAGAGCCCACGCCGCCCGCGCGCCCCAGTGACTGCGCCGCCCCATCGCCCGCACCGTCCAGAGCCCACGCCGCCCCAGAGCCTGCGCTGTCCATTACCCACGTCGCCTCAGCGACCGCGCCGCTCCACCGCCCGCGCCGTCCAGCGCTCGCGCCGCCCCATCACCCACACCGCTCCAGTTCCCGCGCCCGCGCCACCCCAGCGCCCGCGCCGCCCCAGCGCCTGTGCCGCCCCGGCGCCCGTGCCCTCAGAGCCGCGCCGCCCAGTCGCGTCGTATTGTGTCGCGTGAATCCGTCACACTCGAGGCACATGGTGCATTAGCGCATACGTTTTGATTATTTAATTTCATAAGTACCTATACAAAAATGCTACGATTGCCGCCCCTTCTCATGTGCCACCCGGTGCTATGCCAATGGGTAATACCTAGTGTGGGTTCAGGGCTATGTGTGACTGTTGGGCGTATTTATTTATTTTATTTTTATGCTGAAAGTAATTGCGGCGCTTGTCGCGCCGCGCCGTGTGCCGCCCCTCTTCAGGTGCCGCCTCTCTTAATTTGCCGCCCCCCTTCATGTGCCGCCCGGGGCCCGGGGCCCCCCCGGCCCCCCCCACGCTACGCCAGTGATCGTAACAATGATTCACGTTTCATACTACGCCATGGCTAAACCCATTCACGAAATACGTGAGAATCTCATCCATGAACAATTGTAAAACATTAAGGGCGAGTCAGGTATAACGCATGACTCGTTGATGATATGCAAAAGCGACCTCTTTATATAGTTATGTAAAAGATACCCAAGGGATGATATTACTCGGGTGAGACCGTAAAGGAACAAAATTACGGTCGACCTGGTTTAACAGTCATACAGAGACAAATTGCTCACAAAATACTTGCGGCTGAGGTTTGACCAAACATAAATTAACTGAGTTATTTCATCTCGCAGAATATGAGTTTATTTTGTAAACGAGTAAATAAAGTCATGCTTATTTCGTGAGACTTAAAATGTACACAAGTTTAAATTAGACGATGAGAATTTTATGACAAGGTTGTCTCCGCGTTTACAAACAACCCTTACGTCTTGTTTTGTATGCCTTTCTTGTTTGTTCAAAAGATATCCAAAGAAAATGAAGTCACGACATCCGTCATTATTTACTACGTATAAATTATTTGAGCAAATATCCCGGTTTCTATTAGAATTTGTGCCAAAACTATTGTGAAAATACGGACAAAAGTTTCAACAGAAGAGCTCTTTGTACAAAGATAAGACGTTTGTTGAGTGGCTTCTCAGACAGAAGAGCTGCTCTTATAAAGCTAGTTGCGTCGAGCCAAATTGCTCGTTCTCATCACGGGAATAGGCTTTTAGTTTAGAAGCGATGTTGAGAGCTGACAGAAAGTATGGATAACTTGTATACAAAGAGATTCTTGTATATAATATATGGAAAATATGCATTAATTTCTATATTGATACCCGAATAGCTATGTAGTTACGCATAGTACTAAATGCTTTGAACACAAAAAATCTAAAATTAAGAAGTATTTTTTTGTTAAATGAGGATGTATAGCACTCAAAAACAATTCCTAATGTATTTAAACATGATTTAAGACGCCAAAACATTTTAATCGTAACTGATTTAGTGTTTTCACAGATCATGATGAAAAATAAAATTCTTAAATGGTTCGTCTAATTTGATAACAAATTGCGCACCAGAATATAAAGGATTAAAAAGATCATCGTAAACGAATTTAAGGAAGAGAATTAAATGTTTGTTATAAGATATTTATTTTAGCCGTACTAGGTTTTGTTATGTATGTTTTTGAAAAATATAGTAACTACTTTTTGCAAGGAAGTGGATCTGATAAAAAATATAGGAATTGAGATTAAATGCAATAATACTTTAGCATGTTTTCTTATACCCCGAGTAACTCATAACCCAATAAGTAGACACAATCTGAGATGGAACACGAATTGTGGCAATCCTCGTGTGATTGATGGGATACATAAATATTACTTGACCTAAATTGATTCTTCGATGTCATCTACGGTATGAATTATTCTTTTGATACGAGATTTTTGCAAGGTTTTGTTCATTAATCCATAATAGTATAGTATCCATGTGAGATACTCCGTCATCTCATCTCATCCTCATTTATCTTTTGTATACTTTCCAGATATAATCAAGATTATGACAGTAGAACTTTGGAAATTTGTAAAACTATAGGCGACTTACAGCACGTAGATGCCTCGATTTATTTTAAAATAAACTTGGTTTAAGCATGTTTGCATGTTTAAGCATTTAAGCATGCATGCTTAATATCTTGCAAGTCGGCAATTTATTTTAAGTCTCGATTTAAATATATTTGGAATGTAATTTAAATCGAATTTAGGACTAACTCTAGATTTCATAAAATCAAGATTTTAATAATAACACTGTAAGTTGCCCTGGTTATACTTTAAAAAAAGTACGTTGGGTATATTTTTAAATGAAACATAGTCGTAGGATTACTTTATGGAGATATCTTCTAGGATAAAAACACCTATATCCTAATTTAAGACTACTTGCGTGCAAAGTTTCTATTATTTTTATTTTAATAACACGATATACATTGAAACTATTATAATTCATATCCAAGATGAGAATATTTCTTTTCTCCCTTCCTCTTAATATTTTTCTTTATTTCTTTCATTTTTAGGACATTAATCTACATTGTATAAATTAAAAGGTTTGAAGTGGCGTTCAAGATAACCCCGACCACAAAACGAAGCTGTGGGCAAAAGCTTGTCCATTATAATAATGGCAAGTTCAAGCTATAATTATTATTTGAAATTCCTACTAACATAAATACTTTAGTAGTATTATCTATTCCGTTGTATATGGCTAAAAGTATAACAAAGTTCAAGCGACGCTTGTACATAGACAAGAAAATGGATCGATAGCGAAACGTAGGTAATAGCACAGTAGCTGATGCTAAATGTTCGCGGTACAGTTGCTGGTCGTTGAACTTAGGTGCAATTGTAAAATTGACCTTTGTGCTCACTCACGTGTGCCATTTGTATATTACACTGAAACAATATCGTTTGAAGGTTGTCTTTTCTTACGTCTGCAAATCTATGTAGTGTAGTGTCAACTTGGGCTTTGAATTATCACTATATTCAGTATGTAGTACTACTAGCTGTTTCCAGAGACTCTATTGGTGTGAAAAAATATTTTATGGGCTATACTGATGTATAATCCATATACTCGTACTCTAAAGTTTCATTCAAATCCATCCAATAGACAGCCTCCGTGACGCAGTGAGCGAGTAGCCGGTTGTGAAGCGAGAGGCTGAGGGTTCGATTCCCGCATTGAGACAAATGTTTGTGTGGCCCACAGATATTTGTTTCAAGTCTGGGTATTGTGAGACCGAAAGTCTCTCATCGTTTCTGATACCCACGATACAGGTTATACCTAGTGTGCGGTTAGGACTAGGTGTGTGACTGTTGGGTGTATTTATTATTATTTATTTATAGTTTTTGTGTGAAATAGTAAAGCCGGGTCTCCTGGACTAGCTTTTAAAAGAAAACACTAAAAACACATTCGAAAAACAACGATTTTAGCTGTCACCTGCTCGTAGAACAATGGACCATAGATAAAAATGAATGTTTTGTGTAGGTGTTTTAGTGCAGGAGACCAGGCTTTTCATACACACAAACATACCCACAATCTTTCACAATTATAATAATACTAGGATTATTTATTATTACTGCATAGATATAACTGCAGTTTATTCTATTCCAAATTCCCATTTGATATAAATAATTTAACTCATCATTTGCTATCATTTGCTATAGGCACGTGATGTTATTTCTTTGTGTGGTAGAGTTACGCCGTAAACAGTTTTTATGTTTATAGTAGGTACGAATGAGCCGACTCGACCGGTTAGATACCACTGTCTGATCGAAAACCGACGTGAAACCGCAAACGAGGATGTAAGTCAATTCCACTTCTCAATTTTCTCTGATTAAAAACCCTGTATGTCTATGCGTGTATATAAGTGATCACTATGATTACTTCCAATAAGGTGACCCACCTGCCCGTTTGCTAGTATAATAAACCAATTATGAAGTAGATTGTTTCAACTCTAACCTGAATTATTTTTAACTTGCTGTATATTTTGGTTTCTTGTCTTAAATAAGTAGATTAAACGTTCAGGAAGCTGCTTCTTATGTACCTTATTTCTTATGTAGAGTAGGTACCCTAACTTTAGTAACATCAAGATTATTTATGAGTTATCTTATATTTTCGCTCAGTTAACTAACATACATAACTGAAAAGGTATGGGACTGCCCCGGTGGCGTGATTATACTACTCATTATACATATGTATTTCGGTACGACTATTGTCCTGAGGTGTCGGGTTCGATCTCCGTTTTGGGCAAAGTGATATTGGGGTTTTCCGTATCAGCCCGGAATCTGGAATTTATGTCCGATATGACGATAGGCTCACCCCTATCACATTTGGGACGGAACTAAGCTCGACGAAATATGGATGTTCTAGTTCGCTATTGCGCCTCTGCCTAACCCTTCGGGGATACAGGCGTGAGCTTATGTTTATGTTATGTGAAAAGGTATGTACATTTTATAAGTATATCTTCATTATGCCTAAAATATCCAGTTTGGGACGAAATTAAACAACGGTAATTTTAATGGTGATTTCCCTAGCTAGCGATGAATCCAAGTATTATTTCATTTTACTAATGAGGAGGAGACGAACTATATAATACGATCTTTACATTTATCGAACCCAGAGGCTCAAGGTTCCACAGCCC
Organism: Clanis bilineata; assembly: GCA_036417725.1. Lineage (NCBI taxonomy): Eukaryota > Metazoa > Arthropoda > Insecta > Lepidoptera > Sphingidae > Clanis > Clanis bilineata. The sequence continues at coordinate 8,717,255 of CM071145.1, read as the reverse complement.
ATTTACGCTGCTAGTAGAGTACTATACTAGGAGACGCTCATATAATACGATGTGGCAATTAAAAGACAAGTAGCCATTCTGAATAAGGCCTTACACCTCTCATTAGTAGAGACAGGTCATGGTAAAGATTACAGAACAGTTACATCTTTTTTAAATGAATTAATTTATACATTTACAAAAGCAAAAACCACTCCTTCAAGGTCACTTTCATAACGAAAATATTAGAAGGACTGCTAAACAGCCCACACAAATGAAAACAGTCACGCAATGAATCGTAATGTTGCCAAATGCCTCCACAATGTAAATATTTTAAGCTTTGCTAGAAAATAAAGCCATTAAGTGAATCAACCGAAGAATAAATCCGAGTGGAAATAAGAAACATTAATGTCACTATTTTATTTGTCATACATTTTAGCATTTCCTACAAGAACTTTTCTCTTCCACTTTGTTCTGATTCGTTGTGAGCGCAATGGGACTACAGTCTACAACTAAGAGTAACCAATTTCTAAAAGACGTCGATACCAATAAATTTTAAACTCCTCTTGTCGATTCTGAACTGAAATTAGGAATAACATTATTGTTATTGTATTTTGCAGCTTAAAAAATAAGATATCTATATTTCGTATAAATATAACATATGGAATAACAATTAAAATCAAACTATGTAGAGGTATTTACGAATACCAATCTTATATCAAGTTACTCCCTTTTTTCGTCTCTGCCTTTGATAAGTTAATTAGCGGGTTTGTTGCTTGTAACGTTAATAAAATAATTAATAAAACATACGCACTCTGACGTCACGATTAGGGTTGCCAGGGCCTAAAATAAAAAATCCGGATATTTTATTTCTAAGAGCCAAACACCCGTAATTACAAAGATGGTTAGATACAATATGACGGTTACGTTTGCCGTACCGCGCAGTGCGCACCGCCATATTATGGGACAGCATTCAAATGACAAAGACAAATACCCAACAAAAGCAGAACTGGACGGACACGACCGAACCGCAAAAATCCGGACACGACTGTAAACAACCGAACATGTCGGGCTAAAACCTAGCAACCCGATTGCACGCGATGTGCCATCAACTGGGGCGCATGAACCTACTACTAAATTAGGGTTAAATATTTTTTCACAATGTTCGCTAATTACATTGCAACCTGTACTCATGCTAAAAATAAACGCGTGTAGAGGTGGGTCGGTAGGTACATGCCACTGGGTGGCGTGACTTCCACAAGCCGCTGCATTAATATTCACGTTTCGCTAACAAACTTTTCTCTATCATTTCTTTTCACGGAAACATAATATACTGAACTTGTCATGCCACATTTTCCATAGCGGACGCATACCTTAAGATGTTTTTGTTGATAACATAAATAGTTCTTTTTATATTTACAAACATGAATTTACGTTTGTTTTGAATCCCTATGTAGGTAGGTACCTATAATTCGTTTTAAAACGATTGTATGCATTTTATATTTTCTCGAGCATAAACTTGTGTGCTGAATATTTACCTACACTAAGATTTATAGAAAATTTCAAAGCTTAATATTATACTAGTAGTTACCTTGTGCCGACATTATTATAAGCTAATGTCTTAAATATAATATTTAGTATTGTAGATAATTCATATTAAACAGACGTGTCGTAAATATCTCTTTTGCTTAATACAATATCATCGACACCTGATCAAGTACATACCAAATAAGGTACAATCTACATTTTATCTGATTGACCAAAACCGTACATACCATTACATGTAATCCTGTTAACGTATTGGTTTACAAATTACAATGCGCTTACAACTCGGTATTATTTCCAATATGCTAAATATTTACATACATAAATAGAGAAAACACATATTGCATACTTTTTCAAAGGATATATAGAGAAGGAAGAGGCATCGAACCTGATAGACTCTTTTAATTCCAACCGTACAAAGTACAAAATAAGTTACGCGCGGGGGCGTTACCACCATCTCTTATAGCAGTATTATTATAATCTTACTTGTACTGATTCCCATACAAAACAAACGAAGAACGATTATAATAATACTGCTATAAGAGGTGGTGGTAACCCTGCAGCATCCTGCTTCTCTATGCATCTAGTTCAAAAGAGGGCCTCATCACTATAATGAAATATAGTCCTAATAAAAGAATATTGTAATAAGGCTTTCCATAAGTAGATACTAAATTTAGTCGCCTCCTTGGTCTAGTGGCAGCATGTATGGGCTGTGGACCGTGGGAGGTCGTGGGTTGGATTCCCAGGTCGGGCCAAGCGAATTTTCTAATTTAATTTGCCCGGGACTGGACCCCTCAGAGGGGGTTGACGTCAGGCAGGCAGCTGGTCGTAAAAACTTAGCCAAATCATTTCTGCAACATGCTTGAAAAAGTGTGTTGCGCCGACCCCACATTAAAAAAAGTGGGATAAGGGCAGGTAGAAAGAAAGATAAGTAGATACTAAATTTACCGTGACGATGTGATTTCTATCCATTTTGATGCACGATACCTTTAAACTCACAATTAAAAGTAGAAAAAAATATGCATTATCTCTATGAACACAAAAAAAAGATTTACTCCATCATCTAAAAAAGTTTGGAAGTATTGATTTTATTGGATTGTTATGCCGGTCGCGTTCTCAGTTTGCAGTCATCCAACAGATAATCTTAGCTCGAACGAAGCTCTTCTTTTATCTTTTAAAGATTTCCAGATCGACCTGTTCTTTGGGGGAGGCCTATGTTCTGCAGTGGACGTCCTATGGCTGATGATGATGATGAATAAGAACGACAAAGATATTTTTTCGACCGACTTCCAAAAAGGAGAAGGTCCTCAATTCGTCTGTCACGATCGAATTTGAAGTCGGTTCGTAAGTTTTTAAAATTGTGATTATTTAGTATTGATGTTAGAGTTTTTTTATTGGTGCGGTGAAATTTAAAAATACCTATGTTACCCATTATCAAATAAGTAAGATATAAATGAGTTATATATACTCCTTGTATTTTAGAAAACACAACGAAGAATTCCCGCTAAACATATGTAATAAATAGTTATTTGAAGTGTTTTCCAGATCGGTATAGGTACTCGTATATATAAGTACATAAGTCTGTGCTATAAAAGGAAATTGTTTCACGGCTGGTAGTCTGCCTGATTCATATTTTAACAGCTTGCAGTCTCAAAACGCTAACAATGTCTATGTATACTACATAGTAATAATAGACATTATATGTACATAATATTATGTACCATATTGTGTTGCGTACTTGCAATCCGCAAACGAGCAACAGAGTTACCTATTAGTGAATAATCACCATTCATGAAAACACCCATAGGCCACAATACTAAATCAACCAAACACAATATGATGCCTGTTTGCTTCACATTAAGATCGCTAAATTAAATCACAACACGTTATCTAACATATGGAAACAAGGCAGGCGCCGTAATTGCTTTTTAGTACGTCTAATAGCAAAGTTTAGAAAGCGCTAACTCATGACATGAACATTAAGAGCACTTAACAGTATCGGTCGTCTTATATATACAAGGCAATAACAAATAGAATGACCGTTAGCAAACTTCCTTACTTATTTGAGATAGAAAACTAACAATACTTAATAATAGTAATGATCCTAGGTTTTTGCTTGCGGCTCAACTCGCGTTGATGTTGTTTTAGTCATATTTCCGGGCTAAAAAATAGTCTGTCACATTATGTCTGTATGTCTGTATAAAGTTCATCACCGCGCTATTTATATTTAGATTGAAAAATTATGACAGACTTGCGATCATATCATCTATTGTCTAAAAATATTGGGCCACAAACAGGGATTTTCATAGTAGCTACAGTAACTCTCTATGTTGCTGTTACTAACTTCAAGCTCTGGTCATTTGTTGCGTTAAAGAGCTTGGCAGTACCTTATTAATATGGTTATATTCAGATACAAAGACCAATAAATTGTTATTTAATTTATTTCGTTGTCCAAAGGTCAATAATACCTCCGATTATTAAAAAACTGCTTTTAAATAAAGTGATAGAGCTACGCCGTAGACAATTTTGTCTACAGTACGAATAGACCGGCTCTACAGCAATATTACCACTGTATTTTGGTACATTATCCTTTCCTTTTTTTGGTACTGTATTAGTAATTGATTATAAACTGGTGTGCATAAGAGCAACGCCAGAGTTTCTTGCCTATTCTTCTTTGGCGAAACGGACTCCCGAACTGGCGGTACCTACAGTAATTTGACGGAATTTAAATGATGCATAAACAATTTATGGATTCAATCAATATTGTATTCGATATGATTTCCTTTCCACTGCAGACAGCAGCTTGGTTACCCATCAGGTGGGCCATCTGCTCATCTGCTCTACGGTAATAAATAAATAAATACATTTTTCCAACCTATTAATAAAACAGAGAAAATAAGAAAAACTCAGTAGGATGAACATGAATCTCGTTTTATACTGCGGGAAATGCAAATACTTTGGAGTTCGCGCAATAAATTAATATAACTTGTCAGACAACCCGCTTCTGAGAAAGGTTTGTTAAGGCACGATGTACGTGGATTTTGAAATTAGATTATAGCCTGTATAGTGTATACGCAATGTTATATAGAAATTGAAAAATAATACCTTGGTAAGTACATACCTAATACTCGCGTTATTCTATACTACTATACTATACTAGCATACTCGTAAATGAAAAAGTTATATAATTTAATGATAAAGTTAATATTTTAATTCATTTTATTATATAGAGGATAGCTGACCCGGCGAACTTCGTTCCGCCTAACGGTCGATTCTTTAATCTTTTTTTTATTATGTCTAATATAAACGTAAGTTACTCCTTATTACATCAGCTACCTGCCAATAAAAGTCCCGTCAAAATCGGTCCAGCCATTTCAGAGATTAGACAGACAGACAGACAAAAATTGTAAAAAACGTTATTCAAATTCAAATCATTTATTCTGCAAATAGGATATTTTATACCACTTTCACATGCCAATTAGGAGTATATATATTGATTTTAAGATATTGATAAAGTAATAAACGCGTCGGCATTTCATGGCTATCCCTGAGAAGAAATGCCGAAACAAACTCAAGGGTTCAAATATTTTGGTGTATATACCGTATATATAGTCATATACATGTAGTAAAAAACTGTTATTTCAATATTACAAACAGACACTCCAATCTTATTTATATTTATAGATTATTGACGGGATCACAAATGATATGATATTTATTGGCTGTGTAACTAACCTTTGCTTAAATGGTGTATTCAAGATCAGTGTTGAGCACGGACGACCGGTAGTGTACAACTGTGCGGCGCATCCGGCTTCTTTCAATTTTGTTCCGGAGGCTTTATGCTAATACCCTCCGGAATCAGTCCAGAGCCCCGCGGCTTGTTATCTACGTCCCAACCGGCTGTTTAGAAATACCTGTCACTAATCTCAGCCTTTTCCGTGCGCCTAGCGAACTATACTTGAATAAATTGGATGCTTGCTCCAGACTTTTGTCAATGTTTTATTGCAAATTTATAGAAAAAAATTACCTCAAATTATCACTTTTTTTTAAATGTCTGTACTTAGTACAGTAATTCTAATGAATTACGTGATGGTATGAAAACAACGTGATGTAGGTAATCCATCACGTTATTTCATCCTTTTACAAATTTTCTTTACATTTCGAGCTAATAAAAGGAATAGGTATTCTTTCATCCAATTTTCAAAATGAATTAGTACTATTACTATATAAGTAGCACATAACCTCTTTTAGCTACTATATTTAATTGTATTATAGAGTAATAATTATGATATAGTATATGGATAAGTCTTACCAATTCTAATATGAATATCAAACAATATATATGAATAAAAAAATGGTTCCTACGTGATGGTTGTCATGAATTCGTTATTGGCTTAATTTCATTAGCATATTGTTCGAGACTACCGAACAAATCCTCAATTTACATCCAGCGCATTTCACTGAATGGAATTATATTAAAATAAACACATACTATATTTATAAAATTATGTTCTACATTATTGGCTTGTTATATCGAGTTAATCTTACTTTTGTGGTAAGGGATCATAGAAGCATGACTACAAAATATTTGGAAGGAAAATCACTTAAACCCTTTCCATAAAGCAGATATAGATAATCATGGCGTTTTTAGCCACTAAAAATTCGCCATTAGTCCCGCTATCCAATAGTGTTTTTTTCATGTAGACTAAAACAATAAACGAGTACAAAATATGTTTTAGATACAACGTAGCATTACATTATATTTATAATTTACATGAAAGATATAACTTAGTTTAATTTAAAAAATGTTTTAACTTTTAGTCTAGCACTTTTTATTCAAGGAAACCTCGATGCCCAAGGACTCTCACGCGCCATTCCTACTTGGTACGCATTATGACTATACTTATACTAATAGTATAATTAAACGTAGTTTAAGGTCACTCGTCAATCAAACAAAGATAGTTAGCATGAGGGTTATGAGCGTTGTAGATCACTTATCATTAGGTGACCCACATTCTCGTTTGTTGGTGCCTGCTATTAAGACCTCTATATACTTATATATTCACTTAAAACAACTTTGTAGATAAGATATTTGCGAATCGATGGCAAAGTAATTGGTTAAGAGATGATTTTTTTTTATAAATAAGGCCCTATGTTTTAACACTAATCAGTCGGTATTCAAAGTTCCTAAGAGGTATTATCATTATTCCAGATATTAAGAGCGACATGCATCGGCGGTCACAGGGAGAGCGTGCGGTTTGATCCACCACTCCGCATGCCGAAAACACTCCGCAGTCAGCAGAAAGGTATACATAATCAATCACCATCTTATAATCTTTAATAATAAAGTTTAAAACATAAAAACTCTTTAGTGCCTACTACTATGCTCAATCGCGACATCTATGCTGTTGTTCGTTAACAAGTTTACTCCATAGTCGTACATCAGATATTGACCAAGTTTACACGGTGGTCCTATATTAGTTATCCCTTGGTACAAGCACTTCTTTCTACCTGCCCTTATCCCACCTTAATGTGGGGTCGGCGCAACACACTTTTTCAAGCATGTTGCATAAAGGATTTAGCCTGCCTGACGTCAACCTGAGGGAACCAGTCCCGGGAAAATTAAATTAGAAAATTATCTTTTCCCAGCCTGGGAATCGAACCCAGAACCTCCAGGTTTACAGCCCATATATGCTGCCACTAGACCAAAGAGGCGAAAAACCTCTTGGTATAAGCACTTTTGAATAAAAAAGGATCTTTCAAATCGGTTTGTCAGAGATATAAATAAAAATATAGCTGAATCGAGGACCTTCTTATGAATTCGGTTGAAAACACTAAATAAAATAAGAGTAGTATAATAAAATAGCAGCCATAGCTCAGTTGGGAATGGTACGGACTGACGAGACAAGTGTCGGCGGTTCGAGACCAACCCCAAAATGGAGCATACACCTCTGACTTTTCTATGTTAAGTGTATTTTCATTGTGAAATATCGCTTGCTATAACGGTGAAGGAAAACATCGTGAGGAAACCTGCATACCTGAGAATTTCTTCACAAGAATTTCGAAGGTATGTGAAGTCTACCAACCCGCATTAGGCCAGCGTGGTAGACTAATGCCTAACCCCTCTCATTGGTAGAGGAGGCCCGTGCCCAGCAGTGGGACAGTAATATTACAGGGCTAATATTATTATTATTATTATAATAAAATACAACATTTTTCGTTAAAGTATGTACATTATAATATTCTAATGCAACCACTCTGAACAAAAGATAATGAAAGCTTGCTGAAAACTTCAACAATTAGCGACCGTATTTAATTGTAAATTCTCCATTCATTCGGATAAATGCTTGGTGCGGACTTGTAATTAAAGCTATTGTTTCTGAAACAAGCTATGTTTTCTGTCGGATATCAGAGTAGGTAATAAATATTAAAGTTCGAAAACTTTTACTGATTTTTAAAAACTTTTGTAATGAACTTTCATAAATTAATATAAAATACAGATCAGATACTCCTCTCAAACTCTTCTCTTTATATATTAGTAGACAAGACCGATATACATATAGATTTATTCATACAAATGAATTAATTTTGAAACAAAACAGAACCAAGTGATAAAATTCGAATACAAGTTTACTTTAAACCAGTAGGCCAACAATGAGGTTTTTTTTCATTACTCGCTAGCGACTCCGTAAAATGTTTGTATGACAAACACCTGAACGCCTCTAGCGGTTACGCGGGGAACTGACGTTTTTCATACAAATATTGTACGGCCTCGCTCGCGTAAATACGTGCAACAAACTCATGGTTGAGCTACGTACACATACCTATTTTACGTAGTACGCACCTATGTGCGTACTCATGTATGTATGCGTAATGTTATATAGAAATAAGATGATAGCATCTTTTCTCTATAAAACTTGATGCATGGCAATGATTCGCTACCGTAAAATGAAGTGAATAGAAACTCGCTGGTGAATAGAAATAAATTGGTTTTGTTTTTTAATTATCTGTACTGGCTTATATGTTAATATGTTGTCATGAACAACAAAATATAAACATTTTTTCAACGATTTTGCACACAAATAATGCTTTTGTTTATATATTGATGAATCCATTTGTATTATACTCACTCAAACTCTCATTTCTATTAACCTGCCGGTTTCTATTCACCCCGTTTTATCGTGTGTCAAGTGTTATTGCTGACGTCACTAAAACATAACTTTTTTTAAGTAGGTCATGTATTTAATTCCCAGCTTACAGCAAAAAATAATGAGAGGCCGACCTTGCTACACGCTAGTTACATTACAGATGACTGCATTTCTCGTTGGTAATACGTTTAAAAATGCTAACCACTGAATATACTACAAAATCATACAATCTTGACTGACTCAGTAGCTTAGTTGTAATACGTATGCATGTGTTACGACTACCGTCTTTACTCATGAGGTCTCTGTTTCGATCTCCGAGTCGGGTTAAGTGATATTGGGTTTTTCTACTCAGTATCTCATTATTTGTCCCTAGCATGATGATAGGCTCGCCACATACCACATCTGGGACGGAAATAAGCGCCGCATAATTGCTCTCTAATCTAACCCTTCGGGGATACATGCATAAGTTTATGTAGGTACAATTTCAAATATTAAGAAGTGTTTCGACATAAGTTGTAGCCATAATGTACCATCAAATTTAACTATATAGCGTTACATAAATCCGTGAATGTTCAAAGCCTGTTATAAACTTTTCTTTTTAATATTTTATATCATACCATGCTCGTCAATTACTAACTAAAATAAAAATACGTACACTATAAATAAATAACACCTAACAACAGTCACATATGTACATACTCCTGACCCCACACTAAGATCGAGTCTTGTGTCGTGGGTATCAGGAACTACGACAGAATTTCGGTCTCACAACACCCAGACCTGAAACAAATATCTATTATCTGTAGGCCATAAAACATTTGTCTCGGTGCGGGAATCGAACCCGCGGCCTCTCGCTTCACAGCCGGCTAATCGCCCCGTGCGCCACGGAGGCTGGCATTACAATTCTATTTTCTCAAAGATATAATCTTTCAAACGCCAGAAAGTCAGAAAGTCTACGTCTAGGACTTACTTTTCATTCCCTTTGTAGGAAAGCTCCGGCACGAATTTAGGCCTTTGACACATTATGTAAGCTTACATTTATCGATCGAGGTCTCTTTACCTCTTGCCAACGCGGCCTTGTAACAATCTCAAGGAATATAGTTATATGAAAACTGGTTAATACAAATAATTATCTAATATGGACAAAATTAACTGAAACTAAAATATAACAATAAATGACATTTATGAGACCGCATCATAATTCATTTTTTCAATTTATATCATGGAGCCTCGTAATTATGTAAGTTTTGAGTAACTATAAACTCTTCATGTCAATAAACATTTATTATGATAATTCTGTACCTCAGACGCATACAATATCAAGCGCCAATAAGCTAATAATTTTACGGGAGAGCCGAAAATGTGCTTCGCAGATGTAGTAAAGCCAGTACTGGTCAATTTATTTATTTTAGAAAATTTTGCAGCTTCCTTGGTCTAGTGGCAGCATATCTGGGTGGTGGATCGGGAGGTCCTGGGTTCGATTCTCAGCTCAGGCAAAACGAATTTTCTATTTTAATTACCCGGGACTGGATCCCCCAGCTTAGGCAGGCAGCCGGTCGTAAAAACTAAGCCAAATCCTTTCTGCACGATGCTTGAATAAATGTGTTGCGACGACCTCACATAAAGGTAAAGTAAAGGGATAAGAAGAAAGAAACAAACATTTTAGGAAGATTTACAGACAACAATACGCATAGATTCTGTAAATAGGCCTGTGCTAATTACAAATCAAATGTGCTCGCCCCCTATCACATCTGGGACGGAACTAAGCTCGGCGAAATGTGAGCGTTCTAGTTCGCTGGTGCGCCTCTGCCTACCCCTTCGAGGATACAGGCGTGAGCTTATGTATATATGTATGTATGAAGTAACATATAACCAGTTGTGGATTTACGAATATGATTGATTTTACAAAGAAAAATGTTGTTCTTGTAATGTTGTTTAAATTTAAATTAATTACCTAAAAGATATAGAAATTATTTTAACTGTATATAAATAGTGACGGGCGGCTCCCCCGCCTCCAATAGATTACATGTTTTTGTTTGATATCATTATAAAACTCTGGTTTTTACGCATCTATTGGTGTAAAACACATTGAGTTACTATTGTAGCACTCTGAGGTACAGAATTATTGACAGCCTCTATGACGTAGCAGACGAGTGGTGTGCTGTGAAGTGAGAGGCCGAGACAAATATTTTTGTGATTCACAGATAATTGTATTTGGGATGTCATGGGACCGTAAGTCCCTCGTAGCTCCTGATACCTACAATACAGGTTAAACCTAATGTGGAATCAGGACTATGTGTATGACTGTTGGGTGTACATAAGAATGATATTTATACGCTATAAATAATAATCACAAGTTTAAAAAACTTAACGGACCGACTTCAAATCCGATCGTAACCAAATTTATATGGGACCACCTTTGAAAGAAGCTCTATCGAACACAAAAAAAATCGGTCCACATTTGGCGAAGATATCGCGTAACATATATTAAAAAAAATACAGACGACTTGAGGACCTTCGCCTTTTTGGAAGTAGGTTGATAATAGGCAATGTCATGTCAACTAAATCATATATTAATTTAAAATGTATTATTACAGATGTCCTAATATGGGTTGGTCATGCGTCCTGGCACGCGCCGTGGCCTTCTTCCTCATGCTAAGCAGGGTATCTGCTCTCACATCCGACATGTAAGCAAAAACTATAAAAACTTAAAACGTAATAGTCGTTTTAAACACACAAATCGATGATATCCATAAAATGTACGAGTGCAATCTCATCTGAAACTCCATGTAGAACGAGACTACATTAACCCAATTTCAAATGCAGTATCTATGAGATATACCTATTGTACATGTAATAATTGAGTGATCAGTAATCATATGGAGACTATGGTCAGGTAGAGCGGAAGGTGCCCAACCGTACGTAACACGCTAGCCGGTGCGCGGTCGACGAAGCGTGAAATTCCTCGCTCCATTTATAGACCCTTCGACAGTGTACATAACATGTAATATCTATGGGGTAAAGGATTTATATGTGGGCTTGAATAACATTTATAAGTTCAAGTTAAGGGTGTGTGAATAGAAATAAATAAATAACACCCAACAGTTACACACATAGACCAGACTACGCTAAGATACGAGTCTTGTGTCGTGAGTATCAGGAACTACGAGAGACTTGCGGCCTCACAACACCCAGACCCCAAAATAAATATCTGTAATATCAAGTATCTTAAATTATACGCTTATACTTGAACGAACTTTAAGCTCGGACCTACCCCGATCTTACTCCACCATAATTATTACCATAATACGCTCAGATACACGCGTTATACTTTAACACCCCTCTTTTTGGATTGGGGGTTACATACTAATACCTTGACAAATGACTAGCCAGATTATCATATGGATTATATCTATGTTGGTATCATTAACTTGTAATGTAGTCTGAAAATAAATTAATAAATTTATTATTATTGGTGTTCGGTATCCAATTTCCCACAATATAATTAAAATTTGACGCCCGTCTCGTGCCGGATGTGTTGTGGGAAGTAATTGAAATCAGATCCATCGTGTTTCCAAAATGTCCAGTAACTTGCATTACGCTTTCACTCAAAATACGTTGTAAAATATCATAGTAAACCATGGCTAAGAATGTGGTTAATTCTGCACTTTAAAATGTAAAAAAAAGTGCGTGTCGGACCACACACACACATAGCTCTGCCGAATTACAGCTTTGTGCGAATGAATGAAATTAATTAAAATAATCTTGATATTAATGACTGCACTTTTCCTTCGCTCTTCCTCTACAGTTTTGCAGCGGGAAAGTCGGACAAAGAGATATTAGACAACCTACTGAAAAATACCCGCTACGACAAAAGACTGCTTCCGCCAGTAGATGGTAAGATATTATTTCACGTATATTTCACATTCGTTCAAAAATAGGCACTATAATTTATTTTGGTTAGCTTCTCACTTGCTAGGATTAGTGAAAATGAATGTAACATTGCAGATCCAGAATTCTGTTGTGGTCTAACATCGCCCAACGACTCTTTGGCACAAAGTAAGGTCGGATTTCCTTCGCTCCGGCCTCGATCGCACAATCGTGGTGCGTTGTGTTATATGTTTATGAAAAGAGAAATTCCTCAATGTTTGGCATTTTATGTATACCGTAGAATTTGTATTTGTTTATAAAACAGCGCATGCTAAATGTTACGTTCTGTCTCACGCGGCTGAGCTTGTTATCTGTTGTCCCCACCTATACGTTTATTTGATTTTGTTTTCTCCTTTTCTAATGCACCATAATGTGATAGTAATAGCTCTTAGACCACAATATAAGTACTGTATTGCTATTATAATATATTTAAGTACACACATATATTTAAACGGAAGCTTTATTATACAAAATAGGTATCTCAAAGCAAAATTATAGGTACTATAAGAAACAAACTCTCTTTTAAGTATATCATGCTTTTTAATCATCAATGTTTTTCTCTTTTCACAAACATCAAACACTGTTAATTATCTCCCTCTTACATTTTACAAAATTAACAAACCTTAAACATACTTTCTAAGAAACATCGGATCTGCTAATTTCTTAGACACATTTTCAATTAAGAGATTTAGTTGTCAATGCTATTTTCTTTATAATTTCGCCTTCAAGCATTTTTACGATGAATAGACGGGTACTATAATTCGAAACGATAACGGTATTTGTACAATTATTTCAAAATAAAGTCTACTCGTACTTTACATTAATCTTTCTAAGATACACTAAAAAGCATGAATCTCACTCTAATTGTATTTGTGTTTTGTATAAACATATAGATATTCGTTGTATAAATTAAAGCTGTAACGATGTTATATTATTTACTTTTTTCAGGTGTTCTCACCGTTAATGTTAGCGTGCTACTTCTTAGCTTAGCATCTCCAGACGAATCTAGTCTTGTAAGTATATATAAGTGCTATACTCATTTACACTTATATTCTTTTTATTTTAAGTACTGATAACAATAATAATATTAGCCCTGTAATATTACTGTCCCTCTGCTGCACGGATCTTCTCTACTAATGAGAGAGGTTAGGCCTTAGTCTACCACGCTGACCTAATGCGGGTTGGTAGACTTCACATACCTTCGAAATTCTTGTAAAGAAATTCTAGGGTATGCAGGTTTCCTTATGATGTTTTCCTTCACCGTAACAGCCAGCGATAATTCACAAAGAAAACACACTTAACATAGAAAAGTCAGAAAAAAAAAGAAGTGTGTGCTCCTTTTTGGTGTTGGTCTCGAACCTAAGACACTTGTCTTGGCAGTCCGTACCACACCCAATTGAGCTATTGCTGCTTAAATACCTAATCGTAGGAATTTAGGAAGTATTGAAACCAAACAATATTACAGAAATACGAAGTGGAATTTTTACTTCAGCAACAGTGGTATGATCCCCGGTTACGTTACTCGAATCAATCTCATTACGATTACCTGAACGCTATTCATCATCACGAAGACATTTGGCTGCCAGACACATATTTTATAATGCACGGAGATTTTAAGGTCAGTTCCCGTCATATTTTAATGTTTGTATTATTTTAGGTACTAATCCTTACAACTAATTTTATACAAAATTATTTCCGCCATGCTTTCTATTGAAGGAGTATTCTGAACATTCACGGGTAACTGCACAAAATGCTTCCTCAATATCAATGGACCATAAAAGCTGGCACTGTCATGTTTGCTATTTCCATTTGTAAAAGTATTTTTAGATATTGTATAAATAAGTACTTACTTTGGGTGTGAGCAAATAAACACGAATAATTAATATTTTTATCGAGCGTTGTAATAATAGGTCGTAGGTTAATAGACGCCGTAGATGCTTTAAAAGTATAATTACTTTATATGTTGTACAATAATCTACACTTAAGTACAATTTTCAGGATCCAATAATACCAATGCATTTCGCATTGCGTATTTATCGTAATGGAACTATTAACTATTTAATGCGAAGGCATCTCATCTTATCCTGTCAAGGACGGCTCAACATCTTCCCATTTGATGACCCATTGTGTTCATTTGCCTTAGAAAGTAGTAAGTAAACGTTTATAATGAACTTATATCACCATCAGATATTTCAATACTCCTATTTTAAAGAGGTCTATAGACCTTGTATGATTAATGATAACTTGTTTTTAGTATCATACGAGCAATCAGCTATAACGTACGTTTGGAAGAACGATGAAGATACACTTCGAAAATCGCCTTCTTTAACAACTTTAAACGCATATCTCATACAAAATCAAACCATCCCGTGCCCTATCAAGGCTAGTTGGAGAGGTAACATATTACTGTTAATTATCTATAGCAATACACATCATTCCAATGACGCTTTTAACGTCGACTTTATTATGATTAACAATAATTTTTGTTTTATTCGGACCTCAACGGAATTACGTAGATAGAAGCAGAATTATTTTTTGTTTCAAGCACATCCTTATTCTTTGCACAGAGACAAATTAACAATCATTTCGTAACTAAATTCAAATTCTGATTAACTCTTTTCAGCTTGGTCTTGATTTCCGTAAGGTTAAGTTTAAAGTTTGATTTGTGTGTCATCAACAATTAGTAGAAGCTTATGTAGTGTGTGTAATGTGCTCAATCCTCATAATGTGATTAAAGTTAATTTTAGAGTACCTACGTATAGCCAGATTACGCATGCTCATTAGTTTGGTTATTACCATGTGAAACCCCAGTTATGTTTATACAGTATACTTATTCGAGTAAACAGTAGACTAATGTTATGTGAATGTTGTTCAATGGAAAAATGACGTAGTATGTAAGAATTTGTTAACGTCTTTGCAAGCAGCTGAGGGTAATTCACTTTACGAAGAAGACGAAGAGCTGACATGTAATCTTTGCCAGAGACGCTTTGAGGAGCAAGGTATTTGAGTCGCACCGGACGCGACAAGTCCGGTGACGTCACGTTTAAAATATATTTTGCTTATGTGTGAGTAAATGCGTCTTTGTGTTATCATGCCAATGATGATCAAGGTCAGCCGTCAAAAGGTACTTCGAAGGTGTATTTCCTGAAATAATCATTTTCACTTACCATATCATATGAATCATCTAATGTTTTATTTCCATGCATGTGTAAATGAATGTTTACAGCACGCGCATAGTACCTAAGCTGTTTCATATTTATGTTTGTTAACACTATAATATAACACAACACGCGTTACTCATACATACGGATTACGGACTGTAGCTAGTTTATTTATTAGATGACCTTAGTTTGTATACTTAATTCTTGTAATAAATATTTTATTCCACAAGGCCTCTGAATGGAGTTACTTGGAATTTTATATCCACGCCAACCCCAGAATTGGGTTTAAAATTTTCTTCCTTTTTTATTTTCCGTATATTTACGACACTGATATAATAAAACGCAAACCACTACGTATGTGACATTCAAATTTTACCTAACGATATTACTTCACAGGTAACTACAGCTGTCTAAAGGTCGACTTAATATTTACTAGAGACCGAGCGTTCTACTTTACGACAGTTTTTATCCCTGGAATTATTCTGGTGACCTCCTCATTCATCACGTTTTGGCTGGAGTGGAACGCGGTGCCAGCCCGTTCCATGATAGGTAAAATATATGGCTGGCAATCGAATGCTCTCGGTCTTGTATCTTGCATCACTATTATCTGGTCGTAGTAGTGGCTGGGGCTGTCTATCCATCACGCTATTTTTTTCCGCAGGTGTCGCTTCTTGGCAATTAATCGCAGGCGATGTAAATAACACGCTGGATATAAACGGTTCTTGCCAAGAAGGCTGTTTCACGAAATCATTTTTTATTTTTATATTATTTTTAGATTTTTGCTTAATATTTTTAGGTAATTACAGCTGTCTGAAAGTGGATCTTATCTTCACGCGGGATAGATCTTTTTACTTCACTACAGTTTTCATTCCGGGAATTATTTTGGTGACATCATCCTTTATTACTTTTTGGCTGGAATGGAATGCAGTGCCTGCTAGAGTTATGATAGGTTGGTGTACCTAATTGATTTGTTTGCTCGCCTTATTTATTTCTTTGTTCATTCCAACAACGAATTATTGATCATATTTGCCTTAGTAATAAGTTATGTCTCCAAACTCTTAATTTCAACTTGCATCTTCCTCTGACGTAAGTATAGGCCATTCAAAGTGCATTTGCGGCATGTGGCCTGTGTATTAATTTGCGTTTTTTTTTTTAACTATTTAGCACATGGGATACACTAATCCCACAGAGGATGATACGAGTTACAAGTTGAAACTTAAAGCATTTTGTAACACTGGATAACAAATTGTGTCTTAACATATCAGCTTTTAGTATATACAGCTTTATTTAAATCTAACATAACAGCATCCCCGCATGTAGAGTAGATACCTAAGAGCAAACATTAGGTAGGTTATTATATATTATTTGTTAGAGAAAGTATAGAATATAACTAATTAATTAATTTATAAGAAAAAAATATGCCCATCTTTAGCCGACTTGTTTTAGCCGCTAGTTAGATAGTCTGTAACGGACACACTGAAGTTATTATAATGACATAGGTAGGCACATTTTATCTAGTTTGTTCTTTCGTAAAATATAGCGTAGATATTTATTATTAATTGTATTTAATAACCATTTAGTTAAATACCTATACCAAGATAATTGTATGTTAAAACTAAAGCCAGGTCTCCTGCACTAAAAAATTACACCTAACACCTACACGAAACATGCATTCTTTATCTATGGTCTATTGTTCTACGAGCAGGTAATAGCTAAAATATTTGCTTTGAATATGTGTTTTTAATGCTTTGTTTCAAAAAAGCTAGTGCAGGAGACCCGGCTTTAGACTTACAAGGATTTCGAATACCTAGCATGTTTGTACAATAATGAATTTTGCCACAGGTGTAACTACAATGTTGAACTTTTTCACAACATCGAACGGATTCCGATCGACGTTACCAGTTGTGTCGAACTTGACTGCAATGAACGTGTGGGACGGTGTGTGTATGTGTTTCATTTACGCCTCGCTGTTGGAGTTCGTTTGTGTCAACTATGTCGGCAGGAAACGACCTCTCCACAACGTCGTGTACCGACCCGGGGAGAATCCTGTAACGCAGGTAAATAATGACAATAGCTTCAATGATCGTGTGGCCATTACTAGAAATATTTGGTGTTTCGATTGGAAGTATTGAGTCATTTCTCCCATAAAAGAAATATATCGAGAATGTTTAACAAATTTCCACTTGTATGTAACTATTCGATGTTGTTCTGCGTAGCGCCGCAATATAATGGTCCGAACTGCACTAAAAACAACACCTTATTCATTTACGATAATTCTATCCAATTTGAAATCCCCGGACTTATCCAACTTTATGGTCATAAATGTGTGTACATTAGTGAATCTATTTGTATATACACTCACTTTACGCTATTCAAATACTCTTGCTCGAGTTGTGGGCCCCTTTTCAAGCTACTGCAAATATTACCATTAAATTACATATTACAGAGAGCACTTTACAATTCTTTATAGAAAATAAAAGAATCTTTAAATATTCACGAAGGAGACAAAAACCATTTGCCGTATTATTACGCAACTAAAGGCTCTTGAAAGTAATTGTAAAGCCGCGTCTCCTGCACAAGTTTTTTTCGAAACAAAACCCTAAAACACCTACACAACCTACACAAAACAGCTTTTTTCATTATCTCCTGCTCATCTTACAATTGACCATCGACAAACAATGTAGAAATACTATGTTTTGTGTAATGTTTTAGTGCAGCAGACGTGGCTATACACACAATGGCAACATTTACCTACTTTACTTACTCTACATGATTCCTTCGTGGATAGTTAGTTACTTTTTCAATATTTTACTCTTTGCAATGTTTTCTTACAACCGTGAACAACAAGACATGGCATCAGTTACCAAATACAATTACACTACAACTGCAATGTCGTGTTGTTAGTTTTCTCTTTCTTCAGCATGCCTCACCTCTATAAAATTTACCTATTTACTGCATGTACTTCGCTCTATATGAAACACTAAGTAAATGACATTCTCATATCATCCGATCGTAATTCGTCCTCATACAGACTGCTTTGTGTGGCCATTAAATTTTTTTGATCCATGTCCCATACGTTCCAGTTTACTATCATGTGTTGCTTATCATTGAAACGTAATCCATAACGTTTCGTCCATTGTAAAACTAGAAAACATTGCAAAGATAATTTTTAAAAGTGAATTTGCTTTAGACTTGAAAATTACCTTATCCTTTGTAATTACTATGTGGCCACAACAAGCTAGTCTATGTTCATGCACATCTAGACCATCTGTCACGAGTGAACAAACTGTGTGTGTGATGTGTTCACAGCGACTGCCCGCAGTCCTGAGCAGGATAGGCATTATACTGGCCAGCCCCTTGGTAAGAACGTAACGCCACATTCATTGGCACTGTTCCGAACATTACACTGTTGTATTTCTTTTGTATTTGAAGTTTAAAGGGCTGACGTTCAAAATTTTAATACAGTTAATGCTATTAATATCTCGATTAATAAGCAAAATGTATCAGCTTTTTAAACAGATTCTTTGATAAATTTTCAAGGACACATATAAAACATAAACGTTATAATAAAAAGAAATATAAGCAGGCACTTTCGGTACTACCGCACGGTTTTAATTGCATGTAAGCCCAATCTCTTCCAGCTTTAGTAGACTTGAAAGCTTTGTAGCGGTAGATACTTTGTATTAAGTATCAATAAATTTTCTATTCTTATACCTTAGCGTTTGTTATTTAAAGTCAAAAATTTAAACACAATTATAACCTATTGATTTCTAAGCATGTTTCAGAATATTTTAAACATTTTATTGAAATATTGACGCTTCGGTCTCATCAAAGTATGTAGAGTTTTAAAATGTAGAGAAAATATAACCTTATAATACGGGAAAAAGAGACAAGAAATGAAGTCAATTGTGTACGCAAAGATGTGTACGTCTAAATATCCCGTATTATAATTGTTAAAAAATCTACTTATTTTGTATAAAAACTCGCTTCTCAAGCAAGCCATGTAAACAAGTATTTACGTCTAACGTGCTTATCTATAATGGATAGATACAAAATTATCGTAGGTACATCATACATTACAACATGCTGCTTCGTTGAAACTTGAGACATAGCGTTTCTAAAATCACTTTTCCGTCACATTATTGTTGATACAAACTATATCACGCTTCGGCTAAACCGATATCCATTTACATAGGAGGCGGTGGCATTTCTCCAATGGGCAAAATCAGAGACCCCACAACCGGAATGTAGCGGCGCTGTAAGTGATGTCACATGAAACATCCAAACAAACCATTCGCCCCACATCATCATCCGATTATGATATCACGAAAACTAACGCATCATTTTATTTAACGCTGCTTCGGATTACTTCAGCCTGTGAGTATATTATAATAAACAATTATAGTCACTCTGTACATAAGATGAATACGGCTTACATATCCCGTTAGTGATTAGTTACACATTCATGCTTTTTTAATGTTTTGAACCAATAGCAATTAGCAACTTCATAAAACTATGTATTATGAACCAAACACTGTAGAAACATCTATTGAACAAATTCAAGATGTCAATGAATATTATATGATGTTATAGGGTGACAAGAAGCGGGAGTCAACCGGTGCAGCAGATTTAGTTTCGTGTACTGCTTGTACCGGAGCTCCTGGCTCTTGTACGCACACTGCAAACAATGGCGGTGTTTCGGAGGTAATTTTATTCCTGATTCCGTGAATGTCCTTACATGTTTCAATTATAATTTATCAACATTTTGTTCAACTTTAACCACTCCACATTAAGCTTGCATAGATACAACCACTTGCGACACTATTATATTAGTACCTAATACCTATATTGAAAATACACTTCAAAACCCCCAAAAAAGAATACATCAACACAATTAATTTTCTTTTTTATTAAAATTATATACATGACTACATTATCAAACTTTTTTATTTATATATATGTATAATTCATCAGCCTAGTAAATACATCACAGTATTAGCTTACTGTATCACCATTCATTTGCAAAATAATTTCTTTCAGCCATGTTTCGTCCAGGTCCGCAAAAAAGAGCCGCCACACCCAATCCGAGTGGCGAAGACGATCGACGTCATCGCCAGGATCACGTTTCCCACAGCTTATGCCGTGTTTCTCATCTTCTTCTTCATTCACTACAAAGCGTTTTCTTAATGCTGCCTCTACATTTATTGCTACTGCTGGCTGCTTTGTGTGACCGGATGATTGTATCTTTTTATACTTCGTATTCCCTTACTCCAGGTTACACATACCAGTAGCCCGAGCACGAAAAACTAATGTAAATGTAAATGTATTCGAGTTCGCTGCGCACTGATGACGTTTGGTAAATATTTCATACAAATTTCATAGACGCGCATCGAGTTCGAATACATTTACGGTTGTCAGAAATTTTCCTGCTCAGGCCGCAAGTTTCTATTGTACCAGCTCGATATATTTATAACACATACAATATATTTGATGAGTAACAAGATTCGTCAAAAAATGGTGATTGAAACGTTAAGTGATGATATAGTATATTTTGTGTATTATTGTGTATGATAAGAACCATGACGCGCTGTGAAGAAGCTGTTGCGGTAGCTGTCGTTTGTCGACATTGTAGGAAATAATGAATGCGAATTTTCTATGGGTTTTGAAATAGTTTTCAATGTTTTTAAATATATTACAGTTCGCAAAAATAACTTCTTACATATAATCTGTGAATATAATGAAAATTGGTAAGTATAATAAGTCAAAGAGGGATCAATAGCCAAATAATGTAAAGAGAGTCTCGTATTGGAAGATGTAACTTCGGATAACTTCAGTACCGTGAAAGGATATCTGCGTCCTTTGTTAGCGTCTGAATCAAGGAAATCTATTTCAAACCTAGAGATTGTCCAGTTGTATTTATTGCTTTTAAGTTTAGTAAATTACTATAATAAGATAGAAAAGACATGACTTGTTTAATTTTAACTAGACGTAATCACGATAGCTTTTAGTTTATTATTGTCACCTTCATACATACATGCGATATACCGCTTGGAACCTATTTATTATGTAAGTGGAATATTATGAGTGGGCTACAGCTGTCCACCTTAGGTAATGTCCAATGTCCATGTTGTCCTGATTTAAAAGTTTATAAAGAATAGTAATGTTGTAAAAAATATAGATACGTAGATGCGTAGGAAAAGCTCAAGTCGTTATAATTTTTTAAATTTTAACATAAATAACGCCGTGTGAGTGTCACTGGATTTAAACGTGTATATTGTTCAAATTATACCTATTATAATGTTCATTTATTGTAGTTGTAATGTGTTTACATTATACCGATTGTGTTAACATCGTACCATGAACATGCCTTCTCTTCGTGAAAGTATTATTTTCGCCTGGATAAAATCTAGTGGATAAAACAAAATTCGGTGTAATATGTGCCGCTGGCTGTAAATAATTGATATATAAATACAGTAATTATTATTGTACGTAAGATATATTACCTGTTGACCTAAATTTAATTATATTATAACGTGGGACTCGTATGAGTATCTAAATATTGTGCTGTGAGACCATACCGTCACCTTATATGTTGCATAAGTAGATGATTGATGCTAAGTTATATGTAATTATGTAATAATTAATAATCCTTATCTCACCGTAATAATGAGAGCTACATAGTATTCACGTAAAGATAGTTGCTAATAATCTTTTATAATTATTATAATTAAGACATCAACGTCAAGCTCTCCGTCTATTTATTTTTTATTCTTTTCGGAATAACTTATATTTCTATCCACCTATCACGGACGTGAAAAAAAGATGGACGGAGCGCTAGGAACATTGAAAGTGAAGCATGGATTTCAGCTCATTAGATCTATCGACACGTAATGGCGGATTGATCGAATGAACCGAAAACCCTGCTTCACTTTCAATGTTGCTAGCGCTCCGTCCATCTTTTTTTACGTCCGTACCACGTATATTTAGAGATATCTTTCTCAAATATTCATTTTATGGGATTTGACAATGCATTCATGAAGGCATGCCGATTTGTGTTAGGTACTCACACTATATTTTCTTATATAAATAATGCCATCGATATTATGCCTTTTGCTTATTAAAAGTGTGGACCAACGAGTCAAATGTTTTGGAGGTTAGATTTTATGATATTACGAAATATAAAATACGATATCTTTTAAGAAAACACGTTTTGGCTGTGCTTAAACACAAAATTGATACTAAATATAGATACGCTTTAACCATCAAGTAAGTACCTACCTAATTAAGAGTAGAACGGTGTAGAGCGGCTTAGGGCGTCTATGTGTCGTGAAATAGGCGATACGACAATAGACGAAAGTGTAATTACGTTAGTGTTCAAAGGTCCTTTTTCCTAATATCGGTAACTTAAGAAAAAGTAGGCTGTACCTCTTGCTGGGAGCGCTCCTCATCGCGTCGTGCTATACTCATTGCGTATAGACTATTGTTGACTAAAGATAACACTTTTCATAGGTACTATGCATGACTGTCAAACACAGCGTATCGTAAAAAACAAATTGTGTTACAATTTTCACATTCCTAATAAAGAAAAAACTTAGCAAATATGTAGAAACCTTTAAACTCTGGATCTTGGCTATATCATCAATAGGTACTTAAAAACGGGACATTTGAGAAATGTGAACACCACAAACTATTATTTGAAAGTATAAACCTTCTCTAAAGTGGGTTCTCAATCCTTATTCCAGTAATGTAAACAAATATCTAGTCAATTTTACTCAATATTTAAACTCATTAATTAAATTCAAATGGTGCGTTTCTACTAAATACGAATAGATAATAAAAAGCACTTATATTCTGAAAACATTAATATTATGATTGTGTTCAAAGTGCAAATTACGTAGATAAAATCTGGCAAACTTCCTTTTTACCTATTAAAGCTTTAGCTAAAATTATAGCTTCATTGAGTATGACTCCATTTAATATTATTAAAAGTCATAAAAATACATAAAAAATACATAAAATAATGATCACGGATTATTACTACAAAAATACTTTACATTAACATTTATTTCCGAATTAGTGACCATTATATAAGGTACTTATTTAACGTTCAATGGTTCTAATCTGACACAGACTACTTAAAAAGTATTTACTTAGCAACTCATCTAAAATTATCCCTAAATAATAAATATATAAAGTATACTATAACATTGATGAGAAAATGTAAATTTACAGATAAATGTTGTGTATTCCTATTATTCTCTCGTTTCCTATTTTAATTAACATTGCAATTATATATAAAGTACCTAACTCCCATAGTTTTCTTATACCAAGTGATACTATTATAATAAAATATATTTTATAGTACTTTTATGAATACAATTATTTAAAACAACATATCATTCGCTTTATAAGGTGCATCTGTGTAAGTGTACTTAAATAAAATGAACCTGTCTAAAAAGTTATAACATATTTTATGTCGCTATAATAATATTGTAATTACGTATTAGGTATTACCTTCTAAGCTTATCATATGCCTATTTTTTGCTATAATGTGCTATAATATAATGCGCTTACCATCAGTTTTAGTGTTGTCACTTTTCCGTGCTCGAATAAAAAAAATATTCGTGGGCCTCAAATGGAATTCCAAAATCCTTCGCAAACGACGACTCTACTATGTATAATAGCGAGGTTGGACAGTATTTTCGTGACTATTGTGAGTCGTGGGCCGCAACTTGAAAAGAGTTAGTCTGTATTTTGTAATGTTATTTATGATGAAATTATTTTTTTACCTTATTCTTACACCGTCACTTGGTCTTCGTAAACTATCTAAAACATATGTTACGAGTCCTAATGTCATTCCATTATTAATCGTGTTTATTTTATGCATATCTACTGGTTATGGTAAAATATATTGGATTGGAAATGCACCACTTGATTCTATCAAAAGCTATAATCTTATCACAATAAATTACCTACGTATACATTTAACTTAATTACCTATTATTTATTTCCTGGAGACTGTTCTATATACCTATCTATATGCAATTCACAATACGTACCTAAGTGTTTTTTTAATGGGACTATTGAAATAAAACTTGTTTTTACGAATTTGATCGCAATTTGGTTTTTATTTTTAGGCCCGACGTTTCGATGATTATTTCAACCAAATCCGAAAAAGATAAATATGGACCGCTCATTTCATTTTTCGATAATACATTGCTTTTCATGTATCAATCGTTAGGAACAAAAAAAATCGGTGGTGTCTTTGAAAAAAAGAACTACCATTCTGTGAAATCAGAATGTAGATAGGTATTTTTGAAGTAAAGCAGTAGGTGTTTATTTATTTCTTATCACCTAGATTAAGACTGAGATCTATAGAGCGAACTTCGACTAAGTCTAAGTCAAAGAAACGAACTCAATGAGGATTTGGAATTTTTAAATCGAACTTTGACTTAGTACTTGGCATTTTTTACAAGAAAAATAGACTGACAGACATATGAGGCAAATATAAATATAAAAAATGAATCGGGCTAAGTCAAAGTTCGATTTAAAAATTCCAAATTCTCACTGAGTTCGTTTCTTTGACTCAAACTTAGTCGAAATTCGCTCTATAGATCTCAGCCTTATACTCGTCAATACGAGATATTATATAAAACTAAACGCGTAGTCGCAAGAATTTGTTAACGCGCTTTAGAAAAGCGCACGAATTAAACAAGCAGGTAACAGCTTAATGAACTGTTCGTACATGCTGCGAGCCTCACGTTTCTTCATCAAGCACTGATGGATTCCGTGGTTGGAACTAATACGCTTCAAGCGTTGTAACTTGTCCCCATAAATCGTACAGCCTTATGAAAATGCCTTTGGCGCTTTAAAACGCATTGAAAATACGAGTTTGTGTGTCAATCGTGGGACCGCGTGTAGTGGCCGAAAATACTCTTAGGAGTAATGCCCGTTTTTTTCTGAATATATGTTTTACTGTATAGGTATTACCAGCCACCAGACTTTGAGAAACTAAACGCCGAATGTTCATACGCTTAAGGTAGCCTTAGGTCGTTTAAGGCCGCCTTATCTGTCAAAATTGTATGGCGAAAATCAATTTAAGAAGCCGATAAAGTTGAGTAGCGTTTGACCATTTGGACGTAAGACTATTGGATAGGTAATCTCATTAGATTACGTTACTTTTTTATTTAAACATCATTATGTATCAATATTTTCTGCGATGTTTCTAGCGTTTTATACATCTATAGTTAGTTCGTCGTTACTAATCGAAGTTAGTTAAACATTCCTACAAGTTTTCAAAAAGGATACTTATGTTTTTAAAACATAACATGTTATAAATACTTTGCACATACCAGTTTTGTACCTACTTGGATCATGTAAAATACGTAAGCAAAGCTAATTATAAAAGCCTGTATTGGATATGTATTGTAAGGTTATGCACGTAGTACAAATTACAATACAATGAAACCCGTAATTGGCTCTATAAAGAGAGATGAGATTTATGTAAACTAAGCGTATTTTTAAAGGGTAAGTTAGTCGTAAGTTTCGTGCTATAATAATAGCTTCATTATTTAAAATGCATAACAAAAAATATATTTAGAGTATGAACAAACGCTAACTCATTAAACGGGGTTTGATGAGTAGTTTAGGGTACACCAGTAGCCCGAGCACGAAAAACTAATGTAAATGTAAATGTATTCGAGTTCGCTGCGCACTGATGACGTTTGGTTAATATTTCATACAAATTTCATAGACGCGCATCGAGTTCGAATACGTTTACGGTTGTCAGAAATTTTCCTGCTCAGGCCTCTGGTACCTACACATCACGTGGAATTTATATATATATAACTATGTAGACGCAGAATTGTTGGCATACGAAATAAGTATAGGGAATTATTAGTGCATTCAATATAAAACATACAAAAGCTAAATACTTACACCAGGTACGTGTTTTTTGACAATTGGGTACTTGACCATGTTTGATTTTATACACACATTTAATTAATAGGAAATAAAACGAAACAGAAACCCTTTTGTAAAAACTGCATCGAAATTGGTTGAAAAATGAGGCAGTAATTCTTATCGTCCGACTTCCAAGAAGGAGAAGGTCCTAAATCCGTCTGTTTTTTTTTATGTATGTTACGCGATATCTCCGTCAAATGTGGACCGATTTTGAAAATTCTTTTTGTTTTCGATAGAGCTTCAAGGGTGGTCCCATATACATGTTCACGGTCGGATTTGAATTGGGTCTGGTAAATTTTTAAACTTGTGATTATTTATTTCTGATAATATTCAATATTTCTTTCTGTTCTATATTTTAGACGATGTAAATTTCGTATAAAATTCGTATAAACTCATTCATGGTAGTGTTTCTTGAATAAATTCACTGATTATTTTTATTATAAAATTAGGAAATGAAAATTGTAAATAAAGATTTTGAAACGATTTTAAACAATCACTCTACTCTCCACTGACTGTACTGAGCAATAAGAGTTTTGCTTAGATAGTGTCAAAATGTTAGATAAGCATACTGCATAACTTATGGCATTGCTTCCTTCTATTGAAGTTGCGACTAGGAAATATTTGACTGGCCAAACCGAGACCATTGCTGATATCATAGTATGTAGTCATAATACGCTATACCAGTGACGAACTAAGGGGCGGGGGACGATCGTCGTAGCGGCAAAGAGAGCTAAAATCAAATTAACACATGTTAGATATATCGCGTAACATAGGTACATAAAAATACGGACATATATAATTTTTAAGTTGGTTAAAACTTCGGGAAAACAGAGTCCGCCCCGGGCACCCGAAAACTATTCCGCCACTGGGCTAATGCTAGGTGCCTACTTACCTATGTTTCAATAAACAATCTCAATCCGAATGTACAAGAAATGTTTTTACCGAATTACCGATCATCTGAGGATGCAGGGAGCTTGAAGCGCGAGTGCGACCACTATTTGGTGTGATAACTAATATACTTCGCCATTCTCGTTTGGTAGGGTCTGTTGTAAATATCACGGGTTATATTCTGATATTCACGCATAATTATCATAAACTTCAACACAGACAAATGTTCGACTTTTAACGAGGCTGTATGTATTTCTGTGACATTTCTATATATAAAACTCAATCAGGGATCTTGTGGAGCCACTTTAATAAATTATACAACCAGGCTAAAACGACGAGAATTAATAGTACCTAATGATCTAATATCTTCCCTCTAAAATTTTGTTGTAATTGGATTAGATGAACTACTACGAATAAACAAAATTCAGTAAACAAGATGCATGATGTAGGTACATATTTCATGATAAGTGATTGCATCTAAACTATATTTACGCCGCGCTGCGCCGCGCAGTTTACGCTGTTTGGGCCTTACTCATAAAAACATTTCTATACTATTCTTAAAGATAAGAAGCGTGTAATTATTTTTATAAGTAAGGGACTTTATATTTTAATACCAGTAACCAGCTAAATAATTAAACGATCTGATTCATGTTACTAATGATCGAACAACGCTACCGGTGGCCTGCAATTACGTAGATATTGCTAGGCTCTTAATAGGCTCTAGAAGCTTCTAAAATTGTAAAACCTTAAAAAGCAATTAATTAGATAGGTACTAAATTAGATAAGGACTTCGTATTCCGTTAATGTTTTCTTGAAAAATCCGTCAAAATTAAATTAATAAATAATTATTTGTAGTTAAGAAAATGATTGTGAACGATAATGAAATTATTAAAATTATTTATCTATGCAATACATTATTTAATAGAACATTTCCAGTGTAATATAGAAATTAAAGGTACACATAGTTACCTTACAAGTTACAATCCTAAAATATTTATTTACTTTATTGTTTTTACTTAGAAAAAGCTTCACAATGTAATGTAACAATTGTAAGTAAGCATTACGTATCTTATATACATTTCACCGAATACAATCAAGTACATTTCAGATTACGTACTCACGACTGCAATTAAGTAACCAGCGTGCTATAGGTATATTGAAGGTTTTTTAGTGTGGTTACAGAATATGGATGCAATTTCACCTATATTTTACTTAGTTATAAAATTTAATCGAACATGCCTTTGTAAATAATTATATTGTCAGCGCGCTGACCATTATTTGTATTGTACCTACGCCATTGTAAATAATTTTAATGTAAAATTTATGAATTACAATTTTCATCAAATAAAACACAAATTCGACTTATAACACCTAGTTTGTTTTATTCCCTATTTTCTGAGAATTACAGAATATTGATTCTTAACTACCGAATGTTTTCGAGTTTGTGCATGTTTGTTTATTTCGTCGAGTGATTTTAGTTAATGATACATTCATAAACTTGCGCTTGTATGCCCAAAAGGGTAGGCAGATGGCAAAGTACAGAACTAGATAAAACACCCACAATTTGCTCTTTTTCATCCCAGATGTGATTGAGCATAACCCCATATCGGGCACAAATGCTAGACTCCGGGCTCATACTGAATAGAAAACCCAATATCACTGCTCAATCCTGGAATCAAATTTGAGACCTCACGTGGGTAGTCGTACTGCTCACGCAATACAACTACGACGTTGAGGCAGTAGTCAATATTTTTCACTTTGTACATATTACCTAATAATGACTCCTTGAAACAAGGCATAGCACATTGCATCTGGGGAAACCGTAGGAATTGACTTTCACGCGGAGAAGTTGCGATTCGCAAAAACAGGGAGTGCTTCGAAGAACATAATGCCATCCGCACCTTTATCATCGCACCATTCGACACCGCTGTGGAGTTCATCCATATCACCTGGACACAATCGGTAACCGGTAGCACACTGGTACGTTTCCTGTGGTATATTTTATCGATAAACGATATTTTCAGTCGCGTCACTAAGTCGCCATTTTAGTTCCTATATTGTTACGTAGTTACTCGAAAGTGCAGACAGAACCGTAACTATAGATAAGTCTATAGGAGTAGATGGATGCTAAGTCCTTATTTTTCTTTTATTTGCAGACAATGTCAGTTGGCACTCTGATTTCATTCATTTTCATTCTACATTTTTTTTTAATAGTCTGTGGTTCACTGCTGCTGATTGCTGATCGAGTTTTGGCGGGAATTCTGACGGTGCGGGTGGTTGCTTGTTTTAATGATTTCATATTCTAGTCTAAAGTTGTGATTGTGGCTTAAATGTGATGTGAATCTAAGCAATAAACATCAACGAAGATGGACAGTATGTGGAAGCTTTGAAATAAGTGATTTTGGACGCTTTTTGTCGGGTGGATGTGTCGACCATGTTCGACTCCTCCGCTGCGAGAAAATCGTCTAAAAAGCATCAAACTGGAAGGAATTGACGCCAAAACTTCAGCAGGGCCTTGAATTCGAACACATCCGATTTCATGGCACTTGTGAAAAATTAGATATAAGGAAATGAAGAAAAAAAAAGCACTTAAGACGAGGCTGTATGGGCTAGATCCCTTTGCCTTCCCGAAAGGGAAAATAAAAAAAAAAAAAAATGATTGCTGATCCTTGTTTGTAGTCTACACGTAAGACTAGGCAGTATGGTCGAATGACTATAGCCTGGCTCATAGCCGAACAAAAAAAAAAATTGTTTGTAGTCATGACAACAATCAAAATAATAGTAATAACAGGAATTTGTACATTTTAATATGATTAATGCTTAATCATTATCTTACGTTCGAAAAATGATAATGTTTAACCTTTGGTCAGTGCTGCAGTGGTATTTGCGACCCATAATTAAGTGGTTATTGAGAAAAACAACCAAACTTTGCGAACTTCAAAGAATATGTTACGGTGACAAAGCAGGCGCTGCAAGAACTTGTAATGTAGAAAAATCATTAGTTTTATCCCGAACTAGAGATGTACAAGAAGTTATATCTTACTTAGATACAGTAGTATTAGAAAGAAGATTTGTCCCACATAATTTTCGCAACATTCTTGATCCTTCTGTATCCATCATCCTAAGGGTAAAAAAAATAAATCCAAAATTGCACGGCTCCTTCATCGTTTCATTTAGACGTTGCTTAGAACAAATTTGGAGCTATAAGGGATTAGTAAATGAAATAGAAGAATTAAGAAAAACACAATTTGATTGTAACAATGCTGAACATGAAGAGAAATTACTGAGATTATGGTCACTCCTAGTACCTGGAGAGCCCTTAGAATCCCGTATCACAAAACAATGGCAATATATTGGTTTCCAGGTAAGTTATAACATTATTATTTGGGTAAATTAACATTTGATCTCTGTAGAACAGTTAGAAAAGTAAACAGTTTTAAAGAAAAGAAGATTATTTATGTTGTCCATGTCATGGTAAAATTTGTGATACCTACAAATAATGCTTACTTAGCCTATGTTTATTCCTACACGGAAATTTGGCAAAATCACCTTATTCACCTATATACTTTTAACCATTGTGTTAATACATATGAACATAGGAATGCTTGTATCCCATACATGTAGGCAGAGACTATGTAATTCCACTTAACCTGATTCTGACATTTTCATCAACCTTTTCATGCATATTTTCATTTTCAACTAAGCTCGGCGAAATGTGGGTGTTCTAGTTCGCTAGTGCACCTCTGCCTACCTATTCAGGGATACAGGTGTGAGCTTATGTATGTATGTTTTCATGCATTTAAGTTGCAGTTAAGGTACTCTAATACCCTGTAGTTTAGCTCAGAATAAAAGTTATAACAAAATTAATGTCTCATCAGGTCTCACAACTCTGGTGCAATATTTGGACCTTGTATGCATTCCTTAATAATATCTAATTTCCAATTAGAGGAAAAGGATGAATCAATCATATTAACTAACATAGTGAATACCTATAGTAATATACAGTTGTAATGGTGCTCACTTAAAAAATAATCATATTTTCAGGGTGATGATCCAAAGACTGATTTTCGTGGTATGGGACTACTTGGATTAGAAAACTTACTGTTCTTTGCAAGTGAATATCCACAAGCATCAACACATGTGCTCAGTCACTCACAGCACCCTATATATGGTTATACATTTGCAATCGTTGGAATTAATCTTACATCCATGGCATATTATTTATTAAAAGATGGTTCTGCTAAAACTTACATGTTTAATGAAAAACAGTGTCTCCCTAATATAACATTATTTCACAAATTTTATTGTTACCTTTTTTATGAATTTGATAAAATGTGGATAGAATCTAAACCTCAAAACATAATGGAGTTTTCTATAATATTTAAAAAATTCGAAAACTTTATTAGGAATGAGTTAGCTGATCCAGCTTCAGTGTTTAGAATAAAGATTGAAGTAGACACTGTGTAATATTAGTCAAATGATTAATTACTATAACTAATAGTAAAAATTCGCAAATATTTAAATAAACAATATTATAAATTGTGTTGCAACATAGCTTTTAAATTAATATAATGTGTAAGAAACATTAAACATTTATCAGACTCAAGCCGGGTCTCCTGCACTAAAACATTACACAAAACACCTACACAAAACATGAAGTTTTTATCTATGGTCCATTGTTCTACGAGCAGGTAACAGCTGAAATCGTTGTTTTGCGTATGTGTTTTTAGTGTTTTGTTTCGAAAAAGCTAGTGCAGGAGACCCAGTTTTTCTTAAGCCGCATTTCCTGCACTAAAACATTACAGAAAACATTTTATGGTTGATTGTTCTATGAGCAAAAGACAGCTAAAATCGTTGTTTTGTGTATGTGTTTTTGTGTAATGTTTCAAGAAAAACGATTGGAGGAGACATGACTTTAGTTGCACCAATTTATATTTCTGTTTAGGTATTACATTCTTGACTGAATAGCTTTGCACACTAGTGACACCAGTGGTAGTGTTCAAAGAGAATATAACCACTATGGTATACTTATGTATTTTAAAAGCTTTACGTTATTAGATGATGATTTTGTATAATTTTGCATATCCAGCTATATTCTAAATGAACTTTGTTAGTACTATGAAATAAGTTCACTTATTATTCCTTATAGTCACTATTTCCTCACTGGTTAACACAATATTGCAGATATATAATAGGGAATATGTCATATGGATGAATATACCATATGAATAAAATACACTTTTAGTAAAATTACAGTTAATTAAATAAAAATAAATATGCTTTGATCATTAATATGGTCCAATTACTGTAGAGATGCATTAATGATGTATATTAACCCTCAATAATAAATCCTTAAAATTGGCATTCCAAATTGCATTTTTATGTAAGTTTATAATTAATGTGTGCTTAGGGTAGGTATACTATACGTTTAAGTAAGTACCTATTAAAATAATTTTGTACCTACTCTTATCTGACCCTTAAATTACTGTAAATGATGTTATTTTCTCTAGTTATTAAGGCGGCATTCATTTATTACCTAAGGCTCAATTGCACCACTATTATTAACCTAGAGTTAGTCCTAACCGCAAGTTAAGTTACATGTCATTCATACATTTTCTGTCAATTTAGCTTGCGGTTAGGACTAACTCCAGGTTAATAATAGTGGTGCAATTGAGCCTAAGACTATTTTTGATAGTTTTTGACCCCCTCCCCCCTATATAAGAAAAAATAATAGACAGACCCCCTCCCCCCTATATAAGAAAAAATAATAGACAGACCCCCTCCCCCAAGTTTACTTTACATTTTTACGTAATATATATTACGTAAAAATGTAAAGGAAAAACTTTCATAATACGAGAGCACCCGGGAACTAAAAAAAAAGACAACCGCACTTTTGTACGCGCTTTTTTAAAATATAATCATAACTTTGCGTACTTTTATGCTCTGACGTAAGAACTATCCAGACTCCCTCCCGCCCCTTGTAAGAAACAATATGACATCGTCGACCCCAACCCCCCGCCCCCCGCTCCCTAAATCGATTTACGTAATAAATGAATGCCCCCTAAATTATTGTTACATGTGATAAATATGCATAATACTATTTTTATTCAAATGGCAATATGAAAAAAATACAAGTGCAATTTTATCAATAAATATAATTATTAACGTATAAAGAATTTTATTGTATATAAAACATCACAATATTAATGCCTACTTACTGAGGCAGATCTTGATTGATGAGGTCGAGGAAATACTACTCCAGTTCAAGTTGAGACTTGGGATATTATTATTACAATTTATAGTCACATCATCAAGAACCCACACCAGCCATCCAATACAAAAAACAAAGATATAAATCATCTAACAATAGTTTTTAAACAGGTCGGCATACGACCAAGTAGGTTTTATATCACTAATGTG
Organism: Clanis bilineata; assembly: GCA_036417725.1. Classification (NCBI taxonomy): domain Eukaryota; kingdom Metazoa; phylum Arthropoda; class Insecta; order Lepidoptera; family Sphingidae; genus Clanis; species Clanis bilineata. The sequence continues at coordinate 8,683,225 of CM071145.1, read as the reverse complement.
TTGTGCTATGGGTAAAATTTAATTTGAAACCTAAAATTCCTTGTCAGATATTAAATGCGTAATAATGTACAAACTATAAAACCTTATGAACTATTTACTTTTTTTCTCTTTTTTCGTGTCCTTAACAGGTTTAGTTCTTCCTGCCTTCAGCAGTGCTATAAGTGCGGTAATGGCAACAAGGCCAAAACCAGCCAAACCAATTTGCCAAATCCAAGGATATTTTGTCAGAATGTCCAGTCCAAATGCTATGCTGAATTTGATCATTTCAACAGACCAGTCAACAACATCGTCGCTAGAAAAAATAAAAGCATTTAATACCAAAGTAATTTTTAAATAATAATACCAATAGTCAATCTTGTGTCACTACTGATGCTAGAAAAGATACATCCGGTGTTACAACATCCAAATCCGAAACAAAATAAATCTAACTAATATTATAAATGGGAAAGTTTGTATGTATGTTTATTATTCATTTACTCAAAAACTACAAATTGATTATGATGAAACTTTACAGTTACATTGATATACATCATAATTACACCTAAGCTACTTTTCATCCCTGAAAAATGTATGGATCTTGTGGGAGCTGCTGGTAACAGCAACTAATACATAATTTTCATCCTAGACTAACTAAACTCGCCCAAAGCACTGTGGAAGCTGGAAATAGATTAGCTACTGTTTACAGATTCAATAAACTTTCTACTTACAATGGAGATGCTAGTAATGGCACAGGTGTACCTTTGGAATTTTTATACCAATCTTGAGCAAACGTTACAAATGATTTTACATCTCTTTTGGGCAGATCATACTTGTACACTTTGCCAAGACAGAAGCTAGAAAAAAAATTTATAGTCATTTGTTCGGAAGTATAAAAATATATACACTTTGGTAAGTCAGATAAACATCTTACAAAAGGAATGCTGGCAATGTAGTAACTTGAAACCGTTTGGCAGTGTTCACCCCAGCTAAATTGGAGTCAACACGAGCGACGTTAATTCGACCCCTTAGAGTTGCGCCCACACTTTCCCACACTGCATGTAATCTCTGACATTCCACACAAGATGCACCGTAACTGAAAATTAATCGTCAAAATATAATTAATATTAAATATTCTATATTACAAATTTCTGTGTATTTTAATTTATACATATTAATAAAAATAATTAGAAATGGTAAAAATGATATTCTGTTATAAGTCTATTAAGATTTTAACAAAATGTAGTTTCTAGACACACGGCAGCATACAGCAAAGTTTGTATTTCTACTTTTGACATTCTTCAAACAAAAGTAATATGTTTAAGTGTTTTATGAATATTTTAGATATTTACTTGGACAACAGGGATTCCTGGAAAAGTGATTATTGCAAAGTCCCACCTCCTATCATTCAGTTAAGTAAATATTTTTATACTTACAACATAACAAACCAGTCTCCTGTAGTTGCCCCAGTTGCAGCTTGGGTCATGTGCTCGAATATCTTGTCATTAAGCTCTTTGACAGCTGGTGATTGATTTTTTTCAAAGAATCCATATATCTCATTTTCATCAGGTTCGCCTTTGAATATCAATGAAGTTAGACTAAAAATCAAAATCTAACTACAAAGAAATAATATTAGAAACTTCAAAATAACTCATTTACTGTGGGAAATATGGTGAAAAACTTTTTAAAATAGCATACTGGACCATTGAAGCTATTGATGAAGAATGCATAATATCATGTTTATAGGTAATATAAATTATTTCATTATGACCAAAGCTATATAAATGAAGAAAAACAATGAGAAAATTGGCACACTTACATTTCCTCCACAAGAATTCAAAGATAAGCCCAATGCATCCAAAGTGTAATGCATAGATGTATATCTTTAATATAGTAGTTGAAAAGACAACATTAGGGTGTACAATAGACATCATAATATAATAAGTACATAACAATAAATAACTATAGGAAACTTTCAAACTCACCATTATACAGTAATGGCACACCATGTCTAAAGAACACAAGTGCAGGTTCTTTTCCTGGATTATACAATCTGGCCATATGACTGTTGACTACTTTTACACTTACTGTATTCATTTGTTTCTTAAAATCCTCTTGTAAACTATCTAGATTTTCTTCAAAAGGCTTGCATGTGTCACAGTTGGGTTTTGCTGAAGCATAAAATAACATTTTATTGTAAATATATCTTACAATGTTTTGCGACTGATTTCCAAAACAGGAGAAGCTCTTCAATTTGTCTGTATTTTTTTATGAATGTTACGCAATATCTATGTTAAATGTGGACTGATTTTCAAAATTCCCTTTGTATTTGATAGTTTATTTCAAGAGTGGTCCCATATGGATTTTTAAACTTGTGCTTATAGACCTACCACTCTATGGTATCTGAAAAGCTTAATAAGTAAAAGTTAACTTTAATAATTAAAAATAATTATAATTTTAACACAACACAAACTACATCTTGATATTTGGTCACTTGACCTAGTGTCAGCATATATAACCTGGGAGATTCTGGGATTGTTTCCCAGGTCAGACAGGGTGTTTTTCTAACAAGATTAGCTTTGATTCAGTCCCGAATCTCCGTGACATCAGACTGGCAGCTGATCGTAAAAACTGAGCCAAATCCTTTCTGCAACATGCTTGAAAAAGTGTGTTGTGCTCTGTGCTATTGCCCTCACATTCAGCTGGGATAAGGGCAGCTTTATAGAAAGACGTCTTGACAAATCTAATAATAAAACTATTAAAACTTTAATGGTAAAACTTACTGAAGAAAACAATTAGTTTGTCTTTGTCTCTTATTAATTCTAGTAGATCATCATCGCTGACACTCTGTAAACTTTCACTATGAACGTTGAAACAAACAAAAAGTAATAAAGTAGTGATTTTTATCTTCATTTTAATTATCTGTTATTACTAAACAATGTGTTTCCAGCGGTGACTACCACAACTTCTACTTGAATAACTGTAAAGCTGAAATGATATAAAACTAGAATCAAAGTTGTAAGTTGTGCCAAAAAGTATACTAAAAATAACCACTACGCAGAGTATTTATTAGAAGGGAAGTCGAAAAAGTAAGATTTTAAAAGACGTAAATATGGTAATTTACAGGTTACTTTAGTGCACATTCAGCTTCACAGATTGCGCTTTGCTTTGATTTGTGTCAACTCAAACTGTCAAACAAACGAGTACATATAGAATTTGATAGAAATAGCAAAAAATAATGCTCCCTTTTTGACTAATGGATGTGAACTCAGATAAAGAAGAATCCAAAGAGAAGAATCACTAAACAACTAAACAAGTATTCGTTCTTAACTTAAACCAAAGAAGATAGGTTCCTATAGAACCGCATCCGTCAAGAAGCCACACGCCAAAAATAATAATATGGCTGGAGAAATGGCGGTCTAGTGACGTATGATTCATTGCGTATATTATCAATATCGATAAATATTTTATTCCGTTATTTCACGGTATATTTTTTTACATTACATACATATTATCACACCTGTATACCATAAGAATAGGCAGAGACTATAATTTCAAATTCGTATAATTAGAAGAGCTCTAGTGTGCTTAGATAACGATTTTTACAGCAAAGATTAGCAAACGGTTTTTGGTGTTGTTCTCATAATTGGGTACTTGACTATAGTAACCAATATCAATGAATTTCTGTAGGAACATAGATTTATCATCGAAATAACCTGTGCAATAGGAATTTATTAAAAATACTCCAAGGATCATTTTATTTTAGTAATAAATAATAAATATTTATTTTTTATCTGTGAGTCACGTGACTGTAAACACCAATCACGGCGCATGATGTCACATTACTCATTTTTTATTTAAATTTGTTCCACAATGGCCTAAGACATAAGATCCAAGGTCATACTGCCAGGTTATTTGGAATTTTATTTTCGTATTTTTGTTTAAAGCTCAACCAAATTTCATCGCAGATGTGATTGAAAATCAGTATCTGATCGACGAAATATATGACACGTTTTTTTTAGTTTCAAATCATAAATGTTATTTCCTCAATATCTTTTTAAAAGCGATTTTGTTTCTATGGTAAGAAACAATTACGTCACCCGTAGCTACAGTTAACAGGTAGCCTTTGGCGACAAACTAAATTATACATATAAATATTTGCTTTTTTAACTAAATATAAGAAAATAAATTACGAAATATTTTTTCATGTTTAAGATAAACTAATGAATAGCCCTGTATACTTTTAAAAAAATAGTCAAGTTAATGTTTAGAAGTGGACATTATGTGGCTGATGATTATAATTCATTAAAACTAATCGTCCCAATAATACTCTAATATTTTTATGAAATAATGGATGTAACATTGATAATCTTAAATAAATAAAATAAAAGTAAGTAATAAAAATTTATGTACTGCTTTGTAAAAACAATACAAGAAAAGTTTATCGACAAAATCATCGACTATATTACTTAAACTCACTAAACATTCCGCCATCTTTAGCTGCCAGACTGCTGGCATGAAGTTGGAACCGATCTCGTATCTTTCTTATCTAAGGCCGGTACAGACAGATCACCACACTGATCACTTTGTCTATGGTCTATTATACCAATGAGATTAGAACCTCTACACAGACTAACCAAAATTTGTAATAAAAACTTTAATAAAATAGATATTTTCGCCCTTAAAATTAAAAACTTTAAAAAGAAATTGTAAATTCTTTAATGTTGCATCAAAATTCATAGAACAACCTATGTCAAGTACACTCAATTTATTTTCACTGTACCTTTAGTTTTAATATTAAATAATTCGTGAAAACGTAGTGGAGTGTACAATAAAATATTATCATAATTCCCACTGAGAGATTTATCTGGTAGAATCTATATGTGTGTTTGTCTAAGCCGCGTCTCCTGCACATGTTTTTTACCGAAACAAAACACTTAAAACACCTACACAAAACAACGACTTTATCTGTTTCCTGCTCGTAGAACAATGGACCATAGATAAAATACACGGTTTGTGAGATGCGGCTTTAGATGCGCTGACGCGCGTTCTGCTGAAATCGGTTCGAACAGGTTCGAACTTCGAGTCTATTAAATAAATGTTCATCTTTTGGCTCATCCCTAAACTTTATATTTATTCATTCATATTTCATTCAGTTGTGACTTGTGAATGACAATTGATAATTGTCAAAAAAAGTCAGCAAAAAGTCGAAAAGTAAACAGGAAGGAAACAAGTTATTTATTTTGCAATTAGCAACTATTGAATAATAAATAGAAGGTACTTACTATGTCTAAACATTAAAGAGTACAATGTAATTAATTAAAACTGAAGTGATTGAGAAAGTGAAATTGAGTTACAAAAAAGGGGGTTAAGGCCAGTGTTGGTCAATTTAGATTATTTTTCTCTTCGTGTCAATAATAACTAGTTTGTGAAAGTTCGATCAAACAGCTGTATTATAATCCTACATACTTTTTATACATATATTTAAATACAGGTTTCGATGTCGTCATAAGTAAAAAGGTACGGAGCTAGGTATGAGTCATCGTCAATACTACTTAATCTTTTAGCACTGTTCGTTATCCTTGACAGAAACTAAAAGCTGCTATCATGGCAGATATAGAAGAAAAAGTAATCATGACCCCAAAATGTAAAACTGCAAATTCCACCACACTGGTTGTGGAAAGAAAAGCTGTGGAACCAGAGGCAAGTGACAAAATACATGTAGCTGGTGGTGATCACACTGGCATCATAATAAATAAAGAAAAACTATATGGTAAGCGCTAATTACTTTCAACTTAATATTTTTTCATTGAAATCTCCATAAAAAATATCTCTCTCCCTCTCTCTACCTGCCCTTATCCCACCTTAATGTAACCCTACATTAAGGTGGGATAAGATATGGTGGGGGCACAACACACTTTTTCAAGCATGTTACAGAATGGATGTGGCATAGTATTTATGGCTGGCTGCCTGCCTGATACCAACCCTCAATAAGGGATCCAGTCCCAGCCAAATTAAATTAAAAAATTTGCTTTGCCCGCCCTGGGAATCATAACCCATATATGCTGCCACTCGACCAAGGAGGTGACTCCCCACAAAAAAATACATATTATATATTTATAAAAATCATTACTTTTGTTGTGGCTATCTCTACAGAAGAGTAAAAAACATAACTACTCTAAAAATATTATACCTGTCCAAAAATTGCATTTCTACTACACAATATCTACTGCATACTACTAGATCTAATGATAGGCTAAGTTATACTAAGTTGGATCATAATCAACACAGGTGTTAAGTTATAATATATGTAAGATATGAAAATACTTTATTATTTATCAGTCAATATTCCAATATCATTCATAATATCAAAATATTGACTACCAAATAACTCAAAATGAAACAGACTCTGTTAGTATTACAATTCTTATTTAAAAATCGAAATTGAATCATACAGCATATTATGTTAATGCTATATAAAAATTATTTAATTAGAGATAACTAATATATAAAATACCATTAACCAGCAACCACTCATGATATCATGGTAGGTACATTATATACAATACAATATTATCACGTCTGACCTTGATATTTTTAATTATACTATATTTTAGTTTAACTAGCTGTTAGTCATGGCTTTACTTATGATTAAATCTTTCCATATCCTTCATAGTGGAACATTCTATAATTGTAAAATGTTTTTTTTTATTTAATAAACCTTATGTCTCTTTTATTATGGATATTACATATACCATATTACATGTATAAATATTCAACAATATTCTTCTGAACTATTTACTTTCTACCTACATAATATATGTATACAGTCAGAGGTAGCACATTACATAAATGTATGAGCCACCGGAGGCCGAGCCGCCTGTGACTATCTACAGATATATTTTTAATATGATAATATCATTAAAATCTGATTACAATAATAATTTCTGGCATTAAGTCTATTAGTGAAGATTAAAACCACAATTGGCTCATTGCTCACTGTGGTTTCACTTAATTAATAATCTCAATTGCTAAGGTTGACCACAGTAAAACTGGTTAATATGGCTTGTTAGTGAGTAATAAGTTATTACAATCATGACAATGGCTCTAGTGCAGCGGTCGGCAACCTTTTGGCAGGCAGGGGCCGCAAGGTGGCAAAATATTGTAAAGACGGGCCTCACTTCATATTTTCCATCACGGGCCGCAAATAGGACATCCACGGGCCGCGTGTTGCAGACCGCTGCTCTAGTGAATTAATGTACCTTAGACATATTACTCATTCAAATCATACAAAAATGTTTCGCCTATTTTAAATTACTATGTGAGACTTAGAGATTGTCTTGCATCTCAATAAATTTTTGAATGATGTATCGAGTTTTCTTAGTGGGTTACTTCTGGATGTTATTTATTATCGACCGACTTCCACAAAAGGACAAAAGGAGGTCCTCAATTCGTCCTTATTTTTTTTTATTTTATGTATGTTACTCGATATCTCCACCAAATGTGGACCGATTTTCAAAATTCTTTTTGTGTTCGATAGAGCTTATTTCAAGGGTGGTCCCATATATATGTGGTCACGATCGGTAAATTAGAAGTCAGTCAGTTAAGTTTTTAAACTTGTGATTATTTAGATTTACTACTGACTGTCTCAGTGGCGTAATTATTGTACTGTGTAAGTGGTATGACTATTGTATTAAGGTATTAGGTTCAATCCCCACACTGGCTTGCACCATATCACATCTGTGACCGAAATAAGTTCAGTGGAATGTGGGTGTTCTAGTTCGCTACGTCGCCACTGCCTGCCTTTAGAGCTGCAGGCATGAGGTTGCGTGTTTATATGTACTCTGCATGGGTACACATCATAATATACTAATATCAATTTATTTTCTATTCCAGAGAATGGAGTGACAGAGCCTTGCCACGCTCAGCTCGAATTTTATGTGTATTTGGTATCAGGAGCAACAGGCACTCATACAAGAGAGGCACGTGCGTTACGCTTTTGGTTTAAACCCCAAATGCCGCCAAATGAACGACCATATGAAGCCCAGGCCTTCTTTCGAGAACTTGTCAGCCCACAAGATTTTCCTAAAGGTGTTGTATATTATGTTCATTGTCTTCAATAAATAAACAATAACAGCATCCTGTGTGACTAAAATTGGTTCAGTTGAGTCAAAGTCAAAAGTATTAAATTCATTTGATAAAGTTTTATCATCCGTTACCAAACCAAGTACCTAAACATTTCGATTATATTTTGTGGTTGCTGAAATAACAAACACAATGTTATGGTAATCACTACTTTTGATAGGAAATGTGTTTAGATCCCATGAAATAAAGTTTAATATTAGTCAGCATAATACTGATAATACTCATGCATAGTATAGTAGGCATGCACAATTTTCGTCCAATATTATATCCATGTTTAAAATATACATAAAAATAATGTTATAATATTTGTTTTCCTTAAACCTAGTTTAGCATTTTACTCCTTTTGATGCTTTGTAGATATATTTATGACATTTTATTTTTTCTTTTATTTCCAGATTATGTGGGATTTATAAAGAAAATAATGAAATTAATGCAGCACAAATATTATCAGCTAAAACTATTAGAGGTTGAATTAAGACAAGAAGGTTGTAGTGCTCCACCTCCAGGTATTTTTGATGTACAAATCAAACATGATAGTATTTATTATTTCATAGTAAAATGTGCATAACTGCATACATTAACACAATAGATTTTCTGTCTCTTTTAATTAATTTGGTGAAGGGTAATTTAAATATCACACTAATTTATTATTTGTAGGTAATAACTTCAATCTCTATTGTCCCCCTATGCACATATATTACAACATATTTTTTCTATTGCCTGAAAATAGTACAAATTTTAGAAAATATTATATATACTGTTCTTTTTTACTTTGTTCTAAAAGGTGGTGAGCATTTAGATATTTCCTGTGTCAAATATAATTGTTCATATAGTTCATATGTGATTCTGAATTCTTTCTAGAAAGATAGAACTCAGAAAATGACTGATATTTGCCAATATTAATAATATTTTATCGAATATAACTATTTATTTGTTATCCTAGTGGAATTAATTTAATTAATCCACAAGCTTTTAATTTGTTAATAGCTACTGCAAATGAATCTAAACTCTACAAGGGTGCAAGTTGAGCATACCTCTTTTAGGGTAAAATTTGTAAACCGCCTTGTAGGTCAAAATCTACAAAATCTTCGAAAGTAAATCTCAATAATAACAAAACCTTTATCGATATTTTATGAATGTGTACAGAGATAAGTTAAAACGAATTTAAGTCAATATTTTTATTATACAGAAACAAATGGCGTTATAACCAGTAAGAGCGTTATATACAACTATTGTAATGGGTGTATGTATATTTAAATATGTAAAAGTAATTTTTGCATGTTGTGTTTCAAAACTTTTAGTATCATCATCAACTGCTAATGTTTTGACTGTCGAACTCTTTTAACAAAGTCCTAGTTTGTGAATTTCTTTATTATTTCTTATTTTCATAAATAAACCCATCAAGTTTACTTTTGTATATATTTCAAAATCTCATTGTATATATTATCTGAGTATATGCATCGTAGCTAAATATGGTAAAGTTATGTGTTTTTACTGTGTAAGTTTATGAGGAGTGTTTGAAAAGTTCTCGCTATCAACAAGAAATTGTGTGAAACTGTTAATAAAATTCTATTCTTATTATCGAATGATCTACTGCGTCGTGTGCCTCTATTTTGCTGATTCCTATTACATCCTTTGGTGATATTTCCATACCAAAATTTTTTATGTTATGTTTGCATTTATTTGCCTCAAAGTCATAATTTGATCACATTTATAGTCCGATTTTCAGTTTGTTCTTACTCACAACGCTGTAACAAATTATTACAGTAATTTTAAGAAGGTACTTGTTTATTACGTCTTTTTAGGTCGCGTCGGGAACATTCAACTTTCAAACACTCCTTGTATTGTTTCGTAAAGTTTGTAATAGCTACATAGTTTACTTTAAATTAATTATGCGTAAAACTAAAACGCATGTTACACCTAGTATTTTATAAGATACTAGATATCTAGAACTTTTTAGACGGGTAAAATTTAGAAAAAAAATTACACAATATTTCAGTTACCTACACCTTAGCAATAGAGTTGCAACTAGTTTTTAAGATAATATGAATTAGATAAATATATGGAATGAAAGAAATTTTACCATTTAAAATCAATAACTTTCAGATATTTTATGTGAATGCTAATCATGGCTCCATTAACGTTACACTTTCAAAGCACTTCCATAAGCTGTATAAAGGCTTGAATTATTTTGTTTGTTGGTTTGTGCTTTGCATTTTTTCATGAAATAATCATTGTAAATATTGTGTTTCTATTTTAGCGTACATTGAAGACAGTATCGTTAATCAAACACCTGTTATATCCGAACAAAGAGTGTTGGACATGATAGAGAACGCTTATCCAAATGCTTTAACTGTTGAAGATTTTGTCAGGTAAGTTTATAATTCGTTTGAAATAATTTACTTCTATATAATTATGATATTAATAACAACAATACTCTATGTCCAATGATGTCTATTCCACTATGGCCAATTCTTTTCACACAAAGGTTGTTTAGAAGAAATAGCTTTTAGTGATATGACCACCCGTTGTTGACCATGATACGTTAGCACTATTTATCGTAGATAAAATAATTGCTATTATTAACTTGAAAATGAATAATAATAAAAAAAATGTAAATAATACTTAGTTGAATTTAGTTATTTAAGACGCAAGACAGTATACAATCATATACATTTATGAAAGTTTAGAATTATAGTTACTTTATTATAGTTATAGGACTTATGGTGTAATTATTCTCATTGTTTTTTGTTATAGTGTAGGAAAATGGTCAAAAGTGGAAGTCAAGGAGGCATTAGAAGCATTAGAAGAAAAAGGTCTGACCCGTACAATGTCTGAAGGTCTTTATATTCGACAACATAGTGTCGATACACAGGTACTTTAACTATATATTAATTTGTTTTTGTTTGTATATGTATGTACACAGCTCCCTGACTTTAGCGCACTTTTTAACTCTATTTTGGTGGAATTTTAAGTCACTAAATGAAATCGAATCGTAGTCGGAATCGAATCGAGAGTCAAAAGTTACCCTACTGATTAAAACGAATTAAATAACACAGAAATCTGTTTGGGGTAATTATTCGATTCACCCACCGAGGTAAAAATGTTTATGTGATCCACAGGTATTTTTTTGTGTCTGGATGTTGTGACATCTTAAGTCCTTCGTAATTCGTGACAAAGAGGTGTATGTGTAATTATTGGATGTATTAACTTAACCTAATATTTTTTATAGGTGGTGAAGCAAATGCCGACACTTTGTTCATCGCGTCAACCAAGCATAGCTGTGATAACAGCTTTGTACTGTGAAAAACAAGCTGTCGACGCCATGATGGACAATCAAGAGACTTATGTGCGCTACACGACAGTTGGTAAGTGCATATTTACCAAAAATATAATTGTTTTATAGCAGTCTAGTCACCTCCTTAGTCTAATGGCAGCATATATGAGCTATGGACCGGGAGGTCCTGTGTTCGATTCCTAAGTAGGGTCGGGTGTTTTTTCTAACACGATTTTCCCGGGACTGGATCCTCCAGGGGGGTTGATAATTGACATCAGAAAGCAGCCAGTTGTAATAGCTAAGACAAATCCTTTCTAGGATATGCGTCAGAAACTATGTTGCGCCTGTCCCACTTCGAGGTGGGATAAGAGCAGATAGAAGGAAAGCAATAATTGTATTTATAGCATAGGCCGGTAAATTAGCATGTCGGTCAGATGTATCAGGTGGTGGTAAGTGAGCTCTATCACCCATGGACATACGCAATACCAACATTAGAATAGATTTTTTTTTTCTCTCTCTTTATTAAGGGCTTTATCGCTTAGCAATAATGTCGCCCTATAAAATCAACACTTACAACTATCGCTAACTTACATTTTAATAATTTAAACTTTTTTTTTTATTTAAACTAAAAATATCTATATGAAAACTTAAGTTAAACATGCTTCCGCCAATATACATAAATATTTAAATTTTTCTGTTAACGGGTCAGATAATATGCTATTACGTATGCCGATATCAAAACTTGAATTAAAAATAGATCCCCTTATGGAATAATTTCGTACACATAGAATAGATTTGCTGGTGGCTGGTGGATGGCGACCACCGTACATATGGTGTTAATAAAATCTGCTATAGTGACCCACACTCTTTGTGTGGTTCGCGTGTCAGGATCAGCCAATGTATTCCAGCCGATTCTCGAAAGGTATGCGATATGACTTAATTGTTGGTTCGGCCGGAAATGGGGATACATCCCTGTGTCTAAATCGGTCAGCCGCCTGTCTTGTCAAAAGCCCCTCGATTTGCTTCTTTCTTCTTTGGAGTGTGAAGAATCATAATTAATAAGCCATCATAATTCTGATGACCACTGATAAACTAACCCATTGTTTGTTGGCGGTTGCTAGTTTTTTGTACAAATTACGCTTACCATCAGGTGTAGTCAGTTTGTCGTACTTGGATAAACAAGGGTGTCTTCACCTCTAAGTCTCACTTTCACGAAACCCAACGGCAAACTGTGACTTTCACATTGGTTGCCTGTGAGACAGTAGCAATAAACTGGCCAAACTTTGCCACTTCCACATAGTAATAAATATTTTCTGGTAATTATCTAGTCTGTCATCACTGCAAATTAAATGAAAAAAAAGGTATGTGTGTGTTTAATCACGCTCAGTGAAGTGTGTCTCAGTAAAGGTGAACGTTACTAAAATCCAATTGTGGTTTATAGAACACATATACCTACTATTCTAATTTCACCTGTGAAGTGCCAATAATTTCACAGTAAAATAGCAGTGACATACAGACAGACCTGTTGAAATAAAGGGTTTATGCCATTTGGCTAAGAATTTACCAAGTTCAGCCATTTTCAATTGATGCCATTACCATCGAACAGCATTTCATTTTTATAGATTTCGTAGACTTTGTTGTGTATTCTCATTATAACCAGGAAAACCCATGGGGAAAATTATGTCATTAATTCATTCATGTAATTACATTTACGTCATGTAAATTAACCTTATATATATTATTTTCTTAGAATATGGAATATATTTAATTCACTTGATAAACATAAATAAATTCTATTATTATTATGAAAATAATATTTATTAAATGCTTATTTGAATAATGTGTTTCTTTATACGATTACATATTAATTATATTTGCTAAATGTTGTATCTTAAGTAGTAGTAAAATTAACATTGGAAGGAAAAATTGTGAAGTTTAGACTTTAATGCAACACTAATTAGGTAATAATTAGTATTGCAAAATATAGACAACAATATTCAGAATTCGACACGATAAAATTACTCTATTCTTACATAATGCTTTTAAGCATTTCTTATTAAATACAATACTAAATTGGGATAACATAATTACGAAAAATAGAAACAAGGTAACATCTATCTCTAGCAATGTAAAAAATGGGGGATGGTGGGATGGAAATGACTAACATGCTAACTACTATGTCATAGGCTTATAAAAAAGATAACATCTGTAAACAAGATAATGTCTGGCACTCTTAACACTACAACATCAAATGTCAATACTGACGAAAGCAACATTTCTACAGTGATCTTACTGAGTCACATAACATGTTTCACATTAAATATTATAGCTAAAGCTTTAAAAATATATAAAGTGTTATCATTGAACACTTGTCAGCTGCGATACACAAATACAGTTTAAGGTAACTTGTATGTACATAATTATAATTATGTTTCAAGTTAACATAACTACTCTTATAATTTTTATTAAATGTAATTTACATTCAAAATTATTATGTTATTTTAAATAAGCTTTTTATTTTTTTTGTGTATAAAAATTGATTGGTACCATTATGTATTAATTTTTATTATGTTGTTACCTACGTAAAAACCAACACAATCGTTTGGTTATACTTAAACAAAAAATGCAACAATGGGATGACTTTATGTCGTTACGTTTTACGAAAATTCATATTCGAACTTTTTAATTTTCACATCTCCATTTACAAATACGAATCTGATGTCGTTAACATAATGTTTCAATTGTACTTGGTCGAGAAATGCTGGTCCCACATAGATATTTAAGTAATTTTGATCTCGTACTCTGAATTTCACTGTAAATTCTGAAATAAAATCATTATTATTTAGTATTATTCCAAAATATTTTATATTTTTACGAAACAATGGCAGGAATTTGTAAGATGAGGGAGGAAAATATGTACCTCCTCCTAGTTTCTATATTGGGAGTTAACAAAAAGCTAAAGAAAATTTCCATTGGCCTTTGTGTTGCCAATTGGACATTTGGCATAAATAAAATTGTAGGTATTTTATTATTTAATTAAGCACTAAACTGCGAATTTCTAATTTTATTATGTTTTGGAAATCTTAGTTCAATCCTTCGAGTAAATGTCTGTGTAAAGAATTTAACACAAGTAATCACAAAAAAATGTGCAAAATATAATTTTAAATATTACTTTTAAGGTTAGTCAAGGACCAGAATGATCATTTTCAGAAAACATGGCGTTTTGCACATACATTTCTTTTGTAAGTTTTGTTGATAATTTATTATGATTATAATTTAGTAGATATTCAGTAACCAGACGTGTAAAAAAAAATTCGTCAGAATTATAACCACTCCATCGAGGCAGTCAAATAAAATTTAAATATAACAACAAATTTCATGTCTAGTGATCTTTCCCTTCAATAATAAATATTTACCTTCACCTTCAATAAAGAAGTCTGTAGCTGCATTACTGTCATTTATAATTACATGATTGCCATCCTGTATTACTTTTATTGTTATCCTATCTGCACCATTTGATGGGAAATTCACCTCCAATTGGCATGCAACATTTTGATGATCAGGTTCGTTATTTCCTGTCACTAAGCCAATTATAACACTGCAACAAATAGGTATTTTCATATTTATTATATGTGTTACGTACTAGGATGAATGATTTATGCAAATTATTATTGTTTTATCAAAATGGCCTCTATAGTCTTGAAGTTATAGATGTTATAAATCGTTGTAAATAATTATATCTACTATTACAACTTTATACATTTTTCGGAATAAAAAGTGGCTTATGTTACTCACTGATAGTTTAGCTTTTCATAGGTAAAATAATTTTTCAAAATTCCGTAACTTCAGTAGTTTTTGAACTCATTGATTGCAAATATACAGAAACAAATATTTCTTTATAATATAAGAATAGATTCTGTCACCCCCATGGTGTAGCGGCAGTATATGTGGGCTGTCAATCATAGTGGTCCTGGGTTCGACTACCAGGTCAATCAGGGTATTTTTCAAACATAATTTGCCAAGGACAAAACCCGCAGAGAGTGATCAATGTCAGACAGCCAGTCGTGAAAACTAAGTTAAATCCTTTCTTTCTTCAATAAACTTGGATGTGTTGTGCCAATATTAATAAATGTTTTTAATAGATTTAAATTTTGTTGACATTAAAGTAGTATTTTGTCTATACAATTCTACTATATTCATGATAACTGACCAACTTCCAACTTCATTTGACCAAATTATAGGAGCAACCTTGAAATAAGCTCTATCAAACACAAAAGGAATTTTGAAAATCGGTCCACATTTAGCGAAGATATTGTGTAATATACATAAAAAAATATAGACAAATTGAGGTTGAGGACCTTCTCTTTTTCTGGAAATTGGTTGATAAAAATTCTAAAATTTTAAATAATTCCACAAAAGTTAATGACAAATCCTATAAATATTAACTTAAATATAGGTAGTAGGCACTTACTTTCTCGCATCTGCCTGTAAATGTGCAGTCACAACAACCACATCTGCCGTGTCTAGTCTCTTTGGTAATAACAACATTGTTTCTTTTTCGTCTCGCGGTTGCGGCCACGGCGGTGCTCGATGAATATCTCCAGTCAATTGAGTACCATACGGCGTTTCTGAGGGCCTCCGGTCTCTTGAATCAAACGAAACGCTTTAGTTTCTCTTGGGGTGAATCACATTGTATCTAATAGGAAAACGAACGATAATTTATCAAGGAGGTATTGTTTGAACATATACATTTATTTCTTATCAGTTAACTTGACTTTCATCGCCTTGCGATGTTACTGTAAATAGCACTGTAAAACGAACTACAAAAGTGTGTCTACCAGAGCGTTGCCACTTCGACAATGAATGAATTCCAATTATAACGTAGTCTTTACATTCGTTAGTCATTGATCATTTCATTAATTCATGGCGCTACATAATATCATTATTTCGATAAAAATAGCAAATAAATTGGTTTTCTCAAAACACTTGATTTGTTTGACATAATATGACACTTCTGTTCAGAAACGACAAATTAACTCTGACATTGACGTTTAAATGACACGTTCGGAAATAGAAAAGTATGGAAACCGCTACTTATTATGTGTAGCGGTACCTTATAATAGGTAAAACACATACGTGGTAAACTAACTTTACGTT
The DNA here is from genome assembly GCA_036417725.1 of Clanis bilineata. Taxonomy (NCBI): domain Eukaryota; kingdom Metazoa; phylum Arthropoda; class Insecta; order Lepidoptera; family Sphingidae; genus Clanis; species Clanis bilineata. The sequence continues at coordinate 8,666,670 of CM071145.1, read as the reverse complement.
AAATAAGAAACTTGTTACAATATACACTTAGCACGTCGTAAATGTTCATTATTATAAATACCTATCCGACCATTTTTAAATCATACCCTGCTAGGCAATCCCAACACGCTTTCAACATTGTTGAAGTTTATTCACTAATTTTGACGCGGCACGTACGTGGTAACTGTTATCCATCAGAGATTCGTCTCGACTAACTAAACGAAGGCCGACACAAGATTGAGGTATTGGCTTTGCGATGACGTAATGATGAAAACAAGCACGCTGAGAACACGCCTTGGTGCCTAAGTAGCGAAGGGGTTTTTAATCCGCTATTTCACAACACTATGAGATTTCACTTTGTGTTCTTTCATCAAATTCGAATACTCTTATTTAATTTTAATAATTTTAATTAAGTAGGTATATGTGACTATTTGCCAATAAAACAAGACCTAACTGTATTATCGAGATAATACACACCTGTCCACGTATTTTTTTATTGCGCTTTTGTATTTTTTATTCAATGTCACGTTTGGTTGTGTTAAATATCATTCATGCATCGATGGGTATTGAGTTATTGACACGTGGAAAATAATTATAATAGTTTTAGCTTCTGAAACCAATGAGGTTGTGAGTTGTGACTCGAAAAGTCGTGTGAATTATTATTTAATGTGTCTTTTAACTTTGAAAATACAGTGATAACAAAAGAATCTGAGTTAATATAATAAACATGGAATTGCACATTATAATAATTTTTACATTCGTTTATTTTGACAATGTTAAAAGACATTGCCAAAGTCTATTTGTTCAAAATTGACTTCAGTACACGGTATTGATCAGTGGCGTAGCGTGGACTAATATAGATGTGGGCGAAGTCGCATTAGCGTGGCCCCTTTTCTTTCGTTCCCAAGATATACCCAATAAAATGCTTCTTACGAAGCCCCAAACAAACACGCTAGGGTGACGTTTTTTTTCGAGAGTAAAAGTGATCAAATTATTTAGTCATCTATATGCTAAAATTTGGTACAATTTTTAAAGGGGGCTTCGCGAGATCCTTTTTAGTGCGAGGCCCGGCCTTGGGCCCACTGCCTCCACGCCTAGTTACGCCCCTGGTATTGATAATATACTTCTAGGAGGCCGATACCAGATATTTCCTTTGGTATCATCGTTTTACTTTTAGATACGGAACCTAGGGTAATCAGTGTTATGCCAGATAAATTTCAAGTCCTTTATATTCACTGACTTACAAACGACACTTTATATATGTTATATGTATATTTTATAAATATACTACCCATTCAAGAAAGACTATAGCCGTATTTACTTCATGTTCCTTTTTTTTATGAAATTGCTAAAATTAGATACATGGACACTGGACACCAACAAAGTACCGTATGAACTTATTCAAGATAATAACTTATCGGTTAAGACATATACTTTTTTCTGTAATCAAGTCTTGTTGAATAACTTTTGATCTTGCCAAGATGTATGATATGTACCTTTTCAGTTTGAACAAAATGTCTACTAGATATCTATTGATTATACTTACAATTAATGAGCTTCTCCAGCTTGCTCCTAGGTGATCGCCTATGATCGTCATGACTCTTCTCGAATTGATAAATTGTATGCAATCGAGGCAAATCGATGTTAGATATAGTTAGATGTAACACAAAATACATAGATATGCTACACCAAATTGGTTTAGGCAAATGAACATGCACGATCGAGGCCCATAGACTAAGGGCGAGTTGCAGCAGTAAGATAAACCTCGATTTAAATATAGTACTGGAATGTTATTTAATTCGAGTTTAGGACTAACTCTAGATTAGTAATAATGCTGCAAGTCGCTTTTGGTTGAGAATCGACTTTACTCAATGCTAACTTTTAGAGCCGCTTGCAGCTCCGAGATATTGATAAGATTATCCCAAATCTAGATTCAAAGATAGTAGTGAGCTGTAGGATAAATCGAGATAAGGTATAACCCTAGATTAGTAAAAGCGATGCATGTCGGCCCTAATATACTGAGGTAACGATGATTTTGCATAGTAATTCTAAAGAATTATTGTGTTCAAACTGAATCATAAAAATATCAGCGAAGTACTCAGCCAACGTCATGGGGGTCCCACTAACGCAAGTATAACGTCACGGAAATGTGTAATTCCTTCGGTGTCAGCCTTGCCAAATGAACTCATTGGGAACGGGCAAAGGTAAAATACGTGTGTTTAAAAATATTATGCAACAATTATAAAAAAAACACGTGTGGTGCACTGTACCTTCAGCTGACGCGGATCCTAGATTTCGTTACGAATAGCGGAGCCAAATTCCGCGTCATAAATAGACTGTATTCTCTTTCACCCAAAGATGCTGCTAATCAAATCGTAATCACACCATGCCTACCCGAATTTCAATTTATGCTGGGTATGTCATTTGGCTCGGGCTGCGTAACTATTACGTTATGGGACGGAAAATTATGTCGGACCTTTTCGTGCTTAGGTACCTATATGTGTGAGCTGTTTATTTTAAGATTTATCCTAAAATAAAATGAGGTCACACTTGTCCTACTACTCACACCTAATACATTAAGTAACACTTAGATAAGTACCTACTTATTTCAAAATTCAAACTTCAATTCGTTTAGTTACTTACATACGGAAATACATAAGTAAGCTAATCAGTCTACTAAGAAGATTACATTATTAACGATTCGTATAAAGTCATTAGTCAAGCTACCAATACCACCTTAGATAGATACTTCTCACTTCTAAATTATATCACGACACTCGCAAATGAGAATTTGATTAACCTCTGCCTTCAACAATTAAAGTCACATCTAAACGAATCTAGATAGAGCAGCTGATTGAGCCGAATAACAAATAATAAAGCAGCGTGGAGTTTTATTAGTGAACTTAATAGTTTCTAGTATTGACATACATAAGCTCACGCCTGTATCCCCGAAGGGGAAGGCAGAGGCGCACTAGTGTACTAGTACACCCACATTTCGCCGAGCTTAGTTCCGTCCCAGATGTGATAAGGGGCGAGCCTATCGCCATATCGGGCACAAATTCCAAACTGCGGGCTGATATGGAAAAATCCAATATCACTTTACCCGATCCGGGTATCGAACCCGAGACCTCAGAACCGTAGTCGTACCGAAATACCACCACGCCACCGAGACAGTCTAGAATTGCAATGTTGGACATTGGCTTTAATAAATACATTTTTTAAAGTTCACCAGCAGGATTTTAATGAAACAACCAATGTACGACACCAATTTGTATTACTCATAAATGAACATTTTCTTACAAATAAATTAGCATTTCACTTTTTATACATATTACATAATACCATTTTAAATTATTTAAAATAATTGCATTTACACTTGACACTTCTGGAGCTTTCACGTCCAACGCGTTTCGGGACTCAATAAGTTCCTTTCGTCATTATTCTTTTTTCATTTTCTATTCGTGCCAATCTTGTGTGTGCTCACATGCCGATTTCAACAGAGTTCAACCTTATTTCTTCTGTACTCTGCGCACTTGAACTTCTTTAGTACCTTAGTACTTTGTAAAATCTTAGCTATTCCCTGACAAGTATATTTTCTTCATCACTTTGGAAATTCAAACAGTAAACTTTCAACGCTCTCTACACCTTTCATAATAATGTGATCGATGTCTGTGAAGCTTTTTATTTTACAAGCAAGAGTTTCGCTTGGTCCATTGTTATTGCCTTCAAAAGTGAAGTCGATGATTTGATTCCCATTGTTGTGCCTTGCTTTTAGTCGAAGTTTAAATGTTGCTGATTCTGAAAAACAATATTTTTTAATGGTTTTATACACTATGTAGTAACGTCAGTTTATTTCTAAACTTAAATGGTTGAAATTCTTCACCGACAACGGTAAAAGTATAGATAGTTTGAGGCACTAATTATTTAAAATGAATCGCAAAAATTAACACATCTTTATTAATTTGAAGGCGTTACGTTCAAACTCTGTTATTATTGGCATTTTTTGTGTTCTATCCGCACGCTCGTATTGATATGGTTTATTGCGATCGGTCGTAAGATAAACCATGCCGTGCTGTTAGTTTAGTTTGCGATATGGCCTGCGATTATAAGTAACCCTAACAAGGAAATAAAAATAAAATCTTTGACATTTAAAAAAAAGCGAAATATTCAATAATTATGTCCAGCTGTAGACGTCCTATGGCTGATGATGATTAAGTAATTAATGTTTTGTTAAATGGAGACTGAAATTTAGCAAGGACAATTTATAAAAAATAAAACCGAGTGCCTATTTGAAAATGTTAACAAGTTTAAATAACCTTAAAAAAACAATGTTACTCACTTCCTGGCTCTACGTCCATGCTGTAAATTGGTGCTTCATGATCTGGTGAAGAAGCTGGCGTTATGTCCAATTTATGTGTGGAAAAGTTGTAGACAAGTTCACAATCAGCATCTGTAGAGTCTGGACTGCATGATGGTAACTTTGCACTAAACCTTAAATTGAACATAATATTCAATTAAATAGTTCTGTGTTATATGATATTTATAATAATAATGGATACAAAATATAGAAAACTAACGTTTCATGGTTCGTATTCAGGGTCCCTTCTATGATTATAATCATTCCTTCTGTCAACATTGTGGGCAATAAATATTTGAATTGGCCGCTTTCTGCGGTTAATTTAGCCAACCTAGAACAAACAAAAAAATATTAAATTCACATAGATTATTTCGTGTTTATATTTTACTAAGTATTTTTTTACTTATAAATTCATACCTATTATCACTTATTAAGTTTGTACTGAACTCATCGTCTCCGGTGGGACGCGCGGCGCACATGAACATATTTAAACAGGTCACTATTGTAAAAATCAAAGCGTTGCACATTTTACTTTTGTTCTTTCCGATATATAGACCTGAACAGTCTATTTATACACTTGTGATGGACGTTTATCAAGAACTGATTGAATTTTAATTTATGTCATAATAAACACTTAAGATCCAATAAATGTTGATTTAAGGTCTTCCCGATATTATAGTAAGTACAATATCATTTAGCTGTTGGATGATACTAACGAATTATAATGGTTACCCTGTTATTATAAACAATAAAGTGACTCACCATTGGACGTCACATTTTCTATTCCATTCATAATTTTCAAATTATCCTTAATGGGAGTTCCCTGGTAAGCGATTTCGATGCAAAATAAATCGGGATAAAACAATATGTTGTTTGCTTAACGAGCTATTTCCTTCCTGTGCTACTTGTTATTACAGAAATAACATATGCAGTAAACTTATGTAATGGGTTTATAATTGTTTGATATAATTATCCGGTTAAAATAGACGTGATATACTTACTACAAATACATTGATGATAAATGAGCATCTATTATCTAATTAATGTTTCACCTTTAATGTTTCGGATAACTTTTATTGCTAACTTATTACATAACTGTTGACACTTTTTAATACAATCTGTAGAAATATTCTTGTACCTGGATCTGGCGCAGAACAATCTTAGAAAATCCCGTTTTTTTGCAGGGGAATCCAATGTGTATACTTTGGGAACAATTGGTGCTCATCGTGTGGTCACAACTAAACTCCCGTCGGTGGGCCGGACGCGGGAGGCGATGACGGCTGCCGGGAACACAACTACCAGACTCCTTGGGATTTTCCAAAAGGTTCTCTTAATTGTTTTCTTTTCCCGTTTTTCCTGTGTCTTAGCACAGTTTGTTTGTTTTTCAATCGCGTCTGGACATTTCAATTGGATAAAAGGGTATTTACAACAATGTATACCTAAACGTACTCGTCTAGTGCAGAAATAAATGTTATGCAATATAAACAGATTTTCTGCCTGAGCGCCATATTTTTTATGTTAAAAACTTTACAAACAGAGCACTATATTCACTGAGAACCATTTCTATCGTCGTTATTTTCAACGCCTTTTTTAGTCGTCTGATGGTCGTAATGTAATATTCAACAGTAGTTTATGAGTCAAACCGACGAAGTCTACTAGAGTATTGAGAATGTTAGTGCCGTTTGCAAATTGCGTCAAGTCCTAGTCAGTGGCTACGTCGCAGGGTAACACGGATGACTGTACCTCTAATGTAGGGTTTTTTAAAGTTTAAAATCCATTGTCCGTTTGTATTGTGAAAGTCGTGGTCTATGATGAGAATTACGTATATATGAATGGGGACAGTGATGACTGATTTTTAGCTCGACTATAAATGTTCCATTCATAGGTTTAAAAATGAACAGATAGGTAAGTAAAAGCACATGCCATGCCAGTACAGCGACCACATGATTAGTGAGTAGTGACGCACAATTTGTAAAACTCTGGTTGAAGGTGTGTTAATAAAAAATAAAATAATGTTTTGGGAACTTGATTAAAACAGTATTTTATTACGTTTGTGTAGAATGGTTATAACATGAGAATGTTGTTTATAATAAACGCTTTCAATGGCGTCATGTAATCTCAAAAATGTAATATCTCAGACATAGATCCGAATGGACGACGCGAGGATAGTTAAACTGTTAGGAAAATGTAAAGCCAAACACATAAAATTACAAAAAAAATTTAAGTGATTGGCTTTAAGTACAAACGTTGATCAAAATCAAAAATTTGCTCTACGTTTGTACTTAAACCAATAAATTTATGTATATATCGATATAATATACTCGATATATAAAAGGTAAATCAGTAATACGCAGTAATTTAAGCAATCATTTATGGTACTAAGTAGTACTAACGCCCGAATGGTCAAACGCTACTCAACTTTAACGGCTGCTTAAATTGAGATTCGCCTTACAATTTTGACAGATAAGGCGGCCTTAAACGACATAAGGCGGTCTTAAACGACATAAGGTGGTCTAAAACGACATAAAGTGGCCTTAAGTGTATAAACACTTCGCAGTAAAAGGCCCACGTAACAAATCTTATTGTTTGTCTCAACTATTTGACTACTTCAATGGTGATACTAATCTATTGTATTTGATAGGCAGTTGTATAGCATACGCGGTACTTATACCGCATCCGTCCTGAGGTTTCGTGTTCGGTACTCGGTCGAGTTAAGTCTTATTAATATTGATTCAGAAATTGGTGCCTGATATGGCGATAGGCTCATCTTCCAAACACATATAAGACGAAATTTGAAGATGCGCCTTTACCTTTCCTTAGGGTTTACGTGTGTATGTGTAATGTGAAGTGTTAAATTCGTGTTTTTATAGTCGATATACTACTGATGCATTTGGGCCATCTACTAGATCTATGTCTGTAAAACGAGTTACGATATTTATACACGCAATAGTTGGACGTTTATTTATAAAAAGTGTGTTTTGGAACTGTGATTCAGTATGAAAAGTATGATAATATAAACATGATGAATACGTACATTGCACTTGAATTATGTCCTCGTATATTTTCTTCATCGTGAGGAAACCTGCAGACCCGACAATTTCTTCACAAGAATTTCGAAGGTATGTGAAGTCTACCAATGCGCAATAGACCAGCGTGGTAGACTAAGACCTAACCCCTCTCATTAGGAGAGCAGGCTCGTGCCGAGCAGTGGGACAGTAATATTACAGGGCTAATATTATTATTATTATTATATTTTCTTCAATCAAGGCATAACACCACTGTATCGCACGGTGCAATACGGTTAACTAGTCTGTGAATCCTTACATTTTATCGAATCGTGCTCTTGATACAAAAACATTCATTCATACATGTACATATGCTATGAAAACATTTCGATTCCTGCGAGAGAATAGCATATTTATAAATAATAATATTTCAGTGAATACTATAAAGCATACGTATTTAAAGCAGTGCCGGATCTAGGAGGCGGTGAGAGGGTGCACGTGCCCCAGGCGGCAGGATCTGGGGGGCGGTAAAATCGGGCAAATTGGCAGCCGCCGATCTAAAGACGCGTCTCCTACACTAAAACATTAAAGTTTACACAAAACGTAGTTTCGCAACTACTATAACTATATACTTTTAATTGTTCTATGAGAAGGAGACAGCTAAAATCATTGTTTTTGCGTATGTGGATTTGTGTTTTGTTTTGAGAAAAACATGTGCAGGTGACGCGCCTCAAGCTATTATTGCTTTTTTAAATGATAATATCCACTTGAAAAGAAGCGTATGTGTGTTTCCTATGTATTATTTTCTTTTTCTATCTTTCAATATTTCCTTAATGTGGGATCGGTGCAGCACACTTTTTCAAGCATGTTGCAGAATGAATCTGGCTTAGTTTTTAGGACCTGCTATCTATTTGACGTGAATCCCCATCTAGGAGATTCAGTACGGGCAAATGATGTTAGAAGAACACCATGCCCGACCTGGTAATCGAACCCAGGACCTCTCGGTTCCCAGCACATACGATGTAACTAGACCAAGGACGCAATATCTATTTATTATCATCCAATAAATAAAATATAGGTAAGTAGTTTGTTTTTTATGTCTCTATCAATACGTGACATGGTAATTTTTATTGTCGCTAACACAATAGCGTTAAACAAGAATCAATTAATAAGGATGGGCTAATCTGCTTAGTGCCTACCGATGTCCTTGGTTTTGTTCAATCGATGTGAAAATGGCCGTGATTGCTCGGGAGCGGTGTGCTTGTTAGGAACATTATGGACGAATTTAGCACACTGGAAATATCGAATGCGAGTCTGTTGCCATATGGCTACGAAGGTATGCGGACTGTAGAATTCGTTCTATTTGCGATATTAAAAGAACATTAAACTTTATAGCATTCATCATATTTTTATCGATAATATAAATCATAATATCGTATTTACTTTGAGTTAAAATAAATAGGCCGGTGAGAATAGTCGTATTTTGACTGTTTGTGACGTCTAACCAATTTCACGAATGGATTTTGGCACTAACTACTGTAATAGTATACCATTTATTTATGCCGTGTGTAAATTCTGGATGATCATTGCCATCCTTTTATGAATGCAGTAAAAGGTAACTAAAAATAGTTAGTATTTCTATAAATTGAATAAGAATTTACTATAAAATCACTATATCGGGAAGGAAATATAATGAATATGTATAAAATACCCATATTCTATATTATCCTTCACCCTACCTCGAATCGGACAATGGAACTGCTTATGATGTAAAAATATAAATCCATAGAAACATTTATCCATAGCACTTCCTGTTACGATGTCCAAATTTATAACGCTGTAATGTTATTGAAATTTTTTGACCCGGTTCCAAATAATTTATCGATGCTGTGTAGTTATTTTATTTTGAAGCGTCGGTATCGATACTCTGATATGTCGACAGACAAACACGAACTAAAAAAATATCAATAGTTTGTGAATATCTGCTTACTTTTTACAAAGACAAATAATTTTAAATGACTTAAAACGCGATTATTAAATTTGATATATGCTCCCTAAACAGAAATATTAACGTGCAAAAGAATCATCAAGCCCCTTACCTATAAAAATATTTAAGCGCTGCTTATCTTTTCATTTCCTTTCATTTTTAATTTTTAAACAATTTTAATTAATTGTGACGCAAGGAAAAAAGTGACAAACGATTCTTAAAGATAAGATAATCAAAAAGATTTTATAAGTAATGCCCCAAATGTGTATGTGTTCTTTCTTTCTGGCATTATCCCGGCCTAATGCCAGGGTCCGCCTACTTAAATGCTTCCACTTCGCCCGATATTGAGCGTCCTCCACAGTGATACCATTATCAAAACTAAACAATTTTATATCGAGTATTCAGTTTCGAGATGCCAACCACTAAATCCTTCCATATCTGATTGTATCATTGGTACATTAATTTATATTATTATGATCATGAGTTGGTCCGGAATCCTCTGAATTTGTTTGTTTTTATTTTTTAGAGGGAATCACAATTATGATACCATAATCCTTAACTACAATGGCTTAATTTATTTTATTTCCAAGGTACACAACCACAAGTCCGAAAAATCACGTAATATATAATAAATTTACCATAATAATATAATAGTATTGACTGTGATAATTACTTTAAAAAAGTAATGTTGAATACAGTTAAAATAATTCTTATAACTTTTAATTAAATTAGCCAATATTAGATTCGATTTTTTCCCGGCGCACGATTTAGCTTCTCCTGTAAAATATTGGCGCTTGATGTTGTACGCCTTTAAGGGAACGTACCCATATTACGCGACCCATTTTTGAAATGTTTATACCACTCTCTCTCTCACTCTCCCTCGACGACCACCCGTTGTATATGCTAAGACACCGCACCCTCCCCCTCTAGTTTTCACTTAGTAATTTATATTTATAAATTATTTTTTGTCGAAGAAAGGAAAAAATTAAAATATTATGATTTATCGCCACCTATGAGTTTAAATAGTGCTACACGCTGCGCACCATATTTGAATATATGTAGCTCGAAAAAGCATGTGATTTCCCTCGAGGATATTGACTACGTGACGAAAATCTAAGACAACCCGCCTCTGTGACCAAGCGTGGTATTTTGAAGAGTCCCTCCCCCCAAACCTGTCACGTAGTATGGGTACGTTCCCTAAGGTACAGATTGTTGTATTGCAGGTGGAGTACGTATTCCTCGTGGGCGTGGGCGGCGGCGTGCCTCACTACACGGACTACGCGCAACACGTGCGGCTCGGGGACGTGGTCGTCTCCACACCTGCACCGGACTTGCCAGACAAGTACCTGACGCATTTATTATTCGTAATTCCAGCCTCCCGCATCGGACGAGTAGCCGGCTGTGAAACGTGAGGTCGCGTATTCGATCCCGCCCGAGACAAATGTCTGTGTGGTTCATAGGTATTTGTGTCGGGTCTGAGTGTTGTGAGACCAAAAAGTCTCTCGTAGTTTCTTATACCCACGACACAGATTACACCTAGTGTGTTCACACACAATCACCTGTTGGGTGTGTTTATTATTATTATTTATGCAGTCAGTCACCTGCTTGATCTAGTCGCATGTATAGGCTGTGGACCGGGAGGTCCTGGGGTCGATTCAGTGACGTGTACAGACCTTCAGATCAGGGTAGACAAAAAAACGTTCATAATATTATTTTTTTCAGTTCACTACAACCATCATTACCATCCCCGTGTTGATTTAAAATATAAGACAAATGCTTCTATTGTGAGAATCTGTTTTTGGTGATGATTTCTTTCTTTATTTATGTAATTGGCAAGTTGATAGGGTAGACAGGGTGTCTTTGTCTATATGGACTGCACGCCACATGATCGATATTGTCGATACATTTATGGATTATTGAAATTTTATTAACTTTAGTTTGTACATTAATGTGAAAATACGCGGAACTGCAGTTCCGAACGCGGGAAATAAATATTCCCTATGTGACGTCATCAAGGTATCGTTTTGTTTACTCATGTACACCGCGCCACTAATTAATTACGAAAATTGGGATATAAACTGTGCGCAAGCGCCGATTGCGGTTGGCGTGTGAACTTTTATGACTCATTTAGTGCTACCTACATTTAACGGGATTTATCCTATAAAACTTTCGTATTCGATGTGTCATTAATAAGTACGTACCTCGTCATTTCTTTAGTTTTTGTTTTACGCCGAATACTCATACACTTAAGGCCACCTTATGGCGATTATGGCCGCCTTATCTGTGATAATTAAGCGAAAAACAATGTAAGAAGCTGTTAAAGTTGAGTAGCGTTCCAGTGTTCAGGTGTAAATGAAGTTCATCATACAAAAAGAAAGTATATTTTTCCAACGGATAAAATGCATAGTGAATTAATTAGCTAAGGAGAGTTATCTAAAATTCGAAAATAACTCGGTTTTTATTTCATTTCGTAGACGTCATTTAAAACGTAATGAGTTCTAAAGTGACTGTTGAAATATTTATTGCCGAATTCAAATTAGCGTGAAATAAGAAAAGTCTCAGCTAAGAATACCTAATTAACTTCACCGACATTCCGATCTGGTGGCGCTAGTGTAGATTTAACTGAATTACATAATTCACAGTAGTATTTTCACCGCGGATTCGGAAGTGAGCTCATAAGTGAGATCTTTGAAAATAGCATATCTGGGACTGACTGAGATCCATTCGGGACTGATATTAATTTATTAGTAACGTTGCCTAAAAACACTTTTTAATAAACTTCGGAAACTATAATTATATTAGCAGAGCCTGATGCCTGGTTTTGTTTGTAGTGTATTCAAATCTACTCGGATGGCGACCATTGTACATATGGTACACAATCTGCCATAGTGATCCACACTCCTTGTGCGGTTCGCGTTCCAAGATCAATCAGTATATATCCGGTTCTCTCGAGGGGCTTAAGACATGATTTAATTCAAATTCAAATCATTTATTCTGCAAATAGGATATTTCATATCACTTTTTCATGTCAATATATGTTATATATTTAAAAAATAGAAATGGCGTCAGCATTTCATGGCTATCCCTGAGAAGAAATGCAAAAACAAACTCGAGTAATGGTTGGTTGGGCTGGGTATGGGGTGCATCATGTCTGCATTGGTATTTTTCTTCTTCTTTTAAAAATAATGGCTTCCACGCATATGCGGTGATTTAGCCAATGTCAAGGTAAATAGAGCAATTATGTTTTCACAATGTGGATGATCTCAAGGCCTTGCTGGGATTATGGCGGTAATTCCTTCCAGTCCAGTGCCCCTCAGTTGACCTTCACTCGGCGAATCGACCGAACAAAGCCAACCAACGCACCAAGCAAATCTCATCGAAGATCACCGGTTAAAAATTTTCCACATTAGGTATACTGTCCATCTTCACTGAAGTTTGATGCATTAAACCACAACACTTAAAACCAACAAACACAGCTCTAGAGAATAATATGAAATAATTTTAACAAGCGACGCCCACCCTGTCAGACTTCCCGTCAAAATCCGTCTGCATTGGTAATTCGCCTGATTTATAATATAATTTGTCTATTTTTTGACAGATACGTTTATGTTTTCTGCGAGAAAGCGGAGAAAAACAGCAAAGGCGGGTGGGACTATGAAGTGAAACCGTATAAGCCTGCGAACTTCCTCCTTCAAGAGATCGCGTTACGATTGGCTAAAACTAAGACGCACTGGGATTCCTACGTAGAAGAAGGTAATGAATAGTTTTTGTATTGAGTTATTTTAAATGTGGTTTACACTCGGTTGAATGGATTATCCCATGTATCTATTCCCCAAAAAGTTAGGATTCAGTTGGTATATGTTTGATTTTTTGTATTATTTTATATATAAATGCGAAAAAGAAAATTAGAAAATATGTATTACATGACATGATAAATGAGGCAGTAGGTAATAATTCATATTTTAAATTCTGCAATGAGTATATGCGGGGTTATTATCCTTTTAACCTTTTCTAACGCCCGTACTAATATGGTAGGTGACGTCGCAGTTCACTATTGCGTCACTATTTAATTATTTATTAGTTACCCTCACGTGAAATTTTCAATGTGTTTTGAATGAAATGTAAATTTTTACAATTTCAATAATTTTGAATAAAGATTTATTAAAATGAATGACTAAACTAGCATAATTTGGATATTACGGAGCAGATTCGTCACAGTAATAAGATCTCGGGATCGTTGTTGAGAGGCGCGTGCATGTTTGTGTACAGGCGTGTCGCGTCTCGCGGGCGTGCCGGGGCGCTGGGCGGCGCCGGCGCGCGACACGGACCGGCTGTGTGTGGAGCTCGGACACGGCGCCTACATCGAGGTGTCGCACCCCGCGCCGCACCCGGACCACACGTGAGCTGCACCGCACTATACACGACACTATACAACACAGTACACTACACTACACAACACAGTACACTACACTACGCAACACAGTACACTATGCAACACAGTACACTACACAACACAGTACCTACTCTACACAACACAGTACCTACTCTACACAACACAGTACTCTACACAACACAGTACACTACACTACACAACACAGTACACTACACAACACAGTACACTACACTACATAACACAGTACACTACACTACATAACACAGTACACTACACAGCACAGTACTCTACACAACACAGTACTCTACACAACACAGTACACTACACTACACAACACAGTACACTATACTACACAACACAGTACACTACACAACACAGTACACTTCACTACACAACACAGTACACTACACTGCATAACACAGTACACTTCACTACACAACACAGTACACTACACTGCACAACACAGTACACTACACTGCACAACACAGTACACTACACTATACAATACACTACATAGTACTCTACACAACACAGTACAGTACACTACACAACACAGTACAGTACACTACACAACACAGTACACTACACTACACTACACAAGACTGAATACTACACTTAGTGCTCAAAATGAACGGGAACGCGTGCTAACGGTGTACCCTTAAAAATATATATAATCTTACAGCGTTGCCATCTCCCTATTTGAATTCTGGTAAAAAAACCTCAATGCAGAGGCAAATCGTGACAATCTCCGTTGCGAACAATAACTACACTACATTATAGAGGTACTTACTCCACAACACAGTATACTACACTACACAGTACACTACACTACAGAACATAACACAGTACATTACACAATAAAAACAACAGATTTCAAAATCCATGCGACATCCCTGGTACACCATAAAATCTTCACAAATACCAGGGACCACCCTAATCGAATGCAACAGATGACAGATATCACCTGACTTTATGCATATTACACGATATCTCCGAACACACAGGCAGAAAATGGACATTATCTTAAGTATATATTAAAGCTAATATTGTCGGCAGTCTTTGTAGTAGTGTGGTTAGAGAAGTAGCAACCGAAATAAATCTATATTACAATCACCGAGATTTTAGTACACTTCTGCTTCTTGTTTTCTCCTTTGTCGTGCCGAGTGCTTTAATCAGTTTAAACTCCAATTACAGTGGTAAATAAAATAGGTTGCAAGACACAAAAATATTATTGTATTCTTATTTATAATAAAAACCTTCATAATGCAGTTAAAATGGGATTGGGCCGGGTACTTATGTCGTATGTCGGACGAAAGGTGGGCAAAACGGACTACTGAGTAGCACCCAGACCGAGAACGAGATGGCGGGACAAGCTCAACACGTTCCGTCCAGATTGGACTAGTTTGGAACAGGATAGGGAGAAGTGAAAGAAATGGGGGGAGGCCTTTGCCCAGCAGTGGGACATTAACGACTGAAAAAAAGAATCCGCAGTTTAAATGTGTAAAATAATTTAATAATGTTCAAACTACAGACATAGAGTTCAAACATGGATTCAAGTTCCTCGTTAAAGTATTTGATGTTCCGTATTATAAATGTGATAAACGGTTTCATAATAACCAATAACAAAACCTAGGCCTATTACCAATTGCAATGTGAATCATTTTGGAAACTCATTGTACGTCATTGATAACCGCGACATCTTTGTACCATAAAAGGCATAACAGCCCAGTCACGTATATACATATGACCAATAGGAAAATAATACCATGACGATAATAAGAGCTACCGCGCACGGGTGACTTTTGTTACCCTTATCAAATGTGTGGAAATCTGACGAAAATCACAGTTGTCACGTCGTGAAGTACGCGCAGCTCCGTTTCATAAGGGGCTTAGACCGGACAAGAGCGATTTCCCAATGCTCTGCCGTCCTCAAGCTAAAATGCCGTTAAGTGAATAACCGAATTTTGAGATGTCTCCAAAACACATGGAAAATATTATCCTTAGAGGTTTATTGGACTATGGCTTTTATATTTAACATACTGAATAACTTGTTTACTTTAAGATCAAAAATAACCAGTGTATAGAATCTCTAGGGACCATATTTTCCACGTTTTTTGGAGACATCTCAAAATTAGGTTTATTCACTTAACGGCATTTTAGCTTGAGGACGGCATTGCTGACCTTGTGATCTGACTCTTTGTGCGCCACGATACAATAGCAATAGGTTCGTTCATCATCAGCCATAGGACGTCCACTACTGAACATAGGTCTCCCCCAAAGATTTCCAGATCGACCTGTTGGAAGCGGCCTGCATCCAGCGACTTCCTGCGACCTTTATCAGGTCGTCGGTCTACCCTGGTTCGTTTATAGCATAGGTTAATTACGGAAACGTGGTGTATCGATTGTAGATTTTATGTGTGTTGTTGTCTGTGGCAGCGACGGTACCGAGCCAGCGGGCGCATGCGTGCGCGTGCACTGCGCGCCCGTGGCGGGGGGCCGCGCGGTGGCGAGCGCGGGGGAGGCGCGCGCCGCCTTCGCCGCGCATGCGCGTGCGCTCGCATACGACTGCGAGCTCGACGCAGTGCTCGACAGCGTCGTCGGCAACTGCAAGGACTGCTTCATATCAATCAGAGGTAAACACGATACAGCTATACATCATACTATACTACTACGCCAACTTATAAACAAACCATTCAATTACAATATACAAGAAAATGATGGCTGATAAATATTCATATCCATCCAAAGACAATGTATTTACTAGACAAGCTTCGAAGTAAAATTGTGGCACATGACGGCGAGTGTTTGACGTTTCACGGCTAAGGAAAAGAGCAATTTCTATAGTGAGTTGGGGTCGATTAGCAGAGACTTAGTGCGCACATTCTATGTACCGAACAGCTAGTCTAGTAGTATACTTAAAAGTCTTTGTATCCATCAGAGGTAAACACTGCGCCATAGACACCATCATATTATACTACTACGCAAAAGTCTACAGAAACTCTTCAACTACAATGTACAAGAAAATAGGGATTAATAACAATAATTCGTTTATTTGTTAGAATACTGTCACATGGTTGTTGCATATTATAATCATTCAATCGTTCATAGTATTCTGCCGTTTCCAGCGTACAAATATTAATTGTTTGTTTATTACATTGTATTTTATCTTATTCTACTTATTAGATACATACATGTCCAAGTCAAATGCAGAACGATGTAATTAATTTGATAATATTCCTGATTCGAATTGACTGCCTCGGTGGCGTAGTTGTAATGCGAGCGCGGTACGACTATCATCCTGAGGTTTCATGAAGTGTAGATTTTGTCATGCTTGCATAAAAAAAATGCCAGCAAAATGTGGATGAACTTGTGACAATGCCTTTTCTCTCCCCTTTTATTACGGGACAGAATACGTACGTAGTTCGTCCATAGTGCCTTGTGTGTCTGGAGTCATAACGAAAAAATACTAAAAATTCCGATACATACTTCTATTTTCTGGATGACAAAATATCAGATATGTACTTTTTTCCTTATGACTTTGATCATCACATAGGATATGAGCAATACAATGTACAGTATATTATTACATCCCACTATTCCGAATGTGATAGCTCTGCCAGTTTTGAATTTTCCATTGAAACATATAAAAGTATTGGTATCTGTAGGTATATCTGACTACCGCGACGGCACTCGCGGCAAGGCGTGGCAGCCGCGCGCGGCGCTGTGCGCGGCCGCCGTCATGAAGGCCGTCGTCGCAGCCATGGACCCGCCCGCTGACTAAGCTCCACTACTTTACCCAGTGGCGTGCAACCCATATAGACAAACAGACACTGTCTACACTAACAATTTGCTATTCCCATAAATAAACAATAAAATCGTGACCAAATACGGATTTTGAAAGTAGCAACTCTCGGATTATGTTTTAAATCGACACAGATGATAATCTCTATGATGGTGTCGCAGAGTTAAAGAAAATAATTGTGTAAGATTTTTGTCTACCCTGATCGGAATGTCTATGCACGTCACTGACTTCACCACTCACCACTACAATCATCAATATCCAACATCGACTGCCCTGGAGTAGGTAGGTAGGTGCGGACACCGGACACGTAGCATTATAACTATAGTACAACGCTAACGTTGTCTGATTTATTGCCATTTATTTATATTTGTAATACATAATATTACCATATTTGGGCCTTAAAAATGTTATACGTGTGACGTATTTATTAAAAATGTGTTGATTTCGAATCAGTGTTTCTATAGCATAGAGTAGTATGTAAAAATATTTATACAAAATAAATGTTCAAATCAATATACCTACATAATTTTCAATCACATTTCTACTCAGGCAATTTTGTACGAGACAATGTGAATGTAGATCATGAGAAATGTTTAATCACACAATGATCCTTTAGCGTAATTAGTTTGAAATAGAATAAATTTATTTACAGGTTTTACTTGCCTTAGATATGTGTTACTAATATAAAGTTGTATCTCGACTGAGAATTATTTACAATATTATACTAGAGTAGTAAATATCTTATTTGTGATATAGTGTTAAAGTTTTCTGAAACATAATTTCCTTACAAGTAATGTTGCCTTAGCTAACCGGCATATCCTTCATGAGTAGCTTTATTATATACAAAGTGTCAAATATACGGGCTCAAAATATCTTCCCACTTGGAGGCCAAATAACCTACTCTAACATGCAAGTCCTTGATATATCACTATCCAAATACATCATAAATATACCAGTCCTTGTATTTTTAACATATATTGTTTTCATACTTTCATTCATATGTAATCTTAGGAAGTAAAGTTTAATACACAATACTATAAAATGTTATATCCCAGAGCTTAGAATGTACCTTAGTCATTAGATTAACACATATTTATACCACTCTAATTCACTGCCAATAATGGCCTAAACACATATTTACTTGTTACATTGAATAAAATTATTTACTGTTGTGAATTAAAATTAAACCAAAGTTTAGACTTTTGGCTGTTTTTTTGAACACCAAGTCTAGTCGCCTAAAATCAAACACATTGTTCAACTATTTATTTATCATTCATGTTGTAAAATCATAATATTATAGATTTATAATCTTTGTATTATTATTATGTACACAATTCTATTCTGTAGACGCATGTTTACTCAATAGGTGAATAATTTATTTTATAATATATAATATGTGCCTATGCATTGTTGCAAGCTAGACATCATAACTAGCATTTAAGTTTGTCACAACTTTGTTTATTTATTGAGACTTTTTAATTTTAATTTACATTTTGATTATTTGTATATCTGTGAAAGTAAGCAATTATGACACATTAGCATTTTTTGTCTTCTGCACAAATAAACAATAATTATTAAAAAAACTTTGTATTATTACCACCTGACTTAAATAGAGCTAACGGGCATGGGTGACTTATTACCCTGACTTTTGTCACTCTTTTCAAGAACAAGTGACAAAAAAGTCACTGCTTTAAGCGTTACCTATGCGCGCTCGCTATAATAGTCATAATACTCCGCTAAGGCATCATTGGATACATGGGGCCTTATTTATAAAACTTAAAATCTTTAAGAATATTTTGACACATTTTCCTTGAGTAACATTCTTTGAAAATTAAAGGGACAAGCTGTTCTTAAAGCTAAGAAGCGCGTAAATATTTTTATAAGGAGCATGGTTTAGTAATCTGTTCAGATTTCGAAACCTACACAAAACCAACCTCGTTAGTAACATTCTCTGTAGAATTTGCAGCTGAATAAAATGTACAGCAACCCAACTTGTTTTTACTACACAAAACTTATTATAGGAGATTTAAGTCATTTCCTCCTTGGTCTCTCTTGTGTGTGGCTGTGTTACCTAACCTGCATATACAGGCGGTAAATTGGTAGATCTGAAGTTCGATTCTCAGGGTGGGCAGGTGTTTTTCAAATGTGATTTGGCTGGGGCTAGTTCCCACAGAGGTTGACGTCAGGTACTCAAGTAACCAGTCAATTGTCACATTCACATGTCTGATACATTATAAATATATAAAACTGTTTAAAATACCAGGAAATAAAACAATTTTCTATAGACATATTTCATTCTTTTAATATAACATTTAATTACTTACATACTTTAGGTTAAAATAGAAATTCATTTATTCTTAGTCCCCGTAACAAAATTTTACTATAGGAATGTCAGCTTATTTAAAACTGATAATGTGATTCTTCATACAACATTCTTGATTGCAACCATTATTCTGAAAATGAAATATTTAATATTAACACAAAAGATAATTTACATATGAATAGCACCAACTCTTGCAATGAGAAGCTTATGCTTGATTCCACTAAACTGTGACTAAGTCTTGCTCTTAATACGTATCACAGTAAACATTAAAATTCACAACATTAATATAATTAATGGACAGACTACTTTGAAGTCTATTGTGTATTAGGAGTGTAAAGAAACAAGCATACATCGACAGCACAAGAGGCATTGTATTTGTAACCCTTCATAAATTATTGACAATCAACTTGTAACCAATAATTATTTCTGGTTATTAATTAACATTGCAAACATCAGTATCTTTGCAACAAAGATTCTCCCAATAAATAAATTGAAAAATAAATTAATCATAGTAATGATAATATGTGGTTGGAATAACATTATTATTCATTTAAACATCTTTCAATTAAAATAATGTGCAACATTCAAATATGATATAGGTAGATCTTCATGGTACTACAACATTACTCATATTACATAACTACAAGTGTGAATAACAATCTTAAAATATACAAAACAATTAACTGTACTATAATTAATAATTAACAGGTTTTTAAAAAGGTGGTGGGCAGTGTTCTTTAATCTAATATTTTGCAAACTGTGATCTAAAATTTATATAAAAATGTACTAATATTTTCATAGTCAAATCATGGACATTCAACAGTGGGATAAAATAACATATTAATAAATTGTAAAATGTAATATCAACTACATGAAAAATATTAAACAATTTAATTATACCTTTTATATTGGTTCTTTTCTGTACCTCAAAGGGATACAATGGTAACTTATTTTTTTCCAAAATCCAGTTTTATACACCAAAAGATCAAAAACTAGATCTTTATAATGATATAAAACACAAAATGTTGAATACATAATAAATAATTTCTGTAACTTTTGTTAAATGACCAGTATAGGATTTATATTTTCGCCTCCTGTAAAATTTGTGGTTTTCGAGGTACAGACTATAGATTTAGTGACTCATTTTGATTGACCATGATAGAATATTTGTTTTCAGGATCATAACTGATTAGCAAAACACTGGATTTTATACATATAAGTAAGATGCATAAGGTTTAATAAATGGAGGGTTAAGTTCACACAGTTTACACATAAAAATTGTGTTTTCAATCGCCAAGCCACATTAGTAGTGTGCATACACAAAAAGCAATGTGTCATAAACAAATTATGTTACTTGCATCAGTCTAGAAGCATGGCGTCTGTTGTTTGGCATGGTCACATTGTTACTGTTGATCTTCTATAATTTCAAAACATTATTATTTGAAATATTAATTTCACCCAACAAAAAATATTCACAGCAGGCAGATGACTTGATGCAAATGTTTTAATTCCTTTTGAGGAGATATTAAGACTTTAAATTATTTCAAACAACTATACTACAAAGTTACTTACCAACATATTTAACTTCATCAAAAGCTTTTCTTGCTTTCTTAAGCTCTTCATTCATGGTAAGTAAATCTTTAACACGAGCATATTTGCGAAAATCTTTACGAACTAGAAAAATTATATCTTCAACTTGAACTCGACCTGTCCTACCTACTTCCATAGCTCTGAAAAAAAGGAAGTAAAGCACCAATAACAGTAATGCTCATTGCTAAATCATATTTGAAACCACTATGTAGCTTAAGTAAATATTTTTTTCTTACCTATGAGTTGTTTCAGTGATAAATTCAATAACTAAATCTTCCAAAAAATCTACACTCTCTGTGTACGGGTTTTGGTCATCTCCAAATCCGTACATCATGCACCGTAACTCCTTACTAAAAAGCCTCTTTCGCCCAGATGCTGTTGCACCTAATTGTTGTTCTGTGTCATCCTCATCGAACTGCAGACATTAATTAAATAGATATCACACTAGCTAGCTAAATACAAGAAACTATTAATTTATAAGGTCTTTGATTTATAATAGTCATTTTGATGTACCTGGTCGTAATTATCTGCATTATCCGGAGTTGGAGTAGTCATTATAATACTCCTAAATACTAATCTGTTGGTAAATTATTATTGTCTAATTATTATGAGATTCACAAGAAATCACAACAAAATACAATAGCCATTGCATGGAGCCATGGACTAGAATTTGATAGAATCAGCAAAATATAATGCTATCCCTTTTCTACTAATTGGTCAAGTCAGGTAAAGAAGGATCAATATATATTTGTTTATTCCTATAAACTCGCATCCATCAATAAGCCACGCCCCCGGGCCAAAGTAATAATAATACGGCAACAGGAATGGCGGTGTAGTGACGACGGTCGCGATTCATTGTGTATATTTTCGATATCGATAAAATGTTTTATACCATTATTTTACGAAATATTTTTTTACATGACATAAATACTATCAAACCAACAAAATATGTATAGCATGCAGCTTTAGTGCACTTGATAACGATTTTTATAGCAGAGATTAGGCAAACGATTTTTTGAGTTATTGACATGATTCGTGTTGTCATTGAGATAAAGTTTAGAAGTGGACATTCTGTGGTCGATGATGACTATATTATTAAAACTAATCATGCTAATAATACTTTGGTATTTTAATTAAATAATGATCGTAATGTTGATAATCTTAAATAAATCAAATCAAAGCAAGTAATAAATAATAAACGTCCAAAATTATACACTTTTGAACTGCTTTGTAAAAACAACATATTTATCGACAAATCATCGACTATATTACTTAACGCACAAAAATTGTCGCCATCTTTAGCTGCCAGGCCCAGACTGGTGCCAAGATCACGGAGATGTAACCGATCTCCTCTGCTCTCTTTTATATAACAGTCATGCGTCTTCTTCATAAACCGAAATTATTGTAATTATAACACCGTATTTACAACTATTATATTTATATGTTATTTATTTCTTATGATACGGTGACAATTTACATGTAAATAAATCGTGAAACTAAAAGTGCGAAACCGGCGTAACAGGTATTTTTAGTATTTATGCCGGGTCCTTTTATTTTCTTTAATCATTGGAATGATGCCACATAGGAATAAAAAAATTAAGATAAGATCAAGATTATTTAAGTTTTGTTAAATAGGAACATTATTTTGTACAATGACATTTTAATCTGTCTGTTTACTCGAGAGAAGAGAGAGAGAGAGAGAGAGGAGTTAGGTTTATTTAAGATTATTAAACATTACCTTTATTATTTAGTTAAAATATTAGACTGTTATTGGCACAATTAGTTTCAATGATATAATCATCAGCAATAGAATGTGCACTTTAAACATTAACTCAATGACGACATCAATCATAAGAACAACTCAAAAAATCGTTTGTTATAAGAATCGTTATCTAAATGCACTAGAGCTTGTCTAATCATACGATTTAGAAAATTATAGTATCTGCCTCCTCTTATGGTATACAGGTGTGACAATATGTATGTAATGCAAAAGAATATACCGTGAAATATCTAAATAAAACATTTTATCGATACCATACGCAATGAATCACGGCCCTCGTCACTAGACCACCATTTCAGCTGCCGTATTATTATTACTTTGTTCCGGGGGCGTGATTTATTGACAGATGGGGGCCTTTTTTTTTTTTTTTTTAATATATTGTTCATAGCCATGGATACAATGTCCTTCAGCCGTATACTTTTTATTTTTTATTACACTTTGTTTCCTATATCTAAGTTTTCGCAAGTGCATTGAAGTCGGATGTGTTCGATTTCAAGGCCCTGCTGGAGTTTTGGCGTCAATTCTTTCCAGTTAGATGCTTTTTAGACGATTTTCTCGCAGCGGAGGAGTCGAACATGGTCGACCCATTCACCCGACAAAAAGCGTCCAAAATCACTTATTTCAAAGCTTCCACATACTGTCCATCTTCGTTGATGTTTATTGCTTAGATTCACATCACATTTAAACCACAAGCACAACTTTAGACTAGAATATGAAATCATTAAAACAAGCGACCACCCGCACCGTCAGAATTCCCGCCAAAACTCGACGGGGGCCTATAAGAACAAACACAACCTGAGTTGACATCCATTAGTAAAAAAAAAAGAGATAGCTTTATTTTTTTTTTTTCTAATTCTATCAAATTTTATACTCGATAGGTTGTAAAATAGGCCCCCCCTGTGCAGTTTATAAGTTTATTAGGCATGGTGGTCTGTGATAAGTTTCAATAAGTTTACTCATCTTTTCTTTAGAAAGAAAAAAGAAGTGAGTTTTGGCGGGAATTCTGACGGTGCGGGTGGTCGCTTGTTTTAATGATTTCATATTCTAGTCTAAAGTTGTGCTTGTGGTTTAAATGTGATGAGAATCTAAGCAATAAACATCAACGAAGATGGACAGTATGTGGAAGCTTTGAAATAAGTGATTTTGGACGCTTTTTGTCCGGTGGATGTGTCGACCATGTTCGACTCCTCCGCTGCGAGAAAATCGTCTAAAAAGCATCAAACTGGAAGGAATTGACGCCAAAACTTCAGCAGGGCCTTGAATTCGAACACATCCGATTTCATGGCACTTGCGAAAAATTAGATATAAGGAAATGAAGAAAAAAAAAGCACTTAAGACGAGGCTGTATGGGCTAGATCCCTTTGCCTTCCCGAAAGGGAAAAAAAAAAAAAAAAAAAGAAGTTTACTGATTTACTCCTGTTTGTGTTTGCTTGGCTTAGCCTATTTGTGTTCATCTGTTTGTATTTACTATTTACTAATTACTTAGCGCAGTGGAGCCGTCTTTTAAAAGAAGAAGAAGAATCTTTGTAATAACTCCATGTCTGTGTCAATAATACAAAATGTAGACACAAATGACACATTTCTGATCCTGATCCTGAACATGGAACAACCTGGAGGCACCTGTGTCAATGTTATAATTCAGAGTGCTAACTGCGGTTCCTAAAAATATATGATCTGCCTATTCAATTTAGACCTGAAAGCAAATAGTAAAGCAATAAAAGTATTGTATTGAAAATCTTTAGAAATGAATCCCATGACGTAAGTACATACTTTATTTTCAATGTTTGCATCATAGTTACTAATCAAAAGAGTTTGTTGAGAACATCAAACTGTAACATATCTGTGAGACCTGCCTATCTGTGGCCTTACAAAATGGTATTTTATTCTAGACTACTTTGATTCAGGTTTATCCTACATTCCTAGGTCAGATTCGTTTCAAGTACTAATTTTAGGCCGACTTGGAGTGCTATTAATTATCTAGAGTTACACCTTATCTCGATTCAAATCAAGGCATTTGACAGAGTCATGTTCAAATTGTGTTTTTATTGGCAAATTTTTGTAATCTATCTGCACATTCGAACTGAGATTGGATATTGGAACCGGGCGTTATCCTGCAGCCATTTAAATCACGATTCGAGATAAATAGAGATTTATCACAAAGCTGCAAGTGGCCATTATAACGTAGTTCTCATTTTAGCAGATATCAGTTAAAAAGAATGATCCTATTTTATTTTCAGAAATGTAAAAAATGTTCTCAAACTCAGTGAGCGGGAACTAACAAATAATACTAAGAGTTCATGGCATGACCAGTATAAGGATAGTGCTTGGATATTTATAGGTGGTTTGCCTTACGATCTAACTGAAGGAGATGTTATTTGTGTATTTTCACAGTAAGTATAATAAGTTATGGTAAAGATATCCATTAACTCTACTTTTTATGTACTTTAATGTCATATTTACTATATATACAATACATGCTAGATTTGTCCACTAAAAGTACTTTATTAGACTTCACCACCATGTCTTTATTGTAAAAAAGCCAATCGGCAAAAAAATACAGTATAGTCCAAAATTAATAACAAAAGAATTGCATGAAACTTTAACTCAGTTTATGTGTAAATGTTTATTTCACAGATATGGTGAGATAGTAAACATAAATATGGTAAGGGATAAAGCAACTGGTAAACCAAGAGGATTTGCATTTCTTTGTTATGAAGACCAGCGCTCAACAATTTTGGCTGTTGACAATTTGAATGGAATTAAGGTAAGGACAATGAATATTATACTATCATAATGTCAAATATAGAAGTAATTATTGATGATATCAAAGTTACAGTCTTATTATGTATTTTTTTCTACCTGCCCTTATCCTACCTTAATGTGGGGTGTATGTTACAGAGAGGATTTGGGTTAGTTTTTATAACCAGCTGCTTGCCTGATGTCAGCCCCCACTGAGGGATCAAGTTGTGTATGTATCCAATGACTCATCACAGTACCCACTTCAAAAATCATGGCTATAAAGAACAGAAAAAGTGACTAACTTGAGACTGGGCATAAAGTTTGATAAGAGCTACAATGCATTGCTTTCATATTTTGTATTCATATTAAAAGTTTGTTTCGTAACCCATCAGAGGCGAGGCTTATGGAGAATGCATTATTATTGATAATAAGGCCGCCTCCGAGAGGCTAAATACTAATTATTATGAATTAGTATTTAACAAACAGTATTTTAATTGTTATATTATTATTATTATTTTAATTGTCAATATGTAAGTGCTAGAAAAACCAATTGTATTGCATATATTTTAGATTCTGGGGAGGACATTGCGTGTGGATCACTGTGAACAATACAAAGCTCCAAATGCAGATATGAGTAAAGTTGATGATGTAACTGCAGCCATTCGAATGGAGGGGTGTGCTCCAGTTCCTGCTAAAACTGAGCCAGATGTCAAGAAGGTAACATCGCATAAAATACTTACAATTGGTTTCAGGAAGATATGGCCAAATAACATATTCCAGTGTCTATGAAAAATCTGTCAGAGCTACAAAGTTATCCTTCAGAAATAAGAATGAAGTTAATTGGTTACAAAAAAATGGACCATTGATTGAAAATAATCACAATCAATAAATAATATTAGCCCTGTAATATTACTGTCTCACTGTTGGGCATAGGCTTCCTCTACTATTGATAGGGTTTAGGCCTTCACAATCATTTTATTTAAACTGTATAAGGTGAGTGCCTCGGTGGCGTGGTTGTATTTCGGTACGACTACTGTCCTGAGGTCTCGGGTTTGATCCCCATGTTGGGAAAAGTGATATTGGATTTTTCCATATCAGCCCGGAGTCTGGAATTTGTGCCCAATATGGCGATAGGCCCGCCCCCATTACATTTGGGACGGAACTAAGCCTGGCGAAATGTATGTGTACTAGTTCGCTAGTGTGCATCTGCCTACCCCTTCGGGGATACAGGCGTGTGCTTAGGTGTATAAGGTCGAAAATGCACGAAGAAATTATCATCTATATTTCAATATCATATAACGTTGAATAATAAAAGGAAAATAAGTTTTTTCAGAAGTTATTTTTGCTGGATACTCTATCAAGTGACAATAAATATGCCATGACAATAGAAATATTTAGGATTTGACTTAAACTTTTATTTTTCTTATATTGTCAGGAGGAGAAAGTTAAAAGTGGGAAAGTAAAGAAGAAGAAACACAAAGAAAAGAAAAGTAAAAAGAAGAAGAAGAAGAGAAGCAGAAGTTCAAGTTCTGATTCTAGTTCTAGTGACGATTAACTATAAATAAGTGAATAATGAACATAATAAAATAAAAATATTATCAACATGTTTATTATATTTCTCATTACACAACACGAAGATCATCCAATAATAAAAACAAGAACAAAAATACTAATAAGAATAAAAATAGCTTCCAGTTGGGAGACCAGAGGGTCTAGGACGTTACATTTTTGTTTTGACGCTTATCGAAATTTGTATTACGATTTCGTTTTCTCCATATATTTAATTCATTTTAGTTTCCGCAAGCGGTAAATGTATAGAGAAAATGACAACTATCACTTTTATCGACTACATTACTTAGGTACTCTCCAGTATGGTGTCGACGTAACATACATCGAGCATGTTGTTGCTTTAGTTTTTACAACTGGCTGAATTGTAATTTTTGATAACTTGTGTTAGAAAACCCGTTTTGCCTGTCCCGGGATTAGAACCCAGGACCTCCTGGTCCATAGCCCATGTACAATGCTATAGACTATATAATTAAAATTATAAATAACATATTTTTTAACTTATAGCTAAAGACTAGACAGTGAAGAGATCAGAAAAGAGTCTATTATAATTAAATATGTATTATTCTTTTAATAAAAGGAATGAAATATGCTCATTGCTGGGGAATGATAATTCAATGTCTTATTTAACAAATATAAATAATAATAATACTTTACCCCATATCTTACACTTGGCATTAACCTGACAACATGAAAAGGTACGTATTAGGAAATGATTGTTTTAATCTTGTTAAACACGGATGTATCAGTATATGCTATAATTCCATCAGCATTACAATACAATTGTGTGTCACTGGTTGTTGGATCATTGTAAGTGACTGAAGTGAGTGTGTTGCAAGTGACTATGTCTCCTCCTTTAGCTTTTAGTATGGCATGAGGAGCACAAGTATCCCATTTGAATGTTGTCCCTTTAGACACGAGGTATGCAGCCGCTTCACCTAAAAATGGAATGTTTCAAACAATTATAATAACATAACCATAACATAACATAAGCTCACGCCTGTTTCCCCGAAGGGGTAGGCAGAGGCGCACTAGCGAACTAGAACACCCACATTTCGCCGAGCCTAGTTCGATCCCAGATGTGACAGGGGGCGAGCCTATCGCCATATCGGGCACAAATTCCAATTATAATTTTTATTAGTAACTTTAATTTGAAAACTTTGTATGATTTTATCATATCGACCTATCCAAAGAATAAAGTTACATATGATAATTAATCGAAATTGCTTTTATATTTTTCTGAGCTTAAATTAACCTATATATTTAACTAATACTAGTAATTTTTTTAAATTTATGACATAATAACAAGTTAAATTATGACATAGCTTAAAAAAATATTCACTAGTTAAATATACAGGTCAATAAATAAGCTCAGAAAAATAATAGTAGGGGAGCCCACGATGCTAAATGGGGATTTACTCGAGCGTCGTAGAGACCTATTGGGATGCAAAGCTTAGATGATATGAAGAAAAAAATGTTATATGATATATACCTTTACATCGGTGGGGGAAGCGGCTATAGATTTTTAAATATGTAAAAAAAAACTGTTGCATGGACATCCTCGAGCGCGTCAGATATTGATAGCATCAATGCCCTACGTATTGTTAATAATGTACGTATGTTAATCTGATCGTTTGCATGATGCGAGTGGTTGTATTTAAGGGTTGAAAATGAAAAAAAAAAAAAAATTATCGAGCGCGTCAGATTTTCTAACGGAGTGTTAAGTGCACCAAAAAAAAGCTCTCATTCACTAATCTGACGATTTCGATGGGACGCAAACTCGCGGCCATTTTCATAATGTGCAAAAAAAAATTCGCCATTTTGAAATACTCAAGCGCGTCAGATTAAGATATATATGGTTCATCTTTATGTTCTAAACGTACTGTCTCATAATCTGACGATTATCTAGAGGGATTGGCCTGATCTGACAAAAAAAAAATAGAAAAACGGTTCACCTTAAAGGCCATCCCTGCAACTTCCCGCTAATTCCATTCTTGGGCTCTTAAAATTGTACTTATGACATTTTTGAGCTCAAAATATAATTTATGTGATATTTTGAGCTCGCTGAGTTCAAAGAAATAGAAATTTCATAGAACACTATTTTTGGAATTTTCAAACCGCAATAACTTTTGAATGGATCAACCGATTTTCACGCGGTTGGCGGCATTCGACGCAGTTTTATCATCCTCATAAGTAATTTTGCAATTTTAATTGATCGAACCACAAATTTCGGAGTAATCCCGAAAAAACCCTTTTTTGGGTTTCTTTCGTTCACGATATCTCTCGAACGAATCAATCGCTTTTGACCAGCTAGGTGGCGATCGACGTGGTTTTTCAAGCTCAAAGGCGGATTAGTTTTTGAAGTTGATCGATAAAGCCGGTTAAAAGTTATTCCAAAAAAACCACTTTCAAAATATTTTTTTTTTTTTTAATCATTGAACTTAATTAATTGAAAAGCTCAGGAAGCAGAAACCAGAGTGGGGACGGAGTGAGAGAGTAATAGATAGAGAAAGAGTGAGAGAGGAATAGAAGCGCGGAGAAAGAAATGTAGGCATCACGCAACTGCACGCATTTAACTTTATCGACGAATTTTTATTATTTCGGCTTGCGGAAATCGTCAGATTATATATTTTTCATTATTCTTGAATTATTTCCTTCAAAATAAAAAAAAATTTAGCTACGCTCGAGAATGTCGAGATGACGTTTTTTTTTTACAACTTTGTTGCCCTCCCCTTTTTTTACGTCACTCTCAAATTGTCAGATTAGTGGAATATACACTTTTTAGGATGGAATTAACTCACCCTACCTTAATCTGACGCGCTCGAGAATTTCTGATGGTCAATTTTTTTTTACTAATCTGATCCTGTATCCTTCACGGGCGGCCTTATATATGGGCCTCATGTTTTGTGGAGGTACGTAACCGGGTACAAGGTATCCCCCTGTATATTAATCTGTCGCGCTTTAGTAAATCCCGAAATCCCCGCTTGGGCTCCCCTACTATAAGAAAGCAATTTCGATTCATTATCATATGTAACTTTATTCTTTGGATAGGTCGATATGTATATTTTGTATGATTACATATTTGTATTATACAATTTTTATTGACATTATTAATATTATCATTCATTTTAGTACTAACTATTGGTTATTATTTATTTATTAGGTCTACTATCAACGATACACCAATAAAAATATTTTGCAATACAAAAAAGTTTTGGGATGTTGCTCTTTATTGCATAGATTCCAGTTTTAATTGTTGAAAGGTAAAACAGCATCAAGGTAATAAATGTTTACATTGAAAATGATATGTGAGATTATTTTTTTAAGATGTCCTAAAGATATTTGGATATACAGTGACTTTCAAAGAAAAAGTAAGCTCAGCAACAAAAGACAATCTCCACAAGTTTATTTCTGGCTAATTCTTTAGCCATTAATCCATCTTGACTTTATAATCATGGACTTAATATACACCTAACAGTACAAGGATTGATAAAATATTTTGTTCCTACCCAATGCAACTTTCAAAAGCTTATGACCAGCTCCTGGCACAGAGTGAACATCCCAACCAGAGTTGTTAATCTTTTCCACAATTTCTTGTTTTTCTGCACTACTCATAAGTACAACATTATTATCTGTTGTTATTTCACTTCCATCTCCTCCCCACTGCTGAATTCCATTATAACTAATACCCCAAATTATGCGCCCTTTTCCTCTGAAAGAAAATAGTGTTTAAATTAGTCACACAAAATATTTTTCATTATGTAATTAATTAATTGAAAAGCAAAATAAAAAAAATTAGCAAAAGAGACAAGCAAGAATCTTTAGAAAGATACAGTCTACGCCTATGGGAAAAGGCGCGAGTGTTATGTATATTAAAAGTGTTTATTAGCCTATTGGACATACTTCTATTAAGAAGACATAAAAATATTTATACAAGTCTTCAGAGATCAAAGAAAGAATAGAGGGGAGATCATAATATATGCAGCTTGTACAACTTTTATACATTTCATAGCTGGGGAATAGTAATTTCAGTATGATTATAGAGATGCTAGAAGCTTATTACAAGTGGGAGGGGATATTTTTATACAGAAATGCTGTGCAAACATACCCATCCCAAAAAGGCTGATTAATAACTCCCATGACAGGCTCACCAGTGGATTTTAAATATGCTCCAATGAGAACTGTTACACATGGCAGACCTTGATTGGCATTAGCTTTATGTTGCACCCCAGCTATAAACTCTGCTGTTGCATCTATAAAAAGTTGTATAACTTAAGGCTAGTCAGGTAGCTCAACTATTTCAATGCTGCTGTCTCATGACAATATAAATTAGCTGTTTTATTTTGTTTAGATTGGTGAATGAGATTACTGCAGACTGGATTCCCAGAGGAAGGTTGACATAAGATAGGCAGCTTATCTTAAGAACTAATCCATTTTTTTTCTGTAATAAACTTAAGTGTTGTACCCTCTCCACATTAAGGTGGAATAAGGATAGGAAAAGAAAGCTGAATGAGATTTCCAGCACCCATGATCTGTTTTAATAGAAATACACAACTTAACATATAATAACACCACTAGTATAAATTATAAGTCAGCATGACATGTTCAAATTGCATCCAAATGAAACCCAAAACTAATATTATAATACCAGTGAGAACCATGCACCTCCATTTATGGCAGGGGTGCCCAACTTGATTTGCTCCAAGACCTACTGTTCTTTGAGAAAACCCTACACAATCTACCAAAATACATACTGGTGCAAGCAATATTGTGCAAGCAGCAGTGCTTACATTGTGCAGTCTGTTTTACCTTTTTTTTATTATTGTTATTTACCTATGTTCAGTACTCTTTATTTTTAAAGTTTTTTTTTACATTTTTAAATATATGCTATAAAAAAAATACATTTAAAAATATAAAAATATTATTATTTTTATATTTTTATATTTTTTTATTTACCTATTATTATTATTGTTATAAGTTTTTGCCTTACCATGATTGAATGAATAAATAGCCACGATTGATCAGTCTATCATGGTTTACCAATTGGCCACCCCTGATCCATAGAATCTTTTAAGATTAGTAATGAAATAAAAAACTAAAATTGCGATATTTTGGCTAAATAATAATTTTAGAATTGTTTTCAGTTGTAGTATGGCCTTTCTATTATTAATGTTGTTTATCATGAGCAATTTTAGCCCAAGCACAGTTTTTTAAGCAATAATGCTGAGTCATCGATATAATAATATACCTAGATGCACAGTTGACGCTCAGAAAGTGGGACAGCCAACGAGTGCTTAAAATGTAAGTAAGCACTTGTTTGCTGTCAGTCGGGCGCCGACCGTTCGCCTGTGAAGATGCCTAAATGCTCTGTGAAGGAGTGCAAAAATAACACTCTTACAAAGCGCAAAACACATGGGAATTCATATTTTAAGTAAGTATAATTCCCTTACTTGATTCTTAAAACCTTAATCATATTAAATTAAGTATTAAACGTGTATAAATAATTAATTTAACGAATTCAGTTAATAAAATATTTTGTCCCTTTTGAAAACATGATTTGGAACAATGAAATATATGGAGTCGTTTTTTTTTTGTAAATATATTATATTTATTTTAAATTTATGATTTTTTTTATTAATTTTATTTATTAATTGCAGATTTCCATGAAATGAAATAGTAAGAGATAAATGGCGTAAAATTATTTCCGAAGAAAGGAGAGAAGAAAATTTTAAACCCAAACAGAAAAAGGGATTAGGAAAATTAAATAAATTAAAAGAATGCTGTACCAAAAATAAAGGTGATAAATTGTCATCAGCTACATTGTCCTTAACTAATGTTTACTATTTAATTTAACAATATGTATGCTGTTGGTGTACCTATAAATAAATAAATAAATAAATAAATAAATATTGCCACATTTATTGACTTTATTTTAGATTGTCGTAACTACAAGTTTAAATGAGGCAGGGTGCAGTACAAGTGTCATCATCATCAGCCATAGGACGTCCACTGCTGAACATAGGCCTCCCCCAAAGATTTCCAGATCGACCTGTTGGAAGCGGCCTGCATCCAGCGACTTCCTGCGACCTTTATCAGGTCGTTGGTCCACCTTGTAGGTAGTACAAGTGTAATAGTTGAAAAATATTTGATACAGAATTCATCAATAGCAAGCATATACTAGGTACATACTGCCATGTAAAATGACTATTTAATAATTTGCGGCTAATTCTAATAAATGTTTTCAATCAAAGTGTGCAGATCATAAAAATTTGCCAACATGAACAAAGTTGAACATTCCGCTGTCAAATAATAATTTTAATGGTTCATTCTCGCGATTTTTCATTTTTTAATTTTTCATTTTTATCTTGGATTCTCGGATTGAGATCATTTATTGGAACCGGTCGTTAGGCATAATTACTACAACAGTAATTGTGGTGTCATCATTTATTGGAAACATATTCATTTCCAGGAACCAGCAATTGAACCAATAAATAATGAAGGATCACCAATACCATCAGAATTTTCATCAATCTTTAACACACCTAAGACATTATTTTTGAAAGATAATTTGAAAGAACGCAACCAAAAATTTAAACTTAAATCTAATTTAGTGCGAAACTTAAAAAGGCAGAACAAAAGATTAAGAAAACGAAATGATAGTCTAAAAGAAATTATTAAGAATCTAAAGAGCAAAGGATGATCTTAGTGTGGGGCCAGGACTATGTATGTGACTGTTGGGTGTTATTTATTTATTTATGAATCACGCTAAACTCTGCCATTGCCGGTCCCAAGCCCGGATGAGAAAAGAGGAGGGTTGGCTGTGAACGACGAATACTATAATTCCAATTATGAGATCAGCCGAAAAGTCGTCAACGCCGAGTAATGGGCGGCGGTAACTAACCCATCAGACTGGTTATCGAAAGCCATGAAGGACTAAATACCCTCAAAAAGTTCGAGATTAGGCGCTTGGGAAACGCCTACTACTACTACTTTCCCACCCCCCCTTTCTAATGAAATTATGGAAAATGATGATTGCGATTTATCCTGCGATCCGGCTAACACCCGGCGCCATGAGGTACCCGGGCCTTGTGGTGTGAAATATACTACCGAAGACTGTGTAGACGTGGACAACCAGGCCTCTACATCAGTGAATGCTACTGGAAGACGAAAACTTGTACAGCAGGCCTTCCATCCTAGCCTGTTTATAAGACCCCGAAGTGCGTCATTGGGGAGTGCCCAAGTGGAAGCACTAAGTCCAAACCCCCAAAAGGAAAATAAAACAACAAGCCCTTGCCCGCCTAGCTGGCAAAGGGTTCCCGAGGCTAGATATAAAAGGAAAAAGCTCTCAGAGTCACCACCTAGTAATGGAGTACAAACGAAGAATCAATTCACTGGGCTACCTATAGATCTAACAGACGATGTAAGCCAAGGAACTATTAAACACCCTCCTAAACCACCACCTATAATATTGTATGGGATAGAGGACGTCCACAAACTATCGGAACTGTTACAGACTTGCACCGAAAGTAAAAACTATACTTTCAAAATAATTAACAAAAACCAGCTGAGAATTAGTTCTTCTAATGTAGACACCTACAAAAACATTGTAAGTATAGTACGAGAAAAGGGCCTAATAGGTCATACCTTTAATAGAAAGGACCAACGATGTTATAGAGTGGTCATAAGAAACCTACACCATTCAACCCCCCATAGTGCTATTGAAGAAGAAATAGAAAAAACTGGCAACAAGGTATATGGAGAAATCATAAATGCGAAATTTGGACCTAACAAGAATCCAACCTCGACATTCTTCGTCAACATTGCTCCAGGTCCTAATAATAAAGCTGTGAAGGACATCAAATATATATATCATCAATCTATCATCGTTGAAGACCCCAAAAAAAGGACAACAATCCCACAATGCAAGAGGTGCCAACAGTATGGCCACTCGAAAAACTATTGTATGCGACCATACCGCTGCGTCAAATGTATTCAGCCACATAAAACAGAAGATTGCCCCAAAAAGGACCGCAAAGCACCAGCACAATGTGCCCTATGTCAGGGTGCACACCCTGCCAACTACAAAGGATGCGAGGTTTACAAAGAGATTCTCGCAAGAAGAATGCCCAAAAAGCAAACTTTTAAACCCAAAACCCTTGATTCAGCAACTGAAGTTCAAACAGTATTGAATAAGGAAGAAATTAAAGACAAAAATACATACTCTAAAAAAGTAACAAGCAATACAGAAATACAACCATCAACAAGTATGCAACAACTAGAAACATTATTAAAAAATCAATCAGAAAAATTCGATATTATCCTACAACAGATGAGCGCCATATTGAGCCTCATAACCACAGTTCTAAACAAACTAACCAAATAACCCTTAGAATTGCCACATGGAACATAAACGGCCTATCTCCAAATAAATCAGACCTTGAGGTACTGATTAAATGTCACAGTCTAGACGCTGTACTAATTTCAGAAGCACATTGCACAGAAAAAAGCAAAGTAACAATTCAGGGATACCACACTTACACCACAAACCACCCAGATGGAACAGGACATGCAGGAACCGCAATTGTAATGCGCAGAACTATAAAGCACCATCTGATGCCAGAGTACAAGACAAACCACATCCAAGCTACGACTATCACAGTGAAGGATAAATGCGGATATTTTAGCCTATCGGCGATCTACTGTCCACCAAGATATGCCATTGATTGTGAGGCATTCACAAATTACTTCTCAACGCTGGGAGGCAGATTTATTGTAGGAGGAGACTGGAATGCTAAGCATGTCCACTGGGGCTCCAGGCTCACTACAACCAGAGGCAGGCAACTTAAACTCAGCTGCGAAACGTGTAACCTAATCTCAATCTCCACCGGCCAACCCACATACTGGCCAGGTGATCCAAATAAAACACCAGACCTCTTGGACTTCTTCATTGTAAAGGGACTCTCAAAACACTACTTTAAAGCCGAATCTTGTCTTGATAGTAACTCAGATCACACTCCGGTTCTCCTTACTATAAGCACAACCATTATCTCATGCAGCAGTCCAGAAGTACTATACAACAGATATACAGATTGGAATGGGTTCAGGACTCACATCAACGAAACGCTCAACCTGCAGATATCCCTGAAACTACCAGAAGAAATAGAGGATGCCACATATTTCATCACTAACTTGATACAAACGGCATGCTGGCTCAACACCCCAAAAATGGAGAGTAAAATAATTTCTAAAACCCTACCATTGGAGGTTAAAAATAAAATATTAGAAAAGAGAAGACTTCGGAGAATTTGGCATTGTAGCAGACACAGGCAAGACAGGGCAGCTTTTAATAAAGCTATCAAGGAGCTAAAAACTATGCTAGATGATATACAAGACGTAACACTCCAGAGCAAACTAGAGATCTTAACTGCCACAACATCAACACCAACAGAGTACTCCCTTCGGAAGTTCACAAAATCATTGAATAGACCCCAAATGCCCAGAGCCGCAATAAGAACAGTGAAGGGCTGGGCACGTACCGGTAAAGAGAAAGCAGACGCCTATGCTGGACATCTGGCTGAAGTTTTTAAGCCACATGCAAGTGAAAACCTCGCTTTCGAAAAGGAGGTAGACGATGTACTTCAACAAGACCTTCAACTCTCCCTCCCTCCAAGACCAGTCACAGTCAATGAAATGAAGAATACTATCAAAAGCCTCCAAAATAACAAGGCTCCTGGATTCGACCTGATTACAAAGGAGGTCCTCCTACATCTACCGAAGCGGGCTCTTGTCTACCTCACAATCCTCTTTAATGGGATACTCCGGGTGCAATACTTCCCCAGAATATGGAAAGCGTCAATAATCACAATGATACACAAGGCCGGAAAACCTCGTGATGTAGTTACATCGTATAGACCCATCAGCCTCCTGGTAACTTTATCCAAGGTATTTGAAAAAGTCTTACTACACAGAATTACCCCAATGTTAGCAAAGAACGATGTGATCCCTAAACACCAGTTTGGATTTAGACAGCAACATTCAACTGTAGAACAGGTACACCGGGTGTGTGAAGAAATTCGGAAGTCCTTAGAGAGAAAAGAATACTGTTCAGCAGTGTTTCTAGACATCCAACAGGCATTTGACAAGGTATGGCACAAGGGCTTACTATATAAAGTAAAACGATACTTGCCTCACAGCTACTACCTACTACTGAAATCATACCTCTCTGAGCGGATATTTCAAGTACGTGAAGAAGGAGATTCATCGCATTTTCACGATATAACAGCCGGGGTGCCGCAGGGTTCAGTGCTGGGACCGGTCCTTTATACACTCTACACTGCTGACCTACCAGAGACACAGGGTGTCACCACAGCCACCTTTGCTGATGATACTGCTCTACTAGCAAGTGATAAAGACCCTATAAAGGCTTCAGGAACTTTACAAACGGCCCTTGATACCGTAGATAAATGGCTACATGAATGGCGAATAAAAGCAAGTGCATCCAAATCTACGCATATCACTTTTGCCCTCAGAAAAGGGAATTGTCCTCAGGTAAATCTAGGAAACAGCACACTTCCTCAGACAGACTCGGTCAAATATCTTGGGATTCACTTGGATAGGAGATTGATCTGGAAAAGGCACATTAAAACAAAGAGAGATGAGCTAAATATGCGTTTTAAAAAAATGTACTGGCTGATGGCACGCAACTCAAAACTCTCTGTCGACAACAAGTTACTAATATACAAGGCAGTGTTAAAACCTATCTGGATGTATGGAATACAACTATGGGGAAGCGCATGCAACACCAGCATTACCATCATACAAAGACTGCAGAATGGTATCTTACGCACCATAGCAAATGTACCGTGGTTTATAACCAATAGCGAGATACACGAAGCTTTGGGAGTTAACACGGTCAAAGAGGAGATAAAAATATCATCCGCAACCTACAAAAGTCGGCTAGTAGACCATCCGAACGATCTAGCAACGAAGCTGCTCCAAATCAGCTATCAAAAACGTTTGAAACGTAAAGACATCCAAGGTCTGAATGACTAATTTGGTTAAGAGTTGACTCCCTCACTGGAGGGCACTCTGAAACACGTGATGCAGCACTATAACACATCTGCTTATAGTTCATGACTGATCGCAGATAAACGGAATAAAACAAAAAAAAAAAAAATGAATCACGCTAAGGCAAAACAGTGCTTATTTCATATTCATAACTCATAAGCTTTGTTATCTTCTAAACATTTATACTCAATCTATCTCTTAATGTAAGTAAAATTATTATACAGATATTGCCATTCTCATCTACATTGTACGCCACGTGGTCAACATTTCTCACAGATAAATACAAGAACTATTCGACTCCATTCATTCTTTGTCCAAGTGACTAGAATGTTTCTTTTAATAATGTCAAATGTCAAATTATTGTCAAATTTAAAAATTAGAAATTCAAAAATTTCGAATATAAGAACGTTTGAACATTCAATTTAAAAAGCTACTTTATGCCGCGTCTATAAGGTCATATTTGTGTTAATTTAATTTAATTTATGATGTTTATTTGTTTTGTCTGTCGAGGACACTGTTTACAATGATATTTGTATGGAACTGTGCATCTAGGTATATTATTATATTGATGTGCCGAGTATACAATTTATATGTATGTATATTGTATTACAATTCGTCGTGCATATACAAATCGCAATTTAAACATGCACGTATATTGGATCAGAGTAAGCTATACTTAACTACTTACCAATGGGATCAATCCAAATACCCAGGTCCATTATGTCTATGCCTGAAATATTTACATTTATTTCATCACACATATCCAAGTTAAGCTCGCAATGAGCAGCATCAGCCATTCTCTTAGCTGCAGTTGGTGTAAGCAGCAACGAAAGCAAGTCAGCTGTATTGTTTGCATCTTGTGTGACGGATATGGTAACTCCATTAATTTCAGAGCATTCTTCACCTTTAACATGGTTTGCAAGTTCGGGGAAACGCTGTGCTATCTCAAATTTAGCCGATTCCTGTGCTAAAACATCAGCAATAGTCTTAAAGTCATGTTCAAAACGAGTATTCGCTTCACCCTCATGTTTTTCAGCAACTAATAATATTTCTTTACTGGATTCGGGAACACAGCAGGATCGAGCAATACAAGCAGCTCTTTCTGATGCTTTTACCAGAGTTCTTAATATATCTGCCATTCTGAATTATAAAAATAATGCAGATCACGGGAAAAACAATCAATAAATTGAATTTGTTTGACATTTATACTTTTTTTTTATTTTTTTTTAATTATTTATGGCAATTGAAATACATTTTGCCAATGTCAAGTTAGGGAAATTGTTTTCCTACATATAAGTTTTCGCAAGTGCAATGAAGTCGGATGTGTTCGATTTCAAGGCCCTGCTGGAGTTTTGGCGTCAATTCCTTCCAGTTTGATGTTTTTTAGAGGATTTTCTCGCAGCGGAGAAATCGAACATGGTCTAGGGATGATCGATATTAGAAAAACATCGATATTGACATCGATGCTAACATCGATTCGAAAGTGTCGATGTACGATAAACATCGATAGCAAAACATCGATATGTCAAAACATCGATGTTTTCGGTAGCAAATAAAACTGTGTATTCCATTTATTTTTTTATCAATTCTTATTTTTTATTTTATTTGTTTATTGTTATTGAAAACACAATACAGGAAATGTTTTAACATTCCCAGTATTTTTTGGGTACACTCTGTAAAAAAATAACTTTTTCAGGTGATTTCCCTTTAGTCTGTGCATTGTAATACAAAAAAAAACTATTTGTATAGCTTACTTCAATAATGTTCATCAGTGTTATCTAGTCCTAAATAGTTGAACTCATAGTTTATTAAGTTTTATTCTATTTGGATAAAACTTTATTTTACCGTGGATATATATAATAACACAGGAAATATACAATTTAATATGTAGTTGATTTAATATGTAGAAATAATATTTTACAAGAGTGACAAGATCCAAGTAACAACAATAGGGAACTTGCGTGTAATTTTTTTATTGGTTCATTGCAAAGAACTATTTCTCAAATAAACACACCAGAAACAAAAACATAAACATATGCGCAAATCATTTAATTATCGCAAGTCTAAATATGACTTACAAAACCCCGCGCTAAAAAAGGACGTGACGTCACAGCTTAAAAATGCCTTTTTGATGACATCTTAGTTGACACTGACGGCTAGTGACATTGTCTGGAATGACGTTTGAACCGCTATAATTGCCTATCGTTTATAATTTCCCCATGCCGAACAAAAATTTCCCCAAAAATGTTGAAGCTATTTCATTAAATAACGAAGTAAAAATAAGTTGCACCCTTGAATCCTGAGCGGAGAGGT
Source organism: Clanis bilineata (assembly GCA_036417725.1). Lineage (NCBI taxonomy): Eukaryota > Metazoa > Arthropoda > Insecta > Lepidoptera > Sphingidae > Clanis > Clanis bilineata. The sequence continues at coordinate 8,625,769 of CM071145.1, read as the reverse complement.
GGGAAAGTTACATGAAGAAAATAATTTGGAAAGAGGAGGACCTCCGAAATCTCATTCATCAAGTACCATACTAAACATAACAACAGTTTTCCGCAAAATTGGGAAAAATACCCCAACGTGGAAACACTGCCTAATGCAACGACGTCACTTGGGTTTTGTAAAAACGTTCCATTACACGTAATTCCTAATTAAGATATTTTGTAAAATATCAATTATTTTATACTACAAATTTCATCATAGCACATTTCAAGGCTTTGTTTATTGATTTATCAACACAATTTCTCGTTATAATTTTCGTGCAAGTTCCCCATTGCTAAGCAACCTATATACCATAGATATACATATACATAGGTTGTATATCTTCACATAGTTATCTAGTCCCTAGCTAGTCCATCCAATGCTAGATGGTCCTAAAGAATATATTGACGTTTCGATATTTTATTCTCATAACATCGATGTGTCGATGTTATCGAAATCAAAACATCGATGTCAAAACATCGATATTTTCCAGCTAAATATCGATGTTTATTAAACATCGATGAATATCGATCATCCCTAACATGGTCGACCCATCCACCCGACAAAAAGCATCCAAAATCACTTATTTCAAAGCTTCCACATCCTGTCCATCTTCGTTGATGTTTATTGCTTAGATACACATCACAATTAATCCACAAACACAACTCTAGACGAAAATGTGAAATCATTAAAACAAGCGACCACCCGCACCGTCAGAATTCCCGCCAAAACTCACATTTATACTTGTGAGTTGTGTACTTTGTGTAGTTCGCGAACGAACTAGTTCGTAAGACTGCTCCCACAGACGAAATGAACAAACATGTTCCCAGATCTCTCGCTCTTTAGTTCGTTAGTTCGTTTGCTAAGTTAGATTATAAGTTGTATGATTGTATGTAATAGTGAATGTCAGCGAGAGCACGACGCTATAAGATTTCTTTCTTTCTGCCTGGCGTTATCCTGGCCTAATGCATAATCCACCTTCCTATTTAAACGCTTCCACTTCGCCCGGTCTTGAGTCAAGACCGGGCGAAGTGGAAGCGTTTAAGTAGACTCTTGAGTATGCTCTATAGTAAGACCATTGGTTTTCATATAATTCTCCAAAACGTCCAGCCCGCGCTTTTGGGACCGTCTGGATTTCCTTAACATGGCGCTGCTAGACCACGTATCGCACCCATGCAGAAGTACTGGCCAAATGATGGTCTTGTATATGAGATCCTAAAGTCTCACCGGCATACTGTAAGATTACAGTCGCCAGTAACGCTCGCATCCTCTTACCAGATAGGGGAACATACCCATATTACGAGACCCGTTTTGGGGGGTGAGGGGGTTCTTCAAAATACCACGGTTGGTTGTAACCAACCGTGGTATTTTGAAACTATTGTCATTTGTCTGCACTCTCCTGTCTAGATTTATTTTTTCCTTTTTTATGAAAGGCAAAGGGTTCTAGCGCATACATCCCGGTCTTATGTGTTATGTCTTAACGGAGGACGAAACGTAGGAACTTCAAATTGACTACGGACCACATCCGATTCCACTACGCTTATGATTAACCATAATATGTAAGCTGTAGGCTTAGAATCGTTTATTTATTTAATAACTATATTTATTTTAAAATAGAAAATTAAGGAGCAATCGAGTGACCACATCTCGCCACAATTTTTTAGTGATGTAGTATCATGACTACTTATTAGTAGCCAGTCAATAGACTGCCTCGATGGTGTGGTTATATTTCGGTACGACTACCGTCCTGAAGTTTCGGGTTCGATCCCCGGGTCGGGCAAAGTGATATTGGATTTTTCCTTATCAGCCCGGAGTCTGGAATTTGTGCCCGATATGGTGATAGGCTCGCCTCCTATCACATCTGGGATGAAACTAAGCTCGGCGAAATGTGGGTGTACTAGTTGGCGAGTGCGCCTCTGCCTACCCCTTCGGGGAAATTATTTTTATTAATCGTACCGAAATACAATTACAAACCGATTTCCAGGGATCGGACCCCCCAGAGGTGTTGACATCGGGCACGTGTCAGATCATGGAAAGCCAAACATGCAACATGCTTGAGGAAATGTCTTCCTCCGATCCCGCATTAGAATGATGGACGCATGTTGAAGATTAAGGGACTTACTTATAAACACATTTTGCTTATCTTTTTGTTAAGAATAGCTTGGCACTTTTTTCCTTGCGTTACATTGTTTAAAAATGAAAGGGACAACTTACAGTTAAAGATAAGCAGCGCTTAAATATTTTTTTTATGTAAGGGACATCATTTTTATAGCATCAACTAACTATGCATAAGTAGTACCTAGTTAAGCATTCAAAACGTGCCTACGAGTACTACCTACATAACTAAACTAAAGCTAATAAATTTGGCATGACTAGTCATAGTTGGCCAGGTTCATGTGGTGGGTGGACTAAATCGCACCATTTAATTAATTGGTAAAAGTTTTTTCAAGGTTCCCAAATATCGGTTAACTGTTAATGCAAATGCTATAATAACTCATTCTTAAACACTCAATCTGTGCTGCTGGTGGTGTAGTGTACGTATCTACCACCGATTAATGAAATATGTACCACCGTGCGTGGCTGACCTCTGCAACTTCGTGCCGATTGCTCTATTTAGATTATAAACACAAAATGCACCGGAGTATTTAAGTACTGATATCGACATATTTTTTCCTTGAACTACAGAATAGTTAATAAGTGGTTCATGAACACGAAAACAATAGTCGTATTTATTTGTCGTTGGACCAGTGTAGTTGATAGATTACAAACACGCTATTTTTATTTAATCTCTTCGCTTTTATTACAAAATAGTTTTAGCAAATTATAAATGAATAGGCACGTATCTAGCTAAACAACACATATTACGTATATGTATAATCTATTTGCCGAAGATTAGAGGTATCATTTCGAGTTGTGGTGAAATATGTCTTTTAAATAGTATCGTGATTTGAACTGGGGCTTTGGATTACTTTGGCAACTTTATGAGACTATAGAGTTGTTATAGACATTGCTAGACAATATATTTTGTAAAAAAAAACATAAAATATTTTGATTTCTTAAGTTTACGCGAATATTATACATTGAAATAAAACTATTCTTACGGATTCTATCACGATTATGTTTTAATTATTATTCCCGACGTTTCGAAGGCTTTGCAGTCTTCGTTGTCACGGGTCAGACTGAGGTGTCATTTGTCCAAAAAAGGTTAACAGAGAATAACATACCCTTGGCATATGCAGACTTACTCAAACCCTGCCTTACATCTGGCTATATGTTGTGGAATAATCAATTCTACGTACAAATTGAGGGCGTAGCTATGGGCTCACCTGTATCTCCAGTTGTCGCCGATATTTTCATGGAGGACTTTGAGGAGACAGCACTCAGCACGGCCCCGGTCTCACCAAGGTTTTACAAACGGTACGTAGATGATACTTTCACAATTCTACCATCTGATAAAGTAACTGCATTTTTAAATCACCTTAACTCCATTAATAACAAAATTCAATTCACAATGGAGTTAGAACATAATAAATCTTTTAGATGTTGTAGTTATCCGTAATCCTGATCAATCTTGAGTCATACTGTGTATAGGAAAAAGACCCATACCGATAAATACCTGAATGGAGAATCTCACCACCATCCGAAACAATTAGCTACCGTGGGTAAAACTTTGTTTCAGAGAGCACAAGGAATCTGTGATGAGGAACATCTAGCCGCTGAGCTGCATCATGTCAAGCAAGTCCTGAGAGACAACAAGCTCCAAATCCCACGTCGCCGTCACAGAAACCGAATGAAACCAGCCACCGTCGAACGCGTCCCGGTCGTATTACCTTATGTAAGAGGAGTCACTGACAAGATTGGCTATATCCTGAGGCGTGCTTCTATCAAAACTTACTTCAAGCCGCCCAAGAAGATTAGTCAATTTTTACCTTCTGTCAAGTGTCACATACCTCTGCAAGAACCAGGCGTGTATAAAATTGATTGCGACTGTGGTCTCTCTTACATCGGACAAACAAAACGGAATATAGGGACCCGCGTAAAAGAACGTACAGCTGACGTAAAACACCGACGCTCTACGAAGTCTGCAGTTGCTGAACATTCAGAGGAAGGCTCCAAACATTATCTTAGATTTGATAAACCACAAATCCTCGCCAAAGAACACCGATTCCTCCCTAGGATGATACGCGAGGCTATTGAAATTAAAAAACATCCTAATTTCAATAGAGAAGATGGTTGGAAGCTTGCACAAACCTGGGATCCAATTATACATCTTATTAAATCGGAACCCAAAAGACCAGCTGCCAGAACTCAAGACACCGTGAGCTCGTACTGCATAGATCGGAACACAAATAATTAACCTTTTTTGATTTTGTATATTTTTTAATGATGGTAGATATTGTAACACTAACCTTTTTTTGGACAAATGACACCTCAGTCTGACCCGTGACAACGAAGACTGCAAAGCCTTCGAAACGTCGGGAATAATAATTAAAACATAATCGTGATAGAATCCGTAAGAATAGTTTTATTTCAATATAAAATATTTTATTTCATTTTAGTATTTCGTAACATACTAACATACTACGTTGTTATTCTGAATTTTGGTGTGTATTTTTCATATGAATATTTTATAGGCTCTACATACTGTTAATATACATTGATACTTATTGTATTTCCTTTACATGATCACGACTATAGAATTGTTGGAGTATACAACATCGCGTGTATCCAACAAATAATGATGTCGTTTTTATTTTATATTGTTACACGCTTATTAGTGGTTTCCTAGTTAATTTATACAGGGTATTTTATAGAACATTATATTACTATATTAAAGTACGGGATAGTACCTATATCTAATAATACATAAATAGCCAGTGCCGGATCTAGGGAGGGCGAGAGGGTGCACGTGCCCCGGGCGGCAGGATTTGAGGGGCGGCAAAATCTGGAGGGAGCCCTAATTTGAGGGCGGTAAAATCGGGCAAATTGGCAGCTTGCCCCTGCTTTGAAATCACCTCGATCCGGTACTGCATATAGCATATTTCAGAACTACACAGCCTAACTCGACTGCCTCCGTGGCGCAGCGGGCAAGTAGCCGGCTGCGAAGAGAGAGGTCGCGGGTTCGATTCCCGCATTGAGAGAAATGTTTGTGCGACCCACAAATATTTGTTTCAAGTCTGGGTGTTGTGAGACCGACAGTTTCCCATAGTCTCTGACACCCACGATACAGGTTAAACCTAGTGTGGGGTCGGGACTAGGTGTGTGACTGTTGGGTGTATATATTATTAAAAAGACTTATTTCTTGCATGTTACAAAATTTTCAATAATTTAGAAACAATTTGATAATGTTTTATGTTAGTTAAAGTAGTAAAAATATATTTATATGTTAGTAAATGATGTGAAGTAAATGAAATCATATTGAGTACTAGTATTAATAACTTATTCTGCAAGAACCCCGGGTGACAGAATGAATTTTGATAGATAAAGCGGCCTTATATGACATGAGGCGACCTTAAGTGTATGAGTAAACGGCGCGGCGGTTAGAGCATTTCTTTAACCGTGCAAGGTATGTGGTAGTCCTTTCTCTGTTTTGGTAACTTTTAACGAGATAATATGTCGTAACATATTTTCTTTGAGGCCTTGTAAATGTTGTGAACTCCGTATTTAATTGGTTATAGCTGTTAAGACATAATGTTAAAATTGTGTAATTTTATATGCACTAAGAGCACAATTTAAAGTTTCGTCTTGTACGTACTCAAGACACAATGAACTAATTTTATTTTTGAGTTTCCGAGTAGAAAGTACCTAATATGCCTACACCTTCGGAGATGCCTTTCTATCTGTGTAGAAATGAATTAATTTCGTTGTGATTTACAAACTTTATCGGACAATGACGGACTGATCGTCTCTTAACCGATTCAAAAAGGAGAATGTGGTTAATCTATAGTACTTTTTATCTAAAATACGTAATGTCTTTACCACATCTGGAAGTTTTTAATAGAGATTTATATCGAGATTACTCCAGCTTCCTTAATAATAATTATATTTTGTTTCAGGAGTCTTGAGTGGTAGAGCCACACTGTAGACAGTTACGTCTACAGCACGAATGGGCCGGCTCGACCGGTTTGAAACCACTGTCTCAGAAAACCGACGTAAAGTGGCAGCTAGCTGTCGCGTTTCGTTCGGTGAGTGAGATTTCCGGTGGCCCAATTCCTCCTCTCTTTCCCAATTCCATTTCCCTCCCTTTCCATTCCCTCGTTTTAGGTTGGCAACGCACCCATGATTCTTTTTGTGTCGTGGGTATCTATGGGCGGTGAAGTTCACTTACCATCAGGTGACCCATCTGCTCGTTTGCCAGTCTCTGCTATAAAAAAAAGGAGTGGAGGAGTAATCTGAATTGTTGCTGAAGTCGCTCGCCGCGGTGCGCCTGAACGTAGTGGATGAACATTGTTTGACTCCGGCATTATAATAAAATTATACACCTTGCCCGAAACAACAGTTGTGATTTGTGACAAGTTTTCCAACGCGTATATATAACTACATACGCGGTCACGTTAGATTTATAGGTTCCTATAGGTAGGTACTCTACTACCTACGGTGCTTATAGATTGTAATCCAGTCGAGAATGTAATAAACGCCGCACTGGTGGGAATCTATTCCACCAGTGCGGCATTTCTTGACTTCAACTTGCCAATAATGCAACTTATTATGTATAACATAATAAATAAATTAATATAAAGATCTTTTTAAATGGTATATTTATTAGTCTCATTTACCGTCAGTCTAGACGCCAACATTATTAATAAAAATGAATCTATATAAAAGAAACTATATTATAGTTGGTAGGTACACATTTCAGTAAAAGTTGCGAATAAATTGGTAGGTAGGTAGCTGCTGTTACTATTCTACGTGACCCCTTTGTAGTGACGAGTCAATTATTTAGGAATTAGCCATATATTAAAATACTATTAATTAATTATTGTTATAAAAGTAAGAATTTTGGAGTAATCATTTAATTGTTATTTACCTTAAACCTTAATTCAAACAAGATTATATTTTTATTAAAGTAAACGTGAAAAAATATTCGCGACATGATGCTTTACATTATTCTTAATACATAATTGTATTCCGGTAATAATGTTCAATGATTGAATTGTAACTGTTATTTATGCTGAGATTCTTGTTGTCCAGAGTTCAAGAGGTTGGATTATGCATTTAAACAAATCATAGGTGTAATTTGTACGCGACCGCGTGTTTGATAGTGTTCGGAATTGCATTGGCCACATCCCTATAACATGAAGTGTTTTTAATCATTTATTTTTGTTACGAGAGTTAGTCTTGCACGAGTTTTGATATTTTGTAAAAACGATGATACAAACATAACATAACACATGATAGTTTTCGATGTCTCCATATATTGTTGAGAAGCGCTCTTGTAAAACTACAATAATCTAAAATGATTGCTTTCTTTCTACCTGCCCTTATTCCACCTTAATGTGGGTTCGGCGCAACACACTTTTTCAAGCATGTTGCAGAATGGACTCTTGGCTTATTTTTTACAAACGGCTGCCTGCCTGACGTCAACCTCCACTGAGAGATGATAATTTAAAATAATTGTATAGAAAAAATATATCAACGTTTTCGAAAAGTGTTAAAACTAAAAACTGCCTTAAGAAGGTACTTAGGTAAAATAGGGGCTAATAGTAGGAGCTCTGCAGGGTTACCACGACCTCTTATAGCAGTATTATTATAATCGTTCTTCGTTTGTTTTGTATGGGAATATTGACAAGTAAAATTATAATAATACTGCTATAAGAGGTGATGGTAACCCCCCTGAAGGGACCAGCTACACCTAATTTAGCTTTTACAAATTCTAAGGGCCACTTGCAGCTCTGCGATAAATCTCTGTTTATCCCAAATCTTGATTTAAAGAAAGGAGTGAGCTGTAAGATAAATCGAGTTTAGGTTTAACTGTAGATTAGTAATAGCGCTGCAAGTCGCCCTAAAACAGTAAAATTACAACAGTAATAGAGCCGACCATTGTTTCATTAGGTGCGATTTGGTTTGTGTTTGGTCAACAGTCATCTCTCAATGAAACTTGGATCTTCGTCTTTTAAAAATAATGGCTTCCACGCATATGCGGTGATTTAGCCAATGTCAAGGATAATAGAGCAATTATGTTTTCACAATGACCATGAGACCCAGAGGTGGATGATCTCAGGACCCTGCTGGGATTATGGCGGTAATTCCTTCCAATCCAGTGCCCCTTAGATGACCTGCACTCGGCGAATCGACCGAACAAAGCCAGTCAACGCACCAAGCAAAACTCATCCAAGATCACCGGTTAAAATTTTTCCACATTATACTGTCCATCTTCACTGAAATTTGATGCATTAAACCACAACACTTAAAAGCAACAAACACAGCTCTAGAGAATAATATGACACAATTTTAATAAGCGATGCCCACCCTGTCAGACTTCCCGTCAAAATCCCCGAAACTTGGATCATTGGACCAGCATTCTTAAATCTTCAATAACTTTTAACTTGGTAGCTAAGGAGGTAAATTCAATGCAGCTAGGTGAATCGTTTTTTAGAGGAGATAAGTACTTATATTGCGTGCAATCTGCGTTGGTGATGAAACGTCACGCGAACTCTTTGTGGGCACAAGGACAATTCATTGTTTTATATTTAATGAAATGCCGGTGAGAATATTGTGTTCTCAAAAAGAAATATTTTTTAATAAGGTCTTCTACAACTGTCAAAAATGTGGTAGGTAGCAATGATTTCCGACCTAATGCAGCATAATTATGCTAGAGTAAATGTCTTGTAGTAATTAATTATTAATTAACACCCAACAGTCACATACAAAGTCCTGACCCCACACTAAGATCGAGTCTTGTGTCGTGGGTATCAGGAACTACGAGAGACTTTTGGTCTCACAACATCCAGAACCGAAACAAATATCTGTAGACCATACAACCATTTGTCTCGGTGCGGGATCGAACCCGCGGCCTCTCACTTCACAGCCGGCTACTCGCCCGCTGCGCCATGGAGGCTATCGTGAGAATAGTGTGCTGTAAGAATGTCTTGTTTACTATTGGTGAACTAGGGCTCCGTGAAATGAATGGGAGACGCTTTCATAAGGCAGTTTGAGAGGTTTGACACCAAATTACGAGCAAGGCGGGCCATGTTTGGAATAATTCCACCAAAAAACGTGTAGGTAGGTACTTAGACACGTTTCCTCCAGGTCAATTCTCTAAGAAACGCCACAACGTTGCGATCGACAACGAGCTCCCACAGCGCACATCGTTAAGATCGACGGAGCGGTCAACTTTGTTGAGTCTTAGAGAATACCCTTTTCCATACATTTATGTGAAACGTCTCGCTCGAGAGAACTAGTTCGCATAAGCGCCGTCATCACGCATAGCTAGTGCGGGCGCTTTGTACCTAGCTGAATACAAAATGGAAAACATCGTTGCCGCAAGAATGCTGCAACGTTGTTTTCACAAATGAAACCTGATAACCTGATGGCGGGTACATACCAGACGAACGAAGACGACAGAATTTATACCTGTTGCGTTCACAATTAAATTTATACCTGTGGGCATTCCCACAACAGCGAAAATTTGTTTATGTGTTTGCCTTCGTGCGACCCGGTGTGTACGCGCCATTAGAGAATCGTCCTGCTGCGTGCGTTGTAGCGACTTTGAGCACGTCATATCATGCCCATGTAATATTGTGCATGAGGTACTCATTACGACATCTTCCTTCAGAAGAGGTTTGACAATAGGCAGGAAGCCGGTCTTAAAAACTAAGCCAAATTGTTTCTGCAACATGCTTGAAAAAGTGTATTGCGCAGACCTCACATTAATGTGGGATAGGGGCAGGTAATATGAAAGAACTCGTTTCGAAATCTTTGTGGTGCGGTCGCTGCTCGCGTCTACACTCTACGCCCAAGTACCGAAATAAGCACGTGACGCTTCTCAATAAAGACATTCAACTCCATTTTTTGCATTCAACAGTTACAGTATATTATGTATTTCTCAATCATGATGATTGGAGTTTCGATTGTTTTTTTCCACAAACGTAGACCTTAGTCTCTTCGATATTCAAACAAAGTTTGTAATTCTTATCACATGGTCAACTATTAGGATTCATATCACTAGTGTCTAAACTCAAGATTCCTAAGATTTAGTTAGTCGTTCACGTATATTCTCTACACCTTGAGCACAACTTGGTGTTCAATCTTTGACGTAATATGTTTACTTCTAAAACTTTCTTCAACATCGGCAACTTTACCTTTTCGTAGGTTGGTTGAGCTAAAAAGTGTATTTGTTGAACTTGCCTGGCCTATATTAGTTGGCTCTATTGGTATGAACTAGCTTAATAAATATGCAGATAGAAAATTTTTTAATTATTAAATAGGGATATTATGATGATATTAATTAAATAGAGTAGGAGTAGGGAGGCCCGTACTCCAGTTCGCCTCTAGCTACCCCTTCGGGGATACAGGCGTGACTCTTGAGTCTATGTATGTATGTATGTACAATATTACATGCAATTTTTTTTATATTTGAAACATATTGTATATATTAAAACTTCATGGGTATGTAAAGTAAGTATACTCGGTATATTATGCTGGTTTGGTTCTTGACATACCTCGGTCTAATGGTGAAGTAGAACGTTATAAGGAAATCAACACGATACTACCGTGTTAGCAATACTGGAATATTGCTCTAGAAATATGAAATCTCCAAATACAATTTATAACTAGAAATTGATATAAAGATGTAATGAAAGTACGCGCTGAATGTTGACCGCTTCCAACAGATTGGTGTGGAAAATTTCGGGAAGACCTATGTATGATTAGTAGTGGACGTCCTGTGGCTGATGAATGAAAGTAGACACATCATTGGACATTATTAAGATGTAAAAATTAAACCAAATTCCTCTGTGACGAGCTTGAAAACGTGTATTGCGGCGATTCCACATTGACGTGGGATAGGGGCAGGTGGACAAAAATAAAGGACAAAGAGTTATTTTTTCTGCGCTTCATCTAGCGAGTTCTTAAAAAGAGAGTACTTATGATCTAGTAGTAAACTGCTTTGTGGTGTTGTAAGCATTTATACTATGCAATGGAGGATCGATTGAACATAATATTTCTATACAGGTTTATTAGTGATAGGCTATGTTATCTCTGAGTTTCACCGGTAAGACTTCCATGTAGACATGTAGACTAAGTTGTACTAATAACTCAGCTAGTGTTCGTTTACTGTTGAACGTAGGATCCCTCAACTGCCAACAAACTCAGTGTTGACGCAGTTCGCACCCAACCGGTATCCGCCCCTTTTCAACCGACTGCCAAAAAGGAGAAGGTCCTCAATTCGTCAGTATTTTTTATGTGTGTTACGCGATATCTCCGCCAAATATGTATTGTATTCGATAGAACTTATTTCAAGGGTGGTCCCATATAAATTTGGTCACGATCGGATTTGAAGTCGGTCCGTTAAGCTTTATAGTCGTCGGTTCATCGTGATGTATTACATTCTACGTTTATCGAAGAACGATCTCTACGTTCGGTTAGTACCATACAAAGGTTAGTATATAATATGGCTGCATATTGTTAAGGACTGTCTGTGTCCTCGACACATACACCGTATAATTTTCACCGCATTCCCCCACCTATTTATTAGTTCCGCACTATTGGTTTTTCCGGACTCTCGTTATAACAATGACCTATTATTTTGACAAGAATAAATGTTTAAGCGTTACCGAAACAAATGTTGGTAACGTTAATAGCTTTGAGCTATTCCTTTTGTAAATATTTAGTACCTACTGGACGAACAATGTGCTTGCAATATTTTCTTAGTTGCACTTGATCACGAGTGATAGTAATACTTAGTTACAATTGTTGGTTTTATTTTTTATCAATTAGGTGACCAAATCTTTTATTACGTCTTTCAAAACCGCTACTCAGTCCTTTGTTGAACAAATAAATTGAGAGGAGTATTGGAAGTAATTTGCACTGGACGTAAAGATCAGAATGTTGTGTAACAATTTTGGAAACATGAAGATTGACTAATATAAGTTTTTCGTAATTTGTGAGCGAATATATCGATATGTATGTAAAATCGAGGCGCACTACTGCAAAATCGCGTATAGAAGATAATAACAGGTGTTACGTAACAGAGTCAAACGAGGACAGTGCTGTGTGTACCAGCTACTGATGCTAGTACACAATGTTTTGCCGAAACGTTTCCCTCAGATTGACATAACCACACCAATAGTAATGTTTAGTGGCACAAGGTCTGCGTCAATGCTTTGTTATCGAACATTTCTCGTTCACTCACCAAAGCATGTTAGCTAATCTGGACAGTTTCTGTGGTTTGAATTTTATTTAATTAAACATCTCTTTAAAATACGATAGAGACCTCCAGGAAATATACTTAAGATCTCCACAAACTTCAATCTTCACCATCAAAACATCATCTTCTTTATCAGCCTATGTACCTAAATATGTCCACTGCTGAATATTATCCAGCAAGGATTATTAAGTTGATCTGTTACAAGTGGGCTGAATTCATTTAACTTTACTAATACATATTATATGCAATTAATGGTATAGTAAATATATTATTATAAAAGTGAAAGTTAATCTGTGTTCCGTACTTTGTTAGTCCATTTATTTGTCCTATTTCTGTCAAAAGAAACACCACACTTGACTGGATTTACGTTTAGTCCAAAGGTTGGAGTGTGAATAATTTTGATAATCGAATTGAAATCGAGTGACATGATATATTTTGTATGAAATGTTATATAACAACATATTGTTATTCATGAATTCGATTGTTAAAATTATTTGTGAATTGTACTATCCATTTAAAAGTTAACAAGTGTCACTTGGTAGGTATACCAATCTATAGATGAGCCCAGCATAAAGATGATCGGACTAAAAGTGAAGAGAGTATCTCACAGTGGGCGCCAAAAAACTGTGAAAGCTGATTATGATGATTCAGTTTCAAGCAGTAATTTGACAATCGATAGATATTGAGGTTCTCTATCGACCTCTTGCGTTGGTCCATCATCATTATCATCATCAGCCACAGCACAGGACGTCCACTCTTGAACATTGTGCCAATACGATACCACGTAGTACCTAAGTACTAGGTCTCTCTCTCTCTCACGACGGTGCCTATCCACTACTGATTGTATGCAGTTAAACTCCGCATATTCCTTTCTATCCAAGTACTAGGTATAAAATTTCTTCTTCTCTCTTTGAAGAATGAAGAAGCAAAAATAGAGTGGCATGATTCTGATGACCACCGATAAATACATTGTGTGTTATTCTCTTAATACAAACAATATATTTGTCGATGGTCGCTGGTTTTCTGGATAGTACTGCCCTTACCATCAGGTCTAGTGTAGTCACTTTGCCGTTTTCGAAAAAAAATGTCTTCAACTTTTCATTTAACAAGAGCAAAAATGAATTACTGTCTTATGTTTTGTAAGTATAATTAATGATCTTTTTGGTAATTTTATATATATTCAGTAATTAAACTTATTTGGAGCCGCATAGGTATAGCTGCGGCAGAGATCACGTCGTAAACTTACGCATTTCATTCACCCGAACTTCATTATCACGGCCTTCGACGTTGGCCCAGCGGCCGTTAGCGATCCGAAAGCATTTTTCAATAGAATACAGCCTACAGTACATTTCAGAGTTCTGTACATGTTGAACGGTCGCGTAGAATAGACCTCTGTGTACCAACTACCAACCGAGCTGTTGCCTTTTTCACCAGTGTCTTTGTTCCCAAACAAAAAGTAGTGTTCGTTTGTATGATATTGGTTCAGTGAGCAAAATGTTTCAACACAATTTTATTTGGTAAGTTCAATAAAAGTTTTTGACAAGACATTCGTTTTTTTTTCACTTATAGTAAAAGTAAAAACTTTTAAATCAATATTAGTTTATGTAGAACAAATGGTTAGGTAATATAATTAGGTACCTACTGTAGGTAAAATGTAGATCGATTTACTTTATCTAAAATTAGACACGGCATGACAAACATTACCGAAATAAATCGTTTCTTAGTAATATATCTATTTTAATAAGGCACGTGCCTGGAAACTTAAGTAGACATTTAATTATCTCGCTATTTTTTATTTTATTTTGTTTATTCGATACGTTTCTCCAATTGATATTGTTACACCTTTAGATAATAAATATAATGAATGCGACAGTTCGAAATTCTGTCTAGATTTTATTATTGTGTCTTGGTTAATATATTATCTCTATAAAAATGCCCAAATTCCCGCCGCTAAGTAGAAAAGCACTGTTTCTTCTGAAAAATCTCATCTATTACATCTGGGACGGAAATGAGCTCGGCGAAAAGTGGGCGTTCTATTTTCCTGATTCAACTCTGCCTACCACTTCGCGAATACAGGCATGACTCTATGTTTATGTTTGTATTCTGAAAAAGATCAAGAGAGATTTTCAATTGGATTCCGTCTAGTTTTATAACCAGGCGGAATCCAAACTAGTGTTACTTTTTTGTCCGGAAAACAAATTAATGGGCTCCGTATGGTGTAAGACTTGTTGCGTGTTTTATCTCTGGACGGAAATAAGCTCAGCTTACCCGAGAGCGCATTTAATGCACTACTGCTTATTTTTTTAGGAAATATATGATGATAATTGTAGCTGTATTTATGATTTATTGATTTATATATCTACTAATTGTATTATATAAGAAAACCTCTACGTTTAGTATTGAATTATTTCTTGACGGATATTTATACATAAGAATATAAGGTTATATGTATTTGCTTACAACTCCTTTGCTCTTGATACCAACTCTATATCGTAGCGTAAATAGATAACTAGTATCTAAGGTTATATTTCCAACTACGTGTGGAACGCGTATATAGGTAGTCTTATAAAGTTCTCATACAGTACATATGGCACATTTATAGTTATTTTCTCTCTATAAAATAGCAGTAGAATACTCCACTGCTAAGCTATGAAATAACGCCATCGTCAACTATTAAATAAAAGAAAACATAAAAATATTTTTATTATTAAATGTTCATAATTATTCATTATATTATTATGTTAATTCATTTAGATTTAGCAGATTTCTTTTTTACATAATGTAGAGATATAATTAAAATAAGCAATTTTTTTACAGGAAGCGATGCTGGACGCTTTTGGTGATTATATCCGTTTCCGCTTTCCCTCGGCCGTTATCAAATATCGTCTTTATAATGGTTGATGATATGGTAAATATTACAGTAGACTTTAATACGTACCTAATAAATTAAAAATCCTAAGTTATAGTGAGTGACTGCCACGGTGGCGTAGTTGTATGGCGTACGTTGTACGATTACTACCCTAGGACTCGGATTCGATTTCCTACGTCCAGTAAAGTTATATTGGACTTTTCTGCCGAGTAACTCGGTGACTAGAAATTGTGTCGGATATAGAGATAGGCTCGCCTTTATCCCACTCCAGTGTGAGGTTTGAGTAACAAACTTGTAAAGTTCGTTGTAGAACGGATTCGGCTTAGTTTTTACGATTAACTGCCTGCCTGTGGTCAACCTCCTAAGTGGATCCCAGTCCTGGGCAAATCATGTTAAAAGAACAGCCTTGCCTCATCAGCGATTCGAATGCAGGACTTCCCAGCCCACGCACCATGCATACGGTGCTACTAAAGCAAATATTATTTCGTTACGTCTATATACCTATCATATACACAATATACGTACCTATATCATGTCTATGACATGAGAAAATAATTATGTATTATTATGTACTAATGTAATGTAAAATGCACATTTTATTCTCATTGCCGAGCAAAAGTGAGGTAAATGCGATTAACAATGGTAATGAAAGCACGATCTTTTACTCAACACTTATTGAATTGTCCATTAACCAACAATTTTGCCAATTTGTACCTATGTGTACATAAATGAAAACGGTTATAAAATCAATGTATATAGTGATAGTGTACGTTGGTATTGCTAACTACAGTAAAAGGCTCCGTTCACCGGATGAATAATTCATAATTATAAGGAAAATTTATCCCGCGTTAGTCTTTTCCAGGATAAAAGGAAGTTCTCTAAAAAACGAGCCTTTTTCTCGGCTTAGTGTTTGGTTTTGTTATACTCACCGTCCACACAACTAATTAACACCAACTTTAGTCTGCATAACAGTATAATTATGCTGCGCAGATGTCTGTGCTGTGTGGACCGAGTATATATACATATACTCCCAACAGTCACACACATAGTCCTGACCATATACTAGGTATACTTAAACCTGTATTGTGGGTATTGTGGTCACGTGGAACCTTCGGTTTTATAACACCTAGACCTGACACAAATATCTGTGGTCACACAAATATTTATCACGAAGCGGGAATCGAAACGTGGTCTCTCGTTACATAGCCGACTCGTCGCCCGCTGCACCACAAAGGCTGTCTACTTGACTACTAGGATATGTAATTTTACATAACCTAGTTGTATTTCGGTACGACTACCGTCCTGAGGTCTCGGGTTCGATCCTCGGGTCGGGTTAAGTGATGTTGGATGTTTCAATATCAGCCTGGTGTCTGGAATTTGTCCCCATATGGCGATAGGTTCGCTATCACATCTGGGACGGAACTAAACTCGGTGATATGTGGGTGTTCTAGTTCGCTAGTTCGCTTCTACCTACCCCTTTGGGGATACAGGCGTAAGCTTATGTTATGAGCTTATATACATAAAATTCTCCGCCTTGATCTTGTGGCAGCGTATATGGGTTATGGATCTGATCCTGGAGTCAAGCATAGCGTATTTTACGATTGTCCAATTTGCCTCAGATTGGTACTCTAAAAGATGCTTGACGTCAGGCAGACTGTTGGTTGTAAAAACGAAGTCGAATCCTTTCTACAACATGCTTGAAAAAGTGTGATGCGCCGACTCCATATTGGTTGGGATAGGGGCAGGTAGATATTGTATTGAAAAAAAAATGTGTCTCAAGGTAAAAGGTTGAATTAATTCGTGTCGTGCATAAATTATTATGCTTATTTTTGGAATAAAATTTAATCAAAAGGGTGTCTCCATCTTGAATCTTGACGTACAATGTTATATTAGAAAATAATTAATTAACTTTCAATTACGATTAAATGTAGATTTTGATATAGTATGATTTTTAAGAATAAAATAATAATATTACGGAATTGGTGTTAGGTGCCTATTAGAAACGTTTTTGTGCCATTTAACTATAATAAGATCCGGATTCAAACTGTGGTTCGTTTTTTATTATACATGACGCGTATTTAATTGTCTTCGCGTAAAATACTTTTAAAAAGTTTATAAAATTTTAAAATGTCTGGGAATTTCCTGTGTGGTTTTACAAGAGTTTGCGTCACAGCTTATAAGTGATATGTGGTTTAACTTGACATACTCTCTAATTTAAACTGGGTAAAAGTAAATTACGTGCTTCCATAAATCTCACAGATTTTTTGATACGGATATTAATGAGTCATAATTTATATCTACTTACTGGTATTGTTCTTTTCTACTAATTACAGTTGAGGGTTTTTTCAATGTCGATTTTCGAGAATTGCAGTGAACTTAATCCTTTACATTATTTTTTATATATTTTTTTAATATACGTAGGTAGGGTCTGAATGTAAAGTAATTTTATTTGTTGTTATGTTGTCTTTCACACTGTGGTCGTTGAATTTTTGAATAGAGATTTTTTTAAATTTATTTATGTCCTGAAGAATGAATTATTTTATTTTACGGATACATAATCTCAAGAGAACGCCGTACGTTCAGAAATTTATCGTATTATTAATGGAAATATTACTTACATATAATAACATGCCACAAATATACGTATTGTTTGTATGGGACATCCAGGGGGTTACCATCACCTCTTATAGCAGTATTATTATAATTTTACTTGTACCGATTCCCATACAAAACAAACGAAGAACGATTATAATAAATCTGCTATAAGAGGTGGTGGTAACCCTGCAGATATTTTGCTGAACAGTCTTAGTAAAAAACAAAAATTGTACATATAATACTGTGCTACAGGATGTTATAGTGTTATAACACCTTATATTTTTTGTAAGCAAGTTTAACTTAAGCACTATAGCTAATAGCACTTATTATATAAATATGTATTTTATTACAGGGCTGGAATGATGTATCCTTCCATGGCTCTAATCAGATCCTAACGCCTAATATTGACAATCTGGCGTACCACGGCGTCATACTGCAGCAATACTACAGCGAGGCTATTTGTACTCCGGCGCGGACCGCACTCCTCACTGGGAAATACCCCATGAGATTAGGTAAGGCTATTTCACAATTTGCATATAAAAAGTTTTGTTGAATCGAGTAATTCTACTGAGTCTGTAATTGACTTAATATTTAGCTATATTGTGTTCGTGTTTTATAATTGCAATGGTGGCCTAAAACCTTGGCTTACTCGTGGTTTCTTTGCATTTTATAATCTGTGTTTATAATAGTAGGTATCTAAAGGAAACAGTAAAAATTAAGTAGTACAATATTTATGTGGGAAGTTATAATTATGATACGAAAATAATATTAATTTTTCTACGTTAAATGATGCATTTTCTTTGCGCCCGACTTGCAAAGATGAGAAGGTCCTCAATTCGTCTGTATTTTCGACCGACTTCCGACAAGGAGATGGTCCTCAATTCGAGTCGGTCGTAAACCCAATATCATTTTGCCCGACTTGGGGATCTAACCCGAGACCTCAGCATAGTAGTCATACCGAAATACAACTACGCCACCGAGGCCTCCAAATAACTATGAAAATATCTCACTGATAGCCATGTGCACAATATGCTCATCCATAATAGTCGTATTACTTGTTCACGTAGGTATTATGATCTAGATTTGCAGTACCTAGGGTTTTCTTATTGATCAGTTGTTACTTGACCCTGACTCACAATGATTAGAAATTTATGTTAATTTGGAAATTAAACGCATCAAAATGGCGTAAATTATTACGACCCCAAAAATAATTCAAAACGTATTTAAAATAATTCAAATTAATGCGATTAAATGTTAAATAATCGCTTTATAACTATTGTGTAAATTATAATGACCATTTCATCAGTCCTTGTAATGGTTCGATGAACCAGAGCGTGTGTACAACCATGTGGTCCATTTTAAATGACTAAACGATTTAGATTTAATTTTAATTTCTCAAACTTAAATAAGCTAAAACCAACTGCAGAGGAAGCACAAGATGGTAGTTGTAGTATAGCGTCTACGTAAGAAAGCGAATTGCCGATATCCTAATCTACTGAATGATTTTGGACCAATGACAAAAAATCTAGACACATATGATGTATGTGTCACCCATATTTTTAAGGCGAACTACGATGACAAATTATGTTTGTAAGTTGTAACAAAAAATGCTAAAAATACCATAATGATATGAGAACCATCTGTAAATAAGAGTAAATCAGATTTTTCTCATACCAAATTTCTATTATTTTACAAAAACCATTAAGGTCCTGTAGAGGTCGCCTCCTCGGTCTAGTGGCAGCATATATGAGCTGTGGACCGGGAGGTCCTGGGTTCGATTCCCAGCTCCGAAAGCGAATTTTCTAATTTAATTTTCCCGGGACTGGATCCCTCAAAGGGGGTTTTCATCAGGGAAGCAGCCGGTCGTTAAAACTAAGCAAAATCCTTTGTGAAAAAAAGTGTGTTGCGCCGACCCCACATGAAGGTGGGATAAGGGCAGGTAGAAAGAAATTTAAGGTCCTGTAGGGTTTGCATATGTAACTTTAACAGAAATATGTAAGTGGTTCAATAGGGATTTTAATTAATTTTCGTTTCACATTTTTCAATAAGTTCTCCTAATTATATTTTAAAGTAAATTTCTATTCCCCTTGTGCTGCTTATCACGGTAACACTAACTTAGATAATGCATAAAATTCACAAATCAATTTCAGATAGATTGCTTTTGTGGTATGCAAGTTCTTTAAAAATGCGGTATACCGTTCGAAAAGCATATTATCCCTTTTATTTAGAAGTACATATTTCCAAATTATATAGAAATTTGGAATTTAGGGATATTTTTATATTAGGAAGTATATTGGATTTTTCCATATCAGCCCGGAGTCTGGAATTTGCGCCCGATATGGCGATAGGCTCGCCCCCTATCACATCTTGGACGGAACTAAGCTCGGCGAAATGTGGGTGTTCTAGTTCGCTAGTGCGCCTCTGCTTACCCCTTCGGGGATACAGGCGTGAGCTTATGTATAATATAGGAATTATATTTTTTTCTTATTCTTCTTTTAAAAAACACCTAATGGCTTCCACGCATATGCGATGATTTATCCAATGTCAAGGTAAAAAGAGCAATTATGTTTACACAATGACCATGAGACCCAAATGTGGAGAATCTCAAGGTCCTGCTGGGATTTTTGGCGGTAATTCCCTCCAGTGCGATGCCCTCATATGACCTTCACTCGGCGAATCGACCGAACAAAGCCAGCCAATGCACCAAGCAAAACTCATCAAAGATCACCGGTTAAAAAGTGTCCACATCATACTGTCCATCTTCACTGAAGTTTGATGCATTAAAACCACATCACTAAAAACAACAAACACAGCTCTAGAGAATAATATGAAATAATTTTAACAAGCGACGCCCACCCTGTCACTCTTCCTGTTAAAATCCTCAAGTATATTTTTTAAGCTCCTATGTTTTTTTATTGGAAACATTTTCGATAAATCTAAATTCTGGGGCTCATATTTTAAGACCCGAAATACCCGAATAGTTTCATCATCAAATTCAACACAATTCATGTTTGAACATTTGATTTTTGTTTCACAGGAATGCATGGCAGCCCTTTATTCAACTCAGAAGACCGAGGCATTCCTTTAACAGAGCGTCTATTACCGTCCTACTTAAAGGAGTTGGGGTACTCAACTCATTTGGTGGGCAAATGGCACGTAGGAATGTCTAGAGAAGAGTATCTACCGACGTCACGCGGGTATGACTCACATTACGGGATGAGAGGGGGATACATCGATTACTACACGTATAACAAAGTTGAAACGGTGAGCAGAATATTATCTTTGTTTCGAGTTGAAATGATTTTCGCAAGCTTTAATTTGCAACACATTAATTGTGCAAAATCGAAATTGCGCAAACATAATAAATATTGATATTTGTTTAATATGTTTATTAATTGGAGTTGTGATATTACGCCAACGTTAGTCATTATAAAAACTGCAGTCCGAGCAGGAATATTTTTGGCAATCGAATTCGCATCGATCTCACTGCGCACTGATGACGTTTGGTTAATATTTCATACAAATGCCATAGACATGCATCGAGTTCGATACGAATTCGATTATCAAAAATATTCCTGCTTGTCCTGATAACCGAAAATACTTTTAATTTCGAATATGTAGAGACCACAGCCTTAAACAACTCATGAAAGTCGCTCACCGTACTGAGTTTCGTTTCGAACAGCCGTTGTATATTTGTAGATCAACCATAATCTGTACTTCTGGGAGATTTATTGTGGTTGATGTTTATTATGGGTACTGCGCTGTTTTTACCATAACATAGTTTGCTTCTAAAGGCGACGGAAAATTAACACATAACTATATTATACAGCTGATGGCTGGAGGATGTGTATTTTTCTCATATTTAAATGTAACAATAATATTCATGGCAGTCGTGAATATGTTGACAAGTCGACTTACATATTATATGAAAATTGGCATCTAGATTGGCTAATATAAACTGTGGCGAAAAATTACTGTTCAGTTGAACCATTGAGTTAGTCTTTTATTCAACACAAACAACGTATTCACGCCTGCCACGGATATTATGTTTTATATTTAAGAATTATTTAACACAAAAACCCTATTTAACGTCTGATTACCAGATCATTTTCTTAAATCTGTCATATTCCGTGTCGAAATGAGTTATTACCACATTATTTCATATATTGAGGGATCGTAAAGTGAATGTAGTTTTGCAGTAGCGAGGTGTATCTGGAAATATTGTTGTTAGTCATTTTCTTCGAGCGGCTTGGGTTACTTTAGTAAAGTCGTGATTGACCTGTGGATTGTGTAACCGCAATGAGTTCTTTTTGAATATATGATTCCTTTCTTAAGCCCAGAAGATATTTTCCTATACCGTATCATGTCATAATAACTCCTTTTTAATCATTATTCCTTGCTTTCTGCCTGGCGTTATCTCGGCCTAGTGCCAGGGTCCGCCTTCCTACTTAAATGTTTCCACTTCGCCCGTTCTCGAGCATCCTTCACAATAAGACCATTGGCTTTCATATCATCCTCCAAAATGTCTAGCCAGCGCTTTTTGGGTGGTCACACCCATACAGAAGTACTGGCCGAATAATGGTCTTATTGTCTTTAAGTTTCATCGGCATCTTCCGGTCGCAAGTGACGCCCGTGACCTCTCGCCTCTTAGCCCAAGCGGCACCAATTCGAGCCCTGACGTAGTTTATATCAACAGACTCGTGCAATAATACATTTTTAATAATTCTATAACACCATATTTTTTGGCGTTTCAAACAAGTTGCCAAACTAACATAGGTACTGATGTGATTTACAACTGTATTATTTTTTCAGTGGCCAAGTGGACGCCTAATGTTTGGGTTGGATTTATTCGACAACGCAGTACCTCAAGTCACAGAAGATCGCTATATCGTAGATGCTCTCACTGACAAAGCTGTAAAAAGTAAGTTTCTAGCACTGGTTTACTTATATTTCTTATAATATAGTTAGTTTAGATTATTTATAGTCACTTTCCTTGATTACTTTTTACTTTAAATACATAAGAAGACTTTAGACAGATGCTGCGGTCCACGAGCCCAACACCATGGTTGTATTCTATTTCGTTGATAAGATCAATACCATTAGTAAATAAAAATGCGTAATTGTTCATCAAATTCGTGTGAATGCGTTCGTCATCATCATTATAACACATCCTTTTGTTGTAAATTAATCGAAGGAAAAGGATCGAAAATAAGTAAAACGTATGGGCGCTTACATAAATTGCCAATCCTGCAGTTCAGCCAATCCAGTTTGATTGCTAAATTAGTATCGCTCAAAAAAATCTAAAATGTATTATTGAATATCTTTCGTTAAGTATCCGTGGTCAGATTAGTAGAAAGATTAATCTGTCACTCGTTGTACGTTGTCGCTTCCTGGTTATGTGCTTTGGTGTCACTGCAGGTGCTGCAGCTTTGATGTTCCAAGACTGTAGTAGTCATACGATAGTATTAAACATGATATATTATTTGTGCTATATTATTAAAGATATTTAATATTTTCAGTAATCCATCATCACAATACATCTCAACCTTTGTTCTTGCACATAACACACAACGCTCCTCATTCGGGGAACAGTGGTGGCGCCTTACAACCGCCTCTCTACTCCACTGTTAAACATAGGCACATCGCCAACTCCGATAGAAGGCTTTACGCAGGTAATATTATCTTTATATATATTCTAGAGATATAACGCGTCAAGTCTAGATATTCATATTTGTTTGTAATCTCTGAAATTACTGAACTTAATTGAATAAAATTACTGGTACTTCTCTTCAATCCTTTTTAACAACTTTCAAGTTTTAATCAAAAATATATTACTGACCATATAAAATAAGAAATTAGAGATGAACAAAACCATTCTATACATAAATTGCAATTCATTATGAAATGTTACGAGGCCATTGCAAGGATTTTCAATTTAAATAATACATTGATTACTTTTACTATTTCAGGGATAGTTACGCAAATTGACCGCAGCGTTGGCCGAATAATGGGGGCACTCGCCGAAAGGGGTATTATGGATGACACTATCGTTGTCTTTGCATCTGACAATGGAGCACCAACTGTCGGAGGCCTTAGAAATTGGGGAGTGAATCTACCGTTTAGGGGAACAAAATGGACGCCTTGGGAAGGTGGAGTACGTGTACCAGCGTTCATATGGCATTCATCCTTCAGACCAAGAGTATGGAACGGTTTGATGCACATCACTGACTGGCTTCCCACATTAGTTGCGGCGGCTGGTGGCAAACTAAACAAAGAAGTAGATGGTATAAACCAATGGGAGCCTATTGTACGAGATGGTGATTCGAAACGTAATGAAGTATTGATCACTGTTGAAGACAATAATTCTAACATGTACGCGGCGTACAGAGCTGGAGATTACAAAGTTATTGTTGGCAACTTAACGGGATTAAACAATAATCACTACGGATCTGAGTTAATAGTTAACAAGGCGCAACCACCGGCGTATTACCCTTCATTAATATCTTGTGAGGTTGCGAAAATTTTTGAGATAATGGGGTCCTATCTAGATGAGCAACATGTGGAGGCTACCAGGGCAGCAGCCACGATAAAGCAGTTGGATCAAGTGAGAGATAAAAATCTTTGTATGCCTACGGCTAGTGAGTATTTGTCTATTTACAAAGATATTAATTATAAGCATTCGTACATTGAGATTGAGAGTTTTTTCTCTGTGTATTATTTCTTATACATATTCCAAGGTTTATGTGGCTTCTTTATTTCGCTTCCTTGGTCTACTGGCAGCATCTACGGGCTGTGGACCGGGAGGTCCTGGGTTCGATTCCCAGGTCGGGCAAAGCAAATTTTCTAATTAAATTTGCCCGGGACTGGAACCCTCATAGGAGGATGACGTCAGGCTGGCGGCCGGTGAAAAAAAGATTTATTTCATTAGGCGTATTAAATAGAGAGACAGTTAATGTGACAGTTCCATTAAAATGTAACTGCTAACTAAGTTTCGAATATTCAGATAAAATTGTCTCTTCAACTCACGGAGTCACGAGTGAGCTATAAACGAAATGACACCGCAACAATAACGGTATATCTCACAGAGTAACAAAATAGAGATTCTAACATTGATGTGTTTATTATATTTGTATAAAGCTGTGCTCGCCGCCGGCAATGCATTAATGTGTAGATTAACAAAAAATAAAAAAACATTAAATATGTAGTTTCCTACGTACCTAATCTAGTTTTTAAGCAAATATCCGTATTTGTTTCTTATAGGTATAACTTAGGTGATTGAGGTAAATGCCCCCATACAATAAAAAAAATATATAAATTTGCGTTCATTAATTAAAATATACAGATTTCTTAAGTTTACGCGAATATTATACATTGATATAAAACTATTTTTACGGATTCTATCACGATGATAGAATAGATGATAGAATCCGTAAAAATAGTTTTATTCCCTAATAATAATTAAAACCTAATCGTGATAGAATCCGTAAAAATAGTTTTATTTCAATAATTAAAATATGATTAATTTTTTGGTAATTTTGAATGTTACGTAAATTATTTCATATTTCGTCACGTTGATTACTAGTAGGCTTTAATATCCACTGGAAACAAGAGCAGGTTTGTAATAAAACCAGTATGTAGCGTATGATTTATCTGCGTAAGGATTTCGAAAAAGTAAAGCCAATGGCGTAATTCAAAACTTCCAACAGCTATAATATCTATAGGTACTTGTTTCTGATATTTTTTTCGAGAGCTTTAATGCTTCACGGTACATATAAAATGTAATGAGGTACAATTATTGTCATGCACTTTTGTATATAATTTTAAAAGTCATTCGATCTATGTGATACTATTAGAGAATCGAACACTTACTATGAAAGCGTTTCTACAATCATTACCTAGCTGTTTAAATCTAGTTCTGTATTTTTATGATTACATAGCAGGTTTTGTCAATTGTTTCTCTTTTTTATTCTGAAATCATGGTTACCTACTGTTGTCTGAGCTACCTAGCACAGCGCTTTTACTAACCTAGAGTTTATCCTTAACTCGATTTAACTTACATCACATTCATATACATAAATCTCGACTGATCTAAGTGTTGCAGATTGCCCCTAATCAAAGTAAAACAAGTAACCCCCGATTCAGTTTAAAATATGATAACGTCAGATTAATTGAATATTCGATTGAACCCAGGACTAAGGCTGAGATCTATAGAGCGAAATTCAAGTAAGTCTAAGTCAAAGTAACGAACTCAGTGGGTATTTGGAATTGTTAAATCGAACTTTGACTTAGTCCCAGTCATTTTTTACAAGAAGTCTTTGCTTAATCTGTCTGCCTATCTGTTTTTCTTGTAAACAATGATTCAAACTAAGTCGAAGTTCGATTTAAAAATTCCAAATCCTCACTGAGTTCGTTTTTTGACTCAGACTTAGTCGAAGTTCGCTCTATAGATCTCAGCCTTAGTGCTGGGTTCAATCGAGTATTCAATTAATCTGACGTTATCATATTTTAAACTGAATCGGGGGTAGATCTTTGATTAGGGGCAATTTGCAACACTTAGATCAGTCGATATTTATGTATATGAATGAGATGTAAGTTAGATCGAGTTAAGGACAAACTCTAGATTAGTAAAAGTGCTGTAAGTCGCCCTAATCCATGCAAAATATTTGGAAGTACCTATTTTTTGATGATAAAATTGTTTACAGCTCGTGGTTGCCTTTTCAACGTCCGCCAAGACCCAGCCGAGAGTCATGATTTATGGAACCGTGCTGACAAAATTGCTGTTCTCCTCACGAGCAGGCTCAGAGGGTTGTGGTCTATGCAAATGAGAAGAGGTCCTCCAAATTTAAGGAACGAATCCGACCCTGCCAACTACGAATACGTGTGGACTCCTTGGATCAAATCTAAGAAAGCTGATCAGGTAACAACCTGGCCCCTACGCGCAACAAATGAAGAATTTAATTTCTCATTAAACTTAAGCCAGAATAAAACTATAAAAAAGGACAACATCATAAAAGCTGTTGTTGTGAACTGTGATGGGACGACGGGATTTACAAACTTTTTATGTTTATTAAAGAGTGTATTTTGAGTTAATAGAATTAATAATTAGGTATACTTTATCCAAAAACATAATTCAGATAGAGCAATTTCTTGCATAAAACCGATTTAAATTCTGAAAATGATAGTATTTAATTAGCATTTCCAAGATTTAAAATCTACTACATGCTAATTGCTACAATAATAAATACTATCTACTAAATGAAAGTTTTAACATAGCTATGTTAAATTTCTGTCTACAATTTCTAAGGCGTACCTAATGATCTTGGTTATAATTGTTTAAAAATACTATTAACTATTGAACATAGCTGTCATGTCTGTAAATATGATTTAAGAGTGACAATATAACTTGAAATTCGTAAAATATCAGATCTTAAGAAACATTTTTAAACAAGGCAGTATGGTGATGAAATTATGTTGGTAAAAATCGGTTTCAAACAGATGACCCTGAAATGCCCTGCAAACAATAATACCTAATTGTTTCAAGGTTACAACTAAACTAAAACATTGTTATCATCAATAGCCTTGCGAAAAATGCAAAAAGTAAATGTAGTCGGACATTATGTAACTACGAGTATAATGTAATACGCTGCATTCTGAGGGCCTGGATTTTTGCATTTTTTGGTTTCGTAAGCCAATCCGGACCAACTTGTCCGAAGAAATCTATAATAAAGATGTAAAGTTAGTTTGTATACTATAACGTGTATTTTCGGAATCTATAATTTATACTTGTCTTTATTCAGCGAAAAAACTTTTATAATAAGAACGAAGCTGCCAGCAACTGGTAATTGCTTGCTGTAAATGTCGTTAAATTAAGTAATAAGTTGGAAAACATATCAATTTCCCAAGAGTAACTAATGTTAACAATTACCCTTAGTTAGTTAAGGATATAATACTCAAAATTATTTTAAATCAGGTATGTAAAAATGTTTTAAATTGTACAAATTAGTGAAATGTTGTTGTTTATTAGCATTTCGTTCTATTAAAATCTTAAGATTTTAGGTGTAATTTCTTAGGAAGCAATGAGTGTTAAGACTATATTTGGTTTTCAATGTTTTCTATAACGTCTTATTTTAATTATTATTTAGAAAAACAAAAACGTTATGACTTTTATGGTGCCACGTGATAAAATAGAATTTGTTTTAAATTTAATATTGCAAAGAAGCCACTATTAGCCTAAAGCCTATGAGGCTTTTAAGCCTGGTAGATTCTAAAATTGATATTTGATCCCGATACCCTGAATGACATTATTTTATTCAATTAATATTTTACATGGTCACAAATCACAGACCATACTGAGGTCTGAGTTTTTTCACAAATAAGTATACTGAACAGTCACATAGCCCTGATCCCTCACTAGGTTTAACCAGTATCGTGGATTCATGGGCATCAGAAAATATGAGGGACTTTTAGTCTCACAACACTCACCCGGAAAACAAATATCTGTAGGCGAGACAAATCGAGACAAATGTTTGGGTGAAACATTTGTCTCGATGCGGTATACTCATTTGCTGCGCCACGGAGGTTGTTAAGATGTAGAGTGCCGTTTTGTTTTTTATTTTAAGGCCGATCTACTTCAAAATCGAGTTTTAGATCACGAAAGAAGTTTCACTTTTTTGTCGCGTGAACTGAACGGGCAAGTTTTTTGTTCTTCTCAAAAATAATGCTGTTTGAGTTAGTAAATAAAATGTGTTTTATTTTTGCCAAACATTTAAAAAGGTTATCGGTTGTTAAGCTAAGTGTTTTATATCTTTAATTCTCATAATGATCGATATAAAGAAGAAAGAAACAAAATAGGGATTAGATAATACTGACTCATAATAATGTTTATTGTATAGGATAACATAGATAAGGTTTAGGTATAGGTTATGTTTATTGTTAATTGTTGCTAGTTCACCTTTTACAACTATTTTGTGATATTTGTAATAAGATTTTAAATATTTTTTTCAAACCTTTACTACAGCTTGTTTTATTTCTCTTCTCACAAAATCTATGCGTAGTAACAAATAATAGTTCCTCCCCCAAATAAGACATAGGTAATCGATAAACATGGTATTTAGTTTTTTTTGTCTATGATCCATTGTTCTACAAGCAGGAGACGGCTAAAATCATTGCTTTGCGTATGTGTTTTTGTGTTTTGATGCAAAAAAACAGATCCAGGAGACGCGGCTTTAGCTTAACTTCAATGTGGAGTTGGCGCTACATACTTTTTCAATTATGTTGCAGAAAGGATTCGGCTTAGTTTTTATTATCGCTCGTTTGTCTGACCACAAATGTAACGTGAAATTATCATAATTGAATTGTGTAGGTACTTATTGCATT
The DNA here is from genome assembly GCA_036417725.1 of Clanis bilineata. NCBI lineage: Eukaryota > Metazoa > Arthropoda > Insecta > Lepidoptera > Sphingidae > Clanis > Clanis bilineata. Next base: position 8,596,544 of record CM071145.1, on the reverse strand, counting down.
CAACTCTTGAAAATGATTCAAATCACATGATTTGACTCATTTTCATGAGTCAAATCACAAGACATCTTCATCGTGTTATAATTAATTGCTACTGTAACAATAATATCTACAATCTAATAAACGAAAGTTTTAAAGTAGGTCTCATTACTATATTCAATTTGTCTAATTTTCGTTTACTGCGTTTATTGCGCTTGTCACATCGATAGCTATTGAATTTAACTCCACATTGAAGTCATATTACCAGACTATGTTAACTTAATGTTGGATGTAGGCCTAAACTGGTTTATTAAACTTGATGGCAGATTCTTCTCATATAACTGCCTCCAACTACCAAGCTACCTTGTGTCTCTCGTCGCTACCTATAGCTACAGAGCGCCTTTTTTATCGCGGGAAAAAGTGTTTTACCATTGCCAGGAGGCGGTAATGTTAGGGTCGCCGGTATTACGATCCAGTGTCGTAATGCAGATGTCGGAAGAGATGGAAAATATGTATGCGACTCTGGGCCGAGTACCTAACACTACTTACTATGAACTAGTCTTAACTATTGAGGGTTCCACTCAAGGACGCGCTTACTGCAACGATTAATGGTTATACTAATATAATGTGGAAGCCGTTTATTTTAGAAGAAGAAGATGAATAGTATGTAATCAGCCCACTGTCACTTGTGTTTACAAGTAATACGTTACTGTAGGTCTGACATTGTAAAACTGAATAAATTATGGATACGATTCCAATTAGTTTCAACGATCGTATATCTATGCTGCTAAATTACATTGGTTTATACTTCTATACAAAAGACTTTACATAAAGTAGGTATGTTATGTCACCGATATATTTAATTTCACTCCAGACTTATTCGATGTTTTAATATATGTACATCGTAGGTATATCTCGATATGGCTATAGTATCATCAAACTGAACAAACCAATTTAGCAGTTTCGCATAAATTATACGAGTTATTAGTTCAGCTGGTCTGCGGCAAAACTGCGAGAGGCCCACATCCTCACGACTTGTATTCTTAATTATACCTAGTGAAACTTATTTTACTACGGAGTCGCGTCAGGTTTGGACTGGTTGATAGTTGAAAACCCTTACTAATGTGGTTTTATTAACCACGTTTTTGAAATAATTCTTTTGATGTTTCAACTCTGCTGGAAAGGTATGTTTTATATTTAATATTAAATCTGTTATTTTACTTTAAGTTTGAGCAGTGCAAAATAAAGAATAAAATGGTGTTAAATAAAAATAAATAGAAAAATAATAAAATGTGCTCCAATCAGTTATTGAAAATGGACATGCAACGCTGTATGGAGATCGATCTATTATTACGGACAGGTCTATTATTGCCAATAAGCCTGATATTGTAGCAGTAGATCTGGCACACGAGATTACCGATGTATGGGATATGGAATCGACAATCATTGTCCCGATAGTCGTTACCGTTAATAGGTTGATAGTAAAGAGCCTCGACCAACACCTTAAGAGGCTCTCAATCGGCCGTTGGGATCAAGAGTCAGATACAGAAAGTAGTGTTATTGGACACAGCACGCATTGTGAGGCGGTTCCTTACTCTGAGCCCATAACCACCGATGGCTTAGGTCTCAAGCCTCATCATTGGTAGAGTGATATTTGTTTTTTTCTTATATTTTAAAATGATTTTTTTATATTTTATAATGTAAAAACAAGAAAATAAATGGAATAAATTTCGTACTTATTGTGAAAAAAGGGGACAAAGGAATTTGAATTAAAACAGTTTTAAATGCCTCTGTCTATGGGGGTATTAAAATGTACCTAATTAAATGTTGCTAAGTTAAAGATAGAGATGTAACAGCCGGTTTAATTTGTTCGACCCCACGACCAGTCAGATACACAGCACAAATTAGATAATTAAGTAATAACCTTTTCTAGCAATGCCAGTTGGAACGGTACATTTTACTCATTGTGATAGCGCTTTTATTCCGTACTCCTAATTTTAGAACTAACTTTATTTTCCAAACTGTCTCCAAGCATTCCGACTTGGGTAGTTTTTGGTGACATTTCAACTTAATAAAAATACAGCAAAAAGAGTAATGAGTCTTAAACTATAAACCCGAGACAGCAGACGATTTAATTTATATAGCCTAGAAATGCAAAGATAGAATTGCATTACTGCAATAAGGTAGAAATCGTAGGTACTCTTGCACATTATCACCTCCTAGTTTAGTGGTAGCGAATATGAGGTATGGGCCCGGGAATTTTCGGGTTCGAATCCCAAGTCGAGAAAGGTGGTTTCCCTTAGATCATTTGCACGAGATGGAGTTGCCCAGACGCCTTAAAGAGTTAACACCAAACAAGTAGCCGTTTGTAAAAACTAAGCCGAATCCTTCTTGCTTTAAAAAGTAGGCAGGAGGAAGAATAAATATTAATTATTTGAATAAATTCCTAATACAATTTAAAAATAAAAGAAGAATTAACTTGCATTGAAATAATTAAATCTTATTACTTCTATTAAAAATCATTGATCCATTGAGCACCATTGTATTTATTTAGGTCATAAATGTTCAAAATATAGCGACACATTCAACCATTTGCTTCATTAATTTTCATCAATGGGAAAATATCTCATTACTGAATCAAATCAGATTACGAGTCCATTATTTTGCGTGTTGTTTACACGAATGATTTTGTTTGTACTCGAGAATATTGTTATATAAGCAATAAGCATAACTATTGATAATAATATATTATATATTACTCCGCTTCCTAACAGAGCGTGGAGTCTCGGGCAATCTGTATATTTACGGATGACATTATCACGGTGGTGTGTGTTATTGTAAAATATATTTTAAATATAGAGCAACGTCATTCGTAATATGCATTTATTGTAATATATACAGAAATTATCGGTTTTGGTGTTTGTATCAACTCATTATAGTTTTTTGTGTGTGTACGCAATTCCTATATGCATTCGGGTATACCACCCAGTGCGTAAAGAAAGTTCAATGTACTCGTAATTTAATATCTACTGTCATAGACCTTAAAGAGGACGAGGTCTCAAATTGTTGGTATGTTAAACAGGTATATACTATATATTTATTTAAAACCTAAACGATCACTATGTTAAAAGATTTTTTATTCTTGTATTTGGAACTGTTTAATTAATTCACATAAAATAAAGCAGGTCTATGTCTGATATCCGGTTACTAAGGGGAAATGAAAACTCCTCAATATTAAATTGAATAACGTTACCTAATTCTAAAATAAAATTATACAAACAACCCATAGATTTACAAATGAAGCAATAAGATAAGTAAATTTTAGATAAATAAAATTAAATATTATAGAACCCTTACATTTGCAGGAGTAAATTTATTCACACAAATTAGATACAATTCATACAAGCAAGATGGATGTATTTAACGTTGTGTCTATTTTATCTGCGTTTACCTTTATTGATGTGTTGGCCTCGAAGAGTTCAGTGCCACCGAACATAGTTCTTATTATTGCTGACGATTTGGTAAGATGATAATATTCATGTTTTATTAATCTATGATGCCACAATTTCCTGATTTCCTGACCTATAACTGCCTCTGCCTGTATATAACTGCCTCTATTTGTCCAGTGGTAAGTTAATTAGACCAAAATCCGTAAGGGTCCTAGGTCTAGACCTAGGACTAGGTAGTTACTGGTAACTACTAATTACTAATTCGGGTTTTTAACCGGCGCGGCGTTGAAATTGGTAGACCTGGTATCTGAAGGAATTCATTATTATTGTTTCATCATCATCATCATCAGCCACAGGACGTCCACTGCTGAACATATGCCTATTATTATTGTTGTTTACTTTTATGACAGCCTCCGTGGCGCAGCGGGCGAGTAGCCGGCTGTGAAGCGAGAGGCCGCGGGTTCGATCCCCGCACCGAGACAAATGTTTGTATGGCCTACAGATATTTGTTTCGGGTCTGGGTGTTGTGAGACCGAAAGTCTCTCGTGGTTCCTGATACCCACGACACAAGATTCGAACTTAGTGTGGGATCAGGACTATGTATGTGACTGTTGGGTGTTATTTATTTATTTGTTACATAACATATATTTTTTAATCACGTATTGAAATATAAACGAGTCACCTCCTTGGTCTAGTGGCAGCATGTATGGGCACGGGAGGTCGTGGCTTTAATTCCCAGGCCGGGCAAAGTGAATTTGCTAATTTAATTTGCCTGGGACTGGATCCCCCAGAGGGGGTTGACATCAGGCAGGCTGCCGGTCGTAAAAAATTAGCCAAATCCTTTCTGCAACATGCTTGATAAAGGGTGTTGCGCCGACCCCATGTTAAGGTGGAATAAGGGCAGGTAGAAAGAAAATATTGAAATATAAAAGAATCTAATGGTTTAACGATGTATTTGACAGCCTCCATGGAGCAGCAGGCGAGTAGCCGGCTGTGAAGTGAGAGGGGGGGGGGGGGTTCGATTCGTTCATTGAGACAAATGTTTGTGTGGCCCGCAGATATTTGTTTCATGTCTGGGTGTTGTGAGACCGAAAGTCTCTCATAGTCTCTCACACCCACGATACAGGTTATACCTAGTGTGGGGTCAGGACAAGGTGTGTGGCTGTTGGGTGTATTTATTTATTTATTACGTGATACCGTAGGAATCTAACATAATAATATAGAATCTGATATTCGTTGTTCATAAAAAAACGTACAACTTGTAAGTTATAAGTATATATCTGTCGATATAAATAAATAATTATAATTATGTATATTTTTTCCTACCATAATTTATATCTGCATTTTCAGGGCTGGGATGATGTTAGTTTCCATGGCTCCGATCTGATAATGACTCCTAATATAGATACATTGGCATACTCTGGCGTGGCTTTGGGACGTTATTATAGTCACTGCATATGTACGCCTTCTCGTTCAGCGCTGCTTACGGGAAAATATGCTCATATTATAGGTAATAATAACTAATCCTTCTATCCTACTAATATTAAAAACGTGAAAGTTTGTGAGTATATCGCCCGAATGGTCAAACGCTACTCAACTTAAACGACTTCTTACATCGATTTTTGCCATAAAATTTTGACATATCAGGCGGCTTTAAACGACATAAGGCGACTTTAAGTGTATGAACATTCGGCGATATGTGTGTGTGTATGTTTGTTACTCTTTCACGCAAACACTACTGAATTAATTTTGATAAAACTTTACAATTATGTAGACTACAGAATAACACATTGGCAAATTTGTATCCCGAAAAATGTACAGGGGGGTTACCACCACCTCTTATAGCAGTATTATTATAATTTTACTTGTACCGATTCCCATACAAAATAAACGAATAACGATTATAATAATACTACTATAAGAGGTTGTGGTAACCCTGCAGTTCTCGTGAGATATTTCCACGCGGACGAGCAACAGCTAGTACTCTATAAAAATGGGCATTAGGTACTCTACATCACATAATACTAGTATTATACGGTCCGGTAAATAGTAATTTCTTCTGATGGTTAGTAGATGTACAATTGATGAAGTTGAGACCCTTTGAAAATAAATAGACGTAACTATACAGAAGTTGGGTGTTGTAGTTCGATATGGCGCCTCTGCCTACCCCTTCAGGGATACAGGCGTGAGCTTATGTATGTTTGTATGTATACAGATTGGTACGTTAGGGAGACAAGTAATCTAATATTTTATGTAAGGAAACGCTATTTCAAGGGAGGGTAGCCTCACCTCTCGCTAGGTGCTCGCTTGACGTTGTTATACACAATTTCTCAAAAGCCCAATACCACTTTGCCTGACCCGGCATTCTAATCCGAGATCTAAAGATGGTAGTGGTACCGCGCACGCAATACAAATTACAACTACGCCACCTGGACAGTAATAAAAATATCAAAATTCAAATGTTTGAAGTAGATACTTCCCTCCATGTTGTATGGCCACTAAACCAAATGATGAAAATAATAGCGGACCGACATCAAATTCGATCGTGACCAAATTTATATGGGACCACTATTGGAATAAACTCTATCGAACACAAAATTTTGAAAATCGGTCTACATTTAGCAGAGATATTGCGTAACATACATAAAAAACAGACGAATTGAGGACCTTCTCCTTTTTTGAAGTCGGTGGAAAATATTATTTTTATCACTCTCTATACATTTCACTAAAATTCTGAGTCTCTTTGTTACCTATGATCTAATCATTATTGTACATTATAGATAGAGAGATTACAAATTATTACGTTCAATATATTTATCTATCGGTTTAAAGTCTTAATTTTAAATACCTATTAAAATATAGACTTTTGTTTTTATTTATTACTTATATGTTCTTAGATAAGACGCATAGCGGTAATCCACAAGATAAATTATCATTTCTGATATCCGTTTTGACTTTCATATATTGTCAATCATTTAATTTTCAGGTATGCAAGGATATCCACTGTCAAACAGCGAAGATAGAGGGTTGCCGACAACAGAGAAATTACTGCCACAGTATTTGAAAGAGTTGGGATACGCAACACACTTGGTTGGCAAATGGCATGTTGGTGAATCGCGAACCGATTTCCTCCCGACATCCCGAGGATTTGACAGCCACTTTGGACACAGAGGCGGTTTCATTGATTATTATGAATACACACTAGAGGAGAAAGTTAGTAGTCATTTTTTAACTCTAATTAATAAGCTTAATACTGACTTCAAAATCCGATTTTAAATCTTAAATATGGGATCATAGGGATCACTCTTGAACAAGCTCTACTGGAAATTTTAAAAAATGAAATTGACGCACCAAAAAATTCCGATGCATTCAAAAGTCAGTTAAAACTTTCGATGATGTTAGATTAGGGCCAAAACAGTTAAAAACCTATTATAATATAATATTAGCCTTGTAATATTACTGTCCCACTGCTGGGCACGGGCCTCCTCCACTAATGAGAGGGGTTAGGCCTCACGCTTGCCTAATACGGTTTGGTAGACTTCATATACCTTTGAAATACTTGTAGAGAAAATCTCGGGTATGCAGGTTTCCTCAAGATGTTTTCCTTCACCGTTATTGCAAGCGATATTTTACAATGAAAACACACTTAACATAGAAAAGTCAGAAGTGTATACTCCTTTTTGGGGTTGGTCTCGAACCTCCGACACTCGTCTTGGCAGTCCGTACCATTTCCAACTGAGCTATCGCTGCTATTTTAAAAACCTATTACGCGATGTAATTAGTCTCTTAGTAAATAGATCTTGTAGTAAGGGTATGGGTATGAATCGGGAGGTCCTAGGCTCAAATCCAGCGGCCCGAGCAGAAAAAAAATATGACAATTGTAAATGTATTGGAGCTCGATGCGCGTCTATGATATTGTATGAAATATCAACCAAATGTCATCACTGCGCAGTGAGCTCAAATACATTTACGATTGTCACAAAGATTAAGAGATTTTCAATGCAATATGCCTAAAAAAGGGTGTTGGGCGGGTTATGGTCATTGGATAAGTAGAATGGGATAAGGGCAGGTGTGAAGAGTGGCAAAAAAGGTGTTCAACTTCATGTTGTTACTAATGAATAAAATACAACAGTCACATACATAGTACCCTACACTAGGTTTAACCTGTTTCGTGAGTATTAGCCAACAGGGATTACGAGGGACTTACGGTCTCACAACACCCAGACCCCAAAACAAATATCAGTGGCCCACATAAACATTTGTCTCGGTGCGGGATTCGAACCCACGGCCTCTCGATTCATAGCCGGCTACCCGCCCGCTATGCCACGGAGGTTGTCGAATGGCGAGGCGTGTGCCTTCAACGCAACATATGCGTGACGATACTGCAACCTGCTACTGTAACAGCATGCTTCACGTGTATATTACGTAAGGTGTTATCGCCAACCTTGTACCAGAAATCTAAACAATTGTCTATTTACTCTTCAATTAACTCTATTGTAGTTGGTGACAAGTTCTAACAAAGGAGGTGTTTGAAAAGTAGGTAGATATTTGTTTACATTACTAGTACAAGGCTGCTTGGCGATTAGATTAAAGTTCATCAATTTGCGAGGTAGTCGCGATTGTGCACGCGCAGATTCCACTTAGCTCCCAGGCTTAGCTTGTCCTTAGACTTTGTGCAAGTCTCCCTTGAGTTGTATACTAATGCGTGCTGAAATACTTATGAGAAGTATCAGTAACGTACTGTCTTACATATAACAAGTTCGAAACACTGAAGTAACTAAAACTACTTTTTTACGGATTCTATCGCAAAGCAAATAGTGATAGAAACCGTAAAAACTTGTAAACAAAAAAAAAAATGTATACACGTTCGCGTAAACCTAAAATGCCATTACGTTCCAAACACTTTAGACAATCTGCCACCTCGACCATCTCAGTATCCATTACCACAGTTGATTGTGTGAAGCGCAAAACCAGGATCAATCGTATAGTTAAATGCCAAAATAATACCAATATACTACAGAGTACGGGTCCATGTATTGTAATGATTATGGTAAAAAAAAGTGTAAAATCAGAAATTGACAAATAGAAGAAAATACTTAGAAAAACATTTTAAAGTTTTGTTTCTCATCTAACTAGATACTAGGCATAACTATGCCTATTATAAATAAACCTTAATTTCGAATCTAAATATCTTTAGCAGGTAGATGACACAGACATTTTTGGCTTTGGTTTATTTAGAAATAAATCTGCCGCTTGGGACGTTGAAGGCTATATCACAGACGTCTACAGTCGTGAAGCTATCTCAAGTAAGTCTCTATTAATTTATTATTTAACATTAATCTTAGGGCATCAATTATTGACAATCCACGATAAAACATAATATCCATGACAATTAATGGTAAGAAATATAATTATATTATGTTTCTATACCTTTTCGTGTCGGTCGGCCGCTTCTAACAGGTCGATCTGGAAATGTTTGGGGGAGGCCATGTTCAGCAGTGGACGTCCTATGGCTGATGATGATGATGATGATGATACCTTGTAGTATATAAATACATTGTAGAGTATTTTGTTCAGAAAATTATTTTTAATTATATTTAGAGTGTTATTAAGCAATAATGTTGCTAATAAAGGTATATAGGCTATAACATAACATACATGCATTTAATCATGACATATAAGACGACTTATACTTACAAAATAATCTTCACTCAATAATGTAGCTATATTTTAAGCAGTTTTAAGTAATATCACTAGGAAGTAGGAGGTAGGAGTAGATACATTTTGTCTTAATTGACTGAAGCTATGTGTTATTAATGCTAACCGTTGTTTGGAAATCTAATTAAATCGTTAAATTACAGTAATAACGCAACATGACACAACGTCTCCGCTATTCCTCATGATGGCACATAACGCTCCTCATTCAGCAAATGCTGGCGCAGTACTGCAGGCGCCGCCTGAAAACGTGAGAGATCTGCGTTACATCGAGAATGGCAACAAACGGATATTTGGAGGTTCTTATAAACATCTTATAGAACTAAACGATAAGTTTTCAACATATAGTAATAGTAAAAATGTAATGAATGATTATTCATCCAAAAGTTGTTTTATATCTATTGATTTACCCCCTTATTCATAATGAAATCCTGGTCTTATCGAACGTATAACCCTACTTTTGCCTACTAGGCAAAAGAGAACTAAAATATGTTTATCGAATACAATGTTGCTGGGTACAGAATAAACATTATTTTTATCTCTGGCGAGCTTTGAAACAAATAGGAAGTCTTGACCGGAAACAATCAATAAAAAATATATATCAATCTTAGATGGGGTCCTAGACTATAACCAAATAAACTTCAATAAGAAAGAACATCAAACTTGAAACAGCTGATCGGAATCGGCCATGTTTTCACTATCAAACGTTAGTAGTTTTTAACGCTATTGAACGTTATGAATACAATTTTTATGAAACGTACTATTGCGGTCTTATTACGCTCTACTAAGTTATTATGAATAAGGGGGTTAGTACTTAAAATTACGATAAATTGTATCACATACATACATTTTACATTTTTTGCATAAAATATGCTAAATCGATGTAGTAAAATCATGTATGGTAAATGAAAATTCATATTAATATAAAATACTCATTGGTTAACACATCAAATAAGATCAAGAAATAAGATTAAAGTAATTTTATATCTACTATCACTAACCTTTCATTTAATTATTTTTAGCAATGGTAAAAAAACTCGATGACAGCGTGGGTGATATTATGCAAGCTCTGTTGGAGAAAGGGATACTGGATAACACAGTAATTGTGTTTATAGCCGACAATGGAGGCATGACGTCTGGATCATCCATGAATTATGCATCTAATTGGCCTATGAGGGGTCTGAAAATGTCTCCATTCGAAGGAGGCACGAGGGTGGTCGGCCTTGTATGGAGTGCATTATTTAATAATTCAAATCATCTGTGGAATAGCTACATGCATGTGACGGACTGGCTTCCAACTTTTTTGAGCCTAGCAGGGTCTGATCCTCCACAAAATATCAGTGGCATTAATCAGTGGGATAAAATAAAATTGAATAAAGACTCCGATAGAACAGAAATGTTCGAAATCGATGATTACACAGGATTTGCATCAATAGTATCTGGTGATTTCAAATTGGTTACTGGAAATGTAACCTTAGCTTACAGTGATTATCAAGGAGATGAATTAAGAGGTGTTATTGGTGATACGCCACAATACATTAATGCTATTAAAAATAGCAAATTATATGATATTCTCAATAAAATTAATAGACCTTTAAATCTAGAAGACATCAATATTAGGAACAAAATTAGGATAAATTGTGAAAATAGAACGACGGATTGCTACCCACAAAACAGTAAGTAAATAAAATGTAACTTTTAAAATAGGCTGGACTTAGCGCGAATTGCAGTAATTAGAGGTATATAAAATATACGATATAAAAATATACGATTGACATGTAAGTTGAGTCGAGATTAGGACTAACTCTAGATTGGTTATAGTGTTACAAGTGGCCCTTAGAAAACGTTAAAAATATGCTTATCATTTTTTGAATAATACAGTTAGAAGTAATGAATAAATAAATAACAAGCAAAAGTAATAAACACAGTTATATACCAATATTTTTAACTCTGTTTGCTAGTGATTCCTTAAAATATAACCAACAATTCCCGACGTTACCGCTAAAGGCGTCTGGTTTATCATACAAATAATATTTTCCGTTGTCGTTAGCGAGAAATCTAAAAAAATCTGGTTGGACTACTAACACAACACTATTAGAGTTTTATGTCATCGGTATCAGAAACTACAAAAAACTTACGGTGTCACAACACGCAGAGCCTAAACAAATATTTTTAGATCATAACATATACATTTATTTTCAGGTACAATATGCTTATTCAACATAAAAGAAGATCCATGCGAAACAACTGATTTATCAGCTGTTTATCCTGAGTTAGTTGAATGTATGACAGCTCGTTTGAATGAAGAAGTATCGAAAACGATACCGAGAACAGTACCTTTAGTTAGAGACCCGAGGTCTTCACCCCGCTTGTTAAATTATACATGGGATGTATGGGCTGATAATATACAATAAATATTCACAGAGTGAAAATGTAGTTTAATTTAAAAATTACAATAATAATGATGTTAATTACAGGCTTTACAAGGCAAATTACGATCATAAAGTTTTTGAAAATATTACATGTGTCAAAATTAAATGTGAAAATCTTAGGTGAAAATATTGTCAGTGGTGTATGTAAAATCGTATCCCATAAAATCATATTACATTGCTTTGTAGTTAGGTACCTAGTTACTTGCTTACACGTCTGTGGTACTCGAAATGTCTAAAAATAAAATATTAACATGAATTTGTTTGTGTTAGGAGATTCTGCTCTTCCGTAAGAGTACTTTTAGGAATAGCCAAATCTTATCAATTATATACACTTGGAATAGATTAAAGTAAATAATATTAGAACAAGGTAATAAAGAACAGAACTAGAAAATAAAGAACAATTTAATATAATTCTAACGGAATAAAATATCTAACGTAAAATACACTTTTTCATAGTCTTAATGATATCGAGTTACAAAAATAATATATGCGTAAAAATTAAGTTATATGTAATTAAGATAGAAGTCTAGAAATTTAAATTATTCATCAATACGCATATTTAAGCAAAGATTAATTCTTCGTATATTTTTACTGTAATCCTCTTACACTAGTACATATACTACAATATCACTATGTAAGTAGCTTAGTTTGTAAATGTAATGCTTTGTTTTACTTTCATAAAATTTAAGATTAATATGCATATTTGCTTGCAATAATGTTAATTTCTGTTGTAAAACTCATAGTGAATTCCAGAAATAGCGTGGCTTTCCAGCAGAATCTCTTTGAATAGCGTATTCACTTCGGTTGATGTAATGCAAACTTCTTATGCCAGGAACTTTCTGGTTCATTATTTGATTTTAAATGAGTTATAATACTGTTAGTTTTTTGGTGTTAATCTCAAGTAAGTACTGAGAACTATCTTCTATCTTCCTGGCTTTATTGCGGCCTAATGCTAAGATACGCCGTACTAAACACTTCCACGTCGCTAGGCCTTGAGCATCTAGCACAATATACACTAAAACCATAGGTTCTCTTGTCTTCTTTCCTATCTGATCTAGATGGTCTTGAGGTTTATATGATCTGGTGGCACTTGTGACCAAAGTACTCATGTGGTTTACTTAAAATATGGCCACTAGTTATACTATCACAAACGACATTCCTGTAGTTTGTCTCTATAAACTATATTGCGTGTAAAGATGAGTGTTTACGGCAATAGCACGAATAATTTGAGCCGTGTTCAGCTCTCGCTATAAAGTTGAAGGTCATGTTGTGATGCATTGAATTATTCCTGAAGTTTACATAGATAGTGAACTCCCGGGGCCGTGATTGTTCAAATATTTATACGCTACAGGCGAAACCTTGCTCAATTTACTTTACCTCTTTCATTGTTACTCTTACCGGCGCTAGTGGGATGCTTTTGTTAGTTTAATAACGTGTTATTATATTCTGTCGGTCGATATTCTATCAGTGTTTAAGACAAATAACGACTACTGAGTTTCAGAGTACGTGGGTTCGATTTCCATTAGAGTTCTAAACAAATTGCTGAATTACACCGATCCAGTTAATTAGGTATCTACCCTACATCATGAGGTCTAGTGATACTAAAATATCAATAATAAGGAGCTGAGCAGAACAAGATATGCTATATTATAATTTATTAGGAATAATAAATAATGTAAAATATTTGCCGAGTAACATTCGCCTATTAGTTACACCTAAAATTATCAAGTTGTAAATCCAACAAGGGAATATATTATTGTGATAAATTCTGGCCAAAATAAAATCTTAACGCCACAATATTAGTTCGAGTTAAAATAAAATATTTAAGCTAAGTACTTATTTATATAATATTTTCTAAGTTTTCATCCCTTATTTATAAAGTCGTCATGTAATAGAACACATCAAGTTTTAATAAGTTTTTTAACCACATACATATGAAGCGCAAGGTGTATATAACGATATAATTTAAAAAAACAAAAATAAAGAGACATATATCGAACACCACTTAAAACTTGATTGAATAGGAAAGAAGCATAAAAAGGCAATATTATACTTTTATATCGTCGTAAAATAAGATTATAATATAGCCCAAAAACAAGTTCGGACCCTCGTAAACCGTCCGAGTTTTCTCGTCATTATAAATAGCAACGTGTCGCGAGGGGTTAACATTGTGTTTTAAAAATGTCAGTGTTTTCTCAGAAGAACATAAGCTCACGCATGTATCCCCGAAGGGGTAGGCAGAGGCGCACTAGCCAACTAGAACACCCACATTTCGCCGAGCTTAGTTCCGTCCCAGATGGGGGGCGAGCCTATCGCCATATCGGGCACAAATTCCAGACTCCGGGCTGATATGGAAAAAATCCAATATCACTTTGCCCGACCCGGGATCGAACCCGAGACCTCAGAACCGTAGTCGTTTTGAAATACCACTACGCCACCGAGGCAGTCAGAGGGGCTTATTAAAATACACACAAACTCATACCTGTTATCTCCGAAGGAGTAAGCTGAGTACCTCTAGCGCACTTTTCGCCTTGGGGATTTTCGCCCATAATGTGGGCGCCGCCATATTAGGCGGGCATATTGAAAAATCAAAAGGAAAACCTAATGTCACTGTCCAATCCGGAGATTGACCCCTAGATCTCAGGACGGTACTCAAACCAAGTACATACGCAATAAAATTACGCTTTTGTTATTATACTGACTGCAACTTTTTTCAATTTACATATACGTAATAAACTACTTTTAGGACTGCCTCGGTGGCGTGGTGGTATTTCGGTACGACTACGGTTCTGAGGTCTCGGGTTCGATCCCCGGGTCGGGCAAAGTGATACTGGATTTTTCCATATCAGCCCGGAGTCTGGAATTTGTGCCCGATATGGCGATAGGCTCGCCCCCTATCACATCTGGGACGGAACTAAGCTCGGCGAAATGTGGGTGTTCTAGTTCGCTAGTGCGCCTCTGCCTACCCCTTCGGGGATACAGGCGTGAGCTTATGTTATGTAATAAACTAAAGCCGCGTCTTCTGCACTAAAATATTATACAAAACACCTACGCAAAACATGTATTTTTTATCTATGGTTCATTGTTTTACGCGCAAGTGACAGCTAAAATCTTGGTTTTGCAAATGTATTTTTGTGTTATGTTTCGAGGAAAACTAGTCCAGGAGACGCGGCTTAAATCCTCCAAAAAATGTTGCTCTGTCACTTACACACTGCTCCCAAACACATTTGTGCCATCACACGTGTTCTTTTTGTTCACCATGAAAGATCGCCTTGTGATACTGAGAAAACAACCTTATTTATACGTATTTTTCAAGCGATTTGTTCGATAGGATATAGAGAGAAAATGAAATCGGCACGATGGGAACAAGCTCCTTTGAACTTCCATATGAATATATGTGTATACCCATGTATGCTTTGATTGTTTATTTTTTCCAAAATATGTTTTTAGCGTATTCTTTACACACATAACAAAAGTCACGCCTGCATCCCCGAATGGGTAGGCAGAGGCGCCCTAGCGAAGTAAAACATCCACATTTCGCCGAGCTTAATTCCGTCCCCAGATGTGATAGGGGGCGAGCCTATCGCCTTATCGGGCAGAAATTCCAGACTCCGGGCTGATATGGAAAATTCAATATCATTTTGCCCGACCCAAGAATCAAACCCGAGACCTCAGGACAGTACTTGTACCGAAATACAACCACGCCACCGAGGCAGACTTCTTAGTCAAAGCGTATCCTTTTTTTTAACCAAATACGGCAAAGCGACTACAAACGTCTAGGGCCTCACTTAAAACTGCATTTTTAGCTGAGCAAATGGTTACTAATAACCTGTCACTTTTTTCCTTGCGTTACATTGTTTAAAAATGATAGGGACAACCTGTGGTATAAAGATAAGCAGCGCTTAAATATTTTTATAAGTAAGGGGCCTAATGGTTAGTGAAACGTCTAATGGAGACCAAAACAAGAGTCACGTGACATTTCGATAGCCCGGTTCGATCCCATACATTTTTGAAACTTCTACTGGCGATATCGCGAATGGAATGTGACTTTGTCTAGAGGCCCAGGTATATCATTGGTCACCAGAATCATGCCAGACTAATTATTGTGCTTCTTCACACTCTGAAGAGAGAAGAAGCAAATCTAAGGGCCTGGGATAAGATAGGCGGATGACCTATGCAATGTGTACTTAGAAACAGGAATATATCCCCATACTCGCCCCAACCAACCATCAATTCATGTCGCAAGATCGCCAATATTCTCGAGCAGGAAAATTTCTGACAACCGTAAATGTATTCGAACTCGATGCGTGTCTATGAAATTTGTATGAAATATTAACCAAACGTCATCAGTGCGCAGCGAACTCGAATACATTTACATTTATTATTCGTGCTCGGGCTGCTGAGCTATCAGAGCTATGGAAAGTACCCATTTGTACGTGTAAATATATTTCGTTGCAGGACTGTGATTTTCCTCCGCAGTACATTTTAAACGTGCCGTTTGCTAGGTAGGTACTCGCAACAACTGCCTTTATCTTATTGCCCAAACGCAATCTCTGCTCAGGTCTAAGTGCTCTATTATTTCGCAAAATATCTTTGTATCATATATCTTGACAAGCTGTTTTAGTACAAAATATGTTTTCGCTACGCTTTCCTAAAGCTTATGTCTAAATTCCCCAGTTTAGTGCTATTATGTAAATCCCCAAAAGAGTCGATAAAAACCAATGAGTTCTAGTGTTATTATAGGTATACCATAAAATTATTTTTCCTTTCCAACTGTCCCTATCCCACTCTAATGTGGGGTTGGCATAAAAAAAATTCAAGCAGATATCAGAAAGAATTCGGCTTAGTTCTTACGACCGGTTGCCTGCCTAACGTCATCCGTATCTGGGGATTCAACATACCACTATAATGCGACTGTATTAATAATTGATTACAATAGGCAATTAATTATCTTCTTATTTAGATTCCTACACTTATTTATACTCCATCCCGTTTTGCTTGTAAGATTGCTCTGAGGCAAATTGTACCTAATCTTCAAATATTTTAAAATGAAATTTAATGAAATAAATTATGTGTTACTATATATAATTAAATATGGTACCATAATATATGGAAATCAACATCTTCTTCATCTAATTGGCATTCTTGACATAAGGGGGTAGTTAGTGGTCGTTTCGGAGGCTGCTTGCTGGAAAGCAACCTTTAAAGTGCTGAGTTCATAATAGCTTAAATATACGCATATCCAAATGTGAAGAAAAAAATCTAATTGGCATTTGATAAATAAAGATAACCATTTAATAACTCAAGTTGTTTTTATACCTCCAATGAATATGATTTTAATGCAATTTTGTGTCTAAGCATACAATATGTCGGTGTATGCACGTCGTACAAAGTTTACCTTAAGGGTTTGGTGCTCGACACCGACAGAATCTCATTAAGCCTTTATTATAGCGGGGGACTTGTTGGAACAATTATTATGCCGCTGGTCCGCAAGCCGACTGCTAATGAAAAAAGAGAACAGAAATATAATTTACCTAATTTTGCATTAGGACAACAGAAAACAATTTTGGAAATTCCAACCAATGTTGTCAATTTTGGTTTGGGACAAACGACTCTTTGGAAATTGTTTTCTACGCGAAATTGAAAATGTTTTGCTTACCTGTTAAGGAGTCCTTTGTAATACAGATGGGAGAGATAGAATCTATGACGCAGCTGTTTTGTTTGAAAGTCCCCATATTTGTAACGAGTAACTTGATGAAAATGAGTAACTAATCTATCAAACTAAACAGCTAGGTACTCTAGTTAGACGCGCATGTTAAACATTAAGAAATGATTTAGCTCAACATAAGTCTATCCTTCTGTAGCCCGATCACGAAAAACTAATGTAAATGTAAATGTATTCGAGTTCGCTGCGCACTGATGACGTTTGGTTAATATTTCATACAAATTTCATAGACGCGCATCGAGTTCGAATACATTTACGGTTATCAGAAATGTTCCTGCTCAGGCCGCAGATCTTCAAAGATTGAGATCTTTAAAGGTGACAAATTAAGATTAACTAGGTTCAGTCAGCTTTTAGTTATAAATTTGACTGCCTCGGTGGCGTGGTGGTATTTCGGTACGACTACGGTTCTGAGGTCTCGGGTTCGATCCCCGGGTCGGGCAAAGTGATATTGGATTTTTCCATATCAGCCCGGAGTCTGGAATTTGTGCCCGATATGGCGATAGGCTCGCCCCCTATCACATCTGGGACGGAACTAAGCTCGGCGAAATGTGGGTGTTCTAGTTCGCTAGTGCGCCTCTGCCTACCCCTTCGGGGATACAGGCGTGAGCTTATGTATGTATGTATGTATGTTAATTATAAATTAGTTTATTTTATACGAATCAACAAAACTAACAAAACTATAATTTTCCTGATTCTTTCAACGTGCCCATATCCTACAATGTTGTGTCGGCGCCACATACATTTGCAAGCATGTTGCAGTAAGGATTTGGAATAGTATTTACGACCAGCTGTCTTATTGACGTCAACCCCATCTGGAGGTTCCAGTCTCGGGAAAATTATGTTAGAATTTTTTTTATAAATTCTATAATAAAATATTTTTTTACGGAATCATTAATTAATCAATCAATTTCAATCAATATATATATTTCTTTCTATCTGCCATTATCCCACCTTAACATAAGGTCGGCCCAACACACTATCAATAACGTAGCAGAAATTATTTGGCTTTCTTTTACAAGCGGCTGCCCGTCGTTGAGGATCGAGGATCTATTCCCAGGAGGATCGATGCTGGAGGATTGAATCCCAGGCAAATTAAAAATAGCGTTTCTATAGGTAGATTAGCGTTTCCTAGAGGAATCGAACTCAGGACCTTTCGGTCAACAGGTCTTATATGCTGTCACTAGACCAAGGAGGCGGCTTTGTTTAGTTATAATGGGCCTTACTTATAAAAGCATTTTTAGCTGAGCAAATGGTTAAGAATAGCCTGTCACTGTTTTCCTTTCGTTACATTGTTTAAAAATGAAATGGATAACCTATGGTATAAAGATAAGCAGCGCTTAAATATTTTTATAAGTAAGGGGCTATATCTAAAGGCAACTTGCAGCACTTAGATAAATCAGGACTTATCCCAAATATCGATTTAAATATAGGAATGACATGTAGGTTAAATCGAGTTTAAGACTAACTCTAGATTAGTAATAGTGCTGCAAGTCGCCCTAAGAGTACATATTTAGTACACGCCACTGTGTAATTGGCGACACGTGTCATTATTTCCAGCGTTCATCAGGCATCCAACCATATGGTGGCAGTCCTCGGGGTGACATCTGGTTACCGACGGATTGTGTACCAACTCACTCACGTAAATCAAATAAAGCTTGTTTTGATTTGTCGCTGTTTATTGTGCGTTTAGGCAATAACATCGTCATTAATGTTTTTAATGCCGCTTCAAAGGATTTATGATTGTTTGTAAATGTAATGTCAGGGATATTATTTTCCTCTCGGTACCAATAAATATTTCATTGAGCACTTCTACATTATTGATCTTGTTTCATGTTCTGTATCAGTGTCGCCAATTTATGGGCAAAATAAATACTTCTATGTATTTTAAATTAATATTTTAGCCGCCGGTACCTCCTTTGTCTAGTGGCAGCATGAACATATGGGCTGTGGACCGGGAGGTCTTGGGTTCGATTCCCAGATTGGGCAAAGCAAATTTTCTAATTTAATTACTGCCCGGGACTGGGTCCCTCATAGGGGGTTGACGTTAGGCAGGCGGCCGGTCGTAAAAACGAAGCCAAATCCTATCTGCAACATGCTTGAAAAATTGTGTTGCGCTGACCCCACATAGGGTGGGATAAGAGCACGTAGAAGAAAAAGATTTTAGCCGCCGGTGGCGTATTTTTTTTTTGGGCGGTACGTAGAATATACCTTATTAGAAACAAGACAAGAATGATTGTCAAACAATCATATGAACAGACATGTTCAGAAGCATGCAAAAGTTCTCGTGCGAAAGCGGGCTAAGTGTACCTATCCAATAATTGTTTTAATATTCAACTAGTTCTAGAGTAGAATTTAATGGTAATCCTCAATTAAAAGTTATCCCTGTATACTACACGGACATTATAGTTAACAAACTACGTCAAGGGCTAGTGATTAACACTAGTTCAAAGTGAAATTCGGTATGTGTCAACAATTACTCGCCCAATGTCCAGGGTTGTTTGTTTCAATCCTGTTCAAACAGCGTACTTTTATTGCACTTTCATTTTTATTGCCAACAACTATAAATACCACTACATCCTGGTTTTCACGATATACAAATATATAATATATATATATATATATATATATATATATATATATATATATATATATATATAATATACCTACTACTAAATATAATGTAATGCCTCAGTAGCGTAGTTGTATTGCGGTACAACTACCGGTCACACGGTCACTCGGTTCGATCTCGGGGTAGGGCATAAATTTGCCTTACCCGGAGTTTTTGACTGTGTTTGACCCGGACTGTGATTTTCTAGTATCAGCCCGAAGTCCGGAATTTGTGTCTGATATGGCCAGGCGAGGCCCCTATCATATTTGGGACGGAAATGAGTTCGGCGAAATGAGGGTGTTCTTTTCACCTCTGCCTATCGCTTCGGAGGTACAGGTTAGAATCTATGTATATATGTAGGTGATTTTATTTAGTTCTAACTCACAACCCTAACATGCCCCTATTCTCATTTACGATCTCTCGTAAATTGTGTGACTTTTTGGGGTTGAATAAATTTCCGTTTATCCCTTATTTTGTAGCTTATTCTGTTGATTTAGGATTAGAGTGAACAATTCGCTTACACTCCCAGGGTATTAAATACTAACAAGACAACATTGTGCTTTCATTGCCATGTAATGACTACTTACACATAAATATGTATTTTGATGTAACATCTGATGATTCATTGATAATAGCAGTAAATTGAATACTAAATAATGTCTACTGTTGACAAAACAATGCACATTTAAATTGAGTTTTGAATACTATGAATCTTAGGGTCACTTGCAGATCCGCGATAAATCTCTATGCCCCTTACTTATAAAAATATTTAAGCGCTGCTTATCTTTAACCATAGGTTGTCCCTTTCATTTTTAAACAATGTACATAAGCTCACGCCTGCATGCCTGAAAAGGTAGGCAGAGGCGCACTAGCGAACTCGTACACCCACATTTCGCCGCGCTTAGTTCCGTCCCAGATGTGATAGCGGGCGAGCCTATCGCCATATCGGGCACAAATTTCAGACTCCGAGCTGATATAGAAAAATCCAATATCACTTTACCCGACCCGGGGATCGAACCCGAGACCTTAGGATGGTAGTCGTACTGAAATACAACCACGCCACCGAGGCAGTCAATAATACAAACATACAAACTATGTAAGTACCGCAAGGAAAAAAGCGACAGGCTATTCTTAGCGAAAAGATAAGCGAAAATGTTTTTATAAGTAAGGCCCTATATTTCCCAAATCTTGATTTAAAGATTAAGGATTGATTGTAAGCTGGAGGATAAATCGAGTTTAGGTTTAATTCTTAATTAATAATAGCGCTACAAGTCGCCCTCATTCTATCGCCGTCCACAGCTTGATGTAGGCCTCCCCAAGTGATCGCCAACCATTCCGGTCTATATATTATGTTTACTAGAAAATATTGTGATTGTAATGGTGCATCAAAGCTTCTTAACAAGAGGGAGTAGACTTATCAAATCCATTAACACTGTGCTGCATATGTAAAGATTCGTGTTAGCTTATTAAACTAGTTGGTAAAGTTACGACCACGCTGCGTTCATCAAATTGAATATAGCGTAAGACTGACGGCACATCTGAAAACAAAAGGAACATTATTATGTATTTTAACATCATTTTGTCTTTATAGGTTGCTTCTTTGGTCTAATGGCAGCATACGGGCTGTGAACCGCGAGATCCTGGATTCCCATTCCCAGGCCGGGCAGAGTGTTTTTTTTAAACGATTTACCCGAAACTGGATCTCCCAGAGATGGGTTGACGCCAGGCAAGCAATCGGTCGTGCCAGTGTGTGGACCAAATACTAGGGGTGCATCCTTGTGGACGGTCCAAAAAGCGCTGGCTGGACGTTTTGGAGGATGATATAATAGCCAATGGTCATACTGTGGAGGATGCTCAAGATCGGGTGGAAGCGTTTAAGTAAGGAGGCCTAAACCCAGGCATTACGCCAGGCAGAATGAAAGAAATGTGAGTAAAATATTACAGAAACAAATAATATACACACAGAAAACAAGCAATAAGGTATTTCTAGCTTAGAAGTGCGTTATCGTAGCAATTAGTAGAGAAAACAAGCCAAAACCGCGACTTCGCACTCGAATGTTAATTTCGCCGATTCTGTTTGACTAAGGCCGCATGATGACCACAGCTTATTTACCTCAGCGAATGTGTCCAAACATATCTCGTAAAATATTGTGTTTATTCCAAGAGTCAGCGATGCTCTGGTCATCATAAACAGGATCATTTGGCGCACCCCTTTATCAGGTTGTTTTTCCCAACCGCATGAGTATATGGACTGACGGAAATGTTGGTTCTGTGATATGCAAGCAGATTATAATTATACCAATTATATATTAAGATGAATTTACACAAAGTAAATCAACTACGTGATGTATAGGAACTTTATTAGTTTGTCAATAATAGAGTAAACGGTCCTGTTATTCCGTTATTTGCGTTTCGATGTATTCAATATTCCGTCAGAATTATAATTTACTGTCACGTTGTATCGTAATGATTATACTCACATTTTCCATAAGAAGATCACTGTAATAACATGGAAAGTAGAAATGTAGAATG
Source organism: Clanis bilineata (assembly GCA_036417725.1). Lineage (NCBI taxonomy): Eukaryota > Metazoa > Arthropoda > Insecta > Lepidoptera > Sphingidae > Clanis > Clanis bilineata. The sequence continues at coordinate 8,574,107 of CM071145.1, read as the reverse complement.
CATCCCGTGAAGAACGCAGTAAACTCCAGATTAAACTGTCCACGACGAAGAGCCTGAAATTAGTTTTTAATTATTTTTACTATACTACTTATATTACTGTCACACAATATTAAAGGCGTAAGTTAGTGGGTATGTGTGTATTGTTATTACTGTTTCACGTAAAAACGACTGATTGGATTTTGATGAAACTTTACATTTATATAGAGGTAGATTATAGAGCTATATCAGAATTACACATAGGCTACGTTTTAACCCAGAAAATAAAATGTATCTCGTAACATTTTAATAAATTTTTATTAATTAAATAGTACCTCAAGAATCTGAAATGCTGTTAACGGCATCATAATAGTGGTGGTCTTCATTGTATATTCAAATAGAACCGCGAAATAAGTTTTCACTCGGTCAACAAGGCTGCAAGAAAAAAAAATGTCTTAAATAAAATTGTACAAACTGCTTCGGTGGCGTAGTGGTATTGAGTTCGATTATCATCCGAAGGTCTCGGGTTCGACCCCCGGCGAGAGCAAATTGATATTAGATTTTTAGTATCAGCCCGAAATCTGGAATTTGTACCCGATATGGTTAATCTGGAAATCTTTGGGTAGGTCTATGTCCAGCAGTGGACCTCCTGTGGCTAATGATGATGATATATAGCGATAGAATCGCCCCCTATCACGTCTGGGACAGAAGTAAGCCTGACAAAATGTGGGTATTCTAGTTCCCCTTCGGGGACACAGGCGTGAGGTTATGTATTTGTATGCTAAATAATTGTTTCGTCCTAATATCTTCAATATAAGCATTTTAAAGTAACAATGATGATAATATAGTTGTTATTGCTCTGACGTTTCATCTAATAACAACACATTTGCAACACGCGTTGCCTTCTATTGTTCGCATGAAATCTGGTGAAAATTGCATCGTGTAAATATTTTGTAAAGTACTTCAACACATTTGCGACGAAAAAGTAGAGACCGATAATGAAACTAAATTGTATTATTTAAACTTCTAACAATTGTGTATTCAATGTTTAATATTAATTGACTAGGTTCTGTTCCTTCGTCTAGAAGCAGCATACAAAGGCTGCGGACCGGGAAGTCTTGGGTAGATTTCCAGGTCGGGCAAAGCAATTTTTCTAATTTGTTTTGCTCGAGACTTTTGAGTTGGGTGGATTGATGTGAGGCAGCCCGTAAAACTAAGCTAAATCATTTCTGCAACATGTTAAAAAAAATTAAACCGACCCCACATTGTGGTATAAGGACAGATTGAAAAATACTAAATTCTAAAGCCAATAACTATACTTATGATAAAAATATTGCTAAATAATGCCATAAGCTTACCCACCTGTAAATTTCTTGTAACTTGAGGACAATTAATTTTAATTGTTTTTCAATAATCCTTGGGTTATTGTTATCGGCAAATATATTGATAATTCTGCGACTGAGTAACTCCAGTTGTCCACAAGTGTGGAGCATAAATATAGGAACCAAAGGATCAAATCCTATATACATACTTGTTGCAAAACAATCAAAACTTAGGCATAAAAAAAACAATAGGCAGAAAATTGCGACTATATTTTTATCTCGCTCGATTATTCCCGGATAAGTCATATCAAACATCGGAATGAGATGAAATTCTCCTTTAAATGCATAGTAGTATCCCATTAACACAAGAGCCTTTATTGGGAATATGAAACTGGTTAGAAATGCAGACACGAGCCAAAATCTACAAACGGTAACGCCTTTCTTGGCATACTTTAGCACAGTATCTTGTTCTTCGCGTGAAAAATCTTTTGCTGTTTCGTAATCAGCATTAACGATTGTAATCAGATCTTTTATATCTTTCTGACGATACAGTAAAGTAATATATTTGACTATAACTGTAAAAGCAACTAAAGCCATAACCCCATTCTTACTCGCCTCAGTGTAGTTTCCAGATTGAATATCGTGAAATAAGAATGAGTTACTAAGAAAATAAAAGCTTACAATTGATAAAATCAAAAGGGGAATGAATTGGGCCATCCAATAAATATTTCGGGGGATATCAGGATGAGCACGGTTTAAACGTAACGATGTCATAGTAATGTTGAAAATAATTTCAAATTTTAAATCAAATGTCATTTTTCTTCACAGTCTGATACGTCTTTTATCGATGATCAACGTCCTTACCCTACAAATCAAAGTTGTCAACTGTATTCAGAACAGTTGATGGCATACATATGGCATTTCATTAAAATTACATTATGCAATAATCTTGAGGCAGCGGAAAGCATAATTGTTAATTTTCTTGTGAATTGGGTTATGCATGTGACATGCAAATGGTACGATTTCATAGAAAATCGTTCTTGGAAAAGCTTAGCATGTGAGAGTACATCGGGGTTCAATATATTCACGTAATGAGCAGCGGTCCGAGCAGGAAAAATTCTGACAATCGTAAATGTATTCGAGCTCAAAGCCGCCTATGATTTTTTTATGAAATATTAACCAGTACGCAGCGAGCTTTGTACGAATTCGATTGTCAAAAATATTCCTGTTAGATTTCGCTGTACTGCCGAGGTTTCAATTCTTTAAAAAAATATGGACTTGATGTGAATTCATTAAATAATTGCAAATCCGTAAAATTATCATAGAAAAAATATGACGTTTTAACACCTATTCCGCTTTACTTACATATATTGGGTGTTATAATTAATAACTTATGCGAATATTATACATTGAAATAAAACTATTCTTACGGATTCTATCACGGATAATTAACACAAATAATTAACCTTTTTTGATTTTGTATAATTTTTTAATGATGGTAGATATTGTAACACTAACCTTTTTTGGACAAATGACACCTCAGTCTGACCCGTGACAACGAAGACTGCAAAGCCTTCGAAACGTCGGGAATAATAATTAAAACATAATCGTGATAGAATCCGTAAGAATAGTTTTATTTCAACTTATGCGAGTTATATAGGTACATAATTTATTTTATCTGCCTTTTGCCCACTTTAATGTGGAGAGGGCCGCGATACTTTTTTCCAGCATGTTGCAGAAAGGATTTGGCAAATTTTTACGTCCTGCTGCCTGCTGATATCAACCTAGAATTCAAACCAGCCTAGGTTTCACATTCCAAAATCTATATATGCGAAATAATAATATAATATATTATATAGCAACTGACGGCTGCCACTAGACTAAGACGGCGATTTGATTGAATATAATATCTGCAAATTGAATGCTGTAATTGCTTTCTGTAATCATTGTGTGGAAGTTGACGAGTCTAATTTTATGATAATTAATTCAGACGGCAATCAAAGCATTAGTGGTACATAAACTGTATTATTACACCACCTGTGGTTGACAACTGACAGCACAAACTACGTAATGTACCGATGTACCTCGCATTAGCTCTCCAATTGAATAGACTATTCACGAAACGCTATCCATCAACACTTGGTACGCCTCCCCCGCTTCTTATTTTGTCATTTGCACTGAAATTACGGGGATAAGTGGTTATTTATTACATACATAGTTGATTGTCTTTGAAAAACATAGATGCATGACGTTGACAAATATTTTGAATTGAGATCCACAAATGTTTGCGACCAGTCTAGGTTTTGGGTGTTCGTTGTGATATCGAAAGTTTAGGACTATGACGTATGTATGTGCTTCTCAAAACCTTACCTGTTTCCCTTGATTTGTAGTTTCCAGGCGTATCCATCTATGTGTATGTATACATGTACACATTCTGCCTCGGTGGCGTAGTTGTATTTCGGTATGACTACCGTCCTGAGGTCTCGGGTTCGATCCCCGGGTCGGGCAAAGTGATATTGGATTTTTCCATATCAGCCCGCAGTCTGGAATTTGTGCCCGATATGGCGATAGGCTCGCCCCCTATCACATCTGGGACGGAACAAAGCTCGGCAAAATGTGGGTGTTTTAATTCGCTAGGGCGCCTCTGCCTACCCCTTCGGGGATACAGGCGTGAGCTTATGTTATGTTATATTATGTTATTCTAGTATACCCTTTGCTGTTTTTTTATATTCTGGCCTTAAGTCTCTCTGATACTAAAACATTCTTTCCTCATTGTGTATTCCGGCGACTCAATCAAATGTAGGGTCGCTTGCTAAGGATCACGAAAACTGCCATGTAAATTGGGTATAATTTGCTACATTTTCTTTTCAACTAAAGAAGTGGAGAATCAACGTATCGCGTTTATTTTGTCAACTGGCTGGCAACCGAGTCGGTCGGTCACCTAATGGTAAGTGATTTCCACCACCCTTATACACCCATATGTCAGATACCTACCAAAAGAATCATGGGTGCGTTGCCAAAAAGTAGCTGTACTGATTTGAGTTTGAAATTTTTACCCCGATAGAAAGCTAGATTATGCTGGACTGCTACAACTATATTATTATTTTCACCGTGACAACATTTTAGTAACAATAAAAGACGAACAATAAATACGTTAAAATTTATTACGTAACGTACCTATACATACATGAAAATATTATTATTCAACTTAAAAAAAGAAGATAAAAGTCTAAAATGTGATATTATTCACATTTCAGACTTTTTATCTTCTTTTTGTGGCATTGGCCAGGGATTTGAAGTATATAAAGTGGTGCAACGTTTTATCTCATCAAAGGGCTGCAATTTTTCAACAATAAATACGTGTTATCTGCGAAGGGAATTGCGATAACATTTCCAAGTCTATTTAGGACAGTCCCAAAGATGGTCCACTTTATATTTGTTCATCTGTATTCCGACCGCGGTATCAAAGACCCGTTGCTGTGTTGAATTCCTTATTTTGAATCTCGACATCTCTTTTACAAATTTTCCTAGCAATTTTTAGCCACCAAAGCAATAGAAGAGGTCGGGTGTAAATGGTCATTATAATACATAACATAACATAACATAAGATCACGCCTGTATCCCCGAAGGGGTAGGCAGAGGCGCACTAGCGAACTAGAACACCCACATTTCGCCGAGCTTAGTTCCGTCCCAGATGTGATAGGGGGGGAGCCTATCGCCATATCGGGCACAAATTCCAGACTCCGAGCTGATATGGAAAAATCCAATATCACTTTGCCCGACCCGGGGATCGAAGCCGAGACCTCAGAACCGTAGTCGTACCGAAATACCACCACGCCACCGAGGCAGTCATTATAATACTCTATGATTTTGTTTTATAACAATAAACATTTTATTGATTCATGAGGATGGAATTCGTCTACTAAAACGGAATTCCTTTAATTAAGTAAATTCGTTTATTGAAATGGGATTTGCGAGATACGCCAAATTAATTATAAACATAAAATTATGTAGATTGTTTATATATAATTGTTTAATAACAATTTTGTAGTGATATCATCGACCTGACCAGGAATATTTTAACAATCGAATTCGTATCAAGCTTTGTCGTTTGGTTAAAATTTCATACAAATTCTATAAACGAGTTTCGATTCACGATTCAAGTGGTAGAGCCACGCTGTAGACAGTAACGTCTATAGCACGAATCGACCGGTTAGATACCACGGTCTCACAGAAAACCGACGTAAAGTGGCAGCTTGCTGTCGCGTTTCGTTCAGTGAGTGAGATTTCCGGTGGCCTATTTCCCCACTCCCGTTCGCAATCCCCTTCCCTCCCCTTCCATTCCCTCCTTTTAGGTTGGCAACGCATCCATGATTATTTTTGTCTTGGGTGTCTATGGGTGGTGGAGATCACTTACCATCAGGTGTTCCATCTGCTCGTTTGTCAATCTCTGCTATAAAAAAAAGACGCGCATCAAATTCGATACCAATTCGATTGTCAAAATTATTCCTACTCGGGCTACTGGGTTTTCATCATCACGTAACCTCTAGTTAGATTTATAAACATTCTTGTAACCACAGATAACTCTTATAATACAGGCGAGACGCTATTCCCTTTTTAATTCATCCGTTCCTGTAACTGCCTATTTTTTTACCCACCTATTAAATGTATGACGTACAAAGTAATTTATTCATAACTTTTTGACGTATGGCAAGTGCATGTAGCACTTCTATTTAATTTGTATACGACGCTACACTCGCCCCATGTTTGTCTTTGCTGTTTCATAAGCTCAAAATTTCTCTTCCACACTGAGCGCCGACGGGTGATGTGAAAACACTTGCCGAATTTTCCTCAAGTGGATTATTTATTTGCATAACTCTTAATGTCTTTAAAAGCAAACGTATTCGGAGAAGTTGAGAAAAATATTTAGTCAGTATACCTACAGGTGTGGACTCAGGATATGATCAGATTGTGTATGGAAGCTTAAGGAAACTGATCGTATTTCCTTCATAGTGACCGAGGTTATTCTGAGCTGTATTGAGGTATGGTATGTTTGGTGGTCCAATATTTGCACATTTACTTTGACTTACTTACTTGATCAAAAGCTCCGAATGCTTCACTGGCTTGAGTCAATTTTCAACTTGAAATGGAGGAGGATATTTAATGTATGATACACAATATCTCCGACAAATGTGGGCTGATCTACAAAATTCTATATAATTATGTTCCCATAATTATTAAGATCAACATTTTGTGACGGATTACTGATTTCCAGAGGAAGATCGAAAACCAGGTGGAGCGACGTAGTGAAAAAAGATCTCGTTACATTCGATGTTTGATGTCGATAACAGGGTGAAGAGCTGGGATGAGAGAGGATTTGAAATCGATTTTCAATATATATTTTTTTTATCCCGGCACGGCAAAGTGACTACACTGCACCTGATGGTAAGCGTAGTGTAGTCCAAAAAACTAGCGACTACTGACAAACACTCAGTTTATCAGTGGTCGTCAGAATCATGCCGGCCTATTTATGCTTCTTCACACTCCGAATCCGAAGAGGGAAGAAGCAAATCGAGGGGCATGCGACAAGACAGACGGATGACCGATGCAGATAACGATGCTCATACCCGTCTCAACCATCAAGTCATGCCGCAAGCCCCGAGAGAGAGAGAGAGAGAGAGAGAGAGATTTTAAACTTCTGATTTAATTAAAACTGATTTGAGTATTTTGGTAAAAATATGCTCTAATTCATAGGAAGTATGATATCTACTGTTGAAATTACTCCTAGCAAATAAATCGAAAGCTTTTATTTGGGTACTAAGTTAATTCTACAATTTAAATTCAAATTTGTATTTAACGAATCCCCAATAGTTATTTCGGATTTGAGAATCTAATTAAGTTTATTGGGAATAGGAAACATTTCAAATTGGTTCGATAGAGTATTTCGTGATTTATTACCGTAGGTGTTAAAGGTCGCCACGTGGAGGGCTTGTAAAAAATCTGTCAGATAGATTTGATTTGGGCTTTGTAAGGGCCCCTTCAGATACATGACTCGACTACGTTCATGATATTTGAGCTTATACAAAGTTTTTATTACAGTCGCTAATGTCTCGTGTGTTGCGCACATAAAATTTTACGATTTAGGAACGTGTCTCTCGTTACAAATTTAATTTTTTACCGAAATTCATATACTTAAACTTTGTTGAATCAGATATAAATTAATTAAAAGTATAGATGTACTTAGTATAAAATACTATAAGTACCTATATTATATGTACTATTATGAATATTTTCAATGGCATGCAGGTTTATTACTTTATATTTGTATATAATAAATGGACTGCCTCGGTCGCGTGGTTATATTTCGGTACGACTGCCGTCCTTTGGTCTCGGGTTCGATCCCCGGGTCGGGCAAAATGATATTGGATTTTTCCATATTAGCCCGGAGTCTGGAATTTGTGCCCGATATGGCGATAGGCTCGCTCCCTATCACATCTGGGACGGAACTAAGCTCAGCGAAATGTGGGTGTACTTGTTCGCTAGTGCGCCTCTGCCTACCCCTTCGGGGATACAGGCGTGAGCTTATGTTATGTTATAATAAATGGAAAAGTAAAACATTTCCTTCACAAAGTCCAAAATATTATCTAATAACTAGCAAGTCATACTTGTCATAGCGAACATAGATACCTACCTTAATTTAATCTAGGCTCATCCCAATTCCCGCTCCCATTTTACAGCAATTATCAAGTTTCACAGTTTATTCTTTTATTTCACATATAGAGGTTATTCCTTTTTTATTTAATTATTTTGATTTGTAAATCCCTTTTATTCCACAAACATTGAATAAGATTCGAATATTGTAGAGATATTATATCTTTCGGCTGCCGAGAGATGTCACAATCAATCATCAATTTCTATTATTACTTCCTTCTGTTTAACGAGACAATAGGGGCCAGTGACGTCATTTGTATTATTTCAATGAAAAGCTTTGATATTGTAGACATTAAAATGAATTTAGTTTTGTTATTTACAGTAGGCGTGTTTGATTATTTTTGGCACTTTTCGTCAAAATATTTTGGTTAATACATCTACACATTGATTGGGTCGCGTTGGGTTTATGTTTAAAAACGTCAGTTTTCTAAATTGTAGTATACTGATTTCTCTTTATAAAGTATAATTTTTTTTAAAACATATTTACCAATAATTTTGGTTAAAATTGAAATGTCGATAACAAGCGTCGACTCGTCTCTATCAAGCACTATAATCCATTCATTAGTTATAATCATTTCGGAAACAACACTTATCCCTTGCGCGAGTTAACCGAACATTTATTCTATAGGTCGGCATTAAATGTCGACCAAACCCAATGGGTCATCAGACTGGACAGCTTGATGGATAGCCTCGGATCGTGGTCCACAGCTGACTCACGGAACAGGCATTACCATGCCCTCGGCCTGTATTGAGGTCGAGGCCACGAAATCTAGAATAAAAGGAACGTATTTTTGACGTAGTTTGTAGACGCTTATCGTGAGACATAAAAAATATATTTTACCTAATTATACGGGACATGTAATGTATGATAGCAACGATAGCTCAGTTGGAAGCGGTACGGACTGCCGAGATGAGTGTCGGAGGTTTGAGACCAACCCTATAAAGCATGTATCTGTGGTGTGTATTCATAATGATGTTAAAACGAAGAAGCGATAATGATAATGATGAAAAACTATTAACGCTAATATTATTATATTATTACCTTTACACAGACCATAATCACAAAGAAGCGGTTATATTAACTAGTATCTCTGTAGAAGTTGAAGGTAAAATGTTAGAAAAAACTGGCAGATATTTTGGGAAAATGGAACAATCGTTTTGGTTGCACGTTGCGCAAATTGCTCGTATTTACCGATCTAGATTCTCCGGGCACTTGCATCCAGGTATAGGTGAAAGGGATTACGATGGGTAATAGGGGAAATCCGAACACTAACGTGGAATGATCGTTACCTATCTACACAACAATATTGTTTCTCTAGTCTCAATGGTTTTCTTCATTCTTTGTCAATATTGGGACTTATAAAAGCGATGCTTAACAGCTTCTTCTCTTTTTAATTGTCACACTATTTAACGTAAGGAAGAAAAGGACAAAGTAGTTTTGTTACTTTCAATATAAATTAGTTTTCTACGCCTTGAAATTTTATAATTCTATTCATATTCCTCGTGTGGTACCTAACAAAATTATTTATGTACAAAAAAGGTATAAAGGTTTGTTCAAATATAAAACGAACATGTGTAGATATGTATTCAATTCTGCTTATCAGTAAATTCGAGGAAATTGCTTTTCATACACGAGGAACTCGGAGAATACTAATGGCATACTTATTTGTGATACTGGTAATGAGCAATCACACTTATAATGGGGTTATATAGGCTTGGTTTTGTTGTACTGGAATGATGAGAAAAGCAAGCCGCTCGCCTGATGATAAGCGATATCACTAGCCATGAACACTACGTGATCTTCGATCATTCAACTGCGAATATAAAGTTCTTTGGGCTTTCCAGGAATGAGGACTCTATGGAAAGACTGGTGGTCCAAGGTCAGGTAGAAGGAAAAAGAGGTAGAGGCACTAGAGGCAGATCCCTAACTCGCTGGACTGATACTATCACGACGACCACACGGTCCTCCATAACCGAGTGTACCCGCAATACTACCAACCACCAAATATGGAGAACAATTACAAAATCTGTGGTTGTCGCCAAGAAGACTGATGACGTTGACGACCTACCGTGTACCACCATCTCAACAACGACGACCACTCTGCCAAGAATGCATGACTAAAAAGAAAGACAAAGTTTCTAAAAATGGATTCTTAAAAAATAAACATATGTTCTTTCCAGCATTGGAGACTTAGTAGTTTTGTCTGTGCGTTGGTAGTCAATCAGGACTCAGCAGGACAAATGATTTTATATGTATAAAAGGTATGTTACATCGTATGCGTCATACGACGACTCTTCTATTGATGTAGTTTTCATTTAACATGATGTTCGCAGTTAATATTATGTTGTACAGCTAAAGAAACAAAGATCTACAAGACAAGTATCATGTTTATGTTTGCGGAATAAAGTGATAGATTGATGTACGTCGTCCGGGCTGTCCGGGCTGTCCGGGCTGTCCGGACTGTCCGGACTGTCCGGACAGTCCGGAGGCAATGCTCGGCACGTGGAGAACTAATTGAAGTTCACCGGTCGACGGTCGACTAGCAGGCGCACGTCACGAAAAAACTACAGCACTCAATATTGAAACAAAGGGGATGAAATAGGTTTTGCAGCAATCGTCCCGTCCGACGGAGGCCGTCAGTGAGATGAATTAACAGTTTTGTTTCCGAAATAAGCTTTGGAATTAGTTTGTAAAGACTCAGTTACTCTCAGGGTCTGCGTGAAGTGTTGTAAAGTATTTTTAATATACAATTCCGCAATGTATTTTAAAATAAATGTTTACGGCTCGTTATTGCGATAGCGGAGTGATGTCAAAGGTCAAAGGCTCCATGGAAACTCCGATGAAATGAATGGAAATTTGATCAGAACGCGCTCGTTGTACGCTTTGGAGAAAAGTATTCGTTGGATTTTGAAATAGGAAGAGGCTAATACTGTTATGTCAGATCTCGGTTACGTTAATGATCATTAAACCGACCCAAAGGGAACACATTTATTATCTAACTTATAATATTTTCGACCGACTTCCACAAAAGGAGGATGTCCTCAATTCGTCTGTATGTTTTTGAGTATGTTACTCAATATCTCCGCCAAATGTAGACCGATTTTGAAAATTATTTTTGTGTTCGATAGATTTCAGTGGTGGTTCCATATAAATTTGGTCACGATCGGTAAATTGGAAGTCGGTCAGTTAAGTTTTTAAACTTGTGATCATTTTAAACATAGTGCTAAAAAATATACAAAATCTCATATCTTCAAAAATAACATCGCAATGAAAGAGGCCTAGATAGAATTAATTGCAGACGTTACAGCCATTAGTACGCGAGGGTCATTAAGTCGTCAACATACTAAAACAATTCCATATTTCAGCGAGCTTTGCGTATTTGGGGCATGTTCTTATTTTCAATTCTCTTGATGTCGCCATGTGCAATTAAACACTGTGCAGGGGTGTAATTAGGCACTGGTATAATTATATACCTAAGTATTGCGTTAATTCCTTTCCTTTGGGCATGTTATTAAGTCGTGTTTTTCTATTTATTCCGGTTAGAACTTAACGCTTAGGGCCAGTTGCAGCTCCGCAATAAATCTGTGTTTTTCCCAAATCTTGATTTAAAGATAGGAGTGAGCTATACGATAAATCGAGATAAGGTGTAACTTTGCATTAGTAATAGCGCTGCAAGTCGCCGTTAGAACTTCAATGGAATATTACAATACTGACATTGAAAATGTAAACGTAAAACACGGAAACCGTACATTTTCTCTGATAAAAAGTAGTCTATCGCTATTTCAGTTTATAACCTACCTCTGTGCTAAATTTCATCCAGATCCATTCAGCCGTTGTGAAGTGATTGAGTGATAAACATCCGTACAAATATTCGCATTTATTATAGTAATAAGATACAAGGCTATTGGATATATTACATCCCTGAAGGTTTGAAGTTACGATTGGATCAATTGTTGGTAATCCAAATTGGAGATGAAAATATTGTTGACTGCCTCGGTGGCGTGGTGGTTTTTCGTGCACGGTACAACTATTGTTCTGAGGCCTCGAGTTCGATGGAGTTCGGGGAAAGTGATTTTATAGTATCAGCCCGGAGTTGGAATTTGTGCCCGATATGGCGATAGGCTGGCTCCCTATCCCACCTGGGACAGAACTAAGCTCGGCGATATGTGGGTGTTCTAGTTTGCTAGTGAGCCTCAACCTGCCCGGAGATACAGGCCTAATCTTATATTGAAAAACATTGTGATGTAACTTGCATATTCCTAAAGACTTTACTGCACTAAAACATTTTCAAAGTTGTGCAAAGTCTTTGAATAGACAGAGAAAATTTTGTGAGATATTTGCGAAGCTCTTCAGCGCAGGGCAATTACAGGGCTTTGTAATATCAACGTAATTATATGATTTATGTTCTTACATTTCGTAAAACTTAGCAAGGTATATCGCGTCGTTCATAAAACTTTAGATTTAATTAACTTCGCGCCACAGAGCGTCTATTTTTACAGCTGTGTCAACTTCATTATTTGATAACTCGGAGAGTGACAATGACTACGGGCTGTGAATAAAATGAGCTAATAATATAAATTATTGAAAGTAAGAAGCATTATATCAGTTATATTACTTAAGTGTAATCAACTGTCAAGGCTTTGTAGTGTCCTTTCCACCTCCAGCACCACCTCTTATGGCAGTATTATTATAATACTGCTATAGGAGGTGGTGATAAACCCCCTGATGGCTGATGGTAAGCGCAGTGCAGTCGAAAGAAACCAGATAAACTAGTGTTTATCAATGGTCGCCAGAATCATGCCTGCGTGTATAATACATATCTACGTACTCCGACAAGGGTGTCTATTCTATAAAACGTTATCGGATGAATGATATCGGATTGATACTTTACTGCACAGACTAATATAGATGCACGTGGATTAAATTAATGTCAAATACCGAAGAGTGGGCTGTCAAACCGTTTACAGCATAGCATTATCCGAAACGAACTTACAGCATCCATATCGGTCGGACACGTGAGCCACATAGAATAGTAAAACGTCCGAAACGCAGTCCGCAACTACGGATTTCGTTTTACAAACTGGGCCTCGAGTGCAGGAAAATTTATGACAATCGTAAATGTATTCGAGCTCGATGCACGTCTAAGAAATGTGTATGAAATATTAACCAAATGTCATCAGTGCGCGCGAGCTTGAATATATTTACGATTTACAGAAATATTTCTCAGGCCTCTGATGTAAATTGACCGCAGTGTAGAAGGTTCGTTTGAAAACGTAGTAAAATTACCAACTTAAGCACTAATTGGATCTTAACAAGTTGGAATCATGGTACCATTATTTTTTTCGAAGAATGGCCAGCCCATCGAATTAGAATCCTCTATTTTGCCTACAGCTGTATCGTGGAAGCAGCTGGCAACCATTTGATTGTGGTCGATTTATCCCTTTAAAATAACTAATGTTATCATTGCAGAACTGATTTACTTTGTTGTTAAAATTATAATGCTAATAATTCTCTACATTAAGTGGTTGTTGTTTGTTGAATGTGCACCATCACGCTGGCTAAATAATTCACAATGACAACATATTTAACATAGATAAGTCAGAGGTGTATGCTCCTTTCCAGGTTTGGGGTCGAACCTCCGACATTTGTCTCGGAAATCTGTACCACACCCAACTGAGCTATCGCTGCTGATCAATATCTATAATTAAAAATTAATTAATTATAAAAATAAGATTTTCCAATTAAGCATGATGTTAATGCGTGTTATGATATAAACAGTCGGCGTGTCAGTAACCGCAGTAATTAATCAAAACAGTCGCAGGATGGTGATTAAATTGATGAAGACCGTGCACAGCTGCGCGGCGCGCTCTCAGGCCTCGTCTAAACATTGTGGAATTGATTTCTGCAGACACATCTACCTATTGTCACGACCGAATGCCGACGGCCACCGATCTGATTAGGTTTGTAGTGCCGAATTCGATTCATGAATATAGATCATCATATAACGTACAACTTACAAGGTGGTGTATTGGAAACTTTAAGAAGTTTACTTAAATTAATATTGCAGCAAGAATGTAATATAAAATGATTTTAAAATTATATTACCTATGTTCTACTAATATTATGTATTCATAATAAATATCAATAAAGCTTAGTATTCTAAGCTTTGATTTATTAGTATAGTATTCTTTTAATACCATGTATCATAAAGTACACTAATTACAGATAGAGACTAATAAGGATAATAATAATTACGTATATTTGTTTTCCCATTTTTATATTCTTTCTGGTAATTTAACTTAATGAGCAACCACATATGTAGATTAGTACTAATACCGAATTCAAGCATTTTATTTTTACAACTATGCCTTGCAGTGGTAAGCATCATCATCATCATCATCGTCATCATCATTATCATCAGGCTGTATCCATCTACTGCTGAACATATAGGTACCTTTCAACAACTCTGAAAGTGGAATCTAACAATTAATATGAAATATTTACGAATTAAAATACTTGTTACAGATTGTAATCACGTAATTCAGTTTGATAATAGAATTATTATAATTTCTACTCGTGATTTGAACATGTTAGATTTTACATGGCTTCGTTGTTTCCTTAGGTTGAATATGGCAGGTGTTTCAATGCTTTGAGAATTGTGTTAGCTCAGTTGTATGAGTTTTAGAAAGTTATGTAACAAACTATCATCAAGCAAAGTTTGTAAATTGCCTTTTATTAGTAATTAATTATGACTTCTTACTAAGTATACTCGATCATTGAAGAGTGTTATTATAGGTATCCCAACTATAAGGAATGTGAACAGTGAATGTTAGTGGTAGACCGTTATGAAAAGTTAGATTGCAAGTTTGATATGACTTTAAATCTGAACGGGACCGAGAGTTTCTAAAAATCCTGATACACATTGCATTAGTATTATTCGTATTACAAATTAATGAATTAAGAAGAATTGAACTCTGAATAAGTAAATACATGGGATTCTGATTTTCACATTTGCTCTCATTGTCTCAAAATGTGTTCAATTATTCATATACTTTGGAGTTTGGTAAGTACGTTTCCACTTTCTATTTATGGAATTAAATTCTCAAAGATAATTATAGATCAAAGAATAATTTACCTGAATCCATTCCTTCTTCTAATTCTAATTTCTTCTTTACCGAGAATGCACTTAGCGTTGGAAACGAGGCTGCGGTTTTCCCTTTCCGAAATTGAACTTCAGTCTCACAGACTAGTTGGACAGTTTACTTTGTCTCATTTTAAGTAATGAGTATAGACACTTGGCAGACAAACTATTAATTGATCTTTTGCAGCTTGTACTACTTGTGGACATACAAACGTAAAAAAAAATGGACGGAGCGCTAAGAACATTGAAAGTGAGGCAGGGTTTCTGGCCCATTCGATCTGTTGACACGTAATGACGTGCGTGTGCGTAGTGCACCTTTGTACAGGCGCGTTTGTGTGTGTGGCTTCTCTGTGGCGTCCGTTGAGCTATAGGCGAGGTGGTGTTCTTCTTTTTCTTTACGTCCGTGTGTGAAGAGTGGGTGTTGAAACAACAGAAGCGGCTAGATTGAATCAAAACATTGGAGCACAAGACACCCTACTTTTTATTGCAAGTTAATTGTGTATGGTACTTGTAGATATTAATTAACTTCTTTCAGTGGCCTCTGACTTATGTGGCGTTAGAGTATAATGTATTTTACTATTATTCTTTTTATAATTTTTTAACGGGCCGGATGCTTATTCAAAAGGTGAATAAAACAAAATAAATTACTGTGACACTGGCAAAATCACCGCCAGGGCGGTGGAGCCATATTTCTTAAAAGAAGAAGAAGAAGAGTATAATGTATCTAAATGATTTTCAGGCAGCAGTCTATTTTTAGTTTGGGCTAATTTTTCAGAATACTTGATTTGGATCGTTGGCGAAGGGTGATTTTTTTTTAACACAGCATATGCTTGTTTGTTTTATAATTAACTGTTGCCTAATAGAGAGATTTTGGTGGAATCCGAATCCGAATCCGACTCGTATTATATGAGATTTTTGCCACTGTTGTGTACGTACTGTTCATGTAATTTAAGTCATGTAATTTTGAGGATCAAAAATCATTACCATCCCGCTAAAACTTATGGTAACTAGATGGTGGGGGATAGTTAGGTGTCTTAATTAAAAAGCTATGTAGTTGTCAACATCGTAGAGAAAATTAAACATAAATTGAATAATTGAGGTATGACTTAGCCTTTTTTTGAGGTTTTCAATGACAATGTAAGTTAAGTACATAATAACTCAATAAAGTTCTTAGTTAAAGATTAAATCAATTTCCAAGGCTATCATCAACATCATCACCATCATCATCATCAGCCATAGGACGTCCACTGGTGAACATAGGCCTCTCCCAAAGATAGGCTATGTCACATGTGTATTATAATATAAGCTTTGTAATAGTAACTTTGCGTCAAAGTTTAATTATGCCTTAAATATCAATAGCTTACGAAATGAGAAATGAGTATGTAATTTGAACAGTGTTTTTTTAGACTTCTAAGAGAGAAGTAAATAAACACAATTTGTAACTAGTTGTAAGATATAAAGATTTCTTACCACTAGTTTAAAGTTTTGTTTATAATTGACATTCTTTCAATAATCTTCATCACATTTGTTGGTAATAATATATTTTGGTCCAGAAATAATTGATAATAAATACACCACGTTACACTATTCTTCTATTTTGTAACACAAAGTAAAAACGCTATAAATTTAAGTTTAAGGTAAATAGTCAAAATACGAAACTCTAAACTAATTTGCGAGGCGGGCACGGCACACGCGGCCGGAAGCGTTACCAACAAGAGGTGTTAAACTTTTAATTAGTTCTACTAGTTCACAAGAAGCATTAAGGTTTCCTGTCGGCAACAGCATCGATCATTCCTTTTTTATTCAGCCCACGGTCAATAGTCTTTTATCGCTTAGTTTAATATTTTACCAGATTGTACTCTTTGAAACTTCCCACTTTTTTGTTTTCAAAGTTAATTGAATTTACTTCGCTTTTATACAGAGAACGATACGTAAAATACTCGAGCAGAAAGGGTATTTTTCAAAAATATTCACCAGACAGATGTTGCATGCCCGATTTCTGAATTTAAATTCAGATATTCAGTCACTGGCGGCAGTAAAAATTTGTTTTTGCTTTTAAGTTATTTATTCACCTACCATCGACAGGCGGGTATTATTAATTTGCTTTGTGTCTATATGCAGAATAAAAAATAAAACAAGAATACTACTATTAGTTTCATTTGCAGTCAAAGTGCATGTCTCATTCTGATGTGTTTATTGCCTTAATTTTTTGGTCTTTATTTCGATATTTCGAATATTTTTAAAATATAGCATTGAATATGATACCTTGCTCAATTTATTGCATACATACATAAGTTCACGCCTGTATCCCCGAAGGGGTAGGCAGAGGCGCACTAGCGAACTAGTACACACACGTTTCGCCGAGCTTAGTTCCATCTCAGATGTGATAGGGGGCGAGCCTATCGCCATATCGGGCACAAATTCCAGACTCCGGGCTGATATGGAAAAATCCAATATCACTTTGTCCGACGCGGGGATCCAACCCGAGACCTCAGGACGGTAGTAATAACACAACTACGCCACCAAGGCATTCAATTTATTGCCTATGTTAAAATAATGTTGCAATGGCACGTATAAACTCCAAATCTTATGTAACTAATAATGTAACTGGACTATGAACAAATATTTACAAAAATGAAAAAATCCCGGTGCCTGCGGTACTGAAATTGCTACATTTCAGATTTATTGCCATAATATACAGGACGAGACTGATAATGTCCCTTGGCTTCCAAATAGTTATTTTATACAGTGAGATAGCAACACAGTCACGAATCACGATAAGTACTTGTATACTCTGCCGAATTATTCCCAACATCATAAATTTTATTTTCCTTGCGTTCATGTAATATAATAGTAGTATCGACAAAATGCTCCCATTAATTAATTGCGATTTTGACTATCAGATTATATAATATTTTTTTTAAGAAGTAGGTATCACAATGACATAATTATATTGATACTAACTTAATTATATTTTTTCATAATCACAATTTAAGTGACATTGCACAAAGCACGTGAAAGCACGTCAAAAAGTCTTGTAGAAACCATTAGAAATAAATTAGAATGATACATACCTATCTACTTAATCACCTGCGACCTGAGCAGGAAAATTTCTGACAACCGTAAATGTATTCGAACTCGATGCGCGTCAATGAAATTTGTATGAAATATTAACCAAACGTCATCAGTGCGCAGCGAACTCGAATACATTTACATTTACATTAGTTTTTCGTGCTCGGGCTACTGATATTGTCATGTAACTAGCTTGCTCATCTCATTCGATTGCAATAAAAAAGCTATTTTATTTAATTCACAACCAATATAGTACAGTTTCTGACGAACATGTTGGCCCACCTCTGCCATTCTAAAAAAATACTCACCAAACCCCATAAAAAACAAAATAGTCGACGATGCTTACTAGTTTATAATGGATAGTACTATTTGAAAGTTCATATTCATGACTCGTCGTCTCGTATACAAAAAGTAGAAAAACTTAACATAAACACAGTTAGGTTATTGATTTAAGATCAGACTACTACTTCTTACTTATTTATTCAGAACACAAGAATTCAGAACATAGCCGTTTCGAAGAAATACCATCAATATCATCACCCCATTTCAGCCAATTTTTTCACATAGGCCCCATCTTTCCAGTAATTTTCGTTGGCCGCCGCCCCATTTGGCCGGGTGATGTTACATTAATCGGGGTCGTCTATAAAACGCCGTTACCCTATAAACTCGAATTTTTGTTTATTTGGCACACATTGTTGTTGCTCTGGTTCGTTAAATCTAGTATTACGTTTAATGCAGCCCAAAAATGTCTTTTTAAAAAAGTAGACTTTTTCCAAATGAGAGGCTGCCTCGGTGGCGTGGTGGTATTTCGGTACGACTACGGTTTAGAGGTCTCGGGTTTGATCCCCGTGTCGGGCAAAGTGATATTGGATTTTTCCATATCAGCCCGGAGTGTGGAATTTGTGCCCGATATGGCGATAGGCTCGCCCCCTATCACATCTGGGACAGAACTAAGCTCGGCGAAATGTGGGTGTTCTAGTTCGCTAGTGCGCCTCTGCCTACCCCTTCGGGGATACGGGCGTGAGCTTATGTTATGTTATGTTAGTCTTTTTATGACCTATGAGAGGATCATTTATTAAATGTATTGTTTCAAGAGTAAACATAACCTTACACTCTCAAGAAAATTAATATTGAATGGGATGTGCGATTTTAGGACGCGGCCATAAAGGAAAAGATTGACCCTCTTAATATTCAAGAGTTCATTTGTACGTTAATGAGACGTCTGAAGAACGAAATAATTTTTTACTCAGGCAACACATACACACATATTTATTTTGTTTCATGAGTGTCTACTACAAATCTAATTTACAAATAACTCAAGATTTTGTAACAATTTATTTAGTTCTTAGAGTTCTGTAAACTCCATACGTCTGTTTTTTATAGCAGACAGGCAAACCAGCAAATAGTTCACCTTATGGTAAGTGATCTCCAACGCCCAGACAAAAAATGAATCATGGATACGTTGCCAACCTAAAACGTAGGGGGGGGGGGGGTGTATTGGGCCACCGGAAATCTCACTCATCGTACGAAAGGCGATAGCGAGCTGCCACATTACGTCGGTTTTCTGTGAGACAGTGGTATCAAGCCGGTCGGGCCGGACCATTCGTACTGTATGTAGACGTAACTGTCTAAAGCGTGGCTCTACCACAGAAATAAATAATCAGCCATAGGACGTCCACTGCTGAACATAGGCCTCCCCCGATTTTTTCCAGATCGACTTGTTGGAAGCGGCCTGCATCCAGCGACTTCCTGCGACCTTTATCAGGTCATCGGTCCACCTTGTAGGACCTAATTAATGAAGAACCCTAAATAGTTATACGATAGAATAAAATTGATAGAAGACATTACTACTATGTGATCAATCAGTATTAAAAAACTCATTTGAAAAAAGGACTAATCAAATTCTACTGTGGAATTTATTGAGCGATTTGCCCAACAGACAAAATTCCATAGAGATCCAATTAACGAAAGCTATAGCGGTTTGAAATGTTCGCAATTCTAATTGGGTTTCATTTGTATCAATCAAAGTTTTCACATTAGATGTATTGTGTTTTCCAATAATTAAGGTTTGAACTAATTTGAAAATGTCTTATATTTCGTTGTATGATTACATTGCTTGTTTTGATAATATTGAAACTCACGAAACCAGATGCTCCCATTTCTCATGCAAATTGTTGTTTTATAGTAAAAAGTTTAACAAAACGGTACTTTTTATTTGTTTTTTGTTTCCCTTAAAAGTACATAATCATATACAAGCTGTTTCGTAGAATATTTTAATTATGACTTTTGAGCATTAAAATGAAATATTATGATTTATAACGTCCCTTTTAATTAGGGAAAATTTTGTTATGTTATTTTGAGAGTTCCGAAAAATAACGATTACGTTTATATTTTAATAACGTCTTGTCATTATTTTAGAGGAAATCGTGGTGTATTCGTCGACAAATATTCCTTGGTTTCTGGGAATAGTCTTAAAACTTATAGCCCCTTACTTATAAAAATATTTGAGCGCTGCTTATCTTTATACCATAGGTTGTCCCTTTCATTTTTAAACAATGTAACGCAAGGAAAAAAGTGACAGGTTATTCGTAACCATTTGTTCAGCTAAAAATGCTGTTTTAAGTAAGGCCCATACTATGTAACTGCCTATGCGGCCGAGATATCACATTGCGTCTTGTCACGCGTGCCAAAAGCGATGTGTCGCGGTCTCCTGTCTTTTGTCGCTTCATGCGTGTGCCAGTCTTCTATCCCATTTATCTTCAAACGTAGATACTAATGGTAAAATTACACTAATCGTTCGTCTGAATTAATTTGTCTATTGAATTCCGGCAAACGACTAAGTGTAAATTAACTGAGCCGACGTCTGTCTTTAGACGATCTAGATTCATAGGTACTAGCTATTTATCCGAACGCGAGCGCAGGTTCCCGACTTCATTGAACTATTTGTAGACGTTAGCTCGTATTCCATTGCGATTCAGCCTTATACAACCAGAGCAATATATGTACATCTAGCCCCTTACTTAAAAAATATTTAAGCGCTGCTTATCTTTAACCATAGGTTGTCCCTTTCATTTTTAAATAATGTAACCCAAGAAAAAATGTGACAGGCTATTATTAGCGAAAATGTTTTTATAAGTAAGACCATAGTGTCCGAATTCGAGTACCTATTCGTTCGAACACCCAAATACGGGCTTTTATTGTATGATATATACATAACGATTATTATTGTGTGTATTATCATCTTCATCAGCCACAGGACGTTCCCTGGCTACGTTGTAGGTACGTATATAATGAGTGTAATCGGCATAGCGTCATAAAATCTTATGGCGCTATGCCGATTACACTGGTCTGACACGTTTTCTGGAACCAATGATTTCTTGAAAGTGAAGACAAAAGAGCAAAACATGAAAAAAATCCGTAGAAATATAATCATTTCATGTAAATGGAACCACAGGTTCATAATATATCTGCATATTCATTACAGAGAAACAAAATGATTGTAGAACGTAATGGCAATTTTACAATTTGAACAAGTGTTTAAATTAGGTGTTGGTCTATGAAGTAAGCATGTGGGAGAAGCGGGGTAGAAAAATAAGAATAGGTGGGTAGATTTAAAAAAACATATATTTATAATTATTCATATAACAAGAATTATTGTATTACTTTATCCTTACTTTTAAATGGCATAATTGCACTGTAATTAGAAACACATTATAACAGTTAAGTAATATCACACATAAATAGAAACACATTATAACATTATAACAGTTAAGTAATATCACACATAAATAGAAACACATTATAACAGTTAAATAATAAGACTTTCTTACCAGACAGTTCAGAGCACCCTTGTTGTGCCGTGCCCGTGGTTGGGCCGCTTCTGAGCTGTCGAGAGATACGCGCCCTCTTTTATACCACAAAACTGGCGTTATGTGGGGAGTGCGAGTAGGGAAAAGTCAAATACAATACTTTTTTAAAGAACGGAAGTTGTCTTAAAGTATTTATAATAATTTGAAAATAACAAAAAAATGCGTTCTCTCACAAGCATAGCGATAGACTAGCTTTTGTTCGCAGCTTCACTTTCGTGCGAGTCTTTTTCTGTGATCTAAAAAGCAAAAATTACTTACCGGCCGTTAAGCCCTCAGGTTTTACATAATTATAATAAAGTTTTGAGGCGGTGCTTAAGTTAAAAACCATTTGTCAGTCTTAGTAGGTTTTTAATTATTTTGCAGAAGAAAGGGATGGAATAGTTTTAAAATTAATACTTATAAATATTTTAAGTAAGCAGTTCTCTGTAAATTAATGTTTTAGGGCGACTTCCAGCGCCATTATTAATCTAGAGTTACACCTTATGTCGATTTATCCTACAGCTCACTTCTATATAATCAAGATTTCGGATAAAGATTTATCGCGGAGCTGCAAATGACCTTTAAACCTAAATTTTTTAACTAGCTAGCTACTATGTAAGCTATTATATAATTTTGTCTTTTTACATAATTTCTTCTTCATCGCTTCCTTGGGCTAGTGGCAGCATATATGAGCTGGGGTCCGGGAGTTCTTGGGTTCGGTTCCCAGGTCGGGCAACACAAATTTTCTCATTTAATTTGCCCGGGACTGAATCCCTCAAAGGGGGTAAACGTCAGGCAGGCAGCCAGCCGGTCGTAAAAACTAAGCCAAATCCTTTCTGCAACATATTTGAAAAAGTATGTTATGCCGAGCCCACATTAAAGGGGAATAAAAATATGGGATAAGGGAAAGTAGAAAGAAAAAAAGAAAGACATAATTTTACTCTTTACATATAGTAAATAGCATTCATTAAATAATTTAGGTTTAAAATATTTATAATTTCAGTTTTAATTTATATTCCGCTCACAGCTTGTAACGTGTTGAACATTAAATTATTTCCTTACGTTACATTTAATGTAATATGTCATTTTCAGTCTGTGGTCAAATTAATAGGTTTGCAAAAATGTTGCCCAAATTGTTATAGTGAGTCTCTTTTAATAAAATATATTGATTTTAATATCTTTTATGCTTCATTTTATTTTGTGTATTTCAGTTTATTTGTTTTATTTACTGCAACGGTGGCGACAAACAAACCGCATATTGTTGTTATCGTAGCTGATGATTTGGTAAGAACTTTACTTATTTAAATTGACTATAATTATTTCATTTCATGTAAATGTTTATACGTATCTACTGCAAAATACTGAATTTAAAATAAATAACTTCAAATCTCAGTGTGATGCGTTTGCGCTAAAGAGTTTCTAACATTTCCGCTGATCCCATCATTAGATCGTAATGAAATACGGGACTTCCTTGTAGAGAACACTATAAAATACAAAATCATCCAAATAGGTTAGAACAATAACAACGTATGTACATAAAATACCGAATTAGAAATCTCCATCATTTTTTAAATTGGTTTATATAGTTTCCTTTTTTCGAGCAAAGAGTCTACACAACAACTGATGGTAAACACTATGCAGTCTATAAAAAACCAGCGACCATGTAAAAATAATGGATTTATCAGTGATCACCAGAATCATACAGGCTTACTACATGCGGGATATCCTCATCATCATCAGGCGCAGATCGTCTACTGCTGGACATAGGCCACCCCAAAGATTTCCAGATCGACCTGTCGGAAGTGGCCTGCATCCAGCGACTTTGTGCAAACATTATCAGGTCGTATCCACCTTCCTAGCCCAACGCTACGTTTATATGCTTCTTTATAAACCGAGGAAGGAAGAAGCAAATCGAGGAGCCTGCGAAAGGATTGCTACATATCCGCTACAGGCACTGGGTCTTATAAATGTACCCCTATACCCACCCTATGATGGAGAGTCCTTGATATAGCACTATGTCAATTTATAGAAAATTAAAGGAAACCTTACATCACTGTTAATTAACTCTGCTGATAACCTAGTAGTTAGCTCACTAATCACTTCCAGGGCAGAAACGATGTAAGTTTGCACGGATCAGATCAAATAATGACGCCGAACATTGATATTATCGGCTGTGAAGGCATCGTAATAGAGAATTATTACACTGATGTACTAGGAACGGCTTCACGAAGCGCACTCTTCACTGGAAAATACGCCATGAGACTTGGTGAGATTTATTTTAGGACTAAATAAAGAACCGAATCAGAAGAACTTGATTTATCGTTTTCAAATTCAGCGGAATACATCCTTTGTGCGGTTCGTGCAAAACTGTTTAAACTTTAACATAACGTGCGAAGAAACCCTGATCTGTTTAATATCCAGTCTAGATTATTTTCCTTCCTCTTCATATATTATTGTGTTATCGTCGTAGAAAGTAGAAGTAATAATCGGTTAATAATTTTAATTATTCTGAGTGAAATAATTTCAATATCTCTGGGCATGTGATATAGAGAAAACATCTCAAAAACTTATACACTACCAATAATCACAAATTTAAAAACTTAACAGACCGACTTCAAATCCCAGCATGACCTAATTTATATGGGACCACCCTTAAAATAAGCTCTATTCAACACAAAAAGAATTTTGAAAACATGGTCTACATTTGGCGGAGATATCGCGTAACATACATAAAAAAATACAGACGAATTGAGGACCTCCTCCTTTTTGGAAGTCGGGCGAAAATAACTTCTTGCTTTAGAAATGTAAACATTTAACTTTGAAATGTATAATAGTTTTGTACAAATTCCAGGCATGCAAGGCGTTTCAATATCTGCCGCTGAAGATCGCGGCGTACCGGTCTCAGAGCGTCTTCTGCCATCTTATTTACAAGAGCTAGGATATTTTACACATTTGATTGGCAAGTGGCATCTCGGAAATTCGAGAGAGGGTTATTTCCCTACCAAGAGAGGATTTTATTCATTTCTTGGTTTTGTGAGCAGCAGTATAGATTATTACAATTATGATCATGTTGAGGTAATTTTAGAAATCATTTGATAGTATCTGATAGTGTGACAGGCTCTTTGTCGCCTCTAGGTCTATTGGTCGCGTATTTGGGCAGTGAACCGAGAGGTCCTGGGTTTGATTAAGATTAAAATTGGATACGTATGAAAAGCTGAGAATTACTGTACTTTGTACTGTACTGTGTACTGTACTGTGTACTGTACTGTGTATCGTACTGTGTACTGGACTGTGTACTGTACTGTGTACTGTACTGTGTAATGTACTGTGTACTGTACGTTATAACGTTGTTTTAGTAATAATTGATGAATTCACAGCTTAAGTACACATTTCAATCTCGTATATATATTTCAGAAACTTAACGACACGGAGTATTTCGGTTTCGATTTCTTTAAGAACATGGAACACTTTGAAAAGGCGGAGGGATATCTCACGGATTTTCTTACTGATCACGCCGTACAAAGTAAGTAGACGTCTGTACGTTTAAGATTTAGTTCCGAGAATGTAGAGATGTTAGCGTTTATGTGTACTTCTCGAAATTACAGGTCACGTCTTCCAGGAATACAAGTTTATTACATTCCTAGTACCTACTTACGCTTTCAGTTTTGGAATAATTAGCTATACATTATTTTAGGCAAGGAAATAGTTTTAGTTTTTTTTATTTCGGTGGCGTATATATATATATCCCTAATCCCACAATAATGTGGGGTCGGCACAACACACTTTTTCAAGCATATTGCTAAGATTTGGCTCAGTTTTTACCACCTGCCTGTCTGACGTCAACTCCCCTCTGGAGGATTTAGTCTCGGGCAAATTAAATTAGAAAAATCGCTTTACCCGACCTGGGGATCGAACCCAGGACCTCCCAGTCCATAGCCCATATACGCTAGACCAAGGAGGGGACTAATAATACTTTTAAATATACTTTAAATCTATCAAGATTTGACAAAAACAAACTAACAAAACAACACGTGTGACGATAATATATTTAAACTTTTCCATGTCGACTCGTAAATTATGTTACATAAAGTTTCTAAATTGTTTCAGAAATCAGAGAGCACGACAAATCACACCCTTTATATCTACATATAGCTCACGCGGCACCACATATTGGCGGTGGTTCGGTCAATCTGCAAGCAACGGAGGATTGTATTCAAGAAAATTCTCATATAGCGCATCCTGCTCGTAGGCAGTATGCAGGTAGATAAAGAAAATTCGTTACATCGAAAACCCGATATACAGGGTGTTTCATAAAGTTGGTATCAATAATAACTACATTAAAGAGGAGATGGCTAGCAATCTAGCGGTAAAGTTTGAAATTTCGTAAGTCAGTTTTTGACTAATGGAAACTTTAATTTGTGACGAAAAAAATTGTTCTGGGGCATTTGGTTAGCTACAGTACATTTGCAAGTCATCTATGAGATAATTAATTATTTTAAGCATACATAAAACCATTCCTATGCTAATTGCAACTATTTACAGGTTGCATTCCGATTTTGAAATTACAATGCTTAAGAATTAATAAAAAATTTAAGTGATATTTTTATTTTATAACTTTACCATTATGCTTTAAATCGTTCTCCCTGTATGTGGAATTGTAATTGGTACCAACTTTATAAAACACCCGGTATTGAAAACAAATACTCAGTCACCAGTCCACCACTCAGAGGGTCATTGTAATGAGTTTATGCTGTAAAGCTTGATTCCCTGGGTTTATCTCCATTACATTTCGACAATAATATACGAGTTTGCATTATCTGGATTTCCAAAATATATGGCCCTGATAAACGCCTTTTCATCAATTTCGACCAACGAAATGCAGCCTTATTATATTGGTTACTTTATTGGTTACCTGGTTCTAATGTTTTTGTTACCTACCTATCTTATTACTCTCTTCATTCACTGTCTTCTTCATTTAATCCCTGCATTTAGCACATAGATACCTACTATAAATCTGGAGTACCTACTAACATATTTATATCAATTAGGTTTCATGCCAGGCTACGTCACGATTATAGCGGCGTGGGGCGGCGCCTTATATTAATTAAAGCAGAGTATTGCGTTGTTTTGCTATTGCAACAATGAGATACAAACCTACAGGCGCAATTTTGAATGTGTGGAATCAAATAACATTATGATAATTTACTAGTAAATATCTGTTAATTTTAAATTCGCGGTAGGCAGTAATGTCGACAGCACGAATGAGTCGGCTCGACCGGTTTGATACAATTGTCTCACAGAAAACCGACGTAGCACGCTGTTGCGTTTCACTCGGTGAGTGAGATTTCCGGTGGCTTCTTTTTCCAATTTCTAGCCCTCCTCCTTTTCGGTTGGCAACGCACCCATTATACATTTGTGTCTTGGGTGTCTATGGAAATCTATGGCCGATGGAGATCACTCACCATCAGGTGACCTACCTAAGGTTTGCTTTATAATTAGGTATGGTGACATCGGTGGACCGAAGTGTTGGTCGTGTCATTGGGGCCTTAGCAGAATGCGACATGTTGGACGATACAATCTTAATTTTCCTTTCTGATAATGGCGCTGCTTCTGCTCCGGGACCTTCTAGAAATTACGGATCAAACTTACCACTACGTGGAAGTAAAGGTACTCCTTGGGAAGGCGCAGTTAGATCCACTGCTATAGTGTGGCAGAATTCTTTGATACCACAGATTTGGCAAGGACTATTTCATGTTACTGATTGGCTGCCGACGTTAGTAGCCGCTGCTGGTGGCAATGTTACTGAAGAAATTGATGGCATCAACCAATGGAATGCTCTTACGAATGATGAGACCCCGAATCGCACGAGTGTTTTAATAACAATCGACGATCTTAACGGATGGGCTGCGTACAGATATGGCGATTATAAATTAATCATCGGAGACGTAGATATGGATAAAAGTGGTTATTATGGAGATTTGTGGAGTGGTTTACGAAAACCAGCACCGTTGTATGAAAACGCCTTGTTAAACAGCGAAACCGCTCAAGTGTTTCGACATATTTTGGACATATATTTAAATTTAAATGAAGTAATGAACAAAAGGAAGATTTTAAATTTACATTTGCTCAAAGAAGTAAATAATTCATCAGACAAGTGTATGCCAACGAATGGTTAGTACCTACCTAAAATAATATTAATAATATTTCTGTACTTTACTAGCCAGTAGGGGTATGAATTTTCTACCACTGAGGTTTAGCTCACTATCCTGATATAATAACTGTTTGCTAAACTTTACATAAACTCGAATTATCTTTTGAGAACTAAGGGCCACTTGCAGTTCCGCGATAAGTCTCTATTTATCCCAAATCTTGATTTAAAGATACGAGTGAGCTGTAGGATAAATCGAGATAAGGTGTAACTTTGAATTAGAAATAGCGCTGCAAGGGGCCCTAAAACATACAAGGTTTTTCACGATGTTTTCATTCACCTTTAAAGCGACTGGTTATTAACGATGAATACGCATTAAAAATTTAAAAATTAAGGTACATACAGTGGTATATACCTTACTCTGTGACGCTGATTAACATTATTATAGCATACATTGCGTAGGGTAACCCCTACGCCATATATGCTGTGGGGGTCTAATATTGATGTAACATTCATGGACTAAGACAGACGCCTCACTCCACAATGAGTCATCGCTCACAAAATCTTAAATGTATTACTAGGTATATTATTTATTTATCATCATCATCATCAGCCAGTACCCGTCCATTGCTGGACATAGGTCTTTCCCTGATTGCGCCAGCTTGTTTATTTACAGTAATAATGTTAATAATCAAATTAACCATATATTTTTCTTTTAGAAAGGGGTTGTCTTTTCAACATAACCGAAGATCCGTTCGAAGCGCACGACCTGTGGTTAGATGAACCGGAAATCGTGCGGCATATGGTACTCCGAATTCGATACTACTGGTCGCAACTCAAGCCGAGACACCAGCCGAAGTTTGACCAACGAGCGAACCCTGCTCTCCACGACTATGTATGGCTTCCCTGGGTCGAGAACAATGAGAACGTCTCGGAGGAACTTGTAGCCCCACCTCAGTTCCCACTAACAGTATCTGTAGGAGAGTTGCAATATTTACTAGATTACAATTTAAATATGTTCAGTGATGCAGTAAGTTCTTACATTAAAGGTCTGGCTAGTACCTTTATGGAGAACATGAGTGGATTATTTTCATTTTAAATCAAGTTTCGCTTAGATAAAGAGGCGAATTTCTTTTACGAATTAGCGAGTATCTAAATAATAGAAAACTGTTATCTGGGACCCTAACGCCCGAATACTGAAACGCTACTCAACTTAACGGCTACTTAAATTGTACATCGTAATATAATTATGACAGACGAGGACTCCTGTTTGAGATGCGAGATTAGTGTTTAGGGCTTAGATAAGTAATTTAACATAATATAAAACATAAACATAACATAAGCTCACGCCTGTATCCCCGAAGGGGTAGGCAGAAGCGCAGTAGCGAACTAGAACACCCACATTTCGCCGAGCTTAGTTCCGTCCCAGATGTGATAGGGGGCGAGCCTTTCGCCATATCGGGCACAAATTCCGGACTCCGGGCTGATATGGAAAAACCCAATATCACTTTGCCCGACCCGGGATCGAACCCGAGACCTCAGAACCGTAAGTCGTACTGAAATACCACCACGCCACCGCAGTCATAAGTAATTTTACGTAACTTTTAATCTAGATCTTGTCTATGTCAGCTTTCTATTATTACTTCAGTCGTTAAGATCCTCTATCTTTGTCTATTTATGGATGTCTTTAATTATAGGGTTTAAAAGTAAGTACTTCTGTATAAAACATAAGTGAGCTACTAATAAATTCATTGAGATTTTTATTTAGCTTGTTACTATGTTATTGTTTCATTAGTGTTAAAACAGTGACCTTGATTGCTTGAATAGTCTGAAATAACAAATTTTATGAAGCGATGAGATATTTTGTCGTCGGTTGGTCGGCCTTCCTTTGATCACGGCGTGCACTAAAAAGGAAAATTGGTCAGCTTTTCGGGTTCGTACGCCTGAAGGAACACATCCTGTTAAATATTATGTTCTAAAAAATAACACAGCTGTAGTAAAATATGGAATTTTATAGTCGTTTCCACGAAGAAAATACAACATTCATTCTTTACAATTCAGATCGAGGAATTGCAAAGCCTTTGTGTTTTTAAAAGAGACTAATTAAAAGACCAACTGTTTTTGTTAATCTTATAAAACTTCTGAATGAAGTCTCTAAATAGTAGTAGTATAATAGCAACGGGGCAATTGTTGGAAACTCAGTGAACGCCGTGAATCGAACCCAGTATAGCTGTAATAAATCTTTTAAATCGTAGCGCCTTCTAATCTAACGCTTCGAGTCGACAAGAAATATAGTAGTCTTCAACGATTTGTACAGCACTCTCAAGCTCTGGTGATTGTGAATCCAATGTTTGGAAAGTGTTAAGTTTAGATTGAATTTCTTGCTGCGTCGGATGAGTAGGTTTATTTATCTGGGAGTAATTAGATAATATTGCTTTTGCAGTATTTTTATTATCAATATAAAATATGATAGTTATCTACCTATTGTTGTACATACATAATGTTCCTTTTATATTTAGTAACGCATAGTATTATGCTTCTTTCTACCTGCCCACCTTAATGTGGGGTCGGCGCGACAAAATAGTGTTGGAAAAACACTACACCCGACCTGGGAAACGAACCCAGGACCTCTTTATTTACAGCTTCTGGTGTTATATTTCTAGGTGTAAGTGCCCATAATATGACCTAATTTTTTTAAATTTATTTATCTTACCACAATTGTTACACTAAGAAAATGTTTTAAATTACTCAATTACTTCTTACATAATTAGGAACTAAGTGCACAATTTTCTACGGTAAACACTTCATGCTTTAAATTAAAAGATACTGTATAGACTAAACTAAACAATATTTATATTTTAATTACAGTTATGTTGTAGTTGTGTTGTATATAAGTGCACAGAATATTGTCATCATAAAGATATCTAACGTCTAACAAAATAGCTGAAGAAGGAGATGCGAAGATTATTTTGTATGAAGATTGTAGCGCCGTGTGTACGGTCCGGTGTGTGTTCGGAACAAAAGAAGCGTTTATCATCGAACAGCAATCACCGGTTGTACAAACTGTTTTGGCGTACGGCCAGACCCTCGGCTGCTGCGCTTACTAACAACTTTATTATGCATTACCCACTGTCGTGTGAAACTAAATAAGCAACAGTTCACTTGCCAAGTTTCGACTTTACATTTTCATTAGATGCTGATCTGTCATCGCGGTACACCAATTAACGCTTCTCCTTGAAAACGCTGGGTGTATCGTCAGTTGTGGAGCTGTTTAATGAGTCTACCAGATTTTAATTGTGGTGAAGGGATATATTTTATAAAGTTTGATAGCTTATACGTTGTATATATATTGTAATAGTTTATTGATAATGTTTCGCTAGTTTACCGGTAGCGAGGTAATATTTCGCCTTGGATGGTTGTTTGAATTATGCTAACACAAATACAGATCTCGGAATTCACATGCCCGTGATTCTCACCATAATATGTATGTATCTAATATACATACATATAAAGTACCTCTAATTATAAAAATATTTTATACCAGTTCTGCAAAATAAGTATTTTATAGTAGTATTATCTTCGGTTTTACAAGATTACGAGACTTACGTAAATTGAGCAACTTACATACGTTTCCCTCAATTTATTTGAACTTTTTAAAACGGGCTGCATTTTTCAACATAACATAACATAAACTCACGCCTATATCACCGAAGGGGTAGGCAGAGGTGCACTAGCGAACTTGAACACCCACATTTCGCCGAGCTTAGTTCCGCCCCAGATGTCATAGGGGGCAAGCCTATCGCTATTTTAGGTATTATAATATGTTGCCATTTCTACTAAATTAGATAATACTACATTTTTTGGACGAGATCCAAAACTCCAACCAAATACACAGCGCATAGCATTGTTGCGTAAAGGAGCTTTAGTTGACTTATAATTTTCCACTCCAAGATCTTGTGTTAGATTACAGGTATGGCCTCTTAGATAATGAAAATTATCAGTGATGTATTAAAAAGGGTCATTTTCCAATATTTGGTAAAAATAATCCTAAATCGATAACAAGTAATCATAACGGTAGGTATACTTATATCTTTCAAACATATTATACCACTCTAAGATTAAACTGTAATCGGAGCTTCGACCAATTTCATTTGGACACACCAAGATAATCTTTGAATGAAAACGAATGAAATATGAAATCAACTCAATTTTCGATAGTTTTATTTCGCTATAAATAATCGGATTAATCAGCTGAAAGCGTGTAATCAAGGGAGAGTCGTCGCACGAGTACGACAGTACGACAGTTGGTTCGCTTCTTCGTGAGTCGCGACCCCTCTGGTCTAGTTACTACAAACTGAGCAGTGAGCACTGTACTAATTACTTTATTTAATTATGAACAAGCCGCGCCGTACGTTCTCGTGCACGCGCCATTCTATCACAGGCAGTTATTATTTTTAATTTTTCGAGAATAATATGCAGAGGCGGAGTTTCTTAAGTGGATTTACCTTCTTTTTGTCGAATGACTATTTTTAGATTTATCGTATCTTAGCTATTTTTGTCCTATACATTAGTACATAATTATAATGATACTGCTACATATAAATCTGTGGGTACTGCATTATCCTAATTTTATACACACATCAGTTCACGCTGAAGACGTAAGCAAAGACGCACTCACGATCTAGAACTCTAGAACACCCAGATTTCGCCTAGCTTAGATCCGTTCCAGATGTGATAAGGGGTGACCCTATCGCCATATCGGGTACAAATTTCAGACTCCGGGCTGACATAGAAAAACCCAATATCGCTTTACCTGTCCCGGGGATCGAACCCGTGACCTCAGCACGGTAGTTGTTCCGAAATACAGCTACGCCACCGAGGCAAACAATTCTAATTTCAATCTTAATTTTATGCTGTGTTGAAAATTATCTTAAATTGACGATTATTATTTTGGTAATATCAGATGTATTTATATATTTTTGTAATGTGTCATAATTCCTTGGAAAATAGAATTCAATAGTTATTATACAGATACAAAAATAATTATAAATTTCATTGACGTACCTACCCTTAATTAAATTTATTATTATTTGTTTGTTTTTGTTCCTATTTTTAGAATAAGGACCGTAAATACACTTTCAACCCAATATGGCTTATCTAGAAGACTTTGAAATTAAAATAGAAACATAAGGTAATTAACCCAACGTGGGCTGTTTGATCTCTGTTCGTTATAAATTTTACACAAATTACTTGGAAGTTAATTAATAATTGCCTTTTGTTAGGAACGCTTGAATTCAGTTTGTATACTTATGATACAGAACATTCGAAGTTTTGGGATATAAACACAATGGGATTCATTATATAATCCCAATGAGATTAAATATTATTATTATTGATTATAGAGGGGCTATCAAGCAAGTTTCCATATTCAAATTCAAATTCAAATTCAAATTCAAATTCAAATTCAAATTCAAATTCAAATTCAAATTCAAATTCAAATTCAAATCATTTATTCTGCAAATATGATATTTTATACCACTTTCACATGTCAATTACGAGTATATACTGATTTTAAGATATTGATAATGTAATAATGGCGTCGGCATTTCGTGGCTATCTCTGAGAAGAAATGCCGAAACAAACTCAAGGGTTAAACTCATCATACAAAAAATTTTTCTCAAACGTCAGTAGCGCCATCTACCACTTATTACAATGCGAGGGCGCTTATTACAATTTAGCACCCTAAAATGTTCTGTGAATGTTCAAGAATAACTTAAGACAATTTTATTGTCTAAACAGTATTACTCTGGCACGACCTTGCGCACGTACGTTTCAAATACGACTGAGTGATTTATGAGTTATGACCACGAGGTCACAACTTTTTGGATTATGTTTCGCGCTGTTGTCCCGTCTATATATATACTGTTGAACCTTACCATCAGGTAAGCGAATAAAAAAATAAACTTAATTTAACGTAGTAAACCACCGCCGTCAATTTAGATATCCTGTTATATAATTATGAATGTAATAAAATAAATCTAACCGCGACCCTGCGATGTATCAATTGACTTAAAAGTGGTGGAAAAAGACGGTCGATGCCCCTAACAGGAAGTGGTTGCACCCGCAAGCGCCGCAAGTGCCTCGCCTTACGTCTAGAGTAATTAATGAGTCGACCTGAGGCGGCATCATAGGCGGCACCGTCTTGGCGTCATCATTTTACAATTCAAAAGATCACTTAGAGCTTCATGGTTCATTCATTATGATTATTGAGTATATTTTGTTTTAGAACTTAGATCAAGTCAAATCAAATTATTTATTCACCAGAATGTAGTAACGTTGTGATAGTGCTTATAAATAATCCTTGTAAATTCTACCATAACAATGGTGTGAGAAATTTTCAATTATTTTATAAAATTAGTACATTAATCATAAATTCAAAAGTAAAGTTTTTTTTTTTTGGAAAGTTTTGTTTTAAATGTCAGAATACATTTTGTTATAATTAAAATCTAGACTTGGTATTGTATCTGGTTTTATTCGTACACTCTATATTTGACGTGATTTTCTGTGTGCCTATTATGTGATTTTTCTTCATTTCGTTTAAAGATATTTACTTCGCCGCGAGGATACGGGATGATATTTTACAAATTTTCAAGTGTAGTTATAACACAAAAAGATTCATCAATATGTCATGTTACTGCACCACTTCCAAAGGTAATTTTCGAAATCTAGCTATTGTAGGCCGTCCTTTCGAGAGAAAATAATTATATTGTACCTCTAGAGGTAGTGTGAGACGATTATGTACAGATGTACCAACATCTATTTATAAAATGCTTATTCATCATCATCATCGTCAGCCACTGGATGTCCAGTGCTGGACATAGGCCTCCCGAATGACACAATAATAAGCATTTTAATAGTAATAAGCATTTTAACATTTTCAAACGAGACATCATTTGAAATGGGGTAATGACCCCATATTTTACGTAAAGTAAATGTGACTTCTCAGTAACATCGTTGTAGTATTATGTATTACATCCCTACACTGCACTCTGAGAAGTTTCAAAGTTGCGCTTGTTGGGTGACGTGACATAAATACCAATGTGGTATGAATTTTGGTGCAAGTTTATGCGAATATTTATGACATCCACCTTAATCGGGAACTTTATCCGCCGAATGTTCATACTAGGTCGCCGTATGTCATTTATGGCCGCCTTATCTGTCAAAATTGTATGGCGAAGCTCAATGTAAGAATCCATTAAAGTTGAGTCGCGTTTGACCATTTGGAGGGACATAATAATTCTAAGAATAACGTTAAATATCTTATGTCTAAAGGCACTGTTTGACCATGACTATTTCGTCTATAATTGGTTAAATACATAGAAGTTGTGGACTCAAACTTTGCTATACAGCTTATATCTAACTATAAGTACAATGTAATGGTTGAAATTAGATAATTTTATTAGCCAACGTCTTTTTTTATTAGCTTACAAAGGTGGAGGAACTGGCGTTCCACCTGTTTACCATGCCCATGGACATCTCCAATGCTCTGAGCAAGCTGCTTCACGTGTGAAGAAAATAGTGAGGGTTAGGTTAGGCTAAGGTTAAGAAAGACATTTAGATCGTAATCGTTCTATATAAATCCACGCCACGATGTTGGTGTCTGTAAAACTGTTTCACTAAAATATTACACAAAACAAGATTTTTTATCTATGGTCCATTGTTCTACGAGCAGGTGACAGCTAAAATCGTTGTTTTGCGTATGTGTTTTTAGTGTTTTGTTTCGATAAAGCCAGTGCAGGAGACCCGGCTTAACACAGTGTCAATAATTCGGTAGAGCCAGTCCTTTATGCTGCACCTAAAATTATGTACAGTGGGGGTCAATTTCTTTTTACCTAACTGCACAGGAAGGTGATGTTTTCACTTGTATCGAGGCTTAACGAGTCTTATTTCAATTGAAATCAATTATGGAAAAAGGAATTCTGTGATTAAATTATAACACGAGCGTGGTTTGTTACGATCAATCTTATTGATGTCAGCACGTTCACTAACAAGGAGTAAAAGAGGTCAGACAGAAAGAAAAAGAACGGTTTTTATTGATGCAAGCATGTTACAAATTACAAAGCAACCATGTTTACTAGAGGACCTAAGCAATTTAACTGTATTCGGCACTTCAACCCTAATACGAAATACCTTCGTTTTGTGTTCAGAGCTTGTTTTAAAGTTTTACTAATTACCGAGTGGGCGCTTTGTCTGATGAGTTATTTATATGAAAGTGGTTTAATTAGGGTTTTATTTTTGGTACTAAATTACAGCGAAGTGAAGTGGTGCTGGTTGAGGCTTAGTGAGACCTTTGTAAAAGATTTTATCATACATTGTTAGTTTGATGGATCTCACACGGACGTAAAAAAAAGATGGACGGAGCGCTAGGAACATTGTAAGCAGGGTTTTCGGCCCATTAGATCTATCGACACGTAATGGCGTGTGTGTGTGCAGGTGCGCTTATGGGCGTAGATTCTCTGCGGCGTCCGTTTAACTATAGGCAAGATGGTGTAATCCTTTTTCTTTACGACCGTGGGATCTCATTGTCGAGATAAATTGACAGGTTTGAAACTAGATACTACTAGGCCCACGAATTCCAAAACTTATTGTGAATTATGAAAGTTGTGCATTATTACTTGCTTCAACGGTGAAGAAAACATTGTGAGGAAACGTATACCTGAAAATTTTCCACAAGTATTTCAAAGGTATGTTAAGTCTACTAACTCGCATTGGGCAAGAATGAACCGCATTAGTGCTCACCAAAGCGACAGCCTAAAATACGGAGCTAGTACCTTTATGGGCTTTATTATTGTGTCCAGGTTATTCTAAAATAATATTAATATTTGTAATGTATACAAAGTATCTACAAATACGTCTGGCAGATCGGACAAATACAAAGGGGATCGGTCTATCAATATTTATCCGTACGCAATCCCAAAGGCATTCGACGTGACGTCGGATAAAAAATATTTTCTACGCCTTTCCACTTCAATGTTTAAGCGCGTGTGCTCTATGGGATTAATTAGCAGTTTGTTTAAAGCTGCTTATCATTAATCAAGTTAACATATTTAATGTATAGTCTAATTTGTAACTTGCTAACAAGAAACACAAATATTATTAATTCGGCTCGAAGCTGATGCTTTCTTGAAAACGTAGTAAGTTTATCATTAAGCAAATAGAGCATTGTGTTTAGGACGATTAAGACGAATTTAGTAGGGAATTCATCTCGACAACGTTGAGTTGTCGATTTTTCATAATGTTGCTCCGGCTTATTGTCGGTCGGCTTATTAGAAAACAAAAATTTGTCGCCTCCTTGGCCTATTGGCAGCATATAATAAAGCCTGTGGACCGGAAGGTTCAGGATCATTTTCCAAGTCGGGCAAAGCAATTTTTTAATTTAACTTTCCCAATACTGGAACCTCCAGAGGGGGTTGATTTCAGGCAGGTAGCCGGTCATTAAAACTGAAACCAAATCCCTTCTGCAATATGCTTGTAAATGTATGTTGCCCCGATCCCACATTGTTGGTTAAGGGCAGGTTGAAAAATCATAGACAAATGTTTATGTGGCCCGCATATATTTGTTTCAAGTTTGGGTGTTGTGATACCGAAAGTCTCTCATAGTCTTTGACACCCACGATACAGGTTACACCTAGTGTGGGGTCAGGAGCAGGTGTGTGATTGTTGGGTATATTTATTTATTATTTATATAGACTTGATGGCCTACTTGGTACAGTGGTAGTGTATATGGGTTGTCCACTAGGATAAAATGAGTTCGTATCACAAGTCGAAAATATAGTGTTATGTGTAACACGTTCATGACACTATTTCCCCGGAACTGGATCCCGCAAAGGAAGCTGTCGTTAGGCAGGCGACCGGTCGGTAAAAGGCGAATTCTTTCTGCTACCCACATTGGATTGGAATAAGGGTGGAAGAAAACTATACTTATAATCCAGTCAAGTATAGTTACTTTTCCATGGTAGGATAAAAAATATTTTAGTTCACTATGCCTAATCTAGCTTGTGAAGATAATAAATAACAGTAATTCCACGCGTAGTTTCTTCTATTTTTACGGTTACGCAATGATTTATGTAGCGCGTTACAATTTGGTCCTAAATCATTTGGAAGAAGGTCCATTTTAACTGGTCTACTAATATTTAGTATCCCATACGCGTGTAAAAATAACGTCTACACAAATTCACGATTTGACCCGGACTGGATTACCGAAAGGAAGATTGAACTCAGACTGGCCTGGTCGTAAAAATAAAAGCCAAATCCTTTCAGCAACATGCTTGAAAAAGTATGTTTCGCCAACCGCACATTAACGTGGAATAAGGACATGTAAAAAGAAAGCAAGGAATAATATTTATATAGTTTTTATTGTGAACATAATTATCCTTAAAATCTTGTCAATATTCATTTCCCTGTATAGTTATTTTCTGTAGCATCTGTGGAACATCTGATCCATAGATAGGAATCCAATTAGACGATTATCCTTTGATGTTCCTCATTGACATGCAGGAATTCATGATCTTGAAAATGGTACTGTGTGCTGACGTAAAGTGGCAGCTTGCTATTGCGTTTCGTTCGGTGAGTGAGAATTATTTGTGCAAAATTCCCTCTTCCCTTCCCAATCCTTATTTCCTTCCCTAAGGTTGGTAACACACCCTAGATTTCTTTGGTATCAAGGATGTCTGTGGATGGTGGAGATCATTTACCATCAGGTGACGCACCTGCGCGTGCGGTCTTTGCTATAAAAATTTACAACTAATTAGAAATTGGATTAAGTGTTTTGAAGTAACTTCTTTAAAATTATGATAGTGAGACTCAGAGTTATCTTGCTTATAAATTCACGTAAAATTTGTGCGCCTCTTCTCAAGAACACAAACATAAAGTCTTAACTTTACGGAAAAGTTATCGCTTTAAGGAGTTAGTGTAAGCCATCTTACAGCAAGGGACTTGACTGAAATATTAATAGCTTTCAATGATGTGCGCCTTAAACGGATTAACAATTTCGTTGGAACATTGAAATATTATTACTTAATATTCAATTTTATCAACATAAATTAACTCGGTAGACAATAACAAATTATTTCTTCCCTCAGGCGTACACGTTAGAAATGTTTTATTGTTATGAATAATCAAAAATAAATACTGCCATCGGTTCTATAAAAAGGATCTGAGAAACGTATTCGGGATTTATTCAATTCGGTTATTCAAACATATATAGTACTAGTATCTTCTTTCGGCTCCGCCCGCGCGAATTTGCTCTAGGATCATTCTCACCTCCGCCCGCGTGAAATTATTCTAGGATCACTCTCTAGATATAAAAAAATAATCTTTACGTCTGCCAAGTGTATCTGATAACGGAAACTAGCAGACTTTTGTGATTACGCATAAAAATTGGTAGGCACTCCTTAAAAACCTTCATCCCCAATTAAGGCTTTTTAGAGTTTTTTTAGACAAAGGATAGTTTTTGTGCTTGAATTCAAACTTTACTAATAATTTTATTAAAACCGGTTCAAAAGTTTAGCCGTACAGACGTAACTATGAATAACTCTTAATATAAAGCAACTGCAAAGAGATCATCATCATCATCATCATCAGCCATAGGACGTCCACTGCTGAACATAGGCCTCCCCCATAGGCCTATGTTCAGCAAAGAGATCAATATATAACAGTTCGCACATTTCAATGGTATCTAAATAAATTAAATCTGCTCGAATTGTATTGATAATAGCAACAAAACGTAGGTATATGTAAACAAGACCATTCCCCAGAGTATCGCCGTAAATTAAAAAGAGAATGTATTCATATTCATAACAGATAAATTCATAATAAATTGAATGACGCAGTTGAAGTTGTTTTTATATGATTCAGGTAATAAAACATTGGCAAAATACTCGTAGCTTATTATATTTTCATGCTTACAAATTATTTTATATCAGTTCGGAATTGAAATTACTGTACTTTCTGAACTTGGCGTCCAAATAGCGGACAATGTAGTAGACTGTAGAGTAACAACATTTGTAACGACTACTAATGTTTTGCATGATGGGAACTATCTTTCTTTTCATATGCAATTCCCCACTCTAATGTGGAGTCGGCATAAAACATTCCAGGATCCCTACGGGGTATGCAGGATCCATGTTGGAAAAACCGCTTTGTCCGACCTGGAAACAGAACCCAGGACCTCCTGCATAGCCTTATGCACAATCAATAGACAAAGGAGGCGACTTGCAAGATAGCTACTACGAACATTCAATCGATCCCCAACAATTCAGGTTTATTCAATAACTCAAGAGAAAATTAAGACAATAAGGATAAGTACATAATTCGAATTCGAAGTCGATATTTACGAAATGAATGAAATTTTCATTTTAAACAGGACTTTATACCATCGCCTCGGTGGCGTGGTTGTATTTCGGTACGACTACCGTTCTTAGGTCTTGGGTTCGATCCCGGGTCGGGTAAAGTTATACTGGATTTTCCATATCAGCCTGGAGTCTGGAATTTCTGCCCGATATGGCGACGGGCTCGCCCCCTAATCACATCTGGGACGGAACTAAACTTGGCGAACTGTAGGTGTTCTAGTTCGCTAGTGCACCTCTGCCTACCCCTTCGGGAATACAGGCGTAAGCTTATGATGATGATGATTTATAACATCGCCTAGGATGGAAAATAAGTTTATTTAATAAGAAAAAATAATTATTTATTCATAATATAACATTAGCTCACACCTGTATCCCCGAAGGGGTAGGCAGATGCGCCCTAGCGAACTAGACACCCACATTTCGCCGAGCTTAGTTTCGTCAAAGTTATTTTTATTCATTCAGGTACTTATTTAAACATTTTATTGTTTCGAACATCCGAATTGAAATATTATATCAATGATAATATCAAAATTCTGTGTTCTTTAGAGAAAAAGGTTTAATATATTGGCAGTTAATTTTCACACATTAAACCCACATTATCGTTACTCTCTGACAAGGACACATTTCAGATCTTAGGTCGTATTTGAAAAAGTTTTTTCAGCCGCCGAGGGCATTACCCGAACTAAAAAGGATAAATGGCAAGCCTAAACGGAGTCGTATTTAGTCTACTTTAGGCTCTACGCTATCTATACAGTCTACACCAATTGTCTTTTCATTTAATTTCAAAGACTTTTGTACCTTTTTAATTAATGACAGTCTTCGTTGTCCAACGGGCAAGTAGCCGGCTGTGAATCGTGAGGCTACGGGTTTGATTACCGAGGCAAATGTTTACGTGATCTTTCTTTCTAACTGCCCTCATCCCACTAATAATTAACACACTTTTTCAAGCATTTTGCTGAAAATAATTTGGCTTAGTTGTTACAACCGGCTGCCTGCCTGACGTCAACACCCCCATTGGGGGTTCCAGTCCCAGGCAAATCAAATTAGAAAAAACGGTTTGTCCAGCCTGGGACTCGACCCCAGGTCTTCCTGGTCCACAGCCCATGTTTATGTGATACACGGATGTATTTGATCTGGGTGTCCTGCCCATATGTTCCTGATACCCGCGACCCAGGTTAAATTTAGTCTGAAGTAAGTACTATCTGTGAGACTGTTGGGTGTTTAAACACCAACATTAGTGTCGTAAGAATAAAGGAGATAGGGGATAATATTTTCGATAAAAACTATTATTTATAATCGGGATTTACTGCTCTGTAATGAAATTATACTTTTTTGGGTCGAATGTAACAGGTTTTTAGCATCATGAAACACCTAATAATGGTAAATTAAATAATAAAAAAATAAATACACCCAACAGTCACACACCTAGTCCTCCTGACCCCACACTAGTTATAACCTGTATCATGGGTGTCAGAGACTTACGGTCTCACAACACCCAGACTTGAAACAAATATCTGTGGTCCACACAAACATTTGTCTCAATGCGGGGATCGAACCCGCGGCTTCTCACTTCACAGCCGCCTACTCGCCCGCTGCGCACGGAGGCTGTCAAACACATTGTGATAACACTACGTGTATTATTCTGTAGATATATTTGTATACACCATAAATCCAGAAACACACTAAAACGAATAATAGGATTGGTTCTCATTACCACAACAATTCCGTCAGTCGTCCTCGTCACCTTTGATCGTTCACTCTAAAAGGAATGGCAAAACGTAAAACGCTGTATTCGTCGGAGGTACCTTTCAATACGTGATATTGTTATGAGCGAACACCAACAAAGGTAAAAAAAATAAAG
Organism: Clanis bilineata; assembly: GCA_036417725.1. Classification (NCBI taxonomy): domain Eukaryota; kingdom Metazoa; phylum Arthropoda; class Insecta; order Lepidoptera; family Sphingidae; genus Clanis; species Clanis bilineata. The sequence continues at coordinate 8,531,617 of CM071145.1, read as the reverse complement.
CGCGGAGAAAGTCGAAGATTCCAACGTCAGGGAAACAATGGAATATAATCGGTTCCCGTCACGTTTTACCGAAACGATGGAGCGGGCTTGTGATGAGCAGGTAAACGCCACACATCAGCTTTTATACAAGACTTAAAAATTACACCTTTTTTGTTGCCTACGAAAGCTCGGCGAAATGTGGGTGTTCTAGTTTGCTCCTGTCTACCCCTTTGGGGATACAGGCGAGTGCTTAAAAACTGACAAACTATTCTTAAAGATAAGAAGCACGTTAATGTTTTATAAGTAAGGGGGTATGTATTTTGTTTGTAGCATAGCGTAAATTTAAATAAAACTTTGCACATAGTTTGCGGGTTAACTACTTTCGAGGCAGGTTATTGATGACGTTGCTCCCAGTTCGGCATAGTTACCTGTTAACTTGGCTATAGCATTTCGAACTGCATGAATAATAACCAACACAATATACAGTATGCCAATAGTTTTGTCAATTTTATTTAGAATACTAATTAGTGTTCTATTTTGTAGAGTCACGTCTCAGGCACGGACGTAAAAAAAAAGATGGACGGAGCGCTAGGAACATTGAAAGTGAAGCAGGGTTTTCGGCTTATTCGATCAGTCGCCGCCATTATGTGTCGATGATTGAAATTGAAACACCAAAATAAGCCGGCGCTTTTAACTTCCAAATCTGGTATAGAATGAAGACTTAAATCCATTGACATTGTTCACACGCGTGTCGGCACACACAAACTTCTGTATGCGTCATTGCTTTAAGCAGCTCGGCGGTTAAAAGCTCCTATTTAATATTCGATATTACACCTTGCATTCACCAAACACTTCCTGGCATATAATTCGAAATCCAACGGTCACGACATGAAGATGACCATCACGTTGCGACGGTTATATCGCGTGAGAGCGGGAGGGAACATGACAGGCTTGCGTCAACGGCCCGCCTCAACGCTAGAGGATAGAGCCGGCATTTATCGGCGCGCATTCCCTGTCTCCGCGCGTTCCTAGCACGGATTCCGCATATGTACTTCGCGAGTGTAAAGTGAACCTACTTGTGACTGTTTTGGATGTTTTGGTCCTTCCAGCATGGGGCCGTTTGTGTTGTTAGTGATGTGCTTCAGCGTCGCCGCGGCCGAAAGAAAAATGACTGTTGCAGAAAAGTTGAAAGAAGATGCGGATCTGTCTCAGGTATTCAAAACTTTAAGAACTTCTAAGTTTTAGTTAATAAATATACAGAAATGGCTACATCAATTGTCATCCTAAAATTGTATACCAATTCAAAAACAGAGCAAAATCCAGAGGATTCGTGTATAATTATGCAAAGTCGACACCTCGTTTTGGCTGACGCATTTCGTTTCAAAGTTGTTTACACTTACAAAACCTGTTTTTGATAAGTTTCTTATATTATTATTGCTTTCGCGTAACAAAATATTAGAACTCTACATTTTAATATAATTTTTAAAGAGCAAATTTTTACTACATTTATTTTAATAAGTACCTAGGTATATTACAATCACGTTCCTATATTTTATTTAGTGAGTAAAATATTAGAGGCCCTTTAGCTAATCCTTTGTTGGTAACCTGATCACGTCGAACCGCCTAGCTAAGCTCATTTTAATGCAACTTAGCCCCGAGATGGGGTTTTGTTTCGGCTATAAATTATAATCTAATATAATATGTACCTCTACTTCTATCTACAGCATCCAGTTAGTAAGGACCTTTCTGATAACCTTACATATTATAGCGTATAAAAATATCGTATGAAGTAGGTAAGCACATTATTTTTTATGGATATAAACTCTTTTGTAGTAACGTTGCAATAATTACTGTCCGATATTGACTTTTGAATTTACATTTAACCCTTAACAGCTGCGTTTAATTACAGTGAATTAAATTTGCAATCGCCGACCATCTGCCTTTGAACTGTGAGTCACTTAGTTCGGCATTCATCGCTCGTTTTCCAGTTTATGATCATGTCGATGTCATATACGTAGATACGCTACACTACTTTCTCTACCGTACAGCTTATAATTTCTTTCTCCATAATTGCAAAAACAATTTGTGCATATCTTGGGAAATGGCTTGAAGTAATTATTAATTATGAGGCCGACATTTCAGAAAATAAACTCTGGGCGCATTTAAAGGCGTTATATGCCATAAAGTTTTGTAAACACTCGTAAAATCCTACCCTTTCAAGAAAGGGTCCCGTAATAATATTATATACTTACCATACTTTTAGGGATTATGAAATGAAACGGAAGATTACAATTAAGAGGGCAGTAAATTATGCAATACCAGTAACTCTACATTACATAGGTACCTACATATGTACAAGAGATATACCATCTAAGGTAGTATCTATTTTATTTCTGATTCAATCTCAAGGGTGGTCCCCCATCCCATATCAATTTGGTTTGACGACGATCTACGAGTACGTACGTCAGAGGAATTGGAAACTCTTCAATGAAATGCAGTAGAAGGCGGATTTTCAAGATTTTCCTTATAATCAATGGCCACATTAATTACATTAAAGGGACTTTTGACCCCAACATGTTCTTGATTCTATGCGACAACTCTACTTCATTTTATCTTGAGGCAATTTGCGAAACTTGTTCGAATTGATGATATGATTTGAATTATGGTTCATTGTAGAGATACTAAAAACACCGTTTTCTCAAATTGCCTATACATGACTTGGTGGCGTAGTGGTATTGCGTGCGCGGTACGATTATCATCCTGAGGTCTCGGGTTCGATCCCCGGGTCGGTTAGTGATATTCGATTTTTCAGCATCAGCCCGTAGTCTGGAATTTGTGCCTAATATGGCGGTAGGCTCGCCCTCAATTGCATCTGGGATAGAACTAAGCTCAGTAAAATGTGGGTGTTCAAGTTCTCTAGTGCCTCTGCCTACATCTTCAGGGATACAGGCGTGCACTGATGTAGAATTTAACAAATTGGCGTGAAACCTAATACATTATATCATTCTACGACATGCATAACGCATGATATAATACAAATTTCCATATAAATCGCATTTGTGTCACTAGTTATCCCGATTTGATCACGTATAATGGATCCGCTCTAGTTATGATCTGATTATAAACATGTAATCAGGCAAAATTAATTATCAGGAATTCCGTGCCTGCAGTGTAATTTTAATTGTGTTCGTTATAGTCAAAAGATGTGATTAATTTAATTAATTGGTTATTAATTTAAGTCCTTATTGACAATTCAGAGAACAAGGAAACTCTTAAGTACAGTTTCCATTTTTTTTTCTACCTGCCCCTATCCCATTTTAACCTGGGATTGGTGCAACATACTTTTTCAAGAATGTTGCAGAAAAGGTTTGGCTTAGTTTTTACGAGCGGCCGCCTGCCTGACGTCAACCCTCTTTGAGGGATCCAACCCGAGCAAATTATATTAGAAATTTTGCTTTGCCCGACCTGACATTCTAACCCAGGACCTCCCGGTCCACAGACCATACATGCTGCCACTGGACCAAGGAGGCGATGTATACATATTACAGTTTCCATTATATTTAACCTTATTAGATATTGAGCTATTATTATTCTCAATAATTTCGTCCTCCTGCCCTTATCCCACTCCAATAGACTGAGAACATTAATTTAATAAGGCTTTAATCTAGGATCGAAATTCTAATCAAATAATCATGTCTGTCTGTTTGCTCTCTAAAACGGCTGGACCGCTTTTGATGGGATTTAAGGGTAAAGGGTTATTCCATGGGGACGAAGTGTGTTGCAGCTTGTTTTATTAAGCCCATTAAGGTTGACTTGCATCAGTATTACTAACCTACCGTTAATCCTAACCACAAGTTAAATTGAAAAAAATGTATAAATTACATGTAATTAATTAAATGTCATTCAGATATTTTCTGTAATATACTGTAATGAATAACGTATTATTCATATTTTATTCAATTTAACTTGCGGTTAGGACTAACTGTAGGTTAGTAATAGTGGTGCAAGTCGCCCTTAGGGGGATAAATATCTAGCATCTACAAACTCTTGGACATCATAAATTTACATACATAAATAACTAAGCTCACGCCTGTATCCCTGAAGGGGTAGGCAGAGGCGCCCTAGCGAACACTCACATTTCGCCGAGCTTTGTTCCGTCCCAGATGTGATAGGGGGCGAGCCTATCGCCATAAATTTACATTTTATTAGTATCCTCTCTTCCTATCTTGTCCTCAAAGGAATTGACATAGGCCAACGTGTAATAAACGTCATTATGAATGCCGACTACGAAAATATTTTTATATTTCCTCACGACTTACCTAACTTGGTCCTTAAACGTGACGTGAGGGACGGCATTGTCACAGCATCATGTTGTAGACATTCTATGAATGATAATTTTTATTTTATAAAATACTTTGTTGCCTGCAACTTCGTTCACGTGGAAAGTTATCAACAAATCTATTCCTCAGGAACCGTTAATTTTTTTGGGATTAATAGGTAGTATGTGTTATTCGAGACTATAATCTACCGTGGGTTACCACCATCTCTTATAGCAGTATTATTATAATCTTACTTAGTTTTTTGTCCGGGAATCGATACAAGTAGGATTATAATAATACTGCTATAAGAGGTGGTGGTAACCTCCCAGATCTGGTATGCCGTTCTGGAGAGATTGAATCACAATCATTTATCAATCTAAACTTTCACATTTATTATAATAGTAAGATAACTGACAAGTGGAAGAATAAAGGACTTGCCTTTGCCCGGAGTACGGACACAATGTAGGATAAAAAAAAAGTCACGTTACTCTCGTAGCAGTAACAACTTTCACAAGTAACAAATAGTTAATGCCACATTTGACGGTTTTAAAGTATATTTTATTACATTTTAACAGACTTTATTAGTAATACGGTACTTAACTGCCACCACTCGGGCCTCCGCCTGTGCATTCAGAAAGGCAATAACTTGTCTATTAAGAAAGCACGACGGAACAAGAATTAAGACAATAAAAATAATCAAATCAATCATCGTTCGTGAAGCAAATTCATGAGGTGGTTCAAATGAGGCAGTAGGGAGAGATGGTGCTCACTGCTCATATAATTGACCCGTGCGTCTCAAACGGTCACATCCGTTTGTCTTATGACGGTCCTTTGTACTCTAACTTTATCAATGAATAGCTGGCTCTCATTACTGCTTCCAACGTTACGGGTTTAAATACTTCAATTGAAGCACATGCTAAATCACAGTCACTTTGACTCGTGGAATATGTGTATATGAAAGCTTTTTCCAAGAAATGTTTATATTATGTAACTTCTTTCGTGGAAGTTTTGAACGCGTTGTCATTAAGCATATATTTCAAAAGTGGGTAGATATTGAGAGATATCGTGGAAATATTATATTTAGTTTTCTTCGAATTGGGTGCCCTGAAGAGAACGTAGTACTTTTGTATTATATGTTAAAATAACTATTTAATTATTTAATAATATTTATTAAATTAGCAACTAAGTCGCAATAAAAGAAAAATTCCGATTGTGATTTATCAGTATCTCCAACTTCTACTTTCGCGCAAACATCAAAAGTAGATTTACTTTCATTTAAGCCCATCTCATCCCTATTAACCTCTGAAACCAATGAGGCATCTTATAGATTATTGATAATACTCTTTAACCTTCCGCCTATTTACATCGCTTAAGTTTTAACGTGTCGTCTAAGGTTACACTTACACGTGATAAAAAATCTCGATAATAGTTTTGTTTAGGTAGGTTACTGAGCATCGAATAATTTTAGGTCTGAATAATTTCGACGATTGTTGAGTGTCTTTTGAGGGTAGATATCCACAGATTGGACTATATGAACCATAATTTGTATTTTACTTTGCAGTATCTAAAAACCTCATACGTATGTTTGTATTACATTTCGCTATTTTCATCAGACATCACCCCTGCTTCACTATCATCCGCGAGAATACAGCTCTGCTCATTATGAAAGGCTGGTCTTGTTGTTTTTATACGGCTGGATGCTGAGAGTGCCATTGACTGCAACATCACACTTTTTGCCATACCTACCATAATTAAATGAATGTTACGTGCATTATATGCGATTTTACATACGAATTATTTTAAATGAATATTGTAATGTTTTTAGGCATTATTCTTTCTTTCTTCTTTCTGCCTGGCGATGTCTCGGGCTTCTGCCTTAAATACTTATGGTGTTGTAAGTACGACATTAATCAACAGTTGTAGTAGCAGATTGTCTTTCAAGTTAGAATAGCATAGACATGTCGTGACGTCCGACCTCATAGGTATTGTAATCAGCAATTTTCAAATAAAATTAGTTGTTTTATTTGTCGCCTCCTTGGTCTAGTGGCAGCATATATGGGCTGTGAATCGGGAGGTCGTGGGTACGATCCCAGGTCGGGCAAAACGAACGGACTGGATGCCTTCCCTTAGAGGGGTTGACGTCAGGCACGCAACCGGTCGTAAAAACTTAGTCAAATCCTTTCTGCAACATTCATGAAAAGTGTATTGCGCCGATCCCACATTAAGGTGGGATCAGGACAGGTAGAAAGAAAAATATTTTACTACCTCTATAGAATTTGTATTTATCGTAAATAATTCATTTTTACATTGTCTGATTCTCTCGTAACTTACGAGAACAAAAATCTATCGCACTCGTTGAGAAACTGTTGCAAATAATACATACATAATTTACAGATCGAATTCAAAGCACGTTCATATTTCTTCTTCGTGTTGTTCATAAATGAAACTGTGGATTTATTCCTGAATACAAGTTTTTAAAAGTTTATTGAAACACTCAAGGTCTTGCATTGGGTCTCTTCAAAGTTAAAAATGTAATTACTATTCAACAGTCCATTATCTCCTGTACGTTATATATTTTTATCAATATTAAATAATTTTCTTGTTATAAAACATTGGCGACCCTAAATAAATTCCAGAAGCTTACAAGTGTTCTCATCTTACCGACTTCCTCAAAGATATAGGAGTAACAGTAATTATTGTGGACAACGGCTCCCTTCGTCAATGAATGGACACTTTAATTTCATTTGAGTTTCCTTTGTGAAGGTTACGAGTTACGATGATATTATGTTACCGTATGGAGGAATCGCGGCTTACATTAAAAGCCCTCATAAGATTTAATGACAGTTTAACTACGAAAGGCCTTGACTGGTAGAAATGCTTGCTACTTAATTTGGTCTATAAATAATGTAGACTATGAAGGGGATATATATAGTAAGCGCCCCACATGCCTAATGTCGTGAATATTTAAACGAACTTTTTCACAGCTTCGCCCCATTTTTTCTGAGATTAGAAGTAGTTTCCTTTACAAAGTTTTGTAGCAACTTTAGTCCTTAAGGCTTGAATTTTAGAAAACAGCGTAATTAATACGTTAACTATTCTAAAAAGCATACTAATATTACAATAGGCTTAAATATTTTTTCTTATATAAACTTTTCAACTGCCTTTCACCCCATTAGATAAGGAATATCAAAAACTTCGGTAATATTATTTAAATAAACGAAATTTATAGGTATCTAATTTGTAGATTGCAGTGGTTTAGTCTATGCGTTGAAAGCTCATGTAATTTTTTTATGTATAGACAAAAATAAATCTAATAAAAATTGTTTTATATGTCACGACCGGCATTCGAGCCTTCATGTGGAATTCTGAAGCGCGGGCTGGAGCAAATCTAAAGTATTTTAATAACTCTTCTTGTCTACCAAATTGGGAACAGCACTCAGACATGCTGTACACACCAAAATTAAATTCCGAAGGATAAATGAGTCGCGCTGTATCGTACATGTTGTCGTTCAAAGCGTATTTTTATAACACGATTTCAAAATTCCGCTTTTTTCGAAATTCGAAACTTTTGTAATAAAGCGAATGAATTCTAATCAAACGAATAGATAATATATGATTTAACGTAGCTTGAAGTGATGATTCGTTGGAGCGCGAGTTGTTTTTATTCTGTCATGTTTTAAGGCCCGGTCTGCTTAATTGGAATCGGGGTGAGCCGTAGGAAATTACGAAAGCTTTGATGTAAAATTGTTCCAACGCCGTGGCAAGTGATAAGTGCTCGATGAAAATGTTGCGGTTCGCCTCCCACTCCCTGTTCAAAGTGTTATTTTATGGGAAATGAACTCTCTGTTTGGGATTCTTTTTGGTGTTATTTTGTATCGAACTACCTCGTAGGATGTTCTGTCATCTGATGTGACAACATATACTTGTGTTACTTATTTGTCATAAAAAAACTGGACAATTTAAATAATCCAATTCGTTGATCACGTATTGTTCTTTTCAAGGACAGTTGCATGCCATGTAATGACGTTTTAACTGCTATAAAAACAATATTTGGTGCACACAAGTGGAATGATATAAAATATATTTTTAATATTCTTTCACTCGCGGCTCCGTCTGCGTGGAAATCCGTTTTTTCGTCATATTTCTGAGATAAAAGTATTGCCTCATCTTTGTCACTCTCTACCACCTAAACTATTGTTACTCTGTTATTAGTAAAACAATAAACACACAATCCTATTACATTCATTATTCTAAATCATAACTATAAATACTGTGCCAAATCGCAGTTACGAAATTGTGAAATAGTGTATTTTATCAGTTAAAACGCCCGGCCATAACTTTTTTATTACTTCATGACGTGAAGTTAACTACAAACAAATAAAAGTTCAAAACCAAGCTTATAAAATACATTTTAGGTGTCAGTTGCCACTAAAATAACATGATGAAATTGTCAGGGGGGTTACCACCACCTCTTATAGCAGTATTATTATCATATTACTTGTACCGATTCCCATACAAAACAAACGAAGAAAGATTATAATAATACTGCTATAAGAGGTGGTGGTAACCCTGCAGTACTCAGTACCGAGTTTACGCTTCTGTTATTCATTTTTGCCAGCTATTTTGTATCATCTCTAGATGAAGGTTGAATCTGATATTGAATCTATCATTGTAAGTAGAATATACAGAGCATAGGGAATATTTAACGCGTTTTACTGGGCTATAAATGCATTACCGAATGTTTCAAAAGGAAATTTCAATCCCGAGCCAGACACAATCATTCGAACACAATACAAATTGAACCAAAAATTGGCAATAAGTAAAAATATATTTACCGCTCGGCATCCCGGCCACGACACATCCTGTCATGCTTCCTGCGCTCCAGAGGTGACGAAGTATCAATTGGTGAAGAATTCAATAACGCCAGTAGATACAGGCGTTTCTATGTTCTGACGCACCTCTGCTATACTTTCGTATTCTGACGACGTGCGTTCGACACCTGAGATGTGTGTACAGTGTACACCATCTGCTTACATATGTAAACGTATTTTAACGTCTCACGGAGACGTGACTGTGAACAATGGACAAAACTTTGGGAATTATGTCAGGAAGGATGCTAGTTCCATGACTACTAATTTTGGGGTTTTCAAATGATAATTATTACAGATAGAATCAGTTTAGTTTTTCTCCGCTTTAAATATACCTCTATAAAAAGTGTCCTTTCTTAGATAAAGATATAGATAGTAACTTTTTATTGTACACACACAGAAAATAGATAACATTAAATGACATAAAAAACTATGCCACGAGTAGCGGCCTTATTGCTAAAAGCGATCTCTTCCAGGCAACCACCTTTCTTTTTTATTCTGAGATGGAAAATAAAAGCAGCCATTAATAACTTAATCACCCACAAATTAAAATAGCTTTATTCTCAAAATTGTCCAATCAATATTGCTATTTTGGTCTTACCAGATAATTTCTTTCTTGTATTTGAATCGTAAATATAAGTGGGCGTCTTTATTTAAGGTTTTGCCTAAAACAGCTAGGTACTACACGAATACATGATGCACAAGTTGAAGTATGTTATTTTTATTTGTAGGTACATTCAATGGCAGCTTTTCAATGAACTGTAGCAAAAAACCGCTCTTTAGATATAAGATCAATATAAAAATAGCTGAAATATTTAGAATTTCGCACACAGTGGCACTTTGGAATTGTGGATCCATTCTATGTAAAATTGCTGGTGGCCGTTTTTTGGGATACCTGCCTTGCGTGATACCATGGACCTGCACTGCCTGCTGTTTGCAGTCAGCATGTGAAATTTCACGTGGCTTGCAAGTATTTGTTGAATGACGGTTGTACGGAATTTGCGCAAATTCCTGTGCAAAATTTACGCTGGATTTATCGCTGGCATAAAATGTAGAACACCAACTTCTTGTTGTCTATGGTTAAGTCACGCGACCAGACTCACAAAACAAGTAAAACATTAAAATTTTAGCACACAAAATATATCCTTCAAAGGAACCGGGGCGGCAATAGGACCTGTTAACACTCTGAGGATTCTCCATAATTAATGTAATTCAGAGATGGTTTATTAGTGAAATTTCATTGGAATTTCCTTATACTCTTAAAGAAGTTTATTGTCTCAAAATGTTCATATTTAGAAAGTTATGTCATCATCACCTGCAGCCATAAGATATCTATTAAAAATTATTTACTTAAATTACAATGTTTATGTTATACTAGTTGTTGCTCGCGACTCCGTTCGCGTGGAAATTTATTTTCCGAAGTATAAAGTAGCCCATGTGTTATTCTGATGTATAATTTAAGTAGGTAACCATAAAGTTTCATCAAAATCCATTCAACAGTTTTTGCGTGAAAGAGTAACAAACATACACACATACACACATACTCACGAACTTTCACGTGTATAATATTAGTAGGAATTACATTATTTATGGACATTATTTATCTAGAGAGCGCAAGTCCGTTTTATTTAAACCAGAATATCTGCGTGAAATATCTATATCTAGCGGCTTTAGATTATAATATCAATTCCTTTTTTAAAGGTTAACAACGCACGAACGATTCCTCTGGAGTTGAAGATGGTCATGGCAGTGCGGACGTGTCTAATTAATTCCCATCAGAGTACTTACTGCTCCTGTATTTTCTGCTATATCATATATCTAAAAATTAAGTTTATTACAAATTATAGTATACTGCCGTCCTCAAGCTAAAATGCCGTTAACTAAATAAACCTAATTTTGATATGTTTCCAAAAAACGTGGAAAATATTATGGTCCCTAAAGATGTCATAGACTTATGGTTATTTTTAATCTTAAAGTTATTAAGTCTATTAAATATAAAAGGCACAGTCTAATAAACCTCTAAGAATAATATTTTTAACGTTTTTTGGAGACATCTCAAAATTAGGTTTATTCACTTAACGGTATTTTAGATTGAGGACGGCAGTATATCGAACGTTGAAAGACCAATTCAGAATAAGCCTGAACCAAAGTTTATGTTTGAAAAATGTAAGGAGACTGAATGAGGCAAAAGAGGCGTGCAAGAATTGTGGCAAGTGGAAACCTGTTATATCTGACTACCCCTGCGGGAAAAGGGCATGACTCTATGCTTAATGAAATAGACAGGCTGGTTTCATTTAGAATATTCTTATAATGGGGGTCGGGTGACGGGTCAGATAAGTTGTAACTCGAACTGTATGTAAATAGCGGTGGGGTCGGGACAGCGACTCGACTGACAGTGATGCGGGTGACGAGCACTCATCTGATGGATACGTAGCCCACACTCACTAAAAAAAAAACAGATTCATGCTTTTTACATCATATTTTGGAAACGACTAGTCAAGGGACGATAAAATTGAGGAGGGAATTTTTTATTGATTCTGGATTAATTCGCTTTGCAGTTAACATTTCATCATCATCATCTACAGACTGTACACTGCTGCACATGGGCCTCCTCCAAAGATTTCCAAACTGATCTGTTGGCGGCAAAATCCTTCCGTAACTGATATTTGCATGTATTTATATAATTATTTGGCAGATAATGTAGTAATGTGTGTAATTAAGTATAAATTCTTATTTTTATGCCATGTCTGTTGAAATTCGTTCTTAAGACAATAGTGTAAGTGGGCTTAAACATGTTTATTGTATTTGATTGAGTACGGGGACTTTACAATTGCACAAAAGGATAACATTGTTTAAATGTAACATCATACCAACATATTGTGACCTCGAGAACTTCTCTACACAAAATGTCGAGTCAGAAAATGTTAATAAATAACCAGGCGTTGCATAAGTATCGGGGGTCAGGCGGGCAAAGGTTGCTACAATAAATTGCGTGAAGATATACTTTACTAAAACTGACCTAAAAGGTAGCGTCATGACCTACGCTTTCTATAGAAACTAGCCGGATTTGTGTAACAAAGAAATCACTGGCTAAAGATGGATGAGACCTTTGGTCAGCCTTCATATTAAACGTTAGTACTTTCATAAAATACATGTCAGCACTAATTATGTTATTGCGTTGTCTATTAACACACACTTATAGCAGCAGTATTATATTTAGAGCACAGGTCTTTGGGGGAGGCCTATATTCAGCAGTGGACGTCCTATGGCTGATGATGATGATGATGATGATGATTGAAATAAAACTATTTTTACGGATTCTATCACGATTAGGTTTTGATTATTATTCCCTAAATAATGATGATGATAGAACACAGTATTACATAACTGATAAAGGATTGCATGATAGATTCCTTCAAGCACAGGGAGAGATCTTCAGACACGCTCAGACGGATGGCGCGCCTCACGGCAGTCACGAGTCACGACTCACGACACACAGGCATTGCGAAACTAATAGATACCTATTATATGTTGAGAGTTTGGAAATTGTAGTATTGGTTACTTGACCTTGGTTAGTATATAGTTCTCCTGCCTTTGTTTTTTTTTCGGGAACATGTGCAACGCTCATATATCTTAGTGCCACTTGACCACGGGAGTGACTTGCTATTTGCTAATATTATAGAACTCAGTAAATAGAACTTACAAATCATAAAGTAAATAAAATACACCTAAAACTTTCTTTTTTTAGTTTATGTTCTTATTATTCTTTTACTTTTATAGCCATTTTAGGTAATAATTTGATAAAATTTTGTTACGTAGTCTTTTTACATCATATAAAACTATAATATCGCAGACAAACTGCAAGAGATGAATCTAATAATCATACTTGGTACTAGATGCATGTATCTGTCAGCCGTCTAATGCAGACATCGTGATGTGGATAGGCTCCTTTATATTCAAAATATTGGGTGCACGTCTAGCTTTGTTGGAAAATATTATGCGAACATTATTCTGGTACAAACGAAACTGAGCAGACGAAAATGTTGTAAAGATATTTTATTAAACGTGTGATATTATATACGTTACTTCTTTTATTCCAACATTCATATTCGGGCGAAGATTCTGTTGGCTGTCAATCAGAAATATTTAGCTGATACAGTGATAAAATGTGGACATTCTGAGATCAGTTTATATTTAATTCGATTGTTCATTAAAGTACCAACTTCATGTCTGCCGTTTCCATTTTGGATGACAAAATCTCGGCGTGTTATGGAAATATTTTGATGGTAAGCTTTTGCGTAGTAGGCGACGAATACACGCTACGTGTAATGGAGATGGCGCGATGGCGTACACAGCATAATAATCCCATTACGCCTCCTTGAATACGAAATTTTCAATCACGGTCTAAAAGTTTCAAGAAGAAAAAGAAGTTCCATGTTTTTTTGGAAACAAGGCGATTTTGGACATACATAATTAATGTTGAAAAAGTAGCCAACAACATTTTAAAATAAACTTATTTTTACTTATTTGCCTTTGTGAAGATTTTACGAAAATCCATTAGAGAATATTTGAAAGGATTACCTCTCCACGGACGGTGTACGACGAATGGTTCCTCTCGACGCGAACCATTGAACGTGATGTGCTGGAGTCTCGACTCTATTGTCTACGGGCATCCGTCGTGTTATCGCATTACCCCGCCTTCCTCTTTTATACAGTTATACAGCTGCATCCCTCGTAAAAAGTACTTAAACGGGGCTCGGGAGCCACTCGCTTATCGGCTTTTTTTGTCAAAAACCCGTGCGATATACCTACACATTTGTTTACCCTCAACATGTTGACATTAATAAAATATTTCATTTCATAGTGTAAATAACGTCGAGACCTGAGGCAAAATTTGTAAATTACTTCGGCGTAATATGTTACGAATTTGTCGAAGTTGGAATTTGTTTTGATGTTCGAGTCTTAATACCTATAACAGCTGTTCTCACTTACAATTTTATTAAATTGATGAATATCCAGTTTCAAAGTATCACAACTTCGAGCAGTATTTTAGGTGAAAGAAAAGACGGTTATCATTTTACTGTAGACATAAAGAACCTTTATATATCCCAAAAATCCATTAGCAGTGCCACCCCGTTATCTCGTCATTTCTCTTTGATTTTAAAATACGTGCATGGCCCATTTAATGCGTCATCGTGGTTAATTTATTGCCTTTAGCGCGCTGCCCTTCAGCAATAAAAGTCGATGAGCCGGAATCTATATGCCAAAAGTTCCACAATGCTGTAATAATCTGGTATTATTATTCACCACGCTTCCTGGTGCATCACGAAGGGACCCGGACAGGATATTCCGAACGTCGTGATTTATTGTCTTTGATACTATTAGGCATTGCTAATTTGTATATGGCATAAATCGTAAACAGTACATAATTATGTTATTATTCATAAGGTCGTTAATATTCATTAGGAATTGAAATAAAGATGTATTTAACTAAAAAAGTCGATTGCTATTACCATGTGATCTCTCAATGACAGTTTTTGTTTATGTTTTTAAAATGTCATTTTTATTATTCTATTGTTGCCTCAATAAACTGGAATTCTGCTTTTACGCTGACTAAATTCTACATGTTTTTCGTTTTCTATAGAAAATCGTAAATAGCCTGTCTGTTCAAAAGCATTTGCAATTTAAATTACTTTCCTGCAACTAACGCTAGTACGAAAGCCCGAGCTTGTAACTTTCGTTTACTCGATAAAATGAATTCGCAAAGCTTTCACTTGCGATCATATCGTTAGTTACAGTACTGGGTATTCATTAAAACACTCAGTTTAATATTAATACAATGTTTGTTTAAACACTGCATGTTGGCAGTGTAGTCACTTTGCCCTATCCAGATAAAAAAAAATGCACTTCGCGGTAGACGTATTGTACGAAAATCGTAAATTAATATAAAACAATTCCTGAGTTGTCTTCTCTAATTGTCTTCAGCGGGTTTAGAATAGTGGCTTATGTGCTAGTCGAATAGAATAAATGTATGGGAATGACATAAGAGTACGCCGCATATAGCGTACTCATATGTCATTCATATACATTTATTATATTCGACTATTCTATTCGACTATTCTATTCGACTAGCGCATAAGCCACTTGTCTAAACCCGCATTTATTAGTGTTTACGGATTCATTAGTAAAATATTTATCTACCTATATTGAGTTAAGAAAAGCATTGTACATTTTCTAATATGATGACATAATAAAGTTGGCCAACATTGTAAAACAAACAGACTTTATGAATTGATGTTGTAACTTATAAAGTTTGAACACTTTCAGGCTGTTACAATATTGACGCGAAGAATCTGCAAACATTTTAAAACTTAGACTCAAAATTAACGAGCTTTGGAGTGAATGAACTTTATGGAAAAAGCCGCTTCGTTTTATTTCTAAATACAGAAGGAATTTTTAGGTTGCTATAAAGATTTTCGAGAAATTCCTGATTGAAACGAATATGTACGTTATTAAATTAATCCATCATATTTTGCTTCTAGTCCAACAACTTTTGTAAAGATACGAGTAAGTAGATATTACAAGAAAGTTAGAAAGAATGTTTATAGATAAAAACGCCCCTTGTTTTTATATTTGCGAACAATAACTCCAACTAAAGTTCAAGAGACATTAAGGCATTATAAAACTTTACTATTCGTAGTAGCAAATAAATAAATTACTAATGCTTATCCAGATTAGGAACGGTGAATAAACTATCATTGAATGCCATTAAATGTCGTCTAATTCAACAAAAAAGTACGCTAAAGTACAGGGTATTTGGTATGTAATCCACGATGTTATTTGTCATAGTTACCGGTTTTGTGTGGGTAATAATCTCTACTGTTTTTTGTCGCAGTATGTTTGGGGTATAAAATATGGTTGTTGTGAAACTCTCTATTGTTAACGCGTTAGCTCAGCAACACGTAACATCTGACAATAGTCGTTGCACCATTGTTATTGCTAATTGAAAATGCGGGCATAATCGATACTTTCTATATTATATTTTTCTATATAAATCATAATATTTAAGCGTTGAGATTAAACAAAATGAGGTTTTCTATAGAGTGCAGCTGTTTATTCCATTGTTTATTAAGTTACGTAACATAGTTGTTTGCGGTGTGGTATTCAGTTAAAAAGTAGGTAAATTGAAGGAAACCTTTCAAGTGTTGTTCCGGTTTCGAGCGAAATGCCTGCTGGTAACTCCTATGGCTTCCGCCTGGCGCTGACCGCAGCGTACCAACTCGCTTACATCGACCCGGTGAATTAATAACGAACCTTCTTCGCTAACTTAGTTACGCTGTACGTAACGTACTATTATTTATGTTACAGAAGACCATGCATGCACTTATAAGATAAAAACAATTTATTTATTTACACACTGAGAATATATGTTAATGTTACGTCATTAAAATAAATTCAACGTCTTTTCGCTTAAAAACGTAAATTGCTCTTTGCGGTGGGCTTGAATGGTTCTATCGGGGATTTAGTAAATTACGTAAAGGATGAATTTAGTGCCGGAAAATGGTAAGTTAATGACAAAGAGATTTAATATTACTAACTATAGGGGGCTATCAAGCAAGTTTCCATATAAATAAATTGATCTCAAACATCAGTACCGCCATCAACTACTTATTACAATGCGAGGGCGATTATTACAATTTACACCCTAGAATATTTTGTGAATGGTTAAAAATCACGTAAGATAAGTTTATTCTCTTAATATCATTTCGCTGGCGCGCGTATATTTCAAATAAACTAAGCGACTTATGACCACTAGGTTATAACTTTTGGATCACAATTTCTGTGCTGTTATCCGGTCTATATACTGTTGAATATCTTTGGTAGATTGTGAAGTGAAGTTGAAGTGCTCCAGTTCGTAAATATCCAAGATTTAAATGGACGAATAGCCCAAACACCAAATATATTGATAAAATATTTGTGATGCGGAAATATATGATCGCAGTTTTCGTAACTCTATAGTCTGATTTATTCGGGTCCGGTTTCAAATAAATGGACGTCCTGTCTTCAAACCATCAATAAAATGTTCACAAACACATCGATCAGCCGACGGTTTGTCTTGGAACAAATCTAGTGGCGGAGACAGTTGAACAAGTATTTTATGGATTCGATTACTGAATCAATACAATGTAGCAGGTAAGCTTTCAACAATGGATCCCAAACAAAATGGTTAAAATTCGTGAGATATATTGTAACTGTTTTATGCGGTAATAAAAATCATCATACTTCGGTCCTTATCCCATGTGCGATAATAAAAATGAAACACTGAACAAGGATGAAAACAATTTTAACGCAATAAAATACAGTCAATTTTCAGTTGTCACTACAAGTACCCAGTACCTTAATGGTTATTCTTTCTACCTGCCCTTATCCCACCTTAATGTGGTGTCGCTAAACGCTTTCTTTTTAGCATGTTGCAGAAATGATTAGTTTTTACGACCGACAGCCTGCCTGATGTTCACCATCCTTCTGGGGGATCCAATACCGTGCAAACAAAATTTAAAAAATCAGTTTGCTCGACCAGGAAATCGAACCTCCCGGTCCACGGCCCATATATGCTGCCACTAGACCAAGAAGCGACCAAATATTATAATAATTTAAAAAACATAAATTCAAATAACTCTAAATTCATTCGTAATATTCCTCTTATAGTAGCCCGTTCATAATACAGCCTCGTTAAAATTCCAAGCTCATTTTCAAAGAAAGTTAATTGAAACTTAGCAATTCTTTAAAAAGCGAGGAGCTACCTAGATTCTTTCAAGCTTATCAAAATCTTCAACAAAGGGTCCTGTTGTCCTCGAACGGCTCATATTGAATGCAACTGAGCGCGCGACTCAGCGAGCGGCAAATCAAAAGGTCTGCTGTAGCGCCTGTAGGGTCGAGCACACTGCGCCCAACGAGCTGAGCTATTGAACCGCTACACATATTACTTACAGTAACCTTTGATATGTGAGATGGAAATCAGATATTTCTGATGTCTGATAATAGTCGCCAGCAATTTAATTTGAGGAAGCATTTTTAAGTAGATATACTTTAAATTAATAAATATATTAATTTGATTTAGATCCCTCTGCCTCGGCGGCGTAGTTGTATTTCGGTATGACTACCGTCGTGAGGTCTCGGGTTCGATCACCGGGTCGGCCAAAGTGATATTGAGTTTTTTCAAATTCAGTATCAGCCCGGAGTCTGAAAGTTCCCAATATCGCGCTCTATCACATTTGGGATGAAACTGAGCTAGGCGAAATGTGGATGTTATAGTTTGCCAGTCCGCCTCTGACGACGCCTTCGTCCCCAAAACGTCCACGTAACGATACAGCGTTATAAAAACCAAATAATTTTATTATTATTACACAAAAAACTCAACATAAAATCATATCTAAGAAAAATCTTTGTAAAAATACTTACTGAAGAGAAATTATGATAATCCAGTATCTCGCAGTGTATGTGAGCCTTTATGCGGGAATGACTATGCCGGTGGTCTGATGTTGAGGCTGGCTCAGTTATTAGTAGTTTGTTATTATAGGATAGACTGAAATATCTTACTATAACTGATTCGCTTTGTAATCAATGACATAGTACAATGAACATTGTTGACAAATACCTTTGGGATTAATTACTGTTTGATTGTTAACGCATTATTCCGTGAAGATGCATCAATCGAGCGTGACTGGGGCTAAAGGGGATGTTTCTATATTGAGCTAAAGTTCATAAGTTCTACTGAACCTTGTTAATTATTCTAGAGAGAAAATTAGTTGTAGAAATACTTTTTTTTAGACCAGAGGCTAGCAAACGAGCAGGTGGGTCACCTGATGGTAAGTAATCTCCACAGCCCTTAGACGCCCAAGGCACTAAAAGAATCATGAGTGCGTTATCAACTTAAAAGGAGGGAAATTGGCATTGGGAAAGGGAGGGAAGGGCGAATTGGGTCATCGGAAATCTCACTCACCGAACGAAATACGACAGCAAGCTGCCACTTTACGTCGGTTTTCTATGAGACAGTGGTATTAATCAAACCACTCGATCCGGCCCGTTTCTACTGTAACTGCCTACAGCGTGGCTCTACCACTCAATTCTTAAAATATGAATATTATAGAATATAAGCCTCTACTGGTGGCTTCGACCGTCTTCATCTTTCCGATCGTAATTGGCTTGTTTCTTCATACAAACTTCGAAACACCCTTATCCCCCTCTTAAAATGGAAATCTAAAAAACCTTTCTTAGCGGATGCTTAAGTCATAGAATAAACGTATGTCCCGAATTTCAGCTTTCTGGTCTTATTGTTTTGGCTGTGCATTGATAGTCAGGCAGAACCACTCTGTAAGTGTGGATTTATTTTGATTTGTTAAAGAGAAACTTTAATGTAAGCCGAGCACTAAAAGTGTGAATGGGGGAAAGGAGGCAAGTAATCGTTCTACTAACAAGTCATTCCCAGAGAAAACAGCAAGTATGGAGCAAATTGAATTTCATGCAATAAGTAATAAAGTTCTGACCGAGGATGGAAAAACTGTTCAAACTATTATGAGTTAAATAGGAGTCGTTTGAAAAGATCAGTGAACTGCTTACATCTACTACAATATTATAAAGCTGAAAATATTGTTTGTGTGAACGTATTTTGAAAATAATTTAACTGTTAGTAAGCTACATTTTCCTCAATTAAATAATATAATGGAACTTAAAGACATCATCAACTTTGATTTATGTCGGATTTTTACAATTTTAAATAAAAAAATGTATTGTCCGATCTGGGCTTTGAACACAAATTTTCACGTACCTACTCTCAGGCTATGTAGGCTGCCACTAGACCAATAAAGTGGTAACATAACACAAGCTCACGCCTGTATCCCCAAAGAGGTAGGCAGAGGTGCACTAGCGAACTAGTACACCCACATTTTGTCAAGTTTAGTTCCGTCCCAGATGTGATAGGGGGCGAGCTTATCGCCATATCGAGCACAAATTCCAGACTCCGAGCTGATATGGAAATATCCAATATCACTTTGCTCGACCCGGGGATCGAACCCGAGGCCTCAGGACGGTAGTCGTACCGAAATACAACCACGCCACCGAGGCAGTAAATAAAGTGGTACTCTGTTATTATTACGCAGCGTAGTAGTCTATTCAATTGTGACAAGTATAATATTTTTTTACCTATAATACCCTATTAAACAAACATTTACTTACGTTTACACCAAAATATTTACCAGAGAGCTATAATGTTTAAATTACCGTATAAATCTAGCAAGTATTCAAGTTATAGGGTGCTTCGTAAAAAGGCAGACACTGAACGAAGCGTTCTGCCTTAAAGCCGATCATAAATTCAAATGTACAATACACATGAGTCTAAAAGGCGAATTGAAAACCTTCGCGAAATACTTGCGAATCACGCTATAAGTTTATGAATAATAATTTTACCAAAACAACGAACATTTAGTAGTGAGATTGTATATTTATGAAAACAAAGAGATAAGGACACAATTGGCGCTTTTATTGAATTTTAATGTAAAACGAAATTGCCTAAAAGCAATTGTAAAAAGCTATGGCGTGACTCTCGACGTCAAAGATCGCAATTTGTTCACGGATTCCAGTGGAATTACGCACAAAAACACTTTGGGTCAGTACCACGATTTAGTTCTTCAATCGGATTGATTGGTTCAACCGTACGATAACGCCGCTGGCTAGTGGTTTAGAAAGGACGAAAAAAATACAGACACTTTTATTGTAATATCTTTTAACGGATTTTCATAACTTATATTGTTTTAGATTAGGTTAGAGTATATTTCTTTCTGCGTTTATTTCATCAAATAATTGTCGCTGACTGATTTGTAAATAAAAACCAACAGTGTGACATAATTAGTTTTTGCAGTTTTCATGACAATGCCTCGGTGCCGTGGCTGTATTTCGGTACGACTATCGTCCTGAAGTTTAGGGTTTGATCCCCGGGTCAGGCAGTGTGATGTTGGATTTTCCCATATCAGCCCGGAGTCTGGAATTTGTGCCCGATAAGGCGATGGGCTCGCCCCTTATCACATCTGGGACGGAACTAAGCTACGGCGAAATTTAGGTGTTCTAGTTCTCTAGTGCACCTCTGCCTATCCCTTCGGGGATACAGGCGTGAGCTTATGTTATGTCATAACTTAATTTTAAAATAATTAATTTATAAGTAAGTCCTACAGGAATGTGTATTTATTTATGGACATTTTATTCAATACGTAGAACCTCGTACATAATATATCCTGCCAAGGCACCCATTTAACTAAAACAAACACTGTTTATATAATTGGTGTACTCAAGATTTATAACGGTATCGTCTCGTACAAAATACAAATGCAATGTTTCCTGTGCAAATACGATCACTCAGTGTCCTCTGTAAATAGCTTTTAGAGAGATTCCGCTTGGACAAAATTCATTTCCAAGTTCCTCAACATTTACATAACTGCTCAAAAATTTACAAAGTACATTTGGAGTAATTAGAGATAGCTGGTTAAGTCCAGATATCCACAGACGGAATACTTGCTTGAATGCGAGCTCTATTGTTCATGGATTCATCCACAGTTTGCCGTTTAACTGCTTGACATTCAAATTGTCTTTGTCTATTTTCTTGATAAACGCACGCTTGAGAGAATGTATTTATTTGGTTATGTATATATCATTATTTATATTGTGTATGTCATCTAGGCAAGAAGATATATTTTCTCTGAAAATAAAACCTTTTTCAATAAAGTCAATTTATAATGTTCTAAGAAGTCAATCAGTTGTAATCGATTTTATTACTATTGTATTTTTTTTCTACCTGCCCTTATCCCACCTTAATGTGGGGTCGATGTAACCTTTGCAGAGAAGATTTGGCTTAGTGTTTACGACCGGCTGCCTACCTGACGTCAACCCCTTTTGAGGGACCTAGTCCCGGGCAAATTAAATTAGAATATTTGCTTTGCACGACCTGGGCATCAAATCCAGGACCTTCCAGTCTACAGCCCATACATATACACAACACAACACATACCAACGAGGCGATATTATACTACTGTATAATAAATTAAAATACATTGCAATAAAACATTTGTTTAAGTATAATTATTATAATATATATGTCGTATGCATTAAATTAACTTTCCTTGCAGACACAAACAATATATTCAATGATAATACATGTAGCCGTAAATGAAGTGCCTTATGTTTCATTCATTGCGAATGCAGTGGCTTGTTATCAACGAAACAAAGCTCGCCGATTGTTCGTACAAATTTAATCAGTACCTTTCAACCTTTGGGAGGGTCGACGCGGGCATTAGGAGTGCAAGTAAACAGAAATCTGGCGATGATTTGGCGCTTGCATACATTATGCATGATGTCACATATGGCGCATTCATTTTTCAACAGATTTGTTGGATAGGGATTTAGTTGTAGCTTTAGTATAGTTTAATCCCTCGCATTTATATTTTGGTTATAATAGCGCCAGTTACGGCTTAAAGTAACACAGTAATTAGCATTTTTAAATTAAAGAAGTTGACTGGCGGAAGTGATTATTTTATGCAACATGCTTGAAAAATGGTTTGCAGTGGGATTAGGGCAGGTAGAAAGAAAAAGGTTACAAACAACTTAGTGGGTTACGTTAATTGGGAAAGTAACTATACATTTTTCACATACGATTACACGGTGAAAAACTTGCTATATAACTATGCTATTCTGCGCTAGTTCGGTCAGAATTCGGGACCATTCTAGTGTTTAATTTGGTTAAATGAAGAATTACGAGATTATCTATGATCAACATTATAATTGACCTGCATTGTGCACAATATCAGGTGTAATTTTGAAACATTTTCAGATTTAAATAAATAAAGTGGTTTATTTAATAGTCTTTGTCTACCACACTGACCCCATGCGGTCTCAAATAATTCATAGTAAGTAAAATCAGTAGCCCTCTTGGACCTCAATAATTCATTACTAAGTTATATTTTACTCAGCGGGATGTTTCTACCCCACTGAGCTTACGACAAACCCCTGTGATACTAAAATGATTAATCACGTCGCGTAAATGCGGCAGATAAAATGTTTCTTTCTAAAATTTGTATTATTTTTCAATATTTTACCATTTTGTTATTCTCAATTCTAAATATCCTGATTTCCGAATGTTATACATTGAAATAAAACTATTTTTATGGATTCTATCACGATTTGTTTTAATTTTTATGCCTGACGTTTTGAAGGCTTTGCAGTCTTTTGGATGGATTTTTACGAATCTACTGTTATATAGATTATACATCAAAATAAAACAGGCTACTTTTACCCCGGAAAATAACATTTATCCCGGAATAGATTTTCCGGAATAAATTTCACGCAAATGAAGTCGCGGGCATCATCTACTACACTATATACCCTTATCACTATTTATAGTAGGTGGTTTTTGAATGTGGCTCCAGCGGTGAAACTGTGTGTTAAATTTCATCCAAATCCATGTAGTTGTGAACGCATGATTTGTATGTCACAAACTGTCAATTTCTCAACTTTAGTATTTATAGGTTTAGTAGAACTGTACGCGTATAAAGCCATTTATGTAGCAATAAAATCCAGAAAATGGGTTACCAAGACACAAAAAGAGTCATGGCTGCGTTCCCAACGTAAAAGAAGAAGAGTAGCGTTTGTGAAAGTGGGGGAGATTGGGCCATTGATTAGTGATTTATAAACACTATTGACTATAAACCGAACAGCAATAACTGTCGCAGAGATAAAATAAAGAAACTACACATGTCGTAAGCATTAACTTATTGCGTAATTACGTAACAAATTTCAGCTGTAGTGCAAAAGAAAGAATGTAGGTTATTGACCCGATGTTGATGTTACTCGTATAGAGTACTACAGACGTTTATAGTCACCATCCTCCGGCGCCGAAGAGACTACGACGACGAGCGACGGCGCGACAATCCGGCGCCAGCGTGCGCTCCATTCCGAAAATCAACGACTTTGCTCAATTTATCTGGAGAAAAGTGGCATCAAATATATTCACTACATGTTGCAATTAGGAGCTCATAAAATTATACTGAATATTATAACTGTAGGCCGCTTCCAACAGGTCGATCTGGAAATCTTTGGTGGAGGCCTATGTTCAGCAGTGGACGTCCTATGGCTGATGATGATGATGATGATTATAACTTTGATGTTTTTACAAACGTTAAGTCCTGTGTCGTTATCCGAGGTCGGACAGCGTGGTTTTCTAACAAGATTGGATCCGTCGGGATGTGACGTGATGTGAGTTGTGAGATTTGACGACGGCAGGCGGCTATAAAAACTAAGCCAAATTCTCTCTGCAATATCATGAAAAGTGTGTGGCGCCGACTCTACATTGCAGTGGGATGACATACACTATTATATGTGTTGATAGTTTGACTGTGTATATATTTGTAAATTCTTGAATGTGTGATTTGATGAAGTGATTTTAAAATGTTTGTTAATCAACCAGGCCAAATAATGAGTGGACGGATTAGCTAGATAACAAGTAAACTCATCTGGGTTATCAACAAAGGCTAATTTTTATCCTAGAAATAGAATATTTTTGAAACTTCGAGCAAAAGCACAATATATTTTTGGAAGATTTTATTTTTTCATTAATGTAAGAGTTTCTGCTAGTTAAAATCAGCTTATACAAAATGAACAATATATAAGCGAAAATTTCTAATATTTTCTTTTACCTTAGAAAACTTAAAAGCAACTTTTGCTAGAATTAAAAGAAACTCAAATCTCTACAAAAACTTTTAATCACTAATGGATTTGCCTTAACCATAATATTTAATGGAAAAAAGAATTTTCAAATTCGACATGCAGCTGCGACAATAAAATTCAATCACTTAATTTAATAAGATTTTATCAAAAAAGCTTTCTCAAGTCTACGCACACTTTAACGACTTTAAGGAAGGGTTTAATAAGTAATATGCATAAAGACAGACGCCCTTTGCGTAAGAAAATTTGTTTGTAACCTTAACATACAAAATTTTCATAAAAACTCAAAGTGTCGGGTTCGATCCCGGGTCGGGCAAAGTGATATTGTTTTTTTTTTTCAATATAGGCCCGGAGTCTGGAATTTGTGCCCGATATGGTGATAGGCTCGCCCCCTATCACATCTGGGACGGAACAAAGCTCGGCGAAATGTTAGTGTTCTAGTTGGCTAGTGCGCCTCTGCCCACCCCTTCGGAGATGATATTATGTCAAAAGCTATCTTGAGTACTATTACCTACTTAAAATGTTGTTAGAGCAACGAAACTAATTTTTTCTTCCTTATCTTTTTTAACGTGATATATATTTTAATAACCTCACCAAGAACACATTGAACCGTCCTCAGAATTACTTTCGTAGCTATTATTTAAAAGAATAATAACGCCCAGTGTCTTGAAAGCTGGTCATTGACCAGATTAATTAAACATCAGTAAAGTCGCATATCAAATAAAAACTGCCAGCGTGATCGAGTGCTTTTGATTTGAAAATCCGAATTGTTTTGACAGCGTTGATAAAAATCGAGTATGTGCTTTTCTCACAGACATGGAGCTCATCCGACATGTTATTTTCGTATTCCGTTAACACCAACATTTCACATAATAGTTTTAACCACAATACAAGTGATGTATTTATCTTACTACTTTCGTTTCGTTTCACTCTCTAGTCTGACAAGACTTTTCTGGATTCGTTACGGAACCTTAAGAATTTATTTTGTATGTTTTATATCCCGTGGTCATTAGAGAAATAGTCACTAACGCTGTCTGTACATAACGGGAATGAGAATAGAGTTTATTTCGTGTTCAAGGTATCATCATCATCATCATCATGAATTATGATGGTTGGGGTTCTCGCAGTGCTTGTTGTTTTGTAAAATATGAAGCTGTTGGATTTTTATATTCCCCATGGAACAAAAGTTAACAGCACTGGGAGTTACTTGTTTAGAAAATATCATAAATATATATTTTTCCTGAAGGAATATGAATGATAAAAGAATAAAAAATATGAATATTTTACTTATTTATGGAATGCGATAAACAAGTCGCAGATTTTAACCACTTTGCATAACCTTATTTAAAGCAAGCAAGAAAAACCCAAAAACACTTTCATTAGAAGAAAAGCAATTACTTTTAGACAAGTTATAAACAAAGAGATTGAAAAATAGAATTTTAAATGCTAGATGCCAGAGGAATGCTACAAAAAACAATTTATGGGTACTGGATGTAATAAAATAAAACTGTAGGCTTTGGTAAGGTATTTGAATGATTCGGGAAGATTTCGTTCATGACGCGTCGGGTTTGTTTTATGGGCTGATTCAGCGTAAGTAGAACGATTGGCACGTACGTCTAATAGCCCTATCGATATCTTTATATCCCACAATCCCAGCGATTTCTTTTGGCAAAATCGTACAAGTGATACCTTCTATATACATGAGATCGCCCTAATCGCATTGAGCTTTTGTAACACATCGACTCTCCCTATGACGATTTCCTTTCTATATTTCATTTTTGATATGGAAAAATGTAAGGTTGCTTTGTAATGTTATATTAAATTATTGCAAAGAATTAAATGTATGTACTTTATTTTTACATCAAGAAGCTTAGAATTGTAAGTTGACAATAAAACTCCGATAACTCATAAATGTTGCAGAGATGATTTCGTAATCAAATTATAAGTGTCGTAATATAGTCAAGTTTATTATACAATTTGAAATAATTGGTAATTTACAATAAAAATACAGTCCGCAAATAAAAACTGTGATGAATGGAATTCTTTAACGCAAACTGGAGTAATTCGTAATGAATTATATTTTTTAATTAAAACGCTGCAAGCAAATGTCGCTAAGCGGCAAGGTAAGGCTCTGATTGCGCCACAGTTTATGTGCCAACAAAGAAGCTTAACAAAGTGGAACATTTTCTCTACTTTCTCCCTCATTAATTAGACGCGTTTCAACTACAATATCCATCTTATAATTGTATCCGGAAATTAAAAAGAGGCGCAAAAGAAATTAAAAGGTTTTTAAAGTGTCTCGGATCTTTTTTATGTTACGCGTATTTACGTTGAAGGCATTTGTAATAAGTAACATGGAATTGTTGGGAAACAGCTGGAAAGCTGGGCTTTTAGATAAAACGCAAATTATTTTATGCCCGCGACATTTACACACAGTTTTTATTTTTCTATTTGGCTAATTTTGCGACAGTGTGAACTGTTTAGTGATGATTGATTTTTTAATATTTAGTTCATGATATTGTAGCGTATCTAAATGAAGTTTGGAGCAGGAGATCCTGGTTACGAATCGTATGTTGAGCAAAGCATTTTTATAACTCGATTGGGGGACTGGACTGCACAAAAGGGGTTGATGTCGGTCATAAATATAAAGACAAATCCATTCTGTAACATACTTAATAACATATACGTTGCGTGGGTTCCACATTTCAGTGATATAAGAACAGATGGAAGATGAAGATTCAAAACAGATAATATCGATTTTAAGTAGAGATAATGATTATAAATATGACAGATATTCATATATATATATATAAACACTTATTATATTCATAGAAAAATACAATCATAAAGTCCGCCTTTTAACGTTGCCTTTCATTTTAAACTCATAAATGTTATAAAATAACTCTACAATCATCATCATCATCATCAGCAGCAGCAGCCACAGGACGTCCACTGCTGGACATAGGCCTCCCCCAAAAATATACAATATTATAACATTATTATTGTTTATTTAAACGTGTTCATATAGTCATAACTGATAACTTATAAAGATAACGCCAAATATACATTTCACCGGCTCAAATTCACATCGTTTAAAACTTTAGATTAATCGGCATCTACCCCGTTTCCAACTGAAGATGTGATTTATCACAGTTGTTTTAAATCTGCCTCGGTGGCGTGGTGGTATTTCGGTACGACTACGGTTCTGAGGTTTCGGGTTCGATCCCCGGGTCGGGCAAAGTAATATTGGATTTTTCCATATTAGCCCGGAGTCTGGAATTTGTGCCCGATATGGCGATAGGCTCGCCCCCTATCACATCTGGGACTGAACTAAGCTCGGCGAAATGTGGGTGTTCTAGTTCGCTAGTGCGCCTCTGCCTACCCCTTCGGGGATACAGGCGTGAGCTTATGTGTGTGTGTTTTAAATCACTGACAACAATGGTTCCAGCAACGCTTAACCAAGTAGAAACTGTGTCGCTACAAATATATTATCCCTTTTTATCTTTTTTATTTATCTATTGCTTCGGTGCTATAAATAAACTTCAGGCAGGGGTCTAATATAAGCAGTCGGTTATTCTGGAAAAGTAAATATATTTTATTAATGGCAAATTACTTTTCGCATTATTTATGTTCCAAGCGCCTTATGGAGTTTTGTCGTGGGTCCGTGGCGCATTGACTGTAGTCTTTGAGTGTACCTACCAAGTTGATTTAGGTAGTAACCGTTTTTTTAAAGCACAGACTGGTAAGAGTTTTAGAAAGCCGGATCCTGGCAATAGACCCAGATAACGCAGAAAGAAAGACACTAGTAAACGAGCAAATGGTCATCTGATGGTAAGTTACCTCCTTCGTTCATAGACATCCATGATATCGAAAGCATCATGGACGTATTGCCAACGTTAAAGAGGAGAAGTTAGGTAACGAGGGGATTGCGTCAGCGGAAATCGCAGTAATTGAACGAAACGCAGCAAGCAGCTAACTTACGTATAATTTTTATTGTGCATCAATCAAATTGATTTATGCTTACACAAAAGGTTGAAATCGATCTATATTATGTAGTTAGTCGGTTAATAAAGAGATATAGGTAGTGGTATTAAGTTTATGATTTTCGAGTTTATATTTTCGATAATTAATTCACCAATATGCGCATAATCTCTCAGGGCGACTTGCAGCATTACTAATCTAGAGTTAGTCCTAAACTCAATTTGACTTACATGTCATTTGTATATTTTAATTTAAACGATTTATCTTAAATCTAATTAAGATAAATCGTGATTTATCTAAGTGCTGCGGCGCTAATGCTATAGGATATTTTTCATTTCGATAAAGTGATTTCATAGTAAGAAAGCGATTGTAAGGCTGGCGGGATCACGGGCAAAAGCTATTGTTTAATATTGCGTTTAAAAACTGTTTCTAGTTGCGTATTGTATAGACCGTGACGTCACCAACAGGTGTTGCCTAGATTCACACGTGCATAGTGATTGCACAACCGCACTCTATTTTCAATAAATAACAGGCACAGTAACAGGTTACTCCTTTGTATACTATTATATACAAAATAAATCTTGTCTAAACGATTTACGCTTAACATAAGCTCACGCCCTAAAGAGGAAGGCAGAGGCGCACTAGCGAACTAGTACACCTACATCTCACCGAGCTTAGTTCCGTCCCAGATGTAATAGGGGGCGAGCCTATCGCCATATCGGGCACAAATTCCAGACTCCGAGCTGATATGGAAAAATTAAATATCACTTTGCCCGACCCGGGGATCGAACCCGAGACCTCAGGACAGTAGTCGTACCGAAATACAACCACGCCACCGAGGCAGTCCGGTTTTACGGACTAAACGACCTATTTACGGTTTAAACCTTACAAAATTGTTATATTACATTTGATTAGATGATGTAGGCGAATAAATTGGTATTTGCGAGAGTACGTATCTGCTTTTTTTGTAATTGACATTTTTAATATTGATGCATATTTTTCGACGATTTTCTGCAATACTAGGTGTTTTATACTATTTTTTTCAAAAGGTTTCCTAAATTTAAAAATTTACAGATATCTAAAGAACATGTTTTCAGTATCTATTATGACTACATTTAAAATATCACATGGAGTACAATAGTCGATACTTGGGGTATCTATCTAAGGCGGACGTTACGCGGTTAACATCTGAAATTGGTATTTTAAATTTGGTATAATCGAATCTAGCTATCGCTTTTACAATTTTGGTTATAAGTCAGAAATGTTGGCCGTAGGTTCTAAACTATTTGAAAACATCAACATAAAGCATTGCTGCCAATCTTTCTTCTGATGAATATTTCCCAACAAAGAATTCCATTCAAATTTTACAAAAGCAATATTTGAACACGAAATTTTCGTCGGTGAGTTATCCCTTTAATGTAGCTCTCTCACAGAATTCGTTACAACTTTCCATTTTCGCCGTCACTCATTCTGTCTGGAGAATTCGTGAGAACGAATTTGTCAAATTGAATTACAATTTTATGCTCTCAATTACTTATCAAACATTTGATTTTTATAGGCCGTCATAATGTTACGTCGGTGGCGAAATTCTTTAGGTAAGGAATGAAAGCGGATAACTTTTAAATAAGAGTCCTCTTTCAACTCTTAATGGTGGAAGACGGAAAGGGCAAGTATTACCAGCTTTTTCATTTGATAACAAATCCAGCAGGTCGATTATCTAAGGTTTCATTTGTGGAAACAACGTTGCGGCATCGTTGCGGCAACGATGTTTTCATTTTTGTATTCAGCAAGGTACAAAGCGCACGCACTAGCGGTATGCGTGATGACAGCGCTTATGCGAACTAGCTCTCACTCGAGCGAGGCGTTTGACATAAATGTATGGAAAATGGTATTCTCTATGACCCAACAACGTTGAACGCTCCGTCGATCTCAACAATGTGCGCTGCGGGAGCTCGTCGTCGATCACAACGTATGTGGCGTTTCTTAGATAATCAACCTGCTGGTCAAATTTGTGTGGCGAATATAATTTCTGGCAGTCAGTCCGTCTTCGTACCTATGAAGTTCAAATAATGAAATAAATTCTTCAATACTGTATACACAAACATTCGAATTTCCATGCGAATATGATTCAATCGACTCCAGCAAAAACGTTTCGCATCACCATAACTTGTTGTTATCATCATCATCATCTTCAGTCATAGGACGTCCACTGCTGGACATAGGGGTCCCCCAAAGATTTCCAGATCGTCGCGGCCTGTATCCAGCGACCTCCTGTGACCTAAAGACTATCTAGACTAAATTATTGTTAGACGCAATCATCAGAATATTTGGCGAAAATGTCGATTATTTTACTCGTAATGCAGATGATTCAGAACCAACTCCACTTTTGATATCGTATATTTAAAATACATTTATTCCATATCAAATAATGCATAATTATATGAAACTAATACATTTAGTTCTGCTATCTATATCTCTACGAATAATGTACCATTAGGTTTTATCGTGCGCTGCTTGAAAAATAAAATAAGGAAAGTGATATGGTTATTAGTCGGCAAATAGTTCCATAAATTATACGTTATCGCCTAACTAGGAACAACAAAACTTACGATTGTTTCGGTAAGCAAACGTGGCAATAAACATAAAAGGTATACTTAGTTATGAAATACAAGGCATGGGTAGCCCAAAATATAACGAAATTGCATCAGTAATTTACTAGAATATGTTTAATAAAAGCAAATAATAAAATACTGAAACCTCCTATAAGATATTACAATGGCCGACGTTATAAACTAATAACAATTTCTATTTTTAATTAATTTACATGTCGGCATTGTAAATCTGGTATAATGTATAAGACCTTAATTTAAAAGAATTTACTCGGGCCTTTTTATAAGCCACGGACAGAAAAGTAATTGTCTGTAAAGAAAAGGGTGTTTTGGCACAAAAATAATATTTTAGTTTCTATTTTATTATAGAACCACCGGCGTAATATATCTTTTTTGCAAATATCTTTTCTTTCTTTCAACCTGCCCTTATCCCACAATGTGTGGTTGCCGCAACTCTTGTCCAGCACGTTGCAGAAATGATTCGGCTTAGTTTCGTGACCGGCTGCTTGCCTAACCTTCAACTCCCTCTTGTTGGTTCCAGTCCCAGGAAAATCAAATTAGAAAAATGGCTTTGAACCTGAAAAACCTGGGAATCGAACCCAGGACCTCCTGGTCCGCTGGCTATATATGCTGCCACTAGACCAAGGAGGAGTTTTTGCAAATATATTAGATTTTGTTAAATCTGTCCCTGTGGAAAACAATACATAAATGTAGAAATGTTCATAAAAATACTTTAATGCGCGCTCGGGCTATAAAGTTAATCCATAGACATTTGGTCGACACAGAGGTACATTTATTATAATTTGCCTTTCAGATTACTGAACTCACAACAATTTGTTGTATCATCCTTTCAGTTGTTTTGATTTGACACTCTTTTGTAAACATTCAATCAATTTGAGAAAATAAATAATTCTATGCCAGCCAATTCGTTCAATTTGTTGAAAGTCGTTACCTCTACAATAGACTTATGTACAAACACAATTCAATGCTGGTGACCCTTTAGTTTGGGGCAAAAGAGCGAGCTCTATTATGAGTTCCGCACAGACCGACAGTTATAAATCCCCACATGAATCATACACGAACGTTTCATTATTCGAGATATGGGATTCTAAAGAGTACATTTCTCCCGCTGTGTAAACACAATGAATTAAATCAGATTAACACTTTTACATCAGACGCTTTGTAAACACATTCTAATCAAGATTAGGGGTGTCACGATTCTTTACATCACGTCAACAAAGGGCGAGTAAATCTGAGTTGAAATAAACAATTTCACACGTTGTTATTAGGGTGGAGCTCGACGATTTTATCTCAATGGGTTTAAATTTAAAATAAACAGAAGCTATTTATTATTGCCAATAAGCATTTGGACACTCGGTCGTAAAAAAGGTTATAAAAGGGAGTTAATAAGAGAGAAAATGGAACAGTTAAGGCTTTTTACAACGCTGTTTTATCTTTTGTCCCGAATACAACTAAGTATGGGAATTGTATCTGCATACATCACACATAAATAATACAGTACAAGTGATCTCATTACTAGGGGCCATCTGCTAAAACCACTTAGAATTAAGTGTATCATATACTACTCCCGTTCTAATGTACACACTATAAGATAAAACACAAAGAACTCCAGTCTTCCACGACCATTCCTGCAGCTTCCTTTTATAATAAAACCTGGTAATATTGGATTGCCTCGGTGGCGTGGTAGTATTCCAGTACGACTACCGTCCCGAGGTCTCGGGTTCGATTCCCGGTCAGGCAAAGTGATATTGAATTTTTCCATATCGGCTTGGAGTCTGGAATTTGTCCCCGATATGGTGATAGGCTCGCCCCCTATCACATATGGGACGGAACTAAGCTTGGCAAAATGTGGGTGCACTAGTTCACTAGTGCGCCTCTGCCTACCCCTTCGGGAATGCAGGCATGAGCTTATGTATGTATGTATGTATGTGATTTACATTATATCATGTTCCCAGTAAATAGGGAAATGACCGTAGCCTCAACTTCGACATATTTGCATGACGTAAATGGATGAAGTTAAAAGCGCTTTTATGTTGTTTACTTTGCCGTTGACTAAAGTCAAAGGCGGAGCTGAATATATTGAGTTCCCTAATATCCCAGTGAAATCCTAGTTCAGTCCATGATGTTAGTCATTAGTTCAGTTCATAACTCAATGTATAGGAACGAAGGCCACAGAGCCATTAGGGTCCAATAGACAATTTAAGGTACTTTCCAGCTGCCCTTATCCTAATGTGGGTCGGCGCAACACATTTTTATGCATGTTGCCAAAATGATTCGGCTTATTTATTTTACCACCGATTACCTACTTGTCCACCTACTCTCTGAAAAGACTGCCTAATCTGGGAATATCTGCCATTTGTACGAGGTAAAGAAATCTTAAATAGGTACGTTATGTTCTCATTCATTTTTTGTGCTCTTGAAGGCTCCAAACGGTGTACCCAAGGGGCCCTGCATAATCTAACACGGCCTTGACTCTATCTAAGCTAGAGATTTTGGGAAAACAAATATTTCTAAAATACACTTCATCCTTAAATCCAAAACTTTAGTAAAACATATCGTTAAATTAATGACTTATCTTTAAATTCGTTAACCTATCAATTTAATTATGGGCCCAATATATTTAGAGGTACTTAGAAAGTTAAATCATATTTTGTTAACAGATAACTGAATTGGTGTAAGCATTATTATAATACGAAACAAGGAAATTGAAAAATTATCTCGGGGAAAGTAATAAAATTATGTAGATGGAACAGGGGAAAAAGTGAAGAATTAGTCATTTTGTTCGAATAAACTTAATTTGTCGCGGCTTTTAGACTAAATTTTGAGCGCAATAATGAAGGAATTCATCGCAACAATTCTTATTTCACATAAAATAAAAAAATACTAAATCAATTAAATTACTAAATAATAAGTTTAACAAATCTTTCTAGATTTGATGAAAGTGTTCTCATACATGAGGTCAATAATTATGTATTTGTAGGTATAAATTTTTTATTCACATTTTTTATGACTGCCTAAGTGTAGTGGTTGTATTTCGGTACGATTACCGTCCTGAGTTCTCGGGTTCGATCCCCGGGTGGAGCAAAGTTATATTGGGTTTTTTTTAATTCAGTATCAGTCCGGAGTCTGGAATTTGTGCCCGATGGCGATAGGCTGGCTCCTTATTAAATCTGAGACGGAAATAAGCTCGGCAAAAAGTTGGTGTTCTATTCCGACTCTGTCTACCCCTTCGTGGATACAGGCGTGAGCTTATGTATATAGTTTTTCCCATCCCAATGTGGGTTTGACGCACCGCACATGAATTGTGGACCAGGAGGTCCCTGTTTCGGATCTCAGGTCGGGAAAAACTTTTCCAACACGATGTGCCCAGGACTAGCAAAGTCAGGCAAGGAACCGACAATAAAAAATATTTCACTTCAGCAAAGTTCTTGAAAAGGTGTGTTGCGCCGACCCTACATTAAGGTGGGATAAGGGCAGGAAAAACACTAAACGGCTAATTTCTGAGCGTATTGTTTATAGGCAACGCAACGATAACAGTTACAGTAAAATATTTATTATATAAACGTTTATTTAGGGATTAAAAAATTAAAACGTAAATAAGTTTTGTACTCGAGTGCTGGATAATCCCAAAAAAAAAATTTAAATAGATGACTACTATAGAGTAGCACAATTTCTTACCTGCTTGGTTTAGCGACGGCCGCGGCGTGAATAGGCTGTTGATCTGGAGGTTCAGGGTTTAAATCCTAAGTCCGGAAAAGCAGTTTCCCGACACGACTTGCCCGGGATCCCCCAGAGTGTTGAAGTCATACAGCCGGTCGTAAAAATTAAAGCCAAATTCTTTCAGTATCGGGCTTGAGAGAGGATGTTTCGAAGACCCCACATTAAAGTGGGATGAGGGCAGGTGGAAGAAGATTAAAGTGAATTTTTTACAATATTGCATTTTGGATCAATTTTCCAACTGTAGTGCCATACTACGAGTACTTAACATGCAGTTGCCGAAAAGCTTTTTAATTAATATTTTAAATGATAACTCGCTGTCCATGGCTTTTAAACTCACGCTGCTCTGAACATATCTGTAATTAATTTAGCTTAAAACTGATTAAATACTCGGACGCTTTTTAAAGAGCCAATTTGTTGTTTTTAACAAGTAGGTGCTCATTAGGCCTGGTAATATGGTTTTTGATAAAAACAGAATCTTTATTATCTTTCTTTATAACTCTACCCTTAGTTTAATACTACCTACTAGAATCTAATTGAAAATAAATATTATTTAATATCAATGTATCTATGACAGGTATTTTAAACAGATTCAGATGCTGTATACAGTTATCTCCACAGCACACAGCTACTATCACATAGAAAATATATCCTGTGGCCCAAATCCTCCTCTCTTCACAATCCTTATTCCTTCCTTAAAGAGCGGCAATGTCCTCATGGTACTTTAGGAATCGCCGGTGTTTACGAGTAGTACAAAATAATTAGTTTTAGGTGACTCTTAATTCATCATCATCATCATTAGCCACAGGAAGTCTACTGCTGGACATAGGCCACCCCAAAGATTTCCATATCGACCTGTTGAAAGCGAACCGATAGCCGATGGGGCAGAAAAGTTCTCGAGTGGAGACCACATACCGGCAAGCGCAGCTTTGGACATCCACCTGCTAATGGACAGATGACTTGATAAAGGTCGCAGGAAGTGGCTGGCCTCTTGATTGCTGCTGTTTTATTAATCCATGTGTTTCTTATAAGCCGTTTCTTATGTCTGTTCTTATGTTTATTCTTATATGTCGTGTGTGTCATTTGTAAAGTTCTAAAAACGATTTCCTTTCAAAACATATATATTAATCTTGTGGACACTTGAAAGTAGTTGTAAAACCAACTTTATTACGGTTCCTACAGAAGTACTCTCAGTAAAGTGTACTTACTTTCCGTCACCTAACGAACTTGCCCGACGGAGAAGCTCTCAATAGTTTTCATCGAAGTTTCTATGATCATTT
This sequence comes from Clanis bilineata, assembly GCA_036417725.1. Lineage (NCBI taxonomy): Eukaryota > Metazoa > Arthropoda > Insecta > Lepidoptera > Sphingidae > Clanis > Clanis bilineata. Next base: position 8,495,078 of record CM071145.1, on the reverse strand, counting down.
GTGTTTGTAGTTTACAACTTGAAAACACTGACAAATATTAGTGTAAAAGTTAATGACAATAAACCAAAGTTTAAACCGACTTCAAAACTTCAATCGTCACGTCTATGATGTTTGTTAAGGAGTTTAGGACGTACGTCTTCCACATTAAGTCTTGACAAAATTTATGATCATCCTTGGAGTAAGGCCTCAAGTCTCCCTTTCTTTCTACCTGCCCTTATATGTGGGGTCGGCGCAACACACTTTTTCAAGCATGTTGCAGAAAGGATTTGGCTTAGTTTTTACGACCGGCTGCCTGCCTGGCGTCGCCCCTCTCGGGGGGAAGTCTCTATCGGATATAACAAAAATTGTTGAAAATCGGTCCATATTTCCCGATATAGCGTTATTATACTTAAAAAAATAAGATCCACTACCTTTTGAAGTCGGTTAAAAACAAACACAGAATACAAAAATGACTAACACAGACCTTAATCACGTATTGAATTGCAATGAATCCACCGAATTATAATTAACTACACAAAATGCGTTCATAGATAACGGAGTAACATGAAATTTAACATTCAATACGTACATTATGATCCCAATAACTAAATAACGTAGATAAAATATTACGTTGCCATGAACTTAAACTGTGGGGGACGCAAAGGATGTTAGAATGTTCCCCCAAATTTGTTGCTGGATTGCGTAGGTTTCAAATGCCAGTGAAACAAGATGCGATGGGAAAAAACGTGTATTTCGTCTTTACCAGAAACAGTATTTTACATATATACAAGACGTCAATAACGCTATTCTTGCTGTTATTACTTGCTGACTACTTGCTGACTACTTGCTGTTTTCTTGCTATTTTGATTCTTCCGAACTGAACTGGACTGAACTGGCGCTGCCGGCTACCGTCGCTATACTTCAGTGCAGCGACGGCTCGGCAGTCTGCGTCAGGTGCGCCGGCTGTAGGCGGCGAGTCGGCCAATCGGGGCGCGCAGCGTGCGCTGCCCCGCGGGCGCGGGACGGGGGGGCACGTGTCGTGCCACGTGCCGCGAGAGGGGGACACCCGATTTGGGCGTCCCGCTCCCACACTATAAAATGATTTGCGATGAAGGAATAAAATTTATTAGAGTTTGATTGTTCGTCCTGCACATTCTCCCGCCGTGCGTTGCTCGGCGAGTCGGGAGCGACGCAATCTTCTCCCGTGCAGGACTCGGGCGCCGCTGCATGCGGCGCGATGATGCGGCAGGGCGCCGCCACTGGCGGCTGCGCTGCTGATTGCCCGCAGGGTTGCGGGCTGAGTTCCGCGCTCGGCCGGCGTGGTTGGTCACCACGCTCGGCAGGCGCGGGCTGGACTCCTGATGATGCTGGCGGGGCGGCAGGCAAGGCCGGCGCGGACTAATAGCCGCGCTCGGCAGGCGCCGGCTGACCGCCTGGCATGGTCGTCGGCGGCCGTGTACCGCACTCAGAGGGCGCGGGCTGGCGGCCGGCCGACGGATGTGGAGCTGGAGGGTGCCGGCGCGGACTGTGAGCCGCGCTCGGCTGATGCTGGCTGGCTGTTGCGCACGGTCGTCGGCGGCCGCGTACCGCACTCAGAGGGCGCGGGCTGGCGGCCGGCCGACGGATGTGGAGAGCTGGAGGGCGCCGGCGCGGACTGTGAGCCGCGCTCGGCTGGCGCTGGCTGGCTGCCGCGCGAGTCTGGCGCTGGCAGCGTACGGCGCTTGGTGTTTGCGGGCTGTTTGCTCCGCGGTTCCGGCGCTGGCAATATGCGGCGCTCGGAGTATGCGAGCTGAGTGCTCTGCATGGTCGGCGCGGGCTGGTCACCACACGTGACCGGCGCAGGATGTCCGGCGCACACGGCCGGCGCGGGCTGACAGCCGTGTCCGACCGGCACGGGCTGGTTACCGCGCTCGATCGGCACGGACTGCGTACCGCGCTTAGCCTGTGCGCACCGTGCACCTGGTTCGGCTGGTGTGGTGATGTTACCGCGCTCGTCTGTTGGATCTTCTGCTGGCTCGATGGTGACGATCTTCTTCACAGGGCGACGTAGTATGCCACCCTTGGTGGCGATGTCCACCACTCTGATGGTGCCGTCCGGTCCTGGATGCGTGGCGGTGATGCGTCCCCGGATCCACGTGTTTCGTGGCAGTGTTCCATCCACGACCCGCACTAGGTCGCCGATGCGGGGCACGGGTCCTCTCCCGTGCGGCTCCCGCCGGTTGCGTAGCTCGGGGAGGTACTCCCGGAGCCAACGCGCCCAGAAGGAGTCGGCGAGGTGCTGCGTTGCTCGTAGACTGGCGTGCGGGCCGTAGGCGTGGTCAGCGGGGAAGCTCGGAGCGGCGAATGGGCCCTGACCGCCCAACAGGAAGTGGTTGGGCGTCAGGGCCTCCGGGTCCTCGGGGTCAACTGACACATGTGTCAGCGGGCGGCTGTTCACTGTGAATTCGATTTCTGTCAATAAGGTGGCCAGCGTTTCTTCATTAGGCTTCTTTTCTTCTAATACTGCCATGAGTGCAGTCTTAACTGATCGTACGAGGCGCTCCCATGCACCTCCCATGAATGGCGCAGCTGGAGGAATGAACCTCCAACGTATGGCTCTTCTTGACGCCTCTTGTTCGGCACCTTTGAGAAGAGCGTGTCGCAGCTCTTTCTGAGCTCCATGAAAGTTGGTGGAGTGCAGGAGCTTGTGGTGGTAGCGGTCGCACTCATCGACACCACACTGCTTTTGTTTGCAGCTGTGCTGCCTATTGCGCCGCTTCAAGCACCTGAAACATAGGCGACCTTTCTTCGCCGCGTCCCACCTCGCGTTAACATCTGCGTTTTTGAAACGCGTGCAGTCTATGATGGCGTGACCCTCCTTTTCACAAAATTCACAGTGAGTGCCCGGCTTTTCCGATGCTGCATGCACTCGTTGTCGTCGGGGCGCTTCATTGCCCGGTTTGGCGGGGGGGCGGTCAGTGATCACTTCCGCCGTCGCAAATGGGCTACACAATTCCGCTTCTCTATTGATAAAGCGGCAAAATTTAAGGAGGTCAGGCTCACCTTTTGATTGTCCGGCGGCGAACTCGTACCACTGTCTCTTGAGTGTCGGTGTTATTTTTTCAATTAGCAACTTTGTTACCTCCGGGTTGTAGAGGTAGAGGGCGCAGTCGAGCGCCTGTAGAGTACCGACGATATTCTGGATCCTGGTCGCGAAGGTGCAAAGGTCGCGCGGTGCTTCGGTGAGACGCGGCAGCATGCGTAGACGCTCGATCTCGGCTGTGGCGATTGATTCGGGTCGTCCAAAACGCGTCTCCAAAGTCTTCATTACCCCGCTCGGGTCGGCGTTGGTGATGAGTAGTCCTTGCACGGCTTCCTTGGCTGTTCCTCGAAGGCTGCGACGTAGGCGAGACATATTCTCGATCGGCGAGAAGTGGTGTGCCGTCTCATTGTAGGCGGCGCGGAACGTTAACCAATCTTGGTGTGCTCCGTTAAATGTTGGCAACTCCGAATATTTCAGTGGTTGCCGGTGCTGTGCAGCTTGCACAGCCTGCGTGATAGCAGATGCCAATTCACGCAGATCGTTCGTGGGTCCACCCGAGTTCCGACACGCGTCGGGCGGTAACCAGGCCGCGGGTTCGATTCCCGGACCTAAATTCGCGGATCGCGAAGTACCACAGTTCGGCTGCCAGGACGCGGCGGTGGTCACTGGTAGCTGTGGTTTCGTTGTTTCGTGCCAACCCGCGGACACTGGTGGCATTCGCGGAATATCGGCATTCGCGGCGTTGTGTTCGGCGGCGAACGTTGCGTTGTTCGCGTTTGAGCGATCGATGCCGTCGGTGAATACTCGCGGTGGAAGCGCGGCACCCGTGTGCATGATTTCGGGTTCGGCGAACGTTCGCGAATGCTGAGTGATGTTCGCGATCGAGCGGTCGAGGCCGTCGGAAAACACTTGCGGTGGAGGCGCGGCACCCGTGTGCGCATATTCGGGTTCGGCGAACGTTCGCGAACGTTGCGGGATGTTCGCGGTCAAGCGGTCGGCATCGTCGACAGACACTCGCGGCGGCGGCGCAGCACCCGTGTGCGCGTATTCGGGCTCGGCGAACGTTCGCGAACGTTGCGGGATGTTCGCGGTCAAGCGGTCGGCATCGTCGACAGACACTCACGGCGGCGGCGCAGCACCCGTGTGCGCGTGATCTATTTCGGCGGTGAACACTCGCGACGGTTGCACTATATACGCGCGGTCGAAAGCAGCGGTGCTCACTCGCGGGAGTTGTGCATACCAGGACGTGGCGGTCGTCTCTGGTAGCGGGGGTGGAAGCGCACGCGTTGCGCATTCCATATTCGCGGATGGTATAGACGACGTCGGGGGGCGCGGGGTTGGGAGCGCGGCGATGGCTCCCGCCGGTGCGGTCGCCCGGTTGTCCCAGGACGCTGTGGCGGTTCCTGGGACGGCGGCGGCGGCCGACGGCTGTAAGGTCTGCGCAGCGTGCGCAGGTTGCGCCTCCGACGTTGCATGCGGCCGGCTGGTTATTGCGAGCATTTGGTTATTTTCTAACCAGCTCTGTAGCCGACCGTCATGCTCGACCTCGGTGATGACGGAGTCTACGTCATCTTCCGCGCTATCTTCGGCTTCGATTACGGCCAGCCTGGCGGCGGCTAGCTCGAGCCTCGATTTCGCGAGTTCAGCCCTGGCTTCGGCCAGGCGGCGTGCCTTGGTTTTCCTGCTTCCGGTGGATGACGCGGGTTTGCTACGACGCGGCGGTTCCGTCGTGGCGGCTGGACGCTCCTCCACGGCGGGGTTCGTGACGGTTGGCTCCGTCGTCTCCGTGGAGACGGTCGCGCCGGTCTCCGTCGTCGTGCCGGTGACTTCGGTCATGGTGCCGGTGGCACCAGTGACGTCAGTCGAGGCGGTGACGGTTCCCGACGTTTCCGTCTCCGTCGCGGTAGCCGAGGCCGCACGTCTTCCCACCGATCTAGTCACCGGCATTTTCCACCTACGAAATCCGACTCGATGGACCAGAAATTGTGGGGGACGCAAAGGATGTTAGAATGTTCCCCCAAATTTGTTGCTGGATTGCGTAGGTTTCAAATGCCAGTGAAACAAGATGCGATGGGAAAAAACGTGTATTTCGTCTTTACCAGAAACAGTATTTTACATATATACAAGACGTCAATAACGCTATTCTTGCTGTTATTACTTGCTGACTACTTGCTGACTACTTGCTGTTTTCTTGCTATTTTGATTCTTCCGAACTGAACTGGACTGAACTGGCGCTGCCGGCTACCGTCGCTATACTTCAGTGCAGCGACGGCTCGGCAGTCTGCGTCAGGTGCGCCGGCTGTAGGCGGCGAGTCGGCCAATCGGGGCGCGCAGCGTGCGCTGCCCCGCGGGCGCGGGACGGGGGGGCACGTGTCGTGCCACGTGCCGCGAGAGGGGGACACCCGATTTGGGCGTCCCGCTCCCACACTATAAAATGATTTGCGATGAAGGAATAAAATTTATTAGAGTTTGATTGTTCGTCCTGCACATAAACAATTGTTTAGGCTGTTTTACTTTTACGTAATGAACATTATTTTTTATGGAATAAGTTAATTTACTCAAATTGCAAAGATATGAACTCTATGTGGTCAATATTGAAGTTTACTAAGAAGTATTTATAATACTTCCCGGAGTTTATATTGAAAGTCTTTCTTTTTCCACCTGCCTTTATCCCACTGGCCACTAGACCAAAAAGGCGTCATCATATAGAGGTACATAATAATATGTAACATAACATTCATGATCAATATTAGAACTATAGATTTCATAAAGGCGTAAATACGTAATGAGCTTTGTTATATGGCTATATAATTATAATAGAAAGATTATAGAGCAGGCTAAGACCGACTTGCAGAGCTATTACTAATCTAGAGTTAGTCCTAAACTCGTTTTAACTTATATGTCATTCCAATATTTAAAGACTTGCAGCTCCGCCATAAACCTCTGTTTATCCTAAATCTTGATTTAAAAATAGGAGTGAGCTGTAGGATAAATCGACAGAAGTTGTAACTCTAGATTAGTAATGGCGCTGTAAGTCGCCCTAAATCGAGTTAAGGACTAATTCTAGATTAATAAAAGCGCTGCAAGTCACCCTAAGTATCATATAAAGTTAAAACTAGCATCCTATGTGCCCCTATATCACCTTATTACAGGGCATTGTTCCAACTGCTGTGTGTTCGCGGTCTGTCTTTTGTGGTGCCGTAGAGCCACTATTATTCCGTTTCCTAATTAGAAACGAGTAACACGTTTCAATTACGTATATTCGACGAGAAATCTATTGATTTACCTACACATTGTTCGTACAAATTAAACAAAGTAGCTAGTTTATCGATTTCAATAACAGTTTTAATACATCTGAATATGTTATATAATGAGTTCAGTGTACATTGTAACTGTGTCTTAAATAATTTCATAGAAAATACGTTTCTTTAGAAATCATTATATCATTGTGCGTTATAATATTTTATATTTGAAAAGTTTTAGAATGTATCAACTATTGTAGTCGCAAAGAGCATTGATGTATAAAGTTGTAGTGTTTTTATTATTTTTCTTAATAACAGTATAGAGTTGAGTTTTTTTAATATTTTTATTTGAGTTGACTGCGTGAAGTTTCAAGCATTTGATTGTTTGTTATTCATATTTCGCACTATTCTATCTCACTCCCAGAAGATACATGATACTGGTTATAAAAGTAAAGTAAATTGCATTAAAATGGAACCATTAATAAATCCAGAGTGTGGCAAGGAAAACAATGACTTTCTATTTTATTACTTCCAATCCCTACTAATTACTTAGTTGAGATTTATCTAAAGGAATAGTCTTTGTGCATTGTCCTATAAGAAATAATTGATTGCCTGCTTTAGTTATTTTAAGATTACTCTATCCATCTCAGTCTATCGCCGTCCACTGCTGGACGTAGGCCTCCTTACTTGAGGAAGCATTATTCATTAACGGTGAAAATCTAGGAGAACGGCACCGTAGCTATCTCTACCCCAAAGTAAACAATACACACTCTTGATTTCGTGGCGTTACGTGTATTCAATTATCGCTCAGCAATATTATATTATCATTATAGCTGCTATAGACAATGATGAGATTTTCTACATAAGAATTTTAAACTACACCGCTGAACTACATATAGCTTTATAATTAGTAGAGACTAATTCCTAGTACCGAAGAAGTTATTATTATTGAATTGTATATACTCGTACATAAGAAAATTAGCAGCTTTGAGATTATTCATCAGTATTCATTGGCATACATATCATATTGACAAAGAACATATTATTAGAATGTTGAACACAGACGCTAAACCGGCTTAAAGGCTTTATGGCTTACAAAAGCTCTACAATCTACATGGTGGCGAATTCTAGGGGTCGTCGAACGTTCACAAAAATGCTAACATACGTTCATAATCATACTAGCACAGATGATTTTGAGAATGGAATTCGAATTGAGTTCGCTTCGCATTGACCACATTTGTATGAAATTGTAACTAAATGTCATGAGTCCGACTTCGTTGGTTTGTTAAAATGATTTTCGTTTCTTTTAAATTTCTTTGTCCTTGAGCCTTAGAACTATGTAATAGGTTAACGTTTCGACTATCTATAGAGATGTATATCAGCCGTAGACGTCATCTCTTCGACTTTCAAATCTTGATAAACAGCGATAACTCAGTTGGGAGTGGTACGGACTGCCGAGCCACTGACACAATGTGACGCCAAAAGCGAGGCTTCGAGTGATATGTCAGTTCTAATTAATCAGACAAAGAACATAATAGTGCATGTATTCCAGCTATAGTGATAGCCGATAGGCTATATCTCTATCACATTATGAGAGAGTTGAGGGGATTATACCTTGGGAAAAAGTGGGAGCACTAGTTGCACCTCTGCCTATCCCTGCGGGAAAACAGGCGTCAGTGCGTGTGGGTGTGTTTTGTGTCAGTTAGAAAAACATGAATATCAAGTTCAATTTATGTAATTACTTTAAGTTTGTTTAAGTTTTGAGTGGTAGAGCCACGCTGTAGACAGTTACGTCTAAACCACGAATGGGCCGGCTCGACCGGTTTGATACCACTGTCCTTCAGAAAATCGACGTAAAGTGACAGCTTGCTGTTGCGTTTCGTTCGGTGATTGAGATTTCCGATGGTCCAATTCCGCCCTTCCTTATCCCAATCCCTGTTCCCCTCATTTTAGGTTGACAACGTGCCTATAATTTGGCCATCTGCTAGTTTGCCAGTCTCTGCTAAAAACAAGTTACTAAATAACTTATACCCTTCTTTCCACCTGTCCTTATCCCACTGTGGGGCTAACCCTTCGCTAACGCAACATACGTTTTTAAGCAATTTGCGAACTGGCTTTAGTAAAGTTTTCATGACTGGCTGCCATGACTGATCTCAACCCTTTGGGAGCCTATTCCCAGTAAAAACCCGCCCTGAGACTCGAATCCAAATCCTGCCGATCAACAGCTATAAACGCTGCACCGGATTTAAGACGTTATACCATTGGTACGAATTCAAGTAATAACATGACCAAATTAAATGCTTTCACGTTTTATAATAACCCTTTTAAATTGTTAAACAAGCTTTATTAATCATGTTTCACGGTCCGCTATGAATGTTGCTGATAAGTGTCGTAGTAAGCTTCGTGTCAACATTAAAAACCATTAGCGGGTCTAAAGTTATTATATGAAAAGCGCCTCGAAGCCGACGCTTACACTGGAATGGTAAACATAATGTACCTACATTGTCAGTGTAAATATGCAATGTGCAGCTCGAAAGGGGTGAATGTTCGTGCCAAAGAAAAAAGTTAAACAACGCTTTTGTTAATGTGACGCTGTTTTTGTCAAATTATTTTTAAACAAGTGTTTTTATTTTATACAGAACTCGTCTCTTGAAGCTTACAAAATGTAGAAACAATTTATAAAGTAGGAATTAGTAAAATAAACTGTGTGGTTTTTAAGCATTGCTTAACTTTGAAACGACTATCTTTCTTGCTTCAAATAGTTTGGAGTGAGAGAAAAACTGAGTAATGCATCTAATAAATTTATGAGAAAAACATGTGTATGGGGAAATTGAGAGAGTTCTTATACAATTACTTGGATTATTTAGATCACTGTATAATAAAGCTGTACCTATTGGAGCTTTGAGAGTCCTGTTTATAAACTCAGTCTCATTCTTGATTTCAATCAAATAACAAGTATTTGTACTAAGGTCATTAAACGAGCCGCAAACGGTGCATTGGTTTACCCCATACGCTGCCAAATCTTGTCTTCAGACTGCCGCGCCGCGCCGCCCCGACGCGACGGCGCCATATACGTACAAAACTTACCCTATTATACAAGCCAATGTTCTCGTAGCCTATTTACTGTTGCCAAAAAGGGCACCATGAATATATTAACCTAATAAATGCTCCAAATGATAACTGAATAATGTAATCTGAAAAATCGGAGATATCGGAAAAACAGATATAGTTCCACGTTTGTATCCTTGAAGGGGTAGGCAGAGACAAACTAGAGAACTAAAACTAGAGCTCATTTCGGTCCCGGATGTGGTAAAGGCGAGCCTATCGCCATACGAAAAACACAAGAATAGCATAAATGGGCGTTCGCTTTTAGAATAAACCTATATGTAAAATATATTGATACTAAGGATAACATGCGTATTTCGTACAATAAGATTGACTTAAAACAGAGCATTGTGCTCTTTCATATTACTTTACATAAATAAAGAAACTTTATTACACAACCGTTAAGAAAACCATTCAAAATTTCACATTTTAATTTTAAAAAGAAACTCTAAGCTGACTCTAATTACTCGACTTTAAAAATTATGAAGCTAATCAAAACACGTTTGCTTGCTCTGGCGCGGTGGGATCGCGGCTCGCGCGGCGACAAGCGTAGCATCAACAAACAACGCGACAAATATTATTGAACTTTTGTACATACTTGCGATTTTGTATCTTTACATAATGACATTTTATTGGTATATTTGAAAACTTGGTAGTAAATTGTTTGCTGTTATACTGATTTATGCGCCCTTACCAGGTAGACACGTGATAGTTGCCTAAACTAACATAACATAACATAAGCTCACGCCTGTATCCCTGAAGGGGTAGGCAGTGGGAAACTAGTGAACTAGAACACCCACATTTCGCCGAGCTTAGTTCCATCCCAGATGTGTTAGGGGGCGACACTAACGCCATATCGGGCACAAATTCCAAACTCCGGGCTGATATGAAAAAATCCAATATCACTTTGCCTGATCCGGGGATCGAACCCGAGACCTCAAGACGGTAGTTGTACCGAAATACAACCACACTACCGAGGCAGGCATAATAACATTTTATTAGTATATTTGAAAACTTGGTAGTAAATTGTTTGCTGTTATACTGATTTATGCGCCCTTACTAGATAGAACCGTGATAGTTGCCTTAACTAATAACGGATTAGTAGTTGTTTGTGCATATGGACAGACAACAGTCAACACTGCTTGATATTTTTATCCATTAATATGGGATTAAGGATTAGGTGTCACTCTGTATCATATATATTAATGTTTTGAAAATTTTCACTTAAAAATACACGACAAATTGCGGCCTCCACTTTCGATAAAAAAGAAAAAAATATCAACAACATCAATATGTTAGAACTCAGAACATACAGAACTCTAACGTACGTCGTAATTCAATCAGTTGTATGTATGTGGTAGCAGCAGAATTTTTGGGTTTCGATATTACTCACTCAGGTACACTCGGCTCGTCGATAAATAATGCGTAGGCAGGTGTTACGGTCGGTTGTGCCAAATGAAACTCTTATGTGGAGGATTAGCAATAGCGTTGGCTATTTGGACATTTATCCTCACGGAATGGTGGAATAGTACTTCAAACGAACGCAAACATTCACAATAAATGGAAATGTATTCGAATATCTCAAAATAATGCTTTTGTATTTCTGAAAGGAAAGCACTTAGTACTTCATTTTATGTAGAATACAAAGATACGACGAAAATTTGTTGTTGAAACTTTGTCCCAGTTAGTGTTTATCAATAGAGAGTTTTATTTATACTACCTAGCAGCTCCACCCGTGTGGCCGCAGTATCCATGGAAATATATCTCCTTAAGGGGTAAAATTATGCTATGTACATATATTGTATATACATTTTCCGCCGCTCATGGGCTTAAGCACTTTTTATAAAGCTCGTTTAAAGGTTTATATTATTATTTCGCTTTTAAGGCAACATCAAAACTAGCTCATTAATATTATTAGTAAAACTCAAATATCGGGGTCCAATGAAACTTTTCTTTTCATAATGATTTCTTAGGTTTACCTACGCGATTGTTAGACATTAAAATAATTTTATTCTCTTTTTATTTATAGATTATGGATTTATGGTATAATAATTATGGATCAATAATATTGTAAAGATATTATCCGTAGTTTATCATAGAAATAAATTATTCAATTTACGAAATACTTTGAGTCCAATATAGTTCCATTCATGAGAGTAATTTTATTAATACCAAACATTAACACTACGATATTGGGTTTTATTATTGTTTTTCTGTGTCACATAGCTCACACTTGAACAGGGCAAAGATAGATGAAGATTACTCACTCTCACCATGACATAGCACTTACATACATACATACATAAGCTCACGCCTGTATCCCCGAAGGGGTAGGCAGAGGTGCACTAGCGAACTAGAACACCCACATTTCGCCGAGCTTATTTCAGTCCCAGATGTGATAGGGGGCGAGCCTATCGCCATATCCGCCGCTCCGGGCTGATATGGAAAAATCCAATAACACTTTGCCCGACCTTGGGATCGAACCCGAGACCTCAGAACCGTAGTCGTAACGAAATACCACCACGCCACGGAGGCAGTCAGTAGGAGACATAGCACTTAATATACTAATAATGAATTACGTTATAATCCATTCATAATATGCGATATTTCCTCTATAAAGCAGTTTATTTAAAAATAAGTGTATTATATAAGTAATGATTCAACATATAAACATGAACTGACGCCTTTTCCCATACTCGCAGAGAAATTTTCATTTGCTACGATTCATGCACAACTCTTTTGCCATTCAGTCTCATCAAATTCTTCATATATTATGTAGGTACGTCTGTTTGGGATACTGCTGACTAGATCTTTTTTGAGTATAACTCTAATTTAGTCCGAGAATTTCTGTTACTTTAATGATTCGGACTTCCTGCAACGGAACTATTCACATCATAAACATATATTTCGCGACAAGTACACAGATAAAAAATATCCTGTAAGCAAATGAAGGAAACATTTCCACGAAAGTCTTTGCCAGAAGAAAGTTAGCTAAACTAATTTTAATCAAACTAAACATCCCGGGATTAGAGTCACAGACGCGACGCAGTTTTGTTTTAAGACTTTAAGGTTATAGATTCGCAGGTAATCTTACTAAACCAAAAGTTTTCTTGTTAAAATCTGATTAGGAGTAACGACTACACTCCAATGACGTATATAAATTCAGACGTACCTATAGCATCGGCGCCTTAATATTTTTATAACTTAGAGACTACCTCGGTGTCGTGGTTGTATTTCGGTACGACTATAGCCCTGAGGTCTCGGGTTCGATCCCCGGGTCGGGCAAAGTGATATTGAATTTTTCCATATGAGCCCTGAGTCTGGAATTTGTGCCCGATATGGCGATAGGCTCGCCCCCTATCACATCTGGGACGGAACTAAGCTCGGCGAAATGTGGCTGTACTAGTTCGCTAGTGCGCCTCTGCCTACCCCTTCGTGGATACAGGCGTGAGCTATATATAGAAAATGTTATGTGTTTATAGCTGAGATTGGCAAACGAACAGATGGGTCACCTGATGTTAAGTGATCTCTTCCCATCGACTCCCATGATGCCAAAATAATCATAGATATTACAATCTACAGCGTGACACTACCATTCAAAACTGTACTTTTGAAAATGTATTATATAGAGTACACGATTGGAAAATAGTAAATACCTAAGATTTACTAAGTATTCACGTATAGAAATATTGAGCCGCAATAACTCTTGACATTCGACATTTTAATTAGACCTGACTGTGTACTACTTATACCTGCCATCAGAAGCAGTACTATTGACTGCAATGTGAGGCACTATGGCGAGGTTTGATTAAAAATATTACAACTCTATAATATATATATTCTATATGTACATCAAATCAAACTTGTAAGCGTAAACTTGTATGTAGGTTAGGCAGTCTATTTGTTAATAATACATTTCAATCTGATATTCTAACATAACGTCTACTTATATGCTATAATCATGATTTGGGCATTTGGAGAGATTTTGGAGTGCAATCTAGATGTTAATTACTAACACTAGCTGTATGGATTCTGTATTGTGTCTTAAATAAATCAATATAAAAATGGTGGTATGAGATTTAATATTGTTACATTTTATAAAATTTAAAACCTCTACACATTTCCGTCGAATATTACGCCAGGAATTATCTTGGTGCAAAATTCGATAATTATTATAATCACAAGTTTAAAACTTAACGGGCCAACTTCAAAACTTATCCGATTGTGACTAAATGTATATGGGGATAAATACCCTTGGAAAAAGCTCTATCGAACACAAAAATAATCTTGAAAATCATAAATTTAAAAAATACAGACGAATTGAGGACCTTCTCCTTTTTTAAACCGGTCGAAAAGTGTAATTTACTTTTAAGTTTATATTAAACTTAATGAACAAAGTGAATAGTTTTGGTAAAGGGCGGCTCGCTCATTTTCATTTAACATAATCCGCTCGGATATCCCGCATTACCACATTCGCCACACGTCACTAACATTTGCACATTTTCACAACCGTATACCTCTAATTCACTGATAACATATGGCTTTGAATGAACCACCCTCTCAGTAATACGACTTTAATTATATGTAAAGGCTCATTTCAATGGAGATAGTTTATTGTACGACTAATGGGAGAATATTTAAAGAACAATTACATTATAATTCTGTACCACTAGTGAAGAAGAAGAAGGGGCATTTCACGCCAAGCGGGCAACGAAAAAAAAAGTGAGGTTCTGAAATTCGTTCATATTTTGCTTATTTATACTTCTAGAGGGTATGAACGTGTACACAAAATATTTTTTTTTTATAAAAGGTCTAATTGTCAAATTATGGCCTTCTTAAATATTGACCTCACCGGTGTAAGGGTTCCTTTGGGAGGTATTTTGCGTATGGAAGTAATTTACAATAAAATAACAAATGTAGTGTTTTGGGGAGTAAATTTAATGGACTTTTTGATTTGTTGAACCGATTCGAAATTTAAATTTTTTATCTTGTGTTAAACCGGAAATATAGATTTCAAAACGAAATTTTAATAGTTTGGGCAACAACATTTTTATTTTTTTTTAATCGAAAATAAAGCTTGACATACACAGATTCTATGATAAAAATTGTAAATGGGGTGCTACATTAGTTTAGGAATTATATCAATTCGAGTACGTACATGTCGTATTGTCGAGGTACCTGACGCCTGATAAAGTCGGCTATTTTGCGTAAAAAAGGATACACACAGTAAAATTGCTTTGAAATCACCTTTATATGTATGATTCTTATATTTACAGTTAATTTTATATTGATAACCGATTGATCCTAAAGGAGCATAAAGTTTTTCGGGTATAGGTTCGTATTTATGTATGTCAATTTCTTTCGCACGCTTTACAGCCCAAACAGCTTGACGAATTTTAACATATGAGATGTCATTTTATTCGTCTAAGTAATGGGAGTAATATAGTATGTAATATTCAGTTGTTGCGCCTGCGCATTAAAATGGGAAAGAAGAAAAAAACAGTTTTTTTATTATTATATCGTTATTGTAAACTCGCAACACTTTTTACCAGATAGCAACACTATCAAAATTTTATTATATTTTATTTTACTCCCACTACTGAGACGAATGAAATGACATCTCATATGTTAAAATTCGTCAAGCCGTTTGGGCTGAAGAGCGTGCGAAAGAAATTGACATACATAAACACAAACCTATACTCGAAAAACATTATCCTCCTTCAGGATTAATCGGTTATCAATATAAAATTAACTTTAAATATTAAAATCATGCATAAAAAGGTGACTTCAAAGCAATTTTACTGTGTGTATCCTTTTTTACGCAAAATAGCCGACTTTAGCAAGCGTCAGGTACCTCGACCAGTACGACATGTACGCACTCGTATTGATATAATTCCTAAATGAATGTAGCACCCATTTTACAATTTATATGATAGAATCTGTGTATGTCAAGCTTTATTTTCGAATAAAAAAAAATAAAAATGTTGTTGCCCAAACTATTAAAATATCGTTTTGAAATCTTTACTTCCGGTTTAACACAAGATAAAATATTTAAAATTCGAATCGGTTCAAAAAATCAAAAAGTCCATTAAATTTACTATCCAAAACACTACATTTGTTATTTTATTATAAATTACTTCAATACGTAAAATACCTCCCAAAGAAACCCTTACACCGGTGAGGTCAATATTTTAGAAGGCCATAATTTGACAATTAGACCTTTTATAAAAAAAATATTTTGTGTACACGTTCATACCCTCTAGAAGTATAAATAAGCAAAATATTAACGAATTTCAGAACTTCACTTTTTTTTCGTTGCCCGCTTGACGTGAAATGCCCCAGAAGTGAAAGCTGTTCAACAACAATTTCATATAAAAATGTACACTTTGTCAGCATCATATTTTGTTAATTAAAATAATAGCTTTAACTTAAATGCCCACGGATGTCTTACGATAGATATCACCACCTTCTAATTCCTACCTACCCTTCCACCATAATCCTCATTCATCATCACCATACTAAACAAAAATAAGGAAACAAATCTTAGATTGTTTTTTCGATTATAGGTACATGAAATTCTTGTCATGTCGTTACATTTCAATTTTAATATTACGTTAAGCTCTTTAGATATATGGAAAGTCTCCGCTTTCAATTTACATGTTCTCGATTGAAAGGCTTGTCGAGTATTTTTAATAAAGCAAGACTCTTCTAAGTATTTTAATAACTACATTGTTTCCTGAACTATAATAACTGCAATATTCGAATAATGTACAGTTCACCTGCGCTCTGCATTTTGTTATGAAATCAAACTCTTTTGAAATGATTTAATGCTAGCCTCGCTATACACTTTCGTATGACGAGCCAACTTAAATCATAGTTTTTCACAGTGGAGAAACTTTTAACAAGATTCGGAGTACGTTAGTTAGAGAGTAACAATGTGATATTTGCTCAAGATTCCTGACTAAAATTTCTTCTTTCTATAAGTCTTTAATGGTCCTTAGACGTATTGTCATCTCGAGAGCCATCTTGTATCGGTATTCGAGATACTTCGGATTTAGAGACTACTGTTAGAAACACTGAAATTGTTTCCACATCGCTATTTAAAAATGGATGGTAAATTGAAATATTGTTTTATCGCAATAAAGATTTAGCCACATTACTTTGTTTATAACATCAATGCAAATTTGTGTTTCGCCATATTGTAATCGGTTTAATATTCTTAGTTGTCTTACAGAAAACCGACGTAAAGACGAAAACCGAGTAAGTTTTCCGGTAGCCCGATTACTCCATATTTCTCTTCTTTTAGGTTGGCAACGCACCCATGATTATTTTTGTGTCTTGGGTGTCTATGGGCGGTGGAAATCACTTACCATCAGGTGACCTACATGCTCGTTTGTCAGTCCCTGCTATAAAAAAGTAAGGTGTACTAAATAGTATTTTGGAAAATATTGCCTTACTATATGTCTGCGATATTGCCTTTTTTACGATTAAATCTCAATTTTTGAAAACATATTGTGATGCACGCTATTTCACAGGAACTTGCAAAGTCGTAGTTCACACGGGATAATACTACAAGGATAAAAATAACCGTGTCTACTAAGTCTAAGTTAGATGGCTTGCCTGTGATTGTGGAATTAAATCCAATTCTAAGTATAAACATCAAAATTCCAAACCTCATAAATTATCTATACCTACTTACATTTCTATGAAGTATTAAAGAATAAAAATAAATAAATCCCACCCGAATTGTCTGGAAAACGCGTATGAAAATGTTCTCGTAGCATATCATCGTGATTGCCTTCATCCGACCACATTAAAGCAAATTGTCTCGCATATGAAACAAACGATCTAAATATAGGCGCACTCGTGATTCCTTTGGGTCTGATAAATATGATAAACGTTGAACTATTGTATTTCACTCAGGACTTATTTTACAGAAAGGTTTTCCAGATGTCCCTATTACAGACTCTACAGTAATTTTGGTTTATTCAGCAAAAGCATTGTTTCCCAACGCGTTTGTTTCTCCGCCCGATCCATTAGTTTCAGTGACTGGCTATCTATGCAAAGTAATATTCGTTGTAGATAATACTAAAGGAATCTGATTAAGATGCTTGGCGTGAAGCGGTCGGAATGTCTATCAAGGAACCGAAATATTGTTCTGCGGATCATTTTTGGAACCATAATTCACTGTTAATTGAAGTATTTTTGAAAAAAAATTGGTTAAATGTTTAAAGATGCTGATCGGAATTTATTCAACGAAATAATTTCTAGCAAAAAATTTTTACAAGCTCTGTTAAAAGAATACACAATGAAATTTTATTTTGGAAGCGTCGAGGAGTAAGAGCGTAGGTTTAAAAAGAGTATAAAAAATGCACACTCGCTGCTCTGCCGACGTTGGCGAGTGTAGGTACTATGCACTGATGCAGTGCACACACGTTGCCAGTTATAAATTTTTATCGCATATTTAACAGTCGATCTGGCACCGTATCTGCCATTATGAAAATATACGGCCGTATATCTGACGCCGAACATTTAGCAGAAATATATCCCGTTTGTGATTTATATGCCCAATGCTTGTATTAATCACGGCATGGAATTATGTAAAACTGATAACCGAATTAAATTAATTCAATATTTTACTAGTGTATGTACAATAAGCAAACAAATTACTTATTCATAAGTACATTAAATTTTGATTAGGTATGCTTGATTGACGGAATTTTATGGGGGAAGTAATATAGAGGTAGGCATCTCGGGTTTTTTTTTATAACAGAGACTGGAAACGAGCAGATGGGTCACCTGATGGTAAGTGAACTCCACGGCCCATAGACTCATAGCTCCAAAACCAAGACACTAAAAGAATCATGGGTGCGTTGCCAACCTAAAAAGACTGAATGGAAGGGGACGGAAGAGGGATTGAGAAAGGGAGGGGGGAGAGGAATTGGGCCACCGGAAATCTTACTCACCGAACGAAACGCGACAGCAAATTGCAACTTTACGTCGGTTATCTGTGAGACAGTGGTATCAAACCGTTCGAGGCGGTCCATTCGTGCTGTAGACGTAATTGTCTACAGCGTGGCTCTACCACTCAATATTCTAACATTATTAATTGTCCGAGACTGTATTCCTTGTTGAGGTCAGGTTGACAGCTGCGGCCTGAGCAGGAAAATTTCTGACAACCGTAAATGTATTCGAACTCGATGCGCGTCTATGAAATTTGTATGAAATATTAACCAAACGTCATCAGTGCGCAGCGAACTCAAATACATTTACATTTACATTAGTTTTTCGTGCTCGGGCTACTGGTCTTAAGATGTAAATAAACCGAATCCTTTCTAAAAAATGTTGCGTCGATGCCAAATTAGAATGGGGTACGGGCAAGTAGAAAAATTATGTAGTCAGCGTCTCACTACTAGCAATCTTTTAAAATATAATTTTCTCCAGATGCTCCAAAGCTCTTACTTAAATAAAGTTATTTGAATAAACGTTCTACACAAATGATTGTATACAAAATCTCATCAAATTGTCATAAATGTTTTATGTGTATGAACAAAGGCTCTACGGTTTGAACTTCGTCGAGAATGTAAAGGTCATAGAGGTGCTATTACGGCTTACACTGCGTAAATAACAACGGGTCGCGACTCGCGAGGGAACCTATTGTAACTGAAGTACATCGTGATTTCTATTAAGGTTTTCGTATTTTGTTTCATGCCTGAATCTCCTAAGGGATAGGCAGATGCGAACTGCAGGACTTAAAAAATTTAATAACTTTGGGGGCCCAAAGTAACTCTTAGAGATGTCACGCATTAAATTCAAATTTAAAATATATATGAAACTGTTGGACTGCCTCGGTGGCGTGGTTGTAATTCGGTACGACTACCGTCCTGAGGTCTCGGGTTGGATCCCCGGGTCGGGCAAAGTAATATTGGATTTTTCCACATCAGCCCGGAGTTTGGACATTGTACCCGATATGGCGATAGGCTCGCCCCCTATCACATCTGGGACGGAACTAAGCTCGGCGAAATGCTAGATGGCTAGTGTGCCTCTGCCTACCTCTTCGGGGATACATCCTGTGGTTGATGATTTGTTGGAAAGTCCGTAAATCTATTGGAAAAATCAGGAGATCGGGCTCGTTCGGCAGCCTCATCGGCTTACTACTTCCTATCGGCTCTTTGCCACAAATCCCATTGTGACATCCTATGCGTGCAAGAGACCCACCGAGATACATACCATGACCGCCCACAAATACCGGGACTTGTACTGGTTGCAGAGATACCCCATGCTAAACACGGTAGTGCTATATTTACCAAGCCTCACTTTTCTGTTAACTCTGTTTCATGTAACTCATCCAATACCATAGAAATTATAACCATTGACATAGGAAACTGCACAGTGACCTCATTATACAAACCGCCTTCCCAGCCATTTAAGTTTACAGAAACAGATAACTTTAATGACCGTAATATCAAAATAATAGTTGGCGATTTTAATAGCCAAAATATAACCTGGGGGTACCGATTCACAAATCCTGATGGAGTTGCAGTTGAAGAATGGGCAGATGCCGAAAACTTACACTTGACGCATGACGCTAAACTTCCCGCGTCTTTCAACAGCGGTCGCTGGAAACGAGGTTACAACCCTGATCTAATATTTGTGAGTTCAAACATTGGGGCTCTCTGCTCCAAAGAAGTCTGCATGTCCATCCCCAACACGCAACATAGACCTATTAAGTGTCTAGTCCGAGCTGCAGCCAAGCCAGCTAAAGTGAAATTCAGGCGAAGATTCAACTTTTCAAAAGCGGACTGGGATTCGTTTGCCGAGAACATTGACGTAAATCTTCTTAACGTGCCTCCCACTACAGCAAATTACGACAAGTTCGTTGAAGTGTTATGGTCGGTGTCTCGACGGTGTATCCCCAGAGGCTGCCGCACTAATTATATCCCCGGCTTAAGCAAAGATTCTATCACTCTGCTTCAAATGTACGAACAACTCTACTCCAAAGACCCCTTTTCTCAGGAAACCATCTCAGTAGGGGAAGAACTAATGACTAAAGTCAGTGAAAACCGCCGGGAAAGGTGGGCCAAGACAGTAAGTAGCATCGATATGACCCATAACAGTAAGAAAGCCTGGACTACCTTAAGGAAACTTACAGACGATCCTCCTGACCCAACCAATCCAGGAAAAGTTACTGCTAATAAAGTGGCTCATCAACTTCTGCTCAATGGCAAACCCCATCACCGACTCACCAAAACATCAAAACCGCCGAAATATTCAACAAACCCACTAAACATATGTAAGCCATTTACACTAGCAGAAATAATCCCAGCAATTAAAAACCTTCAGAACGACAAGGCAGCAGGAGTAGACGATATCACTGTTGAACAGTTAAAGCACCTTGGCCCAGTCGCTGTGTCCTGGCTTCTTGCAGTTTTTAATGACTGCCTCATAAATGCAAATCTCCCAAAACTATGGAGGAAAGCGAAAGTTATAGCACTTCTTAAACCGGGAAAACCACCATGCGATCCTAAAAGTTATCGTCCCATTTCACTTTTGTGTCACACTCTCAAACTATTTGAACGCCTACTCCTCAATCGCCTTACACCTATTGTTGACCAAAAGCTGATCCCAGAACAAGCTGGTTTTCGCCCCGGAAAATCTTGCACAGCTCAAGTTCTAAAGCTCACGCAACAAATAGAAAATGGTTTTCAAGCTAAAAAAATTACTGGTGCCGTTTTTGTGGACCTATCATCTGCATATGACACTGTTAACATAAAAAGATTACTGTGGAAAGTCTCATCTATGATTGATGACCCCGGTCTCACTAACGTGCTGGGCGAGATGCTTAGAAATCGACAATTTCAAGTCTGTTATAACGGAATGAAAAGTAGATGGCGCCGTCAAAAAAATGGTTTACCCCAGGGCAGTGTCTTGGCTCCAATCCTCTTTAATATTTACACTAATGACCAGCCTAGTCCTCAAAACACCGAACGCTTCCTTTACGCTGACGACCTGGCACTAACCACTCAAACAACATCTTTTGAGGAAGCTGAGGAAAACCTTACACGAGGCTTAGAGTGTATTGGGGAATATTATGACATAAACGGACTTAAACCTAACCCATCTAAAACACAATCGTGTGTGTTTCATCTAAAAAACCAGCAGGCTGGAAGACCTCTCCAATTAACATGGCGGGGAGTCGATATTAAGCACACAACAAACCCAATTTACCTAGGAGTCACGCTAGATAGGTCTCTCACTTTTAAAAACCATTGCTTGAAGGTGAAGGATAAAGTTAACACCCGCAACAATCTCCTCCATCGTCTTACATCCACATCCTGGGGTGCTTCGCCGCGTGTTCTCCGCACATCGGGGATGGCTCTCTGTTTCTCGGCCGGTGAATTCGCTTGTCCAGTGTGGCACAGATCTGTACATGCTAAACAAGTAGACGTAGCCTTAAACGAGACGTGTAGGAAAATAACAGGCTGTCTCAAACCCACTCCTGTACATAAGCTATACCCTTTAGCCGGTATAGCACCACCAAATGTGCGTAGAAGTATCACTTGCTCTGCTGAAAAACAGAAACAAGAACATGATAACCGACATCTGCTTGTGGCATGACCCCACTTTCCACCCGCCTTAAAAGCCGTAAAAGTTTCTTAAGCCACACTACTGCATTAGAATATAATTTAGAAAAATGCCGCTGTTTGCTGTGGCAGGAATCTTGCACTCCACCCCCACAGTACTTACCGCCTACAGAAAACCTTCCTCTAGGACAAAATCTACCATGGACCATATGGAAGTCGCTCAACCGTCTTCGAACTCAGGTTGGTCGTTGCAAAACGAATATGGTAAAATGGGGGTACAGTGACAAGGACCCGATGTGTGACTGCGGGGAAGCCCCACAAACTATGTCGCACCTGTTGTCATGTCCACAGTGCCCTAGCTCCTGCACTGCTGATGACCTTGCTGCGGCTACCCCCGCTGCAGTGGCAGTTGCTGAGTATTGGGCCAAAATAGTGTGATTTCAAAAACCATCGACACGACGAAGAAGATCGGCTTACTAACATCTGACTGGCGCGATGAGATAACGGTATTAAACACCCTATTAAAATAGGGGGGACGTTTACCTTGCAACAAAGCCACAAAGCTGATGAGAAAAGAAATATATTGCTTTTATTATCTCTATCATATTCTAGTACACAATATTATCTACTTAATATTACGATAACCTAATTATCTCTATGAATGTGATCGACGTTGTAAGCAAGATAAAACTCATTTAAGAGCTGAAAAGGTCCAATTTTTTCCGACATTAAGTGCTTAATTAACGTAGCGGGGTAAAATTAAATTCCTTGAATCGCTCCTCGCCTAACTACACTCATAAAAACAAATTATCTTTTGTCGACAGTTTTTGGCGCTGCTTGAACGGAATGTAATAGCAAACACGAGCATCTACTACAGGCAGATGACGCTCTTCGCGCCCACAAACCAAGCTTTCCAGAGGTACACTGGCGACATGGACGACAATCTAGTGCTCTACCATATATGTAAGTACATTTACATGTTGATCCAACTGTATAAAGCCAACAAATGACCTTTAGCCAGACACCGCCAACGCGGCGCACCAATTTAAAAGATACACATCAAGTGCTTTGTTTCTACTTCATTTGTTCTACTTCAGTTGAGAATCATTGCCTATCAATCAATGTTGGCGTTTATAATCGGTCTTAACACATATTTTTTTTTCAAAATTTCAAGTGGTAGAGCCACGCTGTAGACAATAACGTCTATAGCACGAATGGGTCGACTCGACCGGTTAGATACCACTGTCTCGCAAAAAACCGACGTAAAGTGGCAGCTTGCTGTCGTGTTTCGTTCGGTGAGTGAGATTTCCGGTGGCCCATTTCCCCACTCCCTTTCCCAATCCCCTTCCCTCCCATTCCATTCCCTTCTTTTAGGTTGGCAACTCACCCATGATTCTTTTTGTGTCTTGGGTGTCTATGGGCGGTGGAGATCACTTACCATCAGGTGACCCATATGCTCGTTTGCCAATCTCTGCTATAAAAAAAAATTTAAACAAACAACAACAAATATCGGGGAACACAAACGTAAAAATAGTTATAACAAAAAAATAAATTACCCCATGAAATTGCTATATCGGCCAACGTTACGCCAACATTTGGATGTAGCATAATATTATTAAACGGATCGAATCCATGAATATTTGTGTGAAAGCCAGTGAAGCGGACTGTCGAATCGATAGCGATAAAACTTGGCACTGAAGTAAATTTTGGACCAAACCACTATATCGAATACGTTCTATATCACCTAGAATATTTCATTCAGTACGAATGATATACATTATACGAGTACATGCGAGTATTATTTTAACGAGCTAGCTTTAGCTCGAGGCGCCGCCATGGCAGTCCGTTGATGTTTCGTAAAGGAACATACTATACTATTATTGTAAGTACTCCATATCCTAATCCAATTAGTGAGTACTCTACCTATGGGCGAAATATCACCGAACCAGATCTCTGTTAAATCACTATTAATTTACGAAGAAAACATTATATACCATCTTTCCACCTGCCCTTATAGAGATAATAGGGGTGGGCCTTAATGTAGGGTGGGCGCAGCACACATTTTCAATTATGTTGCAGAAAGGATTTGGCTTAGTTGTTTACGACCAGCTGCCTACCAGACGTAGTTAAAGACATAAATATACATATATACACACAATACTATATAAATTTGAGTATTTTACACTCATACTTTTTCGTCCTGCAGTTAACAAATACTGAGAAAACAACTGTTTAAAAGTTTAAGCTGTTAGACTTCTTAAAAGGAATTTAGTGCGTTTAAATCGTCGTCATCCACTTCTATCTAAGTACCTAAAACCAAGTTTGTAAACTTTGTTCGTGACACATGGAAACTGGAGTTCTAAGTGAAAGACGAAGTTTGCTTTGTGCTTATCCTTGCAAGGTTCTGTTTTGTCTTCTGTTACGTTAATTTCAGCTATTTTACCTGACTTCACTCGAGTGTGATTTAAGTTTATTATGTCTAACACACTGGGTTTTGGTCGAGAAACATTATGGTATTACGCTTATTTTATTTTAAATATGAATGAACATCTTGTACTAAAATGGGGTTGAATTATTTGTCTCTATACCATGATTGATTACAATATTTTATATATTTTCAATTAAATGTAGCAACACAGAACTCGGAAGTCCTTTGCCAAATTCATTCCAAATAAATTCCAAAAAAATATTACGAAATGTCGATCCTTAATGAGGAGTGAAAACAAGCGAACCAACTGGGTCATATCGAACGGTCATTCGATAGCGCTTTATTTGCAAATCCCAAAGTTTTTATTTTTGCCTGCACAATTTTTCGGTTATAATCGTACCTAATATAAATACGACGTTCGCTTTCCAATAGGTACTATCTATAGAAATATGAGCAATGCAAGGATAAACTAAAAAATGTCTTTATTATTTTGATATATTCACTTTCTTTCTATATGCCCTAATCCCACAATAAATGTAGAGTCGGCACAACACACTTTTTCAAGAATGTTGCTTTTTCAAGGATTTGGCTTTGTTTTAACGACTGTCTGCCTGCCCCACTAAGATCCAGTTCCGGGCAAATCAAATTAGAAAAATCGCTTAGCCCGACCTGGGAGTCGGACCTAGAACCTCCAGGTCCACAGCCCATAATATATGCTGCCACTTGACCAAGACGGCGACATGTGTTACATATTATTATCATATTAACTGATCAACATTTAATTGTTATTTACCTACCAATACAATGGTGTTGTTATAATTTTTAACATAACATAACATAAGCTCACGCCTGTATCCCCGAAGGGGTAGGCAGAGGTGCACTAGCGAACTAGGACGCCCACATTTCGCCGAGCTTAGTTTCGTCCCAGATGTGATAGGGGGCGAGCCTATCGCCATATCGGGCACGAATTCCGGACTCCGGGCTGATATGGAAAAATCCAATATCACTTTGCCCGACCCGGGGATCGAACCCGACACCTCAGGACCGTAGTCTTACCGAAATACAACTACGCCACCGAGGCAGTCATAATATAATTTTTAAATACTTCTATTTAGTTTTCATGTTATTATATTATTAGAATCAAAATACACGGTACCCTATATATTTTCCTACATAATTTTCCAAGATCCATGTTTCATAAAACCAATTATGA
Source organism: Clanis bilineata (assembly GCA_036417725.1). NCBI lineage: Eukaryota > Metazoa > Arthropoda > Insecta > Lepidoptera > Sphingidae > Clanis > Clanis bilineata. The sequence goes on along the minus strand of CM071145.1, from coordinate 8,469,505 downwards.
AACTTCTTTTAATATCACGCTACTTTGTAAAGTTAATTAAAACCTTCAAACTTAATGATGACTAATTGACATAAGCGTAGGATGATGTTGCAAAAATGTGTAATGCGTACGATGTAGATACATAATATCACCTTTATTAGTGTCTAACATAAACAGCACTAATTTATCGTAACTATTGTTAAATAGTAATAACATGTAAGGATTATATCAAACAGTGAAAACTGTTTAAAAAAATCTTAAAAAGAAAAGATAATTCGTCAACTCATGAATACACATTCCACATCCGTAATTAATTCAAACATAACATAAGTAATATAGATAAATTGTTGACCTAAGCAACAAATTGAATTTGAATTGAATTATACACCCAACAGTCACACACATAGTCCTGACCCCACACGAGGTGTAACCTATATCGTGGGTATCGGAAACTACGAGAGACTTTCGGTCTCACAAGTAACAACACCTAGAACCGAAACAAATATCTATGGGCCAAACAGACATTTGTCTCGGTGGTCTCGGTGCGGGAATAGAACCCACGACCTCACGTTTCACAGCCGGCTGCTCGCCCGCTGCGCTGTAAATCTGCAATATATAACGATTCCTTTGTCTCGTAATTGTTATAGATACATATATACCTACCTATATTCAATGAGTTTGAGTAATGACACTCTTATACAGTACGCCAAGTTAAACAGTTCTATTCCCGCTGACTTCACCGCTGCCTAGCCATGTAGACATATCCTTATTTATATGTGAAATGAAATACGTCTTTCCGTCGGAAGGATGTTCGCCAGAGCACATACGGGCAGCGTGTCTAAACCATATGTGGTTAGTACTGGATATGACTATCAGATATCTGTCTTCGGATTTCGGGTTTAGTACGTTTGTTTTCTTCTCTAAAAATATCGAAAATTATTTTATGACCCATGTACTCATTCATCTTTCACGGAGAATGGGGTCAATTCTTTATTTTTCATAGCGGAATTACTGTAGCAAAATGTTGAATTGGAGGTCCTGGGTTCCCAGATCGGGCAAAGCAAATTTTCTAATTTAATTTGCTCGGGACCGGATCCCTCAGGGTTGACGTCAGGCCTGCCTGACTCGCTGGTCGTAAAACTAAGCCAAATCAATTCTGCAACATTCTAGAAAAAGTCTGTTGCGCCGACTCCAAATTAAGGGGATAAGAGCAGGTAGAAAGAAAGTTGCAACATCTAACAATGTCACATATTTACAGCCAATCTAGCAACGACACTCACAAACCTTGACTACGCCATATCATCGGAGCTCGACGGAAACCCGCCTCTATGGGTGACGAGGCGCCGGGACACCATGCACGACGACATTTACGTGAACAACGCGAAAGTATACGTGTCGCGATCTTATCAGGCACACAATAGGAACAATAAACGACAAGTGAGAATTGCCTGTACTTTATTTCTTGAACGGTACAATTTTGTTACGTTCCTTGGAATTCGCAAACGTCGACCTGTTTTATGTTGTGATTTTATTTCCAAGCAATAATGTTTATGTACTGTTCTCATTTTCATACAAACTGTACTTGAAATTTATTTTACGACTATAATTATTGTTAATAAAATAGAATAACATAATTATAATAACAGGATTTATCTCTCAACATAATAATAACATAGTTCGTGAAGCTCACGGAACGTAGCTGGAGTGACGAATAATTCCTGTGATAAGTTTCGACAGGCCAAATGATCCTCTCATCGTAAATGTTGTTTGCTGCCAATAATCACTATCATCCATTTCCAACAGTGTGTTTTGGAATAAATGGAAGGTTGGAAACTACTGAATAAATGTTTATTTTCTTTAGGTTCTTCACGTTATTGATCAAGTTCTGCATCCACTGCAGCCCCACGGACCCGGCTCTATCAGTTCTCCTGTCTACAATCCTAACGCATTTCAGTTTCTGGAACATTCTGATGTCTTCAATATAGGACAACATAGACTGAGGTAATGTTATATCGGAACAATAATGGTTCAACGAGATTTGAAGTAGGCTTATTACTTTACGGAATTTAAAAATTTTACTGTCGTAAATATTTGGGCAGGATTATAATGCATTATAATGCATTTAATTCAGAAGTTTTTTTATTCCTTGTCATTGTTAAAGCAGAAGTTATGACTCAATGGGCGGCTGCCTATTTCGGAGCAATAAATATATTCCAAAATGTATCCACAAAAAACTTAACGGACCGACTTCAAAGCTTATCTGATCGTGACCAAATTTATACAGGACCACCCTAATAATCTCTATCGAACACAAAAAAAATCTTGAAAATTGGTCCACATTTGGCGGAGATATGACGTAACATACATAAAAAAATATAGACGAATTGAGGACTCCCACCTTTTTTGAAGACGAGACAATAAATAACAGCGGTTAAAGAAAATGCAATTTTGAAAATTCGAGCTAAATATCTATCATAGTCTATTAATATCAAAGTGTGTGAAATTGGGGTAAACGTTGCAAATATGAAATTGTTTCAAACTAAACTTTTATTAACTTTAACACGCTTTTAATATTCGAGGCGAAATAGGTTCGACCGATAGATGCGGTTTCATAAATTAATTTTCTTTTTGCGGACATTGATTAATGACTTTGAGTTTTTATAATTACCCCAGAACTTTCATGAGACATGTTATATTATTATAAGAATATTAACAGTGAAATGTTCCCTAGTTGAGGAAAGAATGGGTTTGTTCGGAACTCGCGAGTTAAAATTCTGTAAATGGAGTTAGTACTCCGGCAGAAACACATTACACGAACACTAAAAACAAACCGGTATTGTGAGTTCCCATTAATTAAGCACTACTTCGCGTGTTTCAATTAAAATGAAACTCACGTCGAACTAAGTTACCTGGGTCCAACTTTTTGCACCCCTGCCGTGTGTAGTTGACAACAATTTAATAACATTCCCACACTTTTGTTTATTTTTCATATACTTGTGCTTACTATGATTGTTTTGGGTATTTTTTTAATAATTTATAACCTAACCCCACCAAGGTTTATCTTGTATCATGGGTATCAAGAACGAGGGACTTATGGTCACACATTATCTAGACACCAAATATAAAACAGATACATGAGCTTAGAGCGGGAGTCGAACCCGCGTCCTTTCATTCCACAACCGGCTGAGCTGCGCTACGGAGGCTATCAAACTCCCTTTCAATGGACTTCGTTGTTAAAATGATATCATTTCACAGGTCGTTTAGGCAGAAAGTTAATCAGCTTCAGAAGAACAAAGTATTTAATGCAGATGGTAGGCACACATTCTTCATTCCAGTTGATGAGGGATTTAAGGTTAGTGTGCTTTACCGTCATAAAGTAGATAAATTAACGCCATTGCCAATACTATACTACCACTGACATAAAAAAAAAGATGGACGGAGCGCTAGGAATATTCAAAGTGAAGCAGGGTTTTCGGCTCATTCGATCTATCAACACGTAATGGCGGAAACTGATCGAATGAGCCGAAAACCCTGCTCCACTTTCTATGTTCCTAGCGCTCCGTCCATCTTTTTTTACGTCCGTGTATACTATATCTCTATATAATTTTATAGCTTTGCCAATCAACGAAAATCACATATTAGCAATCAACTTACATACTCGTACATATTTATCAATATTTTGTTTTCTTGCAGCCAACTACTAGGTCGGACTTGATAGACGAGAAAGTAATTGATGGTCACGTGATCCCGCACAACGTGCTGTTCACTCATGCGACTCCAGACAGCCAAGAGTTCGAGACCTTGGCCTTTGGAGATAATGTCAAGGTTATAATTTCTTTTAGCACTACCATGAACGGACGAGAAGAAATAAGTAAGTAGAGGCATTTAACTTCATTTTATTTGTATATTGAATTATTCCAATTTGTGATTTTGATTATCATTCTTTCAATATCTAACATCTATGCAAAAATTTATAAATAAATTTTACAAGGTTTATATTTTTATAATTATTTAAAGGGTTTGCCTTATTTTCCTTTATCGCTCATTGCTCCAGCCTTAATAAAACCCATGGCAAAAGTATTTGCGTGATATATTATGTTTAAGGTTTCTGATTTCTTCATAATAAAGTCGTAAACTTTATAGTAAAACATAACTTCATATATTACTTTACGTAGCTGAGAAAATGATTTTTATCAAAACAAAATTATGGTCTGCGGCTTAATTTTACTGCAAGCACATAGCAAGATGAGCAGTGCGTTCGCCTGATTTAACCGTTACGAATACCCTTGAATACTTAGCAACACCAACAGCACTTTCATTAATGGAGTACTGAGTGGTACTGCACTGAGCACGTCACTGAGACATTTGATGTTACTCATATTGCCCATTATCCTATCACCAGTAATTAAACGTAATTCTATAATAACAGTATGATTACAGATTACGTGAAGTCGAACACGGTAGCTGGAGATGCCAAACACAGCCGTGGAGTTGTGTTAGCGGACATCGTACGAGCAAACATTCCTGTCAAGAATGGAGTGGTCCATCTCATTCAGAGACCTCTTATGGTCGTGGACACCACTGTCATAGACTTTCTGAAGGTGAGTTTTATAAACATTCAAAATAAAAAACTGGTGATAATGAAGATTTGCAATACACCTCAGAATTTTGACTTATCTTTAGTCAAACAGTTAATTTATTGCAATTATTAATTTAATACGATTTAGCAGTTGTTTAATAAACTTTAAAAATATTTTGACAAGCGTATTATATTAGTTCAAAGATTAAATTTTTCAATGGTATCCATTGACTTTTCGCTCCATTTTTACGGAACCAGGCTATGAAGGTAAAATGAAGCGACTTATTTGTTCTCATTTTATTATCCATTTTTGTGAGTGTCCTCTTTCCTTCATGGAAGTCTATTTCCGTTTCTTTGCGTTTTTTAGAATACCTTTTATAATAAATTGAAGCACGTTTTGAACCTTTGCCTATGTTTAATCCTATTGTTCCATCCAAAGTATTTTAAAGTGTATTGTTTGATGAGCTTTATTTGCAGAAATAGAAACATGTTATGATTGTCCCCATTGCCTCATAAATAAATTAGGGTAGGTTTGTTTTGATCTTTTGATTTATCCATCTAGTATATATATTCACAAACTGCAATATACCCGGTAAAGTTATTAATGTAATGTCGGTTGATAGTTCTGTAAACTAACCTCATGTAGATTTTTTTTTGAAGATCAACACATATTGCTTCATCATGTACGTACATATTACCTTGTTGGAAGAATTTTAATATAAAGTATATTGAAACTGTATGTAACTGTTTCGTTGTCGTGAAGTATCAAATCATATTATGTATTTTTTATGTAAAATAAGATGTATGTGCATAATTTTATAAATAAGAAAAGTTATTTCTCTTTCACATTTGCCTGTGCTACCCGTCCGCTCTGATGTTGGACTCTGCATGCTCTTGACAACTTTAGGGAATTGTAAGTATTACCAATGCATGGTTCGAGTAGTCCCTTATCTTATTATTCACACTTTTATATTCTTAGAAACTATAGGTACGTGCTTATAACTTTTCATAGCCTATCATTTTCTCTTGTCGTAAATGTGAGTATGCGAAAAGGTAATACTTACTTTATTTATTTTTCTCTGTCCAATAACGAATGTATGAAACTGACTACTCTGGAATTCTATATGTAAAATAATGTAGTTAGATAATAGAGGTGCATGTCTTATAAGACCCAGTAACAATAAGTAGAGCGACAAAAAAATAAGAATATAAACATCATTATAAATTACTTACTGTAAATGTCGTTAAATTACATAGATCTAGAAGTCATCCAACTGTAATTAAAAATAATGATCTCTATGGGGTTTTACACTTTAACAATATATTATAATCTAAGACAGAGTAACAAAAAGTGACAAAAATATATTATTAAAACGCCAAGTAGCCTTGCAGTTTCATTAAATATGAATACAGTAAGTAAACATTTTGCGCAGGAAAAAGAAGACGGCCCACTTTGCAAGTTCTACGAGGTTATAATGGACTTGGGCGCCAACAATCAGTTTTACACCGAACTTACTTTGGCTAAAGACATCACTCTGTTTGCTCCCTCAAACGAAGCTTGGGCGGAATTCAGTGTACAAAATATTTTGAGGTAGGTACTTTATAATCATATTATTATACTCAATACTTGGATTTGATAATATTATTGCTGTATTTATTATTATAGGAACCATCAGAAACTGAAGGACATTTTGAATTTGCATTTAGTTCGAGAGCGTTTGCCTATGGACGCAATTATTCACAACAATATGAATCAGGTAAAACATTCGTACTTTATGATTTCATAACCGCAATTGTATTATAGAATTTGTATTGAAATTAACCGTAAATGCATTCACAAACCACGAATTATAAATTTCAATTGCAAATTAAAATTAATGTCATATTCTGGATTAATTCTTTGGTTTCGCTGCTGCTTATTGGAATCAGCTCCCCGGAACTGTACGTTAATTCAATTTTAAATACAATTCATTTATTGTGATTTTTTTATTTACTTTAAAGCCGATTAATTTAACATCAACGGCATCAACTGTCTCTTTAATGCAAGCTGCATGACTGAAGTATTGAATTTGTTCCAACATGTAATTGATTTAAGTAGTCCATGTGTCGTATAAGTGTATCATTTATGTCATAATTGTCTTTATTAGAATTTCATTTCCCCGTCTGTGGCATGTATGTCGTGTAGGTAGACTCTAAAATTATTAGAAATTGTGATTACATCGATTTAAACTAATTTTAGATCTACCAAGCTCCGACGGCCTTGCCTCGTAAATATTTATACTTCAACGTTCTTACCCACGGCCAAAATCAAACTCTGACCGTCGAAGGTGGTGGAGTGAATGCGACCGTCACTTTACCCAACATCGCCGCTACAAATGGCTTTGTACACATCATCGATAGGGTTCTTGGAGTACCTTACACCACCGTCTACGAGAAATTAAAGACTGACCCAATGCTCAAGTAAGTGAACTAAAAACAGAAAGATTTTAATTTAAACTCGTTAACTATAGAAATTGAGGTAGAATTTCTTAACAATTACAGATGAACACAAACACCAGCAATTTTTGTAATTACTTAAAATATGCACCCGTTTAACTATGAACGAACTTTTAGGTGAATAATTTGCAGCGCTGAATTTTGATTTCATTTGTATGCATTTAGTAAAAGTTAAACAATTTTCAAACTTTAAAAACAGAACATGTAGAAATGTATCAAAATGTTTCGTATATTTTTGTTTTAGTATCACGTATAACCTAGGAAAGCGGCAAATGTTCAACCATCAACTGAATGACATGGAACATCGGTACACATATTTTGTACCGCGCGATCATGCGTGGCTCAAATTCCAGATCCGGCATCCCTCAGCCTACAAAGCTCTCTTCAAAGAGGACTTCGGCTACTTCGTAAGATATTTTACACATTTATATTCCTTTGAGATTTATTGTTGCCCGTGTGATAGATTCTAGTTTTCCTTCGAATACAAATATTGGTTACAGAAACTCATTCTTCTACGTAAATACCAATTTGGTACATTGTATTTTTTTTATCATACCAGGGATCATACGTATTGTATAAATACAATATCAATGTGTAAACATTTGTATATATCATTGAAATATTTTTATTGTAAGAATTTATCAAACGAATTGTTTTCAGACGAAGCAAATTTTAGAACGGCATGTGATTCGCGCGGGACGCTCCTACACGGTATCTGATTTAAAACTGCTTGCAAATGAAACGCACGCCTTTCTCCTACCGACATCACGCGACCCTCTCCGGCTGCGTGTCAAGGAATCTGATAAGAGTAAGCTTTTACTATTCATTTATTTCTTTATCTTCATTAGAGGCTCTTTTGTGGCATTTTCACGATTAAGATCCCGTTTCGGAATACAGTATTAATTTAATTTAGTAATATAAGTCGAAACCTGAGTACGAAGTTTTTAACTTGATTTATTATGACAATTTTCGTCTCTAAATAATAATATTTCATACAAAAATATTATAACCATCCATCATGTCAGGAGTTAAATTAAAAACAGAGCGGGTTGTGCTTCGAAAGAGATTAAAGTTTGCTTAGCAACTTGGCTAGCACAAAAGATCCGATAAAAGTTATCTTTCTTGCTTTCTTATTCGCTTGATTGTTTATTAATTTTCTTCATATCTCTAGAGATTATGAGTAAAATTCTTCGTTGCCTTAGGAAGATATAAACAGAAAATTATTATTATTCTTTCTTTCCATCTTATCCACTCTCAATGTGGGGTCGTAGTAACATACTTTTTCAAGCATGTTACAGAAAGGATTCGACCTAGTTTTGTTACCATTGGCTGCCTGCCTGACATTATCCATCTTTAGGGAATTCAGTCTCGGATAGCTCAGTTGGGAATGGTACGGACTGCCGAGACAAGTGTCGGAAGTTCGCGACCAACCTCAAAATGGAGCAGTCAGATGTGTATGTACACCTCTGACTTTTCTATGTTAAGTGTACATATTTTCATAGTGAAATATCGCTTGCTATTACGGTGAAGGAAAACATCGTGAGGAAACCTGCATACCCGAGAATTTCTTTACAGAAATTTCGAAGGTATGTGAAGTCTACCAACCCGCATCAGGCCAGCGTGGCAGACTAAGGCCTAACCCCTCTTATTAGTAGAGTAGGCCCGTGCCCAGCAGTGGGACAGTAATATTACTGGACTAATATTATTATATTAGTATTATATATTTTTTTATTTATTTTAATTGAAATCTGTTATATATGTTTCATGAAAATTAAAACCAATTTATTAACGTCATTCTAGCACTAAAGATCATAAAAGGACTGCTAGAAATAAGTTTGTTTGTTTCTGTAGATTATTACGTGGAATGGAACGGGCACTGGATCCACGTGTTCCGGCCTGATGTAGAGTGCACCAACGGCATCATTCATGTCATCGACGAACCCTTCGTCCTGGAGAGTGACATCCGTGCGACCGGCGCAGCTGACCGCCTCAGTCTACCCTACACCCTCATCACGCTCCTTATCTCATTCGGATTCCTACGAATTTTGGAGAATTAAACGTACTATTAATTTATTTAGTTACTCTTACCACAGCCAAATTGTCGCTTTATAAAACAGTTATAATAAATTTCATTTAGATATTATAAAGCTATTTAATTTAGTTTAGGCTAAAACAGAATCATCATAAATCCATTCGACAATAGATTGCGCGTCTGAATATTATTTAAGATATAAACAAGGAATATATGTAGTTACTTTTAATTTTTTCAAATTTTTAAATATACTTATTGTATGTTGCTTTTGCGACTGATAATAAAATCTATATTAAACAATAGGATAAATAATGAAAATTACTCTTTATGACATGTTGTTTAAATTTCAGATGTTTTCCTATGTTGTGTGGTGTATGAATTATCCATTATATTTGGTCCGTTGTGCCTTCTTTGGAAAATTTATATAAACTTACGTACCTTTTAAAAAGACCATAGAAGAATTTTTCATATTATTTTAACACATAAGGGATATTTAAATTACATTCTATAACCTAAACATTCCATGTTATACTTAAAAATATATATTTAATCTCATTATTTATTATTGTTACATAATCGAAAATTATTTATCTATTGATTATAAAAAGAATTGCAATCTCGACTAAAAATATTATCAAATTAGTGAACAAGAAATTATATACTGCATCAAATGAACGGTTAAAAATTAAATTACATTCAAGTTTTGCACTTAAAATTCTGAATAAGAAGAAAATGTAATTTATCGTTATTTTCATAATTAATAAGTTATTTCAGATAAAATACTGATTTATAAAATTGAAATAAAGTTTTTTTTTTAACTATTAGTCAATTGGAAGGTTGTTTCTTTGCAACATTTTTTGTAGTTCGGTCCTTTGGACTACATCGTTAACATAAGTGCATGTTAAGCGTGCATTAAATAACGTTTTTGGAGATAAATCGGTGTTTTAAATGTATATAGGGGTGAATGTGCTTATAGCTATAACGGTGCATTTGTGATTCTCTTACGTTTACTAAGCATTTGTAAATAATTTGTGTAAGTTACTATAGTTCATTATTATATTATTTAGTAGTTGTTACTTACGCGACTGAAATATCATAAATGTCTGGCAAAGCTGTATTGAAAATATATCAAGTTCGTCAATGTGTTACGCTGCTTACTGCCGAATGCTCATACACTTAAGGTCGCCTTATGTCGTTTAAGGCCGCCTGATCTGTCAAAATTGTATGGCAAAATCAATGTAAGAAGCCGTTAAAGTTGAGTAGCGTTTCACCATTCGGGCGTTAGTGTTGCATTTTTAATAAAGAACAATTAACATAATACCTAATACCCATGTACTTACGTATTTATAGAAAGTGAATTTACATTTATATCGTAAATGTTTTTAAACTTTATGCAGCATTCCAAAATCGGGTTGGAATGCTAAAGCACCATTTAGATGGAGAATTTTCTTGGGCCATAGACGATCGAGACAATATGACAAAGCTATAATTCTAAACGCCACATTACAAGATTCTGTCTTAATTGTATGACTTCATAAACTTTTTTAATTACACGAGAAAGTCTTGCATCTAAGTGGAGCATTATACTATCCTATACATGTAGCAGATTATCACATTTTTAACTTTGTATATTGGAACATATATCAGATCTGTCGCTTTATAAACATATACAAGTATCTCTTTGTAAGTGTAAACACTAGATTTAAGTCTTTATTGAGCCAAAGCTAAACGCTAATTCAACTGGTAGCATATATAGCCCCTTACTTATAAAAATATTTAAGCGCTACTTATCTTGTAGCATAGGATGCTCTTTCATTTTTAAACAATGTAACGTAAGGAAAAAAGTGACAGATTATTCTTAGCGAAAAAAATAAGCTAAAATAATTTTATAAGTAAGGCCCATAAAGTATAAGATTTTACTACCGCGATAGGAATATAATATGAGATTGTTTGTAGTAGAAAATGTGTATACTTGAAGTGTACTCACGATTCTGATTCCAGAAATATCAACAAATATCTACCTTCTTTTAATAATTTCTTTTTTTTAATATTTAATTCTTTTCTGCGGCCCGAGCAGAAAAATTTCTGACAATATTAAATATATTCGAGTCCGTGAAATTTATAAATGAATATTAACTAAATGTCATCAGTGCGCAGCAAGCTCGAATACGATTGTCAAATTTTCGTGCTCGAGTCGCTGAACTCATAAATAAGACAACCATTCACCACCGCCATACCAAGTCTCAACCTATTGATGGTATATATAAGTATCTACTATTAGATACACAAAGTTGCAAAATTATGTCAAAAATCGACAAAGTGGCAGTTAGCTGTTACGTTTCGTTTGGTCAGTGAGATTTCTGTTGACTCGATTCCTCCCTCTCCTTCCCAATCTCTATTATATTCTCCACCTTCAAGGTTGGCAACGCATCCATGATTCTTTTGGTATCACGGGTGTATATGGGCGATGGAGATCACTTACCATCGGCGGGCTTAGCCAAGTGGCTTATGCGTTAGTCGAACAGAATTAATGTATGGGAATGACATAAGAGTACGCTATATGCGGCGTACTCTTATGTCATTCCCATACATTTACTATTCTATTCGACTAGCGCATAAGCCACTTGGCTACGCCCGCAGGTGACCCATTCGTTTGCCAGTCTCTACTATAATAAAATCATGTAAGTGAAGGAAATGGTGTGGGTATATTTTTGTTTACATTTCTTGTATTACTATCATGAACACACTTTAAAGATTATTTGCATTCATATTGTCCTTCATATAACATAGTATTTTAAACGGATGTCTAGTGTTACATGGGAGTATCCCAAGACAATATAACTTTGACCAAATATTGTACCAAATATTTGGTTATGTATGAGATTGGAATCCATTTATTAGTAAATGTTTGATGTATTAAAAATACCTATGTCAAATTAGTAAAAGTTTATGACGAACGTTTATGAAAATGAATTTATGTATAAAATATAGATATGAAACTTACAGTTGCTGTTTGATTTTATATCTTCATTGTAAGAACTACAACAATCATAATTATGGTTGTTAGTCATCTCGGTCAAACTCGTCTGCGAACAAAAGTACATCGTTTAAAATAAATAGATCCTACCAAAATAAAATATACTTTATCCTATTATTTTTGAGAAAAACTCGTCTACATCATACAGGTTGTTACGGAACCTCAAATAAACTGGTTAAAAAGGACCCAAATTGTAACCTGAAACAAGCTTTTTGCACTGCAGGCGCAATTTTTTAACACTCACAAAAAAAACATCCATGTTGAATTTTAAACATCTCGGATAAACTTTTGCCGCAGCGGTGCGTTTAAAAAGAATAATTGAACACAACAAAAGGCCGTATCTGGCTGCTAATCCTATAAGTTTGGAGCGACGACACAGTCGACTCTCTATGCTAATCCCCTTGACGTAGAGTACCAAAACCGCCTCCTGGGAAGTAATTTCATCATGCAGGGTATAATAGGAGTTACCTAGCTATTAAGTTGGTTGTGATTGCCGCGCAAACAGCAGAATTGTATTCAAATGTGTTTTAGATATGTACGCATTTAGTTAAACTATACATTAATTGCACAGTTTGATGATTTTGGTGAAATGAAACATTGTTTATACACTGATAATAAATGATGAATATCAAATATGAACAAAAGATTTCTTGTTAAATATACCTACATTTGGTATGAAATTATTTGCATTAAAAATGCTTATACTATTTGACCAAGTATTTCGTTTACTTTACATAACGTAACATAAGCTCACGCCTGTATCCCCGAAGGGGTAGGCAGAGGCGTACTAGCCAACATTTTGCCGAGCTTAGTTGCGTCCCAGATGTGATAGGGGGCGAGCCTATCGCCATATCGGGCACAAATTCCAGACTCCGGGCTGATATGGAAAATCATCCAATATCACTTTGCCCGATCCGGGTATCGAACCCGAGACCCCAGGGCAGTAGTCGTACTGAAATACAACAGAAAGAGGCAGTCGTTTACTTTAGATAGATTAAATACTTGACTTTTAGTAAAAACAAAAATAAAATTTAAATAAAATAATTCATAGAAGACGCTACTGATCGCTTAATATTTTAAATACCAAACTTTTATCGACCATAAACAGAATGAGCGAAACTTTCTTTGCCAAACAATTTTAATACCAGCATAATTATTTAATATTCTAAACAAACAGCACATCCTCATAAATCTCTCGCAAAATAAATACAAGCTGTTACGGCATCGTTCTTGGAGAAAAATAAAAGTTTTTACGGGAACGATTTATCTTAACGCTAAAGTGCCGCTATAGATGCCCCCTCGTTACCCGACATACTCCCTTTATATCCGACTGATATGAATGGGAGCATCAAATGGTTGTATACTCCAAGAAAAATTGATAATTTACAGACACGTCATGCTTTTACTGACTTCAAAGAAGGAGAAGGTTCTAAATTCGTCTGTTTGTTTTATGTGTGTTCTCCGATATCCTCCAAATGTGGACCGATTTTCAAGATTATTTTTGTGTTCGATAGAGCTTATTCCAATGTTGGTTTTGAAGTTGATTCATTAATTTTAAATGCAATCGAACAACGAGGCAAGCTGCCTGATGGCTGGTGATATGATGATAAAACGATACGACTACTCAGGAAAGTACCAACATTATCTGCACTGCGCTCGTCACCCTTAGTATTGCGTCAAGTATAAATCCCAGTAATTACACTAGCTACAATGTTCTTCAAACCGAAATACATCATTTCTGGCATGGTACTTGGCGGTAGAAATAGGCATTGCGGTGGTACTTACTCAGATAGATTCTTGAATAATTATGTCCCTTACTTATAAAAATATTAAGGCGCTGCTTATCTTTAACCATAAGTTGTCCCTTTCATTTTTAAACAATGTAACGCAAAGAAAAAAGTGACAGGCTATTGTTAGCAAAAAGATAAGCGAAAATGTTTTTATAAGTAAGGCCCTATAAGTCCGACTACTAATCAAAGTTTAGCTAAAAATTTTCACCATTAGTGACTGTAGGTAATTTTGCTCCTATTAATAATATTGTCTAGTTATGACTAAGTATCTAACTTTGAAACAAAGTTACAGATTTATGTGTTTTCACCATGGCCAAATCCGACATTGGTCAGTCCCTTTGTAAATCAGCAAAATCCATTCCTTCCGAGATAGGGATTGAATGTTTAATATATAAAACCTTTAATAAAGGATTCGTAGTAGAGGTACATTAAATTTTAATGCCTCCGATCTGCAAGGAAGCACCTTTACTGTCTAATAATTAATATAAGGCGTCCTTTGTACAAGATATCGTTTAGATAACATATTATTATATCTAGTTACGGAATTCGCACTTCTCAAAAACCCATCTCAAAAGAAAATGCTAATAATATAATTTGATAAGGTCATTCACTCCTCTTGTCTATGTTGTGATTGGAAATGTAGAATACATTTCTGAGTAATTATTCGATCATGGATTAATCATAATTTATGATGAAGTAAAATATCATAAACATTATAAAAAAACCGGCCAATATCTGATCACGCAGGATTACGCTCTGTACAGGGTTCCGAAGTAAAGGTAACTGTCACTTAAATATAATTTTATTAGACGTAATTTTAAGTGTATGGTCCATAAACTCATATTTACCAGCTCTTTTTCACATAACTAACAACTTCATATAAGCGATATTGAAAATAACTTAATGATTTCTTAGGTTTACGCGAATGTTATTCATTGGAAAAAATAAAACTATTTTTACGGATTCTATCACGATTTGGTTTTAATTTTTATTTTTATGCTCGACGTTTCGAAATTTTGCAGCCCTCGTGGTCTAGTCTGACCCGTGACCAATGAAAATAACTTGTACGATTTTTATCTTTTCACTTTGGTCGTCTATTACTCATTAACTTGTAAAGCCTGCTTAGCCGCTATAGTTTTTCTTAGAAGTTTATGATATAGTATGCTACTACTGTGAGATTTTTCACGTATCCAAAACCAACCGTTTCGGAAATAGAGAGGGGGGACGCCCTACTCCACCAAAAAATTTCAATTTAAAACTTAATATTTCGCAAACAAAATCTGCAATCGAAAAAAGTTTATAGCAAACTCGCATTGTTTTTGAAAGCCTATCCAACGATACCCCACCATAGGATAGTCGAGAAAAAAAAATGTCACCCCCACTTTACATGTAGGGGAGGCACTTCTAAAAAATATTTTTCAATATTTTATTCCAAGACTTTCTTAGTTTGATAGATATGTATACAGGTGCCAAATTACACCACTCTAGTACTTATAGTCTCTAAGATAAACAGTGGTCAGACAGACAAACAGACAGACAGACAGACATGGCGAAACTATAAAGGTTCCTTTTTATGCCATTTAGCTTCGGAACCCAAGAAAGGGGTTTGAAAAAATTCTTTCAAATCTCACCTACGTTATATGATATAATAATCTATTTATTTAAGATAATAGATTTCAACCGAGTTGTTTGCCAACATTTACACACGAATCTACATAATATATCAAGCATTGAGCACTTCGCTTCCAAACGCACCTATGCTCAGTTAACACCCCGTATCGATATAAACACAATAGTAAATCAGATCTTAATCCAATTGAATTAGAATCGGTTCCATTGAATTTAACATTTAAATGTAACGAAAAATAAAAGATAGATTGCGAGGGAAATGAATGGCACCGAGCATTTGCAATTCAAACTGCTTTTAGCTAAACGTAATCGTATTTTCTTGATTTCTATTTTAATGTTGCTATTACTCCTTATCTTAGTACTACATAACCTAGCGTTGACTATTTTGCATTCACTGCAGGGCACTTACATTTCTTGCTGTAACACAATTTAGTTATAACAAATCTTTTTGAAATGTTTGTTGCTGTGTGTGCTTAGATAAAAAATAGCAGGCGTTCTTATAAAAATATTGTGGATATTTCAGTCATATTTGAGCAAAAGTTATATTTTACGTCTAATTTTATATCATAATACGATGTCGGAAAGCTGTCCATGCAATTTGTATGCATAATTTTCTGTCATAAAAAAATATCGTCGGTATCCTCTGCGGTCTACTACAAGTTATTCAGCGAGATCGAAAAAAGCGCATTGTGTGAGAAAAGGCGCTCCTTATTAATTCATTATTCCTACTTTATTATCTCCCCAGTTTATACTTGAATAGAAATACCTTCACTAAACGAAGTTTATATAAAAGCTCATTCAAACCTACCGTCACAAATCAATCTAAAGTGGCGTTATCAGTACATCGCTCTCTTAAGCTTAGTTTAGCTGAGTAAATACTATTATAAATAATTATGATTTATGGCATTTAGATTAGTTAGTGAGGTTGGTTTAACATAAAATCGAATATAACCATACATATGTGACATATGTACAGTCTACGGACTATTTAATTAGTTACTCCTTGGTAGTTTGACTGTTACCTGCATATTGTAATGGCTATATATTTTATCTAGTAAACAAATTAGAGAAAAAACAATTATATTCTCTTAGCTTTGCCACTAGCTGATTTGCGTGATTGCAGATAAAATCTTGTTAGGCGTTTCCGAACTATTTTTATGACTACTCTATTGGCATAACATAACATAACATGTTATGAAATAAAACAATTATATTCTCTTAGCTTTACCTTTAGCTGATTTGCGTGATTGCAGATAAAATCTTGTTAGGCGTTTCCGAACTATTTTTATGACTGCTCTATTGGCATTAATATATTATAGAATTTAGAAATAAGTTAACATTTTAAATTGTGATTTTATATATCATGTATCGTCTGGACTTTAAAAGAGGCGATAACCCTTGAGCTTGTTTCGGCATTTCTTCTCAGGGATAGCCACGAAATGCCGACATCATCATTATTTTTTCAATATATAGGTACTCGTAACTGACATGTAAATGTGATATAAAATATCCTATTTGCAGAATAAATGATTTGAATTTGAATTTGAACTTCTCTATATCATTTGCCAGAATTTTTGTTTGTAGTTAATCTAAGTTTGGTAGCTTATGTGCTCTCCTAGAGTTGAAGGCTTTTTCGTGTGGCTTCAAACGTTACAGCCAGACTTTTAGAGTTACATTTATGATAAGTATTAATATGAAAAAAGAAATAAAGATAGGATTGCAGCAGTGAAAACAACTGTTTAAAGTACACATAAGTAGTAGATTAACATAGTTTTCTCAAAAAACATAGTATTACAGTTTTATTAAAAACGAACTACAATACAAATCAATGTCAAATCTTATAAATTCATATTTAGTGTGACTCCCATTATTTTACGTCCAACTCCATCATTCACCTTTAATGAAAATTTCACTCCAATAATCCTAAAAAGGATATTATTTTTAAGAGTTACAGCCAGAGAGGAACAAAAACAATTTCCTTTCGAATCATTCACGTTTGAGACGCTCGAGTCCCGGTCTTCCTTAAAGTTATTTTTGCGGGAACACTGCGATTGTCAGTCTCATCGATAACAGCCGAGGCGGTGAAAATCACGCGGATTATTCTATAAATCGGATAACCTTTCCAGAATGATGTTCGTATATCACTCAAACGGTTTGTGAGGATTGTTACAAATAAGGTGCGCTTAGCTGCTCAAACAGAAAATCAAATTCTAGCGAGTACTTTCGTGTTCTACAGATATATTTAAGATTGACAAAAATACTTGCATCTGAAGTAGTTTTTTAATATAGCAAAGATTGGTAAACGAGTCGTTGGGTCAACTGATGGTAAGTGATCTACACCATCCATAGACACCCAAGACAGTAAAAGAATCATGGGTGGTTGCCAACCGAAAAGGAGGGGAATAGGGATTGGAAAAGCTTGGGAGGGAATTGGGTCACCAGAAATCTCTCACCGATTGAAACGTAACAGCGAGCTGTTACTTTACGTCGGTTTTCTGTAAGACATTGGTATCAAGCGTTCGAGTCGGCCCACCCGTACTGTAGACGTAACTGTCTACAGCGTTTATTTCTCATTATTTTCTCAGCAAGGATATAAGTTACTCGATAGGTTATTATAATCAATACAAAACTGATTCAAAATGAACAACTGACAAATGAAATAGAAGGCGGTACGTGCCTGACAACCAAGCCTGGATGAAATGCATACACGTATAAATTTCACCTTGTCTATACAATTGCTAGTGTTCGAAGACATAACCTTCATACATCGAGGTCATTGATTAAATATCACGTAATGTGTACTAATGAGTTCTTCTCAATCCAATCAAGTAGTCATGCTTACATAGCAAAAGACAATGTAAGGAAATAAGTATTTCATTATTTTTAATCTGCATATTGCTAGCAGGAAATATGTCATCTTAGCACTATACCTAGCATTACCTACATAGGTATGCACATAGGTATTATGTTTTAAAATTACGTGAAGCAAAAATATAGTCGGAATTTGATTTCCTTGACATTCATTTGAAAAGACATACCTATAGATAAAAATGTTAGTGCACCTTGTGAAGTAGTTTTTTAATTAAATCTAATTATTCTTTAGAAATTGAACTGGTAATTGAAAGAAACTATAATTGTATTGTAAATCGTATTAACATTTCTTAGAACAGAAGTAGGTAGGTAAGCTTGGAAATAGAGACCTAACTTAAATAACAGTCGAATCGACGATAATTTACATTTTCACTATATTTTTTTTTAGTTCGTTTTAGTTTCCGTAAGTGGCTCTGGTAATTAAATGTACGAAGAAGACGAAGACTACTATCGATTTCCAGATGCGAGAACAGTCAAAATACGTACTAGGAGCACAAGACGCATGTGATAGAAAAATACACTATTCAGTGGCTTATTGAATTTGTTCTATCTGATGTCAATTTCAATCAATAGATGACACAAAAGCTCAAGGCTAGCTCCAAACACGCCATACACAAATCCATTGTAAATTGTCATCTATATTATAGAGGTATACATCAACCAATTCATATTGGGCTATAATCGTATATAGAGGAGGCTGACATCCCGTCAACTAATCTACATGTGATGAATTAGTTTGCATTAATCGTATTGGTGAGAGAAAATGATTACACAACCATAGTATAGATCTACGACATACAAACTTAGAAGTTATAACCATAATAAGCTTATATCTTCTGAGAACACTCGATTTTTTATGAAAGGTAGTGTCAAAGAAGCAAGTGGGTCACCTAAAAGTAGATATGTGATCATCAGACCACCATGATATCAAAGGAATTATAGGTGCAATGACTCCCTTTAAGGGAAAGGAATGGGGATTGGGAAACAATACGCAACGAAATAACGCAATTGAAACAAGTAAGCTACATGCTGAACACATGTAAAAAACAACCAATATATGGACCACACCATAGAGATTTAATATTGCTTACTATAGATAGGCTTTCAAACAAGTTTTCATACAAAAATGATCTCAAAACGTCAGTAACGCTATCTTACAATTTACATACTAGATTCTAAAACGTTCTGTGAATGTTCAACAATCACGTAAGACAGTTTTATTGCTTAAACATTATTACGCTAGCATGATCGGGCGCGCGTAAGTTTCAAATACAACTGAGAGACTTATGACCACAAGGTCACAACCTTCGTTCACTAATTTCGTGTTGTTGTCCTCTCTATGTACTATTGAATATCTTTGTACCACACAAAGCAATAACAAAGCGAACAAATAACTGAATCGCATTAAAACAATTAGGGCATTCACGCTGCAATCACTTCTATTCTCATATCAGTACTATTTATCTGACGGGCCAGGTATATAATTGGAAGCTAGACTCAAAGCGTCCAATAAACGATGTTTGTGTAAACGGGAAACATATACAAGCGGTGATAACGAGCATCGGAGTCCATCGGGATGTGACCACTGCATCATTGTCGCTGTTTCAATAACTAAAATCGGTGTAATCTCTCCTTTATTTATACACCTACATTTATCAGTAACAGTCTATTTGTGATTGCAATTCGGTTTTATTCTTTTAATAAATCAATCTGAATTCACATCTATAGATAAATCGATCCCGTAAAACGACGCGACGAATACCACACGTACAAATAATAATGGTACGTAGGGCATTCAACCTTTAATTATCTTATTTATGGCGAAGACTGAATTGAAAGATACAGTGCATCTATAGAAACGAGTCGTCTCATCGGAATAAAAAACCGTGCCAATGATATTAAAAATATCATTGTGTGTAACTATTCTTTGATTACAACACAATGATATTTTTAATATCATTGTGTTGTAATCAAAGAATAGTTCCTCCTTGGTCTAGTAGCAGCATGTATGGGCTGTGAACCGGGAGGTCCTGGGTTCGATTCCCAGGTCGGGCAAAGCGAATTTTATAATTGGATTTGCCGGGGACTGAACCCCTCAGAGGGAGCTGATGTCAATTAGACAACCGGTCGTAAAAACGAAGCCAAATCTTTTCTGCAGCATGCTTGAAAAAGTGTGTTGCGCCGATCCCACATTACGGTGGGGTAAGGGCAGGTAGAAAGAAAGAAAGGTAATCTTCTTCTTATTTTTATAATAAATAGAAAAGTAATCAACGAATTGTGATCATAATTCACATGTCATTTATCTAAGGTGGTAATATTTATATAGATTTTTTAGATATTACGTAACCCTAAAAATGGTAATGTCAATGGAATCAATTACAACTAATCAACAATAAAACGGGGTTAAAATTACATACAATTATTACATAATAATATGACATTCCAATGTGCAGTGATATACTTTTAGACGGCGCGGCATCTTGTTTAATGAAATACGTTAACGAATTTAAATTTTAAATTCAAAATTAGTGTATGTTAAACGTTGTTACGGGCGGGAAGCGCTTGCCGGAAGTCGGTCGCAGGAAGCGTGCGCCCTCTTCATCCGCTGCCTGCAGCCAACCGCCGACGATCTATTCGCAGCTAACTGCACTCATTCCTCACCGAACCGATTCGAGGAAATCGCTTTTCAATCCTCCTATATTATTTTTAAAGAGAATACGAGTGTCTTGAATCCGATGTGTGTAGCTCGTACCATTATTTATTCTCTACCCCGGAAGTCTCGGAGAAATCGTTTGAAATATTTGAAGGGAGTTTTATAGTAACTGTATATTCATAATTTGTTTTATCATAATTATACTATCTTTTAAGTTATTTTTATATTTATTAGATTAATAACGTATTAAAAGCATTTATACGAACCTCGAGTAGTTAATTTAAAGCTTATAAATAGCTGTAACTTGTACGCAATGAATTTATATAAAAAAGTTATTTCATACCGTTGACATTAGGAATGTCTTCCTTCACCCTTAATCCACCCCAATGTCGGATTGCAGGGAGCATTTAGAATTCTGCCTTGCTGACGTCAATCCTCTCTGGAGGATCCAACCTCGAGGAAATCGTATCTACAAAAAAACTTTTTTCCCGATCTAGGTTTCGAAACTAAGATTTCCAAGACCATAACCTAATCTCAAATTGAAAACAAGTATAATTTATAACATTTGCCTGTTTTGTCTAATAATGTAGTAAGTACTGCGTCCAAATCATATTTTCTAGTTAAAGATAATGAACAAGGATTCCGCGAGAACGCGTGTTTTCTGGGATTCATGATGTTTCATGTTACCTTGTGCTTAATATTTTTATGATGAGGAAAAATTAAAGCGAATCTTTGAAGTCAACACACCTCTATTCGTAATTTGGGCGATCCCTGGTTTGTGATATACCGTCGTGACGATAGATATCATATAGCAAATATGTTGTTTTGTTATTCGATACTTGCCTGTTTTTTATTCCATTAAGAAATTATTATCTACGTCTGTCTACAGCACGAATGGGCCGGCTTGACCGGTTTGATACCATTGTCTCACGTAAACTGACGTAATACATAAAGTGGCAGCTTGCTGTCGCGTTTCGTTCGGTGAGTGAGATTCCCGGTGGCCCAATTCCCCTCCTCCCTTTTTCCCATTCATCCGCTCGTTTGCCAGTCTCTGCTATAAAAAAAAGCATGCCGGTTACCTCATGATAAGCAAAACGACCGCCCATAAACAGTAGCAACACCATCCAGCACCTTGAATGACAAAGTGCTGCGTGGTATTCCACTGCACTCATCATCCTAAGACATAATATTTTAAGTCTCATTATGTTCAGTAGTTACACTGGCTGCTATGTCCCTCAAACCGGAACACAAGAGTGCATGCACACTGCTGCTTGGCTGGAGAAATAGCCAGTGCGGTGGTAACAACCCAAAGGGACTTTTACATATAAGAGACCACCAGACTTTCCTGAGCCTTGGGTTCATGCTACACATTATGAGGCGCATCAACTCAGACTAATCATGTTTTCCCGCATTTGCTAAGGTGTTTTGTAATCAACATAATAACATAAATAATTAAACCAACAGTCACACACATAATCCTGACCCCACACTACGTGTAACCTGTATCGTGGGTTTCAGAAACTACGAGAGACTTTCGGTCTCACAACGACCAGATTCGAAAAAAAAATTTGTGGCCCATACAAACATTTGTCTCGTTGCGGGAATCGAACCCGTGGCCCCCTGCTTCACCGCCAGCTACTCGCCCGCTGTGCCACGCAGGCTGTCCTACCAGTTACTACAGACACGCTCGATACGAGTGTCTTGGCTAAAAAGCATAAGTGCGATTTATTTAGTACATCTTACTCCTCAATTAGTCAAGCGATTTAATATTCCGAATAGTATTTGCTATTGGAATTATGCAATATTGTTAATTAAGGCTTGACTTCGCGTGCTTCAAGCATTTTGCTCAGATTTCAGTTTCCTGGAATTGTGGTCAAATGACTAACTAAATAATTGCTGTTATAGAATGTTCTAATAATCAAATTCTTGGAGAGTATCTTTGATATTGAATACGTGGAGCTAGGTAATAACCTCCTTTTAAAGTAAATAAGGATAATATACACAATGGAACGAAGAATCATATAATTTAGTTTTCTTTTTTTTTATCAAATATCTTTAAATTCGGTAATGATTTTTCTATACATTTTTAACTGTCTATCTTTTTGAGCCGAGCATTTTTTGACAAAAAAATAGCTAATATATATTAAAAGTACTATCCTGCTTATGGAAATCCTGCTTCTTGTGTCTTTAGTAACCTTTAGTCCAACTGCGCTGGCACAATAAATTGATAGAATTATTTACACTTAAAACCTATTTGTCCAACAACAGCAGAAAACTCAACACTAATGACGCCAAGTCTATCGTGAACAGTCTTCGTTATATCGGGATTATATATTTTCGCACTTTCGCACACTGAAGAATATAGCTTCAGATTTTAGAACATCTATAATTGGGGGTCATTAGTACTTTTTTCATTAGGTCCTTAGGTTTTTTATAAGAGCAAACCGATACTTTATTGGGTAGTGCTAACCCAAAGTCTTAGCTTCCGATGTAAGAAATCCTTGTTACTTATACGCCATATTATATCCACGTATTCTGGATACTGTATATTTATATTTTAGGCAATACAACCAAAAATGGAACATGACGTCAACATCAGTAAATATTCTCCATCCGTGTCATTATCCGCAGTGAAAAATACGTATATACTAAAGAGTTAAATGCGTACAAAAGAAATGTGTTCCACATACTATATGGACCACGAAACTTTTCATATTTCCAAGATAAAATCACAAAGGAATCGCACGCCAAAGGTAATGATAGGTTGCTCGGTTACGGAATATAAAAGTAAGACACACACATCGCATCTTTTATGTTTGTCATTCTGTTCCAAATGTGTAGGCAACTAAAAATTTGCTTAACCAATTGAATTATTGCCTATTTTCAGATTAATATAATACTAAACAATTTAATGAGCAGTCTATCTTCATAGCATTAATATCTAAACTTTTTTTTTCCACTTTTCCTATGCTACCGGATAGGTGGGACAAAATTAGCACAGAGTGGAAACCTTCCGACGGCTGGCGACGCCGTGGTAGACCCAGAAAGAGATGGCGTGACGATATGGATGCCTACGAGCCTACGTGGACTGAACTGGCCCATGACAGAGAACAGTGGAAAAAGATGGGAGAGTCCTTTGCCCAGCAGTGGGACACAATAGGATAGAATAGAATAGAATAGATTATGTGATATTATTATAAATGCCTCTTTTTAACTTAATTATTATTATTATAAATAGACTGCCTCGATGGCTTGGTTGTATTTCGATAAGACTACCGTTCTGATGTCTCAATTCCCGGGTCGGGCATTGACATTGGATTTTTCCACATGACCTCGGAGTCTGGAATTAGTGCCCGATATGGCATTATCGCTAGCTAGTTTAGTTCCGAAACGAAAAATGCAAGGATCTGCAAGGTCTGTCCAGCCTGAAGCCTGAAGGACGAAGAAGCCTGCGCTCTCGTAGCAATCGTTGGAGTACACCTCTGCTGGCCGTGGTTTCGGCACAGGTGCCTCTGAAAATCCTTGGGGAGGTCAATGATCAAAAGTGGACGTTCTGTGGCTGATGATGATCACATAAAGATATCGATCCATTCGAAGCAACGAGTAAATCCAGTTATAGTATAATCTAAAGCCAAGTCCCTTTACTGTAATATCCAAATCATTGTAATACACCTAACAACCATAAAGGTACATGCCGACCCTCAAACATTTTGAATAAGGAGGGCCCATTATATATTATCCTGAGGGATACAGTTATAGATGCTGCTAATTATATAGTACCTACTGAAATAGAACAAGGGAGAGTCACGTTCAAGACAACTTGAACGGTGACGCGACGCTACGTGTTGTTAGATCCAAGTTGTTTCGGGCACTTTCGGGAATTCAATTGTATTGTATAATAAATAATATTTAGACACGTGTGAATTCATTAAGGTATTACATACATATGTACATACATAGACCCACGCCTGTATGAAATTCAAATAATTTATTCTGCAAATAGGATATTTTATATCACTTTTACATGTCAATTTAATATTTTTTTAAAAATGGCGTCTGTATTTCATGACTATCCCTGAGAATAAATGTCGAAACAAGCTCAAGGGTTATCGCTTCTTATAAAGTCCAAACAATCATCATCATCATCATCATCATCATCATCATCATCATCATCATCATCATCATCATCATCATCATCATCATCATCAGCCATAGGACGTCTACTGCTGAACATAGGCCTCTCCCAAAGATTCCCAGATCGACCTGTTGGAAGCAGCCTGCATCCAACGACAATATATGATAATAACATAACATAATAATTATATAAAATTTAAAATGTCAACTTATTTCTAAATACAATCTCCGAAGGGGTAGGCAGAGGCTAACTAGAAAACTAGAACACCCACATTTCGCCCAGCTCATTTCCATCCCAGATGTGATAATGCGCAAGCCTATCACCATATAGAAAACAAATTCCAGACTCCGGGCTGATACTGAATAGAAAAACCAATATCACTTTGTCCGACCCAGAGATCAAGCCCCAGACCTCAGGACGATAGTCGTACTGCGCATGCCATGGAGGCAAGCGATAAAATTATTTGGGCTCTAAAAATATATTTTTTAATTATGTTCTTTATTTTCAGCTTTATATTTTTTGCATTTTTAATTATAAATAATTCAAAAATATAAAAAAACATGACAAGGCATGGGGCCCAACCCACTGGTAGGGCGGTTAGAGGTTTAAAGTGAAGAACGGCATCACAATGCGTGCCGTGTCCAATAACACTGCCTTCTGTAGCTCTTGACCCAACGACCAATTGAGAGCCTCTGAAGATATTGGTCGAGGCTCTAATTATATTATTATAGGCATTATGAGTCTTAAGATTTAATATCTCAGGGTAACGATGCAGTGCCACTGTGCTTAGTTTTGGCTGTAAAAAAATATGACAATAAAGAAAATACTCAGTAATCCGTTGAAAAAACTAGACGAACTCGAAGTTTCTCAACCAATCTTCAGTGTGAATGATTTTATTGAAGAATAAATTTACTAAAATAAAATTGTTATTATAAAAGCTTTTCTTACGCTTAAATAACACCGTATTTCATTTCAGTATAATTAATAGAAAAGGCAAGAACTTTTTTCAAATCATTTGCTCGAATAAAATTCAAAGGATATAAACGTAATCGAAACTCAAAGATTAGGAAACTGAAATTTGACGGGTCGTTGGTCTTGTTCTTCTGCGAAAGGAGCGTTTTCCAAATCAAATAAAACTGAAAACTGTGTTTTGCGTTATGTACATTAACATAATAAATGTGCGGGTGCGCTGGGATTGCGTGGGTCCAGACACCGGTGGCTGCAGGTTCTTGTCGGAGGGGAGAAAGAAACTGTACGACTATTCTGTACAAAATACCTATATTTTTGCCTTATATTGAAACAATAAAGTAGTTCGTTTTAAAACAATATGTACAGAATTTCAATGCGACAATCGTGCGTTTTGACAAAAACGCAGTTCCCTAGACGTTTTTCTTTCTTGACTTTTCTTCTTTCTTGATTTATCTTCTTTCTTGATTTTGAAGTTCTTCTTCTGAAGTCGGATCGCGGACTGCCGGCTGCGCTCCAGGGTGGCTACTTTTCTTCCCCAGGACGCGTCGGGACGAGTTCTAAGGTGCGCGATGTTCTGGCTTGTGCGCTCGGCCAATGAGCGCGCGAGTTGATCCAGCGGGGGCCGGTGTGAGGGGGGCCGCGATGCGCAGTTGCGGTGCGCATGCGCGGCACGCGGGGCGCGGGGCGCAGGTGCTGCGACGTCCCGCACATTACTCCCGCCGTGCATCGCCCGCCGCCGCTGTGGACGATGCAGCCAGTTGTGGTGCGGGATCCGCAGCTTGGATGATGATGATCTTCTTGGTGGGGCGCCGCAAGACGCCGCCCTTGGTGCTCACGTCGACTGCTCGCACGACGCCGTCAGGTCCCGGGTGTGTAGCGCTGATGCGCCCGCGCACCCAGACGTTGCGAGGTAGGTTGCCGTCCACGATCTGGACGAGGTCGCCGACTCGGAGCTCAGGTCCTCTTCCGCGTGGATCTCGTCGGTTGCGCAGCTCCGGCAGGTATTCTCTGAACCAGCGGGCCCAGAACAGGTCGGCGAGGCGTTGCGAGGCGCGCCAGCTGGCACGCAGGTTCAGGTCGCTGTCGTCGAAGGTGCCCGGTGCGGAGACTCGACCCGGACCGCCCAACAGGAAGTGGTTGGGCGTCAGGGCTTCTGGATCTTCCGGAGCAACCGACACGTGGGTGAGCGGTCGGCTGTTGACGGTGTACTCCGCCTCGGTGAGCAGCGTGCACAGGACCTCTTCTGTGGGGTGCCGCTCGTGCAGAACGGCGCAGAGTGCGGTTTTCACCGACCGCACCATACGTTCCCAGGCGCCGCCCATAAACGGCGCGCCAGGAGGGATGAACCGCCAGTCTATTGATTTCTTGCTTGCCTCGTATTTGATTCCTGCGAACAAAGCGGTGCGGAGTTCCTTTTCCGCACCGTGAAAGTTAGTTCCGTTGTCTGACCAGATCTGAGTCGGACATCCGCGGCGAGCGATCATTCTTCTTAGCGCCATTATCGCCGAGTCAGTACTAAGGGACGGCACTAGTTCCAAATGTATGGCGCGTGTTGTGAGGCACGTGAACAGCGCTACATATCTTTTTAAGTGGCTTCTTCCCGACGTGACGCTCAGAGGGCCGAAATAATCCAAGCCTGTGAAG
The DNA here is from genome assembly GCA_036417725.1 of Clanis bilineata. Lineage (NCBI taxonomy): Eukaryota > Metazoa > Arthropoda > Insecta > Lepidoptera > Sphingidae > Clanis > Clanis bilineata. The sequence goes on along the minus strand of CM071145.1, from coordinate 8,441,691 downwards.
GTGAAGGGCCTCTGGTGGTGTGCTAGTCGACACGGCGGCAGATCTCCTGTGATCGGTTGCGGGGGTGTTGCTGTTCGTATGCGGTACCGTAGACACCGGCTCACTATGTTCTTTACTGTCGGCCTTAGACGCAGTATCCAGTACTGTTGTCGGCACTCGTTTACGGTGGCTTCGACGCCCGCGTGGTGCAGTTGTTGGTGCACGTGTTCTATCCATAAGCGCGTAGCGCGATGATTGCCGTCGAGTACTGCGGGGTTCTTCAGCTGCTCGGAGATTCCGTTGGTGGCTCCTATGCGACTCTTAAGCTTGATGCAGTGTTCGGAAAGTTCTATGCTCAGCGCGTAGAGCCGACTGTCGCGGTGCAGGTCTCGTCCTTTCTTCATGGTCTGTAGTTCCTCGGCGAAAGACTCTTCCTGCGAAGTTCGTACGATGAGGAGCTCCGCGCGTCGCTGGATGTCTGCAGGGATGGCTGGGTACAGATCCGGGTTTGATGCCGAAACCTGTGCCTTTCGGGGTCGCGTGGCGGTGGTCTTGGCACGTCGCCACGTCGGGTCAGAGCTGGGGTTCTGCGCGTTCCTTTTATGGTTCACCTTGTTCCTGGGGGCTCGGCGGAATAGTTCGATGGCTTGCAAAGTTCTAGCTGTGGCGCGGAGATAGCGTAACCACCGTGAGAAGCGGTAGACGTTCGGGAGGGCCTCGCTGAATTTCGGTGATCTTGTCGTAACGACTGCGAGCGCCCGTTCTTCACCTGTGTTCGGTATTGCTTCATTGCCATCGGCTGGCCAGAATTGGGGATCGCAGTACAGGAATTCGGGACCGTGGAACCAACGATGTTGTTCATTGAAGTTGTCGGGCACGTCGCGGGTCGCGTCGTCTGCAACATTGAGCTTGGTCGGCACCCATCGCCAATCGCTCGTCCGGCTGTGTTCTTCTATTGCGGCGACTCTGTGCGCGACGTATGGTTTATATGACCTGGAACCTGTGCGTATCCATGTTAGAGTAGTGCGGCTGTCGGTCCAAAATGTTGTTGTTTCCGGTTTTCGTTCGTGTTCTTCTCGTACGCCTGTCGCCATACGGGCGCCGAGTACCGCAGCCTGCAACTCCATCCTCGGGATCGATGTTGTCTTCAGCGGAGCCACCTTTGCTTTTGCCGTGATCAGGGTGATGGTGACGTGGCCTTCCGCGTCCACAGCTCGCCAGAATAGTGCCGCTGCGTATGCAGATTCGCTTGCGTCGGTGAAGACATGAAGTTGAAGCGATGCCGCTGCGGTATATCCGGGGTAACATCTTGGTACGGATACGTATCGTAAGTTCTTCAGGTGGGCGAGCCACTTCGACCAGCTCGCCGCAAGGTCCGGATCTAGGGGGTCGTCCCATGATGTCCCACGCCTCCAGACTTCCTGCAGTATCTGTTTTGCTCGTACAGTTATAGAGGACACGAGTCCGAGTGGGTCAAATAACGACATTACCGTTCTCAGCGCTTGTCGCTTCGTAGGGGTCTCTTGTTCCATGATGCTCGGTGAGATGCGAGCGAGGTGCAGGTTGAATCCGAGACTGTCCTCGCCCGGTCTCCAGATCAGTCCGAGCACTCGTTCAGTCTTGTCCAGATCGACCGTATTACCGCCGCCGCCACCAGTTTCGCCCAATGCCTGTAACAGTTCTGATGAGTTCGATGACCATTTCGTCAGTTCGAAATGAGCGCCGCGATGTATTTCGCGAACTTGTTTTGTTATCTTTTCCGCTTTCTCCAGGGATTCGAAGCTATCCAGGTAATCGTCCATGTAGTGCTTGTTCTTTATTGCATCCACGGCCTCCGGATGGGTGTGTCGATGTTCTTCGGCGTTCTTGTTCATCACGTAGATAGCTGTGGCGGGTGAGCTTGATGCCCCGAAGATCAGAGATTTCATGCGATATTGTCGAGGTGGGCGATGATCGCGTGTGTCCCCTCTCCACAGGTACCTGAGTGCGTCCCTGTCTTCTTGTCGTAGTTGCACCTGCATGAACATTTCCGAAATATCAGCTGTGACTGCAATCGGATGTTGACGAAACTTCATTAATATTCCTGGGAGTGGCTGCAACAGGTCGGGTCCGGTCAGTAGTTGATCGTTCAGCGAAGTTCATTTGGTTTTGGCTGCGGCGTCGTGGACAACGCGTAGCTTCCCGGGCTTCATCGGGTTGAAAACTGCGAAGTGAGGTAAGTACCAGAGCTTGCGGTTCGTTGACGGAGGCGCGGGTTCGGCGTAACCTTTTGTTACTAAAGCGTCCATCTGTTCTGTGTATCTACTCTTGAGTTCCGGGTTCGCATCCAGTTTTCGTTCAATGCTGTGAAGCCTTTTCAGCGTGTTCTCGTAGTTATCCGGCATCGCGACGTCGTCTTTTTTCCACAAGAGAGCCGTCTGGAATCGGCCATCGGGTTCCTTGTGGGTGTGTTCTTCGAGAATGCGAAGCGCCTTTTCTCCTGGGTCGCTTTTCGGTCTCCTGGGGTCCACGTAGAGGTTGTCCGTAGTGATGTATTCACGTACCAAGTCCTCGAGATGATCGTCGGTCGTGGAGAGTTGCAGGAAGTTCACGCGGTGACCCAATGTTCTTGTGTGGTTGCCGTGTACTACCCAGCCGAGTGGTGTGAGGGACGCGACGGGTTGGTGCTTCTTGCCGATCTTGACGTCTGTGGCGAGAAGTAAGTGCCAATTGTCTTGACCGATTAGGATCTTAGGCTCCGCCTCGCCCGGCTGCAACTCGGAGAGTATGCCCCGCAGGTGTTCACATTCCTCGATGGCTTCCTTCGGGATGCGTTGTGCCGCTAGGTGTAGATTTTCTACGGTGCGTGCCTGGATCGTTTCTTCACGCTGGTTCGCGCCTTTGATCCTGAAGCTTACCCGTTGTGACTTGGCGTAACTTTCCAGGTCTCCGTTGTATGTGGCAATGTGCATGGGGTCTTCAGGGCCGTCGGCTCCGATATCTCTAGCGAGCTTCGCGTCGATGATGGTGATCGTAGACCCGTCGTCCAACAGCGCTGTGGTCTCGGCAACTCCCGCCGGTCCTGAGACTCGTACTGGTATTATTTTAAGAAATGATACCTTCGGTGACCATGCGGAGTTGACCTTCTGTTCCTCTTGTTCCGTGTCCTTCTTCTTGGCGTGAAGGAGCTTATGATGTAAATGCACGCACCCGTCGATATCGCACTTCTTAGGCTTACACGAGTGTTGTTTGGTTCTTGTGCGTAAACATCTGAAACATAAATGATGTTTCTTGGCTAAGTCCCAGCGAGTGTCAGTGCTTGCGTTCTTGAACGTGGCGCACTCGGAGATTCCATGTTCTCGTTGACATAAGACGCAGCTAGTCTTGTTCTTCTCCGCGACTGTGTGCACACGTTGCCGACGTGTCTCGGCGTTCGGCTTGCTGGGTGTTCGGTCGCTGATAGCTTCGGGCGGTGCAAATGGCGCGCATATCTCTGCTTCTTTCTGCAAGAATCTACTAAATTTCAATAAGTCCGGATTACCCCTAGGTTGTGTGGCGGAGAATTCGTACCATTGCCGCTTCAAAGTCGGCGTCAATTTTTCTATCAGGTTCTTCGTGGTATCCGGGTTGTAGAGATATACTGCGCAGTCCAGTGCTTGAAGCGTACCTACGATGTTTTCGACTTTCGTGGCGAAAGTACAAAGTTCCCTCGGTGACTCGGTGAGGCGCGGCAATGTTCGGAGTCGCTCTATCTCGGCAGATGCGATAGAGTCGGGTCGCCCGAATCGAGTCTCGAGTGTTCTCATGACCCCGTTTGGATCCGCGTTCGTGATCAGTAAACCTTGGACCGCTTCCTTAGCCGTTCCTTTCAAGCTTCTGCGCAGTCGGGACATGTTTTCAAGCGCGAAGAAGTGATGCGCGGTTTCGAGGTACGCGGCGCGAAACGTGAGCCAATCTTGATGTGCACCATTAAAAGTAGGCAAGTCATTGTACCTTAATGGTTGTTTGTGCTGCGCTGCTTGCACGGCGTGCGTGATGGCCGATGCGAGCTCCTGCAGGTCCGTCCTCTTCTGGTGGACGGCGATCGTTCCGCCGGGTTCGGGAGCGGGCGCGGGCGGCGTCCACTGCGGCGGATCTGTTCGTGGCGGCGGCGGCGGCGACGCAGGTCCGGAGTTCTGCCAGGTGATCATTGGCTGCGGTTGCGACGTCTCGTAGGTCTGCTGCCAGGCCGCGGGCGGCGGCGGTTCAGTGCGGCCGAAGTTCGGGTGCCAGGGCGCCGCGGCGGTGGGCGCCGGCGCTGGCGGAGGCGGCGGCACGGTGCCGAAGTTCAGGTTCGGTGTCCGGGTCTCGGACGGCGGCAGTCGTGCGCAGCCAAAGTTCGGGTGCCAGGGCGCGGCGGTGGCGGCGACGGGCGCTGGCGGAGGCGGCTGCACGGTGCCGAGGTTCAGGTTCGATGTCCGGGTCTCGGACGGCGGCAGTCGTGCGCAGCCAAAGTTCGGGTGCCAGGGCGCGGCGGCGGCGGCGACGGCGACGGGCGCTGGCGGAGGCGGCGGCACGGTGCCGAGGTTCAGGCGGTCCGATGTCCAGGGTGCGGCGGCGACCTCTGGATGCGGCTGCGTAGTCCCAAAGTTCTGCCAGGATGCGGCGGTGATCACTGGCGGCGGTACCTGCGCAGTCGTGTTCATGAGTCCGACTTCAAAAGGATGTGTGGCAATATGCGGCAAAGTCGACGTCGCTGGCGGGGGCGGGGGCGGCGGCGGCGGCGGCCGAGACATCGATGGTTCGGGGGTCGAAGGGCGCGGGGGGTGCGGGGGTACGGCAGTAACTCCCGCCGGTGCAGTCGCCGGGGTATCCCTTCTTGGGATTGGTTCGGTCGGCGGCTGAGGTTCGGGGTGCGCGACTTCGGCCGGTCGGTCGTCGATCGCGAGCAAGCGGCTGTTCTCTAGCCAGCTGTGTACGCGTTGTTTTTGCTCGACTTCCGTGACGGCCGTGCTTGCGTCGTCTTCGATGTCTGATTCCGCTTCTATTTCCGCGACGCGGGCGGCGGCCAACTGGACCTTGAGATGAAGGAGCTCCGCCCTGGCCTTGGCGAGGCGACGTGATCTGGAACTTCTCATCGATGCCGGTCTGCTTCTTCTCGACGCGGTTATTGCGGCGAGCGGTTCTTGTTCCGCGACGGGGGGCGCGGGGCGCGCGGCGGCGGCGGCGGCGGCGGCGGCGGCGGCGGCGGCGGCGGCGGCGGCGGCGGCGGCGGCGGCGGCGGCGGCGGCGGCGGCGGCGGCGGCGGCGGCGGCGGCGGCGGCGGCGGCGGCGGCGGCGGCGGCGGCGGCGGCGGCGGCGGCGGCGGCGGCGGCGGCGGCGGGCGGCGGCGGCGGCGGCGGCGGACACGGAGCGACGGTAGACGGCGGGGAACGCGAGGCGGCGGGGGGAGACCGCGAAGTTGATGTTTGCGTCGCTGCCGATGTTCCAGTGTACTCCGTCGTGATGCCGCTGGTTTCGGTGCCCGATACGGTGGTATCCGTGTGCGTCGCAGACGATGTTCCGGGGGTCGAGTCGGTCGCAGTAGCCGACACAGTCCTTTTCCCGACCGACCTAGTCACCGGCATCTTGAATCCACGTTAATTCGGCTTCTGAAGGACCAGAAAATGTGCGGGTGCGCTGGGATTGCGTGGGTCCAGACACCGGTGGCTGCAGGTTCTTGTCGGAGGGGAGAAAGAAACTGTACGACTATTCTGTACAAAATACCTATATTTTCGCCTTATATTGAAACAATAAAGTAGTTCGTTTTAAAACAATATGTACAGAATTTCAATGCGACAATCGTGCGTTTTGACAAAAACGCAGTTCCCTAGACGTTTTTCTTTCTTGACTTTTCTTCTTTCTTGATTTATCTTCTTTCTTGATTTTGAAGTTCTTCTTCTGAAGTCGGATCGCGGACTGCCGGCTGCGCTCCAGGGTGGCTACTTTTCTTCCCCAGGACGCGTCGGGATGAGTTCTAAGGTGCGCGATGTTCTGGCTTGTGCGCTCGGCCAATGAGCGCGCGAGTTGATCCAGCGGGGGCCGGTGTGAGGGGGGCCGCGATGCGCAGTTGCGATGCGCATGCGCGGCACGCGGGGCGCGGGGCGCAGGTGCTGCGACGTCCCGCACAATAAATAATAATATATGGAACTAAAAGCCCAAAAGGCCGACAACGTAGGCAAACTATAAGCATATCAATGAAGCTAGGCTATGCTGATAGGAATTACTAAATAGTTTGGTTAAGTTTTATTGAGCTCTAAATTCATTAAGTTAATGCCTGAGTTTGTTATCAATACCGATCAGGTACGCATATAATTATGTGTACATTATTACCATTTAATATAATGGCCGCTTTGAGTAAGAATTAAATTTAGTTCGATTTTATATCAGAGAGAATTTTACTTTATACAATAGCGTCCTTTAAATATTTGTTTGTTCGAAATTCATTTGTTTTTATAGAAGATACGGAGAAATATTGAGTTTTTTACAAGCTTTAGCTTCACCTGTCCCGTTGTCTGTAATCAAAGAGATTTAATATTACTAACTATAGAGGGGCTATCAAGCAAGTTTCCATACTAAAAAATGGATCTCAAACTTCAGTAACGCGATCAACCTCTTATTACAATGCGAGGGCGATTATTACAATTAGAATGTTCTGTAAATGGTTAGGAATCACGTCACAATCAGGCCAACCTGGCGCTCTTATATTTTAAATAAACTAAGCGACTTATGACCACCAGATATAGATACTTTTGGATCACAAGTTTTGTGCTGTTATACTATATACCCGTCTATATACTTTTACTGTTGAATGTCTTTGTAATCAAATCTTGCAAGATTCCTACTACTAAACTATTATTCTTAAAAGCTTGAGGCACAGAAGTATGGTCAGTACCTAACCTGTTACATGTAACAGGTAGCACTACCCGATACAAGCTTTGAAGAATATAGGTAAGTACCTACACGCCAAATACTTATTAGAGTTTATTTTTAACTTGTCCCAGATAAAAGCTGTTTTTAAAAATATTTTTTTACTTTTTATTTATTTTCGAATACAAAAACTTTGAATCTATGACGTTTATACCGCTTGAATATGAGATCCAATGTGAGGTCGATGTCGAAATCGCTCATAATATGAATTCTGTGTTTGGGACGAACGCACCGTGCGATTTTGGTTCAACCGGTTTCGTAAACATCGCGTCGTCTTGAAGAATGAACCACGAAAGAGACCAAAAAATATACTGAGTATAGTATTTTTATGACTTTTGTAATTTAAAAAACAATCAAAATTAGTAAAGTAAAGACACAGTCTTATTATAGTTAAAATAAATACCTTTCGTCTCTCCGTCCGTTGTATTATAACTCCTACGTATGAGTTTTGTATAAATTAATATTTAGTAGACAAAGCGTTTTCGCAAAATCTCGAGACTTAATATCATAACAATGGACGTAGGACTGGGATTAACACAATGTTGTGACGCAAACAATAAACATCTTGTTACTATTGTATAATATAATATTGTATAAGTTTTATTATCCTATATTAATTTATGTATTAACTGCCTATCTGATTCATCAAGTCTCAAACCAATTGCTTAGCACCTAGCTCAATCCTGTAAATAAAAATGTGCAAAAATATCTGTATTGTCTAAAGATAACAACTTGTCGCCGTTTTCGTCTAGTGGCCGCATACATACATATATAAGCTGTGGACCAGGAAGTCCTGGGTTAGATTGCCAGGTCGGGAAAAGAAAGTTTTCTAATTTAATTTTCCAGAGACTGAATCCCCCAGAGGAGATTGACGTCAGGCAGGCAGCCGGTCGTAAAAGTAAGCCAAATCCTTTCTGCAACATGCTTGAAAAAGCGTGCTACGCCGCCCTCTAAATTAAGGTGGGAGAAGGGCAGAGTCAAAAAAAGTCTAAAGATAACAATTTATTTATGAACGATTCATTCATCAACTATATGATGTTTACTGCTAGACATAGACCTCCCCCAAACATTGCCAGATCGACCTCTTAGCGGCCTGCATCCAGTGACTTCCTGCTACCTTTATCAGGTCGTTTATGAATGATTATTACTTGCTTATTAGGATTTCCGCCTAATTGTCTTGATAAGCACCTTAAAGTTTTTATTAAGGCATCAAAAGCTTTTGTGTCTGTCTGCGACGCATTTCTTCCTAAAAGTATGATATTTAACGTAACATAAGCTCACACCTGTATCCCCGAAGGGGTAGGCAGAGGTGCAGTAGTGAACTAGAACATCCACATTTTGCCGAGCTTAGTTCCGTCCCAGATGTGATAGGGGGCGAGCCTGTCGCCATATCGGGCACAAATTCCAGACTCCGGTCTGATATGGAAAAATCCAATATCACTTTGCCCGACCTGGGGATCGGACCCGAGACCTCAGGACAGTAGTTGTACCGAAATACAACCACGCCACCGAGGCATCACCTATAGCTATACTAACATAGATAATGGCATGCTTTGTCTGATCCGAGCTCGCATGCAACCTATACCCGACGTTCAACGTATCCAAACACAACAAAACCTATACAAACATACAATCGATTGGAGAACAAAGCGAAATAACGCATAACTTTAAGAAATAAGAAAAACAAAATACTATTTTGTCAATAAATTGTGCTTTTACATGTAGATGCGCGTTTGTTTTGATGAAAAAGCGCTTTTAAAACGGGACGTATGAATATGCAAATCGTGACTCGTTCGCAGTGCGCCAGTGTGATGTTCGAACGATAAAATTAAATTCTGTGAAAATACCTGGAAAAAAACAGATAACCCCCACGTGACGGCGCGCGTTGTGTTCCAACGGGAGCTAGAATTTACAAAGTTTGTTTGCATTGATGCAAAATACGTGCGCTGCGGTTTACGTCATTAACTCATGAAATTCAAATTAACATTGTGAATACAGAATAAAGTATTCGTAGACCAAATTATCACTAATAGCTCTAAAAGGCTTTGCACTGTAATTTCCCGATACGGTCCACAATAGTAATATATTAATAAATTGAATATGAATTAAAATCACGTAGGTACGTATTTCGAGCTAAGCTTGTACCAAAAGCCATTATGAGACATTTAAATAAAGTCGTTAATTGGAATGTCAAATCTGCTGACTTTTTACGAATACATAACCTAACTAGACCGTAGATCTCATTCATTAATCTAAGTTACTATCACTAAGATGCTATAAATTCATAAAAAAACCAACAAGAATATTTGATAATCTTTGATATTGAAACAGTACGTAGGTACTTAATATTTAACAACGCGACGCCACTAATAGAAGCAAGTTAACATATCGACCTATCCAAAGAATAAAGTAACATACATATGATAATGAATCGAAATTGCTTGGTTTTTTTCTGAGATTAAATTGACCTGTATATTTAACTAGTGAATAATTTTTTAAACTATGTCATAATTTAACTTTTTATTATTATGTCATAACATAAAAACTGTTACTAGTTAAATATATAAGTCAATTTAATCTCAGAAAAATAAAAAAGCAATTTCGATTCATTATCATATGTAACTTTATTCTTTGGATAGGTTATATATACGTTTTACGGCTAAGTCTTTTATTCATGTAATATGTATTTTGTTCCATAGTCTCCCCGCTTTTTGGAGATTTCTGATGACGATGAATTACAAATGGATCCGTATTCATAATTTAGTAGATACCTGTAGATTGCATAGTATTAACACACAGTCGGAAGCACTCAAGTGATGTGGTTTCCTATATCGGATCACAATCAGGATTCAAAGCCTTAAATCGTAAGTACCTAAGTGCAACGGAGTTATGTGGAAGCGAGGAGTTCTCATAATAGCCCAATTGTTAAGACCTAATTAATGCCAACACTAAAGTTATGCGAGTTTACACCTTGTTTATTGCACAATTATAATTATTTATTGCCACGTGTAGCCTATATCTATAAACTGAGGCAAATTTTTAACACTTTCTTCTCGATAGAATAAATAAATTACAAGGACTTGTTTTTAACTTCATAATATTAAGAAGGCAGTTGGCTCCCTGAGAACTTTTTAAGTATAAATTATATTACCTAATAGAAAGACATTTTACAGGAAATTGTTTTGTAAATAAAAGCAGATGAAATGCTACCAAATCTTCCTCACCTTCCCAATCATTATTTTTCTCATTTAAGGTCGGCAACGAACCCACGACTGCCTCGGTGGCGTGGTTGTATTTCGGAACGACTACTGTCCTGAGGTATCTGATATTTGATTTTTCCCTATCAGCCCGGAGTCTGGAATTTGTGCCCGATATGGCCATAGGCTCGGCCCCTATCACATCTGGGACGGAACTAAGCTCGGCGAAACTTGTGCCTACCCCTTTGGAGATACAGGCGCGAGCTTATTTTATGTAATGTATTATGCAGCCACGATTCTTTTAGTATCAGGAGTGTCAATAGGAATCACTTACCATCAGATCACCCACATGCTCGTTTGGCATAAACTACTATAAAAAATCGCATGGATTCGCCATCAAGTTTTTAAATTGGATGTTCTGTGCCGATACTCAGAAATACCCTACCTACTACGTATACACATTCATTTCAATTCAATTGAGGAATCTATAAAGTTCCGGCGTGCCCAGGTGTGTTCGCTAACATTCAAGATGGAACTTTCACGGCAATTAGGAACTCTACGTTACTATACAGAGCTCTATGCCAAGAGTCAAAACAATTATTATACTGGTAAGTTACTGCAGAACAACCTGCAAACTATCTTTGTCTAACGCTATACTAGGATTGCCAGATATCAAGCTTTAACTGGATATGTCCGGCTTTTTAGGGCCAAAATTGTTTACGTATTCGGCTTGTCCGGCTTTTGGATATACCGATCCATGGTGAAACAATGCGTTGGACGACAAAGATAACCATCAAGCATAATCTCTTTTTTATAAAAGTGATCTCTGACTTTAAAAATAACTGTATGGCTTTCAAGAAAGATATGTCCAGCTTATAATAAAACGCGGAAACGGGTTTTTTATTTTAGGGCGTGGCAACCCTGGGCTATACGTAATGTAGTTATGCGTATACAATTTCACGACTTTATCCCTCAACGAGGTTACATGAACCTTGATGGAGATCATCCACTTTCCACATTTAAGTCCTTTGCATAATGGTGAATCCGTAAAATGTCGTATAAATTTCGCTCCGTTTAATAGCTAATCGTTTTGGCGCTGTTTTTTAATATACATTCTTTTCTAGATATCATAATGACAATCGCCTTGGTCTAGTAGCAGCATATGTAAGCTCAGGACTGCAGGGTCCTAGGGTCGAATCCCAGGTCAACATAACAGTTGAAAATCAAAGAGTTCTATGTATAATACAAGACAAGCTATTTAGAAGTAAAATTGTGTCACATTACGGCGAGTGTTTGACATTTCACGGCTAAGGGAAAAATCAGACGTCTATAAAGTGTCGCGGTCAATTAACGGAAACTTATTGCACAAATTCTATGGACCAAACAGCCTAACTAGAAGTATACATCAATGACGTTAGAACCGCTCCGCTTATAGGTCTACATAGAAGTCTTAGATGGAAATAGTAGTTCCATATTAAAAAACTGACACATGTTTGTTAACGGCACAGAACGACACCGATGTATTTGCATGATTCAAAAAGTTTTAGATTCCAATTTTTTAGAACCACGTTCCGAATATCCTTTACTACTATAATAAATATGGATTGGAATAGATGTTATCTTTCCGAGAATACCTGTTTGTAGGACGGCTTCTTCGCCCCAACGGGCATGTGAGCGGCTGATCTAAGATCTCCTGGGTATACTAAACCTACACAAAGACTACGACCGCGACATTAGGATTTTGCTTTGAGATCCATCGTGAGAAAAACAGGAAAATCTACAAATGGACATTAGAATTTACTTGTGGATGGTAGTTGACTGAATAAAAGATCAAAGTGTCACTGATTCAAACGTGGCTTTCTTTCTAAAACTGAAGTACCTATATATGTTGCAAAAATAAATGTGGCTTAGTTTTTATAAATGGGTATACTAAACCTACACAAAGAATAGGACCGCGACATTAGGATTTTGCTTTGAGATCCATCGTGAGAGAAACAGGAAAATCTACAAATGGACATTAAGAATTTAGTTTTGGATGGTAGTTGACTGAATAAAAAATCAAATTGATTCAAAAGTGACTTACTACCTAAAACATTGAAGTATATATGTTGCAAAAAGGATGCAGCTTACTTTTTATAACTGGCTACCTGTCTGAAGTTACCTAATCTAGGGGATCCAATCCTGGGCAAGTCGAGTTAGAAAAAATGTTTTACCTGGGATTCGAACCTAAGTTCTAAGACCTCATAATATGAGTGTCACTAATCATATGATAATTGTGCAGCACAAAAGCAGCGAAAGTGCATTGACAGAGACAATAGTGTTTTATGTAAATAGTTTATAGTTTCTTTGTTTTCATTTTATTACCTTATTGTTACGTGCGTTTACTTTATTGTTTCTTTATTATACATTTTACGTGTTTTCTCTTTTAATAAAACGGCCCTCCCCACGGTAACGCCGGTTACTACTTAAGGTCCACGCTAGTATACCCGTCTCCTTCGCACACACAGCTCCATCTCGCTCACTCGCTAGAGCGAGACACAGTTATAGGGAAGAGCGAGATGGAGCTGAAAATAGTATAAAAAGAGTGCAAAACAGTGGCACTCACGGCAGTTCACAGCAGTACGCGTTTCAAGAAAGCTAGCGTGGCAGAGTAACCGGTGGTGCGCGGAGAGGGACTCACAGCTTATTAAGTTGTTTTATTGTTTCAAGACTGTCCCTCTCACAACCCACCACACAACTCACGCATAAACGCACGCACTGCCATACAGAAACAGATTTGGAAGAAAAAGCGCGATCTCGTAAGAAGCAGCAGATTCGAAGCCTACAGTCACAGAAAACTCTCCGTATATGTGCAGGAACAGACAGTCCACCCTGTACATTTTGGTCCTTCGCAAGCCGAATTACAGTGAAGAATCAGCAAAATGCCGATTACAAGATCTCGCCACGAGAACGAACAGCGTCAACATTCGACGACCGCTTCTGCGACCGCCTCGGCCACCGAAACCACAGCACAGTCGGCGTCCACGGGCACCACAGGCACAAGCGCCGTCGAAACTACGACAACAGAGCAAGAAATCACAGTACAAGAAACCGCCGTCCAAACAGAGGCCGCCGTTCCGACGCAACACATTGCCACGGAGCAGAAGCGACCGCCAACAGAACGCTGCAAATCACGACGCAGCAGAAAATCAGAACGTGCCGCCAGATTGGCACAAGCCAAGCAAGAATTGCTACGGCTAAAAATAGAACTCGCTGCCGCAACAATGGAAGCAATTGAAGCAGAATCCGACTCGGACAGCGAAGAATCAGTCGAAACAGAACAGCGAACAACTCACCGAGTTACAGAATGGCTAAACAAGAGCCAATCGCAAATATTGGCCATAGAAGCACAGCCGCATTTCACCCCACAGCAAGCCGAACCCGAAATCTCGGCACCACAGCAACAAGAAGAGAGCCCTCTCCGCGCCACCGACGAAGAAATCACAGAAAAAATAGAGGCACCACTACAGACAGCGAAAAAACCCGGTAACGAAGAAAGAAAAATTTCAGTATCGCACCCGGTACCAGTTGCCATACCATCATGCATAGTCACCGAAGAACAGCAGAAAACTATATCGCAGCCGACCGCAACCAACATAAACTTGACTGAACTCGCATCCGCAATAGCACTCGCCGCGAAAACACCGCATCCGCTGAATCGACACTTCCACGAGCTGCCGCACTTCAACGGATCACACCAGGAATGGATGTTATTCAGAGCCACCTTTGCAGATACAAAACCGTCGTACACAGAATCGGAAAATATCGCCCGACTCCGAAGAAGCTTAAAGGGACTCGCCAAGGAAGCGGTCGAAAGCCTGCTAATATTTGGCGCACCAACAGAAGAAATAATGAAGACTCTGGAAACGCGCTTCGGCCGCCCGGACGCTATAGCTGTCGCAGAACTTGAGCGACTCAGGACACTGCCGCGCCTGAGCGACGCCCCCAAGGACATCTGTACATTCGCGACCCGCATAAATAACATCGTGGCCACGTTGAAGATGCTGAAGAAAAATCATTACCTATACAACCCAGAAGTCACCAAGGTCGTCGTTGAAAAACTAACCCCTGTGCTGCGATATAGGTGGTTTGACTTTGCGGCAACAGACACAGAAGAGGATGCGGACCTGCTCAAGCTTTCGCGCTTCATGCAACAGGAAGCCGAAAAATGCAGCCCGTACGCCCAGCCAGAAACAGCGCGCGCCACAGAACCAGAATTCAAGAATCAACCGCGCAATTATCGAAAACAGAAAACTTACACAACGGCGGACAAGCCCGCCGACACAGTGTGTCCGATATGCGACAAAAATGGACACGACACCGCTCGATGTCACAAATACACCGAGGCGGACAACAATCGACGTTGGCAACTATCAAAAGAGAAGAGTCTCTGTTTTTCATGTCTTCAACACAGGACGAAGACACACAAGTGCAAGCCTAAGAAATGCGGAATAGACGGATGCTCAAGAACGCACCACGAATCCTTACACTTCCAGCGCCAACCCACAGAAGAACCGAAAACAGAAGTAGTCACGAGCACCTGGTCGAACAAACAGTCACAGTCATATCTAAAAATCCTGCCAGTCCGAGTTTCCGGCCCAAAAGGGAAAGTGGACACTTTCGCGCTCCTCGACGACGGATCCACAGTAACGCTCGTCGACTCTGGAATAATAGATAAAATAGGAACCAAGGGACGAAGCGAACCGCTTCGCATAGAAGCGATCGGAAACGCAGAAGTAAAAGCAACAGACTCGCGACGCGTCCAGCTGACCCTACACGGCGACACAGACGACCACAAAATAACTGCACACACTATTGAAAAACTACGTGTGGCCCCGCAGAAAGTCGCCGCGTCGGACCTAGCAGATTGCACACACCTTCACGACGTCGCGCTTCGACTCCAGTATGAAAACGCGACGCCCGGCATACTCATCGGCCAAGACAATTGGCACTTGTTATTAGCGACAGAAACACGTCAGGGAAGGCGTCACCAACCGGTAGCATCGCACACCCCACTCGGATGGGTACTCCACGGGTCGAGAACACGCATACTCGGGCACAAGATACATCGCGTCAACCACCTGCGACACATCGACGAAGAAATGGACGAACAGTTAAGACAATATCTAGCCATCGAAAATCTCATCGTCGAACCAAAAAGGCCGAAGAGCGACCCGGAGGAACGCGCCCTCACCACACTCCGAGACCAAACGCATCGGCGTGAAGACGGTCGCTACGAAACCGCTCTCCTTTGGAAAGATGACAAACTTCCTATGCCGCAAAACAGAGAGAACGCTTATAGAAGACTTCTCAACACCGAAAAACGAATAGACAGAGATCCGCAGTTGAAACAGAAATACAACGAACAGATGTCAGCCCTTCTGGAAAAGGGATACGCAGAAGTCGCTCCACAATCAACAGGAAACATCAAAACTTGGTACCTGCCACACTTTCCAGTCATCAACCCGATGAAGCCGGACAAAGTAAGGATCGTACACGACGCGGCCGCCAAGACACGAGGCGTGTCACTCAACGACCACCTCCTCACGGGCCCAGACCTGATCCAATCATTGCCGGGAGTAATAATGAAGTTCAGACAACATCGTGTGGCGGTCACCGCAGACATAGCAGAAATGTTCATGCAAGTCAAAATCCGGGAACAAGACAGAGATGCGCTCCGCTATCTGTGGCGAGGCGAAGCCAGGGGTGACGCAGAAGTGACAGAATACAGAATGACCTCACTAATCTTCGGCGCCACTTCTTCTCCGACCACAGCGATTTACGTGAAAAACGCGAACGCCGAGGAACATAAACACCAACATCCAGATGCGTATCGCGCCATCGTCAACAATCATTACGTCGACGATTACCTACAGAGTTTCCCGACTGAAGAAGAAGCGATCCAGACAGCCACAGACGTGCGTGACATACACCGCAGAGCTCACTACGAACTCAGACAGTGGGCGTCGAACTCCGCCACAGTACTCCAAGCGCTCTCTACAGACAGACAGAAAAAACCGACGACGCATCTACACGACGGGTCGACAACAGAGAGAGTGCTCGGACTCATCTGGAGGTGCTCAGAAGATCAACTCACCTTCAACCTGGACATGGCCAGACTGCCTTCCGGAGCTATGGACAACGACACACCCACAAAACGAGAAGTGCTGAAATTAATCATGTCACTCTTTGATCCGCTCGGGCTCGCCGCACCAGTGACATCCCGAGCGAAACAGATTCTTCAGGAGATCTGGCGACGAGGTACAGGATGGGACCAGCCGATCGACAATGACCTCGCACCGCAGTGGAAAGAGTGGATACGACAACTACGGAACCTCGCCGATGTCAGCATTCCACGATGTTACCTACAGTACAGTGAAGCCGCGCGCCTGGAACTACATACGTTCGTCGACGCTAGCGAAGCCGCATATTCAGCCGCACTCTACTGGAGGACCACTACACCCGACGGCGAAGTCTCGACATCACTCGTCCTGGCCAAGGCGCGGGTGGCCCCCCTCAAGCTGACGTCGATACCACGTTTGGAACTACAAGCAGCAGTCATGGGGAGCCGCATGGCCGCCGCCGTCATAGAGGAACACGACAGAAAACCGGATCTCAAGACTTATTGGACGGACAGTAAAACCGTCCTCACTTGGTTACGGAACGGCGCGCGAGCTTACCGACCGTACGTCGCGCATCGCATAGCCGCAATTGAAGAACACACAACAGTATCTGAATGGAGATGGGTGCCTACTAAATTGAACGTCGCGGACGACGCGACTCGGGACGTGCCGCACAACATACACAGCAAACACAGATGGTTCGCAGGACCGGAGTTTCTGCAAAGGGACCCGCAGATGTGGCCGACAGAAACTCCCACTACAGGCGAACAAAAAACCGGCGAGGAAAGAACGCTCGTCACACAGCATCACGTACCACCGACACTCGCCGACGCGACCCCCCCCGCAACCCGTTTCTCCAGCTGGATGAGACTCGTACGCACTACAGGACGCGTACTTCAATTCATCGAGCTAATCAAACGACGAAAAGAAATCGTATGCTACAAAAGAAACCGACGCAACAAAGAAGCTGACCCGGCTTGGAAGAGGACGCCGACGAAAACCCCGGTACGACCGACGCGACCAACGAACCCTAAGACAAACCCGAACAGACAGTACATACACATGGACGCCGAGTTGCTTCGTCGCGCCGAAGAACTGCTGATGAGACAAAGTCAACAGGACAGCTTCGGGGAAGAAATCGTCGCGCTACAAAAACAGAAGATCCCTTCCGCACAAAGCCGTCTGAAAAATCTGGCGATAGAACTCGTAAAAGGAGTTTTGGTTATAAAATCAAGAATACAGAAAGCCAGCGATATCCCAGAATATACCAAACGACCGGCGGTATTGGACGGAAGACATCCTATAGCTCGCCTCTACATCGATCACGTGCACCGCCGCTTACACCACGCCGGGGTCGAGACAACGCTCAACGAAGTGAAGCAACGATATTGGGTCATACGACCACGACCGACAGTCAAGACGGTGCTGCGAAACTGCTTGAGCTGTCGCATACGTCGAGCGAAGCCAACGTCTCCAGCAACCGGCGATCACCCCGTGAGTCGACTGGCACATCACAGACGTCCGTTCACCTACACCGGAGTCGATTATTTTGGACCCCTCACCGTGACAGTTGGACGATCGACACAGAAACGATACGTCGCTCTATTTACGTGCCTGACGACCCGAGCAGTGCATCTGGAAGTAGCGGGAACACTGACCACAGACTCCGCTATCATGGCCCTGCGGCGGTTCATCGCTCGCCGCGGGACCCCAACAGAAATATGGTCAGATAACGGAACCAATCTACAGGGAGCGGACAGAGAACTACGCCAATCCATCGACAGCGCGACGAATACCGAAGCAAGTAGTCGCTGCATCTCCTGGCGCTTCATTCCCCCGAGCGCACCATTCATGGGCGGCGCTTGGGAGAGACTGGTCAGAAGCGTCAAAGTCGCCCTTGTCACCGTGCTACAAGAGCGACACCCAACAGAAGAAACCTTGACCACCCTGCTCGCCGAAGTCGAGTGTACAGTCAACAGTCGACCGCTCACGCACGTCTCTGTCGATCCTAGCGATCCGGAGGCGTTGACACCGAACCACTTCTTGCTCGGAGGCTCCGCCAACACGGCGGCCCCGGGCGAGTTCACCGAGGGGGACACCGCAGGCCGCGCACAGTGGCGCGCATCTCAGCGCCTAGCGGACCTCTTCTGGTCCCGCTGGGTGAAGGAATATCTGCCGGAGCTGCAACACCGGCGGGAGCCTCACAGCCGAGGCGCTCAGCTTCGCATCGGGGACCTGGTGCTGGTGGCCGACGGGACGCTGCCGCGGAACACATGGCCGCGCGGCGTCATCACCGACACCTACCCCGGGCCCGACGGCATCGTGAGGACCGCCGACGTGCGCACCAAGGGAGGAGTGCTGCGCCGACCCACCAAGAAGCTGGTGATACTCCCGATGGACAACGAGGCTGCACGTCTAGAAGATTTGTGCCGCCGCTCGGACGACGACACACGGCGGGAGAGATGTGCAGCACAAAAGCAGCGAAAGTGCATTGACAGAGACAATAGTGTTTTATGTAAATAGTTTATAGTTTCTTTGTTTTCATTTTATTACCTTATTGTTACGTGCGTTTACTTTATTGTTTCTTTATTATACATTTTACGTGTTTTCTCTTTTAATAAAACGGCCCTCCCCACGGTAACGCCGGTTACTACTTAAGGTCCACGCTAGTATACCCGTCTCCTTCGCACACACAGCTCCATCTCGCTCACTCGCTAGAGCGAGACACAGTTATAGGGAAGAGCGAGATGGAGCTGAAAATAGTATAAAAAGAGTGCAAAACAGTGGCACTCACGGCAGTTCACAGCAGTACGCGTTTCAAGAAAGCTAGCGTGGCAGAGTAACCGGTGGTGCGCGGAGAGGGACTCACAGCTTATTAAGTTGTTTTATTGTTTCAAGACTGTCCCTCTCACAACCCACCACACAACTCACGCATAAACGCACGCACTGCCATACAGAAACAGATTTGGAAGAAAAAGCGCGATCTCGTAAGAAGCAGCAGATTCGAAGCCTACAGTCACAGAAAACTCTCCGTATATGTGCAGGAACAGACAGTCCACCCTGTACAATAATCACTAATCAATAGTCAAATATTGGCTATCTACTTACAACAACTACTAACACTGCCTATTAGATGAGACGTAAAAACTAGGAAAAACCATTACTTGATAATTCTCGTCTAAAAACCACCAAACCTAATTCACAAGTAGAGTCGCAATGAAACTCAAGCTGTACAATGTACACAGGTAGGTACATTTCTGAACATGTCACTCGTCGCAGATTTACCAGGATTAACGCGCGTAGCCCATCAGAACGTGTGATTTTAGAATAGCACTCAGAGAGCTGGTGCGGTGTCGCAGGATCCAATTACTGTAGAAAATAAAAAGCTAACAGACTCCCTCGGCTTGTTTACTTCGAAGGCACGTAAATTCATCCATAACGAAGTTGACTTTAACTCCTTGTTTTCAACGTCTATAAAGGAAAAACAAGTAATTTTCTCTCAATACGGATCGGGACGCTTCGGAATTTTCCTTTTTTAATGCCTTGTATTAAACTAGGAATGAACAAACACTAGATAACACTATCTGATTTGCTTTTCAAATACATCAGTAAAATACATATATTTGAAGAGCGTGCCATAAAAATAATAACATTTACTGCTTTGTGTTTTCACTCACTAAAACTAGCGGGGATTTAGGGACATTTAGGTCGTTCTTTTTGTATTAGTGACTGATTATTTTTTCTGTTTGTTACTAAGTTATTTTTTTTTTGTTAGCCTACATTGTGTCCCACTGCTGGGGCCTCTAAATGTTTTAAGCACGTTTTTAATTAAATATATGTGTAGGTTGAAAGGGACATTTGTTGCCTCTTTGGTCTAGTGACAGCATATATGGGCTGTGGACCGGGAGGTCCTGGGTTCGATACCCAGGTCGGGAAAAGATAATTTTCCAATTTAATGTTTCCAGGACTGGATCCCCCAGAGGGGGTTGAAGTCAAGCAGGCAGCCGATCATAATACTAAGCCAAATCCTTTCTGCAACATGCTTAAAAAGTGTGTTGCGCCGACCCCACATTAAGGTGGGATAAGGGCAGGTAGAAAAAAAGTAGGTTGAGAGGGACATCATTATCACCGTCAACCACAGGATGTCTTCAACTAAACCTTCCCTAAAGGTAGAGGCGAAAAAGTAAAAAACCTACTGTAGACATAATTGTCAAAAGTAATTAGTAACCACTTATTCCTATGTACCTGCTGTAATAAAAATATATTCAATGTGCGATATTATCCACACAATTTATAAAAAATATATGAATATTATACAACAGCAATCTTCCTTAATAAAAACTTAAAAGAAATAAAAAGTTATTCCGAATAAATTAAAAAGTCTGCTTGCATTATTTACATATAAATTGAAAATACTACTATTTTACGTTTGCAGACTTGTATAATAGTACTGTAAATATTATGTAAATATGGTATTTTTAATTACAACATCAGACACAAGTTCTTGGCGCTGCAGCAATCTTTGGCTATTGTATAAGAATGCACAGGATTCCTAATAACAGTATTATGATCATAAATATAATATACCGACATAAAGTGGCAGCTCGCTGTCGCGTTTCGTTCGATGAGTGACATTTCTGGTCGCCCAATTCCCCTCTTCCCTTTCCCAATACCTATTTCCCTCCTTTTAGGTTAGTAACGCATCCATGATTCTTTTTGTATCTTGTGTGAATATAGGCGGTGGCGATCATTTACCTTTAGACCCATCTGCTCGTTTGCCAGTCTCTGCTATAAAGAAATATAATACCTACCTTCTTATTGTGTGTGAATTTTTATTCGCTTAATTGGTGATTGGGATAGTACACAATCTACGTAACTTGCGGTACAACTACTATGAGGCTCGGGTTCAATCCCCGGGTCAGACAAAGTGTATTGGAATCCCTGCCCACAGCCCATAATTTACGATGCAAGAACGCGACAATAAATTCAAGTATCCAATCCAATTAATCACATTATATTATTCTTTCTACCTGCCCTTATCCCACCCTAATGTGGGGTCGGCGCACCACACTTTTTCAAGTATGATGCAGAAAGGATTTGGCTTAGTTTCTACTACCGGCTGTCTGCCTGACGTCAACCCCCTCTGAGAGATATGTATATTATTACATAATGAGAATTAATCACATTATATAATAATAAATAATATTAGTCCTATAATATTACTGTCCCACTCCTCTACTAATGAGGGGGGTTAGGCCTTTATCTACCACGCTGGCCTAATGCGAGCACATTATATATGTGAATTTAAAACATTAATACGACGACACATTTAAGTGCCTTGCCTTCATTGTTTGATTTAGTATCTTTAAAATGCTTCACATTGGCAAAAGCAAGCTTCACGTTGGAAAATGTTCTTAGAAAAACACTTTAGCTGCAATCGATTTAGTTGTTCCATCGTGGCAGATAAAATCTACCAAACGATTTTAGATTTGTAGCATTAGTTGTGTAGCGATGTGGCCAATATTTATTGTAAATTGTAAGGAAGCTTTCTCTGAAATCCTATACGAGCTTTTGTATTTAAACGAGTTTGTTCCAAAGCTGGCCAATTTAATGCCGCATTGGGCAACATTGTAATTTGAGGTTTGGTTTGTCGTTATTTATTCTTACAGTTTTTCACATTCAAAAACGGTATTGTCAGTGTAATCTGTATATTCCGGTGATGATAATATAATTCAAAGTAGCGTTTGGTAAACAATGTTGTTATAGTTTAGAAAACGTAAAGCCTAATTTATCACGCGACAGATTCGTGAACATAATATAAATTGTCAACAGCGGGCTTAGCCAAGTGGCTTATATGCTAGTCGAATAGAATAGTAAATGTATGGGAATGACACAAGAGTACGCTATATATAACTAGTATTATGTCATTCCCATACATTTACTATTCTATTCGACTAGCGTATAAGCCACTTGGCTAAGCCCGCAGATTGGTAATCACTGGTAGACTGGATGAAACCTAATCAAGTGTGTCGTAATAACACACAATTTTAGAGTTATTGGTCACATTTTGATAACAATACCAGTTGGTACGTTTTTATTGGTAACTGACTGTTACCCGCGACTCCACTTGCGTGGAATTTTTTTTCCGGAAAATTTATTTTCGTGGATAAAAAGTAGCCTATGTGTTATTCCGTTGTACAATCTAGAGGTATATAACTGTAAACATACAGACACACACACCCATAAATCTTTACACACCTATTAGTGAGAGTGCGTGGTGAAATCAGTGAAATGAGATAATGAGACTAGCAATATTTATCTCGATGAGCAAAAGCCCGCGGCTCCACTAAAAATAAAAGTATATGTCAGTCAAGGATTGAGTAGCTTTCTAATAGTGAAAGAGTTTTTTTTTCATTAGTTCCAGTACTAATACAGTAAATACTACTAAGTACAGTACTAATTACTTTTGCATGCCTTTTGGTTAAATATAATATCGTGTACCTCTATATGCATTATGTACTACATTACCCATATTTGCAAAATAAATATCTTATCTTATCTTATCCAGAGATTACTCCCTTCATAAAGAACATCACCTTTTTATATCGCTTAAAAGTTTAAATACTAAAACACCAAAGGTTGCAGACGGAAAATGATAGTCATCAATAAAATGATAAACAAATGTAAAACAAGGTATAGAACAGCTGTTGCGTGCAGGTTTTTATACCAAGAACCAGTTTTTGCGTACTCAACCGGTTAGTGTGTTAGTATAGTATTATGCACAGCAATAGTCAACAGAGTCGAGGATCAAAACAGTCAATTAATTTAATAAATGTTTATTTTTCCTCAACATACATACTGACTGCCTCGGTGGCGTGGTGGTATTTCGGTATGACTACGGTTCTGAGGTCTCGGGTTCGATCCCCGGGTCGGGCAAAGTGATGCTGTATTTTTTCATATCAGCCCGGAGTCTGGAATTTGTGCCCGATATGGCGATAGGCTCGCCCCCTATCACATCTGGGACGGAACTAAGCTCGGCGAATTGTGGGTGTTCTAGTTCGCTAGTGCGCCTCTGCCTACCTCTTCGGGGATACAGGCGTGAGCTTATGTATGTTATGTTTTCCTCAACATTAACCATAGTACTGCTTACATTGTAGAAAACCCACAAGTTGCTAAATCTATACTATTTCCGCTAGTCGCGTAAGGAATTTGGTCAGATTGACTGCCTCCGTGGCGTGGTGGTATTTCGGTACGACTACGGTTCTGAGGTCTCGGGTTCGATCCCCGGGTCGGGTAAAGTGATATTGGATATTTTCATATCAATCTGGAGTCTGGAATTTTGCCCGATATGGCGATAGGCTCGCCCCCTATCACATCTGGGACGGAACTAAGATCGGCGAAATGTGGGTGTTCTAGTTGGCTAGTGCGCCTCTGCCTATCCCTTCGGGGATATAGGCGTGAGCATATGTTATGTTATGTTTATGCGTCAGGAATTTAATTAGCTACAATGTTCTTAACAAATATCATATATTGTTTGATAACATATGAGTTATAATGATGAAAATAATTAATGCATTTCGTTTGTAATATCGACCAAAAGTAAAATATAAACGAACATTATTTACCTGCGCCTATAATAACATATCGAGAGAAAGAAGGAAGAACACAGTAAATATAAATGAGTATTTACATCTGAATACTTTAAATACAGAATTACGGAAAACGTCCTGCGTGTATACATTTGCAAATGAGCTCTTTCTACCCGTCCACTTAATTTCCTTTTTTGCATTTAGCATCAAATAAAATGTTTTTGCTTCTTGACATTTTGAAGAGGTGTTTAGACAGATCTATTCAGGATTGTAAACGACGATGACAAGTTGTTATTTTTTGTGTGAAAATATATATATATTAATAACTTTTTATCTAATTTATATAATAGGTACAAGGACATAGTTTTGTTAAGTAAATTAAAGATTTGACTTTTAGGGCGACTTGCAGGGATTTCACTATAATCGCCATTTTATTAGTCCCCGACTTTGTCCTAAACTTGATTAAAATCAAATGTCATATTAGTTGTCCCGAATTCACTCGCAGCTCCGCAGTAAACCACGATGAATCTTGTAATAAACCCCATTTTGGAATCATTTCAGTTAAACGTCTTGCACGTCGTCGATTTACCCCTTATCTGGATTAAAATAAACGACAAAGTTAAATCATCGGGGCCGCCGGTTTAAATGGCTAATCACGATTATTGAATGTCAAACAACATAACATTTTCATATTATTTCTTGTTGTTTTATGTAAATAATAATAATAATAACACTCAACAGTCACAAACATAGTCCTGACCCCACACTTGTGTCGTGGGTATCAGGAACTACGAGATACTTTCGGTCTCACAACACCCAGACTCGAAACAAATATCTGTAGGTCATACAAACATTTGTCTCGGTGCGGGGATCGAATCCGCGGCCTCTCGCTTATCGGATAGCCTTATCGGCTGTGTGGTCGTCTATCACATCTGGAACGGAACTAAGCTCGGCGAAATGTGGGTGTTCTAGTTCGCTAGTGCGCCTCTGCTTACCCCTTCGGGGATACAGGCGTGAGCTTATATTATGTTTTCTACCATGTCCTATGCCTACCATGTCATGTGCCTACTCCGCGATGTTCTCCTATTTTTAGGAGATAGGGGGTTACCACCACCTCTTATAGCAGTCTTATTATAATCTTACTTGTACCGATTCCCATACAAAACAAACGAAGAACGATTATAATAATACTGCTATAAGAGGTGGTGTTAACCCTGCAGTTGTTTACGAGATGATAAATTCCGCTTGAGCTAACAAAGTGCAAAGTTACTCCTAGTTACTCCTTAATAAAAATAAATAACTAGCCTCATAGTATGTGTGTTCGTATTACATGTGAACATTTGACGACTATTCACTTAAGAGAATCTATTGAAAAATCATATAAAACAAACTAGAATTCGTTTTATGCAAAATTTTTATGATAGATGTTTTGATACGGAACTTTAGATATGAATCTAATGGAACGTAAAGAATGAGTAGAAGTAATGAAATCGCGGATTAATAATCTACACTCGGATTTCTTAAATCGAACCAGAAATGTGTATGTGCAAGACAACTAATGGGACATTTGATTTAAATGACGTTTAGGACTGAATCGTGTATTAATAAAACGGCGAATAGAGTAAGATGCAGTGTTGCAAAAGTGTAAAATTAAAACTCGTTAGATTTGGCATCTGAAAATCGGGAGATTTTTATACGGAATGAAACACAAGTAGTTTATGTTAATAATGCGTTAATTTATTTAATTATAATCAGTAAGTTACATATAATCATTTATAGTTTGATATATTGTACATTGATTAATCATTTTCGTCTTCTTACCACCTCTTACTACCTATTTTCGTGAACATTTTCTCATATTTATTAAAATTGTAACAACATTGATTGTTGTTTTCTATACATCATTTTGTGTGCAGAAGACCTACCATTGACTTAGTGGAAAGTTTAATCCGTTATTTTTGTGCGAGCTCTTCGTAACTAAGTTTTAACCTTGGATACTGCCGCCGTGCAACGTAGTGAGACAATAATGTCTCACTTGGAAAGCCTTCACGCCGCGGCCGTGTACTGTCGTTCTATGTGTTATATTTCTATGACATGTGCATGCAATTCTATGAATGGACTATAATGAACGACTAAAGCAAGTATAAGTTATCCAATTTGGGAAACAACCCGAACGAAGTTATCTTCAGAGACATTTGACAGCCTCCGTAGCGCAGAGGGCGAGCAGCCGGCTATGAAGCGAGAGGCCGCGGGTTCGATCCCCGCACCGAGACAATTATTTGTATGACTCACAGATATTTGTTCCGGGTCTGGGTGTTGTGAGACCGAAAGTATCTCGTAGTTCCTGATACCCACGACACCAAACTCGATCTTAGTGTGGGGTTAGGACTATGTATGTGACAGTTGGGTGTTATTTATTTATTTTCCCTTGTATACTCACCAGACAATAATAAACTCTATTATAAGGTATTTTAGTACAATTTGCTTTAATATACCGCGAAGTTGAATGGCCGTATTTTATTGTATGTAGTATTGTCGTATAGGCCGTATTGTATTGTATTACAGGTTTCTTTTAGTTTTGCCGTATTAATAATATTATGTTCCATTTTTTATAAGAATATTATTTTACATTAGTTGAAAATCCAAAAATTCGGCAGATAGGACTGCTACATCGGGACATCGTGAGCAATGACCAAAATCAGTAAATATCCCGATAAATCGGGAAATTTTGCAACGCGGGCAAGATGCCTACACTCTTCACTACTCCAAATTCATAAGTTCCGTTTCACAAAAAATATATAACCACAATCACAATTTCGCATAAAAAAATATTTTTTGCAAATTAAAATAAAATAAATCCCAACAATCACTCATTATTTACGTTCCGTAAATTTCATATTATTATCTATAGTGCCGTCTCGCAACATCTATCATCACAATTTCGCGTATAAAGAATTGTATTTTATTTTATATGATATTTCAATAGATTCTCTTGTGTCAATAGTTGGCAAATATTTAGTTTTAATTCAGTTTGAATACATGTAATATAAACACACATACGACGAGGCTGTATATGGTTGCTTCCTTGGCCTAATTGATGAAAGGCATAATTGAAAAAAAATAATTAGTGTCAGTTGTCTGGATTACGACTTGTCAACTAGACATACGTATAATATTTCGCGATAAGGAATGGTCACTTTAGTTCGCGGCTCCTCAACGAACTAGTTCGTTCTTTTAGTTCACGTCTCGAACCAAAGAAAGGCTAAAAAAATATTATTTGCACGAATTTTAACCGACTTTAAAAAAGGAGGAGGTTATTAATTAATCGACTTCAAAAAAGGAGGAGGTGAATTAACCGACTTAAAAAAGAGGAGGTTAACAATTCGTTGGAATCTTTTTTTATGTATGTTCCCGGATTAATTATTTTTTATTCTTTCATAATATGCTGCTGTTTTTTTTTTACTTGTACATACTTGGGGAATAGTGACGGCGTCTAAGGGACAACCCTTACCAAACGAACCCAACGATGACGGTGGCCTACTTACACAGTAGGCCACCAACACCTTTAGGTTTAAGCCAATCTTATCTGCATGTGGTACACTTTTCTGAGTAACGGACTAGGTGCTGGCGAAACCTGGGTTCTTGCCTTGCAGGGTATGGGGGACAGACCAGGGACCAAATGTTTGCTATTAGATCGTTTTGCGAGGCATGCATGTTGAAAAAAAAAGCTTCTGCATATCGCTTTCCTGGATCTGCAGAAGGCTTTTAACTTTGTGTCCCGACGGGTAATCTGGTGGGCCCTAAGGTTCAAAGGGGTGCCAGAAGCTTATGTTGACGTTATCGAAGACATGTTCTTCCGATCAAAGTCTTTGATTCGGACTGCTTTTGGCGTCACCAAACCCTTCCCGTTCACTATGGAGGTTCAGCAACCACCGTGGGTGTTCATGTACGCTGATGTCTAAGACAAACAGCGTCTAGGGGCCGCTTGAAAATGGCCGACTGAAAGGAAATGTGCTAAAGATCAAGTACATGAGTTGCGTAAACGTAGTATTTTATAAATGTTTTCAAATATTTTTTATCGAAGAAAGTAAAAGAAAATATTATGATGGGTTCCCATCTGTGAGACTAAAAAGTGCTGCGCACCGTATTTGAATATAGCTTAAAAAAGTACGATATTTCCCTAGTGGTTATTGACTACGTTACGAAAACAAGACCATCATTTGGCCAGTACTTCTGTGTATATGTACGATACGTGGTCTGTCAGCGTTATTTTAAGGAAATCCAGACGACCTCAAAAGCGCTGGCTGGACTTTTTAGAGAATGATATGAGAACCAATGGTCTTACTTTGGACGATACTCAAGACTTAGATTCTATCTAACTTATCAAACGAACTAAAGAACGAGAGATCTGGGAACTAGTTCGTTCATTTCTTCTGTGGGAGCTGTCCTCCGCACTGGTTCGTTCGCGAACTATATAAGTCTATTGTCAACAATGGTAATTTCTATAATAGAGGTATAATAAAATTTTATCAAGAAATAACTTTGAAATTCGTTAACTTAAGTGAAATTTGTCATCTCGAAAATAACGCTCTCCTAGAAAATAGAATAACTAATGTACTTTGTAAAAGAAGAACATTGCGGAGTGCGAGTGTGCACAAGAAAACAAGGTACTCGTTGATGGTGATGAACTAAGTGTGGAGTTGCGCCAGTTACAAGGCGTTTGTGATGCGTGTGCCGAAACCTATCCTGCACCGAGGTGCGACGAGACATCGAGGAAAACTTGCCGACTGCCGTGCCGGGTCGGGCGTGGGTGGTATACCACCGCTTCCAAGGACTAGTTCCACACGTGCGCACACAAATATCGTGCATAATAGTGAAGTGTTGTAATTATGTGGTTTTTCAAGAGATTATGTACATACAATGTTAGTTTGTAAGGTGTATGTATGGGTTATTGATAATTATATACTCTTCGTAAAAAAACTTGAGTTTTTATATATTTTACGAATTCATCATCCTTGTTCGATACCAAATCATGTTCAGTGTAAAAAACAAAGCCATTTTTATCATAGATTTTCATTAAACAACAAGAAATAATGTGAAAAGGCTATGTTTTTTGTGTTTAAATTCTTTGGTTGTTTGTCAATAAAATCAAGATTAGCGACTTTAAACCGGCGGCCATGCCCATTTAAGTTAAACGTTTATTTAAATCGAGATGAAGGGTAAAACCACGACGTGCAAGACGTTGAACTGAAATGATGCCAAAATGGAGTTTATTTTACGATTAAACGTCGTTTATCGCCTAGCTGCAAGTCACCCTTATTATAATAAGAAAACTATTTATGTAAAGCCGTGTCTTCTGCATTAGTTTTTCTCGAAACATTACACAAAGCTGACTCCTGCTCGTAGAACAATGGACCATAGATAAAAAAATATATGTTTTGTTTAGGTGTTTTGTGTATTATTTTAGTGCAGTTTTATTATATACACAGAATAATCACGTATCTTAAACATTAGTATGTTAATAAGGACAACACAATAATTTCCATTGTGAACCCCAAATATGTATTGCCGCGCCGCCGTCCCTCTTAGTTTCTGATATCCATGACGGAAATATATCGTGGGATCAAGAGAATATATTAGACTGTTAGGTGTATTTATTAACATTTCATTTGGTCTTTAAAAATGTATGTGTATTTAAACTAATATTAATACGTTCACTTATTAAAAGTGGATTCTCAAAATACATTTTATATGATGTCATGTATATGATCTAAGCTTATAATAAAATTGTTTATCCTGACTGAATCAACACACAGTCAAAACTACTAAGTCTAGAATGTTGTTTGGAACATTTGTTTATTTTATAACGTGAGCATCCACACTTACCAAGTAAGAGTTTTTATTAATTTCAACTTTAAGGTATATAGCTTAGAGTCTAGAGCCTCGACCGGATAGATAATTTAGGCACCAACCAAACATAGCCTACGACTACCGTCAGTCACGTCTCTCTCTTCTCACACACATACCCGTGCGTGGTCGTGCGTGATTCGAAGTTATATAACCATTTGAAAACCTCAAGTGAAGACGGTGAAGCAATGACGTTGGAACAGCCTATAAACGATGAAGACAATAATCACATGTTTAAAAACTTAATGGACCGATTTCAAAACTTTTCCAATCGTGACCAAATTTATATGAGACCACACTTGGAGTAAGCTCTAACACAAAAAGAATTTGAAAATCGGCCCACATTTGGCGAAGATATTGGGGAATATAAATAAAAAATATACAGAAGAATTGAGGACCTTCTCCTTTTTTGAAGTCGGTGGAAAACGAAACTTGTGCCACATTTTATTGGTCTGTGTTAACATAGGCGCGTTATTTCTCACACACTTTCTTTCTTTCTGCTCTTACCCCACCTATATGTGTAAGTCGCAGAAAGTATTTAGCTTTAAAGACCGGCTGCCCGTCTGACATTAAACTCCCTGTGGGAGGTCCAATCCAGACAAATCGTGAACCTGAGAATCGAACCCACGAATCACGGTTCCCGTCGACTAGACCAAAGCACTTCTGCGGTATAATTTCTTTAGGGTTATATTCCAAACGAAATTGCGGGAAAAATGTAATAGGATCATACCGATATAAGAGGATTTTGTTCCATAGCCCATTAGTATGAATACGGTTGTTGAGAACGGCACGCCGCACCGCACCGCACCGGGTTCGATTTAGAAACAGAGCCACTAATGCAGCCCGCAGCTGCGCCGCCAGATAGCTCCGACAGTACGGTTTAATGGACCCACTGATTACCCAATGACCTGGCTTGCGAATCTCTGTTTACGTATTGTATAATGACATGTTACTGTGGATTTTGAGCCATTTCTAAAACTGGATATAAAATCCATAATGTAAGGTTTCAATCATTTACTTATGTGTATGATACGGCGCGTTTCCTGCACCTCTTTTTCTCGAAACAAAACACAGAAACACATACACAAAGCAATGATTTTCGCTGTCTCCTGCTCATAGAACAATGGACCATTGATAAAAATGTGTAGCGAACTCATGTTTTGTATAATGTTATAGGCTGAGATCTATAGAGCGAACTTCGACTAAGTCTAAGTCAAAGAAACGAACTCAATGAGGATTTGGAATTTAGAATTCGAACTAAGATATCAGCCTTAGTGCAGGAGACGCGGTTTTATAAAATTTGTATTGCTCATTATCTGTCTTTATGACAGAGTTTTTTGGATGGATCCCAAAAAACTGCTAAGATTAAGGTAAAATAAAAAAAAACTTATATAAAATCAGGAAACATATTGCAAAGTGCGTGCTCGCAAGCGCGAATAATTGACGCGATACAATGACGAGCGATCGAACGTACCTTTATGTACCTAGATGCAAATGAATAAATATTTATTAAAACATATAAAATAAAACAAGTACCTAATAAAAAAATTATGGCTCAAATAAGTATCTATAAATTAATAAAAAAACCGCAGTCATTCATTATCAGCCACAGGACGTCCACTGATAGGCCTCCCCCAAAGATTTCCAGATCGACCTGTTGGAAGCGGCCTGGATCCAGCGACTTCCTGCGACCTTTATCAGGTCGGCTGTCCACGTTGTAGTCTTATTTGGTTAATTTTTTTAAACTTTATAATATTTATATTATTAAATCGTGCCAAATCGGTAAATACAAGTCGCCTTGAGAGGTATTAACATTGTACATTTGTCCCGAGTCTCAAGTCGCGATAATGTTCCGTGATCTGGCATGGTTGCCCGTCTACTATGACATAACCAGATAGTGCTATGACATTATTTGTGTCGGAAAATCTTAAAAACACTTATCTGATCTTTACGTCGTTCAATACATTGCGAAAACATATAGAGGTAGTTTCACATTATGACAATGATATATCCCCGTACAATGATATAGGTTATGTTATTTATTTTATCTTGTTTCGTATCTTATTTGTTTCCATATTTATCTAACATAACATTGCATAATATCTTGAATAAAATTACATAAGTAATGGACTTAAATATCTACAAATCAAACTCATTGGTAGGATTTACGACCTGTGTGAACTGTGGGTAGTACCTACCTACTATTAACATAAAATGACAATTGACATTGTTCGACTATTGACCCGCTCAATAATCTAATGAAGGTCGACATGCCAATGCTAAATGCTAATACCATAATCCATAATAGATATCTATCTTTTAACATAATTATTTAAAAATAAAAATAAATTATATTAATGGCTTAACATAAAAATTAAACAAACCGAACTACAAAGTGTGATCAAAATATGGTACCACTCTTGGAAATTTGAATAAGCTTGAACGCAAATATCTTGAAAATTTGTCCATATGGCGGAGACAACGCGTAACTAACATTAAAAAAAACATACATTCGAATTCTCCTTTTTTGAATTCGGTCGAAAACAGAATAAAATTTTTGTCTTTCCAGAATTTTCACGACCAACGCAACTTCCTGGCATAAAGTCTTGTTTATGATCCAGGCATAATTTACGTACAAGTCTTGAACAATTCTAAGCTACATTATTCAAATGCCATTAAACATGTTTGCGAACACATGAAATCTTAAAGACGGGGCGGTTATAACCGAAACACGAATGACGGAATGAACCGGGGCAGTTTCAGCAACGTTGTATCCATAGATCAAGAATCTGTGTGGACGCCGCGCCGAATTTTGTACATCACGTGCCGACATCTTGGGCAAGTTACCAATCAATGCACACCATGGAATACTTTCGTGCTTACATCATGACTAGGACAGTGTACGCACACTACCGAACTATACTCTGCACTTCAGCAACCTTTGACTATTTCGTAAATACATACACATGATAATAATTTGCCTTAATCCCATTTCAATGTGCGGTCGATG
Source organism: Clanis bilineata (assembly GCA_036417725.1). Lineage (NCBI taxonomy): Eukaryota > Metazoa > Arthropoda > Insecta > Lepidoptera > Sphingidae > Clanis > Clanis bilineata. Next base: position 8,408,921 of record CM071145.1, on the reverse strand, counting down.
AAAAAAATGTTAACTGTAAAGTACAATGAATTCAGCTTGGATTTTGTTGTCTTATCCCAACATCTTGCATGCAAATTAAAAGTAACCTAGGTTGCGAAACCAAGACCTCGGGCTAGTCCATATTAGTTTGTTGCTTCTACACCAAAAAGGTAACATGTCGCATGACAATTAGCTAATACAGACAAAATACTATTTCTCTCTTGAGGGTCTGACGGAGAATCGCACGGATCCATATGCATAACATAAAATTCATGACATTATTATTTATTTGTAAAACAAAAATTCTAAAGCGCATAAAACAACGTAGATATTGAACTACGGCTTCTATTTAGATTCTTAGTCTGTGGTTATGTCTGACGAGACGAGCGTGACGAGGGTCGTGATATCACCCTCGCAAGCTTCGCCGTGAATGCAACCCAATATTAACTTCGTGGAGAATATTAATATATATGAGGTTCACCACCCATGGTGAATTTGAAGCAACACATTAAAATTCATTCTCCACTAGATAACAAAAATATTTAGCCACCATTTCGAAGGGTTACCAAACAAGGGTTTGAATAAGACGATTGACCGTTTATCTACCAACGAAAAAGATTCAAAGCGACTATTTTATTGGAATTACCAATATAAATCCTTGCTCCCTTCGCCAGCATTAAAGATTACCCGACAAAATAGTGGCGGGTCTTCCGTTCAATTTCGCAAATCGTGTTGTGTTGACGGTCGAACGCTCTGACGTATCGCGTTCCAGACGCCAGGATCTCTGCCTGGGTTGATGGCAAATTGGTTTCTTTTATAAGGCTCTTCGCACTTCGTATGTAACGTAATGTTATTACCCACACTGAATATCATTAGGGGTCTTAAACTCCAGTGTTGAAGTTATTGAAGTGGATAATTTTAAAGCTGTGAAATGGGCTGTTAAAATTGTAAAATATTCTCTCAATGAATTTGAGAGCACACGGACGTATTTCAAATCTAGCCTTGTATATGATATACTAATATTATATCGTGGAAAATATAAGACACAATGCAGATAGCGTAGATAAAACGGCGCGCTTGGTGAATGTTATTTGTATTCCATACCTACTTGCAAAAGCAGTCAACAATGAGAGAATAAATAAAATACGCGACTGGTGTCTTATTAAGAGCTTTTATTTTTTATTATATTTTTTATCGTTAACTCAGCGCAATTATTTATTTAATTGCGAGTTATTGGCTTGTTTGGTGTACCTATTCAAAGAATTACTTTTGAATTGGAAGAAACACGTATGTTTTTACAATAATATAATTAAGTATGTTATTCTCGTGTATTCTAATTCCCTAAAATAGTTTTATTTTCCAAACGTATGCAATAATATAGATATGTGAATTTACTGTTTTATTATATTACATTGATTAGATTACGCAGCCCAGACACGAACTGAACATCCAACATAACTAATCCTTTAATTAAATGATAATGCAAAACAGATAACTTTAGAAATCGAATCAGATAATGTTTGGGATTTGGCTTTGATGGTCAGGTGCCATTGTTGAATGGGAAGGATACTTCTTCTATCTTCTATTAAAATAAACACCCTTGTACATTTGGTTCACTGGTTGCCTGCCTGACGTCAACCCCCTTTGAGGGTTAGCTGTACATGTGTTCTGTAGAAATAGCTATCTATAAATGTCTCCAGTATGCACTTGTCACTAAAAAGTTTATCGCGAATCTAATTATCTCACAGCAGTTTTGAGTTTTGACTTTCATCAGCATAAAAATGAAACTGATTTCCGTATTATTTTGTAAATAAGAGTTGCCACAAGGTGTTTTCAAGTGGATATTGAAATGTCGACAAGCTTTCGCTCGTTTCTTCGACATAAAGTGTTCTCGACTTGAATTTTGTCATATTGATAAAAATGTTCCGCTTGTAAACAAAATATATCCTGTGTAACTCTTTTTGAGGGATTTGTGAAGATATGAATAAACCTTTTGCTTTCTTTTATCCTTGCAAATAAAAACATTACTTTCCTTCCGACGCAGTCGGGTTAATAAACAATAGTTTAAATGCTAAAAATATAAAAAAATAAAAATCTTTATTGATCACGTAGGCATGTATAAAAGCACTTATGACAAGTCAACACAAGTAAATTTTTAAATTAGGATTAATATAATTTACATTATATATTTGAATTTGAAAACAGGCAGGCAAGTATGGACATAATAACGATGGGATGGCTAAGATAGGGTGATAAGGGGAGATAGGAATAGAGTGTAAGGGAATGGATTGTATGGGAATGGCATATGGCAGGAATGGTGGCAGGGGATTGACTGGAAATACTGGAAGCAGTTGGGATTGGTGCGTGAGGCCCTATTCTAGCTAACCTACCAGCCTTTCTCTAGCTACCTACGGATGACGACCCGAAGAAGAAAGGCAGAAATAAACTCCGGGCTTATTTTTTTCATCATCAATTGTCACCATTTCTTTTTTTTTTTTGTCTATTTTCCTTTTTTAATAATTTGATTTACAAATTGTCAATACAATTGATAATCATATTTATATGGATTCACGCATACTCAATACCACTGGAGGTGTAATTACCAAAAGAATGATCATAGACATCTGGGATTGCCAGTCAACCTTGCAGACACCAGAGTATGTGTTGGCACTTGGCGGCAAAGAGATTGTTGGCGCGATAAAAAATATTAGATAAATCGTCAGGCAGGCCACTGATAGTCAACTCATCGAATCCTCACTGCATTAAGTTGATATATTGGAATGAGATAAGGGCAAGTGGAAAGTGGAAAGGCAAAATATATTTCAAACTTAGGTATTTATTTCAGGCCCGTGTCATAATTCCTGATGGTACGTACATGAGTACGATAGCGATTGGATCAAGACACATAACTAATTGTGGGATTGTGTGTATTTAAAGTAATCTCCAAACGGTAGATCCACGCTGTAGACAGTAACGTCTATAGCACGAATGGGCCGGCTCGACCGGTTAGATACCACTGTCTCACAGAAAACCGACGTAAAGTGGCAGCTTGCTGTCGCGTTTCGTTCGGTGAGTGAGATTTCCGGTGGTTCATTTCCCCACCCCTTTCCCAATCCCCTTCCCTTCCCTTCCATTCCCTCCTTTTAGGTTGGTAACGCACCCATGATTATTTTTGTGTTTTGGGTGTCTATGGGCGGTGGAGATCACTTACCATCAGGTGACCCATCTGCTCGTTTGCCAATCTCTGCTATAAAAAAATAACTTTTTACTTACTTATATCTTGTATGGCCGGAAAACAAATGGATGACCCATTAATTTGTTTTCCTTAGTACATAAGAATCACAATTAATATACATATTGTACAATAATACAATATATATTTTACAATTAACGGGCAAAGTTACAGTCAAGCATTATAATGTCTATTATGTTAAAATAACTTCAAAATAACATTAATTGTGAAATGTTGTGAAATGGGGTGTTATTATGACAGCTGAGACATCTGAGTCAAAACGAAGTTAGTTAACTTAATTTTCTTGGAATATTCTGTTTAGTTCGAATTGAGATGTTTCTATTATAACTGAATATCTGAATATATACAGGGAATATTCGCCCGTTAAGATAATCGAGTGGATGCAATGCCGGAACATTCGGCGGTTTAATTGGCACGAGCCAAATTGCAGGCGCATCTTGCGTATGCATGTTTTAGCACTGCGGGAACTAAATGTTTGCAATTCTCTTTACAAACGTACAAATTAAGTACGTAATGAATAAAGTGTACATAATTAGCTCCTAAGCGTACATAATACTTTTCGAGTCTGAACTTTTTCTGTCGAGCATGAACCGAGATCGATAGCCGAAAGTGTGATCGAAAGTTATATGTGCTAAGCGACCACAATGCCAAGTCAAAACAAATATACAAAAATAATTGTTTATCGAAAGTCTCACCTCAAATGACTCGGATACATAACAATATAACGTATGAAAAATAACTGCCTTGGTGGCGTGGTTGTATTTCGGTACGGGTTCGATTCCCGGGTCGGGCAAAGTGATATTGGATTTTTCCATATCAGCCCGGCGTCTGGAATTTGTGCTGAATATGGCGATAAGCTCGCCTCCTATCACATCTGGGACGACACTAAGCTCAGCGAATTGTGGGTGGTTCGCCAATGTGTTTCTGTCTACCCTTTCAAAAAATAATTTGCGGTTAGCATCGTTAAACCTCGAAATCGACGTGATTAAAATTACATAAAATACTTTTAACTACATCGTCATCGACATCACAATAAGGTATTAACCATATTCTACAGGACAGTGGATACACTAAAACAAATTTACGAAGGCTAAGCAAGTCATCATAAAGTATATCATACGTGGTCACTAGCTTTTATGAATACCCACAATACCAGACGAATGACGCGACGCGATGCGACGATGCGTAGAAATGTGCTGACCTTTGCAGAAAGATCAAGCTATTAAGCTATGTCTAATACATTAACAGTAGTAGCACTTCTCTTCACTGCTCTTATCATTAAATCAACATTTTTAACCACAGATACCATTATTCGTTATCTTATTTACTCGAATTTAATATTTCTTCAAGCGGTCCTGTGCCTGCATCGTCTTTATCTGCTTTCACCTTTATGAGATTGAAATACTAGAGAATTGTCATTGACGAGGTCGCTTCAACGATTATTTTTATCAAATTGTATGACGCCACCTCATAAATGTTACTTTGCTGTTATTGTTGTTCTAGTTGTGTGATAAACTCGCTATCTAAATGATGGTTCATTTAGAGAAAATTATATAACTGTTGTTTGTAATCTCTTTATTGGTATTCATTAGTTTCGAGACAAACTATATTATTTAACATATAATATGAACATACTTTATATCTAACTACAGCGGCCTGAGCAGGAAAATTTCTGACAACCGTAAATGTATTCCAACTCGATGCGCGTCTATGAAATTTGTATGAAATATTAACCCAACGTCGTCAGTGCGCAGCGAACTCGAATACATTTACATTTACATTAGTTTTTCGTGCTCGGGCTACAGTACCAAATTTTTTCTTGTTTTACGGGACTATATACATTTATTTACTTCATTTAGCTTACGACAATGTTCTCATATCCTTTAGAGATATCACATTTTATAAAATCCACTGTTTTGTGACACGTTTTATAATCGTAAGCCAAATGATGTATGATTTCACGAACATACAATAGCTAAAGTAATTGATGAAAATTAAAGCCGGGGGATTACTGTGTTGATTAGATACGGACGTTTGAAGATCAATTTATTATTAATTCTGACAATACCAATACAATTGCACCAATTATCTACTCAGTTCTTAGTTTATACAAAAGGTATAGTACTTAGAAAGAAATCACGGCCATTTTACGCAAACGCATGCTATAAATAAACAAGATTTGTAAAACACGATTAGTTTTATTTATTATCAATGAGGAAAATGCAATAACAGCCGCAATATCCTAAATATAATGACTAACACTGAATATGACTTAAATTCCGAGAAGCTGTTGTAAGATGTAGGTATCAAAAACTGAAAAAAACAATTAAGAAATAACAACACTTAAACATTGCCATTTTCTTTTGTAGGTACATTTATTTTTAAAACTTCATTAAAAACGCTTTAGAATTATACTAGGCATCTATATCTTTAGTGCTTTTAAATAATGACTCACGGTGGATTTATTTTATAGTACCTACATAATTTCATTACAGTGTTGACTGCTGGGAATCAATGAGAATAAAAAAGTCAAATACGGTTCTAATTTTTTAAATCAGCACAAATTCAACTTTAAAAGCAATGTTTAAAGTTGATTTATAAAAAAAATATTAATCAAAAGGAGTAAATTAAGATCCCCATATTGTGACTTTCTTATATCAGCACTCAATAAATAATTATTAATTATTATTACAAATAGATGTCCATTATTACATTTGATCATTAAATTAATGCCCATTAACTACATTAAACTGTACATTCAATTGTTTAATTAATATTTTAAACATCTGTATCATTGGTTGCTTAATTATTTATGTAGGTACCTACCGTTAATTACACAAAATTATCAATGCGTACTTTCGTACTCTTGCACCGAAATTAATAAAAAATATGGACTTTATAAATTACTCATTAAAACTCTTAATTTACTGTTAATTTAATATTGCAATAAATAATTTTAAATTCGGAATTACTTACTAGCTTAAAATATAATTATCAACATCAGTCTTGTTTTGTAAACAAAATAAATTTGTACATGAGGGTTGACAAGATGCTGCCAATGACAGGTCCAACCCAGTAGATCCAATGGGCAGTCCAATCACCGGTCCAGACAGCAGGCCCTAGAGATCTGGCGGGGTTCATGCTGGCACCTGTGAGAGGACCCCCCGCGATAGATAGACCGGCAACGGCCAGACCAAATTTGATAGGATTCGCCTCCTTTCTATGTTCGTTTACTGGATCCCAACACGCGAGGTTAATAAATCCAAGAGCCGCCGTAAGCACCACTTCCACGCCTATAGCTTGCAACAACGTGTGACCCGCGTGTGGTAACGTAAGGCACACTCCGATTGGCAGTACATCAATTGGAGCAACACCGACTAGTATTCCGTAACCCAGAATAGCTCCGGCACTCTGAGCAATGAAGTAAGCCAACCCAAGGCTCACTGACATGCTGCCCCATATCACAGCAGCCAGCGTCACTGCAGGGTTCATGTGAGCGCCAGATATGTGTCCAAATATCTGAATATTGAGCGCGACAGTCAACCCGAAGCCAAGCGGTCCGTACAGAGGTGGTTGGGGCGTAAATCCATCCAGAGGTATGTTGGCCATGCAGCCAAACACAATGAGCAGCATCGTCGAGATGAACTCTGCAAGAATCGCTCTCCATCGTTTTGAATGCCACGCGCATATTGTTTTGCAGAGTGACGTTTTAGACGGATCCTGTGTCATTTTGTTTTCAACAGCCTCCACCAGCGATTGAGGGTTTAAGGTCACAGTCATTACGATTGATTTGTTGAAATATTCTTCAATTAATAAACACCTTCATAAGACCGATGATTCACGGAAGACTCACAATTTCGCGCCGGTCATTGTCTTTAACTGTGTATCCTAATTTTGCACAAATCAAACGATTGTTTATTATTCGTACGTACGAGGACACGCCGTGGACGCGACCGCTCTGCTACCGGTACGAGGTAAAAGTATTTATATAGCCGTGTGATGTATACAAACTACATTCATAGCGGATAAAACGAAATGCACATAGTCAGAATTGACATCGTTATCTGCTAGTAGTATACGTTGTCCAATAACATGTTGAAATATTAGGTATTTCTTTTATCATAAGGGATTATCGGGTTCATCGTTTATAGGAATATTGATACATATTTTGCAATGTCTACGTTTTTCGCTTGTGTCTGTTGTAATTTGTACCTAATAATTTAAAACCTGCACCCCCTGCTCCGCCGTTATCGTAACCGCTACCGCTACCCTGCTATTACCGGGACCTATAATAGCAGGGCGTAGGACGTCCATCTACAAGGTGGACCGACGACCTGATAAAGGTAGCAGGAAGTCGCTGGATGCAGGCCGCTTCCAACAGGTCGATCTGGAAATCTTAAGGGGAGGCCTATGTTCAGCAGTGGACGTCCTATGGCTGATGATAATGATGATGATAAAGACTTTAAAACTAGTTTGCCCCCTTCATTCCCAAACAATGGAATTACGTAACTTAAGGAAACCAGTAACTAGTTTTAAAGATAAGAACAATGTAAATGTTTTTATAAATAAGGGGCACTCAGGTAAAAATACGTTTCCTTTGGTACTATCATATAGTTTGCAAATACCTTGGTGTTGGTGTTATGCTTGCTTATTGCGTATTAATGACAATTAATAATAAAAAAAATGCAAAACTATTTCTTAGATGTGTACTCGCTAAAATAAAATAAATAACACCCATCAGTCACTTAAATAGTCTTGACCGCACACTAAGATCTGTCACACGAGTCTTGTGCCGTGGGTATCAGGGACTACGAGAGACTTTCGGTCTCACGACACCCAGACCGAATTGTTTCGTTATTTGTATATCGGTAGACCATACAAATATTTTTCTCGGTACGGGGATCGAACCCGCAGCTTCTCGCTTTACAGCCGAATACTCGACCATTGTACCACAGAGGCTGTCGTCTGAATCTTGTAACCAGACAGACATACTGAAAAACTGTTATTGTGCATTCTAAGCGTAGGTGGTTATATATTATCTATGGTAATACTAATTTATGATAATTATGTATCATTAGGAGGGTCCATTACAATTATTAGGAAATAAAAAGATCTCACCGTCACAATCATAACATTTTTAAGTTACTCTTTGCGATTAAATTATATATTTGAAAATATAATATATTTATCTCTTAGCATACCTAAAGATAACATTGTCAAAACAAAAGTAATTAATCAATCTCTTAATCTCTTTATTAAACAAAGCTAAATCGTAAGAGGTTTTACCTTAATCTGTCATATTTTAGGTATATATTAATTTTCATATCAAATTATTATAATCTTTGAGGGAGGCCTATATTCAGCAGTGGACGTCCTATGGCTGATGATGATGATGATTAAATAATTGGATTTTACTAAGATTTCTACGGGTTGAAAGCTGTGTGAAGTCTCCACATGTCGCTATATTATAAATTTCTAAACTCAAATACTCCAAACTCTGCCTCGGTGGCGTAGTTGTATTTCGGTATGACTACCGTCCTGAGGTCTCGGTTTCGATCCCCGGGTCGGACAAAATGATATTAGATTTTTCCATATCAGCCCGGAGTTTCGAATTTGTGCCCGATATGGCGGTAGGCTCGCCCCCAATCACATCTGGGACGGAACTAAGTTCGGCGAAATGTGGGTGTTCTAGTTCGCCTACCCCTTCAGGGATACAGGCCTGAGCTTATGTTATGTTATACTCCAAACTCCGTACTGACTTAAGTTTTTCTAATTATGTTACACTTTAACACTAGCATATTATCAGCAACACGTTTAAATTTTGTAGATTGACGTAATTACGCATATCGTTATGTGTAGGCAATTTTATTGACGCCATATATTTAATACATAATATTATTATTGCATATTTAGGTAACAGTTTAAACTTATCTCCTCTCTTATCAATCCTTACCGTACCCGTAATTTACGAGTACACTGTTATTCATACAGATTCCTACGTTAAAGATAAATATAAAAAATATGATGGTATCAACAAAATTCTCAGCTCCTTATCGTTGGAGATTAACCTGTCAAATGCCAGCGTCAACCAATATAACAAGTATTAACCCGCTAGAATATCCTCGATAACATAAATCACATGTTAAAAAATCTAAGCGAAAAAGGAGAAAACTGTTGGGTACACTAATCCAAGCCATTTGGTATAATCCCTGTCGGTGGAAGTGTGGGACTGATTAATTGCCAGATCTACAATGTGCCTCGGTCGCTGTGACCCACCGGCCATTATTTTAAATAGCTGGGGTTAGCTTTATAATTACTTGTCTTAAACATCGCTAATCTGATCGTATCGTTTAAAGATAATATAAAATTAGTTGGGAGATATGCAACCCTTTCTTACCTTCAAGGACTGGTTTAAGGGTGACATCGAGTTGGCAAAAAAAAATTACACTGATATTTATGCCCCTTATATATTAAAATATTTACGTGCTCCTTATCTTTGAGAATAGTTTGTGCCTTTTAATTTCAAACAATTTGACACAAGGAACAAGTGACAAACCATTCTTGAAGATAAGACGCGCGTAATGTAAATGTATATACATAATTAAATAAAGATATCTGCTATACTGTGGATAGTTATTGCTATGAGACTTCAACTGCTTACAGCACTACTAAAGAAAAATAAAAGGAAAGGTGGCTTAATTAAATTGTTTGTCTCGATTGATACACATGAGTAATAACATAGAGTTCGGGCTTTTGTCACTTTGTTCGGATAAATTTTCCCGATGTGCTGTACATTAAAGGGTATAAAGTTGAAATTATAACAATAGTTATATTATTCCCTGAAGGAAAACTTCGTACCTACTTTTAACGATTATTGTGTGCTCGGAGAAGTGTAAGATTTGGCATAGTTAGAAACTTAGATATTCAATAGATGTTCCAAACATTTTCGGTTTTTTAATTGCATAGATAAATAAATTATTTATGATTTATTTTATCATTTTTTGATAAAAGAACCTCAGTAGTGGTAGATAGTCATGGGCGGCTCGGCCTCCGGTGACCCATACGCTTATGAAACATATATATGTGCCGTTTCTGACCCAACAAAAATGATTATTTTATGGACTCTTAGAATACCGACTATTTAGATATATTCAATAGAGGTTATTAATTACCTTAGATTAATGACATGCTGTAAGTTACTTAAATGCATTAATTCAACATTGTCATTTGATTTTAACAATAAGTACACAAAATTTCAAAGTTTCAGAACAATATAAAATCGATTTGTGTAAGACTGCTGTGTATGGCAAATTTTCTTATCAATAATGTTATCACAACCATACATCACCAATTCTGAAAACAAAGTAGAGCTATCAACATAGAAATTCCCTCCACGTATAGGGGTCTGGTTACGATCCACGGCTAGACGGGTTTAAGTGGCATATGTTCCGCTCTGGTTGAACCTAACTCAAAACCATATTACGAGGCTTATCCTTTGTTTACTCCTCAACTAATATTGCGGGAACTTACCCGCCGCAGTAAGCAGTTACGCTGTTTGCGTATTTCTGATCTCTTATTTACGGTTAATTTATGCTAAGTTTTGGAGAACACCTCACAGATTTTAATTTCTTGATGTAAAAATACACCTTAGTCGCCTCATTAGCCTAGTGGTAGCATATGTGGGCTGTGGACCGGGAGGTCCTGGATTCGATGCCCAGGTCGGGGAAAGCGAATTTTCTAATTTAATTTGGCAGGGATTGCATTCACTAGTGGGGGACGTCAATTAGGCAGTTGGTCGTAAAAATTAAGCCAGATCCTTTCTGCAACATGCTTGAAAAGTGTAAATAAATTAATTAGAGGATATAATGTAAATTAACTAAAGGATGACATTTAATTTTCACAGCGTAAGCGCATTTTAGGAAAAACACGATGAATAAATGTAAAATCCGACTGTTATGACAAACACATAGTTTATTACTTTATTATCCTGCTTTATGTGTTTATTTGAAACTTTGAATTCAAATTTCTTGCGATGCATTAATCGGCACATACCTCTATATATGTTACATAATCGTATGGGCCACCGGAGGCCGAACTGCCCATGACTATTTAATGTTTACCTAAAGCCCCATCTCCGGCACTAAAACGTTACACAAAACACCTACGCAAAACATTGTATTTCTAAAAAAAATTGTATACGGTCCATTGTTCTGTGCAGGACACAATGAAAAAGATTGTTTTGTGTAGGTGTTTATGTGTTTTGTGTAAAAAAATCATGTGCAGGAGACGCCTTTAAATATTCAGTAATAATAAGCGTACGTTTAGTGCCTATGCAATTGTAAGGCGTTTTTAATAAAAGAAGAAATTAGATTTTAATCAAATACCTAAGCTGCTGCCCTTACCCACTCCAATAAACATTTTGCAGAAAACCTTCAGCTTTCGTTTTTACGAACGGTTGTATTCCTGCAGTCATCCCCCTCAAATCGTTTTAGAAAACCGCTTTGTCTGACTTGAATTTTAACCCAGGACTTCCGGTCCACAAACAAATCAATACTTAATAATAATTAAAATCATAGAACTCACTTATAAATACTGACCCAAAAATAATATAGTTCTGCGGTACAGAAAAAAGGTTAGTCAGCAATAATGAAAGAGGATACAGCGAATCCAGTTTTTCTTTTCTGTTTTGAACGAGATGCTCCGTGGGCTGAAAGAAAAATTGCCCGTGACGGCAGTTAATTGAAAAGAACAACTCACTCAACTAGATTAACAGCAAGAACAATGAGATAAAACAATGCGTATCCCGCATCCTATACAATGACTATGACTTTATCCTCATACAGATTTAATTGTATTGTCGTGAATTAATTAAATAATTTATGCATTATAGGATTGCTGAATAGTTATTTCTCGTGTGATAATACCAAAAAGAAACCTTTTCGTAAAAACTAGATTAAAATTGGTTTGAAAAATAAAATTGCTTTTTCTCTGCATCACCCAAAGGTTGACTGGTAGAGAATGAATGCCTCAGGCATTAAGTCCGCCTACCTGTACATATCATATGTATAAAAAGTTTAAAATAAAAAAAAATAAAAAAAATAAAAATTAAAAATCAAGCAGTACCTACACCTACATAATTCATAACCTATATTATATTATTATAAGTGAAGCGAAATCTTTGTACACCTTTTTAAAAGAATTGCGCGAACTGATGAACGTGAAATTTGACACAGTTAAAGTTAATATGGAGAATACACCCAACAGTCACACACCTAGTCCTGACCCCACACTAGGTATAACCTGTATCGTGGGTGTTAGAGACTATGAGAGACTTTCGGTCTCACAAGTCTACCCAGACTTGAAACAAAAGAAGAAGAAATAAAGACTAATCACTACTATGTGATTTTGCGTTTAGATATGCAGCTAGTACGCATTCCACAATCACGATAGTTATTTTGTAAAGAACAAAGAGATTTATATTTTACTAGCTTTTACCATAACTTCTCTTCGTCTCTTTCTATCTCTCTCTCCTCATAACTTTAATCTTATATACGAATCAGGTCCTTTTACTTATGTTTTTCTCTATTTCGCCACATTATGGACTTCTTTCTCGAAGATATCCCATTCCACGTGGTTTAGCCTTTAGGTCGTTCACTGGATCACCTCCTATGTATCCATAGACAAAACGCTTGGTTTCCGATGTAGTTTCTTTTGCATTATAGAGTTAGTTAAACGGTATTCTATAATATACACTAAAACCCTGACGTAAAAAGTAACTTCCAACCATAATAGTCTGCTTTTATCCCTTTCATACAACTGAAGAACAAATCCATATAAGATCAACTCAGACTTGCAACTTGATCCAATCGTGACCAAATTTATATGAGACCACAAACTGTCGTCTCTCGAACACAAAAATAATTTTGAAAATCGGGTCACATTTGGCGGAGATATCGCGTAACATACCTACATAAAAATAAAAAAAATACAGACGAATTGAGGATTTTCTCCTTTTTGGAAGTCGGTCGAAAATACAAATAGGTACAACTATGTATATTCAAGATAGGTATAATTATAGTGTCGAAAATATATTCAAGTATGAAGTGAATTGTGCAAATAGAAATAATATTTCAGCAATAATACCGAGTTATATGTTAGGTAACTTGTTATTCCGCGAAAACTGCCGCCCGGATATTACGAGCTCGAAGTTTGCAACAAGAAAACTTTGATCTGTATTCACAAGAATCCAAGTATTACTATTTGAAAATAGTTTGAACGAAAATTCGTTTGTGAACAATAAAAGTACACATTTATCAGTGGAAAGTACTTTATTTTTTGCAAGCGACGCAATTAGGGTCCAAATCGCAGCGGCACACCCTAAAAGGCAATGAGCCATCGAAGGATTTCCTGTAATCCCATAAAACAGTCACCCTGCCTTCCACGTACGGTTTTCTCGATAGATTGTTGAGTAATACTGAGCCGCAATACACGTTGTCTCCCAATAGCAGTGCAGACACTTCAATTTCTTTATCATTTAAAGCTACTTTACATTTCCAAGGAGTAAAAGCCATGTACAAATGTATCTGAGTGATTTTAACAACGATTCCTTCTTTTGTACCACTTCTTAATGTTAAAATGTCTTCGGATTGGACTATTCTCGGGCAGAAAGTGGGGCCGGACATTATGGCTGGTATTTGTTGGGGATATATGACGTTGTCATTCCCACAGGATTGCTGAGTGCATTTGCTTTTTGTGACGCACCACGCGCATTCACTTTTGGTTATACATGTTGAACAGGAAGATATTTTCCTGCACTCATCGTCAGTGTTACTCACGACTTCGGCATATATGAATAATAGGGAAGCTAGTATGTAAGCCACCATTATTTGGTAATTCCACATATTGAATCTGTGAAAAACATTAATTAATATGAGCCTGAAGTTAGCAGAATTTTTTTTATTAAATTTTTCAAGTTGTCATATAGATTCGAATAAAAGAGTGATTAAAAACAAAAATATGTAAATAACATCACAATAAAATAAAGAAAATATGCCTTATTTTTTTTTATATTTTTTACTTACCATTGCTAAGGTATGCTCAGATACAAACTTTGCCATGAGATTCTGGCGATTTGAATCAACGAAACGAATATTTTGGGCTATGCTTTTTTTGATTGCGCTATTATCTAATGGCGACTTCCCTCTTTTTTTTAATTTTTTGAGTAAATTTTTACCACGTCATATCTCCTCCAAAAAATATTTTTTCAAAAAACTGAATGCAGGCATATCTTTAATTTGCTATTATCTAGTGGCGACTATTTTTATTTTTTCATATTTTCGTCTTTTTTTAATTATTTTTGTAATTTTAAGGCAAAAATAAATTTCCATTTTTTTTCACCATGTCAGATGAGCGAGAATAAACATGGGATCAACAAAAAACAGCATAGCACCCTTTCCTTATTTAATAATCTAATGGCGACTTCTTTTATTTTTTTATTTTTTTTTATTGGTACTTCTATATGACAGTTTAAATATTGAAATCAATTAAACGCTTATAAAGTCCCATACTCAATACATAATGAGTGTTTTTGGGCATTTTTGGACAAATAGAGAATAAAAATACAATTAAAAATATAAAACACCACAATTTTGAAGTTTTGAGGAATTTTGAAAATAAAAAATTTACCAAGTCATATCTCCGACAAAAAATATTTTTTACAAAAACTGAATGCAGGCATATCTTCAATTTGCTATTATCTAGTGGCGACTTTATTTATTTTTTCATATTTTCGTCTTCTTTTATTTATTTTTGTAATTTAAAGGCAAAAATAAATTTCATTTTTTTTTCACCATGTCAGATGAGCGAGAATAAACATGGGATCAACAAAAAACAGTATTGCACCCTTTCCTTATTTCATAATCTAATGGCGACTTCTTTTATTTTTTTATTTTTTTTAATTGGTTCTTCTATATGACAGTTTAAATATTGAAATCAATTAAACGCTTATAAAGTCCCATACTCACTACATAATGAGTTTTTTTGGGCATTTTTGGACAAATAGAGAATAAAAATACAATTAAAAATATGAAACACCACAATTTTGAAGTTTGAGGAATTTTGAAAATAAAAAATTTACCAAGTCATATCTCCGACAAAAAATATTTTTTACAAAAACTGAATGCAGACATATCTTTAATTTGCTATTATCTAGTGGCGACTTCATTTATTTTTTCAATATTTTCGTTTTTTTAAATTATTTTTGTAATTTTAAGGCAAAAATAAAATTCAATTTTTTTTCACCATGTCAGATGAGCGAGAATAAACATGGGATCAACAAAAAACAGCATAGCACCCTTTCCTTATTTAATAATCTAATGGCGACTTCTTTTATTTTTTTATTTTTTTTTTTATTGGTACTTCTATATGACAGTTTAAATATTGGAATCAATTAAACGCTTATAAAGTCCCGTACTCAATACATTATGAGTTTTTTTGGGCATTTTTGGACAAATAGAGAATAAAAATTCAATTAAAAATATAAAACACCACAATTTTGAAGTTTTGAGGAATTTTGGAAATAAAAAATTTACCAAGTCATATCTCCTACAAAAAATATTTAAAAATTAAACTGAATACAGGCATATCTTTAATTTGCTATTATCTAGTGGCGACTTTTTTATTTTTTTCATATCTTCGTTTTTAAGGCAAACATAAATTTCAGTGTTTTTTCACCATGTCAGATGAGCGAGAATAAACACGGGATCAACAAAAAACAGCATAGCACCTTTTCCTTATTTAATAATCTAATGGCGACTTCTTTTATTTCTTTATTTTTTTAAATTGGTACTTCTATATGACAGTTTAAATATTGAAATCAATTAAACGCATATAAAGTCCCATACTCAATAAGTAATGAGTTTTTTGGGCATTTTTGAACAAATAGAGAATAAAAATACAATTAAAAATATGAAACACCACAATTTTGAAGTTTTGAGGAATTTTGAAAATAAAAAATTTACCAAGTCATATCTCCGACAAAAATTTTTTTTTACAAAAACTGAATGCAGGCATATCTTTAATTTGCTATTATCTAGTGGCGACTTTATTTATTTTTTCATATTTTCGTCTTCTTTTAATTATTTTTGTAATTTAAAGGCAAAAATAAATTTCAATTTTTTTTCACCATGTCAGATGAGCGAGAATAAACATGGGATCAACAAAAAACAGCATTGCACCCTTTCCTTATTTCATGATCTAATGGCGACTTCTTTTATTTTTTTATTTTTTTTAATTGGTACTTCTATATGACAGTTTAAATATTGAGATCAATTAAACGCTTATAAAGTCCCATACTCACTACATAATGAGTTTTTTTGGGCATTTTTGGACAAATAGAGAATAAAAATACAATTAAAAATATGAAACACCACAATTTTGAAGTTTTGAGGAATTTTGAAAATAAAAAATTTACCAAGTCATATCTCCGACAAAAAATATTTTTTACAAAAACTGAATGCAGACATATCTTTAATTTGCTATTATCTAGTGGCGACTTCTTTTATTTTTTCAATATTTTCGTTTTTTTAAATTATTTTTGTAATTTTAAGGCAAAAATAAAATTCAATTTTTTTTCACCATGTCAGATGAGCGAGAATAAACATGGGATCAACAAAAAACAGCATAGCACCCTTTCCTTATTTAATAATCTAATGGCGACTTCTTTTATTTTTTTATTTTTTTTTATTGGTACTTCTATATGACAGTTTAAATATTGAAGTCAATTAAACGCTTATAAAGTCCCGTACTCAATACATAATGAGTTTTTTTGGGCATTTTTGGACAAATAGAGAATAAAAATACAATTAAAAATATAAAACATCACAATTTTGAAGTTTTGAGGAATTTTGGAAATAAAAAATTTACCAAGTCATATCTCCGACAAAAAATATTTTTTACAAAAACTGAATGCAGGCATATCTTCAATTTGCTATTATCTAGTGGCGACTTTTTTATTTTTTTCATATCTTCGTTTTTAAGGCAAAAATAAATTTCAGTGTTTTTTCACCATGTCAGATGAGCGAGAATAAACACGGGATCAACAAAAAACAGCATAGCACCTTTTCCTTATTTAATAATCTAATGGCGACTTCTTTTATTTCTTTATTTTTTTTAATTGGTACTTCTATATGACAGTTTAAATATTGAAATCAATTAAACGCATATAAAGTCCCATACTCAATAAGTAATGAGTTTTTTGGGCATTTTTGAACAAATAGAGAATAAAAATACAATTAAAAATGTAAAACTTCACAATTTTGAAGTTTAGAGGAAATTTGAAAATAAAAAATTTACCAAGTCATATCTCCGACAAAAAATATTTTTTACAAAAACTGAATGCAGACATATCTTTAATTTGCTATTATCTAGTGGCGACTTCTTTTATTTTTTTAATATTTTCGTTTTTTAAATTATTTTTGTAATTTTAAGGCAAAAATAAAATTCAATTTTTTTTCACCATGTCAGATGAGCGAGAATAAACATGGGATCAACAAAAAACAGCATAGCACCCTTTCCTTATTTAATAATCTAATGGCGACTTCTTTTATTTTTTTTTATTGGTACTTCTATATGACAGTTTAAATATTGAAATCAATTAAACGCTTATAAAGTCCCACACTCAATACATAATGAGTTTTTTTGGGCATTTTGAGACAAATAGAGAATAAAATTACAATTAAAAATATGAAACACCACAATTTTGAAGTTTTGAGGAATTTTGGAAATAAAAAATTTACCAAGTCATATCTCCGACAAAAAATATTTTTTACAAAAACTGAATGCAGACATATCTTTAATTTGCTATTATCTAGTGGCGACTTCTTTTATTTTTTTAATATTTTCGTTTTTTTAAATTATTTTTGTAATTTTAAGGCAAAAATAAAATTCAATTTTTTTTCACCATGTCAGATGAGCGAGAATAAACATGGGATCAACAAAAAACAGCATAGCACCCTTTCCTTATTTAATAATCTAATGGCGACTTTTTTAATTTTTTTTATTGGTACTTCTATATGACAGTTTAAATATTGAAATCAATTAAACGCTTATAAAGTCCCATACTCAATACATAATGAGTGTTTTTGGGCATTTTTGGACAAATAGAGAATAAAAATACAATTAAAAATATAAAACACCACAATTTTTAAGTTTTGAGGAATTTTGAAAATAAAAAATTTACCAAGTCATATCTCAGACAAAAAATATTTTTTACA
Organism: Clanis bilineata; assembly: GCA_036417725.1. NCBI lineage: Eukaryota > Metazoa > Arthropoda > Insecta > Lepidoptera > Sphingidae > Clanis > Clanis bilineata. Next base: position 8,390,417 of record CM071145.1, on the reverse strand, counting down.
AAAACTGAATGCAGGCATATCTTTAATTTGCTATTATCTAGTGGCGACTTTATTTATTTTTTTCATATCTTCGTTTTGAAGGCAATAATAAATTTCAATTTTTTTTCACCATGTCAGATGAGCGGGAATAAACATGGGATCAACAAAAAACAGCATAGCAGCCATTCCTTATTTAATAATCTAATGGCGACTTCTTTTATTTTTTTATTTTTTTTTATCGGTACTTCTATATGACAGTTTAAATATTGAAATTAATTAAACGCATATAAAGTCCCATACTCAATACGTAATGAGTTTTTTAGGCATTAAAAGAATAAACATGGGATCAACAAAAAACAGCATAGCACCATTTCCTTATTTAATAATCTAATGGCGACTGACTGACGAAAAAATAAAAGAAGTCGCCATCAGATTATTAAATAAGGTAATGGCGCTATGCTGTTTTTTCTTGATCCCATGTTTATTCTCGCTCATCTGACATGGTGAAAAAAAATTAAAATTTATTTTTGCCTTAAAAACGAAGATATGAAAAAAATAAAAAAGTCGCCACTAGATAATAGCAAATTAAAGATATGTCTGCATTCAGTTTTTGTAAAAAATATTTTTTATCGGAGATATGACTTGGTAAATATTTTATTTTCAAAATTCCTCAAAACTTCAAAATTGTGGTGTTTTATATTTTTAATTGTATTTTCATTCTCTATTTGTTCAAAAATGCCCAAAAAAACTCATTATGTATTAAGTTTGGGACTTTATAAGCGTTTAATTGATTTCAATATTTAAACTGTCATATAGAAGTACCAATAAAAAAAATAAAAAAATAAAAGAAGTCGCCATTAGATTATTAAATAAGGAAAGGGTGCTATGCTGTTTTTTGTTGATCCCATGTTTATTCTCGCTCATCTGACATGGTGAAAAAAAATTGAATTTTATTTTTGCCTTAAAATTACAAAAATAATTTAAAAAAACGAAAATATTAAAAAAATAAAAGAAGTCGCCACTAGATAATAGCAAATTAAAGATATGCCTGCATTCAGTTTTTGTAAAAAATATTTTTTGTCTGAGATATGACTTGGTAAATTTTTTATTTTCAAAATTCCTCAAAACTTAAAAATTGTGGTGTTTTATATTTTTAATTGTATTTTTATTCTCTATTTGTCCAAAAATGCCCAAAAACACTCATTATGTATTGAGTATGGGACTTTATAAGCGTTTAATTGATTTCAATATTTAAACTGTCATATAGAAGTACCAATAAAAAAAATTAAAAAAGTCGCCATTAGATTATTAAATAAGGAAAGGGTGCTATGCTGTTTTTTGTTGATCCCATGTTTATTCTCGCTCATCTGACATGGTGAAAAAAAATTGAATTTTATTTTTGCCTTAAAATTACAAAAATAATTTAAAAAAACGAAAATATTAAAAAAATAAAAGAAGTCGCCACTAGATAATAGCAAATTAAAGATATGTCTGCATTCAGTTTTTGTAAAAAATATTTTTTGTCGGAGATATGACTTGGTAAATTTTTTATTTCCAAAATTCCTCAAAACTTCAAAATTGTGGTGTTTCATATTTTTAATTGTAATTTTATTCTCTATTTGTCTCAAAATGCCCAAAAAAACTCATTATGTATTGAGTGTGGGACTTTATAAGCGTTTAATTGATTTCAATATTTAAACTGTCATATAGAAGTACCAATAAAAAAAAATAAAAGAAGTCGCCATTAGATTATTAAATAAGGAAAGGGTGCTATGCTGTTTTTTGTTGATCCCATGTTTATTCTCGCTCATCTGACATGGTGAAAAAAAATTGAATTTTATTTTTGCCTTAAAATTACAAAAATAATTTAAAAGACGAAAATATTAAAAAAATAAAAGAAGTCGCCACTAGATAATAGCAAATTAAAGATATGTCTGCATTCAGTTTTTGTAAAAAATATTTTTTGTCGGAGATATGACTTGGTAAATTTTTTATTTTCAAATTTCCTCTAAACTTCAAAATTGTGAAGTTTTACATTTTTAATTGTATTTTTATTCTCTATTTGTTCAAAAATGCCCAAAAAACTCATTACTTATTGAGTATGGGACTTTATATGCGTTTAATTGATTTCAATATTTAAACTGTCATATAGAAGTACCAATTAAAAAAAATAAAGAAATAAAAGAAGTCGCCATTAGATTATTAAATAAGGAAAAGGTGCTATGCTGTTTTTTGTTGATCCCGTGTTTATTCTCGCTCATCTGACATGGTGAAAAAACACTGAAATTTATGTTTGCCTTAAAAACGAAGATATGAAAAAAATAAAAAAGTCGCCACTAGATAATAGCAAATTAAAGATATGCCTGTATTCAGTTTAATTTTTAAATATTTTTTGTAGGAGATATGACTTGGTAAATTTTTTATTTCCAAAATTCCTCAAAACTTCAAAATTGTGGTGTTTTATATTTTTAATTGAATTTTTATTCTCTATTTGTCCAAAAATGCCCAAAAAAACTCATAATGTATTGAGTACGGGACTTTATAAGCGTTTAATTGATTCCAATATTTAAACTGTCATATAGAAGTACCAATAAAAAAAAAATAAAAAAATAAAAGAAGTCGCCATTAGATTATTAAATAAGGAAAGGGTGCTATGCTGTTTTTTGTTGATCCCATGTTTATTCTCGCTCATCTGACATGGTGAAAAAAAATTGAATTTTATTTTTGCCTTAAAATTACAAAAATAATTTAAAAAAACGAAAATATTGAAAAAATAAATGAAGTCGCCACTAGATAATAGCAAATTAAAGATATGTCTGCATTCAGTTTTTGTAAAAAATATTTTTTGTCGGAGATATGACTTGGTAAATTTTTTATTTTCAAAATTCCTCAAAACTTCAAAATTGTGGTGTTTCATATTTTTAATTGTATTTTTATTCTCTATTTGTCCAAAAATGCCCAAAAAAACTCATTATGTAGTGAGTATGGGACTTTATAAGCGTTTAATTGATTTCAATATTTAAACTGTCATATAGAAGAACCAATTAAAAAAAATAAAAAAATAAAAGAAGTCGCCATTAGATTATTAAATAAGGAAAGGGTGCTATGCTGTTTTTTGTTGATCCCATGTTTATTCTCGCTCATCTGACATGGTAAAAAAAAATTGAAATTTATTTTTGCCTTAAAATTACAAAAATAATTAAAAGAAGACGAAAATATGAAAAAATAAAAAAAGTCGCCACTAGATAATAGCAAATTAAAGATATGCCTGCATTCAGTTTTTTGAAAAAAAAATTTTTGGAGGAGTTATGACGTGGTAAAAATTTTCTCAAAAAATTGAAAAAAAGAGGGAAGTCGCCATTAGATAATAGCGCAATCAAAAAAAGCATAGCCCAAAATATTCGTTTCGTTGATTCAAATCGCCAGAATCTCATGGTAAAGTTTGTATCTGAGCATACCTTAGCAATGGTAAGTAAAAAAAAATAAAAAAAATAAGGCATATTTTCTTTATTTTATTGTGATGTTATTTACATAGTTTTGTTTTTAATCACTCTTTTATTCGAATCTATATGACAACTTGAAAAATTTCATAAAAAAATTTCTGCTAACTTCAGGCTCATTAATTAATTTAGTATATATTGCAATATATCAAAATTCCTCAATGAAATTTTGAGGCATGGATTTGACAAACAATAGGTAGTGTTTCTGAGCGCCATAAATCATTATAATATTTTAAATAGACACACAAAGTGCTCAACGGGTGCGATCAAACAATCTACTTAACATTTAAGAGCTGGCGCCAAAGTAGTTGTTTACATAATTAATACTTAATGAATTTATTGAAGGGGCTATTCATATCGCTATCAAAGTAGACTTGTACACAGTAAATGAAAGATGTTGACTTACCGAGTGTATACGCGTTTATGCCGATCTGGATGTAAAATACACAAATATATGCGCACATGTTAATATCTTAATGCAATTGTAACGCATCATTTCATTATAATTATATCTAAGGTCAATAGAAACGTAAATAATGATAGTAACATCTCAAACACACTGCCGAGCAGATGATAAGAGGGCAAGAATATTTCCGATACCCTGCGAACGGCAGCAATGTTTTGATAAGGTAGGTTTGAGATCAATTTAGCCGAACATGCACGTCAGTATATCGGAACGTGATAACTGATAGCAATTACAATGCACAAAAGCACGTGTTCCCAATGCGTAGTGTTATTGAGTATCTATCTAACGCATAATCATCGCGTGAGTTTGTATTTAGACCGACTTCAGAAAAAGGGAAGGTCCTCAATTCGACTGTATTTTTTTATGTATGCTACTCGATATCTCCACCAAATGTGGACCGATTTTTAAGATTATTTTTGTTTTGGAGCTTATTTTAAGGGTGGTCCGATATAAGTTTAGTCACGATCAGATAAGTTTTGAATTCGGTCTGTTAAGTTTTTAAACTTGTGATTATTGACCAACTATTTTTATGTTTATTTACAATTTAACCCACATTCCCAAGTCACGGCTGTTGTACTTGTCGAAGAGAAAGACAGGGGCGCAACTAATGATATCAATTTTCGTCAAGCTTATTCCCTCAGAGGTGAAACGCCTATCATGCACCAATTTTAGACTTAGAGATGCATAAGCTCACGCCTGTATCCCCGAAGGGGTAGGCAGAGGCGCACTAGCGAACTAGTACACCCACGTTTCGCCGAGTTTAGTTCTGTCCCAGATGTGATAGGGGGCGAGCCTATCGCCATATCGGGCACAAATTCCAGACTCCGGGCTGATATGGCAAAATCCATAATCACTTTGCCCGACCCGGGGATCGAACCCGAGACCTCAGAACCGTAGTCGTACAGAAATACCACCACGCAACCGAGGCAGTCCAGATGATGCTGAGAAATCCAATATACGATCCTCGGATCGAATTCGAGATCGTAGGATGGTAAGCGTAACGCGTACCAATGCAATACAACACAAATGCAATTAGCAGATACGCAAATATCATGCATTGAAAATAAAATGAAAGAATGCGATCATGAAAAACAATCTTTCTAAACGGTGCGACTGTAAAAATTAAAAAATATGTCTGTAAACCACTTAAAAAATAATTTAATTCTCCTACTATGCTGTATTTCTTTGCTGTAATGCCAGTGTGTCGCTTCAATCGATTCAAGAAGCGATGCAGTTTTTAATAATGAAATAGCGAATCAGCTTTTGACACTCGACTAGATTTCATTTAGTGGCTTAAAATTCTACCGAAATCAAGTGCACAAATGTCGTGTTAAAAATTACTAAATGACAAATTCTCGAATCCAACGCGTCATTATCGCACTTTTTAACTAGATTTTAGTGGAATTTTAAGTCGTTAAATGAAATCGAATCGTCGTCCAAATCGAATCAAATGTTAAAACACAGGGGGCAAGTGTTTTGCCTCTGCTACGTACGCAGGCTAAATATAAACAAAGATTGCTTGAAAACTAGTCGCTCTCAGCAATCACAATACTAATCCAACGTACAGTAAATACATATATTTTATCTTAAACATTGTAAAAGACATTATAAAAACTTAATTGAAAAGGATGACTTAATCAAAGAAGGAAAAATTACGACTTTGTCACTATCTTTCTACGAAAGAAAACATTTTGGAGATTTAGGGATATGTTCATAATGTGTCATAAAATGTGTGTATAATAAATTATCAAATCAATATGTCATGTTTATACATGCACCCATGACGAATATGCTTTAGGCTTACTTATCAGCATAAAAATATTTAATGTATTTAGGCTCAATTGCACCACTATTATTAACCTAGAGTTAGTCCTAACCGCAAGTTAAGTTACATGTCATTCATACATTTTCTGTCAATTTAGCTTGCGGTTAGGACTAACTCTAGGTTAATAATAGTGGTGCAATTGAGCCTTAGTGTAATTGTAGGTTTTGGTTCGGGTGTCTCTGTCGAATTAGTTATTTTTATAGCAATTAAATACAATACTTCTTTCTTTCTACTTGCCCTTATCCCACTAATAACAAAAACTAACACACTTGTTGCATTGCAGATTGCAGATAAGATTTGGCTTAGTTTTTACGACTGACTGTCTGACGTCAACCCCCTCTGTGGGGTCGGTGCAACACACTTGTTGCATGTTGCAGATAAGATTTGGCTTAGTTTTTACGACTGACTGTCTGACGTCAACCCCCTCTGTGGGGTCGGTGCAACACACTTGTTGCATGTCGCAGAGAAGATTTGGCTTAGTTTTTACGACTGACTGTCTGACGTCAACCCCCTCTGTGGGGTCGGTGCAACACACTTGTTGCATGTTGCAGATAAGATTTGGCTTAGTTTTTACGACTGGCCGTCTGCCTGGCCGGATACCTGACTCGGATCTAGTCCCGGGTAAATTAAATTATAAAATCGCTTTGCCCGACCTGGAAATTGAATCTAGGACCTCCCGGTCCACAGCCCATTTATGCTGCCACTAGACCAAGGAGGCGACTACTATGCTATACTATACTAATTAAATATATTTTATTTAATTTGTATGAAAAAGTGTATCGGATTGCTTATGTCCAAATGTTATTAGTTAATAGTTATATCGGTCAGACTCCCTTACTTACTCCCCGGAATGCATGTGTGTTTTCTCCTCTATGGGGATTATGAATTTCAACATTCTTAATTGTTTACGAGACCTCGGACTATAATGACTGTAAAGATTTTGTGTATTTTGAATACATTCAACTGGGCTAGTACATATCTAAAATAGATGTCGAAATTAGGTGATAAGTCACAAAATATAGAGCCAAAATATATCACCTATTATATATATATATATACCTATTGTATATAGCAGATTGTAAACGTAATCTTGTCTACTTGAACAATATGTTACGTTTATATTACCATCCTCTGAAATCCAATGTATTACCGCTATAAAGATAACCATTTAAAAAATATACAATATCAACATTTTTTATTTCAATGACAGCGGCATACAGTACGTTCATATTTTAAGCCTGCACTTCAGGTTCGTCAGTAACATTGGATTGGTTCGAACAGTCGTCAATCATAACGCATATCTTGGCAGCTTCATCCCATACTTCAGGCTCGGGACAGTCGCATCGAGTGTAATCGCACAATACTCCAATAGAACGCGCTACTGGTTTTCTGCAAGTCTTTTGTGACATTGTAGTTTCGTCGCATGGCGGACTGTATTTAACCATACCTTTTGGGCATGGTTCCGCGCCTGGAAATTGTAATTGCAAATTGAACTTTATCGAATAGGTATTTTGTAGGTATTTAGTTATGCTAATACACAATGTTTCAACGAGACTATCCCACCAACTCACCCGCCACTGTTAGGCTGCGGACACGAACTCAGCGGCGCGGCGGTGGCGGCGGCGCGGGAAGCGGTGCGGCAACGTATTGCTAGAGCGGTTGGCGCGCCGCTCGCCGCACCACTGCCTTCGAGGCCATTCTATTTAAATTTATGCATTGGAACGCGCCGCCGCCGCACTGCCCCGCTAAGATCGAGACCGCGGCCTTACGCACGTAAGCCAGGATCAACAATGGCACGCATTTTACGACACCGAGCAATGAAGCTCGGCGACTCTCAGATAATGCAAAATTGTCTTCATCCCGCAACGAAATTAATCAAACAGAAATATATGTAGGGAGGAGTTGGAATTATAAGGTTTCCGCTTCCCTCCGTAAAAAAGTGGGAGACAAAGTAATGAATTAAAGAGGCATCAACCTTATACATATAGACATTTACAACTGGAGAAGCCAGATGTAAGGCACCACGGATATAGAGGTAATTTTAGTGGGTCCTATCATGCGAGCTGTTAAACTTGATTCCAATAGTAGGTATGGCAAAAACTCCGAAATCCACGGAAATTCATCCTAGTTTCTACAAGATCCATATAGTACACAACTCCAGATGTTATTTGCATACTATCTAGCTTAATGGAGCGCTCATTTTGCCACACAATGTTTTATTTTATAGAAGGGTAGATGTTGTTTCTACACTTTAATTTAATTACAGTAAAAAAAATGACTTTTATTATATTAGAAGCCTTATGCTAATACGCAATGTATTATATCATGATGATAATATCTTAAATGTTGTTCTACACTTTCCTTACTATTATTTACTCCAATCAATCACACATATAGTCCACATTAAGATGCTAATCTTCTGTCGGCACGTGGTTATCTAAAGCTACGTTTAGAATTAGTTTTATCAGTTCACAATATCAAGATTTCTAACAATTATTTATTGATCGAACCCGCGGCATTTCATTTCAGTACGTATATACCAACTAGATCTCTTCTCATGGTCCTGAGATACGAAAACGATCAATATGAAATTCCAAATCTAGAGCTACATTGATAAATGCACATTCGTGTCTGAACAAAATTGGCCTACAGTTAACAATATTCAAACATATATGTAGTCGATTAATAGTAATATTGCGGTCTCAATAAAAATCATCATCATCATCATCATCATCAGCCATAGGACGTCCACTGCTGAACATAGGCCTTCTCCAAAGATTTCCAGATCGACCTGTTGGAAGCGGCCTGTATCCAGCGACTTCCTGCGACCTTTATAAAAAATAAAAATAAAAATAAAAATAAAAATAAAAAAAACAATAAAAATACCATAAAAATATTATATACGACCAACTATACTTATCGCGATAATTGAAACCTACGCCAAAGATTGATAATGTGGCCAATGTAAAATCATTCGGATATCTTCCTTCTTTTCCCTGACAAGTAAGTACATGATACATACAATGAATTCAAATGTGTATCTGCTGGTTTCCGACATACTCTTCTCTCACAAAGAAGCAACATCAATCAATAAAATAAAAAAACAATTATTGGTCACGTAGGCATATAAAAAGCACTTATATGACAGGTCACAACAAACAAGGTCTAGGTACATTTGTATAATAATTATGTTACACACTATGGTTACACAATAAAAAGGATGGGGCTTTGATAAGAGCTTGTGATTTTTAGGAATGGGAACGGGATATGACAGGAATGCTATTGCTATTGCTAATGCAGGGAATTTACGGGAAAATAAAATAGGAAGCTTGTAGGTTTTGCCTGGAAATGTGGATAAGGAAAAACACGAAGTGGACTATAAGGCCCTATCCTAGCTAACCTATCAGCCTTTCTCTAGCTACCTACGGATAACGATCCAAAGAAGAAAGACGGAATTAAACTCCGTGCTTGTTTTTTTCATCATCAATTGACTTTCCTTTTTTTTCTCTGAATTTCTCTCAGTGAATTAGTTAAGATCACAGATTAACGTTATTGTTTGCAGTGAATAGTTTATTTATGTTGAAGAGTGACATAGAAAAAGTACATTTTGTATTCTAAAATATGTTGTCATAGACTTCTATGCAATAAGCCTTCGTGAGCAGAAATAAGTAGGTTCAAAAAAGTAAACTTGACAACAATATTGTAATGGCACTATTATGTATGTGTGTTGCAATAATTGAGGTTGCAATAGTCCGAACCAATTAATTTTCAATGCTATTCACAAATTGACTCTCACTAAAGCGGCCAAAACTACATACTACATTGGTCTGAAAAACAATTCAAGTACTTATCCCCAAGACATCAATTTAATTTTATTTTGTATTCGAATCGAATATAACTAGAAACCGAATCGAATAATCACAATTTTAAAAACTTAACAGACCGACTTCAAAACTTATCCGATCGTGACCAAATTTGGAATAAGCTTTATCGAACACAAAAATAATTTTGAAAATCGGTCCACATTTGGCAGAGATATCGGGGAACATACATAAAAAACAGACGAATTGAGGACCTTCTACTTTTTTGAAGTCGGTCCATAAACTACACTAAATATTATTTGTCATCCTTCTTGCGACCAACAACACAATTAATTCTGTCAGCGAAAATGCCACTTTTATCTTATCAGGCTATTGCAAAATTTGCCCTAAGTCTATATTCATACAACATATAGGTACTATTGCCAACGTTAATTACTTACATGACCCGTTATCGTCATAATATTCACAATCCTCCGTTTGGGTTCCTGATATATAGACTAGTATTAATAATACAAAGGAAAATAGTCTGGCATAGCACATTGCAGAAAAATGATACTAGTCCAATATTAATAAATAATTTACTGTCTGCTTTATTTTTAGTAAACTAACTAATACTAATTACACCAGCAAATACCGAAGTTGTATATCGAAAATGCTTGTGTATAGTAACACAACAAACCATTAGAAATAATGGACATGATAACTATGTTTACGACTATACAATAATTACTGGAACTAGGTTTAAATTTCCAGATCGTAAATTTTATCAACTTTATTGGAGGTTTTGATGTTACCCAAACTTAAAATATGTTGATTAAAAATGAATCTATAGAACAATAGGAATGATGATTCTTTTTTATTTTTGTCTCCATTTAGTTACATTATGTAACATCTATTATAATCTAAGAATTATTTCTTTCTTTTCTTTGCTCTTGTGGGTTGGCGCAACACACCTTTTCAAGCATGTTGCAAAAATGATTTAGCTTAGTTTTTACGACCGGCTGCCTGCCTGATGTCAACCGCCCTGTGGGAGACCACTTGGTCTTACCGGGACCGCCCGGGAAATCAAATAATCGCTTTGCCCGACCTGGGAATCAAACCCAGGACCTCTCGGTCCACAACCCAAACATGCTGCCACTAGACTAGACCAAAGAGGCGACTATAATCTAAGAATTGTGTACGCTAAATAAATAATAATAAACTTATAACACTAACTGTTGCCCGTGACTCCGTTCGTGTGGAAAATTTTTCCCTGTTTTTGCTACATTTTTCATTGATGTTCCTTCTACGATAAATGGGCTATTCAACACTAACATAATTTTTCAATTTGAAACTAAAGTTCCTGAGATTCAAACCATAGCTCAAAAAAACTCTTCAGCTTTATAATATTCAGCTATAAAATATTAATACAGATATAAATCTGGTAAAAGGGATAACTGTCAAATGACGGACAATGGATACACAGCTACCGACATGACGTCACACATTTACGGTACAGGCGAACGAGAGAGATAGAAAGATTCCTATAACGTGCCCACTTGACTTACATTGCAAATAAAATACCTTTTGTGATAGTAGACATATTTTCACAACAACAAAGTCAACAACATTTTTTTAAATTACCTTGTCCTTTTCTTATGGCGTTGGACACTGAACGTAATTTTAGTTATAAAAAAAATTTAAAACCGGAAGAAAGGCTTAGTGCCTCATTTTTCTCAAAGACTTCTTTTCGATTAAAATGGCCCTGTCTACAAAACAGAGATTATCTTTCATCTTATTTAAACCACCTTTAGAAAGGAAAATACCTACCTTTGTTGGCCGGGATTTCATCTACTATTAACGCTGTACCAGTGAAAAGGGGTTTTTAATGTTTTGAGAAACTGGTTTTCATATTTTTTCTAAATACTACTACAAAACAATTGCCAAATATTATACATAATAGGTAACTATATTACAATTAACTACATAATGTTGTGTTCTATAAAATTATAATATTCATAAAACCGATGTAATAATGAATATTTCTTGAAGTGGGGTATTATTTAGGTGATAGGTTATAGAAGTCATACAATGTGTTTCAAATAAGAATATATCGACTTTGCGCCATGTTGTGACGTCGTTTTTTTTATAATTATGACTAAATTTAGACATTTTTTTCACTTTGAGAAACACTGAGACAGTAAAACAAAAAAAAAACATTATTGAAACGGAAATAAGGTTTCCTTGCAAACCTTACTTTTCAAGTGACATTTGACGAAGGTCATTGATGTTCCTATTCTTATTTAAATTGCATTGTAGAGAACTATTCTTTTTCTTCGACTTCTACTACCGTGTTGGGAACTACTACTACTTTTTAAGTTACTATGTTGCAGAAAAGATTTATAGTTTTTAAGAAAGGGCGCCTGTCTGAAGTCAACTCACGCTGGGGCATCCAGTCCCGGAAATATAATTATAATAAAAACATTTTATTTAATTAACAAAATAATTATGCAGAATGAATCAAGATTAACAATAAATAAAAAAATAACTACATATTTGCTTCACAATATCCCACTTTGTGCACCTTGGATGGGACTGGATTTTTGAATGCTCTGTCTGCAGTCCCTTGTTTCGGAGTACAAAAATTTGTTTAAGTACCATGGGCGTAAAAAAAAGATGAACGGACGCTAAGAATATTAAAAGTGAAGCAGGGTTTTCGGCCCATTTGATCTATCGACACGTAATGGCGTGTGTGTGCGTAGGGCACTTTTGTAAAAGTGCGTTTGTGTGCGTGGCTTCTCTGTGGCGTCCGTTTAACTATAGGCGAGATGGTGCCCATCTTTTTCTTTACGTCCGTGTTAAGTACATAGATATTTAAAATGTGTGTATTCAGCAACAAACGTGGCAACAGAAATGCTGAAATGCGGAGATGCGACAACTCTGTCTCGCTCATCAGTTAATGCGCACTCGACTTTTGCGTCCATTGGCATACTTTGTATACATTACCATTCCGCGCACATATCTGCCATGTGAAAGAAATTACTAACTCTGCTGTGCTATTTTGCATTTTTCGACGATTCAAATGTTGCTTTCAATGTAAATAAAGATTTATAGACTGCCTCGGTGGCGTGGTGGTATCTCGATGCGACTACGGTTCTGAGGTCTCGGGTTCGATCCCCGGGTCGGATAAAGTGATATTGGATTTTCCATATCAGCCCGGAGTCGGGAATTTGTGCCCGATTTGGCGATAGGCTCACCCCCTATCACATCTGGGACGAAACTAAGCTCGGCGAAATGTGGGTGTTCTAGTTCGCTAGTGCGCCTCTGCCTACCCCTTCGGGGATACAGGCGTGAGCTTATGTAAAGATTTATGAGGCACTAAAAGCTTATATAGTTAGACATGTATGGACCCTTTAGGTCAGTACCTAAAAGGCCCATATTACGTTCATGTAAAATAGTGTAGTGCATTATATATTTTATATAAACGTGTAATGTTCTTTTATATTGTACAATTAGAGTTATTTACCCAATATACAGTGGTATAAAGATATTATTATGTATGTTTATTTTTCCTCTTTGTCCTTTTATTCTTTGACTTTGATTCCTACACCGTCGATTATTAATTAAATTAAGGAACAGAATAATTCACGAATATAAAAAAAGCTTTTGTGGCTCCTGTTTTAGTTCTACTTTAGTATAGTTTACTACACAAATTGCACTGTGGAAACAGCAGATTGCAAACGGAACCGGGCTCATCTTATTGACGCCTTTGCTTCCGCAATCCTAAACTACATCCGGCGACAACTTCCTTCAACCAATGAACGTGGTTCTGGAAACATGTTTCATTTTGCTTCTACGGGAGATTCTATGCCGACATGAATTACAATTTACAACACATCTTAAAATATAGTACCGCAGTATACAGTATGGATTGTTAAAAAAAAAATTATTACTGTGTTCTATTGCTGCACACTGGTCTATTTTACTAATGGTAGGTAGGTACTTAAAGTGGTAGAGCCACGCTGTAGACAGTAACGTCTATAGCACGAATGGGCCGGCTCGACCGGTTAGATACCACTGTCTCACAGAAAACCGACGTAAAGTGACAGCTTGCTGGCGCGTTTCGTTCGGTGAGTGAGATTTCCGGTGGCCTATTTCCCCACTTCCTTTCCCAATCCCCTTCCCTCCCCTTCCATTCCCTCCTTTTAGGTTGGCAACGCACCCATGATTCTTTTTGTGTCTTGGGTGTCTATGGGTGGTGGAGATCACTTACCATCAGGTGACCCATCTGCTCATTCGCCAATCTCTGCTATAAAAAAAAGGCCTTAATCTACCACGCTGGCCCGATATGGGTTAAAGTTGGCTGCGTACCTGCGACTAGTTTAGTTTTACCTACGGAAAGAAAATTGTGGGTTTTAAGTTATTTTACTTTGACGTCGATCATTGGAATTTTTATTTTGGACAGCAAACATACATCAACAGATTAAATTCATTAAACCTATATTAACAACTCTCCCACTGAGTGCCAGCGCTTAAAAAAAAAGTTTATTTAATTAATTATATTATTATACGAATCTATTATTATGTGAATTATAACAACAAGGAATATTATCAAGCTTTTAAATTACTTAGGTACTTAACTACCTTCTGAAAAAAATTCAGAGACAAAAACATTTTTGGAGCTTAGCCTATTAAAACTAGACATAGTTTTAATAGGCTAAGCTTCAAAAATATTTTTGCCTCTTTGTTTTCGGTTATTTAAATGTTTCCATTTAACCAATTTTTCCATAATTTGTTGGTCTTATATGGTTGTAATCATGCTTGTAATAAGTAGCACAGACAGAACATGCGACAAACTTTTATCAATATTTTTTTGGATTTTTATAATTGTACCTAACCACAAGTCTAGAAAACCAGATTGAAAAAATATTTAGAAATAATGCGTATATTTATCAAATATGCATAAAAATTAGCTTTAGGAATAAAATAACCTCTGGGACCAAAACAGATAGCTTCAGAAAGTATGAAATTTCTATCGTGAGTCACCTCAGCACCGATGGTCCCTCGGGTGAAAGATATGGAAATCTATCATATCTACATGTCTGCCTCGGTGGCGTGGTTTTATTTCGGTACGACTACCGTCCTGAGGTCTCGGGTTCGGTCCCCGGCTCGGGCAAAGTGATATTGGATTTTTCCATATCAGCCCGGAGTCTGGAGTTTGTGCCCGATATGGCGATAGGCTTGCACCCTATCACATCTGGGACAGAACTAAGCTCAGCGAAATGTGGGTGTTCTAGTTCACTAGTACGCTTCTGCCTACCCCTTCGAGCGTGAGCTTATGTTATGTAATAAACATCAACACCTATTTTTCCACCAAAGAATACAAATGTTATGTTCAGCAATATGTCCGATGATATTTAAATACGGACTGTTATGAACTGTGAATATAATAATCCGTGCGTGATTATGACAATCTTTCGTCAAAAATGTCGTGTATCTTAATGATATTTTACGCAATTTCATGGCAAAGAACGATGAAGGCATGGAAAGATATTTAGTTACAAAGTACTCCCATAGGCATCTAATAAATAATAAAAAATACAATTTTGTCCATTATTTTTAAACAAACTGTCACGTAACGCTTTCCCTGTGTAACATTTTCTTTCCTATATAATCCCTTGAGAAAATTTGGGATGATACACAGAATGGATTTTGTGATTCTCCGTGCCCTACCCGCCACTAGCCCGAGCGTAATAAATCTCCGTTATTAAAAACTGATTTATTCACGAACAACAAAACAGTGTTTGTGGTTTTAGTTTTTTGTTTATTAAGGGCGACTTGACAAACTTAGATAAATCAATTTATCGCAAATCTCGATTTAAATATAGGAATGCGTTGTAGGATAAATCGAGATTAGGCCTAACTCTAGATTAGTAGCAACGCTGCAAGTGCACCTAAGTATTTTTTTTTTAATAAAACTGTATCACTAAAACCAACCAACCACATTACATATTTCCATTATCAATTAACAGATACGTTTCAATTAATCACAAGTAGGGTTTAACAAGATCTATTAATTAATAGAGAAGACCAAACAACGATGCATTGAATTAATCAATGTCGTATAACATTTTGATTGCATTTGCGAAGGCTATTGACCAATATCTCTCCTTTAACTATTCGCCAATAGTGTATACTGTATATGACATTCCCTGATTCGTGATACCAAACAGGCACTTGATGCAATGTCCTTTGAGTTTATGGCTCTGAGTCTAGAAGGCGCCTCTTCGGTCTAGTGGCAGCGTAGATATATGGGCTGTGAACCGAAAGTCCTGGGTCAAATCCCAGGTCGGGCGGGCGGGGTATTCTACTAGCACCATTTGCTCGACGGTGAGGTAGATGTCAGGCAGGCAGCTGGTCGGAATAAACTTAACAGAATCCTTTCTGCAATAAGATTTAAAAATTGTGTTACAAGTTAAAACGACCCCACATTGAGGTGAGATAAGGGCAGATGGAAAGGAAAACTAAATGATATTAAGTTAGTCGATACACAAAATTTACGATATTTAAAAAAAAAACTCGTTCAGATTATATATTAGAGTTCCTCAAGTGTAATGGTCTAAGAGAGCGTGGTACATCGACCTTCACTCATCTGGTAACCAGATGAGATATATTATTTTTATCATTTATCAGTTATTTAAAAACAAGCCTATCAGATCTCGCTGATCGAAAAGTGTTCATGGCTATTTTTTTATTATTCTATTTCATAACGGGTTTTTGCAGACAAGCCTATACGATTCATTATTCAACTATATTTCTTATGATAACAATTTTTATTGGTTATCAGATCGATGTAGTTACTTATATTGACATCCCTAAGCTGGTATGAACAGCTTGTAGCCCAAGTAGCCATGAAAAATAAGTAGGCAAGACCACCAAGGCATATTCTCCATGTTAAAAACTACCATTTAAAATTACAATTTTTTTCGGTTATCAAAAAACTGAAGGCTATGAAAAAAAATTAAATAAAAATACCTATGAACACATTTCGATAGGCAAGCTTTTATAGGCGTGTTCGTAAATAAATTATATTTGAATCTCATCTGGTGATCAGATAAGTTAAGGTCGATGCACCACGGTCTCCCCTACCATAATGATAGCGTTATCTCGACATTGATCGTATTAATCCCTCTCCGCATGTCCTAAGGCAATTAGTTCACGTTACTACCCATAGTGCAATTCATTAGGGAGTTGGTAATGTATCGCTAAGGTAACATTACCTCTGACCACACCAATAACGAATCTAAAGCCGCGTCTCCTGCACTCAAATTACATAAAACACGTACGTAAAACATGGTTTCGCTACACATTTTTATATATGGTCCTTTGTTCTATGAGGAGACAACGAAAAACATTTGGCGTAGGTGTTTTGTGTTTTGTTTCGTGAAAAATAGGCGTAGGATACGCGCCTTTATATTGCCACATCCCAAAACGGCAATTATTCCTATTTTACTGATTATGTGTTCTGGCGTACAAGCAATGCATTTGCAGATGGACCGTTTCCGGCATCGATCGACGTTGCGCTTACGTTTGCTCTTCTGCGTAATTCCCAGAACGTGACTGGTCAGACAAACCGAATTTTAAACTTTGCCTAGTTGTACCGAACTGCCTCAGCTCAGTTGTATTTCGAGCTCAAACACGAAATTGTGTTAAATTCAATGTTAGACGCCTTAACTAATAAACTGTTGTACAAATAAACATAGAGACTGTATTTCGTGGCCAGTACCACTACCGCCCTGAAGTCTCGGGTTCGATCCTCGGGTCAGATAAAGTTATAGACTTACGGCTCAGTATCTGCCTGGAGTACCTATCATCCCAAATTTGATAGGCTCGCTCCTATCACATCTGGGACGGAAATAAACTCGGCGAAATGTGAGTCTTCTAGTTCGCTAGTTCGCCTCTGCGTGCTCCTTAGGGGATGCAGGCGTGAGCTTATGTATGTATAATACCTCTAATATAAATAAACATAGATTTAATATATTAGAGAACTTAGTTAAATAAACACAGAATAGCATCACTGTTAAAACAAATAACAAAGAACCGAAGAATTACTATCAATATTAGTAATTACGAGACGTCGGAACAATTTATTTTATACTTACGGCCTGCGGCAATGACAACTTCGCAATGAAAATGCAACTTTATATGCAAAAACAATGTCTCTTTATCGAACACCCATCCACGGCACAGCGCCATAATATAGTCAGTTGAAGAAAGGCTATTAAAATAATTTCCTATTCAATGTTGTTTTTTAAAGAAACAAAGCAATTTACGTGGGAGCCCGTTGCGGCTAATAATACCCTGTTCATTTGTAGTCCTTGTGATTAAGTTGTCAGGTAAATTATGAGGTACGTTGTCTTATTTACAAAATCCTTTTTGTTTTAATAAATCATAAAATATTTTTTAATCTCTGCCTCGGTGGCGTGGTTGAATTTCGGTACGACTACCATTCTGAGGTCTCGGGTTCGATTCCCGGGTCGGGCAAAGTGATATTGGATTTTTCCATATCATGTCGGAGTCTGGAATTTGTGCCCGATATGGCGCTAGGCTCGCCCCGTATCACATCTGGGAATCTAATCACGAAACTAAGCTCGGCGAAATGTGGGTGTTCTAGTTAGCTAGTACACCTCTGCTTACCCCTTCGAGGATACAGGCGTGAACTTATGTACGTATTTTTTATTCGTTTTATATTCTCAATATATTTGTAGAGTCTAAATGAATTAATTAAAAATGTAAAGTGATATAATACAAATTATTTTCATGATCAAGGGTGTTAACTAAAAATAAGAACACTTATTTAATTGTCACCTCATTGGTCTAGTGCCAGCATAAATTGTTTGTGGATCTGGGTTCTAATCCTAGGTCGGGCAAATAGCTTAACACACAGATAACAGAATTTGCCTAAAACTGAATCCCCGTAAGGGGTAATGTCGGACAGGCAACCAGTCATTTTTTATAGCAAAGACTGGCAAACGAACAGATGGGTCACCTGATGGTAAGTGATCTCCACCGCCCATAGACATCCAGATACAAAAAGAATCATGAATTGCGTTGTCAACCTAAAACGAGGGGAATAGGGATTGGGAATGGGGGGGGGGGGTTCAAAACGTAAAAAATAAGCTGAATGCTTTCCAAACACAATGGAAAACGGGTGCGCCGACCTATTGGAGTGGTATAAGGACAAGGAGAAAGAACAAAAGTTACTTAAAAGAAAGTTACTTATTTAATCTATATATATAAAAATGAAACCCGTTTTCCGTTGTCACGGCATCACGCGTGAACGGCTGGACCGATTTCGTTAATTCTTTTTTTAGAATATTCCTCGAAGTACGAGGATGGTTCTTACGGAGAGAAAAAAATAAAAAATTGCCTAAAAAGTCTAAAAACAACACTTTTCTATACTCCCATACAATCGATTCGTAATAATACTTAAAAGTCAATTTGAACTTTAATACCATACGATAAAGCTCAAATTTTAGTGGAGAGGTTCCGGGAAGGCAAAACAATTGAGTGACGTCAATATTTGTCAATATTTATACGATGGTAACGTCACTCTGACCCGGCGCGGCGTCCCGAATGGGAGCGGAGCAAAAATGAAAAATGTTAAGGAGCGGGGAAGTTGATATCTCAGAAACTACTGGTTCGAATTGAAAAAATATTTTTTTGTGGGATAGTCTATTTATCGAGGATGGCTATTGGCTATATAACATCACACTATGACCTAAGGGCTGACTGACGAGGTGATTGATGGAGTCACAGACGGAGTGACAGACGGGGTGACAGACGGATGACAGACGGGGTGATAGACGGATGACAGACGGGGTGACAGACGTATGGCAGACGAGTGACAGATGGGTGACAGACGGGTGACAGACGGGTTCATAGACGGGTGACAGACGGGTGACAGACAGGTGACAGACGGGTGACAGACGGGTGACAGACGGGGTGACAGACGTATGGCAGACGAGTGACAGATGTGTGACAGACGGGTGACAGACGGGGTGACAGAAGGGGTGACAGACGGGGTGACGGACGTGGTGACAGATGGGGTGACCGACTGAGTGACAGACGGGTGACAGAAGGGTGACAGACGGGGTGACAGACGGGTTGACAGACGGGTTGACAGACGGGGTGACAGACGGGGTGACAGACGGGGTGACAGACGGGTGACAGACGGGGTGACAGACTGGGGGACAGACTGGGTGACAGACGGGGTGACAATCGATCAGACAGATGGGGTGACCGACTGGGTGACAGACGGGTGACAGACAGGTGACAGACGGGGGGACAGACGGGGTGACTGACGGGGTAACTGACGGGGTGATGGACGGGGTAACTGACGAGGGTACTGAGTGGGTGACTGACGGGGTGACTGACGAAACCGGACCGAAGTAGATCATCTCATTACCTCCTTTAGAATTATTGGATTATAGGTGCCTACGACTCATTCTTTCAACCCTCTCTCTCCTACGCAGACGAAGTTGCGCGGGTCAGCTAGTTGCAAATATATTTACAGTCTGAGTAGACTAATAGTCAATGCCTACACAAAAAATATGTTTAGATAAATAACACCGCATTAAGCAGAGTTGACGCTTCATTCACATACATTTTTTAAATCTTATTTAGCTTGGACGTGTCTGAACTTGGACCAAAATCCTTTGTAATATTACAATCATTTTATCTTTTAAAAAAAAAATTGTGTATCCGTTGCATAGGAAAAGTGTTGATGGAATAATTTTCCATTAGAAAATTTATTTATTTACTTGCTTGTTTAACTCTTTACAATAAGGCTCTACCACTCAAAAGCTTATTAGTTCACTTTTTGCTGACCATTGAGAAGACCTATGTATATAAAAATGCATGTTTACCATCAATTACGCCTTGGTGGGTGCAGAGATATATGTTGCAAACACAGATAGGCATTATCTGGAATAAAACATGCGCTTCTATTTATCCTGAAATGCCGATTTTTACGAAGGCCGTACCACGAACTATAGTTAATTGTTAGGGAATAATAAATTAACAAAAGGTTTAAAAAGTCTTATCATATAAAACACTATATACCTCTAAAGAAAAGGAAGTAAAGGAAACAAAGTACGTTCCGCAAGTCTAATTTAATTACTGGTAATACCGTTTGTAGACTATGCTGCAAACATGTTAAATCTGAAGCCATAAGTACGGTACGGTGCGATGCGTCCTAGACAATACATTTTTATATCGTTTAATTTGACATTAACATTGTTGTTCATGCAGCCAGGACAACAAAGACTGCAAAGCCTTCGAAACGTCGGGAATAAAACTTAAAACCTAATCGTGATAGAATCCGTAAAAATTGTTTTATTTCAATGTATAATAATCGCGTAAACTTAAGAAATCAGTATATTAACATTATATTTTGATAATAATATATTCTATGATAATGAGGATAATGGTCTAATTTGAAGAACAGTCACAGTAATATTAATAGATATCATAAATGTCCAATGTCACACAGACAATTTATTATTGCGGATTCGAACCTTTGGCATTTAGCTACAAAGCCGACAGCTCGTCCGCTGCATCACGGAGGCTGTATCATATAAATATCTTACAGCAAAAGTTGTTTTAAATCCCTAAATATGTTTACACTGTTCTAGTTTAAAGAAATAAAAAGATTCAAATGCTTCTATCATTATCATTGGAAATCTTTGTCGGAGGCCTATCTTCAGCAGTTTACGTCCTATGACTGCGTGATGATGTGACGTGATGCTTCTATCATTCTTCTATCTAAGTAGGCCCACTCACTGTAATGTAGTTAGATTCTTTATCAAACTGATGTAGGAATGCTTAAACGCATTATATACCAGTTTGTAATAGGAGATAGGTGCACTTCGGGGCCGGAAGTTATTCCAGCCGCGCGCCCACTTCCGACACTGGACCGTCTGTTTCCTGTTAGTTAAATGAGTTAACATGGTTAGTATTACGATTTCAGATCTTTTTACCATAAATACCACGTGTAGAGCCTACAAAATATAATAAGTGTATTGCTATATGATCCTGGGTCGACATGCATAAGTCTTGAATTTATTAAAAGGTCAACGCGTAAGTCGTCGCCTCCTTGGTCTAGTGGCAGCATATAAGGGTTGTGGTCCGGGAGAACCTGGGTTCGATTCCCAGGTCGGGCAAAGCGAATTTTCTAATATAATTTGCCCTCGGGGATTGACGTTAGACAGGCAGCCGGCCGTAAAAACTAAGCCAAATCTTTTCTGCAACATACTTAAAAACTCTGTTGCGCCGACCCCACATTAAGGTGGGATAAGACATTACCGACGACTTGATAAAGTTCGCAGGAAGTCGATGGATGCAGGCCGCTTCCAACAGGTCGATCTGGAAATCTTTGGGGGAGGCCTATGTTCAGCAGTGGACGTCCTATGGCTGATGATGATGATGATGAAGGGCAGGTAGAAAGAACGAAAGGTCAACGCGTAAGTCGGGAGAACTACTACTACCTCTATAATATAGAAAGACTATAAGTATTGGTCTACTCCACACGCAACGAACATAATATAAATATAATAACTCATTTAAAAAAGTTAGTATATCAGTAGCCCGAGCACGAAAAACTAATGTAAATGTAAATGTATTCGAGTTCGCTGCGCACTGATGACGTTTGGTTAATATTTCATACAAATTTCATAGACGCGCATCGAGCTGAAATACATTTACGATTGTCAGAAATTTTCCTGCTCAGGCCGCTGATTTAAAAAAGTTAGTATATCAGGATAAAGATCCATTATACATACGTTGAATGCATGAATAAAGTAAAAATTAAGTTTGCTACCAAGACTCGCTGCACGAAAAGTTTACTGCTGTGAAATCAGTGAATTATACATTTTTACATTCTTAAAAAAGCAGCGAGCACTAACGACACTAACGTATTCCTTACCGAGCTCGTATTTTAAAGTTTCTAACTAGGATTTAGGCTACGTATACTTACTTATGTATGTATGTATAACAAAATAGAGACAGCATTTTTGAAAAAAAATCTCAATGGTAAGCCGAAATTACAAAAGGAACCGCTAACGAGATAATAAACCTATGTCTTATGACTTGTTAATACATAAACTCACGATTTGATCCCCGAAGGAGTAGGCAGAGGCGAACTATCGAACTAGAATACCCACATTCCACATTTTACCGAGCTTAGCTCCGTCCTAGATGTGATAGCCTATCGCCATATCGGGAACAAATTCCAGACTCCGGGCTGATACTGGAAAATCCAATATCAATTTGCCCGACCCGGGGATCGCACCCGGGACCTCAGGAATACAGCCGTACCGCGCACGCAATACCGCTACGCCACCGAGGCAGTAACAGGCAAGTACTATGGCTTGTTAACATCGAAGTAACTTCATTAAAGTTATTTCTTTATATAGCAGAGACTGAAAAACGAGCAGATGAGACACCTGATGGTAAGTGGTCTCCATCGCCCAAGACACAAAAATAATCATGGGTGCGTTGCCAACCTAAAAGGAGGGAATGAAAGGGAGGAGGGGGGGGGGAATGGGCCACCGGAAATCTCACTCACCGAACGAAACAATACAGCAAGCTGCCACTTTACGGCTGTTTTCTGTGAGACAGTGGTATCAAACCGGTCGAGCCGGCCCATTTGTGTTGTAGACGTTACTGCCTACAGCGTGGCTCTACCACTCAAAAAATTATAAATAAGTGACAATAATGATAATACGTGTAATAGTTTGAGAGTTAGGCTGAGATCTATAGAGTGAACTTCGACTAAGCCTGAGTCAAAGAAAGGAACTCAGTGAGAATTTGGTATTGTAAATCTGCTGCTGGGCTCCCATTTTGGGCCACCAGTCACCTCCGCCTACTCGTTTATTTAAATATTCTCAATGAGGTACAAAAAAATTAGAAATATCATTGGATAGCACCAACATTGATAGCTATTCACAAAAGACAAAAATAAAGTCATTTTCATAATGTGAAAGCACCCTATATCTTTTATAATGATTTAAATCGCTCTAAAACAACTCTATAAACTGAAAAATTATGTTCAACTTGTTAAAAAGCGTGTTTTTTCGTTTTGCTCCAAAGTGTAAATATGAACCATTACAAAAACTAAATTGCATTACTAATATACAACAGTAATAGACCATCACCAAAAACAGATTATGGCAATGTAGTTCAGCCCCTGTTATTATATTTAAACAAAGCAAGCCCCAAACTTGTTGAAAGTTTCACCACAACCCACATAATGGGATCATAGATGCGCCTATTCAAAATAAAATTATTCCCCACAAAGGTCTGGTTGTTTAATAATCTAACCCGTTAGATGATATGCAAGGGAATCAAATGTTACGAATTACTACAGGTATAAACCAAAAGAACATCTGTATTTAGTACCTATTTTAAAACGTACTTAACATTTCCTTGTGTGATGTCATATTTAATTATTTCTTTGTTATTACTTCATACCACTATAATATAGTTATTGGTAAAATAGTGAAAATAATTATTTTTTGAGGGAGACCTGTGTCCACCGGTGGACGTCCTGTGGCTGATGATGATGAATGTACCTAAATAAAATTTAAGAAACAAAAGAGTAAATACTAACGTAGACAATAAAAACTGTAGGAATCGTCCACATAAAATTCTCCGCTCAAATGGATTATCCACTTATTGCTTTAAGAGGATTACTGCTCGGATTCTAAACGAAATTTAATATAAAACAAAACCCAATACTTAAATGAGTTACATAAAATAAACACAGTAATGTGGACTCTCGTGTTTTACTTGTAAACTTTACATACTTAGACAAAAGCTGGTCCCAAACAAGCCTTAAAGTTTAGCAGAGGCCGCACAATGGAGTACCATATCTATTCAAAATACGAAATGTCTACATTTAGTTACAAATGAATACGTAACTTGAAGAGTATGAAGTCATAAAAGATGGGACTTATGTACATATGTAGATGTAGCCCCGTGTTATCAGAAGTATGTCATAAATTCTTACATTATAGCCCTAAACTTGTAAATAAAAGGTCTCCAGGAAACTGGGAAATTACATTTCTTATGAACCCTACCGTTGTTAATTAGATATATATATATATATCTACTTGACAGAGATGATGATTTTCTCGAAACAAGATACACAAAAACATACACAAAACAGCGATTTTCGCTGTGTCCTGCTCATAGAACAATTGATCATGGATAAAAATGTGTAAAGAACCATGTTTTTAGGCTTTACGAAACAATAAAACATCTCGTATTGAAACCTGCAAGATAGTTGAGAGTACACTACATTCGATACTATTCGAACATCTACTACACAATATATTCTGTAAACGTTTTTGTGAAGCAAAACTTGAATTCCGAATTGTCGAATACATGAAACGTAAAGCGAGTATTGCATGCAACGATATACTCAAATAACACTCTGCCTTGCATTCTTTGAGCCAACCCATATATTTGAACAGTCACCATACAAAGATTCTTCACTCAAACTGAACCTATATGGATATATTTTATACAATTTATCTAGCATGAGCTTCATAATCTGAAAGTTTAAAATCTGCTTCATTATTAAAAATATATCCTAATCTAATAGTATATTTAATATTAAATATCAAGTAGATACAAAAACGTCGTAAAATTATAGTTTTTGAATTTATAATATGTGTTTTGCTATAATAAATAACATTTTTCCAAAAGTTTTTGATATTTCTTCTGCCTTGCAGTAAACTTTACTGAAAAGCATTTAAGAATACCGTATTCGAGTTTAAAACTAACTTAGCAGGGAAACATGGCTGCGCCCTTTAAAAACCGGGCGAGCGTAATCAATTGTACACAGGATGTATTCAAAATATTTATGGTTGGCATATTTCATATAGATATGGTTAACAATGTCGCTCGGACGCGACGTACGCGCTGAATAAAATGCGTCATCACTGCCATTCGTTGATACAGCTGAAAATTCGGTCATGTGTAAACTTTACAACAAAAAAGGCTGGTAAGCGCTATCCTTTCGGAAATGTTTTTCATGTCAACGGGATTCACAAAAATAAAACACTTTCTGAGCTTTTAAGTATTTTTAATTAAATACAGCTTTTCCACGGCGAGTCAAGGAGCTTTTAAGTGTACCTGGCACTTTATGCTCACTAAAACCTTGAAATTAAATTTTATCCAGGTTTGAATCGTTTAAAAATAGCACAAGAAATTCTATTTTTGTAGTCGCGTATAAAACATACCTATGTACCCATTCGTCGATATATGACCTTTAGCAGTAATACAATAAAAGAAACACTATGAGAACATTCTTCTGGGCTCTCATATCGAGACTTTTAAACATGTTTTGTGTACATATTTTAAAAAATTAAATAAGTAGAGTGTTTTATTACAATATCACTGGATAAATCGCCAAATAATAACAATTAACTCGAGTATTTTAGTGCCTATAGATGTTGTCTGTAAAAAGCTCTTTCCGCAACGAAGAAAAAGAATCAACAGTAATTCCTCAGATTGATTTCAACGCACCGTTAGTTTATGAAGTACTTACTACAACTTGCTTCGAAAAAGTTATAATAGGGAACCGGGTGAAGGCAATCACCTTGAGGGCAAGAACAATTTCCTTTTGTCAAGCTTCGCAGTGAACAGAGATGTGATTTCACGCTACGTTTACGACACGTCATATCAGTACAGGCTACAGCTGTGCTTTAACAAAACTTGACGAGTTATAATACAAGCGATATTAACTTCACGTCCCATCACAGCGTGCTTTGAATGCGTTCATTAGCGCCTATCAGAAAGTTTAGCTGAACATCAGTGAACATAAAGTGTTGCAATTTGTACAAAATATACAGCAATTTATTAGTAGCTAGTTTAATGTCATTTTTATGCCACACACACGGCAGGCTCTATGAAAGTTTAATATTTCGTTTTACCAGTATGTGCGTATTGGAATCTTTGAAAGTAATTTTAATCGACTATAAGACATCTTATTATTTTGATTTGTACACTTAATAAGGACTGATGACATACACAGTATTTAAAAAAAAAACTAAATAAATAACACATTCTAATACCAAACCGAAAGGTACTAAAAGGTAGAAAATAATGTTTAAATATTTACTAGGAATTTGGTTCTAAATTCTGCAGCAATAAAAATATTGTTAAAAACCGTGGAGTGCTTGATATCAAATATTAACAGAAACATGGCGACATACGATACGTACATAAGACTGTATATGTACATAATATATATGTAATAATAAAGTAAAATATCGACTGATCTCTACTTAAAATGTTATTGTTTTTTATAGTTCTAATTTAATTATTGTCTTACAGTAACTAATACGTAACATCTTCATGACTGCCTCGGTGGCGTGGTTGTATTTTGGTACGACTACCGTCCTGCGGGTTTAGCCAAGTGGCTTATGCGCTAGTCGAATAGAATAGTCGAATACAATAAATGTATATACAATAAGAGTACGCTATATGCGGCGTACTCTTATGTCATTCCCCTACATTTATTATTCTATTCGATTAGCGCATAAGCCACTTGTCTAAGCCCCCTGAGGTCTCGGGTTCGATCCCCGAGTCGGGCAATGTGATATTGGATTTTACCATATTAGCTCGGAGTCTGGAATTTGTGCCCGATATGGCGATAGGCTCGCCCCCAATCGCATCTGGGACGGAACTAAGCTCGGCGAAATGTGGGTGTACTAGTTCGCCAGTGCGCCTCTGCCTACCTCTTCAGGAATACAGGCGTGAGCTTATATTATGCTTTGACATTACAAATGATTAGGTTTTAGGATCCTATTCTCCACAATGCAGATAATTAAGCGCGTGTAACTGCACACAGGGAACAAACATTTCCATGCAAGGTGTGTACGCGAACCGCTATATTATTAAATTAGTACGGAGAAGTGTAACGAGGATAATACCCTGGGTACGTAGTCACTGTCAAAGGACTTTGAGACATGATGACTTACTATGTATGTATGAAAGGGGATGTTAGAATACTACGATTACATTTAGGCGCTTCCACAATATTCGGCTATTTCGAACATACGAATATAATGATGACCTTATAGGTACAGATCTGACATTATGGACCTTACTTATAAAAATATTTCGCTTAACTTTTTGCTTAGAATAGCCTGTCACTTTTTTCCTTGCGTTACCTTGTTAGATAAGCCGCGCTTAAATATTTTTATAAGTAAGGGGCTATGTGTTTCTGTCTGGCATATCAGACTCAGATCTCCGGATAAAAAAGAGATATTGTATAATCCAGACCATTACACTAATAAAAACGGATTCATAGGAGAAATAACTAGTGCTTAAAGCAAAGCTTAAGAAGACGGAAAAGTATGTTTAAATCCCGACGTAACAACGGACATTCTCAACTTTAGAACATTGTTACAAATATCCCTCGGACATTGAAGTAGTGTTAGGTACTTCGAAAACTTGTTCCTTAAATGTCGTCTTACATACTTGAAAATTTTAAAATACAAATGTAATGTCAAAAATTGTAGCTAAACAGCATTCAAGTTATAGTACTCGGAAGAAGCAGGTAGGTAAGTAATATGGGAAAATATATTTCAATAAGATCTAAATTGTTTTAATATTCCGCATAAATATAAAATTAACATTTTTAATAACTAACTTAGCCTGATACTATCCATTACCGTTCCGAATGGGCTCCATTTTACCCTTTTAATTGCAGCCGTAGTTGATCTTTCGTAATTATTTTAACCCAACGTACTAATACTATGATCTTAAAAGTGAAAAACACTTATTTTTAATACCCCTAGTACTAATTAGTCTTGAGTTTTAACACTTCTTTAAAATAATGACTGTTTTTGTTTTTTCCGTTAGTATTATAGTTCATTATAGATTCCGCAACAGGCGCGAATAGCCAAATGTATGAGGAAATCGAAAACATTGTTTTTGAAAACTGCCAAATCTAGAGGCAAAACAATAGTTTGAAAACCTTTATGCAAATGTGAATTTCAATGATCAAAAGTGCTAGTTTCATGAAGTGACCACTCCGCTAAACGATTGTTTATTTGTATTGTCCCTTGTCGCGAAAACTTGTTGGTTACAAAACTTACAAACGGCTTTGTTTAATTTTCCTGTGGACATTTAAATGGACGTTAACGCGCCTGTTTATTTTCGGAAACAGAGTACGCCGCACTAAAATTCTATTGCAGTATATATGTGAAAATAAATGGTAATATTTTGTTTTCATCATAAAAATATTAGTGTTGTTCAATTCACCAAATAAATTATAGCGGCAATAAAGCCGAAAGTAATAATTACTAAGGAAACTGTAGAACCACCGATATGAAAACAGAAGTAGTCGTATTTTTAATGAGTGGAACAATATAATCAGATCTAAAACCTTTCTTCGGTTGTACTTGGACATAATACATCATTGGATATGTTTTCTTTAAGATTTAAATCACTGAAAGCTAACTTCTTAACAAATAAAATCTCAAAAATGATAGTACTTAAATTGAGACGTGCACTTTCTGAACGAAAAACTGAAATGGTGCGCATCTTAGTCCGCATTTCTAACTGTTCGGTACTCGAGTCGACATCCTCGAGAGCTCTCGGTTCAAGCATAAGCCAAACAGACGGTAAAATCTGGCTAACAATTTCTCATATATAAAATGAAATAAAATCTAAAACCTTCTGCGCTTCTTCTTTAACATTATACTTTTGAGTGGTTAGGTGTATTATGTAGGACGTACCATTGCGGCAAAATATGAAATCACTGAAATCTTTATTAGGACAAAATATAACATCATATATATGTACCCATCAATAATTAACCAGTCAATATTGCTATGACCATTTTGATAAAAAAAAACTGTTATGAGTACCTGAAGCTCGCCTCCTTGGTTTAGTGGCAGCGTATATGGCCCGTGGGGTCCTGTGTTCGATTCTCAGGTTGGGTGGGGTGTTTTTAAAACACGATTTGCGCAAGACTGGATATCCTAGAGAGAGGTTAATGTCAGGCAGGCAGCCGGTCGTAAAAAACTAAGTCAAATCCCATTATGTAAAGAAAGATTTTAAATAGCTGATTAATATCCTCAATTCGACCTACAAATACCGGCGAAAGGCTTTAAGCTGAATTACTAGCTGAAAAGCTTTTAGTTAAACACATACATTTTCCTAAATTTTAACTTTAATCTCCGTTAGACACACTCAGAACTTCAAGTTGCTTCTACAGTAAATGTTACATTTCTACAGCTAGAAGCGAATCAAAGGATTCACTCAACGAAAAATGGAAAAAATCTCCATTGAAACGCAGCTGAAGACTCATAAATCTACGAGGGAATAAAGTTCGCGATCATCGAAGCGTATTAACATGTCCCCGGTGGCTGTTACCTTTTGTTCCGCAGATTTTACCTACATACTGTAGGTACTGTATTCATATTTCCACTTCGGATTACTTCGGAAGCGCAGTCATAGTAAAATTTTAATCAAGTCAAACATTTTATTCGCAATTCAATAAAATAAAACAGATCATCTTAGAGACTTCCTCCGTGGAGTAGTTGTATTGCGTGCGCGGTACGACTATCGTCCTGAGGTCTCGGGTTCGATCTCCGGGTCGGGCAAAGTTATATTGGATTTATCAGTTTCAGCCCGGAGTGTGGAATTTGTGTCCGATATGGCGGTAGGCTTGCCCCCTATCACATCTAGGACGCAACTAAGCTCGGAGAAATGCAGGCGTACAGGCCTTCAGGAATACAGGCGTGAACTTATGTGTGTGTGAGCTTTTTGTTTTTTATTGTATTAGAATTGGTATAATGGAAACAATTTGATATAACTAAATTAAGCTCTTAACTTAAGCTCGGTTTCTGCGGTGCTGTCTGCGGTTTATGTATTTGATAACTGGATTATGATAATAATTATCGTAATTCAGATGGAGTTTATAAAACTCTTTTAAACAAAAATGTATGTACTGGCTGAAATTATATGGGAGTACATACAACAAATAGAAAAACAGTCGATGAAGAATTCTCATTAAACTTGTCCGTCGAGAATCCCTAAGGTGAAAATATTTCAATCGTGCAAAAAACTGTCATTAAACTCATTTGGAAGTAATTATAAGTCTGGCGGAGTGGTGCTGCGATTAGACACGGCCATTTGATAGCTATCAGGACCTCCCCGTAGCCTCCTATGTCGGGGCAATTACAGAAAGCTTCCTTCATCCGCAGTAGTTTAATTTGCTCTATTTAAACATGAAAATAAACCCAATATTCGTCGTGAGTGTTTTACATTCCAAACTATATTACTATAACGTTAATCATCATCATCATCATCATCATCAGCCATAGGACGTCCACTGCTGAACATAGGCCTCCCCCAAAGATTTACGACGAGATTTAAGATTTAGGACGTCCACCTACAAGGTGGACCGACGACCTGATAAAGGTCGCGGGAAGTCGCTGGATGCAGGCCGCTTCCAACAGGTCGATCTGGAAATCTTTGGGGGAGGCCTATAACGTTAATGTTTAATACTTATTATACAAATAGCATATGTATGTTATGGATTCAATAATACATAGATACATAAGCTCACGCCTGTATCCCCGAAGGGGTAGGCAGAGATGCACTAGCTGACTAGAACATCCATATTTCGCTGAGCTTAGTTCCGTCCCAGATGTGATAGGGGGCGAACCTATAATAATAGATATCTACTCATCGAGTCTGAATGATATGCCAAGGACCTCACGTGCCCAAACATAAAGGTTAAAACCCTTGAGTTTGTTTTGGCATTTCTTCTCAGAGATAGCCAAGAAATGCCGACGCCATTTTAATGTTTTTAAATATATAATTGACATGTAAAAGTGATATGAAATATCTTATGTGCAGAATAAATGATTTTTCTCTCTCTCTCTCCACCTATAAAACTTACATACGCGCGCAAGTTTTCTCGTACCACCTCGATACGAACCTCTTCAAATAGCTGATGTTGGATCGCTTTGTATAGTATTCGAAGCGTGCTACTCAGCCCCTGCACATTCGCTTTGACCGTTCAAGGCTTATAAGGCAATCCATTCGGCACCAACTAATCTGTTAAAGGCGTTGTTGAAGGTATAGTGTTAATTTTACCTACGTGAACCTAATGCTTACTATTACAGTCCAGTGTTCAGCAACCATAGCCCACCGCATAAAGAATCTGTATTTTTAGATTTTTAGTTATTATGTACCTAATACCAGAGACAAGATAATTTTTTTTCCAATAATCGTGTTATGCGAGTCGCGCGGTGCAACCATAGACTTCTTCGTTGTCATTCATCGTCTCTTTACACGCTTTGTTTCTAAGTCCATTACATAGTTTTTCAAGCATGTTTGTAGAATGGATCCGGCTTAGTTTTCAATCAACTCGTTGTCCATCCTGACATCCGACAGGACCTTCCGTTCCATACTTGCTTACAAAAGAAGACGACACTGCTATAATAGTTTCTCTATACTTAGTCTTCTCCTTGGTCTATCGGCAGCGTATATGGTCTGTGGATTGGAAAGTCCTGGGTTCGATTCCCTGGTCGGGCAAAGAAAATTTTCTAATTGAATTTGCCCGGGACTGGATCCCTCAGAGGAGATTGACGTCAGGCAGGCGGCCGGTCGTAAAAACTAAGCTAAATCGTTTCTGCAATATGCTTGAAAAAGTATGTTGCGCCGACCCCACATTAAGAAAAGGTGGGATAAGGGCAGGTAGAATGAAAGTCTTACTTTAAATAAATAATAATATAATATATAATATCTTGATGCTATTAAAAAGCCATTGTCGGAGCATTTCACCTTGAAAATGAACATTACTACATCCAGGAAGGCAGAGTGCAATAACAGAAGCGATAAATTTAATATCGGAAGCGGTGCACGGCACGGGCGGAGGCGCGTCGGGCGCACCCCGAGACCCGGCTCACCTAACGAGCATACGCCGCGCCGCGCCGCACCATTCCAGAGTTGTTACATTTGGTATACTCGTAACTCGACCCATCAGGTTTAAGTGATTTTATTTTACAACAAATACGAAAGTGATTGACTTTCGAACTTCATGCAAATTCGGCTGGCTATACAATCGGGACATTCCTGATCGCAATCTGACGTTATGTAAGCGAGCACGAGTGGTCAATTTTTATAAGTTGTCGTAGTTTTCTCCGCAAAACTATATAGCATCTAAAGCATTTGCAGATTATGTTATAAAATGTAATTACAAATTACATTAGAAATGAACCTGGCGAACGTTGTGTACACTTATAGTTACAGCTCTGCCTACCACTTTCGCGGTAGGTGTATCCTGTACCACCTAGGTTTCTGTTTCAATCGATTCAAAATCAATCGAGTTCGAAAAAATAGGTTCTAAATTTTTTTTATGTAACGCGACATCACCGGAAAATGTGCACCGATTTTCATGATTATTTTTGTATATAGTCTGGTCGGGAAAATGTGAACTCCAAGATCCCGTATGAATTTGGTCAAGATGTAATGGCATTTTGAAGTTTGTTTTTAATTTTTTTATTATATTAATGCTTATTTTCTGCATTCTTATGACTATTTGATTGAAATTTTCTAAACACATAAATTATTTCGCGTAGCTAATATTATTAAAATCTTCAGGAAGCAATTCATAATAAATGTTAAATACTTGATCCCAACTCAAATGTTAATTCCCTTATGATGTATTACCTAATCACAAACGCTGAGAATTAAGATAAAATAATTATTACGTAGTATTTAATAACATAAACATACCTAATCATTCATTTTAACGTGAGAATTACCACAGGAATTACGAACGTCCGAAGCAGTCCGATCCGTTTTCCCATTTCACTAAACAAGGTACATGTAGCCATGCTTACTGATCTTTTATTCTCATTCTGGTTAAATCGATTATCAATTTACTGCCAGGATGAGTGCATATTCTCGTAGCAGTGAACGAGCAAAACCTCTAATCAATTCTAACCCTTCTCTAAAATCCTTTTCTATTTAGGCAATTTATCAAAATGAATTTAGCGCCAGGAACTCCTTTCTCATTAACTAAAATCTTTTTGATATTTTGACGACGTTCATCTAATACATTTTTATCAGAATTTTATCGAATAGCTTAAAAATCTTGCCAAGTGGGTGAAGAAAGCATTCATCGAGCCAAAGCTAATTTAAATAATAAATATAAAATATTCGATCTCAACTTTCTACCGTCCAAACTGCATCTTCAGAATTTCTACACATTTAAATAGTGCCTTGAAATAATAGAGGTAGGTACATTGTTTGCTACATTCATAAAGGCGCAAGTTTAATATAACCGCAGGCGTTCGTTGTACAGTGCAGTTTGCGAAAACTACTTCACGCTGATAAAATGTTAATAGCTTAAAACTAATTTATTATTATATTGGGGCCAGAATGTTACATAAAATGCATGCTGATAAATTAAAACAAGGCATACGTTTGTATTCCAAAATTATTTATATCATAGTTATCTTCCGTAAGTTCCATAACAATTTTAAGGCCGACTTGCAGGACTTAGATAAATCTCGATTTATCCCGAATCTCGATTTAAATAAATAATACGCTGCCACTAGAGACCGAAGTTTTGAACAATCAACATCGAGAAACATAAAATAATATTGACCCGTAGATGTGTATTAACGTAAGCGCATTAGCGTACCTTTTCTATGGCAAAGGGACACTAATGGCAAGCTTAGAAATAAACTGCGGTACAGGGTTATCTACGTCAGGCTTATGGTTAATACATATACGTACGCACCATAAAGAAATCGTGTATTACGTTTATAGATAGTCTTTCTTTCTTTCTACCTGCCTTTATCCCACCTTAATGTGGGGTCGGCGCAACACAGTTTTTCAAGCATGTTGCAGAGTGGATTTGGCTTAGTTTTTACGACCGGCCGCCTGCCTGCCTTCAACCCCCCCTTAAGGATCCAGTACCAGGCAAATTAAATTAGAAAATTTGCTTTCCCGATCTGGGAATCCAACCCAGGACCTCCCAGTCCACATACATGCTGTCACTAGACCAAGGAGGCCACTTTACGTATTAAGTACGTATTAAGATACTAAAACATATTATTAAAGGTATAACATTTATAATCCGATATCATATCAATGTTTGCCTAATATTGAATAGTCAAGGAGTATTGATAAGTTTATAGGTGCGTATTTAGTACGCATTTTTATCAACATAATAAACATTAGTTTGCAATTATTAAGGATTAGATTGGTACGTAGAGAAAATATCAGTCACACTCCCAAAAACGATACTCTTATCTCTCTTATCCTGAGTCCTGACACGAAAGAGTGACACTGGACATAATTTGTATATAATAATGATGCTTGAAATGTAAATTCAATCTAAAGATAATGTCGACCCTCAAAAAACATTGCGGCATTCACTAGTTGTCGGAATTGGGCCTTACTTATAAAAAAAGTTTAGCTGAGCAAATGGTAAAAATAGTCTGTTCCTTTTATTTTCAAACAATGTCACACAAGGAAAAAAATTACAGCCTATTCTTAGCCATTTGCTCAGCTAAAATTTTTTTATAAGTAAGGCCCTTAATGTCGGACTAACGAGACGACACTAGTTTATCCTGGAACGTGATTCCCGTGAATTATAATAGGTAGGTATAGCAAGTTATCGTCATAAAATATTTATTATGTTTCGTAACATATTCAATCATCTTGCACCCGTCCTTATTCCATTCCAGTTTGGGATCGGCGCAACCCACTTCTTTTTAAGCATGTTGCAAAAAGGATTTGGCTTTGTTTTTAAAACTTGCTGCTTGCTGATGTCAATTAATTTAAAATCAAAATTAAAGTGAAATCTTGTCTGAAAACCACGTTGCTTCACTATACTCGATTACAAAGATGTGAACACAAAGTAGCTTGTTTAAATAAAAGAGCAAAATATGCAGCAACTTTGTTCAAACAAACGACCAGCGAAAATTAACTAAAAGCAACGTCAACCAAAACTATGGGGACACAAAAGTTTCTCACTGAAGATATTATGCAGTTGGTACTTGGTGTAGAGTTGAAAACAAATGAACAAACTTGAAGCGTGATGTTCCCACAATGTTGGCGCGAGGACGTCTATTCAACCGCGTCATAATAAATAATGGAAATTTAGTTACTCCAGACTCACCTAGACAGTTTCAGCTATTCATGGATTTAATAAACGTACCTTCATGATTTTAAATAGCATTTTAAGGGACTTACCGGTTTAATATCCGCAGGACTAACGGACTTTTGAAATAACGACATGGTTGGGTAGCGATTGGCGAAACGTTTTTATGGAGGCACTCTAACTAGAAAGGCGAAGCGGTAAAGGTACAACAATCAATCGCTTTGTTTCGTCATGCTCTTGCTTCGTTATCAACATAGTGTATTTATTTAGATATACCTTTTTTTTTTAATAAATACACCCAACAGTCACACACCTAGTCCTGACCCCACACTAGGTAGGTATAACCTGTATCGTGGGTGTCAGAGACTATGAGCGACTTTCGGTCTCACAACACTCAGACTTGAAACAAATATCTGTGAGCCACACAAACATATGTCTCAATGCGGGATTCGAACCCACGGCCTCTCACTTCATTGCCGGCTACTCGCCCACTGCACCACGGAGGCTGTCTGAGGAGGCTTTACCTTATATACGTTTGCCCCCATCGAGTCACCGTCCATTACAGGACGTAGACCCACCCAAGTAAAGGCCGACCACCACAATCTGCTCTTTTTAATCTGCACTTATCCCACAATATATCCCGTTTAAATGTGGAGTCGGCGGACCACACTTTTTGAAGTTCATGCTTATATACCAATGCTGGTGGTAGGATATTCGTAACCGACCTGATGGCAACAACTGTACACATGGTACCTACTAAAACCTGCTATAGTGACCCACACTGCTCGTGTGGTTCACGTTGTAGGATCAGCCGGTACTTTCGAGGCGCTTACGGCATGACTTGATGGTTGGTTGGCACGGGTACAGGGGTATCCCTGTGTCTGCATCGGTCATCCGCCTGTCTTGTCGCAAGCCCCTAGATTTGCTTTTCGCTCTTCTGATTCGGAGTGCCGGCATAATTCTGTCGACCACTGATAAACCCATTATTTGTCAGTGATCGCTAGTTTTTTTGGACTGCACTTCGCTTACCATCAGTTGCAGGGAGGGTAGTCACTTTGCCGTGCCCGGATAAAAAAAAGCAGAATAATTCTATATAAGTTTATCGACCGGCCGCGTGCCTGACATCAACTCATTCTGAGGATCCAGTCACGGCCAAATCGTGTTAGAAGAAATTAATGTTATTTATTAAAATTTTCGTCGGCTTTAAATCAGAAATTGTAACATGGTAAGTGGTCCCTTAATTTTTATCTGTGCGTCCGGTGACGATAAACACCAATCACGATGCATGATGTTAGATTACTCATTTTTCTTGTTTTTTTTTTTAATTTTCCCTTTCGGGAAGGCAAAGGGAGCCCATACAGCCCATACAGCCTCGTCTTAAGTGCTTTTTATTTCTTTATTTGCTTATATCTAATTTTTCACAAGTGCAATGAAAGCGGATGTGTTCGATTTCAAGGCCCTGCTGGAGTTTTGGCGTTAATTCCTTCCAGTTTGATGCTTTTCAGACGATTTTCTCGCAGCAGAGGAGTCGAACAAGGTCGACCCATCCACCCGACAAAACGCGTCGAAAATCACTTATTTCAAAGCTTCCACATACTGTCCATCTTCGTTAATGTTTATTGCTTAGATTCACATCACATTTAAACTACAAGCACATCTTTAGACTAGAATATGAAATAATTAAAACAAGCGACCACCCGCACCATCAGAATTCCCGCCAAAACTCACCTCATTTTTCTTGTTTATTTGCTCCACAAGGGCCTAAGACCTAAGATCAAAAGTCATACTGCCAGGTTATTTGGTAATTTATTTTCGTATTTTATTTGAATCTCAAGGCGGATGTGACGATTGATATCTGATCGACGAAATTTCCGACTAAGGATGATCGATATTCATCGATGTTTAATAAACATCGATATTTAGCTGGAAAATATCGATGTTTTGACATCGATGTTTTGATTTCGATAACATCGACACATCGATGTTATGAGAATAAAATATCGAAACGTCAATATATTCTTTAGGGCCATCTAGCGTTGGATGGACTAGCTGGGGACTAGATAACTATGAGTTCAACTATTTAGCACTAGATGACACTGATCAACATCATCAAAGTAAGCCATACGAATAGTTATTTTTTTGTATTTCCTAAGGGATTAAAACAAAACTGTCAACTTCAATGCACAGACTAACGTCCGGTTCCAATAAACAATCTCAGTTTGAATGTGCAGATAGATTACAAAAATTAGCCAATAAGAACTCAGATTAAACGTTACTCCGTCAAATAACTTGATTTGATTGGTTCATAATCGCGATCTATCTGCACTCTAAACTGAGATCGTTGATTGAAACCCGCCATAAAGGGAAAACACCTGGAAAAGTTTTTTTACAGAGTGTGCCCAAAAAATACTGAGAATGTTTAAAAAATCATGTATTGTGTTTTCAATAACAATAAACACATAAATTAAAAAATAAGAAATGAATAAAAAATAAATGGAATACACAGTTTTATTTGCTACAGAAAACATCGATGTTTTGCTATCGATGTTTACCGTACATCGATACTTTTGAATCGATGTTAGCATCGATGTCAACATCGATGTTTTTCTAATATCGATCATCCCTATTTCCGACCAGTTTTTTTAGTTTGAAATCATAAATGTTATTTCCTCAATTTTTTTTAAAAGCGATTTTGTATCTATGGTAAGAAACAATGACGTCACCAGTAGCTACAGTTAACAGGTAGCGATTTGGCGGCAAACTAAATTATACATACATATTAGTTTTTGCTTTTTTTAACTAAATATATGAAAATAAAATACGAAATATTATGAAACACGTTTTGGATAAACTAATAAATAGCCCTGTATACTTTTTAAAAAATAGTCAAGTACCCAATTTGCGCCTATGGCGATAGGCTGGCCACTTATCACATCTGGGACGGAACTAAGCTCGGCGAAATGTGGGTGTTCTAATTCACAAGTGCGCCTATGCCTACCCCTGCGGGGAAGAATGTAAATGAAAAATAAATAAGATCATATCCATTTATTAACACAATACACGGTAATACTTATAATCTACTATAGCAGTGGTAATTAAAACTCAAAACACAATCTTTCCACCTGCTTATCCCATCTCAACAACACACTTTTTAAAGCATGTTACAGGAAGGATTCGGCTTAGTTTAAGCTCAAAACAGAATATCCACACTAAGCCACTGGTGCTATAGCACTGACCGTTAATACACACAAACACATTTGAGATTACGTTGTTATGTCGATCTTCAGTTGTTCTCTTCAACATCCTGGAAAATATAATATTAGTAACATAATATTACTGCCTCGGTGGCGTGGTTGTATTTCGGTACGATTATCGTCCTGAGGTCTCGGGTTCGATCCCCGGGTCGGACAGTGATATTGGATTTTTCCATATCAGCCCGGAGCCTGCAATTTGTGCCCGATATGGCGATAGGCTCGCCCCCTATCACATCTGGGACGGAACTTAGCTCGGCGAAATGTGGGTGTACTAGTTGGCTAGTGCGCCTCTGCCTACCCTTTCGGGGATACAGGCGTGAGCTTATGTTATTAGTGTTATAACAATTTGCTAGTCTATGGATCGATTTTACTATAGTTGGATAATTTTTTTGTTCTGACAGAAGTTTCATGTAAATAACATAACCTAACATCAATGGCGATGGGTGCATATAACATGATTACTTCCAGCATACCTTAATCGGATTGAAAATTTAAACCCTTCGCCACTGCCTGACATCAACACCCCAAGCAACATAAATACAAATTTTAATTACCAGACTTGGGATTTGAACCCAAGACTGCCGTTCCTCCTCTACTAATGAGTGCGGTTAGGCCTTAGTCTACCACGCAGGCCTAATGCAGGTCAGTAGACTTGAGATACCTTCGAAATTCTCAGGTATGCAGGTTTCCTCATTATGTTTTCCTTCACCGTTATAGCAAGCAATAATTCACAAAGAAAACACACTTAACGTAGAAAAGTCAGAGGTGTATCCTCCATTTTGGGGTTGGTCTAGAATCTTAGACACTCGTCTCGACAGTCCGTACCATTCCCAACGAAACTATCGCTGCTTTTTGTGAGCTTATGGTACGTTAAATAACATTACATTAATTATTATTTATCAGGCATCATTACCGTCGGATCACAATCCGCGCAGTGCCACGAGTATCCACGTTTCTTGGGGTTCTTGTTCAGCGGCGGCTCCAGGCAGGTGAAATGATATCTCTTGTAACACTCGTCACATCTGTGGACAAACATTCCAACACGTCGGGTGTACGTCCTTTTATTGGGTACTTTCGTTAGTACGCGCGGTTTATGATTAACTAAAACTATCGATGAGCTTGGTGAAAAGCTGGTGTTTTAGTGCTCTAGTTCGGTTCAGCTTACCCCTTCGGGGATCATGTGTCTATGTGTTTTTTTAGCGTTATCCTGGCCTTCAAATTTAAACACTTCCACTTCGCCCGATCTTGAGCATCCTGCATAGTAAGACCAATTGGCTCTCATACCATCCTCCAAAACGTCCAGCCAGCGCTATTTGGGCATTTCATGGGAACGCTCCCCTGGTACGATCATGAATGGCATGTGTTTATATATTTCTTTCTACCTGTAGTTATTCCACCTAAATGCGGGGTCAGCCCAATCCACTTTTTCAAGCACGTTGCCGAAAGGATTTGGCTTGTTTTGGTCGTCCTGGAAATCGCAGCCCAGGAGGTCTCGGTTCTCAATCCATATATGCTGCCACTAGTATATGGAGACGACATGTGTATATCGAGTAGTGTGTAGTGTGTAGTGTGCAGTGTGTAATGTGTAATGTGTAATGTGTAGTGTGTAGTGTGTAGTGTGTAGTGTGTAGTGTGTAGTGTGTAGTGTGTAGTGTGTAGTGTGTAGTGTGTAGTGTGTAGTGTATAGTAAGTACTGACCGCACGAGGTTGGCGACGTCCCCCGGCTGCAGACACACGTCGCAGTGCGTCATGGGCGCCAGCGCCGCTCCGCCCGCCCCGGCCCCCACCCCCGCCCCGGCCCCCACCCCCGCGGGCCCCGCGACACCCTCACCGGCGCGGCTCGGCCGCACGGCGCGCGCACGCTGACACACAATCACAAACACATAGGTACATATAAATAGCCCGTAACGTATAGCTTGACCGACTTATGTGTGCGAATGACGGATACAAATTTTAGCAAACACATTCCAGAGAAAAGATGAACAGTTTATGTCGGGTTGAGCGATTTGGAACGTGATGCTATAGTACGATTGCTAATTAAACGGAGTAAACTGACAGATCGAAATGTCACTTTTCAAAATAATGTTGCTTACTTTCAAAACATAGTGATTGATCTAGTTCAATTTTTATCATTCAAAGAAATAATAACTCAGCACTAGCTTGCAAAATTAGAATTTTATTGCGTATTTTTAGAAATTTCAGCATAACCCTTCGACTAAGTGTCTGTATAGATAATTTTGCGTAAATAATCATAATAAATACGCGAAATGATAACAATGAAAATTACAAATATTACTTTTATTATTTGAGAAAAATTACGTTCCGCAAATTCATCGTTTTTGTAAGTTTTGTTTTTAATGAACCATTTCTATAATTCTTGAAGACATGCCATAACTTAGCATGCAGCAATTTACTGTGACTATAATTCAGTAGAGATGCAGTATTAATCATACATTAGGCAGGAATTACGACTTTGAGTTGGACTTTAGAAAATGAAAGAATAAATGGTTCACTGAATTGAAATGTTTAAACAATTTGTATCGTTTTACCGCAGCCCTATTTAAATTTCATGAAAAAGTGGCAATATTCGAAATGTCAGTTTACTCCGTTTAATTAGAAATCCTACTATAGCCAAAAGACATAATTTACAAAAAAGTTGCATAACATAGAAAGGTTAAAAAGAAATCTACATTACAATAGGCCCATCGATTACAGATTTATCCATTTATAACCCACAGACAACAAATTCGCCGCGAACACAGAAAAGATTGGCAAGTTATACTTTATAACTAAATATGTAGGCTTGTAAAAATTTTCACATGGTAAATGCCTTTAATAACTATACATAATAACAAGATAAAAATATTATTTGAATTTTAATAATTATCTCAACTCAAAATATAATATTTTTTAATATATCCATAAAATTCTTAGAGGTTAGTAGTTAGTCGCTTTAATAGATAATACTAGGTTTTATATCAAAAGCCAATATAGTAGAGCAATTATTGAAATTACTATGATTAGGATATAAACAAGTAACTTAAATCATTCAATTGGGTACTTGACTATGTTTAATTTCATACATATATTTATATGTAATAGCAAATAAAGCAAAAAAGAAATCCTTCTGTAAAAACTGCATCGAAATTGGTTGGAAAATGAGGCAATTTTTCATATTTTAAATATTGGAGTGGGGGAATATTGTAGATATCTTACTATCCCTTTGCAACGCACATACCGTTATGGCGTGACTTGATTTCACTGATACTTCTCTTTCCCGCAGTTTGACGATTACACCAAACTTCAAAGGCTTATTGTTTTAAATTAATCATATATGGATCTAGTTGTCTGAATTAAATAAATAAATAAAAAAAATAACTTTTTATTTCTGAGAATATTTAAATTTTTCCTTTCTGTTTTATATTTTAGACGATGTAAATTTCATATAAAATTAATTTAAAAAAATAGTCAAGTACCAATTATACTGGCTTCGATAATACCTACTTGAGTATATAACATAACATCAATAATTAAATTGACACAAATAATATACCTTTGGTTTAGTCGTAGTCGGTTCAACTTTTTTTTCCTCCTGATTCGTGGTAGGCTTGTTACAAAACAGGTAACACTTATTTCAAACATCGATTACATTAGAACAACACATTTGGCATATTATGACAAATATAAAATATTAAGTTAACATTAGTAACTCACCGAAGTGGGCGTTGTGTTTGTAGGGTCAGCATCCGCAACGACTGGTTCCGGCTCGACTGCCGGTGCGGTCGGTTTTATCGGTTCTTGCTCAACTTGCTACAAACATTAATAAAGCACTCACAACACACTATGATTACATAACGATTTGTTAATACATTATTACGAACTAGCTTGTGCTGGCGTCGGCGCCCGCGTGGTAGTCTTTCTCATCATAATTATTACAAAATTTACATGAAAAAATGGTCTCTTGCTCCATTTCTGTATGAAAAAAGGCAAATCAACAAAACTAGCGGGAACGTACAATGGCAGTTTAGGACAAGTTACTAGTGTTGTAATGGGGCAACTTAAAGAAATATTATGAATAACTGTCGATAAAATTGTAGTCTAGTGTGAGTCGTAGAGATATTCGTGAATCATTATTTAGATTTTCGGTATTTGCATAGTGCACAATACACAAGTGATTTTGTAAATATTACTACACAACACGAGTTTAAGTTTCGGTTAAACATGCCTGGTTGTTAATTTGATGCAAGAAAAATAAATTTCAATGTTATATTTA
This sequence comes from Clanis bilineata, assembly GCA_036417725.1. Taxonomy (NCBI): domain Eukaryota; kingdom Metazoa; phylum Arthropoda; class Insecta; order Lepidoptera; family Sphingidae; genus Clanis; species Clanis bilineata. The sequence continues at coordinate 8,347,111 of CM071145.1, read as the reverse complement.
CCTTAGAAAGTTTCTTCATGACAGCTGGTGGCGGTCCATCGTTGCTGTCCGTAGGGACGTAGAACATTTGCGTGTCCAACGAGCCATCGGGTTTGGGTATAGGTTTGATCTACAACAAAAAATATTAAATTAATATTTACACATAGATAGTTCAACCCTTAAGCCTTGCACTAGAAAAAATAAACCGAAGAGCCTGGGATAGGGCAGATGGATGGATGACAAGGATTTATTTTTATGTAGCAAACAGGCACAGATATGTATAAACATATCACCCAAGAAAATATTACCTTAATAGTGATCCTCGGATGTGGCGGTTCCGGATTCTCCACATCTTGCGTCTTCTTCTTCCTTTTGTGTTTGTGGGATTTCGATGGCGATCGCAACAAATCTGGCGAGTATCGCGATCGATGCTTCTCTTTCCTTCGTTTTCTGTTGGCTTTGTATGTAGCGATATCGGACGAAAGATTCGCAAGTGTACTCTCTATCGAACTTTCGATCGCTTTGCTGTCCCTTTCTTTAGCTTCGCTTAAAAGAGATGAGAATGATAAATTGCGCGGCACGAAACTCTCTTTGCCTGCTAAGTTAGTAGATGCGTTCGAGTTTTCATTATGAGAATCATTAGGGCTGTCAGCTACAATAGGCGTTATCGACATAAGAGGAGTGTTTGTCAGCGTCGGTGATGTGAAACTACGTTTATGCAGTTTCTTCGCAGAAACGTCGCTTTCCCCCGCAGATGCCGACGCGTGTTCTTTCATTTTTGATTTTTTGATTTTCTTCTCTTTCTTCAACTTAACTTCGGAACTCTCGTTTCCGTCACTGCTGAATTCGAAAGGTTTTATCGTGACTTTTATGGGTGAAATGTTTTCAGATGTGGCAATCTTGATTTGTTTTTCTTGTTTATGTGGTTTGTCTGATTTTGAGGGCGGTGAGTGAGGGGTCGATCCCGGACTGAGTGGTTCTGTGATGATGGCGCCATCTTTACTGTAGCGTATGCGCGACCTACGAGGTACTTTATTTTCAAGAACTTCTGGCTCAGAGTCGGAAGTTTTGTCGCATTCAGAGCATTGCCTGCGAAAAACAAACAGGTGTTATTATTTCAATACTTTCGGTATATTTTATGTAATATTTTATAATCATTTTTGTACACCAGCTATAGATAAACTTTACAATGGGAATACTTTTGAAACTATTGTTGTAGTTTAGAAACAAAGTGTTTTACAATTATGCCTTGTGACTGCACTAACATCAAACTTCAGTGAAGACGGACAGTATAATGTGGAAAATTTTAACCGGTAATCTTTGGCGAGTTTTGCTTGGTGCATTGGCTGGCTTTGTTCGATTGATTCGCCGAGTGAAGGACATCGCACTGGAAGGAATTACCGCCTCAATCCCAGCAGGACCTTGAAATCATCCACATCTGGGTCTCATGGTCATTGTGAAAACGTAATTGCTCTATATAAATACTATTTTTACTTGACATTGACTAAGTCATCGCATATTATGCGTGGAAGCCATTATTTTTAAAAGAAGAATTGTAGTGTATACACAACAACATAAGCTCACGCCTGTATCCCCGAAGGGGTAGGCAGAGGCGCACTAGCCAGCTAGAACACCCACGTTTCTCCGAGCTTAGTTCCGTCCGGGATGTGATAGTGATGATTGTAGTGTACAATACCATCCGTATAGCTTGCTCTTCTTGGGCGGTCGCTGCAGCGGCGGCTTGAGGCAGTGCAGGTGGTAGTGTCGGCGGCACGTGTCGCACGCCGCCATGAGGTGCCGCTCGCTGCTGCGCGCGCACGCCGCGCACGACCCGCCCGCCAGCGCGCACGTGGCGGCTGCGCACACGCGACACACACGTCACACGTCACACACAGGCTGCGTTCCACTAAGCGTTCACAACGATCACGCTCACGACCGCAGTTTTTCCCGTTCCACTTGCTTGTGAACGTTACTGTCGTAAACTCAAGTGGAATGGACTATAAAGCGTTTTGAGCGTGGAGGTAAATGATACAAACGGCGAGTTGATAAAAATAATGCAAAATATTTAACAGGTTTGGTTATAATCTCTAAGCCTTGAAAATAAACTTTATTAATTATTGTTTAAATCTATTCATAATGAAAAAAATATATAATTTAATTTTTATATCCACTGCAGAAACGTTCCACTAAAACATATCTTTCCGCATGAAATAACGTAAGCTTAACGGTCGCCATTTTTAATGCATTGAGTTTTGAAAACGCCGCTAATTTTCTCAACGATCACGACGACCCACCTTTTTAGATGGGTCGTCGTGAGCTTCGCGTGAGCGTAAGTCATGACGTCATAAGTGACATTTTCGCCGCGACCACAACGACCGCGGTCGTTATGTGGAACGACTAAAGGAGCATTTTTATCGTTGTGGGCGCTTAGTGGAACGCATTGTATACTACATGTACACATACACACGACAGTACCCGGCTGTGAAACGTGAAGTCGCGGGTTCGATTTCCGCACCGAGACAAATGTCTGTGTGGCCCATAGATATTTGTTTCGCGTCTGGGTGTTGTGAGACCGAAAGTCTCTCGTAGTTTCTGATACCCACGATACAGGGTACACCCAGTGTGGGGTCAGGACTATGTGTGTGACTGTTGGGTGTATTTATTATTATTATTATTTATACTTTTTTTATGGGCTGATATGACTCTGTCCTTTGAGAGTATTGGGTACTTTACTATGTTTGAATTTATACACATTTTTATATGTATATGAAACATAAAAGAAACCCTTCTGAAAAAACTGCATCCAATTGGTTGAAAAATGAGTCAGTAATTCACATTTTAAATTCTGGTGTGACGACATAGTGGAAATATCTTGCTGTCACAGCCCGATTTACTTCTACCTTCTTCGGAGTGTGAAACATTTATACAAGCCAGTATAGTTTTGTCGATGATCCCTGTTTTTTTCCGACTGAGCTTACCATCAGGTGTAGTCACTTTGCTTTGCCTCAGTACATCGACTTTTTGTTTTGGATTAAATTAAAATTATTTTTCACCTTAGTAGTATTTCTGTGGAACATTTGCATTAATAAAACTAAACAAAATTCCAACTGAGCAAACCTTTAAAATACAGATTCTTGGAAGAGCCATTGGACGATCGACTTTACAATATTCTAAGTTTCTCATCAACTTGGTTTTACTAGTGCAAATGGCCACGTGATATAATATGGCTTACCTTCTAAAGAGGTAGACAAGACTTTTCCTTGGCGAGCGTCCAGGTTGTCGCTAAGAGGAAAACCAACGCCCATCTTAAGTGCTGCCGCAGTCGGCACAGACATAGACCTGGTGGCCGACCCTCTATACAATATAGCAATATTCAACATTTTTTAACGTCCCACGCATTATGCTAAACGGTGGAGCGGTATAACAAATTGAATAGCGTAAGTGTGACTGATAAAATTTAAATAACGTCATTTTGACCCGTTATGACCCATTTGGTAGTAAACTAGGTAATTTTAGTTCAGTTTAATTTGTAGCAGCTATTTTCATATATTTCATTCCAAATTGTAGTACATCGACATGAGAGTTATGTATGTACTGTAAATACCGTAATCGGCTATTCGATTTATTATTTATTACCTCTCGACCATTTAGCAATTTTGCTTTCCCAAATCTTAAATAATGATATGATTAAAGCACATCACCATTTTTCTTTAGGAATTCTATCAATATCGGCTACCTATATCATATTATAAATTAAAGTAAAATTTCTAAATAAAGCGTAAATATTTCGATTCTTGTATGCATGTAAATATGTAGATATTTAGAAAACGATTGACCATCTCACCACAGTGACTGTTAAATTAAATCGAGCAAGACGCGTATAATAGAACCAAAATATCTATAAAAACTTAACAGACCCGACTTCAAAACTTATTGGATCGTGGCCAAATTTATATGGAACTACACTTGAAATAAGCTCTATCGAACACAAAGAAAATATTTTAAAATCGGTCCACATTTGGCGGAGATATCACGTAACATACATACATAAAAAATACAGCCGAATTAAGGACGTTATCCTTTTTGGAAGTCGGTCGAAAAACATATAAAAATTCATAGTGATGGGCACAAATCTATTTAAACGTCCTGAAAATATTGTTTAACTAATGATGAATGAGCATGTGAATTTCTTGAATGAAATAATTTGAAACTCCTTAAATTTGGTACTTGACCATGTTTGATTTTATACACATATTTATATGTAACAGCAAATAAAACAAAAAATAAACCCTTCTGTAAAAACTGCATCGAAATTGATTGAATTTTTGATTGATTTTAAATTTTGGAGTGGGGGCATATTGTAGATACCTTGCTATCCCTTTCCAATGCACGTACCGTTATGGCGTGACGTGATTATACTGATACTTCTCTCTCCCGCAGTTTGACATATTTATGAGAATATTTAAATATTTCTTTCTGTTTTATATTTTAGATAAGGTAAATTTCATATATTTGGAATTGGAATGGAAGGGATGGAAATTGTGTCCGATATGGCGATAGGCTCGCCCCCTATCACATCTGGGACTGAACTAAGCTCGGCGAAATGTGGGTGTTCTAGTTCGCTAGTGCGCCTCTGCCTACCCCTTCGGGGATACAGGCGTGAGCTTATTTATGTATGTAAATTTCATATAAAAAAAAAAAAAAACTAGTCAAGTACCTATTTCCTCACATATTCCTGTAATGTTATTTTCTGTAGCATCTGTGGTTAAGATAGGAATCCAATTAGACGATTATCCTTTGATGTTCCTCATTGAAGGAACATGCAGGATTTCATAAAAAATCCTTATTATTTATTGACTCACCGTCTCTGCAATTGCTGTGGTGTCACTTTGGGCGTGGAGCGAGGGATTTCTGGTGGCAACAGCGGTTTGTCTTCCATCACGGGTGGAATGGTCCTCTTGGGGGACAGAGATATAATCACATCGTAGATCTTCTTCAAAGCTTCCCGAGTCGAAGTCAGTTCGGCTAACACGTCATTATTTTCTTTTGACGCCTACATAACGTGAGTTAAGATATATAACAAGATACTTTACAGTTTTAACGAGTTCTAGTCTATGGAGTATCCCAAGTATCAGCCTAATATGTAAAATACAATATAGATTATTAAAACCAATTATGGAATTTCAATTTCATCATCATCAGAGCCACAGGAAGTCCACTACTGCTGAAGGTCAGCCTGAAGACTTCGAGACCGACCTGTTGGAATTTCAGTTTAGTCTAGGTTTAATTTACTGTCGGATTTCCATTACATCTACCTGCTGTGACTCAGTTCTGACAAACTAAAATTCATAAAGATTGTCATTTTAGTTCAAAACAACGAAATTATCATATAGGGCCTTACTTATCAAAACATTTTAGCTGGGCAAATGGTTAAGGATCGTCTGTCCCTTTTATTTTCAAACAATGTGACACAAGGAAAAAAGTGACAGACTATTCTCAACCATTTACTCAGCTAATAAGTTTTTATAAGTAAGGCCATTATGTTTGAAATACTGAGAGCTCATCCCTTTGAGAACACCATTAATTTGTCTGATCAGTACAATCTAACTCACCACATCATATTCAGATCTCAATTTGTCATCAGCAGCCAACAACGTTTCGTTTTCTTTAGTGAGACGTTCCAGCGAGTTGCGTAGAGAAGTGACGCGCGTATTCCGCTCGAGGTAGTACCCGACGAACTCGACGGAGAATGCAGGCGGCACGTGCCAACGACGAGACACGTCTTTAAGGGCCGATATCTAAAAAACAAACTGCGCTTATATATACATATAACAGAATGAAATTATCATCATCATCATCATCATCAGCCATAGGATGTCCACTGCTGAACATAGGCCTCCCCCAAAGATTTCCAGATCGACCTGTTGGAAGCGGCCGGCATCCAGCGACTTCCTGCGACCTTTATCAGGTGTTCGGTCCACCTTGTAGGTGGACGTCCTACGCTGCCCTTGCTGGTACGTGGTCTCCACTCGAGAACTTTTCTGCCCCATCGGCTATCAGTTCTACGAGCTATGTGCCCTGCCCACTGCCAAAACAAAGAATGAAAAATATATATATATATATATATACTAGCTGACCCGCGCAATTTCGTCTGCGTATGAGAGAGAGGATTGAAAGAGTGAGTCGTAGGCACCTATAGCACAATAATTCTAAAAGAGGTAATGGGATGATCTACTTCGGCCGTCAGTCACCCCGTCTCTCACACCGTCAGTCACACCGTCTGTCAAACCGTCTGTCACCCCGTCTCTTACCCCGTCAGTCACACCCTCTGTCACACCGTCTGTCACTCCGTCTGTCACCCCGCCTGTCACCCCGTCTGACACTTTGTATGTCACCCAGTCGGTCACCCGTCTGTCACCACGTCCGTCACCCCGCCTGTCAAGTGACACCTGTAGACATCTGGCGGGGATAACTAATTAAATGACGATTGATCAGTTTTCGACCGGAGAGGAAAAATGATTGAATTACTAAAATGGCTATTAAAAAATAAGGGTTGATCGTAGAAGGGTGAAAATTGAGGATTGTATGTATTTTGTATGTTGTATCATAAAAAAATAGAAATTAAAAATTTTGTCTCAAAATAAAAAAAAAAATTTAGGGGTGGACTACCCCTAACATTTAGGGGGATGAAAAATAAATGTTGGCCGATTCTCATAGATACCGGATAAGCACAAAAAATTTCATCAAAATCGGTCAAGCCGTTTCGGAGGAGTATGGCAACGAAAACTGTGACACGAGAATTTTATATATTAGATATATAATTCATTCTTTATCAGCTAGCCTGTAACTAAAACGGTCAAGTACAGAGACCGACTCCTGTTATCCTAGAATCGGTGAGACTTTTCACCAAGGATAAGATAAGGAGCATTACCTCTCACTATGTATATCAGTATCAGACCAGAAAATCCCATAACTTTACCCGACCCGGAGAGCGAACCTGATACCTTAAGGAGGTGGTCGTTCCGCATACGTAATACATTACGCCACAGAAGCAGTCATCATTATTTACGATGAAATAAAAAATTATAATACCCAAAAACTTACCTGTGCATCTTGAAATTCTAGTGCATGTGTATCAATGCCCATACACTCGGCCTTGCGTTGAAACTTCCTCATTGCTGAAGCACTGCTGTACAGCATTCTAGCCATCTTCTGAGTGGGCACTAGGCAAAATCGTTGTAATATTAGCTACTTTTAAATATTCGTAAATTATATTAAAATTAATGATATGCCACATACGACTTCGTCGCCTCCTTGGTCTAGTGGCAGCATGTATGGGCTGTGGACGCGGAGGTCCTGTGTTCGATTCCCAGGTCGAGCAAAGCAAATTTTCTAATTTAATTTGCCCGGGACTGGATCCCTCGTAGGGGGTTGAAGTCAGGCAGGCGGCCGGTCGTAAAAACTATGCTAAATCTTCTCTGCAACATGCTTGAAAAAGTATGTTGCGCCGACACCACATTAAGGTTTGATAAGGGAAGGTAGAACAAAAAAAACACATAAGTCTTACTTGGTCTAATGGCAGTATGTATGGGCTGTGGATCTGGGTTCGATTCCCTGGTCTAGCAAAGCGAATTTTCTAATTTAATTTGTCCGGCAATGGATCCCTCAGAGGGGGTTGGCGTCAGGCAGGCCGACGGTAATAAAAACTAAGGTAAATGATTACTGCAACATGCTTGAAAAATGTGTTACCCCAACCGCACATTAAGCTGGAATAAAAGCAGGTACAAAGAAAAAAAAAGGTAATATACCCCATGGTGGATTCCTATTTTCCTTTTGCTGCAAATATTTTCGCCTATACTTGACGAGTTTACGTTGAATCCTTAGTTTTTCTTCTGTACTGAGATTATTTTGTAGCTCCAACTTCCTACAATAATATACTTATTTAAAATATAAATCAGTAACATACTTTAGAAATACAAACAAGTACATACCTTTTTTCGGTTCTTAATTGCAAAGCCAACCAATTTCTCTTCCGCTTTTTGACAAAAGCTTTATCAGAATGAAGTCGGCAATGCGCGTAGAAAGGATCTGCTTGTTCCGCTTCTTCAGTATGTGCCTCAGCCAATAGGCCTTCTCGTTGTCCGCTGAAATATTAGATGTTGTGTTTATGATAGAGAAGCATAGACAAGTAACATTGGTGCAACTATGTCCGGAATCGTCAAACGCTTCTCAACTATAACGGCTTCTTACATTGATTTTCGTCATACAATTTTGACAGATTAGGCGGCCTTAAACAACATAAAGCGACCTTAAGTGTATAACATTCGGCGGTTGTAACAGTGTCAGAGAACCGTCTTAAGGTATGCGTGGACTCCTAGGCACAACAAGAATTCGGGGACTCCGTGAAGAGTAAAAATATAGTGTAAGGGAATGTAAGTACTTATCAGACTATGTGGGACTCTTTGAGGTCTTTGAGGTGGACTCTTGGGCACAGGCCCCACGTACCCTTATGGTAAAGTCGATATTGGCCCCACTACAAGTACGCCATCTCGAACAGCGTAACGAGCCAGTCGCGACACAGTACACAGTACACAGTACAGTTACCAAGTGACGTGGAAGAACGTCTTGCACATGCCCGCGTCGCAGCCGACGCAGACGCCGGTGCGCGCCACCGTCGCGTCCTCGCACAGCGCGCACGACCGCGCGCCCCACCGCGAGTACGCCATCTCGAACAGCGTCACCCCCGACAGACGCTCCACCTGAACAGACAAACCATTACTGTACATAATTAGTGGTAGAGCCACACTGTAAAGTTACATCTACAGCACGAATGGGTCGGTTCGCCGGTTTGTTACCAATGTCTCACAGAAAACCGATGCCAAGTGGCAGCTTGCTGTCATGATTCGTTCAGTGTGATTTCTGGTGGCCCATTTCCCTACTCTCCCTTTCCCAATCCCTCTTCCCTCCCCTTCCATTCCCTCCTCTTAGGTTGGCAATGCACCCATAATTCTTTATGTGTCTTGAGTTTTATGTGTCTATGCGGTGGGGATAACTTATCATCAGGTGACCCATCTGCTTGTTTGAAAGTCTCTGCTATAAAAAAATATAGACTTCATAATTTACTTGATATAAAAGTAGTCACAACATCTCACCTCTGAGAAGGCCACACCAGGCACATACAGAGCGCACACTAAATGCACCCATGCTCCCACTTCTGTTTCTTTAAATATACCTCCTACAAAAAAGAAACATTTTACCATCAAACCTATATTGACATAGTATAAAATTCATTTTATTTTATTAACAAAATTAAACACCTTTGTTAGGACATAATTCACAATATGGGTCAGTGACACCAGCCTTGCAAGCCTCACAAAACCATGGCTCGGTGGACGCAGAACTCACAGTGCTAGATTCACTTGTGACATCAGATACACCATAACAACCTGCAGACCAAAAGATACATGTAATTATAACATTACATACATACATTCATAAGCTCACGCCTGTATCACTTAAGGGGTAGGCAGAGGTGCACTAGTGAATAACAACACACACATTTTGCTGAGCTGTTCTAACATTAACCATCTTCATTCATAAAAAAAAAACAAAAACATTTACACATTACAGAACATGCACAAATGAGTTGAATCTATAAATATATTCAAACCTTCATGTACTGTGACTCCACAACCATCACACTCAACAATTTCATTAAAATCGTCACTTCTTGATCCCAAACAACCAGCACATATGAACATATTTGCTAATTCACCTGAAAACTAATTTTTAAGCAACTATTATAAAAATGTAAAGACAATGAAATGGTTTTTCTTAGTCATATTAGCTACTTTGCAATATAACCATATTAACATTTTATCTTTCCAAATAACCTCCTTCGGGTGGAGCGGTCACTGGTGTCCGCTCCACCCAAATGATGATAAAAAATAAATAAGATGTGAACCTTAATTTCATTATTCCATAATAAATAATGTTTCCATAACATTATTTCAATTTATTCTATTTCAATGACATTTAATAATGTATGATTGCCAATTGTATTTAAAATAACAGTATATTAATGTAGTCATCAATTAAAAAAAAAACATGAGCAAAAAAATTAAATTACTTTTATATTTTATTGAAGGAGTAGTGAGTACATTTATACATATACCATAAATAAGTCATTTTTTGTGTAATATATTTTGTCCATAAATAAAAGATGTGGGGGAGTATGCATCATGTAAAATGAGATAAAGGTACCTTAAATTCCTGCTGTTTAGCTTTCTCCAAGACATCATTAATAGAAACCTCATCTCCCAGCTTATTAGTGGTGTTCTTGAATTCACCATCTTCAGACCCTGATTCATCCCCAGATGAAGCAATATTACCACCTCCTTCTGTGAAAAGAACCCCAAGTTTATATTGTAGGTACTCATTCCTTATTTTCCTGAGACCTGATATTATTCATTCGGTTTACTTACTTTTATCATCGTCAGTATTAATAGAGTAATCATCACTCTCTTCTGGATGATCTTCTATACGAAAGTCTGAGTCATCAGAGCTCTCTCCTTCGCCAAGATCGAAATCAAGCAAAGATTGGGGCTCGACCGGCTTAACCTTACGTTTCGCAGGACCTCTGACTGCTAGGAAAATGTAACAACGTATTTTTCCATTAATACACGTGACGATAATTGTACTTATAGTAGAAGAAACATTGATACCTACGAGCACTCATTTTAATAATGATGATTAGGTCACAAATTATTTATTTCCATTTTTGTCAAAATCAACAATAAATCAACAACCGAAATGAATAGATTGCTCGATTGGCATTTGGCTTGATTCTTGCTTGATTGCTTAAATTAAAGAGAGAGAGGAGACGATCGACATCTCCATGACCTTGGCACCAGACTGGCAGCTAAAGATGGCGGAAAGTTTAGTGTGTCTAAGTAATATAGTCGATGATTTATCGATAAACATTTTTTTATTGTTTTTACAAAGCAGTACATAAATGTTCAAAAGTGAATATTTTTGTACGTTTATTATTTATTACTTGCTTTTATTTTATTAAGATTATCAACGTTCCGTTCATTATTTAGTTAAAAATAATTGGCACGATTAGTTTTAATGATATAATCATCAGTCACATTAACTCAATGACAACATCAATCATGAGAATAACTCAAAATATCAATTGCTAAAATCTGCTATAAAAATAGTTATCTAAACGCACTAGAGCTTTTCTAATCATACTAGTTAGAAAATTAAAGTCTCTGCCTACTCTTATGGTATACATGAGTAATAATATGTATGTAATGTAAAAAAATATACCGTGAAATAACAGAAGAAAACATTTTATCGAAATCGATAATATACGCAATGAATACGTCACTAGACCGCCATCCCTGCTGCCGTATTATTATAATTTTTTTATTTTTTAACCGTGGGCGTGGCCTATTGACGGCTGCGGGTCTATAGGAACAAACAGTTGTCTATTGATCCTTCTTTACCTGAGTTAATATCCATTAGTAGAAAAGAGATAGCATTATTTGTGGCTGAGTCTATCAAATTTTATACTCGATAGGTTGTAATAGACAATAGGGGTCCCCCTGTGTTCAATTCATATTTCATATTTCTTCTTATGTACGATATATCGTTTTTGTTCGTTTGATTCACTGAATTTCATTTTCATTAACGTTTCTTGGTGTTTTAGTGAATGTGTATTTATTCCAGATAATTCTAATTCAGCCTATTACTTACTGATAACTTAATATTTAAAGCAAATTCATTGGAATATTAAGTCTGTAAAAATGGTAGGGTTCGATCCAGACATCAACAAAGAGGACGAATGTGACAATATAGGCCTGGGATGTGCTTTGGAGCACTTTTCCGAGGTGGAAGAAGTGATGAATATGATTGACAATGTTAAAAATATTTATAATACACCAGCCTTTGAAGTTGAATACGATAAATTGTACGGAATTCTCAAACAGTATTATGAGCAACCGCATTTACTCGATCCTCACTTGGACAAAATTCTCTCCAAGTTTCTGAATCTTATAAAGGATAAAGAATCTTCTTTTGAATTGAAACATGCAACATTCAACTACATGTACCAAATTATTAGAGTTCGTGGATATAAAGTGGTTGTAAGGCATCTCCCACATGAGGTAATTGATTCATGTTTTGTACTTAAAATTGACTCCTAAGTAAACCTTTCAAAATAAACTTCAAGGGTATTTGCATTGTTGTTTCTTATACAGAGATTTTTTTTACTTTCGTATAGTTTCTTAAAGAGTCTGCATTGGTTATATGTATATAATATTATTACGTACTACTGGGGTTCTGGACAAATAATCAAACGCCGATAGTTCTCGATAACGATGAAGCACTTTAATTAACAATAAAACACTGGTACAGCACACAATATGTGTTGAAATAAAAGCTTCAAATTTGGTTGTCGCTAGTTGTCCACTCTCAATCTCTTGCGTAGAAACACTGTCCCGCCAATACCAGGTACACACCAACAGAACAAACAATCACGAATCTATGTCTATTGCATTCACACAACAGCGAAAATTTGTATGAAAGCAACAGGTGTACATTCACACATTTTTATACTTGCCAGCTGGCATTATCGGCAGCATGGCAAGGCACTGCACGGCTCAGCACATAGGTGTGGAAACGAACAGAACACTGTGGAACCTTCCAGAACTACCCCAAACAATGTAAAAGTTTATCTTATTTCTGGTTCGTTTCCGTGTTATGAGTTCGACGACATTCTGGAAACACGGAATGTTTGAGAGCGTTCCTTGCTAGAATTTTCCACACACTTAGGTTTGGTGCTTGATGATAGACAGCCTAGTATGCAGGCGTAACAATATGGATGATATTATTATGAACTTCATGAATAAATAACTGTCTTATTACAGGTGTCAGATCTCCTCACAGTTCTCACATTATTGGAAGTACAAGATCCAAATGATAAGGAGACATGGCGCAGCAGATTTGTATTGCTTTTATGGCTATCTATAGTTGTAATTATTCCATTCCATATGAGTCGGCTTGATGGTTTTGCACCTGGGCAACCAGGTATAATTTACTATTAGATACAATTAATATAATTTAAATCAGTCACATTAGTCAGAGAAATGCTTTGCCTACATTATAGATGGGTTGTGTAAACTGCATTATTTATAATGAACCATACTTGACTTCATATTCAATGCATGGTGCTGGCATCATATTTAGTTTAAATAATATAGACATACATGCAATGTATGGCATATTAGGAATAAACAAATAAAATATGATTACTTAAACAGATATAGAAAACGATTCTTAACACTTATTAATACTTTTTGTTATTTCAGATGCTGGATCATCTAAAAAACTGACAGTTATGGAAAGGATTTTTAACATTTGCAAAACATATGCATTGAGCAAAGACTCATGTGCAGAAGCCAGTGCTTATTTAGCTTCAAAATTTCTTATAAGGTATGTTGTAAAACCATATTATACTTCTTAATTCCATGTTATGTATCTACTTTATTGATCTTCTGTCGCATAGTGATATTTATAACAATAGAGTATATCAATATAGATTAGATGATTATAATAATAATATAACTTATTGTGTAAATTAAAATAAAATAATGGCAATATACTATGTTGAATTATTAACAGATCTGATGTAAAGGAGCTCTACATGGGTGCCTTTTTTGAGTGGGCTCGTGCCTTACATTCCAATTTACAAGAAGAAGACACTATACACTATGGAGTATTAGCAGCAGTTGCAGCTGTACTAAAGCATGGGAAAAGAGATGACCTGTATCCATTTGCACCAAAACTTTTGGAATGGGTCACCAAACAAAATTACAAACAACATAAGGCTATGTTGGTTAGGAAGTATGGTGTGAAGATTGTTCAGAGAATAGGTGAGCATAAAAAACAAATTATTTATGTAAGATTTTTGTTACAAATTCATATATACATATGTATCTGTATCTCTAGTTCGCTAGTGCGCCTCTGCCTACCCCTTCGGGGATACAGGCGTGAGCTTATGTTATGTTATGTTATGTTATCTGTATCTGTATCTGCTCAAGTATCTGTAACTAGAGAAACAATGATTTGCACATTTCTCAGGTTTTTGTACTAACATATAACGGACCTCTTTTTTCCATATGTTAACAGACATATTTAAATTTGGCAGGGTTAACATTCCTTCGTCCTCGAGTAGCATCATGGCGGTACACGCGCGGCTCGCGTTCTTTAGCAGTAACTTTAGGCGGAGTTGCAGCAGCAGGAGACACCGAGCCCATAACATCACCTCCTGATGATGATGATCAAGATATACCACAAGAGGTGTGTAAATTGATTATACCTCATATAAATAAGTCCAGATGTTGAAGTATGATAATTATAATAATTTACAAATGTATGAGGTTATTAATTATGGTGGGGATGTCTGCAGTTGCACTGCAGACTAGCTAACAGTTAATTTATTAGAACTATTTCATCCAATGTGTGGACTGTGGGGTTAGTGCACTAAACTGTCATAAGCACTCTATTAGTTTCCCACAAAGTTATGTATTTAATTATGAATGCCCAATTTAACCTGAAAGTCTGTGGTGGTTATTTATTGGGCTGGTGTCTATTGGCTTATGCCTCAGCAGTGTGTACCACTTATAGCTATGTAATCCTTGCTTCTGTTAAAGTTTATATTAGTTTTTGTTATCTGTTTAGGTGGAAGACGTGGTGGAACTGTTAATTTGTTCACTCCGCGACGACGACACGGTGGTGCGGTGGTCGGCGGCGAAGGGCGTGGGCCGCATCGGCGCGAGGCTGCCGGCCGCCGCCGCCGCGGACGTGTGCGAATGTGTGCTGGGACTGTTCACAGACAACGAGCGCGAGACCGCCTGGCACGGCGGGTGTATGGCGCTCGCTGAATTAGGTAAGCTTTTGTGGTAGGTTTTTTACTCGCAAAAATAAATCTATACTATAATATTATAAAGCTGAAGAGTTTGTTTGTTTGTTTGTTTGTTTGTTTGTTTGTTTGTTTGATTGAACGCGCTAATCTCAGGAACTACTGGTTCGATTTGAAAAATTCTTTTTGTGTTGGATAGCCCAATTATCGACGGTGGCTATATATCATCACGCTATGACCAATAGGAGCAGAGCAGAAATGAAAAATGTTTAAAACCGGGGAAGGCGATATCTCAGAAACTACTGGTTCGAATTGGAAAATTCTTAATGTGTTGGATAGCCCAATTATCGAGGGTGGCTATAGGCTATATAACATCACGCTATAACCAATAGGAGCGGAGCAGAAATGAAAAATGCTGCTAGCGGGGAATTTTTTATCTCAGAAACTATTGGTTCGATTTGAAAAAATATTTTAGTGTTGACCAAGGGGATGAATGGTAGGGTGACTAAGGGGTGACTGACAGGGTGGTTGATGGGGTGACTAATGGGATGACTGACGGGGTGACCGACGTGAGGAATGACGGGGTGACTGACAGGCTGACTGATGGGGTGGCGGACGGAGTGACTGACGAGGTGAATGACGGGGTGACAGACGGGGTGACAGATGGGGTGACCGACTGGGTGACAGATGGGGTGACCGACTGGGTGACAGACGGGGTGACAGACGGGTGATAGAAGGGTGACAGACGGGGTGACAGACTGGTGACAGATGGGGTGACCGACTGGGTGACAGACGAGGTGACAGACGGGGTGACCGGTGGGGTGACAGACGGG
Source organism: Clanis bilineata (assembly GCA_036417725.1). Classification (NCBI taxonomy): domain Eukaryota; kingdom Metazoa; phylum Arthropoda; class Insecta; order Lepidoptera; family Sphingidae; genus Clanis; species Clanis bilineata. The sequence continues at coordinate 8,331,370 of CM071145.1, read as the reverse complement.
GTGACAGAAGGGGTGACAGACGGGGTGACGGAAATGGTGACAGACGGTGTGATAGATTGGGTGACAGACGGGGTGACCGACTGGGTGACAGACGAGGTGACAGACGTGGTGACCGGTGGGGTGACAGACGGGTGACAGGCGGGGTGACAGACGGGGTGACAGACGGGGTGACAGACGGGGTGACGGATGTGGTGACAGACGGGTGACCGACTGGGTGACAGACAAGGTGTCAGACGGGCTGACAGGCGGGGTGACAGACGGAGTGACAGACGGTGTGACAGAGGGTGTGATTGACGGGGGATAAGAGACGGGGTGACAGACGGTTTGATAGACGGTGTAACTGACGGTGTGAGAGACGGGGTGACTGACGGCCGAAGTAGATCATCCCATTACCTCTTTTAGAATTATTGTGCTATAGGTGCCTACGACTCACTATTTCAACCCTCTCTCTCATACGCAGACGAAGTTGCGCGGGTCAGCTAGTATTAGATATGAGTGGTGATCCCATCCTATTCGTTTTATAGCTGAGATCTGCAGTATTTGAACGAATAATTATTATTATTCAACATAATATGCTATATAAACAAATATAAAAGTAGACGTTAGATAAACCAAAAGTAATTCAACATTCCTGAATCCAGATATGTGAATCATATGAAACGCAACAGTGACCTGTCATTGAATGTACATTTTTGTGAATATACTTGTCCAGTAGGACCCAGGACATTCTGTTAAAATCGTCTGAAGGCAAGCATGGATCCCCTGGCCACGCAAGAATTCAGGGGCTCCTTAGAGAGTAAAAATAATTGATTGCATAAGAGAATGTAGGAAGGTACTTATCAGCCTTTTGGGGGCTCCGTAAGGTTAGGGACTCTGCGCACATGCCCCGTGTGCCCTTATAGTACAGACGGTACTGTGTAGTGTTGTAGTTTAGATGAGATCATGTAACAAGTTGATCGGTGTTGTATGTGTGTACAGTAGAATCCCGATTATCCGGATCAATTAAAACCAGGGGTGGTCTGGATTATCGAAAACTCCGGATAATCGGTTACATAGTGAAATTAAAGGAAATTTCACATTTAACCATAGATACATACTTTAATTATTGTTATTTGGTCAGTGCTTTACGTACGGCACGTATTGGCGCCGCCTGGGCTAAGTGGCGACAGGTCACGGGTGTCACTTGCGACCGCAAGGTGCCGATGAGACCTAAAGGTATCATATACATGTGTGGTGGTGGTGGTGTGTGTGTGCGTCAGGTCGTCGCGGGCTGCTGTCTCCCGCGCAGGTGTGCGGCGGCGTGCGGCGCGTGGTGTGCGCGCTGCGGCGTGACGAGCCGCGCGCGGCGTGCGGCGCGGGGGGCGGGGGCCGCGCCGCGCGCGACGCCGCGTGCCACGCCGCCTGGGCGCTGGCGCGGGCCTACGACGCGCACGCGCTCGCGCCGCACGCGCACACGCTCGCCAACGCGCTCATCGCCACCGCGTGCTTCGACAGGGAGGTCAGTATTACGACTCTAATTATATACTACTTAACTTGGTAAACATAACATTTTATTATTTTAACGATGGCAAAATATGTACATCGACACGACAATAGACAATCATACATTTTCATCTAGATACAAATTACTTAACATTCCGATCCCAACTAATCTACAAAATAATACATACTTTGTTTCTAGATAAAACTTAAATCGTCCTAGCAAGATCGAAGTTTTAAAATCAATTAGTATCTGTCACTCAGCATAACAATACAATATTATCTATGTCTAATTGAAAACATCTGTTTTATTTTTGTGTTTTATAATAATAAATCTACAATCGTATTAGATAAACTGCCGTCGCGCGGCGTCCGCGGCGTACCAGGAGAACGTGGGTCGTCACGGCATGTTCCCGCACGGCATCGACGTGCTCACGGCCGCTGACTTCCAGTCCGTGGGCCCCAGGAACAACGCGTACCTCGTCATCGCACCAGAGGTACTCTACGTGGAACGCTAGTTTATATTTTTTTCCATTGACTGATGAAGATAAACGAGCAGATAGTGCACTGTTGTAAGTGGTTTCTGTCGTTACGTCAAACATGAACGTCGAGAGTGTGAGACAGTTCAAGCCACCGCCTAGTGCCTACCATGAAAAAGAAAGAGTCTCATTGGATCTTTATATCTCTGATAATAATAAAACCATCCTCAGTGTTTCGCCGTACGCCCAAAAAAAAACAAGCTATATAGGCTCTTGCAAACAATGGACCTTACTTTTAAAAACAGTTTAGCTGAGCAAATGGTTAAGTATAATATGTCACTTTTTTACTTGTGTCACATTGTTTGAAAATAAAAGGGGCAGACTATTCTTTACCATTTGCTCAGGTAAACTGTTTTTATAAGTAAGGCCCATAATGTGCAGAAAGGAATCTGTCTACAATTTTTTTGTATCCTTCGTATTTTTATTTTACATAGGTAGCCAAATATCCAGAATATACGCAGCATCTCATAGATCACCTCGCAGAATTAAAAGTTGAACATTGGGACCACGCTATTCGAGAAATTGCGGCAAAAGCGTTGAACAAATTGACTGACAAGGTAAGTTATTGCCAAGTGTTACACAAGTGAATAAATATCATGATCCTTATAACCATGCTCAGTATTTATCATACTACACATCATATTATGCGTTTGGATATAGAAAGAAAGAAAATAAATTTATTTCCGCTAAAGAAAACAAAAGAAAGAAAAGAAATAAAAAATATTGACGGGATAACAAAGCATTGTGATATTTGCTGCCTGCCAAAAGGTTGCCGACCATAGCTTTAGGGTATGAATTTATGCATGTATACATATAAACCTTCCTATTATTATTATTATTTCCTATTACTCATTCACTATCTATTAAAAAAAACATCAAAATCCATAGTGTAGTTTTAAAGATCTAAGCATACATAGGGACAGACAAACAGCAGGAATGGACTTTGTTTTATACTATTTAACTTATACACCCGGCGTCGACAGTGTGGATTTTTATTCTGCTTGATTCTGCTGAGCTATCTCAATGTGTCCCACAACCTGTGGAATTAAGTTCCAAGCACAGACATGGAGTTCCAAGTTTATCCTTTGTTTAGCCTCTTTTGAATTTCTAAAGCCTGGCAGTGATGTTTTTTTAAGTCAATGGGAATTATGACATTGTCATTAATTATTTCTAATTTTATATTATAGGTTAGGTAGTTTTAATTTTAATTTCTAATTTTATTTTTATATGTATCCATTCTCATAGCAAAGTTTTGGCTATAAAAGTATTATGTCTGTGGTAAGTGGCGCGATGAAATTGGAGAGGCAGAATGAATGAGATACCTTATTATCTAGATCTTAAAATGCGCGAATTTTTAGACTGACAGAGCCACATTAAAGCATCGTAGAACCATAAATCTCTTTCAGACATTTATACAACCACCATACAATACATACAACCCGATTCCTGTCGGCCTCCCTTAGCCAGATTGTAGGCTAATAAATATTTTCTAGGTATGAATCTAGAAGAGAAGTAGCATTGGCTTCCATTTTGAAAATTGGCACCCTTCGCCACTATGCACAAACTATAGACAAGCTATACCACACTGTTCGAGTTTGATCTTGTATATTTTGATTAACATGGTTGTTCTTTTTCCAGCTTCCTGAATATGTAGCTACGGTAATCCTCCCGAATCTGATGAATAAGACGGAGTCGGTAGATCTCAACGTGCGACATGGTGCAATACTGGCTATAGGTGAAACTATATATGCGCTGTCACAAATTACGTTGCCGAATGGTAATTTCTTGAGTTATTTGTTTAAAATCCTTTATAAATAGTCACATAATAAAGAATAATAATTTTGTTGTTTGCATCCATGTTTTAGACATTAACTTAATATTAAAATTATTTCTTAATTAAAACTTATCTAGTTATTGAAAAATTGGCTCTTAAAATTCAGTTTTAGTTATATAATAATTTGGTGACAACTGTTCTTGAGGTCAATATAGAAAAATTGTAACATAACATAAGCTCACACCTGTATCCCCGAAAGGATAGGCAGAGGCGCACTAGCCAACTAGTACACCCACGTTTCGCTGAGCTTAGTTCCGTCCTAGATGTAGTAGGGGGCGAGCCTATCGCCATATCGGGCACAAATTCCAGACTCCGGGCTGATATGGAAAAATTCAATATCAATTTGCCCGACCCGGGGATTGAAGCCGAGACCTCAGGACGGTAGTCGTACCGAAATACAACCACGTTACCGAGGCAGTTGTTGTATGACTTTGAGTTGGACTTTAGAAAATGAAAGAATGAAATGGTTCACTCAATTGAAATGTTTAAATGATGGTGATCTTTTTCCCGCAGCACTATTTAAATTTCATAAAAAATTGGCAACATTCGAAATGTCAGTTTGCTCCATTTAATTAGCAATCCTACTACAGTATACAATCGGGTGTCGGTTCAGGTGACGCGGCGGACTCGCTGGTGAGCGCGGAGGTGTCGCGGCGCGTGCGCGGGCTGGTGGCGGCGCTGCGCGCGCGCCTGCAGTTCCGCGGGCTCGGCGGCGAGCTCATGCGCCAGGCGTGCTGCCACGCCGCCGCGAGGCTGGCGCGCGCGCACGCGCCCTATCACGGACACGACACCATTGGTAATGAGTAACGACGTAACATACATACATAAACGCATGTACCCTCTGTACCTTGTACCCTCGAAGGGGTAGGCAGAGACGAACTACCAAACTGAAACACCTACATTGAGCCGAGCTTGCTCAGTCCCAGATGTGACAGGGGCGAGCCTATCACTATATTCTAGACTCCAAGCTGATACTCAGCGGTAAAAGATGTAGAACCCGAGAACTCGGAAACGGTAGTGTAACCGCCCACGCAATACAACTACGCCACCGAAGTAATTTAACATTTATAACCATTTATAATTATTTAAACACTTTTAAACACTTCGAACCATTTATAATTATTTTATAATAGAGACTTGCAAACTAGCAGGTTTTATAATTTAATACCAGTTTTAATATTACGTATGTAATACTCTTCTAATGTAATTGCAAAAAGTTATACATAGCACAAGTTGATCTTATGTTGAGTTCTCGAATTTAAAATTAATTGAACACTATGCTTTGGCTCTTGCACTGTTATGCAAAAACCCTTAATCATTGCAGACGAATGGCTCGCCCTTATTGAAGAATGTTTATCTCATGAAGTTCAAGCGATAAGGGAGAAGGCTATACATGCATTGCCACTTGTTTTCGACGAGTACTTACGTGACGATAATCTGAAATATGGAAATATGACTGCTAAAGAGAAACGTATGCAGTTGATCGAGAAATATTGCGAACAGTTGAGCAATACGGGAGTTAATGGACTTTATCTACGGATGGGATATGCGCGTGCTGTTGGTAACTATGGGCCATAATATATATATATATATATTTTTTTAAATAAGATTTTGTAAAGTTGTTAGAAAAATAAAAGAAGTGTCGAGTCATGTGGCTTTAATGAATTCACTGTACATAAATTTTAATTCAAGGTTTCAATTTTTCTGAATATAATTGATAATCCACAAAACATCATTATTTATTTTAAAGACGGTAGATAAGTAATAAGCATGTCTGATCGATTCAGATGAGATTTATAAATCTCCAATAATATGTGATACATTAATACATATTAGGCTTAATTCTACATAATAAAGTCCATAAATTATTTAATCACACGCATTTGTTTTTCACAGGATCCCTTCCAAAATTCGTGTTATCAGAACACTTGCCGACAGTGATTCAATCGCTTATCGACTGTACGAAAGTGACCGAAGCGACACAGAAATGGGCCGAGGCTCGTCGGGACGCAGTTTTAGGGTTGACAGAAGTGTGTCAAACTCAAGGGATTGTCGGTGGTGTCGAGAAATACGTCGGAGAGATAGAAGAAGCCTTACTCCAGTGTCTATCGGAGTACACCATCGATATGAGAGGCGATATCGGCGCGTGGGTACGAGAGGCTAGCATGTCTGGTAAACCATTATTATAGTATGCACCCAGAAATAGACTAGCAAAAGTAAATTAATATGAATAGGTTTTATCGATGTTTACAAAGCGTAATAATAAGGATTGTTAGCCATTATTTCACTATAGTTGTACATAAACATCCACCATAATATCGTACATAATGATGGGCTACATGTCTAAAAAAATTAAAGGGATTTCTCGATATCGATAGACAGTATTGTTATTGTTTTTAGATTTGGAAATATATTCCATCAATCTGAATTAGAACAGAGTGTCAGACTAAGACTTAATTTCTCCAAGACGTAAATAATTTTATCAGCCCGGAGTCTGGAATTTGTGCCCAATATGGCAATAGGCTTGCCCCTTTGTGTCTTGGGTGTCTATGGGCGGTGGAGATCACTTACCATCAGGTGACTCATCTGCTCGTTTGCCAGTATCTGCTATAAAAAAAGTAAATAATACATGGGTGATATGATTTGCACCAGGTCTGCTGTCGATATGTCGCCAGTGCGCAGTGGAGGCGCCGCATCTGAACTCTCCGGCTGCGATGAAGCAGATCATGTGCGGCGTCGCGCAGCAGGCTCTAGAGAAGATCGACCGCACCAGGGCGCATGCCGGCAGGATATTCACATCGTTCATATACAAGTTAGTTTAAAGGCGCGTCTCCTGCACCTGTTTTTCTCGAAACAAAACACAGACATTACGCAAAACAATGATATTCGCTGTCTATAAATCAATGGACCATAGATAAAATGTGTGGCGAAACCATGTTTTGTGTAATGTTTTAGTGCAGGAGACGCGGATTAAATTACATTCTAAAATTCATTGAGATTTATCTTGATAAACTGGTAGTGAAGGGAGAAGATAGAGAGATGTTGTCATAAGACAGGTGTTACCTTTGCGCCGCGGCCCTTCCTTAGTTTGATGTTAAGTGTGTCAAGATAGCGCAGCCAGCAGGTAGACTGATGTGAAACGATTGGCTGCAGGTTTGATTTCCGCACAGAGACAAATGTTTGTTTTCCACAGATATTAAATTCGGGTTTTAGGACCGTAAGCCCCTCATAGTTCTTAATATCCACGATATAAATTAAATATAATATGGGGTTAGAACTAATTATGTGTCTGTTGTATTTATTATTGAGCTTCACTTCCAGATTTCGGTACTTTCTTTTAAGATCAAAGATGTTAATTTAATCGTCAATGACGTTAACTGGGCTGAGGAAGTTCAAGTTGCGTCTTTTATTGTAGAGTATCAAAAATATCAGATATTATTTTTTAGCGACCCGCATATCACAAACATTCCTCATCACGAAGCACTGAAACGCATAATACCTTCTGAAGAAGTAGAGATAAAGCCTCAAGTGAAAGATTTCGAAGAGGACAGTGAACAAAGGTTAACGAGTGAAAACTCAAATGTTGTACTGTGGTTGTTCCCCGGGCATACTATGCCAAGATTCGTGCAATTGTTAACCTATGAAGATTATAGATACAGCGTCATCAAAGGATTGGTTGTGAGCGCTGGAGAGCTGACTGAGAGTTTGGTGAGTGAAATTATGTAAAACTGCATTAAAATTGAGGATTTTGTACGATACGGGCTACCGGGTTCCGGATAAATAATGAAACGCCGATAATTCTCGGAAACGATGCAACACTTTAATTACCCATAAAACACTGTGGGCCTTACTTATAAAAACATTTTCGCTCAGAATAGCCTGTCACTTTTTTCCTTGCGTTACATTGTTTATAAATAAAAGGGACAACCTATGGTTAAAGATAAGCAGCAAAATATTTTTATAAGTAAGGGGCTGTATCGCACACAATACGCGTCGAAATAATCGCTCCGAACTCGCTTGTCGCTAGTTGTCCGCTCGCGATCGTTTCCGAAGAAACACTATGTGTCGCTAACATATGTACTTGCGCCTATTTACACTCGCCGGGTCGACGCGGGTCAAACGCTGTGGAACCTTCCAGAACTATCCCGAACGATCTCAAAGTTCCTCGTAATTTCTGGTTCGTTTCCGTATTTCGACGACTTCCGGGAACAAAGGAAATGTTCGAGATTATTCCTTACTAAAATTTTCCACACACGTGTAGACTCGACTTCGACGATAGACAGCTCTAGTCTGCAGACGTAACACTATAATAACGCATGAGTTGTCTGAAATTGAACTTTACATCTACTACGGCGATAGGTTGGTTTAGTATCTACTAAAATTATTTCCGTTTCATGATATGATGTAAATAATTTTGACGAACTTTGAATTTATTTATTAGTTACACCTTTTGGGGACATGTGCGTAAGCTTGTGTAAATAACATAGCTCTCTTTTTGCAGGTAAAACATACGACGCAGTCTCTATACGCATATTTAAATGATCTACATGATAACAAGGAAATGTTAAAATCTATCTGCGATACTATCATTAAAGTGTTTGCTGATAATTTGCACGTGAAACGCATAACCGGACCCATGTTCAACTTTTTGGACAGGTTATTGAGTTCAGGTATGCAGTTTTAAAGTTTGTTTTGTAATTCATTATTTCAATATTTCGTCTCGAGACTAGATCGTATTTCCTAGTGGCTACATTTATCGACGATGAATTAGAGCATTAGGTTAATCCAGTGCGTCATCATAATTCTCACCTTTTTGGCGCCCACTGCAGGACATAAGCCTCGACCCTTTTACGCCACTCCTGTCTCTGTTGGGCTAATCTGTGCTAAGTGACACCCGCAAACTTCTGCAGATCGTCTGCCCATCTGGATAGAGGTCTGTCACGAGACCTTCGATCCTTACGTGGCCACCATTCGGTCAACAATTTGCTCCACCTGTCATCTCGGCACCTTGCCAAGTATCCTGCCCAACGCCACTTGAGTTTTGCTATACGGGACACGATATCTTCAACCTTAGTCCTCCTTCGTATTTCCGTATTCAAATCCAGTACGTACGAGTGTAAATGATATTTGCAAAAATATATGAAGTGATGTGATTCTTTAATAATCTCTTATTAATTTGATGTTATAAAGCTCTCTTTAGCGTTTGTGACAGTGTCCGTGTCGATAAATGCAGCTATCCCTATATTAATAAATACAATCCCTCAATACTGGTTGGTTATATCACGTGTGGGGTCAGGACTATGTGTATGACTGTTGGGAATATATATATTATTGTTTATTAGTATCACGAATGATGAATCATCTAATGAACCAATAAGAGAGACTCATGTATATACACTTGTCATTTTCTTAGGTTCAATATCACCTATACTAGAAGATCCAGATTCTACATTTGCAATGGACGTATTGAAATATTTACAGTTAGAGCTTAGAGGCGGAAAAAATATCTACAAACTTTTGGACTCCATCAACGTGCTTTGTCAATTAATTCAGGTAACATAGTAAGAATATTCCTTCCACAATTTATTCCTCCAGTCCCCTAACTTTTGCCACTCGATTCGATGTCGACGACGATTCGATTGAAATAAAAAAATCACCAAATGACAAGTTTACTGTGGGGTCAGGACTAGGTGTGTGACTGTTGGGTGTATTTATTTATTAATTATTTATTTTGATGGAATTAAAATGAAAATGAAGTCACTGAATGAAATCGAATCGTAGTGGAAATCGAATGTAGTTTCAAAAGTTACCCTACAGGTCTAACAAAAAAGAAGCTTAATACTAAAATCGCACGGTCGATACTAGGATTGTCGATGCGTTGCCGATATTTAGTGTAATTTTGAGGATATGATTAAAAATGAAGGTAGTTCTCTATTTCTACTATTAAACTAAAGGATTTTGGTTAATTCATTACCATGTATTCAGTTTTAGTAGTAATGTCGTGAAATGTAGACAAGAGTTTTTAGGGATTTTTCATAACACCCGTTTTTCTAAGTATGCTCCCACGTAGAGTAAGATTTGATAATGGGATAGAAAAAGTGTTTGTAAATCCGCGTCTTCTGCACTAAAACAATACAGAAAACATCTATACATAACATGTATTTTTGATCTATGGTCCATTGTTCTATGAGCAGTAGACAGCTAAAATCGTTGTTTTGAGTATGTGTGTTTGTGTAATATTTCGAAAAAACTAGTGCAGGAGGCGCGGCTTTATAGTGTGAGTGTTGCACCATGCATGTACGTGTGTCAGGTGGGCGGGTCCGCGTGCAGCAAGTCGCTGGGCCAGCTGGTGATCTACCTGTGCTACGCGGACCGCTACGTGCGCCGCTGCGCCGCCGCCCGGCTCTACGAGGCGCTCACGCTCTACGGGGACGTCAGCGTCGTGCCCGACCACAACCTCGAACAGGCGAGCTGCACTGCACTACACTGCACTACACCGCACTGCATTATACTACACTACACTGTACTACAGTACACTGCACTGCACTACACTACACTACTTGCCACTCGAACGTACACCCTGCTCCTGCACAACTCCAGCACACTTATAAAATAACGAAGGTCTGGCCGTCGTGGGCTCTTGGGCTATTATACATACCCTCCATGCTTCTCGTCCACCAATACATAACAATTCACGCACGGTTAGCCATTCATCGAGGAGTTCTGGCGCCAACACTAATGTATGGAAGTGAATCTTGGGTGTGGCAGAGGAAGCATGCAAGTAAGATAAATGCGGTGGAGATGAGATCGTTAAGAAGTATGTGTGGGCTGAAGTCGAATGATAGAGTGAGGAATAGCAGCATAAGAGAGAAAGTTGGATTGAAGAAAGATGTAGTGACGAGGATTGAGAAAGGAATGCTTCGGTGGTTTGGCCACGTTGAAAGGATGGATGAAAGTAGAGTGACGAAAGAAATTGATGTAGTGAAAGTGAATGGTAGCATCGTCCGAGGACGTCCTAGACATACCTTTATGGACCAAATTGGCGATATTTTAGAAAAGGGCCAAATAAGGAGTTCTCGTAACCGACGAGCGTGCATGAAAAGACTGATGACTGTGGAAGAAGCGAAAGAGGTGTGTTTGAACCGAGGCAATTGGCGCTCCTTAGTCTCTGCCTACCCCAACGGGAAACAGGCGTGAGTTTATGTATGTATGTATGTAAATACATTTTTTTTTATCTGTGAGTCACGTGACTGAAAACACCACTCGCCAATCACCAATCAGTTTTTTAAAGTTTGAAATCATAGAATAATCTAAGGAAACCATAGATGTTATTTCCTCCATGTATTTTTATGAGCGATTTTGTATCTATGGTAAGGAACAATGACGTCACCCGTAGCTACAGTTAAAAGATAGCGTTTTGGCGGCAAACTAAATTATGCATAATATTTTTTGCGTTTTTTAACTAACCATATGAAAATAAATTACAAAACATTTTTTTACATGTTTAGGATAAACTAATAAATAGCCCTGTATACTCTTAAAAAAATAGTCAAGTACCCAATTAAACATAGCTTAGATCTAAAACTAAGAATTTTTGTGCAGTGTGTTCTCAACCCTTGTGCTAAAACCTGTTTATTCTGACGTCATACGTGTAAAAGACTTTGTTAAAACGCGCCTCTTATATGCACTATATTCGCTACACAACTTTACTGTATATCTCAAACTAGTTGTGTACACTTCGAGCTCCAAAGGGAGACTAACTCAATAGTGATAGCTCCCGCTCTTTTATACCTTTTGCTTTAGTTAATAAAGAAATACCTTCTACAAATATTATGAATTACTTGGAGGGTAGTTAATATAAATATAATTAACATACTACCCTTCAATATCGTGTACTAAATCACAACAATTATCCGAATTCGTAACATACGTAAGAGAAGCGCAGCTATGTATGGTATATTAGAGGTATTATACAAACTTACATTCACCACGGGCTATACCAAATAATAAACATTCAAAAATATCATAAAATTACATCAAAACATATTAGTCATAATTGTTAAGTGGGTAGATATTTGTTTACATTTCTGGCATAAGGATTGAGAATACATTTAAGATATAATGTTTTTCGCTTACAATTACTGATAATAATAATATTATGATACAATAGACACTGTCAGTTACAACACAAAGTCATGTCTGATAAATAAATATTGAAATTGATTATGTTTGAACAGGTAATGTCAGTACTCGCCGAAACAGATTGGGAACGCGATGTGTCCGAGTTGAGGCCTATACGAAACGAGCTGTGTGACCTCATGGACATCAAGAGGCCAGTCATGAAACAGAAGAACCCTACATAACTCACAATTAACCATTAAATAGGCATCTAAACTTGCTTGCTATGATCTGCGATATGAGATTAAATTTTTATTAAATACGATTCATTTGCTTGGCAGTATGAAACTGTTTCGAGAGTCTATGAATAGTACATTTCGGAATATTGACCGGAAAGGTTAATTATAACAGTAATGTGTAATTAATTTATGCAGAGTCTGATATAAAGATACGGACAACCGGGTCAATATTGCTAATCGTATAGTTTGTTATTGTATTATGCACGTTAACGTATTTTATTGGTCATTCAATGATAACGCTTATTTATCTGCGCTTAATGACAACTGAATATTGACTGTCAATAATTAAATTAAACGCCGATACATCTTTGTTCATATGCCTGTCTTTAGGCATGCGGATGGAAAATTGCTTACATGAAGATTTATAATTTTTGTATGGATTGATGGTGTGAGAGAAAGCATTTATGTTCTGTGTACTCAATGTACTAACAATATACTTATTTATTTTAATTATTGTGTTTTATTTCGTATTTGCCATAATGCGGTCCATTCTTTAGAAAAAAAAGGGGTAAAACTAGAAAGACATGTTAATTTCGGCCGTGATATTATTATAACTTTACATTATGTAATTTATAATACTAATTGGTATAAAAAAACATTCTCGTTCTTTGAAGTAATAAAACGATGAATATCCGATAAAGATTTTTATTACATGTAAATTATTGGCACATATCAGTGATATACCAAGGTCGTCTGTGAAATTCTCGCTTGAAGAATGGAACGTAGGTACACAATTCTGCAATTTAAATAGACAAATAGACCATAATTAGATGTTATGTTCAAATATTTCAGTGATGTTTATGAGTAGACATTCAGCCCAATATTTGAAGCTGCGCCGGGTCTTGTGGTGCTTCGGCTACAAGATTTGACCAAAATGTGGTGTATGACTTGAGCACAGTGCCACTGAAACAAAAACAATGATTAAGTATCTAGCACTGATACCTCAGAACACGTAAATAGAAAAGAAACGCAACCGTAACATACTTCCAAGCCCGGAAGGAGAGGAATGATTATGCCGGACTCGGCAGTCTCTGGGCCCGGACTTGTACACCAAGCCAGGATCCTAATTACACCGACACTACAGACTAAAAAACTCAAGGTTGCCTTCATGAACTAATGCGTTACGATTCTGGGGGTCCGAGTACCTCTTGATTGCTGCTGAAACCGGCTCTGTGCAATCCCATTTAGTACGTCTCTGAATCACCCAACCACCGACTATGCTTTGCATAACTTAATTCGCGGTGTCACCTACACTTTAGGCTGAATTTTTACCAGAAGTGAGCGAAGAAAATGAACGGTGTGCGAGTAAAAAACTGCCAATAACACAAGTTATTACATAATTTTATTATGGCGATAGACTCGCCCCCTATAACATCTGGAACGGAAATAAGCTCGTCGAAATGTAGGTCTTCTACTTCGCTAGTGCGCCTCTGCCTACCACTTCGACTAATACAGACATGAGCTTATGTACATATGTATTTCTCTGCTCGCATCGTTCACTGTGCTCCCACATCTCTGTAGGAAACGGATTACCGATAGGGATTTTGGGGCCCCGGAAATCTATTGTTATCCGCAATGTGTATTATCTATGGTATAGGTACGTATGTACTCTGCAATACCCACATTTATTTTGTAATATGAACGCAAGTAACAAAAGATTATCTAAAGGTCGCACTATGGGTCACAGAAACCACTAATCATCGCGACAGCTCGCATGTTACGTAAGTACGTAACCGTGTGTATATTGAGTGAAAGGAGTTATAGGGTACGCACGGGTCAAACACCTCATTATCAACTTCGACTCTAAAAACCATGTAAGGAAACACGAGCAATTAAACGTTTTGAATTAGACTTTTAACATTTTTTTCCAAAGTATACGTATGTTCTAAAAGCAGTTTACTCTTGCTTAATATAGGTACTGCCTTGAAATGCGAGTAATTATATGTGGTGTAAACTGCAATAACTATTTCTAATGACCTCGGACGTCTGGACATCAGTGTAGCATCCATTTAAAGTTTAGACGTTCACACGGCGGTGCGAATTGCGAACCAGTCTATTTGTGTATGAGCATCTCGGCTTCTTGTCGATGATTTATCAAATCACATCTAATGTAACAATTACAAAGTAGTTTATTGAAATGTGTTTTCGATAAAATGGAGACGAGGAGCGAAAGGTCCAAGTAGTGTTTTACCGACCTTTGTATCGAAGCGTTCAGAGAATGTGTAGTGGTACAGTAAATAAATAATGACAATTTAATGATTAGATTAAGTATTATATGCTACGCAATAGTCTATTTGAATCACCATATCTCAATCCGAATCTATGAATAGATGCCAAAACATTATCATAGCCCATATTTTGTACCTGCGTGGCATTCCAAATTTCAAAGTGTATGCAAGGTATGTACATACCTGATCATGCACAGTATAAGGATTTTTTTTACATTTCCAGAATCAACCGTTTAGCTGGTAGGGGGTGTGAAAATTTGACTCTAACAAAAATTATCAATAGCTTTAAGTAAGTATATATTTCGTAAACAAATTCTTTCGAAATGTATTTAAATAACGTATTCAACGATACCCCACATAATGAGATAACCGTGAAAAACTTTTCATCATCCAATTTACGTGTAAGGGAAATTTCATTTTACCTACCCTACAGAATTTTGTTTTAAAGATTTTTTGTTAATGTTGTTGATGTAAAAAGCAGCGATAGCTCAGTTGGGAATGGTACGGACTGACGAGACAAGTGTCGGAGGTTCGAGACCAACCCCAAAATGGAGCATACACCTCTGACTTTTCTATGTTAAGTGTATTTTCATTGTGAAATATCGCTTGCTATAACGGTGAAGGAAAACATCGTGAGGAAACCTGCATACCTGAGAATTTCTTCACAGGAATTTCGAAGGTATGTGAAGTCTACCAACCCGCATTAGGCCAGCGTGGTAGACTAAGGCTTAACCCCTCTCATTGGTAGAGGAGGCCCGTGCCCAGCAGTGGGACAGTAATATTACAGGGCTAATATTATTTTTATTATTTATGTTGTTGATGTGATCCCTCATAGGGGGTTGACGTCAGGCAGGCGGCCGGTCGTAAAAACTGAGCCAAATCCTCTTTGCAACATGCTTGAAAAAGTTTGTTGCGCCGACCCCACATTAAAGTGGGATAAGGGCAGGTAGAAAGAGTTAATGTTGTTGATGTGTATACCTATGCCAAATTCTAGTACTGATAGTCTCTGAACTAAACCGCGGACACACAGACAAACGGACATGACGAAACTATAAGGGTTCCTTATAAAAACCCTAAAAATCTATGCTTTACTTGGTATTTAAGTAAACTTACGTGAAATAAACTCTGCCGTGCGCGTCTGGCGGCGCTCGCCACACTAGAACAGCTCTCAACTTCTCCTTGGGGTCTGCATGTGTGATCGAGGAGCATTCTGGTAGCACTGTCGTGTTGGGAGTGTTTTCCCACGACCCTATCCATTGGTTCGTTTCTATGGAGCGTGCTTGCAAGAAGAAACCCTTAAACGGCTGCGCCCCTTCTATAGTTACTGAAATTATGTTTAATTATCGTTAATTAAGTTTCGTATGAATTAAAAAGTTAATAAATAACACCCAACAGTCACACACATAATCCTGACCCTACAGTAAGATATAAGACCTGTGTCGTGGGTATCAAAACTAAAAGAGACTTTCGGTCTCACAACAGTTAGACCTGATACAAATATATGTGTGTGGAAATATTTAGCTCGGTTAAAGTTAATGCATTGAATCGTCAACAAAAATATTTATGTCTTGACCATTTAATTTAGATTTTTCGAGTGGTAGAGAATTATGTGTCTACAGTATCTATGAATTGGCCGGCTCGATTGGTTTAATACCACTGTAGCACAAAAAACCGACTCATTTGCCAGTTTCTCCTATAAAAAATACGCTATTGCCAACCGCAATGGAGTCTGGCCAGTGTAGCCAGGGCAGCCCTTGTACCTACTACTCTTTTCTTTTCCTATTCCCATATCAAGTCCAAGGTCTGGCCAAAATTTCCCGAACACAGAACTTCTATAATTGACCTACCGTATTAAAACAAGAATCGAAAGCAATTGTTAAAATCGACGAGAATCGAAAGTAATCGTCAGAATCAATCTCAATCAAAACACCATAACGGTTTTCCACAGAAAACTGAACCGAATACTTCCATTCTCCATTACCTCTAGCTAAACCACTGGTACAAATAACATATCCAAATTATATAATATTAAAATATTATGGTAAACATCTTTATCGGTGATCCCTTTTCATATTGATAAACGCGACACTTAAAGCGAAGTGCACACAAGTCATGTTGACGCGTGTTATTTTTTATTACAAGTACATAATTGATGCTGTTTTTAAAACTACTTTTCTCTAAATAGTTGTAACTTGTAACACTATTTCCATCGATTTGTAACCGGTTGATCCACCATAGGTCTCTTGACCTACAATACCATGTGTAATGTGTATTAGGTTTGCGTAACTTACATCCGGTAGAGTTATGTGTATTAACTAAGTATGAACCCAGCGCAAGACTACTATTTCCACATTATTTTTTATGTCGCCATTCACGCCAGTAAGTTTATTTTTTAAATATTTCGTATTGCCATTTGTGTACCTACATACCTACATAATCCTTATATTCGAAAGTTATCATGTCGGTTTCTATTTCATTTATTCTATTGTTATAAAGTTCATCTTTGGGCTGCTAGGTAATGAGTAAGTATACTTTTCAAATGGAAGTATATTCTAACATAACACTAATTCAATTTGTCAAGATAGTTTAATATTTAATTGTTTAGTTACTGGATAAAAAGTTTAAATAAACCAACCTGTGATGGGTGTGTTTGGTCCATAGGTTGCTGACGAAGCTACTATCCTGTAGGGTAAAGTCGAAGGGTGCTGTGTTCTATGTTGGCCATGGTTTGGTTGATTAAATCGTTCCTTCACGCACGCATCTATAGGCGCTCCGTCAGGGAAACTTTGAACACCACAGCACAAAACCATTGCCACAAACAATTTGGACAACATTATAACTTAATTGAAAGGTAACGGTTTAACTGTTAAAGATCTCGCATTCGACTGTGTATAAAACTGCAGCGCACTCACTTTTGTAAGCGGTGGTAATAAGGATCTAGATCTTGAACAAATTGACAGATAAATTTATGTTCGTCAGAGGTTGAGGTGTGCCGAAACAGACGTACCTCATATTGCGCAAATATGTTACTACCAGTCTATAGATGAACCTACCTTATTCATTGGGCATTTTGCACACATGCATTTTGTAGAGTATTGTACAACTATAAATAAAACCAGTATAAACATGGCCTTAATTTTATTATATGAAATATTTGTAGTTTCGCAATTTCTGATTAGAAACCCAAATGTAAAAAATTGGCTAACCTTCACTTTGTGTAACAATAACAATATCATTTGGTATACTATGATACAGTCTTTAAATGAAATAAATAACTTTAATCTTAATTACATTGAAATGAGTTACCTACATTAAAATATCTACATAAGTTCTTTATTAATCTATAAAAATAATTTTATCCTGGTTTCCTCTATTTGGGCATAACAAGTTGGGATCTAACTGCTTTATATCAACGTCGTTGGTCGCAATATACTGCATTATTTCGTCGAGCATGTCATCGGTATATTTACAATGAATGTCTTCTTTTTCATTTTCTAATCCAGTATTATCAACTCTACAGCAATCTATTTCGTGCAGATGGTTTTCAAAGTCACTATTTACTGTATAATTATTCTTAACTGGCTGTCCTCGAATCTCCTTTATTTCTTGAAGTTTGGGATGGTTAGGAAATCGTCTTTCGAGATATTTAGTTTCATAATCATTCAAAGAATTGTTATAAACACTACTTGAAGGAGAAGATATGCATCGAATCCAATCTTGACATTCTATGGAAACACTGGACGCATTAGTAAAGTTATAGTAATCTTCGTTTCTATCATTTCTGTGCGGGATAATTACAGAGTCATTGTCAACGTCGGAGCGTTCCAAAGAATCATATGCCTCATTGCATACCCCATTTTGTATAGTTTCATACACCGGGTCCAATATTTCAGCTAATCGTTCACTTGCTTGTATTGATATTATTTCCGCAACATGTAGCTTTGGCTTTATTGTAGCATAGTGTTCTTTGTTGTTTTCTTCATTAGTAGAAGGTAATCCTGTACTGCAAGTAATCCTTCGACCAGAATTAGGATCAGAGCTCATACGAGGATAATTGGAATCTCTTCGAATACGTGACACTACAGCGATTTCAGTTTTCTTGTAAGTGGATTTGATTAATCCGTGAACCTAAAATAGGACACATAGTATAGATAAGTGTCAATGGTAAACACCAAAGTGTTATTCATCTATTATCGAAAACAAAAATATTTTCAACAAAACAGATAACGCGAAACATTTATCATATTATTTTCTTTTTTTGTTTGATATTAATGAATATAAACAAAACAATGTGTTGATAAATGTGTTCCAACAACCTTCCTGAGATATTCTATAGAAATTAGTACTGCAATATGGGGCACGATGCAGATGCTCACCTCTTTGTTAATATAACAATACAGCATAGCTACAATAAATCCTTGCAAGCCTTCGATGGTATACGCGATGTAATAGTAAATCTGCTCCCATTTACAATCAGTGGTGTTTGGTCTTATAGCGGTCAACAGGAACTGTGTACCAAATAGCGGCATCAGGAATAAAGTAGTTTTCGCTGTACTCCTGAAAATAAGTAATAAAAGGGTTAATTAACGTAAATATCAATCTCTTTTTTAATCTAGCTTATATACTTAGATCTTATTTATATTTTCAATAATTATTTCTCATTTTTTATTATTATTATACTAGGTATATTATTTTCTACCCACATTTGGGCCACCAGCGACCTTCGGTTTGCTGCAATCGTTTACGTCAATGTACTCTGAAATGGTGTTGAGCAATCGTATTGCCCACGACAAAGGATCTTTAAAAATGTTTGTTCTCTTGGTGGGTGAGTATAGCGGAACCTATAGGGGAAGAACCTATATCATATCTCTTCTAATCGCAACAAGAATAAAAAAATAAATGGATAGGTACCTACTTTCCTGTATTATGATTATGAAAGATTAAAATACCTATTGTTTGATATTATAACATCTACTAGCCCTAACTTTGACTTACGTAAGCTAAGGCCAAGGTCTTTTAACTTTAAATTATTATTTATTTGCTGTTAGATAACATTTTTATGTAATGAATCACTTTATTTTATCGGGTTTTATAACTAAGCCAAAGTTAAAAGTAACTTGTCAAATTGCGATAACTTAGGTGCATGTAGAAACTAGTGATGTAAATTATCGATTATGAAAAATAATCGATTATCCACATCACTAGTGAAAACATTTAGAAATTAAATGTTGTCGAAAATTAAAGCTTTCTAAGATACTTAAGTGAGATTTGAGTTACTTAGTTAACGAGTAGTTTTGGAATCTGGAATTTGGAATAATATATCTAACTATTATACCTGCCTGATTATACTTTCCATCTGATCCTACTCAATGCGGCGACAGCTAATGTTGCAAAAAGGATTTTAACGGCGGCTAATGGTTTTGTATTTACTATTTTTACTAACTTGTACTCGTTTCAAGACACTTAGGTATATTAAAAATATAACTACCTCTATATCATACAGAATATTATGTTAATATTTTATCTGTGATGTCAGGTCACATTTTAATTATCAGCTACATATACATATGTATTGACATTAAAAACCGACTCTTAATATAATTAACCAGAATTCGTCAATTTTATATCATACGAGTATTATCGTACAAATAGCGGATCCGCTTATTTTTCATTCTTCCGAATTTACAATATCTAACTTGCGTTAGATAACATTGACCTAAACACAAGTTTATGAATTATTATGATATAAATTAGGGAAAACATTCACAGATAATGACGTTATTTTTTATGATCAAAGTATGTAGATATGTTAATCTTTTTCTCGAACTTGTCTTTTTATTGTCAGAACGTGCCATTTGGAAGTAATTATACGTACCCAAGTATTAAAGTATTGTACATCTATTGTAACTCTTCTCCCACCTACCCTTATTCTACTCGAATATGGGATCAAGGGAACACAGTTTCTAAAGCATGTTGCAGAAAGAATTCATATTAAGTTTCATGATCTGGGGGGTTGCCACCACGTCTTATAGCAGTATTATTATATTTATTTTTTGTTTTTCTTTTTGTACGGGAATACTGCTATAAGATGTTGTGGTAACCCCCTTGCTTGATGCCTATCTGACGTTAACTTCCTGTGCACATCCAGTCCGAGGGAACCGTGTTAACAACTCTCGTTGTCCGTCCAGCCCGCCTAGTATGCGTGCCACGAGATATCTCGATAATCGACTGTCGAGGTGTTGTCTACAATATTGTATGAAGATAAACGAGGACGCATGTTAGTGTCCGTAGACAAATAGACCGGTTATAACAGGACAAAAAGCGTAGACAAAATGTTCTCGTGGCACGCATGCTAGGCGGGCTGGGGTTCAATCTCAGGATCACAAGTCATAACCCGTATGCTACCGCTAGATCAAAGAGACAATATAGCATGTATTTTTACGTCACTAAAATATTTTTATACTTACAGCTGATTGGCATTCTCGCTGTTCCTGATTTTAGTAAGTAATACTCGCAACACGTCGACAAATAAGACAGTGTTTACAAGAAGTATGGTGATCCTCGGAGCGTCTAGTATCCATTGCACATGATCTATTGTGTACACAAGCCAACATGAGTGGTCATTGTGAACTGCCATCACTGCTGCCCAAGCTATTACCGGCGCTGTCGCTAATACTGAAAATATAAGAAAATACATACACTTGTATACATATGTATAATAGTGGCTACCCCACTCAATGTGAGATCGACATAACCAATTTCAAAGTATGGTGCAGTAATGATTCGTCTTTGTTTTTATGACCGCACGTGTGCCAGACGTCATCCCTCTGAGTTCCGGACCTCTTAGTCCACCCCTCATATACACTGTCAACAGACCATCATTACTCCAATTCAGTAAATACGCAATCTAGTGGTAAAATTTAAAATTTCGTAAGGCTCATAGTTTTTGAATAATGGGAACTTGAATTTGTGACAAAAACATTTTTTCTGGCTTATTGGGTAAGCTGCAGTACATTTGCAAACTACCTATGGGATAATTAATATATTTTTAGCATACACAGAGCTATGCTAATTGCGGCGATTTACAGGTCGCAAACCTTTTTTAATATCCCCATGTTTATTAGTTGAAAAAAAAGTTAAATTTTTATTATTTTACTTTACAATTACGCTTTAAATCGATCCCGACCG
Source organism: Clanis bilineata (assembly GCA_036417725.1). Taxonomy (NCBI): domain Eukaryota; kingdom Metazoa; phylum Arthropoda; class Insecta; order Lepidoptera; family Sphingidae; genus Clanis; species Clanis bilineata. Next base: position 8,309,685 of record CM071145.1, on the reverse strand, counting down.
AATTGTTATTGATACATACCAACTTTATGAAACAACCAGTATAAGTCACATATGCTTTAAAACAGCAGCAACACTATACGAGTACGTACATAACATTATATTATTACAGTACTGTAGTCTATGTGCAAGGCTCTGCAGTGCGCTCATATCAAGACATAAATAAAACTGCTTTTCATTAACTAGTGCCCAATAATTAGTCATTACACTGGGCACATAATGTATTTTTAACATAACTAAGTATTTATTACGTTTTATTTGTGTATTTATCATAATGTCCAAGCACGCGACAGTTACGTCACTCTGTGAGGTCTAGGCACGGACGGGTCTAGGTTATCAACACGAGTATATAATAGTACGTATTAAATACATACCGATATAACTACTCGAGCCTCAAAGGCAGACAAATCTTCGAATACAAGAGAAAAATTACTAACTGATTTTGACTTTATACTTTATTCTATAACTAACAATTATACTGTATTCTCCCTCTATTACTATGTATTACTATTATTTATTATAATATTATATTGCCATGCCCAATATGATTCACGATTCAGTACCAAATGTTCATACACTTAAGGTCGCCTTATGTCGTTTAAGGCCGCCTTATCTGTCAAAATTGTATGGCGAAAAACAACGTAAGGAGCCGTTAAAGTTGAGCAGCGTTTGACCATTCGGCCGATAATGTTATAACAACTTTGTAAACAATAATTATTGTGGAGTGCAATAAATTTAATTTGAATTTAACTGTTGTCACTTCCTTGGTCTACTAGCAGCATATATGACCGGGAGGTCCTGGGTTCAATTCCCAGATCGGGAAGAGTATTTTTCTAACACGAATTTCCCGGGACTGGATCTCTCAGAGGGGGTTGAACGTCAGGCAGGAAGCTGGTCGTAAGAACTAAGCCAAATCCTTTTCGCAACATGCTTCAAAGTGTTACGCCGACCCCACATTAAAGTGGAAAAGGGCAGATAGAATGAAAGACTGTATTGAATAACTAAGTAGGAACTGTAATTAATTATAAATTATGTTATTTTGATAATGTACAAACCAGCTCCAATTCCATATAGCCATTTCATATTCAGCTTTTGTTTGAAAACTGCTACGATTAACCGATGTAAGTATATTCCCTCAAATAACATTGCTATAAAGACTGCATTGGCTGCAACTCTCTCGGCCACCGCAAGCACTCGACAAGCCAAGCCATGTGTAGACATCACAGTATCACCAGTATTCGTTAGTTCGTCAATGTAAATCTGAAATATTCGTAATAGAAGTATTTATTACCTGATTTAGACCATACATATGATGATTATTGATATCTACCAATTACATTAACAGAATTTTTGGCTCTAAAAAATATTTTGTCAAAGTGATTGATATAAGATAGCAGATATTGATTTGTTGATTTGTTTGACTAAAATGTTGGTTACAAAGATAAATCTGCGCTAATATAATAACATAACATAACAACATAGCTCACGCCTGTTTCCTCGGAGGGGTAGGCAGAGGCGCACTAGCGAACTAGTACAGCCACATTTCGCCGAGCTTAATTTCAAGGCACAATTTCCAGACTCCAGGCTGATATGAAAAAATCCAATACCACTTTGCCCGACCCGGGGATCGAACCCGAGACCTCAGGACGGTAGTCGTACCGAAATACAACCACGCCACCGAGGCAGTCTAATATAATAGTCATAATAAATATCAGCTAATATAATAATAAATATGTATATCAAAAAATAAAAAATTACCTCACTTCTGCTGACGATCACAAGGATGTTTCTGATGATGATTGCAATGAGCAAGTTTCTGTGTAAAGCGACTCGGGTGATGCGAAGCCTTTTATAGAAGAAGAAGATGAAGATCGCAGGCAGACAACAAATTATAGAGAAGGCTAACATAGCAATATGGAAACGATATCGGCGTAGAAGTCGCGGAGTAATGCTGCACGTAGTGTAGTCTGTTTGAATAGCCCATGTCCCATTGGCGAAGCATTCTTTGCTACTGAAATCTGACAAAACAATAAAGATAGGTACGTACATACATAGACTCACGCCTATAGTCCCGAAGAGGTATGCAGAGGCGAATTCGAAAACTAGATCACCCACATTTTGCTGAGCTGGCGTCTCATGTGATATAGGTCTGTCCTACAACATCCAAACCCGAAACAAATATCCGTGGAGCATACAAATATTTGTCTAGGGGCAGCAATCGAACCGCGGCCTCGCGGACTACACGCTGGTCTGCCCCGGAAGCTGTCTAATAAATAAATGGATATTCGACCGTATACCAGATGCTGCGGATTCTATGCCTTCCACGATAACATATTTGCTAGAATCACAAATATCTACTTTGAGATAATAAGTCCTTACGATTAATATTATTTACTCTAAAGATTGGTGCTCCAATATGCTTCCAACATTGAAAGAAAGAAAGTTAGTTGGACATTCAATACATTATTTCATGGTAGTTCCTTCCTCATAAATGATAATCCTAGTGTCGAGTGTATGTGTGACTAACTTACGATGGCACGATGGCCCCGAATTGGAGTAGGCGAATTCAGAACATACAGCCGATGACGTGGTGTCGGAGTCAGCTTCCTGCCAGCATGTCCAGCCGTCGAATGTTGCCTCACATTGGTTCGGATCTGAAGGCCGGAAATTTTGAAATTGTACTAACATTATTGGTGAGTATTTCAACATAAAATCTGGTTAAAGTTTATGGTGGAATATGACATTAATCGTAAGTAATATGTACACAGATATTTTGAAATTATACTAACATTATTGGTAAGTATTTCAATATAAAATCTGGTTAAAGTTTATGGTGGAATATGACATTAATCGTAAGTAATAAGTACACAGATTGGTAGGTAGGTATAGAGAAATGAACTTTGATTATGTAGTAAAAATATTATTTAGTTTAGAGGCAGTCAAATATTAGATAGGTACCTACTATTGTAATAATCTTTTCTTTCTTTTTTGATCCAATGTGCGCCATCTCCTTTGAATGTCATCGCTATACCTGTATGTGAAAAGGAGTTATGCAAGTATATGTATGTACCTATATATTTACCTGTATTATTTACATTTCGCATGTAGTGACTGCAGCAGTCCCTCGCTGCATAAAAGCACCTTTCCCATCGGCCTTGAGCAGAAGGAATCAACGCTTCATTTACTATTCTGGACACTTCCACCAGTCCTGGATCAAACGGATAACAGCCACAAATGCCATCTTCTTTCGGCTGTAATTAATAATTGTTGTTGAGTCTCTTTTACCCAGTTTCTTGACGGCTTAGCTGCCTGTCTTTACCGGCGATTGCACTTCGTACAAGACAAGTGTGTTGGGAACTTTAGCGGAACCGAAATCATAAAATTAATCTGTTTTAAAAATCCTATTCTATGTGTTTATTAATAATTTCCATTACAATATGAATCGATGTTTCTCGGTCCATGCCGACTTGGTCACAACGTAAATTAATTACTCCAAAGATATAAGGCCGATACCTATGATCTGAAGATTTTCATCAAGATCGTATTTATTAACTTTTTGTGCAAAGTTGACAAGTGCTTCTTTGACCTAATACGAGTATATAGGTAAACGATAGATACACGTTAATAATAACTTTTGTAGTATTGTGGGCTACACGTAACAGTAGCCTACATTGACATGTGACATCGATAAAATGTTACAAGGAATCCAAAATCCTAAATCTTTGTAGCAGCACAGTGCATTCTTGAACAATGACGCATATCAAAAATATGTGTGAACCAATCTTGGATTTGTTTTTTACCCTCGTGAACCACTTACTTGTGCGCGGTACTTAAGTGATTCGTTAATAGTTAAGTTTGGTATTTTCAACGTATTCTTTGTTCCCTATGCATTCCTTTGTATTTGATTTGTTATGTTAATAAATATTTGGTGAGAGTGAGAGGCACAGCAACCCCTTACGGGATAGAGCAGTAAAGCGATCTCAGACTAGCCACCTTAAATACGGTGTCAGAAAATTCAGTAGACAGTATTCCATTTGCATTGATCGTGCATTGACCGCGCACGCATAGTTTGCCACACAGTATTCCATTTGCATTGATCGCGCACGCATAGTTCGCCACACAGTATTCCATTTGCATTGACCGCGCACGCATAGTTTGCCACACAGTATTCCATTTGCATTGATCGCGCACGCATAGTTTGCCACACAGTATTCCATTTGCATTGATCACGCACGCATAGTTCGCCACACAGTATTCCATTTGCATTGATCGCGCACGCATAGTTTGCCAAACAGTATTCCATTTGCATTGATCGCGCACGCATAGTTCGCCACACAGTATTCCATTTGCATTGATCGCGCACGCATAGTTTGCCACACAGTATTCCATTTGCATTGATCGCGCACGCATAGTTTGCCTCTCTGAATCGCTCACACTTTACTGGCACCTAAGTCTTTTCATTAACCATCAACATTACACGGTACGAGACAACTGCCAAATTGGTGACCCCGACGTGATTCGCATCCGACGTGATTTGCAACCGCCGTGATTCGCAACCGACGTGATTTGCAACCGACGTGATTCGGAACCTACGAGATTCGCAACCCACGAGATTCGCAACCCATGAGAGCGACGCCGAACATCTGCAGCCAACACCGGATCTCCAGCCGACCAACAACATCGTCGCCACATACCACATCACCATGCATCACTTCCTTACGGCCAGTCAGCACTCAGCAACGCTTCGCCAGCCAGCACTACAACAAGGCTCAAAGGATCCACGCTCATGCCGACAAAGCAAGCCTGGTACTTTCGCCACTCTCAACGCGACTACGGCACCGACGTCACAGCACGACTGCGCTACAGCCGGTTCATCCACGGGCAGCACTCGCCGGCTCTCGCAGTGCAACCACGTGACACGCCTCATCGATACTTCGCACTATTCCGACTCACTGGAATGTCGCGACAATGCTCCCGACTCACTGGGACACTCGCACAACTGCGCACTGGCACTGGCAAAGTTTCTCAAGCATCCCGGGGGAAGTGATACGGCGACATCTCTGCAACACGCACCGAATTGTGATACGCAAGCGATATAATCGATGCAAATGGAATATTCACAGCAACCGCAACTACATAGTCCACTCACGACTCAACGGACCCTACCACATCATCACTCTCACCTGTTCAACAAAAAAAATATGGACTACAGTAATACCGAATGAATCAGCACATCTGTACCTACAACCAAGAGAACATCACCGACACTTCACAGCACAATGCATCTGCTGCCACAACCAGCGACATCGAACCGCGATCGACCGAGGTAGTGCGATAGCCGCCAACGCAGCCCTACGTCACACGGTCAGGACGCCAGATGAAACCCTCCGTACGCTTCGCTTGAGGGGGAGTATTGTAGCAGCACAGTGCATTCTTGAACAATGACGCATATCAAAAATATGTGTGAACCGATCTTGGATTTGTTTTTTACCCGTGTGAACCACTTACTTGTGCGCGGTACTTAAGTGATTCGTTAATAGTTAAGTTTGGTATTTTCAACGTATTCTTTGTTCCCTATGCATTCCTTTGTATTTGATTTGTTATGTTAATAAATATTTGGTGAGAGTGAGAGGCACAGCAACCCCTTACGGGATTGAGCAGTAAAGCGATCTCAGACTAGCCACCTTAAATACGGTGTCAGAAAATTCAGTAGACAGTATTCCATTTGCATTGATCGTGCATTGACCGCCCACGCATAGTTTGCCACACAGTATTCCATTTGCATTGATCGCGCACGCATAGTTCGCCACACAGTATTCCATTTGCATTGATCGCGCACGCATAGTTCGCCACACAGTATTCCATTTGCATTGATCGCGCACGCATAGTTTGCCACACAGTATTCCATTTGCATTGATCGCGCACACATAGTTCGCCACACAGTATTCCATTTGCATTGATCGCGCACGCATAGTTTGCCACACAGTATTCCATTTGCATTGATCGCGCACGCATAGTTTGCCTCTCTGAATCGCTCACACTTTACTGGCACCTAAGTCTTTTCATTAACCATCAACATTACACGGTACGAGACAACTGCCAAATCTTCAACAATTTGTTTTTTCAAAAAGGCTTATTCAGGATAAAACTGGTCGCTGTTCATACACACCAACTAGGCAGTTCTATTTTTGTGTCCCATTACTTTGTAAAATAGAATAGAAATTATAAGTAGGCAATTAATAATTTTTAGGTAATTAATGGATAACATAATTATCTTTTGGTACTTGGTAGAGACTGAAGATGGATGTTATCACTAGCAGTTTTTGACAGATAATCACTATTTTTTTACACAATCAGTCAATTAAGTGGCGTCAAAGGCGGTTATATCATGTACTACTAGCTACTATTAGAAACGATTGGAAATCAACCGCACTGATAAAGGCTTGTTTTATTAAAGTACTTATAAGCGTCCAAGAATATGTTTGTAAGGTTTTTTACGGGTTTTGTAGGTACTGTGGTTTTTAATTCAGTATTATGAAATTAGAAATACCTTTGTGAGTTTGATTGAATTTATTCCTGAAAAATCATTACTTACAAGTTCCAAGCACGGAGCAAACCAATTGCCATAGAAGCAACCAGCCGTCAAGTTAATGGGGTTAAATCCACCTTCGTAGAGGAAATCAGGAGTGAACAGCAGACAACCTCGTCCCGCCACCCATCGGAATACTTGCTCGTGATGTCGCACATTGCGATAATTACATGTCTTACGTGCATCCGGAGGCACGACATCTGGTGGTTCCTGCAACATGTAGATAAGTGCGCAGTTTTATCAGTATCAGGCAGTGACCACGACATGACATTGCCAAATTGTAAAATAATCAGCACAAAACATACATACATATAAATAACATACATATAACAACTCAGATTTAATTAATTTTGTCGAACATTAATCAATAGTACCTAAGTACATACATACACTTTAATTTTAGTATTTACAAAAGTACAAGTCACAGTCATAAAATATACAGCTCAGTGTTGATTCAATCTTTTATTGTGGTTGTCAGATATACCAGGGAGTTTTTCTACTTGAGTCACAATTTCCTAAATAGAATCCGCGTCGCGGCCAGTACGACTGGTTTCACTAAGGAGCTGTTCCCAGAGTTTTTGCATTTCCAGAGACTCGCTGAGTTTTCTTGCTTAGCGTCAATAAATGCGTACCGTTGTCGATCGTGGCTTACAGGAGTTACAGTGGCAAGTGTGTGTGTGTGTGTGTGTGTGTGGTGGATATTAATAAACTAAGCTCGGCGAAATGTGGGTGTTCTAGTTCGCTAGTGCGCCTCTGCCTACCCCTTCGGGGATACAGGCGTGAGCTTATGTTATATTAATAATCATAAGTTTAAAAACTTAACAGACCGACTTCAAATCCGATCGTGACCAAATTTATATGGGACCACCCTTGAAATAAGCTCTATCGAAGACAGATTTTTGAAAATCGGTCCACATTTGGCGAAGATATTGCGTAACATACATAAAAAAATACAGACGAATTGAGGACCTCCTCCTTTTTGGAAATCGGTCGAAAAAGGAGCTGTCCGGTCTCTACGACTCTACGCCATGGAAGTCAAGTCGAAAGCTAAGAAATAGCCACGAAATTCAATATTATTGTTTATTGTAAATTGCAGCTCGATATATTGTTATAATATTGATGAAAATCATTTTGCGCATATAATTACAGTATGTCTACTGTATTATAGTCATAATAATTATCATAGTTATAAACTGTGGATGGGAATGAGAACTGGATGATGGCACGACACCCAAAGTGGTTCTGAGAGACATTCTCCCTTTCTCTCAGAGAGGGGTCTATGGCAGGCAGGCAGTTAGTCGTAAAAACTAAGCTAAATCCTTTTTCTGTCATGCTTAAAAATGTGTAGGTAGTTTATTCCCTATACTAAAACTTACTGCAACTTAACTAGAAAAGCACACAATCGACACATGTTATTTTATATTCCAACTTTCCGAGTAAAACATGCCGATGACATCCTGATTGTTGTTAGATTATCAGAATTGATTATTTACTCAACATCGCGGTAAACCTACTTACTTTTGTATTGTAGCTTTTACATATTGTGATTTTGCATTCGATTTTTTTGCAATGGATTCTAGGCTGGTGCAAGCATGTATCGCCCTTTCTATTCAAATTAGAATCGGTGTTGTTTGGCTAGGATTTGTGTCTTGTCGAATCTAAGGTAATATTTGACTCTTTCCACGAAATATTCCGCAATTAAAGATTTCGGAAGTAAAAATGTCTTCATTTTTACTCGCGTCAGAATCCCTTTTATTTGCGAAACTTTAAGGCTACCTACCTACCTACCTCAAACCTCCAACATTATGTTTCGCTCAATTTTTATGGCTTCACCGCATCTACTCTATTGGCATATTTTGGTCATTCATTCATTACTAGTATTGTTACTTACATCAAAATAAATTAATATGCACCTTAGCTAAGGACACTCGAGTCAAAGTGAAAGTGCATAATATTTTCTTGAAATTTCGATGGTGTTCAAAATGATTTAACTCGTTCAGTTCTGTTTATCACGATTATTTCTTGATAATCGATATATTATGATAGCATATAAATGTTATCATTATTGGAATTGAAAGTACAGTCCGCATCATCTCGAAAAAACTATCCGGGTATGGTGCTTGGTAAAAATATTTTCATAAATTTTAAGGGTTTTAAGAGACAATCTCTTTAACACTTCACGATATGCTCACGACTGCCTCGGTGGCGTGGTGGTATTTCGGTACGACTACGGTTCTGAGGTCTCGGGTTCGATCCCCGGGTCGGGCAAAGTGATATTGGATTGTTTCCATATCAGCCCGGAGTCTGGAATTTGTGCCCGATATGGCGATAGGCTCGCCCCCTATCACATCTGGGACGGAACTAAGCTCGGCGAAATGTGGGTGTACTAGTTCGCTAGTGCGCCTCTGCCTACCCCTTCGGGGATACAGGCGTGAGCTTATGTTATGTTAACTTCACGATATTTTTATGATGGATTTATTTACTATAATAATAGACACTCACGAGTTACGATACCAAAAGAATGCGTTGCGAAAGTCTCTGGTTGCGAATCAAAAAGAAAAGGAATGAGGATGGCCCGAATGGAAGGGTTGATTTTGGCCTCCGGAAATCTCACTTAGCGAGCTGTTACATCTATTTCTGTGAGACGATAGTAAAACCGGTCGAGTCGGCCCATTTACGCTTTAGACATAAACGTCTCTACAACGTGGCTCTACCACTCAGAAGCCTTTGTTCTTAGATAACATTTGGTTTTGACTATAATTTCTTAGTAAATAATAATATTTAAACACTTTTTATCAAGACATAATTTATAATCGAATTCTTTACAACAGCATGTGTCAGTGTGTTTTCGTTCGTGTATTTCAAGTATTTCAATTTATCAAAGTACTTCGATAATGCTTGTATCGTTTTGGCTTTCGACCATCTTTTTTGGCAAAAATGGCTCTACAAATTTAAATGGAAAATAATGACGAAACTATCGGAGTGTATGCAGTTAAGGACCACTTCTTGCTCCACGGTATAATCAACGAGATCAGAAACCAAGGATTTTAATATCCCACCTATTTGGGGTCGACGCAACAAACTTTAGTGTACTACTAACAAACATGTTGCGGAAAGGATTCGTCTTAGTTTTTATATCAGACTGCCTGCCTGACTTCAACACCCTCTGGAGGATCTAGTCCCGGGCAAATCAAATAAGAAAAATCTTTTGATGGACCCGGGAATCGAAAACCAGGTCCTCCCGATCGACAGCCCATATATGCTGCCACTAAACCAAGGAGGTTATATCTATACATAATATTGTATATTATTCTATTTCACTTTATATCGACATTCGACAACGTAATCTCTACGTTTTATAAGAGCGTGATTTGATCACTAACTTAATTAAATAAATAAATAAATCACTAATTTAACTGCATACAATATATTATTAGTTTAAACAAATTATTCGTAAATATTCAAGTTCTTACCCAGATTTAATATACTAACTAACATCAGAATCGTTTTCTATACTCCGTACCCAAGAAATCTTCCCTGACAAACATAGCGGTGAAACATGTATTAGTTGGGGCGAAATGTATCGTTTGGGAACTTTTGCCATACATTATAATGTCCCAGGGTTATTTTGACGAGCAACCTGAACCTAGTTCTTTGTTTTTTTTTTAAATGGTTTCCACATAAACCTAGTTAAGTACTTTTAATCGGTCTTCAAAAGTGAAGAACAATGTCAAAGCTTACCTCACATACATAGATATTACGTCTCTCACAGTTCGGCTGGTTGGCAGAAATTGCGAGGCGAGTGTCACGCTGATGCCATTCCTCAAATTCTAGTTCAACAGGATCAATAGCGTCATCTAAGAGACCATCCACCTTAAAATTTCATTACTATTATAGTTCAAAATTATTAATACACCATCATCATCATCATCATCATTAGCCGTACGACGTCCACTGCTGAACATAGGCCTCCTCCAAAGATTTCTAGATCGACCTGTTGCAAGCGGCCTGCATCCAGCGACCTTTATCAGGTCGTCGGTTCACCGACGCTGCGCTTGCCGGTACGTGGTCTCCACTCGAGAACTTTTCTGACCCATCGGCTATCAGTTCTACGAACTATGTGCCCTGCCCACTGCCACATCAACTTGCTAATCCTCTGGGCTATGTCGGTGACTTTCGTTCTTCTACGGATCTCCTCATTCCTAATTTGATCACGTAGAGAACACCGAGCATAGCCTTCTCCATAGCGCACATAAATACATATAAACAAACATATTATTTAAAATTAGTTTATTCTTGATTACTCATCCCTCAGAGGGGGTTGACGTCAGGCAGGCAGCCGGTAGTTAAAAACTTTGCGAAATCCATTCTGCAACATGCTTGAAAAAGTGTGTTGCGCCGACTCCACATTAAGGTGGGACAAGGGCAGGTACAAAGTTTATTCTTGATTACCTGAGTACTTCGGCATATAAAAGTCCATAAAGTAATAATGTCCAATATTTTATTCCGTCCAAGCATATTTAAAACACACACAACCGGGAAATTGGTCCATAATGAAACACGTTAACACGAAAGCACTCTCACCAAACTTAGTTCACTAAAATAATCCAAAATTAATTTGAAGACACTTGCACTAACTGGCTCGTGTACAAGACAACAGTATCAAACATTCCGACGCGAAGAAAATCCATAACAGCTTTTGTCAATTGTCTTCATCATACTGTATTTTGATTCGTGGCGACAATCGAACTAATAATTGCGCTAAACAATCCGATGTTTACAAATTATCTGCCTCCACAATCTAAAGATATCCGAAGATTAATACATATGTATTACGCTGTGATTGGAGTGAATAAATTCGTCAGAATGCAAAACATGTAGTATGTATATATTCAATGAAAAATCATAAATGTATAATTTTGTGCCATTATCTTATCACAAATGTGATTTTTATTTTAAGTAAGTGTTAATCATTGTGATAAAATTTCTACAAAGATTTCGACATTGTCTTAAACGAATTTAATCAACAGGTTCAGTAACGCATAGCTTGGTATAATCTATGATCATGGATTAGGATGAATGAATACGGTCTACCGTTTATGACAGAAATCAATCAGAATTGAGAACAGATGCGTTTAACTAGCTATTGCATTGCTATAAACTTTTGCCGTAAATTCTCAAAAGGCGTAAATGCTTGATACTTCTTTTAGGAGGCGAAGTATAATATACATATATAGGAACATGTAGATATTTATGCATATATATAGATCGATAAATATTTATCGATCTATGTACACATTTCAATCATAATAATTCATAAGGAAAAATAATAATATCATCATCATCATCATCATCATCAGCCATAGGACGTCCACTGCTGAACATAGGCCTCCCCCAAATAATATAATATAATAATAATATTAGCCCTGTAATATTACTGTCCCACTGCTGGGCACTGGACTCCTCTATTAATGGGAGGGCTTAGGCCTTAGTCTACCACGCTGGCCTAATGCGGGTTGGTAGATTTCACATACCTTCGAAATTCACGTAAAGAAGTTCTCGGCTATGCAGGTTTCCTCACGATGTTTTCCTTCACCGTTATAGCAAGCGATATTTTACAATGAAAATACACTTAACATAGAAAAGTCAGAGGTGTAGGCTCCATTTCGGGGTAGGTCTCGAACCTCCGACCGATAAGGAAAAAATGTAGCAATAATCGATTCTTTGAAAGAGATTATTTCCTGCATACGCTAAATAGAATAATAGTACATTGATCTAATAATACCTCAACAATTCAAGATAGCGTTTGAATCAAACAACAATGTCGTTTTTAGACGATAACATCTAAGTTTTTACATATTTTACCTACGCTTAGTACAGGTTACGGGTAAAAATCAGTAGTCTATTTTCGTCTGACAACGCGCTGCTGATTTTCAATAGGATGAAACAACAAACAATAGATATGCGTACATTTTGAGATTCTTCGCTGGTAATGTGTGAGCAGATATTGTAATTTCAAACTATACGAGTAGCGGAACTTATTCTAGAGGACTACTATCTTGGTCCATTCTTCCGGTAACATAGCAAATAGCATACATTTTAATTATGTATATTATATCTGATATACATAAAATTATACATAAGCTAGGTACTAGGTAGGCGGAACACAACTAGTGCAACCATATTTCCATCCCGCCTAATGTGTGTATTTTTGAATTAAAAAATCTAACTAATTTATAATTTCCCAACATGGTCTTTGAGTCTCGTACTTCACGATTTTCAACCTAAGTGCCCGCCACTAAGCCAATTAGGAGTATGTACATACCTAATTACCTAGTAAAATAAACATTAATAAGGCTATGTACCTAATATTAAAAAAAAAGGTGTTATATTACTTGAGTGGTAGAGCCACTCTGTAGACATTACCGTCTACAGCACGAATGGGCCGGCTCGACCGGTTAGATACCACTGTCACACAGAAAACCGACGTAAAGTGGCAGCTTACTGTCGCGTTTCGTTCGGTGAGTGAGATTTCCGGTGCCCCATTTCCCCCCTCCCTTTCCCAATCCCTTTTTCCTCCCCTTCCATTCCCTCCTTTTAGATTGGCAACGCTCCCATGATACTTTATGTGTCTTGGGTGTCTATGGGCGGTGGAGATCTCTCCCCATCAGGTGACCCAAATGCGCGTTTGCCAGTCTCTGCTATAAAAAAAAGAGAAAGAGGGAAAATGTTACTTACCTGTGCAGAGGACAACAATCATTAGTACCTACCAGGATTTTCCGGTGCAATGCTAATTCTCAACCAATACATTATTCTAGTTATTTAGTACCTGTTAAAACTTGCTTGTTTTTTTATGTTCAGTTCTATACATTTCATTTATTGAGTCTTGGAATACGTGAATCAGTATTCCTTATTCATTCCTAGATATCGTTTAATGAGTAAGTATGTTTATTTCGCTATCTTATGGATGAAACGCCACTTAAACGGACACGTGTCGGCCTATACGACGGTTTAACCTTTCTAACCACACTATATTATTTACTAAGTGTAAGTCGGATGATAATTGAGGCCACATCTATAATGTTTTTAAACATATATATGTATGAAGTTATTTGATATATCATGTTATTTTGTTTCCACAGATCATACTTATCATTATTTGTACCGCCTCGATGTAGTAAGAGAAGAGAAATGTCCTCGACGTGCTTACATATTGAGGTCTGTCGTTACCGAAAAAATCTGATTTGCACATTATCTCCCTTGTATTGGTACTTAGATGTTACAGTTATAGGATGTTACTTATGTTGGAAATAAAAAGAATAGTCGTAAGTTACTTTACTTTACTTTATGGGAACCCCATAAATATATTATGTATTTTTAATGTGATTGTCATTTTTTTATTATAAACATGTAGTCTTCCCTGTTCTGTGCATGTAGAAATAAAAAAATAAGTATATTTACAAGTACCTGCCTACTCCATAATATGGTGGTTATGTAGGTACAATATACATATGTAACGTATTGTGCAATAATTTGGAATCAATTTATAAACAAGTGATAATTACTTATTCAACGACATATTATCGAATATTGCAATGCCTGTGTTCAGAAAAATGTTTATATACTTAACAATAAATTCCCTAGTCATTCCATGATCGTCTTGACTTTAGACCTCGCTTTTAGATAATAACTATATCTACTTATTAAGTGGTTTATACCGGATAAAGAAAGATTTGCTTTCGGTTTTCGATGTAAATTAAGTAATATAAAAATAGTAATATAGACAGATCCGTGGCGCAGCAGCTATGAAGCGAGAGGCCGCGGGTTCGATCCCTGCACGAGACAAATATTTGTGTGGCCCACTGAGGTGAGGGCGCTTTTACTTTTTCTGCTGTAGGTTATTGTGTTATTCCTAAGATTAAATGTAAACCTACAGAACTTGGCCTTGTTGAAACTTGGATCTGTGCGAAAGAATATTATATTAACGTAATATAAATAACTGTTCTTGCGAGTACATAACTAGCTAGAATCGTGTACGCGAGCTCATAATAAAAGTTTCGATACTCGATAGTAAAATTATAAGGTACCTATTCTACATATTCATTTATCATGTTTTATTTTGTCTCATAAATTGTAAAAACCGTAATGTGACGTCAAGCACTGTCGTCATTCGTGAGAAAAAAAAACCAATTCAATACTAGGTACTCTGAGCATTGTTTTGGAAATAATTGACATTCCTCTGATTCCTCATAGAAATTGATAGAGCATACTAAATATGATTATGATCGAATTTCGACTACTAGGCCAATACTAGTTTTAATATATAAATATAATTTAATAAATATACAGCCTCCGGGGCGTAATAGGCGAAGAGCCGTCTGTGAAGCGAGAAGCCGCGAGTTCGATTCTGCATTGAAATAAATGTTATGGGCCCCGTATATGCCTTATGAAAACTAAAGTCTCTCATAGTTCCTGATACTCATGACAAAAGATTCATATTTTGTTGTGATTAGGACTATTATACATATGTTGTGATGGCTATGCTCTACAATCTCGGCCTACAATGCGGCCTTCTAGTGAATACATCTATAATATCCAATAATATTTCTTACAATAATATTATGTTAGTCGTACGTCGTGTGACGTGTCAATAGTGTTGTTTGATAGAAATCTTTCATCATGTTTTGTTTTTCATTTGGTAGGTACCATGCTGGTAAATAATATTACAATAAGTAGTTATTTTCTTTGGGGGAGGCCTATGTCCAGCATTGAACGTCCTGTGGTTGATGATGATAATGACGATGAAGTAGTTTTTTTTTACATACGCTCACCGCACTTACATATATAAATAACAGCACAACAGCCAGGAAAAGAAACATAAATAATTATATATAATAGAGTCTACACTCCTCCGTTTCTCTGGTAGAGATTTTAACAGGCCATAGAGCGCGTCATTTTTTAGTTTTAATATTCTTGTGTTATTTTTTTATACGTACCTTAGTCTAACTTTATCTTTCGACCTGCCCTTATCCCACCTTGATGCGGGGTTGGCGCAACATACTTTTCAAGCACGTTACAGGAAAGATTTGGCTTAGTTTTTACGATCTAGTCCCGGGCAAATCAAATTAGATTTGCTTTCCCCGGCCTGGGAATCGAACCCAGGAACTCTCAATCCATTGCCTAACTAAGTATAGTTAAACTTCATCGGTGGGATAGTTGTATTGTGTGCATAGTGCGCTTGCCTTCCGAAGGGCTCACGTTCAATCTCCAGGTCGGATAAAGTGATATTGGGTTTTTCTAATAATAATCAGTCCGGAGTCGGGAATGTGTGCCCTATATAACGACAGGCTCGCCTCCTCTTAAGTTATTAACATCTGGGACAGAAAAAAGCTCGAGGGGATGTGAGTGTTGAAGTTTGTAATCACCTCAGCCTATGCATTCGAGTATACAGGCGTAATATTATGTTTATGTTAAATAGAGGTTCTTGAGTGGTAGAGCCACGCTGTAGACAGTTACGTCTACAGTACGAATGGAGCGGCTCGATCGGCTGAATTCCACTGTTTCACTGAAAACCGACGTAAAATGGCAGCTCGATGTCGCTTTCTGTATAACATGATTTTTATCTAATGATTTCTTAGGTTTACGCGAATGTTATTCATTAAATTGAATTCATTCACGAAGGCTGTAAAGCTTTCGAAACGTCGAGAGCGGGACAAAACATCAAATAAATACAAAACAAATCGTGATAATATCCGTAAAAACTAGTTTTATTTCAATTATTTTTATCATTATCTCTTTAGTTAGGTACTCTATCCACGTTCTCTGTGTCTCCATTTAGATGGAAAGATTATAATAGAGTATATACCTACTCGTAATAAGTATAAAACTCATTATAATATCAGTAGCTACATTACACAATCTAAGACAACATCTTTAAAATGTTTTAGGTATATTTAGAACGAAGTAACTTATGGTCTAATGTACCGTGTAACCAGATTTGAGACAAAAATATCAGATAATCTAAAACAAACAACAAACAACTTAATAATATTCAATAAAATAGGGCCTTACTCTTAGGCCTTACTTATAAAAAGATTTATTAGCCTTTTAACTTTACGAATAGTTAGACACTTTTTTCCTTGCGTCACATTGTTTGAAAATGAGAGGGACATACTATTCTTAAAGATAAGTAGCCCGTAAATATTTTTATAATTAAGGTGTTTGTGTATTTATTCTAAAATGCACCCCAAAATATTTAATTGTTACGCAACAGGCACATTCAGACCCTTTTTCATGCGAGAATACTCAACAAAATGTATAATAATTTACCAACTTTATTGATTTTGAAAACGCAGATGTTTGACACTACAAACACAGTTTAACTTGGTGACAACAATTTGGCGTCAATTATGTACAAAGATAAGAACAACAAACAATTACTTTTATACTTACTGTATTTTTTGTCTCTATCCAGCCTGACGTGTCCCCAACTGATGTATTCAGATGCGGCAAATCTTCATAGAAAAACCGTGTTTTTGACGTGAAGTTAAAAGGGAGTAGGTACTCCCAGGACATTCTGATACGCACCCCGTATGGTTAGATACATACATATGTTGCAACTAGAGCACAGAGGTTACAGTTCATATATCCAGTGTTTGAAACGACGTTCCCTTTCGTGAAATTACCGTTATTTTTCGTAAAAAAAATATCTTACGTCATTATATTTCGTGAAATTTCAGTTCGGTTTCATAAAAGCAGCGTTTCATAAATTCAGGAACGGAGGCGAAAAAGTGTTCGCTCTTGTGAAAAAGTATATTACGAGCACTTATTACATTTACGGTAAAAAAGACGCAAGATTTAGTGAAAATATAGAGGTATTAAGTAAAATTGTATGTATATTACCTATAGCTTTATTTGTTGCAAGTCAGTGAGGTCACATCTTGCTAGTAGATAACTTTTAAACTATTAGGTTAATTACGTCATCAGAAGTCCGCAATGACAATGTAATATTGTAATTTTCAGGAACTGTTCTGACTGTTAGTAAATAGTACCTAATGATAAGGTGAATGACAAGATCACTAGAGTCCGTAGTCGCCGACTGATTTATCTATAATGAGTAACTGATTATAAATCTAGAAGGTCATGGCAAAATTTAACAAGCAAAATATAGTAGTGGGACCCATAAGGCGGCGCCATGCCGGAAATGAGGTGGATTAGGTATTTATTACCTGGCTGCCTTAGGTAAATAAGCTGGGATCATAAAAATCTAATGACTACTTACATTGTTTTGTGAGTTGAATAGGATAAATATTTTTTGCGCATTTTTAACAGACTATATCGCCTATGCTCTATGTATGGCTCCAAGCTCCAACGCTTAAGAATCTCTATTAAAAATAATATTGTTTTTCTGCGGATATTGGTTTATAGTGAGGGTGTACATAGTGTCAGGGACTTGGCACAACGGTCGCGTGGATGCATACTAACTCCCCCGGGGATTTAAGATTTGGTCTTAAGACCAGCGAACCGGACATATCCGCGTCTACTCGTCTACTCGAAAGCGATAGCGGTAAAACGCTTTTCTCCGCGAAAATAATAAAGGTAGCCTTTGTTTCTACCTGCTCTTACAGGTAGAAATGCTTGCTCCAATGTAGGGTCGACATGAGCTGTACCACACTCTATAAGTCAAGTCAGTTAAGTCAAATCATTTATTGAATCTATAAAATGTCACACATTATTTAGATTCTGTCAAAAATTTTACTCTACCACCAGTTCGGAAAGCTGGTTCGCCCGAGAAGAACGGGCAAGAAACGCTGAACAACAAACAAGCATGTTGCAGTAAGGATTTGGCTCAGTTTTATGACCGGCTGCCTGCCTGACGTCGGTCTGGGGTTCCAGTCTCGGGCAGATCCTATTAGAAAAACAGCTTTGCTAGACTTCGAACCTAGGACGTCCCGGTCCATATTCTATTATAGCT
Source organism: Clanis bilineata (assembly GCA_036417725.1). Taxonomy (NCBI): domain Eukaryota; kingdom Metazoa; phylum Arthropoda; class Insecta; order Lepidoptera; family Sphingidae; genus Clanis; species Clanis bilineata. The sequence continues at coordinate 8,291,125 of CM071145.1, read as the reverse complement.
ACCACCAGGCTAAAGAGGCGACAGTGAGAAGAATAGATGTAGGTAATAGATAATTATTCAGAGGTTTTTAAATATTAGTACCAAGCCACTGCAGTTTAATTAGTCGATGTTTTTGTTGAGATTTTAATAATGTTTTGAATGTAGATAGGCGGACCTTGGCAGAAGGCTGAGATAACGCCAGGCAGAAAGAAAGAATGTTTTGAATGTAGACGAACTTGATGCCAATTTCCAGCGCTTTATGTAATCACTTTTTCTGACGAAGTCGACGTCTTCTAATCGCAGCGAAAGAAGATAAATATACAGTTATGTATGTTAACAGTAAATATTATGTATTAAATGATGTGTAGGGGTATTTGTATATGATATGATAATGTTGACAACACGGGATGTCCACTCCAAAAGTAACGATGGACTAAGCCCGTGAACTGTTATTTATCCACGTGCCTGATGCGGCTTCTACTAATTGCAAATGAATTGCGTCAGTTTTAGATTAGATAAATCTAGGTAATGACGAGCATCAAAATAAAATTATCACGATTGCGTTGTATTTGAAAGTTCAAAGTTTATCAGTGCTATTATCACTGTGACCAATCCGTGAACAGTTATTATACAATAGTGTTCATATTTTATGTCTTTTTATTCATTCATTTAAAGAAGAAATGAGCTAAGGAACATAATGACTTCATTCTCATTCTAGTCTCACTCACAAGTCTGGCGTGAGATATAAAAGGCGACTGAGGGACCTGCCGCAATTTTGAATGTTGAAGTTACGGTGAAAATGTGATCAAGTGCAAAAATCAACTTTGTGATAGGTAACCTACTAATTTATACGAATTATACGAAATGTAGAGGTTATATTGCTAGTTTATCAAAACAACCACTGGTTTATATAATCCACAAGAAATGAATAATATAAATGTGGAATCTGTGAATAATAAGGTCCGATTTTCAGACCGGCCTGCCTCTGAGACATGTGCGCAAACTGCTAAATATTTCTGGGACCCATAAGGCGGCGCTATGCCGGAAATGAGGTGGATTAGGTATTTATTATCTGGCTGCCTTAGGTAAATAAGCTGGGATCATAAAAATCTAATGACTACTTACATTGTTTTGTGAGTTGAATAGGATAAATATTTTTTGCGCATTTTTAACAGACTATATCGCCTATGCTCTATGTATGGCTCCAAGCTCCAACGCTTAAGAATCTCTATTAAAAATAATATTGTTTTTCTGCGGATATTGGTTTATCGTTCTGGGGTTTATCGTATTACGATAAATTTTTTTTCATTAAGATACACACACTAAGATGCCGTGCTGTCGGACTTTATTGAGGATAACACTGAAAGTGCACATTTTGTTGTCATCCAGTCAGTGGCATGCTTAAGTAAACACGAACCAATATGAATAAACTCAGTTTGCGACGAGATCTGAGCATTCGTACTCGTTACTTAGGTACATACCTATCCATAAGTGTAACTTTAAACATACAAAGAAAAACCATATCTCAGGAAAATAAATGGGAATTTCAATCATCGACAAAGTTACTCTCAAGGTTTGAATTTATTTAATGTTTAATTAATACTTTTTTACATAAATTATGTCACGAGAAATTAATTAATTTATAAACATTTCCATACGTTACTTATCGTTATTTTATATAATTAAATCTATCTTAGTTTCAACATAATTTATTATTTGTTGCTACTTGCTCTGTAATTAAGTCCACGTCCGCACCAAAACATCTGAAAACTTAGTTATTATTACTATTATACTGTTTTTAATAGATTCTCCCATTAAAAATAAATATGCAATATTTTTTTACAAATGGAATACCCAGTTAATATAAAATACGTTGCTGTGGTACTCGACGAGGTAGGAATGTAATTAACTTAATGTTTTAATTAAAGACTGTTAATGTAACTAAAATTACGTGCTACCGATCAGAAAAAAGGAGAATATGAAAACCAGTTTCTGATCATAATGTGTACATTCAGTGACTTGGACAGGCATTTAGATTAGGGTAGACAAAAATCTTGCATAATTATTATCTTCAATTTATTCTTGCTTTACTTTAACCATCATGATCATTTTCACATCGATTTAAAATAATACGCCAAGCGCTGTTTGAAAACTTTTTTGGTGACTATTTTTTTTCTTTCATGATGTTATTTTAACTAATTGTTTCGGTATGACTACCGGCCTAAGGTCTCGGGATCGATCGCGGGATTTTTTTATATGTGGGTGATTGTAGTTCGCTAGTGCGCCTATGTCTATCCCTTCGGGGATACAGGCGTGAGATTAAAATCTCACTTTCTCAAAAACTACCCAACATAGCTTTTTCAAACTAAGTTTCGTCTAAAGTTGGTACCTAGGTACTGCTTAAGCTTTACATTCTGATTTCTCAGAACTTATTAACATCCCTTAGTTTAAAAATAAAAAAAGGATTTTTTTTAGTACTCCAATTCAAAACCAATTAAAAGATACCATTCATCACTATGTGTACTATATGTATCGCTTCCCGCTGTCTGTTTTCTATATGCTTAGATCTTTAAAACTACGCAGCGGATTTTGATGCGGTTTTTTTAATAGATAGTGATTCAAGAGGGTTTATATGTATATATAATACATGCATAAATTCATTCCCTAAAGGGATGTAATGGCGGATGAATGTTTGTCAAGACTCTCACGCGGACGTAGCCGCGGGCAAAACCTAGTATAATATATTCCATAGAAACCCATTACTCCCATAATGCATCTCTGCGGTGAAAAAACATTCATTGTTCAGTTATGTTTGTATTATCTGTAAACCTGTGTGTAGACACTCTAAAAATATTTTTCATAATTTCACTAAGTTAATACTAAAGATCAAAGTTGTAGCGAAGGTGCACTTCCAATGGCATTTCGCGATCGTTCGTTCGCCTTCGTTCGATTGCTGTAAACCCGGCATGAGAAGTCCCGCGACCCGCACAACCTTCGATCCCCGCTCATGCATGCAGAAATCAGTATAACCTTAAAGGTATATCTATTCATTAATTTATTTAAGTCTGAACAGTGGACACAGGGACACATCCGTCAGTATAAATTGTGAACCTCTCCTTTTCTAAAGTCGGTTAAAAATATAAGCCATGTAGCCATGTAATCTTAGATTAATACATGTAATATGATATTTCTATGCATGTAATATAGTAAATACGAAAATATGGTAATGACTAATAAACCCTATTACAAATATAAAAAAACGAGCTTTAATAAAAATTATACATGCATACATTATATTGCCTACCCCTTCGGGGATACAGGCGTGAGCTTATGTTATGTTATGTTAAATCCAAATTTATTTCACTTTAGGTTTTTCCACAGGGTTTTTCCCAATGATCTTGGAACCGCTAAGTATCTATGGTTTTTCCAATAAGAAATAATTAGGTATATAAAATCTAGATTTTTCATGAATTACATTTCTTATTTCTGTTATCTATTGCAGATTGACGCAGTCAAAACAAAGTATTATCACCAATAGGAGAGCTTCAGTTGATCGACAGCAGCGTTTTTATTGGTAGAAACTAACAGCTCTGTGGCGCCTCTCCGACCTTATAAATATCAGCGTGAGCGCGCGCCGGACCTCTTTTCCACAGTGTTATTATAGGGGACTCTTTCGGGTTATTTTTGTGAGCTAACTCTAAATTCAGAATGCCGGAGACCTCAAAAATGAATGGATATGCAAAAACAAATGGACACAGCTATGACATGGAAGATGGATCAGTGTTTTTGTTTACTTCAGAATCTGTCGGCGAGGGTCATCCAGGTTAGTTTTCATAATTCTGATGCAGTAATTGTGTGATACCAACGAAAAATGGCCGACCGAACATGTGCGCAGATAAAGTTGATCTTTAAAATATGTGGCAAGTTTGAAAGACTCCACCGAGTCCACAAAGTCATGGTTTACTTCAGGTTAAGTTCGGCATATGTAACTTACATGCTCTAAATGAGCGACTAATGTTTTGTTACATCATTTTACGTGCCGCGGGCAACCGTGAAGTCCGTGAATCACATTTGTCAAAATAATCTCAACACGTGGTTCCAGCTAAACAATGATGAAATTACAATGTTGGAAAATTGGTGACCAATTGAGAGTTTTGTTTGTTTCCAGACAAAATGTGTGATCAGATCAGTGATGCCATATTAGACGCACATCTGAAACAAGATCCCGACGCAAAAGTCGCTTGTGGTAAGTGTCGAGTGATAAATCGATTATTTGGTTATGATAACGCGGCAGAACTCGTAATTAAAACATGTTGGTTATCAACAGAAACCGTCACAAAAACTGGCATGGTGTTGCTATGTGGCGAGATCACATCAAAGGCTAACGTGGATTACCAAAAAGTTGTTAGAGAAACAGTGAAGCATATTGGTTATGATGACTCTTCTAAAGGTATGTATACTTATTTAGTAGTATCTGGTGAGTTAGTGGTAAATAGTCAGTTGGCGTCCAGCCAGATCGGCTGACTAGACATACAACATATTGTGCCATATTTCTGTGTGATCACAGTAACACCTTGGTAATTATTGTTGAATGCACACTAGGTTTTGATTGGCGCACACTAAACTTGTTAGTGGCAATTGAAGAACAAAGTCCAAATATAGCTGAGGGTGTGTACCAAGACAGAGAGGAAATAGATATTGGGGCCGGAGATCAGGTACAGATTATGCTCAAGCCTTATGCATGGGGAGACAATGGGGCTATAAAAAATGTTTTAAGTCAACATGGTACGAATCATTTGCATGGACACAGTGATACATTACATCTCTGGGATCAAATTACAACACTACTGAAATATCAGTTAACAGAAATATGTGCTATATGATCAGATATCTGACACTTCCATAAATAAACCAAGTTGTTCATGGGAAAATTATGGGCTAGATATAAGGTACCTACTGTAAGTGTGCATCATATGTACGTTAACAATGAGCATGTTGGGGCCAGGCTTTGATTACAAGACTTGCAGTGTCATGCTGGCTCTCGACCAACAGTCACCAAACATTGCTGCCGGTGTGCATGAGAATAGGAATGAGGAGGAAGTTGGGGCTGGAGACCAGGTAAACACGTCAATTCCTGCTAAACCTCATTGTTTTCCTCATCTGGTGAATCACTTATTATTCATCAAGCAGAGTTCACCTGCTCTTATCATTAAGTCATGTGAGAAAGAGTATAATTATGTGTAATGTGTATGAATAATGTATGCATTCAAGTTCATTTTGATAACATTAATTGACTGTCATATAAGGACTAGACGTGTTATCAAGGATAAATAATAATAAACCTTAAAGGATTATTTCTTTAATATTTTTTTGTTCCTATCCTTATTTGTTGATTTACATGATGAATAGTGCATTCTTGTTAAGCATCTTAACATGATGAGTCAAAATAGTGAAATGTATATTCAACTTTTAATAAAGATTCACCTAAACTTGAGGCAGTCTCATGAGTTACTTGCTCACTGTGAAGTCATAATAACACCCTTTTGTCGGATACATGTGTTCTATACAAGCCGTTTGTGTAGAAATTGGGGTTAATGTATGCCAACATTTATTATATTGATATGCATGTTGCTAATTTACCAATCTGAACAAACCGTATGTCTGTTCCAATTAAACGTGGGTAATAACTATTGCATGGTTGAGGAAACAAATAACTTATTATACCCAAGATCATCTTACAAGGAATTCCTATTTCTTCATATTCATTCATATAAATAAATATTTGTCTTTAAAATTGTAAGGGGAAAGCCCTGTGGTTTGTGATAACATTGTTGCATATGAAGGCAGTATCTATAATTACTAATTGTTTTTACTTTCTTTAGGGTTTGATGTTTGGATATGCGACGGATGAGACAGAAGAATGCATGCCCTTAACAGTGGCACTGGCTCACAGACTCAATCAAAAAATCGCCGAATTAAGGCGGAATGGGGAGTTCTGGTGGGCCCGTCCTGACTCCAAAACACAGGTGATATGGGCATTCTATTCAAATTTGTTTTAGCTGTAAGTCATACCCAAAAATGTGTTATCCATAATATTTTAATCCATAAATGTTTTGCAATATTACTGGTTTAATATGATTATGTTTGTTACAGGTTACTTGTGAATATGTATTTGCTGGTGGTGCAACAGTGCCTCAGAGAGTGCACACTGTTGTTGTCTCTCTGCAACATTCGGAAAAGGTATGCTCATTTGACATAACAAGTCCTTCAATTTGCAAGCTTCCTTAAAAGGCTTTATTGTTATAGCTTATACAATACATTAAGGTTTTTAAATTTTGCATCTTAATTTGTTGACATCTGTATTATAAGTGCAATTTTTATGTATTACACTTGAATGTTTTGATTTTTAATCTTCATAAAGTATCACTAATGTTTTAATGCATAAATAAAAAATATATTGATAAGGCCTTGATTGGCATATCAATTACCAAGATAACATAAGATCTTAATTAAATGTCACAAGCAATTTTATGAGAATGAGTAAATTTAGATATGGTCATTCTTGTTTAAAGTGCAAACATTTTAAGCTTCTTATTGTAAACTTATTAAACCACGTCTCCTGTACAAGTTTTTCTCGAAATATTACACAAAAACATACGCGAAACAATGATTTTTGCTGTCACGTGCTCGTAGAACAATGGACCATAAATAAAAAATACGTTGAAATAAAACTATTTTTACGGATTTTATCACGATTAGGATTTTAATTTTTATTCCCGACGTTTCGAAGGCTTTGCAGTCTTCGTTGTGATAAAATCCGTAAAAATAGTTTTATTTCAATGTATAACATTTGCCTAAACTTAAGAAATCAGTATAAAAAATATGTGTTTGTTTGTGTAATGTTTTAGTCTAGGAGACGCGGATTTAGTTACACAATGTTTTATCCAGTCTATATAATGTTCCAAATGTCCTTCGGCATGACAAGTCAGTGCATAATTAGTTATGAATTATAATAATATATAATTAAAGGTGTTATTAATTAAATGCAAGTTGCAACAAATCAATAATTTTTATCATCAAACTAATTGATTTTTTTTATGCAATGAATATATGTGATGAGCAACGTGAAACACTCACCTGGTTTGAAGTGATATGACTATCTATGAATAATAATATGAATAACATCACCTGCCCTTTAAAACAACTGCACTGCGTTCATATTGCTGAGACATAACATGGTAATACTCAATATGCCCAGTGATTAAACTAAGTACAATATCTTTCCAACTAGAACACATTGCTTGCCCAATATGTATGCAACTTGTATAATGAATGTTATATTGTTTTGGCAAAAAATAAATGATTTGTATACTTTAAGATAACACTGGACCATCTTCGTGACGAGATCAAGGAGAAGGTTATCAAGGAGGTTATTCCGAGTCAGTACCTTGACGACAACACTGTGATCCATATCAACCCATGTGGATTATTCATTATTGGAGGACCACAGGTAAATTTATTGTTTCAAGGGCATGAGGATCTTCACTGCCGTGCGGTGTCTAATTATAATTGAGCTCAATTGTTTGTTTCTCCATTTTTTTTTAATATTATAATACTCATTATTTTGTCACAGTTATGATGTTGCTCCGATTCAGTTTAGTTTTTATGACTGGCCGAATTATCTCGGTAAAACCCACAAAAATTGCTGCCAGACCTAAATTTGAGCTCAAGATCACAGAATATACATTGTCACAAGACCAAGGAAATAATCTAAATAGTAATATGTTATTTTAAATAAGTTTTCTTATTTGTATTTTTTAAATATGAATTCAAATACTGTACTAACGCCCGAATGGTCAAACGCTACTGATTTTTAATGGCTTCTTACATTGATTTTCGTGATTATTTTCGTTAATGATTAAATTTTTTACAAATTACTAATTCGATAACTGTGTCGTAAAAGTCGGTTATAAGCTAAAAGTAATAAGTGTGTTTACATTATCTTGTTTTTAAATAGAATTACAGCGCAATCATTGTGCATAATAAAACTGTGGGGAGGGTCAGGAGAATCGCCCTAGGGTAGTTGATAGCACGAGAAGTCAGAGGTACTGGCGATTTCTTGGAACTAATCGAATATACGACTGATTTTTGACATGCTTGACTAGTCCTAAAAGATGTAAGAAGTTATTTTATGTTTAGTCTGACGCTGGTCTGACGGGGCGCAAGATCATCGTGGACACGTACGGCGGATGGGGCGCCCATGGTGGCGGCGCGTTCTCCGGCAAGGACTTCACCAAGGTGGACCGCTCCGCCGCGTACGCCGCGCGCTGGGTCGCCAAGTCACTCGTCAGGGCCGGACTGTGTCGCCGCTGCATGGTGCAGGTGTGTATACTTCACCAGGTGGACCGCTCCGCCGCGTACGCCGCGCGCTGGGTCGCCAAGTCACTCGTCAGGGCCGGACTGTGTCGCCGCTGCATGGTGCAGGTGTGTATACTTCACCAGGTGGACCGCTCCGCCGCGTACGCCGCGCGCTGGGTCGCCAAGTCACTCGTCAGGGCCGGACTGTGTCGCCGCTGCATGGTGCAGGTGTGTATACTTCACCAGGTGGACCGCTCCGCCGCGTACGCCGCGCGCTGGGTCGCCAAGTCACTCGTCAGGGCCGGACTGTGTCGCCGCTGCATGGTGCAGGTGTGTATACTTCACCAGGTGGACCGCTCCGCCGTGTACGCCGCGCACTGGGTCGCCAAGTCACTCGTCAGGGCCGGACTGTGTCGCCGCTGCATGGTGCAGGTGTGTATACTTCACCAGGTGGACCGCTCCGCCGTGTACGCCGCGCGCTGGGTCGCCAAGTCACTCGTCAGGGCCGGACTGTGTCGCCGCTGCATGGTGCAGGTGTGTATACTTCACCAGGTGGACCGCTCCGCCGTGTACGCCGCGCACTGGGTCGCCAAGTCACTCGTCAGGGCCGGACTGTGTCGCCGCTGCATGGTGCAGGTGTGTATACTTCACCAGGTGGACCGCTCCGCCGCGTACGCCGCGCACTGGGTCGCCAAGTCACTCGTCAGGGCCGGACTGTGTCGCCGCTGCATGGTGCAGGTGTGTATACTTCACCAGGTGGACCGCTCCGCCGTGTACGCCGCGCGCTGGGTCGCCAAGTCACTCGTCAGGGCCGGACTGTGTCGCCGCTGCATGGTGCAGGTGTGAATACTTCACCAGGTGGACCGCTCCGCCGTGTACGCCGCGCGCTGGGTCACCAAGTCACTTGTCAGGGCCAGACTATGTCGCAGCTGCATGATCCAGGTGTGTACACACCTGCACCATGCACGCAGCTGCACAGTGTGCAGTGAACATTGGTTACATTAGTTACTCTGGAAACCAGAAATATTATTTGAAGTAATACATGTATTGGGAAAACCATTAAACCAAGATCCCGTTATCATCACAATTATTTTATCGTATAAAAGCTATTTCTAAATTATAATGAATATGTCTAAACGTGGAAACTTGTGTAGGCAGTTGGAAACGTAATTAAACGTCAATTCTGTTGATTTATTTATATAATTAAGATACAAAAGTGACTAAAACGCCATAATTTAGAATCTTCAATTTAGATTAAGATGATCGGCGGCGTTATGATTTTTATAGAACTTTAAGCTATACCATGTAAAAATATTCAAGTCTGCTTTTTACCAATTATCTGTTAGAGCTAGCGCGACACAAAGTTCATAGCTAACTATTCCTATGTGTTGGAGTATCTTTGCACAAAAAACATTTAGCTTTATAATATGACGTGGGTATGGTTCCCAGAGGATTAGCAAGTTGAAATGGCAGTTGGCAGGGCACATAGCTCGTAGAACTGATAGCCAATGGGGCTGAAAAGGGCTCGAGTGGAGACCACGTACCAGCAAGCACAGCGTAGGACGTCCACCTACAAGGTGGACCGACGACCTGGTAAAGGTTGCAGGAAATCGCTGTATGCAGGCCGCTTCCAACAGGTCGATCTGGAAATCTTTAGGGGAGGCCTATGTTCAGCAGTGGACGTCCTATGGCTGATGATGATGATGATGGTTCTCAGGATCTTGGCGTACAACTTGACACCTTACGTAAAGTGATGGCAAACGACTATTAGAAGTTTTACTATTATAAAATAACAAATGTGAAAATAAAAATTGATGATCCTGACTTGCAATATAATAGTTACAGTGGCGGGTGTGTGGGCGGTATAGTCTCATTACTATTATTTTGTTGTATAAGTTAAGCATAAGTATATTTTGTATATTCATAGGTGGCGTACGCTATCGGTGTGGCTGAACCTCTTTCTATCACCGTATTTGACTACGGAACTTCACACAAGACACAGCAGGAACTTCTTGCCATTGTACAGAAGAACTTTGACTTGCGTCCAGGGAAAATCGTCAAGTATGTAGATCTTTAATTAATATTTTATTGAGTAAGGGCCGATTATTCAACAGCCAAATAACTTATCTCAAGAATATTTCAATGCTTTGACAGATGTATATTTTTGAGTAGTAATCGTCTACAGTACGAATGGGCCGGCTCGACTGGTTTGATACCACTCTCTTACTGAAAACTGACGTAAAGTGGTAGCTTGCTGTCGCGTTTCGTTCAGTGAGTGAGATTTTCGGCAGCCCATTTCCTCCCCTCCCTTTCCCAATCCCTTCCCCCTCCCCTTTCATTCCATCTTTTTAGGTTAGCAACGCTGGATGCGTAGATTGTTTTTGTGCCTTGGGTGTTTATGGGCGGTGGAGATAGCTTACCATCAGGTGACCCATCTGCTCGTTTGCCAGAAGAATGGTTCCTTAAAAGTTATATAATCGGCTTTAAGTGCAAATTAAATTCACATACAGATGTTAACAATAAAATTATTTTTTTCATTACAGGGAGTTGAACTTGCGCGCGCCAATTTATCAAAGAACGAGTACTTATGGTCACTTTGGACGGGAAGGCTTCCCATGGGAGAACCCCAAGCCGTTGGTTGTAGATTGACTTCAAACTTAAGGCCCTAGAACATTGTAAATATTCATCAGTATATTATAAACACTTAATCTACGTGTGTCATTGTAGCGATACGCAAGTATGTGGCAGGTGTCTCTGTTTTTAGACGATTAATGTTTACGTGACCCCGAACCTCGCCAATGGAACTGTGGGTCGGCGCGTCCCATCACGGTTCCATTCACGAGATTCCTCCTAATTATTAAGTATTCACTAGTTAGTTGATAGGATCAACACGGTGCCGCCATTTCTGAATTTGAGTTAGTTCACGGGTTTAATGGCAGTCTTATTGTTTAAGATTACGTGTTCCTTTATGCTTGACGATTATGTGATCTGTTGGCTTAGCCAAATGGCTTATGCGCTAGTCGAATAGAATAGTAAATGTATGGGAAGTCTATTCTTCTATTCTAGTCGACTAGAGCATACGCCACTTGGCTAAGCCCGCTGTTTTATATTTACACTGCCCGATTTTAACCGAGACGAATGGATTTTCCAGTGACATCGGTATAATTTGTCTATATGAAATTTGACATATATAAACAAAGGACTGCCAACAATCTCGAATGTTTGTTTTTTCATTGTGAGCTTTACGATGTAAGTTGAACGAGTCGCGAGTAGAGTAGACTACTGGCGTGGTGACGTCACAGTGCAGTGAGTGTCGGTCAGGCGCTGCTGTCTCGCTCGCACTCACTGACTGCAAATGTAGTACGGTGCGAGAGATACTACACTCTATTTGTTTTATGTGTTTGAACGTCAGCGATTCGTGCTGAGAAACTTATTCCTAAATAGTATATTAGGACCTTCAACTCTCGCGTCGTGCAATTTGTGTTGTGTTTCCGAAAAGGATCGAAGTGGAAAAGAGCCATTTTGAAAACACACCGACCGAACCAGGGCAGTAGTGCACTGTGCATTTATTCCTAATGATGATAATTGTAATTCCGCTGTAGGTGTAATTAGGCGAAATGCTAACCGTACATTTGACATTTTAGGAATTAACTTAGTTTATTTCATAAGGCGGTTAGTAAGTCATTGTGATTGTACTTTTGATCTGTATCAACTTCGACCTGTTAATGTTTCTAATTAACGTACTGTGGATTTATCAATTTGACAGATTGTGGAATTTAAACTAATAAATTATGTTCCCCGGACGTTGCCGGAATATAAAGAGTATTTTATTTTATTTCCCACATAACGATACATTTATACACATGTTTATTGAAGCCAGCTAGCCACTATTCTTCTTGCTCTCTGCTGCACTTGTGTCATCCTTATTGTATCTGAAGCTGACCACGCTCGCATGTCGAAGCAGTGCGACGCTCTGGAATAAAACGTACATAAACGTAAACTACTATGCATGAAGTTTTTTTTTATATGAACATTTTCTGTATGAAATTGTTTTTTTTATAGCAGAGACTGGCAAATGAGCAGAGATGGGTCACCTGATGGTAAGTGACCTCCACCGACCATAGACACCCAAAACAAAAAGAATCATGGGTGCGTTGCCAAGCTAAAAGGAATGGAAAAGGGAGGGGGTAATTGGCCCACCGAAATCTCGCTCATCGCACGAAACGCGACACCGAGCTGCCACTTTATGTCAGTATTCTGAGACAGTGGTATCAAACCGGTCGAGCCGGCCCATTCATTCCGTAGACGTAACTGCTACCATTCAATATAAAATTGGAAAGATATCAAAGCGACTGCGTAAAAGTAACTTTTTATACCATTGCATACTAGACCAAAGCGACGACTTATTTAGTTTTTATTTTTGACTGCATCTTCCGTTGTATTGCGTGCGCGGTACGACTGTCGTCCTGAGGTCTGCATTCGATCCCGGGTCAGTGATATTGGGTTTGGTGTATTCAATATCAGCCTGGATTCTGGAATTTCGTCCGATATGACGATAGGCTCTCCTATCGCATTTTGGACGGAAATGAGCTCGGTGACAGGTGGGTGTTGCAATACACCTCTGCCGACTGGCGAGATACTGGCGTTATATTTTTGGAATGTACTTGCCTCGACACTGTGAAAGTAGGGGATCCCTCCTGCAGGTCTCGGTCATACACTCCGAGCGCACGCCACGGATCAATGTGCCCGTGAATGTTGATAGTGTTGTTGACGACAGGTTGCAACCCGCCGAATATTAAGTTCACTCGTTCAGCAGCATCGTAGACAAACGCTTCATCGAATCTACGTAAAAAAAACTTGTATTATGGCGCGTCCACACCAGGCCGAACGAAGGCGAACGAATCTATGCAGTTTCATTTGCACAACAGCGAGAGTTTGTGTGAACGCAATAGGTCTTCGTCTTCAGCATTATTTCGCCTTCGTTCGGCCGGTGTGTATTCGCCATTACATAAATAAACATGTAAATGCAGTGGTGTAGCTAGGTCTTGGCGAAGGGGGCCCTCGCCCACGACTACGCACTTAAAGGGTCCTCGCGAAGGTCCTAAAGCAGTAAGAGCTTTGCTTACTTTTAGAGGCTTTTTCGAAACGAAACACTATAAACACCTACACAAAACAAGATTTTTCATTGTCTCTGGCTCATAGAACAATGGACCATAGACAAAAAAAAACGTAGAAATATCATTTTTTGTTTAGGTGTTTTGTGTAATGTTTGAGTGCAGGAGACACGGCTTAATAGGTATTTGAACGGCCCCAGTACAAAAATAACGACGAATTGAGAACCTTTTTCTTTTGTATTAATTCGTTTAGGCTATCGACGATAGGTTATTCATTTTAAAACTAACTAGTACAACTTACCTTTCAGTAAATGCTTGTTTACACACTTCGACGTAGAAATCGACATCTAGCCATACCAATGAATCAAATACAGTGCCGCTTCGTGGCGCTGTTTGGTAGAAACCGTATTCAGTACAAGTTTGGTAGTACCATGCACGCGCTAAAAGTATAGGCAGTCGTTAGGAAAAATAATCAATTTCACGTGACGATGAAATTAAAATGTACTAAGGCTCTATCACACCATCCGTGGATTAACATAATATAAGCTCACGCCTGTATCCCCGAAGGGGTAGGCAGAAGCACCCTAATGAACTAGAACACCCACATTTCGCCGAGCTTAGTTCCGTCCCAGTTGTGATAGGGGGCGAGCCGATTAAAGCTAATGTTATTGTAAAAAGTAATTGTTCACGTTATTTAAAAGCCGTTTCCTTTAGTTTTCTGAACTATTAAAATTCAATTGCACCTTCCGTCGGTTAAAATCAAATAGATCACCCCTATATTTTGATTTAATTTTAATGAAAATATAAAATGCGCGATGCATTCATAATACCATATCCCAACGGAGAAGGGTCAAATTTTTAAAAGGAAAGTAGAAGAGCTATCTTGGCCTACCGATATTTAAGAAATACTTCAACTTGTAAATCACGTTATATAATCTATACTAATATTATAAAGCTGAAGGGTTTGTTTGTTTGATTGAACGCGCTAATCTCAGGAACTACTGGTTCGATTTGAAAAATTCTTTTTGTGTTGGATAGCTTATTTATCGAAGATGGCTATAGGCTATATAACATCACGCTTTGACCAATAGGAGCGGAGCAGAAATGAAAAATGTTGCAAAATCGGGAAAATTTATATCTCGGACAGAAACTACTGGTTCGAATTGAAAAATTATTTTTGTGTTGGATAGCCCAATCATCGACGGTGGCTATAGGCTATATAACATCGGGCTATGACCAATAGAAGCGGAGCAGAAATGAAAAATGCTGCTAGAAATTTTATATCTCAGAAACTACTGGTTCGATTTGAAAAAATATTTTAGTGTTGACCAAGGGGCTGAATGGTAGGGTGACTAAGGGGTGACTGACGGGGTGATTTATGGGGTGACTAATGGGATGACTGACGGGGTGACCGACGTGAGGAATGACGGGGTGACTGACAGGCTGACTGATGGGGTGACCGACTGGGTGACAGCCGGGGTGACAGATGGGGTGACCGACTGGGTGACAGACGGGTGACAGAAGGGTGACAGATGGGGTGACAGACTGGTGACAGACGGGGTGACAGACGAGGTGACAGACGGGGTGACGGACGTGGTGACAGACGGGGTGATACACTGGGTGACAGACGGGGTGACAGACGGGGTGACAGACGGGTGACAGACGAGGTGACAGATGGGTGACAGACGGGGTGATAGACTGGGTGACAGACGGGGTGACCAACTGGATGACGGACGTGGTGACAGACGGGGTGATAGACTGGGTGACAGACGGGGTGACCGACTGGGTGACGGACGAGGTGACAGACTGAGTGACAGACGGGGTGACCGACTTGGTGACCGACTGGGTGACAGACGAGGTGATAGACGGGGTGACAGACGAAGTGACAGACGGGGTGAGAGGCGGGGTGACGGACGTGGTGACAGACGGGTGACCGACTGGGTGTCAGACAAGGTGTCAGACGGGGTGAAAGGCGGGGTGACAGACGGAGTAACAGACGGTGTGACAGAGGGTGTGACTGACGGGGTAAGAGACGGGGTGACAGACGGTTTGACAGACGGTGTGACTTACGGTGTGAGAGACGGGGTGACTGACGGCCGAAGTAGATCATCCCATTACCTCTTTTAGAATTATTGTGCTATAGGTGCCTACGACTCACTCTTTCAACCCTCTCTCTCATACGCAGACGAAGTTGCGCGGGTCAGCTAGTAGTATATACAACTACATAATAGTAATAATACACCCGTATGTTTATTTTTTGCAAGTTTTAAGACGATATGAGAATAAAATATGAAAGCGTGAAGGGCTGGTTTTGACGTATTCTACGCGCACACCGGTGCGCGCATCAGCGCGGTAATGCCCGCGACATATTAACTTGTCAGCACAAAGACATTAAACAGTTTAGCCTAAGAGCCAAGATGCTAACGCGCGTCATGACCTCTTGGATTATGAAGATTAGATGCTCAAAAGAAAAAAAGGTTGTGTCTTATATATTATGTTAACATTTATAAACTAGCCTAAATAGATAACTGAACGATCTGCAACTCGTTTAAATTAATAATTAATTACACTAGTTTACAGTGCATCTGTTGCCGGGAAATTTTTTGCTGTTGCTGACTACATATGGTATACTAAGTTCAGATATATAATCAGAATTTTTCGATCAGGTCTAGTTCTTGACTTTCAGATATCTGCGTTTGAAACGTAAAAACAGGTATATATACTACAATTTTTTAAAATTTAGAATTCAATTAAACATTTTGTTCTAAAAAACTTCGTTTTAAAGCTCTCCTCTAATGTGTAGAATTTGGAAAAAAATTTGGAAAAAATTTAAATCTCCTAAATTTTCAGGAAATCTGTCCAGGTCACTATATAGAAAGTGGAGTTTTATACTCATATTGCACCCTAAACTTTTTAATTGTAGAAGGAGATCTTCTACAAGCCAATATAATTTTCAGCTTTTCTATTTCCGATGCATCTTCAAAATCAGTATCATTTTCTGATGAGTTTGGTTTATTTTCGGTTTGTACTGATGGTATAGATATATTTTTACGCACTGAAAATTGCACTGGACGCTGAACACAAGTGGTATTTGGATTCTGCCATTTAATTCGATTTTTAGAGTTCATGTCTTTTATGTTTGCACTACAAAACTAGCAATCATCGAGATGACTTTGTGGTTCTCGCCAAATGGTTGGTGTTACAAATTTAAACGCATCTCTTTTACCACCTTTCCACAATCTTAAATATTCAACACATGACTTACAAACACAATTCGGTGCACAAGACTTCTCATTTTTATCCAAGAGCACTCCAAAATAGACAAATAGGTATTTTTGACGAACCCTGATATCGTTTTTCTGTAATTTTGAAACACATATTGTCCACATATATAACAAAAATAATTGGTATTTTTTAAACAGGTTCTCCTTGATGTATTTATGTCACAAAACTTTCAAACATTAATCTTCGCAAAGAAAAAAAAACTTTTTTTTAACTGACAATTACGCTTAAATTCTATGTTGAAAAGCTAGTAAAAAAAGTAATTAGAGCTACGCAAAAAATTTTGGCAGTAATTTTGTAAATGTTATGCCCTATACTAACGATATCAACCATAGAGTTCCCGGCAACAGATAAAAAATATTATTTTGTAAACTAGTGTTATTAATTACCCGTGCACAGCAGTGGGGCAGTAATATTACAGAGTTAATATTATTATTAAGTATGAAAAAATGACCAAAAATTTTGAAACTTTTAACATATACCACTATTATAGAAATGTTGTTTTGGAATAATCTTAAAATTCTTAAGTGGTCTATTTGACAAAATGAACCTATTTCGATGAATTTGGGTATGAGGATAATCTTAGCCATCTCAATCTGCAGACAGGATATTTTTATGAATTCAGGCCTAATAGGGATGAAATAATTGTTTAATCACAATTTAATTCGGTTGCCTCCTTGGTCTAGTGGCATATATGGGCTGTGAAC
Organism: Clanis bilineata; assembly: GCA_036417725.1. Lineage (NCBI taxonomy): Eukaryota > Metazoa > Arthropoda > Insecta > Lepidoptera > Sphingidae > Clanis > Clanis bilineata. Next base: position 8,273,685 of record CM071145.1, on the reverse strand, counting down.
CGAGAGGTTCTGGGTTCGATTCCCAGATCGATCAAAGCTAATTTAATTTAATAGATTTCGATGAAATTTTATATGAGGATACACTTGTCTTTAGGGACTCAAATGAGGTACTTAATTTTTTTTATTAACCCCTAAAGGGATGAAATACATGTTGAAAGTTTGGTTGGGCATTCGGAAACCTTAAAAGATTTTGATGAAATTTGGTATGAGGATACATTTGACCGTAGGGACTCAAATGGGGTACTTCATTTTTTTAACCCCTAAAAGGACGAAATAAGGGATGAAAGTTTGTATGGGAGTTCAGAATCCACTTAATGGATTTTTTTTAATTTGGTATGAGGATATCTTTGGTCTGAGGACAGACACAAGGTACACAAGGGTTTATATTTTTAAATCAACACCTATAGGCATGAATTGCTTTTCTTTCTTTCTTAAAAAAAAATAGAGGATGAAAGTTTATATCGGAAATTAGAAACCGCTGATTATACGGATTTTGATATAAGTTCGTATGAGGATGTGATGTTTTGCAAACATGTGTTTATGTGCAAAAAGGGATGAAATAGGGGTTGAAATTAGTTTTTTTTAATCTTTGATCCGATTGATTTAATTTTTCGATCCACCTTGTCGTTTTAGTCTAAATATTCTACAACGGGACGACTCAGATATCGATTTTAAAATAAATCTGCCCAAAAACAAAGAAAAACAAAATGGCGGCCACTTTTGACAGGTTTGACAGTGGTTCTGTCGTTCGGAACCACGGGGTGACTCAGATATCGATATTGAAGTCAATTGGCCCAAAAACAAAGAAGTACAAGATGGCGGTCACTTTTGTCACTTTTAAGAGCGGTTTCGACGTTTGGAACTACGGGGGGACCCAGATATCGTTTTTGAAGTCAATCGGCCCTGAAACAAAGAAAAACAAAATGGCGGCCACTTTTGACAGTTTTGACATTGGTTCGGTCGTTAGCAACTACGGGGCGACCCAGATATCGATTTTGAAGTCAATCGGCCCAAAAACAAAGAAAAACAAAATGGCGGACACTTTTCTTGATTTTGACCTTGGATCTGTCCTTAAAAACTACGAGGTGACCCAGATATATTGAAGTAAATTGAATTAAGGACAAAAAACAAATTTTCCATCCCTATTTCATCCCTTTATATGTAGGTTGAAATAGGGATAATGCCAGACATCCACCCCTTCTGGGGGATCAAGTCCCAAATTGAATTACAAAATTCGCTTTGCCCTACATGGGAATCGAACCCACAACCTCCCGGTTCACAGCCCATATATGTTGCAACTAGATCAAGGAGGCGACTAGAAAAGTATCCTCATACCAACTTTCTTAAAAATCCGTTCAGCCGTTTCTGGAATCCCATATAAACTTTTACCCCTAGGGTTGTTAAATTTGTGTCCTTTTGGTCAAAAGTATCCTCATACTAAATTTCATCGAAATCCATCAAGGAGTTTCAAAATAGATTGACTCCTAGACTATCAATGTCTAATATTTGACACAAAGAACTGAATAAACGTAATATCAGAGTTGAAAATGTCGAGCACGTCCCTCCCCTTCAATGGTTACCGGACGACTGAGATCAACACGGGCCGTCTCAGAAAACAATGATGTAATGCCACAGCGTATGTGCAAAACCAATTTTTTCCTTATTGTGATAAAACTATTTAACGTGGTGAAATTTTTTTTTCGACACAATTAAATTAATATTGATGTCTACGTTTTAAATCAAGTTACAAATTTATAACGTTCGCCGTACGGAAGATTCAAGTTTTTCAAAAACAGATGAGAGGTAACTTTGGATTTTTTTTCTATCGAGAAAACTTTTAGTAATTATGTTTTTGCTCACGACAGAATTTAAGTTAAATGGTCTATTAATACATTTCCAAAAATTACCTTCGTAATCTTAGTACTTTAGGACACCCAAGCTTGTGAAAATCCTTATTTTGTTCTCATATCCTCTTAATGACAATTTGAATTGTCTTGTATGGAGCCTTCAATTGTAATACGATACTATTCTTATATTATAAATGGACGGCGGAATATACGTCATAATACTCACAATTTCCAACTCTTGAGTAAGTATTAACCAGAGCCTGAAAACCCATACTCCAGCAGCTATTGGTGGGCAGATTTTGGATTGCAGCTATAAATCCCCCAACTTTTTGCATCGGTGTTTGGCCTGTGAAGAAACATAGTCGCTTAATTACAATGATTTTTCTCAAAATATTAATTCGGTACAAATAATAATGCCATTTTCGATCATCCATCCAGGTCATCGCAACACTGATTATTATTTTATGTATGTCGCAGAAAGGATTTGGCTTTAGTTTTTACGAGCGGCCGCTCCCCTAACGCTAACCACGCAGTTTTTAATAAATATAACGTCCATATAATTAATATTAAAGTCTATAACACTTAGGGCCTCGTTCACCAACTCCAAGTAAAGTGTTGATTAGTTACTTTCTGACTAGCGTTAATTGACAAGTAAGAGTTGCGAGTAACTTCTGTTAATTTCACAAGCAAAATTAGAGCTCTGAGTAGCAACTTACTGGTTAAGTGAATGATATCACAAAACCTGCGTCCCATTCGTTCAATATTACGTCAAAAGTATCTTATTTTGGCATAAAAACAGTCGTGACTCGTCGCGGGTCCGCATCACATGACACAAAAACCTACCGGACCCTTTTTTGCTATATAAATAGTTACACAGGTACTAAATCGTGTGTCAATAAGGACGAGTTTTGCGTGACCCGCATTGCATTTTATTTTTGTTGAAATTGCTTGATTTTTTAAATGAAAGGCTATTTTACAGTTAACACGTTCATTTAAAACGTAAAACATCGTTAAGGTATGACTACTATAATTTGATTTTATAGTTTATTTAACTACGATAACATGTACAATTAACTGCCTACTTTAGACTTTAACCGTCAAGTAAAAGCGCTACTTGGCAGACGACGTGGCAAGTAGCTTACTGGCCAGTTTAATCACAAGATGCATGCTACTCGAACGTCGTGAAATTCACACGTGCAGTTACAGGTGACTTTAACTGACGATTAGCCTACTTAACACTTTGCTCGAGGGTGGTGAACGAGGCCCTTAGACACATAGACAAGATTTTATTTTCCTTACCATAGACTTCGCCGGCAAAATTATCACAGATATTTATTAGCGTGCCGGGCCTGGCGGTTTGTACTGCTGAAGAAAATGACCACGAGATCAATCCAGCGAAATAACCGATATCATACTTATCATCGTAGTTGAGAGGCGAACATAATCTGTAAATAGAATTTAAGTTTAGAGTTTTACACAGCATGGACGGCAGAATTGGATACCGCTCGGTAATATATTCTCTCTCTCTCTCTCTCTCTCTCTCTCTGTCTCTCTCCCTATCTACATACAGTCGATGTGAAATAGGGTATTCCTATGTATGATTTTGTATGTAATTAGAGGTGGGCATTATTGCTTAAAAAAAATAACAAATTGAAACGTTAATTTATTTTAAAAAGCTGCTTTTATAAGTTGCTTTTATGCTTTTATGCTTATACACGGTCTTATGTATGTATTGCCCAAAAAAAAAAAGAAAAAAAAAAAAAAAAAAAAGCCGCCGCTTTGGACACATTTGACACCAAATTTGTTGTTCGTAGCTAAAGCGCAACCCAGATATCGATTATGAAGTCAATCGGCCCATAAACAAAGAAAAACAAAATAGCGGCCGCTTTTCACAGATTTGACACTAAATTTGTTGTTCGTAACTAAGGTGCAACCCAGATATCGATTTTGAAGTCAATAGGCCATTAAACAAAGAAAAACAAAATGGCGGCCACTTTTGACAGATTTGACACCAAATTTGTTGGTCGTAACTATGGCGCAAGCCAGATATTGATTTTGAAGTCAATAGGCCAATAAACAAAGAAAAACAAAATGGCGGAAGCTTTTGACAGATTTGACGCCAAATTTGTTGTTTGTAACTAAAGCGCAACCCAGATATCGATTTTGAAGTCAATCGGCCCATAAACAAAGAAAAACAAAATGGCGGCCACTTTTGACAGATTTGACACCAAATTTGTTGTTCGTAACTAAGGCGCAACCCAAATATCGATTTTGAAGTCAATAGGCCAATAAACAAAGAAAAACAAAATGGCGGACGCTTTTGACAGATTTGACACTAAATTTGTTGTTCGTAACTAAGGCGCAACCCAGATATCGATTTTGAAGTCAATCGGCCCATAAACAAAGAAAAACAAAATGGCGTTAAAATATATCGCACCCGATTTCATTTCAGCGGTTTATACTAAAGGTATCAACTTCTAATAATTAAGGAGTTATATTTCCATCATCAGCTCAGAAACATGAGATGACAAGTACCAGCCGCAAATATATGAATAGTTTTAGAAAATATATAAAACACATTATGCGTCCCTATAGGATGTCAGGGTAGTCCTTGATTTTTCTGGTATCCCATAATCAGATCCTAACTTGGTGCCAATGAGACCACCTGGAAAGTATACCCTTTTAAACAAAAAAATAATTTCTCGAATGAGCCCAGGCGTCTTCGAGTGATCGGGGAATATACATAAAAAAAGTTTTCGACGAATTGTTTACCTCCTACTTTTATTGAAGTCGGTTAAATAAACTTTAAGTTCCAAAACGTTGTATCGTTGAAATCGTAAACATAACAAATCCCCAGTGAAGAAAAATATGCACTGACAATTAATTATTAACGCATAATTAGCTATATCATTAAAATCAAAACATAAAAATTCCCGTTGAATAAAAATATCCACTGACAATTAATTTGCAACGCAAAATTCGCCAACTATTGTAATGTTAAAAACATCCACTTAAACTTTTAACTTATAATATTTGATAAAACACGTTCGTAAACGTTACGTTCGTCAACAACATTCTCCGTCGAGAATAAAAGTATCACTGACCAAAATAGCAACAAACGAAAACCTGATAAATTGAAAAAAATGTATAACGTACCTCCGATTGGATTAAATCATGCTTTGCGTTTTGGTTGGATTAAAATTATTACGCAACGAAACGATTACGTACGTAATGCGAATATACTACCGCCATCTATCTTTTTTCTTGTAACTTTTTACAAATTTAGCAAGCACGCTTTATTGACTTGGTGTGAGTGGCTAATGCGAAAATTGACCACTAGATGGCTTGGTGCAAAAATGTTATCCATTTTTAATTACTAGAACTATAATTTCGAATAAGCATTTTAACGTAAATTGCTTAAGATATGTAATGTTATTTTTTGCTTACTTTGATAAACGTTTATTTTTTCTGCTTTCGTTTAAACGCCCACCTCTATATGTAATAGCAAATAATGCAAAAAGGAATCCTTTTGTAAAAACTTTTGTTTTTATTATTACAGAGACTGCCAAACAAACCAAAAGAATCGTGGGTGCGTTGCCAAACTAAACTAAGGGCAATAAGGATTAGGAAGGGTATATGGCAGATGTCGATGGATGAAATTTGAAATTGAGAAATGATTTTAAGGACCACATACTACATCTCTTAATAAGGGCAGTTATGAACTTATCTAAGATGAAAAAACAGCGGTTGCACCTGTAAGCAGCTTCTATGGCACGTCTCCCTTCTTCCGTGTGCATGGCTGCAATAGTATCTCTGATTCCTTGGTCGATTGTATTTATACATGGCGGTCCCCCTTCAAGACTAAAAGCCTCGTGAACCACTTCCAAATATTCTGAAAACAATACACATGTAATAATAATAACACCTAACAGTGACACATGTAGTCCTGACCCCAAGATACGAGTCTTCTCGTCAGTATCAGAAACTACGAGATACTTTGGATTACATAACATCCAGGTTAAAAACAAATCACTGTGGGGCACATAAATATTTGCCTAGATGCGCAAATCAAACCTACGGCCATTTTTTTATGGCGGAGACTGGCAACCGAGCAGGTGGGTCATCCGATAGTAAGTGATCTCCCATAGATACCCAAGACAAAAGGAATACTGGGTAAGTTGCCAGCCTAAAAGAAGGGTACTGGGGATTGGGAAAAGGAGGGGGAAATTGGGCCACCAGAAATCTTACTCACCGAAACGCAGCAGCAAACTGTCACTTTACGTTGGTTACCGTGAGACAGTGGTATCAAACCGGTCGAGCCGGCCCATTCGTGCTGTAAATGTAACTGTCTACACCGTGGCTCTACCACTCAAACGCACCCACAGCCTCTTGCTTCACAGCGGGCTACTCGTACACTGCGAAACAGGGGCTACCAGGTTTAGTTCACTAACATTGTTCATATCAATACGTTATTATCTCTTAGATGTGAACTTACCTGGAAAGTCTACTTGAGCTAAAATAGGTCCACTTGATGCCACACCGCCTTCTATCAAGTGAGGGTATCGTTTTTTGAACCATAAAACCATGTTCGCCGCGTAGGACCCACCGTACAAAACGATCTTACTGCTGGCGAACTGAGGCTGTCCCTTAAGATTTTGTATAAAGTATGCAAGATCAGCTAGCGCTTGGTCCACGTTTAAGAATCTTAGATTTTCCGTCGTAAAGTTTCTGCAATCAAAATTTCTTATTAAAATCCTGACGGCCATACTACTGTTATAGCCTGAATCAAATAAACATGATTACATTACAGAAAATATATTTTGTTAATGTTGAATACACGGGAATTTCCCGAGGGAAGATGACGTCAATCAAGCTGCCGGTCGTAAAATAAGCCAAATCCTTTCTGCAACATGCTTGAAAAGGTGTGTTAACATCTATAGCCTTCGTTAGATATAGTGTTAGGTCTCCGGTGAAATGGTCAGTTCAGGCAGGGACCAAGCCCTAAGTATATAAGTGACTTCGCAAGCCCTAAGAGACTTCGCACTTCGATAAATCTCGATTTATCCAAAATCTCAATTTGTATATAGGAATGTGCTGTAGGATAAATCGAGTTTAGGTCAACTCTAGGGGCGACTTGTAGAACTATATTAATATAGAGTTAGGCCTAAACTCGATTTATCTCACAGCTCATACCTATTTTTAAATAGAGATTTGGAATAAATTGAGATTTATCTTAGAGCTGCAAGTCACCCTATATTAGTAATAGCGCTGCAAGTCGCCCTAGTAGTCACTTACTGGTAAGGCAGTGATTGTCCATAGTAGCGGTGTTCAGTATATATTTGGTATCCATTGTTCTCTCTTGCCAGCTCATACATGTTGCCAGATCTCAGCCACGCGGCAGTAATATCCCACTCACCACCGACCAATATGAATACTGGAGACCCATCGCCGCCAAAAAATTCGTCATTATACATGAATCGCTGAAAAAGATTGCCTTCGACGTTATTCCTCATTCTGGCTGATTGATCTGGATCTGATTTTTTATATAATAATAATAGCCCTGTAATATTAGTGTCCCACTGCTGAGCACAGGCCTCCTCTATTAATGAGAGGGGTTAGGCCTTAGGGCTTAGTCTACCACGCTGGCCTAATGCGGGTTGGTAGACTTCACATACCCTCGAAATTGTTGTGGAGAAATTCTTGGGTATGCAGGTTTCCTCGCGATGTTTTCCTTCGCCGTTGTAGCAAGCGATATTTCACAATGAAAACACACTTAACATAGAAAAGTCAGAGGTATGTGCTCTTTTTGGGGTTGGTCCCGAACCTCCGACACTCGTCTCGGCAGTCCATACCAATCCCAATTGAGCTATGGCTGCTATTTATTATATTATGCCAAATAAAAATATATCTACAATCTACAAAAATAGGGACCTACATAAAAATAACACTACTATACCTCTAGAAAAGATTTTCGCAGATTATGTTCAGTCTACAGACGAAGCATCTTAAACTCAATTTCTTAGCAAAGAACGTAAGCAAATAACGAAGATTATACGTACCATTAAAAAGGTATCAGAATTTTGTGGATCAAAATGGTCAAGCGGCATTCGAATCCAGGATTCGTATACATTTCGTGTAGTGCTAAAAACCTCAAATTCATCCGGTGATTTTAAATCCACTCGTAATGGCGGTTCTACGAAGGATTCTATGAGTTCCGCGCCCCATGACGACGAAAATAAACACAAATATAAAATATATTCAATCTGAAAATAATATCGTTATTAGAATGGGAATAATTTATTTTGAGAAAAATATGACAATCTATGGTCAAGACCTGGTGAAGCATTTAATTAGGAAGACTGACCCAGGCACTAGGTCGAGATGACGCCAGGCCAAAAGGATGTGAATTTTTAATTATACACATATTTAGATACCTACGAATTATTTTTTAAATCATAACAATTAGCGTACATAGGTACCTCAAAATTATCAAAGTACAAATAGAAGTAAGTGTCAATAAGTATTTAAAAATATAATTGTAAGTTGTAATACTAACCATTTTTAAATATTAATGTTTCACGGATACGTTTTTACATGTGTAAAATTTGGCCACCCAATTTAGCTATCACATTTGTGTGATATATTAATTAAAAGCGCCTTGCTGTTATCTTATTTCGATTGGTATTTATCAGTTTCAGATAACGTGGATTAAGATATTTTATTTAGTATTTGTACATTTTGCCCATCAGTACAAAGTGTGGTAGTTGTTCCTATTCTAAAAGGGCATGTACAGACTACTTAACTGAAATTAATTGCATACTACCTCTATATCATAGTTTAGCTGAACTGCCACGGCTTATATCATTGCACTAAAACTACAATGTATTCTGATATCTTATTAGGCATTTAGTTTATCAACGTTTGTTATCTTTTGATATAAGTACATAATAAACAAATTATGCCGCGTAGCGACATTTACATGTATGCCATTCTCTCTAAAAAATATATTGCCATGATCACAAAAGACAAAAGTCTATGGAACGAATTATTTTATAATAATATATGGTGCAATGTATGAAGTCACAAAGTATTCATTGATGTTATAAATTCAAAGTTACTTAATAATGAAAGTAGGCACTTATTCTGGATTATGCATTTAAATTCATGACAAGGTAAGTGTAGTAAAGACAAAATAAAACATAGTGTGATATAACTAGAGTTTTATTATTTTAAAATATATCAGTCACATGACACATCAAATACTTATTACTAGGTACCGCCACTTCATCCTACTTTCTTGTTAATTTTGGTTAAAAATAGAAAGTATCTTACCGCAAATATGAACTAACAAAGTAATAGAACATGGCGGTACTCATTAAACTTATTTCAATAAAATCTCACTAACAAAATATTTTCTTTATATAATAAAATCTATAATTTTCTATCAATATATCGACATAATTATTTAATACTACAGACGAATTGAGAACCTCCTTGTTTTAATTTCTGTTAATATTATATTGGCTCCACAGACTAAAGAACTAAATAGACACTGCATGTACATTGTAAATATTCTTCACAGTTAGCAGGTTAGATGTATAATCTATATTGGCACAATAAAAATATCCTATAAACAAATTATCGACTATAATCTCAGTACATTAGAATTAAGCATCTTTTTTGGCTATACTCATATCTTGACTTAACATTAATTTACTATTTATTATTTAATAATTATTCCATCAAAATATCCCTGAAAAAAAGTTCCAGTTCATTTTAAAATTAGTGTTAATTTTTAAGTAATTTATAGTTTAAGATTACATAATTATAGACAATAAATGTCTCGTTCGCACATTGTTGAGATAATTAATGTTTCACCACTCAATTGTATTAGCTTGAACTAATTATCCGTAGCAATTTCCATTGCATATGAGATGAATAAAAACAATGGCATATAAACTAGACTGCGTATAGGGCCTCGGTCTTTCTTCAAGGTTTTTGATGGGAGTTAACTTATATATTATGGTATGGTCAATAATAAAAAAAATAAAAGTCTTAAACGTGATATCGTGGCGACTGTGGTTCTTGCTCGTTTAGCAAGTATCACCATAAGGCTTATCGCAGTTATTTGTAACACACCATAATTTTCCAATCGGTGAACCAGACTTATAGGGCACTCTCCCGATATAGTTACCTCTGAAAATAAAAAAATATATAAATAAGTATATAAGTTCATGGATCTTATTTAAGTTATATATATTTAAGTTCGTGGGTCTTATGAAAATTTTAGCTGAGCATATAGTTAAGAATAGTTTGTCCCTTTCATTTTTAAACAATGTGACACAAGGAAAAAAGTGACAGGCTATGCTTAACCATATGCTCAGCTACAATGTTTTTATAAGTAAGGCCCAATATTAGAGTAAAGTACTTATTTATGCCCAAATTCAACAGACAAAGAAGCAAACACAGAATGTCTTTTTTTTAGGTATGTGTTGCTTGAATCAAAATAACACAGAAATGAATTATAGAATTAACTTTTGAGTGGACCACGCTGTAGACAGCAACAATGTATACAGCACAAATGGGTCGGCTCGACCGGTATGATACCACTGTCTCACAGAAAACCGACGTAAAGTGGCAGCTCGCTATTGCGTTTCGTTCTGCGAGTGATATTCTGGTGGTACAATTCCCCCTCCCCTCCCTAATCCCTATTCTCTTTCCTTAAAGTTAGTAACATACCCTTGCTTTTTAGTATCATGGGTGTCTATGGGTATAGAGATCACTTACCATCAGGTGACCCACTTCATCGTTTGCCAGAATTTGCTATTAAAAAAAAATTGAAAGCGAAGTCGTTCTCAGTTTAATTAAATGCATTTTCCATTGTTAAGTATCTGTATTAGTTCCAAACTAATTCCTATATTAATTCGTTAATTATTTTGTGTCGAAATCAAAGTAAAATTATAATTATAACTAAAACAAAATAAATAAACAAATAATAGTACTTATATGTATTTATGCATTCGTCTAGAATGAAATCATTTTATGTGGAGATAAAAATAATATTAAAATAATAATATTGATTATAAATGCCAACAGGCACGGCTCAGTCGTGTATTGAATGCAAATCGAATTAATTAACATAAGAACTCGGAAAATAATTACCCGGGGCCGTAGTTGCAAACCACATAGAATTTATTCCATTTTTCTATTTGCGTGTGTAAAACAGCACATCCAACGTGAGTAGTGTCAGACCATGCCATCTAGAAAAAAAAATTAAGGTAAGTTCGGACGAAGTATAAGATCGAACAACGCTAAAATACTGCGAAAATATAGATTTTTATGGATTTTTTTATGGATGAATTTGAAGCATAGAAGTTGACACCCAGAGTCCCAAAGCACATTGAAACATTTAAAAATGTCTCCAGCTTCGCAGTATTTTAGCGTTGTCCGATTTTACCGGGACTCACTATACAGAAAATATATATCAAGTAAATCATGATCGCCTAATGAAGATTGTTTAACAAAACCTTTGTTTACTTAAAGCAAAGTCAATCTGAGAGAAAACTACAAATCTAAATCAACATAAAAAATTTACCTATAACTACGGGAATCGAACTCATAGACATAATTTCCCAACCGGCTGATATACATACGGCTAACTGCCACACACATAGTTTAGTTCTGACCCCACACTAGGATTATCCTACGTCGTAGGTATCAAGAAGTCAAGAACTACGAAAGACTTCGGTCACCATCACCCAGACCCGAAACCAACATAAGCTTATATTTTATATCAAATGTGGTAGATTAATATATATGGAACAAACATGTCTCGGTGGATAAATCGAATCCCCAGCTTATTGAAATTAAACTATTTTTACGGATTATATCACGATTTGGTTTTAATTTTTATGCCCGACGTTTCGAAAGCTTTGCAGCCTTCGTGGTCACGGGTCAGGCTCAACGTCGGGCATAAAAATTAAAACCAAATCGTGATATAATCCGTAAAAATAGTTTAATTTCAATGAATAACATTCACGTAAACCTAAGAAATCATTATCCCCAGCTTATTGTTTATACATATATACATACATAAGCTCACGCCTGTATCCCCGAAGAGGTAAGCAGAGGCGCACTAGCGAACTAGAAAACCCACATTTCGCCGAGCTTAGTTCCGTCCCAGATGTGATAGGGGGCGAGCCTATCGTCATATCGGGCACAAATTCCAGACTCCGGGCTGATATGGAAAAATCCAATATCACTTTGCCCGACCCGGGGATCGAACCCGAGACCTCAGTACCGTTGTCATACTGAAATACCACCACGCCACCGAGGCATCTTGTTTATAGCTACATAGATACTCATTGATGTGCTACGGAGGCTATGAATGCGAATGTGTTTACTGTATACCATTAATGAAGAAATACCTAAGCAAGTAAATTATTACGCTATAAATACCATTTGGCATACTATTTGCTTTACATCTTCACTCCTCACTATTTTAAACACGACATCAATTAATAATTCTGATGTTAGACCACCCATCAAATTATACATACATAAATTTCCATACATATGCCATAAAACAAACGTAAAATAAGGTCGAGCATAGAAAAGCGTACTCGTATAATTGCGATCGCCTTGCATACATAATATCAGAGTAATACATAATATTATTATTCTTCATATGGTTTCATTCATTGATCCCTCTGCTGATCAACTTGTAGTGAAAAGTGAAAACATAACATGATCTCAGGCCTGTATTCTCGAAGGAGTAAGCAAAGGCGTACTAAACTAGAACACCCACATTTCGCCGAGCTTAGTTCCATCCCAGATGTGATAGGGGGCGAACCTATTGCCATATCGGGCACAAATTTCAGACTCTGGGAAGATATTGAAAAATATCATTTTGCTCGATCCGGGGATCGAACCCGCGACCTAAGTAGTAATGAGGTCTACTGAGTCGTACTGAGTCAGTACGATAGTTGTACCGAAATACAACTATGCCACCGCGGCATCCAAAAGTGAAAACAATTACTCATATTAATTTCAATATGCGCAAAATGACTCAATACTTACATAGGTACAACTTATATTTTAAGTTTTCGACGGTTGTTTTTTATAGGAACTTATTGTCCCTTATCGTCAAAATGGTATTGTAACAACAACATATCTAAGTAAATTGTTATTTTACATAAGCATGGCGTAAAGAAATTATTTAAAATATTTATTATCCATAAATGGCGGAAAAATATTTAAAACATTGATATCGGCAACATGTGGAAACAAAAACTTGATTAACATTCTGAATGACATTCTGTACGATTTAACATTCAGAGCATACTAACGGCATAGTCCATTGTGGGATAATGAATTTCGGTAACAGACATTTGTTTTGACTGATATTTTGTAAGGCCTATTTTCTGTTATGACGAGATAAAGGATAGTGTAAATAGGATATACACACACTTACATTTTCTATTATTAGGCAAAGATGCAACTATTGTACCCACTTTTCGCCAAGCTAATATCCGTCCCATGTGATAAGGAGCGAACCCGTCGCCATAATATCGAAAATAAAATTAAAATTTGACTGCTTCGGTCGCGTGATAGTATTTCGGTATGACTAGGTCTCGGGTTCGATCCCCGGGTCGGGCAGTGATATTGGATTTTTGCATATCAGCAAGGAGTTTGGACTTTGTACCCGATATGGCGATAGGCTCGCCCCATATCGCATCTGGGACGGAACTAAGCTCGGCGAAATGTAGGTTTTCTAGTTCGCTAGTGCACCTCCACTTATGCCTTCGGGGATAAAGGCGTGAGATTATGTTATGTTGTACTTAAAATAGATTTTTTAAATAAATATACATAAGTGTACCAACATGACCTTTGAAATAATTATAATAGTGATTTTTGTGTGATAGGGACGTCTTAGCCACCATACGTCACGCACACATAGCAAGAACAAGTTGAATTAGAGGTATATAAAGTGTGTTTCAAAAGTTTTTGACTAACGGTAATGTGTGAAATACGTAATATTATTATCTTATCTAATATTATTTCTTACTTTTGAATATCTTATAGCAAACAAAGCCTTTGCCATTCGTGATTACTCTCGGTTTTACGTCTTGTTTATGTAAAATAAATCATATTTTTTTCTTTCCATCTGCCTTTATACCACGTTAATGTGGTCGTGCAACTAACTTTTTCAAGCATGTTGCAAAAAGGATTTGACTTAGTTTTTAGGACCGGCTGTCTGTCTAACGTTAACCCCTCTCTGGGGAATTCGGTTACGGGCAAATAGTGTTAGATAGACACTCCCACCGACCTGGGAATCGAACCCAGGACCTCCTGGTTCACAGCCCATATTCGCTGCCACTACAACAAGGAGGCGGCCAAAATAAATCATTATTATAATTTAATTGAATTAGACGCACCGATTCACCGTTATTTGCATTTATGATAATAACTAGATTTTAAAATTATTCAAAGATAATCTGATCATAAAATTATTGAGTTAATTACAATTGATTATAATTTTTTAAATTATTCATACATATTTGTCTTGGGACTCTGATTCTGCGTGTCAAACCCAATCTTGGCGGTGTTTAATCACGATTCGTCACGGTTTTGACAGTCCTGGAGATATATATATATATATATATATATATATATAGGGATTGGCATCAGACAGGCGGCCGGTCGTAAAAAGTAAGCCGAATCCTTATACAATATGCTTAAAACCACATAATTTCACATTGGAGTGAGAAAAGGGCAGATCGAAAAAAATACAATACATACCTGTGTGTAGTGACCGATTTGAACGCTAGTGCCGAAATCGCTATGCTTGATCGGTCCATATCTGTAATCCTTGTATTCGTCCCACCAGCTAGCCAAAACGCTCTCAATATTTAGCTTGTAGCTGCGATCAGTCGTAGAATACCAATATAAATTCTCACCGGTCGTAAACCTGCCAGATCCTGGGAATAAACAGACAATGTTAGAATTCAGTAAAAACTTAATTTATTACAAATAAGTAACAACGCGAATTCCGCGTTCGCCGTTGACGGTTGTATTTCTCATATTTCAATGAATTGACCTTTATACTAATTTGTAAAGTTCAATTCACACTAACGTGAGTTAAATTTTAGGCGACTGTGGTTGAAAAAGAATATAGTTTTAATACATTATATATTACGTACTAACTGTACAGGCGCTATCAAGCAAATGTCCATTAAAAAAAATCTCAAAATTCATTAATGCCATCTACCACTTATTATATTGCGAGGGCGCTGATTACAATTAAAACCTTAAAATGTTCTGTGAATGTTCAAGAATCACGTAACATAATTTATTGTCCAAATATTATTACGATGACACGACCTTGCGAGCGTATGTTTCAAATACGATTGAGTGACTTATGACCACGAGGTCACAACTCACAAGTTTTGGATCACACGTTTAGTGCTGTTGTCCCGTTTATGTACTGTTGAATGTATTGTTATAACTATATGGTGTATATTTAAACTAATTTAAAAAGAAGTAATAGTTTGACAATACCTTGTCATCTCACTTGCTTTATGTCTACCGTTTAACACTGCTATACGTTGTATCATTATATAAATCTAATTTACCTAGTTCTTTTTATTCACATATTCCATCATGTATTTGTATCCCGCAAAACAAAATGATGATAAATCTAATGCAATTAAAGGCCCTTATTAAAATACGGCGCTTCAAGTTTCGATATTTAAAGCAAATTTTTATATAAATATTGGAAAAATCACATTACGTTTTAATAAATCAAAATAATAGTGAATTAAGATAGACGTAATTCTCCTAATGACTTCTTCGTACTTCGCTAAAAGAGCTAGGGGACCATATTATAGGAAAAGGAAACACACGTCGATGAACCACAGTGGTTTAAAAACATAACATAACATAAGCTCACGCCTGTATCCCCGAAGGGGTAGGCAGAGGCGCACTAGCGAACTAGAACACCCACATTTCGCCGAGCTTAGTTCAGTCCCAGATGTGATAGGGGGCGAGCTTATCGCCATATCGGGCACAAATTCCAGACTCCGGGCTGATATGGAAAAATCCAATATCACTTTGCCCGACCCGGGGATCGAACCCGAGACCTCAGAACCGTAGTCGTACCGAAATACCACCACGCCACCGAGGCAGTCTTTTAAAAAATCCGAGCGAATTAATTGTCCGTATAGTAATCTCATTCGTAAAACCCAGGTCACAAAATTCTTTATTTTCCTTTTGGGATTTTTATCGTGGACTAAAATAATAAATAAATTAGTCTACATTAGGTAATTCCAAACAAGCTTGATTATTAAATCATCAAATCCAACAGCGATCATTAATCCCAACCAGTATAGTAATATCCGGAGTTTACTAACAACAAAATGTCACGCTTATATCTCATAGAGGTAAGGAGAAATTATTAATTTTGACATTACAGGTACCATTTTTATGGCACATACTTTAATAGATTGAAAGTTTATAAACAACATAATGTAGGTGTTGTTTAAAATTTGAGGGCATACAAACAGTAGAAAAACTTGAACGCTTGAAGAAATATGTTGCTTCGATCCCACATTTGGGTGGAATAAGGGCATATGGGGGAAGAAGAAGTTCATAAACTTAATTACTTTTTCACATAATAAAACAATACAATAAAACCTAAAAATATTATAATAACTCACCTATTGTTTTGTCAGGATTGTGATAGTCCTGGTTTGCGGCTGCCCATTTTGCAGCTTTAGCTGCTAACTCGTCGTCCCAAACCTAAAATAGAAACATAAATGCTGTAGATAATATTTAATTTAAAAACTTAAATATCGATTTCTAAAATCTTCAGAATACTGCACGCTTAGACTAAACTCTACCGAACACAAAAATAACCTTGAAATTCGGCTCTCATCTGCTTACATAGGTACATGTAAATAAAAATAACGAGGAATTTTGAACCTCTTCTTATTGAATGCTGTTACAAATGATCTTTTGTCTAAGTGTCATACTTTATTCACGTAGCAATATATCATTTTTCTATCTAAAGGTAATTTACGGATGTAAAAGTAATACGAAATTCCCTTGAAAACAAAGCAAAAAACAATAATTATTGCACAAATGCAGTCCTATAACGCAGTCTCTGATTTTGCGTGTCCTAAACCCTTTTCACGTACCTATATGAAAACTCCGTTATAATAATCGTCGGTTATACCCTAACGGTAATCGGCGGTTATGCTTGATTAAATTATAATTATGCTATGCTACGTTAAATCAATACAAAATCAACACATAAAATACATTCCTCGCATTGCGACCAATCTCATGGGTTAATCAATATTTTTCAGTCACGTCGCAAGTTCACATCTTGGAGAAATGAGCATTTATAATGCGAGTTTTCATTAACGTAAACTGGGGTGAATTGAAACTTGAGGCTCAATGGAAACAAGCTTCAACACATAATAAATCTAATCAATTTTGGATACAAATTATGCTTTACTTTATATATCAATTCATTTGTCTGATAATCTCGTTAAAAAATTTCGTACTCCCGTTTTACGTACACTCAAGACTTTTGAAACTCTTTTCAAATAAATCAAGTAAACATACATATAAATCATCATCATCAGCCACAGGACGTTCACTGCTGGACATAGGCCTCCCCCAAGGACTGACGACGATAAAGGTCGCAGAAATTCGTTGGATGCAAGCTGATTCCAACAGGTCGATCTGGAAATATTTCGGGGAGGCCTACGTCCAGTAGACGTCGTATAAATACGTACCATATAATTCATTTCAGATGCAGCAGGCTGTCCCGCCACTTCTCCTTTGCTTAACAGAAACCGTCTTGCGTTGTGACCATCAACGAACTGTTTTATTTGTTTACATGACAGATTTTGTACCGCTGAAAACATATATTATCTTGCTTAACTGACTCATGTTAACTTATGTAAGAGTACACATACAATATTATAGTCCAGGCCAAAGACCTCAAAGGTTCGATGCGTAACAAATACAACGTCTCTTCGTTGCATGGTGAATAAATGATTACACAAAGGTCCGAAAAAATGCAGCTATTCAGGCCAGAGTGGTATTGAAATGCGTTTTAGTGTTATTTTTACGCAATTTTATTTTATAAGAAATTCGTAATATAACATTTACAAAAGTAGATGAAATTATGTAAGAATACGAATTGAACAATAAATAAAAATCACTAAAATAAATACGATTATTATTTTGAACGTTTTTTCTATTTTATAATAAATAAATTAAAAAATGGTCTATAATTTTTTTTTAAAACTCACATTTACAGTGAATAAGATGTAAACACAGAACGGCGAAAAGAAAAAAATCGCGTAAAGCCATTGTTTAATTGTATATGTTAGCACTGTGTCGGCTGAACCACCGCGATTCACAACTGATACTGATTGTAAAACACTAGTGCTTATGTTACTTATACGAGTATTTATATGCCTTCACACGGTGGTGGTTTGGTGACTAACCAAAAGCAAAAAATAATTGACGCTCGTCAACTTAGGATTCTCCTGTAGGTAATATGGGACAGGAAAATTAGTCATACTGGGGCGAAATAATATTCACAGTAATTATTATTAAAAAAACACGTGTCCTTTGTTCGCAAACCGGTGAAAGTCGAGATGAGAGTAGCTCGTTCGACAGCAGCAGATAAAAAATTGGTACAAGTAGTTACAATTCACTTATGCTGCCTTACTTTCGCTGATGGTTCTTAGAAAACGATAGTTCAAGTAAGTCATATTACGTTCAATATTTACTAGTAAGAACTTCTAGCGGCGATGACCCATGGAACGGACTACTGAGGCAGAAGTCGCAGGTTTGAGCGAGGACTTAGGCAGTGGCGTGCTATCCATACAAACAAAGAGACACAGTCTACCCTGACTATTTCATAGTTTTAAGCCGCGTCTCCTGCACTAAAACATTACACAAAACACCTACGCAAAACATGGTCTCGCTACACATTTTTATCTATTGTCCATTGTTCTGTAAACAGAAGACAGCGAAAGTCATTGTTTTGAGTATGTGTTCGTGTTTTATTTCGAGAAAAACAGGTAAAGGAGACGCGCCTTTACATAAACAAAAAATTACATTAAATACAGATTCTTTGCATTGCCGCGTATGGCTTATATTTTAAGCCAACACGGCGACGATGAGGATGGCATTGTTGGTTGCAAGTGTTGAAAAAATATTTTTGCAGGATGTCGGCTCCTTGGTCTAGTGGCAGCCCATATGAGCTGTGGATCGGTAGTTCGTGAGTTCGATTCCCAGGTCGGGCAAAGAGAATTTTCTAATTTAATTTGCCACGGACTGTATCCCTTATGGGGGTTGACGTCAGGCTGGTAGCCGGTCGTAAAAACTTAGCCAAATCTTTTCTGCAACATGCTTGAAAAAGTGTGTTGCGCCGACCTCACATCAAGGTGGGATAAGGGCAGGTAGAAATAAAGTTGTGTACCTACCCTAATCTGACTGCCTGTAGACGTCTCTCACTTAAGATGTGCTTCATAACTGTCCACTTTAAAGGTCTTATAAAGCGATGCATTTGTTCTATCTGCGTTATCAATTGTGTCAGAGGGGAAAGCTCCGATTGTGAAGGGCTATGTAGAACAGTCCTTCAGAGTTAGGTACAACTTCAGAGTTAGGTTATGCGTAACTATTGCCGTGGACTGCGTGGATTTACGTACACCGCGACCACCAACCCATGGAATAGACACCCTTCAGGGTTTTTGTCGGTCGCTATAAAGTTTTAAGCTAATGTGACATACTTCTGAGGACCGGCTCGGAGCGATCCAAAACCTCATGTTAAATGAACAAAATTCGAAGTTTCGGACATGGACCACTACTTGGAATAATGAGTTTTGTCCTCTTGTCAAAGCGACAGAAACACGAGGAAATGTATACCTGAGAATTCCCCAAAGTATTTCGAAGGTACCTAATGTTAGGTGTGTCACCCAGTGCCTAATATGCCTGAACTATCACCTAAATCTTTCAGTGGGAAAGTAGGTACGTGTCTGCCAGACACCTCGCAAAATTTTCATTTTTTTTACATTCACTGCCTCGGTGGCGTAGTTGTATTTAGGTATGACTACCGTCATGAGGTCTCGGGTTCGATCCCCGGGTCGGGCAAAGTGATATTGGATGTTTCCATATCAGCCCGGAATCTGGAATTTGTGCCCGATATGGCGATAGACTCGCCCCCTATCACTACTGGGACGGAACTAAGCTCGGCGAAATGTGGGTGTTCTAGTTCGCTAGTGCGCCTCTGCCTACCCCTTCGGGGATACAGGCGTGAGCTTATGTTATGTTATGTTTTTACATTCACACACACTTTTTCAAGCATGTTGTTTATGACCGAATGCCTGCTTGACGTCCACCCCCACTGGGGGATCCACTCCCGAGCATACCGTGTTGGCAAAACATCCACCCGACCTAAGAATCGACCCAAGATCTCTTGGTTTACAATCAAATCAAATCAAATCAAATCAAATCAAAATAATTTATTTGTAAGCATAGGTATTTTCACAGATGTTATAGTACAATGGTTTATATAATCTGCTACTAGACCAAGGACATACTTAAGAACTAAATTATAATATTTATTGATTAAAACATAAACATACGAATAATTTTTTGTTTGTAATTTTAACATAACGTGGTTTTTGTTCAAGTTTGTGATTCAAGCCCCCAAATTGCTTACAATATTTTTTTGGCAAACATAAGCGGTACACCTATTGATTAAGCGGCTGTTTTTTTAGTAAATACATACATACATACATAAGCTCACGCCTCTATCCCCGAAGGGGTAGGCAGAGGCACACTAGCTAACTAGTACACCCACATTTCGCAGAGCTTAGTTCCGTCTCAGATGTGATAGGGAGCGAGCCTATCGTCATATCGGGCACAAATTCCAGACTCCGGGCTGCTAGGGAAAAATCCAATATAACTTTACCCTACCCGTAAATATGTACGTATTTTGATAATATCATTATGTATTTGCTTTTTTAGTTGCAAACTTGCAATAAACCCTTCTTTCTTTCTTTGTTTTTAACCACACAATACGTATAAATTACGTCGATGTGAATTCAGTGGTAACTGGTAGGTCGTGTTAGTATTAAAGAGACGCGCGTACTTCCCAGGGGAATAGTACGTATTATAGTTATTGTATGCAGTATTAACCGCATTTCATTTGAAAAGGTTTACCGACCTGCATTATCGGAAAGCAACTGTTACATTTCCAGTTAGTAATTATTGGCCTTTAAAAGGAATAATATTTTGTTCACGGGCTTCGAAGTTTATGTAGTTAATCACTTACAATCAATAATAATATTAGAAAATAATAATGCGTAAGGCGGGTACGTTTTCCCAGAGAAATCAAATCAAATGTTTAAAAGTAAAATTATGTGACATTACGGCGAGTATTTGACGTTTAATGGCTAAGGAAAAAAGCAAATCTGTATAGTGAGTTGCGGTCAATTGACCCAAACTTACTGCGCTGATTCTATGTACCGATCAACCTGTCTAGTAGTATACATAGAAGTCATTGGAACCACTGAACCGCTTTTGACAATTTCTTATAAAGGTTGCACCCTGGGAAAGGACATACAGGCTGTCTTTTGTCTTTAAAACCTGACAGCGCTAGCATAGAGGGGATAAAATTTGCTCAGGAATGCTTAACAAAATTTTATCTTCATACTGGAAATTATTTTAAAAAACGCTAAAAGAAAAGCTAGTAGGTATACCTCTATAAACACACTTTTTTAAATAACAAAGAAATATCGTGTGTTTTGTTTTTTGACGTATGTTCAAAGAAAAGCAGTGCCATGTTTAAGTTTAGATTGCCGATAAATCGATCAAATACACTGAGTTTTTATGACTGACACCACAGAAAACAAGATTCAATATTTGTATGAGCATATTTAAGCCACAACTCTTTCAAACACCCTCAAGATTACGAGACATCAAATAAACAATACTTAGATTAAAAAACTACTGGTTGCTGAAGGCATTTATTAACGGTCTATTGTCTAACCCATCTTCAACTATGGTGCATAAACCCGATTTCTGATCGAACTTCAGATGTCCAAGCTCAAAGTTTGAAAGTGACGAAACGAAGCATGTTTGAAAGATAGAATTTCCAAAACCACCAGTGGAACCGAATGGATCCAGATAGTTGGCCAGTAGGTAATTGAATAGATACCAGCCGAGTGGAAGACGATCGCGTAGAGACAGAAAGAGCTGGAGCTATGAAATTTTTTTTATAGCGGAGACTTGCAAACGAGCAGATGAGTCACCTGATGGTAAGTGATCTCCACCGCCCATAGACACCTAAGACACGAAGATCATGGAGGCGTTGCCAGCTTAAAAGGAGGGAAATGGGGATTGGGAATGGTGGGAAATTGGGCCTCCGGAAATCCCACTCACCGAACGAAAAGCGACAGTGAGATTCCACTTTACGTCGGTTTTCTATGAGACAGTGGTCGAGCCGGCCCATTTTTGCTGCAGACGTAGCTGTCTACAGTGTGGCTCTGGCGGAGAACAGCCTAAATAGACGAATCGAAGGATTTCATGGGCTTTTCCCAGCAGTGAGGGCATATTAGTTGTATTGTTCCTTGTTTACAAAGTAGGAAATGATGTTGGTAAGTACTTATGTGTTTAATATGTAGAAGATTTATTCCCAAGAGTCAACCACAGTACAAGTGTATCTGACTGATTGTTGGGTATATTTATTTTCTACTTCTCATGCCAAAATCGAAACAAAATTTTATAAGTACAAAACTGGAGCACACTTTATCAATATGCTCACAAAAACCCCGCATGAAGATGTCGCGTCAGCTGAACACCGAAAAAACCTAATTACACCTAAAATATCATAAGATTCCTGTAGATTTGGCACGCTCGGTTTTCCCGTTAGGTCCAGTCTTATACAGCCGGAATATCCACCAGTCAGCGGTCGGCAACCCGCGGCCCGCGAGCCATTTCATATTTTATAATCATTATTCTAATTCTTATCTAGCTACTCTCGGCGGTTACAGAAATGCTAATTTTAAGCCATGCCATATTAAAATATTTGTTTTATTTGCCCCGCCCTTATACCATTATTGAAGCGTGTAGAAGATTCGATTTGATATAGTCTAACCATTGATTGCCTGCCTAGCGTCGACCCACTAGGTATATCCATTCGTCGACACAGTCCCGGGCAAATCGTTTAAAACCGTGTCTCATGCACTGAAACATTACACAAAACATGGTTTCGCTACACATTTTTGTCTATTGTCCATTGTCCCACCAGCAGCAGACAGTAAAAAACATAGTTTTGTGTAGGTGTTTTTGTGTTTTGTTTCGAGAATAACATGTGCGCACGTTGCGAGAACACACTTTAGCGCAGGAGAGGGAGGCGCGCGTTAATTTGAACAGAGGACTCCGATCTCCAGCTCAAATATAGTTCCAAGGAGGCGACATGACATAATAAGACCGCAATAAATATATACCACAAAAAATATCCATGAGTGCCGCCCGACATTAGGCCCAGTTTCTATCTAATTTAGCCATTGTGTGTAGCTGCAACTATGCAACCCATGTCTGTCCAGCTGACCGCTGGCCCAAATTTATAATGTGAACTTATGTATGGCACTAATTAAACATTCGAATATATTTAGAGAATTCAGAAAAAAAATTCCACACGCCTAGTTTCCTGCTTTGGGTAAATATCCTATATTTAATTTTTACCTGTTTCACGTGAAACAGGTACGTATTATAAGGTAGTTATAAAATTAATAATACTTTATCATTCATTCACAACGCGATGGTTATTCCTGACTAAGTATAGACTGGACACGTAATTTTGTAGTTACTAAAGCTACTGCTAGGTGTGCTAGGTACTACTTAGTTGTACCTAAGTACCCACCTGCATATTCTGTATCGTGAGTCAGAAATATAGGCACTGTAGTGATAAATACTCTAACTCACTTGATGCGGAAAAAATCGACTTTCATTTTTACGTTCCGCTGCCTGCTATCAGGCATGGGTCGACATGAGTCAGTCCTCTGGGAATCCAGTTGTGGATCGGGATAATCACATACCTACCTTAAAAATACTTTTCCATACGAATTTCACTACGCGACGTTACTTATGTATTATTACAATCTTAGTCGTCCACCAGGCTGGCCTAATGCGGGTTGGTACTTGATAGATTTCTAATGCGTAAATATTATTCTTAATTTGTATATTTTCATCATAGGCTGCATACATTATCAGGTATGCAGCCTATGGGGTGCGAAGTCAGGAAACCTCCACGTGGTGCACCCTGGGCAACGGCGGTCACGGATGAAGACGGTTTCGAATTTTCGTCTGCTTTCATCCGTGACCACGGCTAATATCCTGACGAGGCTGGTTGGCGGTCGTCGCCCGTTGCGGCGGCCGTCGTCTAGTGGGGAGGGTTCTTGGGGACACCCCTGGGTTCTGTCCTGGGGGCATCGGCGGGCTCGGTGTGCGCTTACCCGCCGCCGAGCAGGCAGTGGAGGGGACGCTCTCCTTCACTGCCACCGTCGAATATCGTAATCCGGTCTCGGAGGTCTGTGGTCATGTCTCGCGCTTCGACCGGACCGAGGGTCTTGGCTTAAACGCCCGGACCGCGAGGGAGAAAACCTCTATAAAAAGTTACCCCGAATCCCAAGCGGCGGCGCACCGCGAGGGGATGCATGGCCGATGGGTAGTTCGGTCTCTAGTGCGACCCCCGTCGGAGTACCGGCCGACACTCCGGCGGGTCACACCATAGGCTTACCCAGGTACAGGGGGCTCTGCCTGGGTGGACCTTTTATTTCCCCCATACTCGTGGGACCATTATGAAGCTTTCATTTACAAAACCCAAAATACCTATAGTGCGTGTGGAGAAGTTGGCTGCCCCGGGTGCCGCTTGCGACCCTGGACAGCCCAAGGATGACGGGCATCTGCCCAAGACGTCTGCAAGAGGATTGTCGTCTGTTCCTGCTCTAGATCTTGGGGCAGGAGTGGACACATCCTCTTCGCTCGGCAAGAGGAGTCGCCGAGATCAACTTGAAACCCAGATCTTGAGCGACAGTGATGAAGGACCTACTGCACAAAAAGTCGTAGCAGTGTCTGACGGAGAGGCCGAGTCGTCGGAGATAAATGAGGCGCCTTACGTGCACGAAGATTGGCGTCTTCGGATGGCGGCATCGATTCGGGCCATAGCCCAAAAATCGAAGAATCTTAAAGGAACCTTTAAGCAGGGGCTGAATCAGGCCGTGAGCGAGCTCATCCAAAGGGTCGATGAGCCGACTCCAGTTGAGGTAGCTCGCCTGGAGGCGGAGAAGGCGTCGTTGGCGCGAGAAATCGCCCAACTAAAGGCTGCCCAGGCCGCGCAGGCAAAAACCCTCGAGGAGCTTCTGGCTACGGTCAGATCCCTTGGGGGTCAGATACCGGAGGCCGTATCAGGTGGTGCCGCTGGCCAAGGCGATCGCCTCGGAGAATTCGAGCGCCGTCTACTAAATATAGTGGACGCGCGCTTCGAGGCTTTGGCCATGCGGCTGCCCCCAGAGCCCATCGTCCGGCCACCCCTGGCCGCCGATAGGGCTAGAGACCGGGCTAGAGACCAGACTAGAGAGTGGCCTGCTCTGCCATCCGTTGCCGTGGCGGGGCCATCCTCAGCCCTGCCTGCCGCAGTTGGCCCGAAGGGGAAAGGCAAGGGCAAATCATCTGCCCTGCCTGCCCCTACAGTTGCTCCTCGGCCTGCCCCTGCCGCCGCACCTAGGCCCGCCCCGGCCAGGTCCGCCCCAGTGACCGTGCCGAAAACTCTCCCCTCCCAAAAGGGGGGGAAGAAGACGAAGAGCGGCACTGTACAGGCACAGCCTGTCCCTGCACCCCGTCCACTCCCGCCACTCCCCACATCTTTGGATGAGGGCTGGGTGGTGGTGGCCAAGAAGGGGAAAAAGAAGACCCCCCGGCCCGCATCGGCTGTCCCGGCCAACACGCTGCCGCAACAGCAACGGCCCCTGCCACAGAAGCGCCGGCCGGAGCCAAAGCTTCGCCTGCCCCGAAAGGCAGCTGTCACCGTGTCAGTGACGCCCGAGGGGTTGGCGAAGGGTATAACATATGCCCAGGTACTCCGTGAGGTGATGGCCAACGTCCGCCTCACTGACCTGGGCATATCGGAGATGCGGGCCCATCTAATGGCCACGGGCGGGTACCTCTATGAGGTGCCCGGCCCAGAGACGGAGGCGAGGGCGGACACCCTCGCCGAAAGAATGAGGGCCGTGTTCCGCGGCACTGAGCTGGAGTCAGTTGTACGGGTATCCCGCCCGTGCAAAACCGTGGAACTGCGCATATCCGGGTTGGATGCATCCGCCGACCCGGAGATGATCGCGATGGCCCTCGCAGGGGCAGGCGGATGTGCATCGGTCGATGTTAAAGTCGGGGAGATCCGCCCCGACCGTTCGGGCCTTGGCGCGGCATGGGTGCGGTGCCCGGCCAAGGCCGCGGACAGAGTGATCAGGACAGGGCGCGTCCTGATCGGATGGGTGTCGGCACGGGTCCAGCTCCTTGAGCCTAGGCCCATGCGGTGCTTCCGCTGCCTCTTTAGGGGGCACGTACGGTTGCACTGCAGTGACGAATGTGACCGTAGCGGGATCTGCTACCGCTGCGGTCAGTCGGGCCACAAGGCCAGGGAGTGCTCCGCGGAGCCGCACTGCACGATTTGTGCAGGTGCAGGCAAACCCGCGGGGCACCAGGTGGGCGCAAAGGCTTGCGTCGCCTCCGCTCGTCCCCGCCGCGGTAATCGCGGTGGAGGCGCGGCGGTTGTGACGCGGCTCGACCCGTCCACCAGCGCCGCACCCATGGAGATCGCCCAATAATATGGCGCAACGATTCCTCCAGGCGAATATTAACCACTGCGCTAGGGCCCAGGACCTGCTGGTCCAAAGCCTCGCGCAGTGGTCGATACAAGTGGCTGTGGTCGCTGAGCCGTACTTTGTTCCCCCCAGGGATGACTGGGCGGGGGACCTGGACGGCTTGGTGGCCGTCATCACCCGGGGCGCCGCCGGCTCCCAGCCCTTTGAAAAAGTAGCGAAGGGCTCGGGATGTGTGGCGGTTCTGTTGGGGGGGGTCTGGATTGTGGGAGTGTATTTCTCCCCCAACAGATCCCAGCCTGAGTTTGAGCATTTCCTCACTCGGCTGGGAGCCCTGGTGGTGCAAGGCAGTCAGCCTCGCCCCGTCCTCGTCGCCGGCGACTTCAACGCCAAGTCCTTGGCTTGGGGTTCGTCGGTGACTAACGCACGGGGCAGGGCCCTGGAGGAATGGGCGATCTCGTCCGGCTTGGCCGTCGTGAATCGCGGGACGGCGGACACGTGCGTGAGGCATAACGGCGGTTCGGTGGTGGACATCACGTTCGCCACCCCGGCCCTAGCCCGCCGTGTCCGGGACTGGAGGGTCCTGGTGGGCGAGGAGACGTTGTCGGATCACCGATACATTCGGTTCGACGTCACCTCGTCCTCAACCACCCGGTCGGGTGGGGGACCGACCGTCCCGCGGTCGGACGGCCCACGCTGGGCCGTTAGTCGCCTCGACGTTGAGGCCCTGAAGGAGGCCGCTCTGGCCCAGGCGCTGGTGCCCGTGCCGGACGGGCCGGTACGGGTCGACGAGGAGGCGGAGTGGTTCGGGGCGGCGATGTCGCGCGTCTGCGACGCAGCCATGCCCCGGGTCCGACGCCTCCCGGAGAAGCGCCAGGTGTTCTGGTGGTCGGCGGAGCTCACGCGGCTGCGCGCGTCCTGCGTTGCCGCCCTCCGCCGGCTATCCAGACACCGTCGTCGCCGGATTCGTCTTCTCGGCGACGAGGACCAGGAGCGGCTGCTTCACGGCCTCCACAGGGAGGCTAAGAGAGCGCTGCACGTGGCCATAGCGAGGGCAAAGTCTGCGGCTCAAACTGAGTTCCGGAGTACTCTCGACAGCGACCCGTGGGGGCGTCCATACTGTGTGGCGTTGAGAAAGCTCCGCCCATGGGCGCCCCCGCTGACGCAGAGTCTCCGGGGCGACCTCGTTCAGGAGGTCGTCGCGGCTTTGTTCCCGGCCACGGAGGATGTCACTCCTCCACCGATGGCGTCGCGTTCGTCGACGCCGTCGTCGTTGGATTCGGCAAGGGTTATTTCGGAGGTTTCACCCGAGGAAATGAGGGTGGCGGTGCTTCGGCTGCGAGGCAAGAAAACCGCCCCGGGTCTCGACGGTATCCCCGGACGCGCATGGGTGTTAGCCGTCGAGCACCTGGGGGCGAGGCTCCGCGGCCTTTTCTCCGCGTGCATGGAGCGGGGCCAGTTTCCATCCCGGTGGAAAACCGGCAAGCTGGTCCTGCTCAAGAAAGACGGTCGACCCGCAGAGTCGCCATCGGCCTACCGGCCCATCGTGTTGCTCGACGAGGTCTGCAAGCTCTTCGAGCGGATCGTGCACGCTCGCCTCGTCGAGCACCTGGAGGAGGCCGGGCCGGACCTGGCGGATTGCCAGTTCGGCTTCCGGCATGGCCGGTCAACGGTGCATGCGATTCTGCGGGTCAAGGCGCACGCGGAGGATGCAGTTGCCCGGGGTAAGGTGGTGGTGGCGGTGTCGCTCGACATCGCCAACGCCTTCAACACCTTGCCCTGGGCCTGCATACATGAGGCACTGCGGTACCACATGGTGCCACTTTATTTGCGTCGTCTGGTGCACTCGTACCTATCTAATAGGTATGTAGTGTATCCCGGCGCCGCTGGGTGGCACCGGAGGGTAGGGCATGCAAAAACCGGATGGTTTTGGAAACCGATTTTTTCGGTTTTTGTATTTAAAAAAAACCGGTTAACCGGTTTTTTCGGGTTATTCGGTTTTTGGGCTATATTTTCGTTTTTTTAGTTTAAATCTTGATTAACGAGATGAAGTTGAATTTCTGCACGTAATTATTTTCAGTTCCAAGGCTCTAACGTGAGTTTTGACATTTCTTGCTAGCGCCTACCTAAAATATTTAATTTATATGATGAACGACATGGCGACTGCCTCGGTGGCGTGGTTGTATTTCGGTACGACTACCGTCCTGAGGTCTCGGGTTCGATCCCCGGGTCGGGCAAAGTGATATTGGATTTTACCATATCAGCCCGGAGTCTGGAATTTGTGCCCGATATGGCGATAGGCTCGCCCCCTATCATATCTGGCACGGAACTAAGCTCGGCGAAATGTGGGTGTTCTAGTTCGCTAGTGCACCTCTGCCTACCCCTTCGGGGATACAGGCGTGTGCTTATGTTATGTTGTATGATAAACATTAATTCCAAACGTAATTGCTAGGGGTTTTCGGATGTTTGTTATACAAATAGGTAGTCGTAGTCGCTAGCCAGAAAGGTAAAAATAAACTCACGTTTTTTTTTGTTTTCGCGGGGAAAAGTGTTTTACCGCTACCGCCACGCCTTGGGGAGACGTGATGATTATGTCGGATTCGCCTGTCCTACGACCCAACGTTAAGCCGCACCGGAGAGATGGACAGCATCTAGGCGACCTTTAGGTCGAGTCCCTAACACTATGTATCCTACACCGGTAATACCGACTAACGAAACGGAAGGGCCCGGGGTTGCCCTACACTTAAAGCGTCCAGGCTCCAGCCGGAAGAACACTGATTGTTCTTCTTTTTCTACCTGCCCTCATCCCATTTCACTATATGCTCCGCCCTACACTTTTTCAGACATGTTGCAGAAAAGATTCAACTGTTATTTTAACAACCGGCTAGGCTATTTTTCTGATGTCAAGTGACAACCCTCTTTGGGGGCTCCAGCTTCGAGTAAATCATATTACATAGTAAACAGCTATGCCCTTCATCTCTAAAGCCTATAAACGCTGCCATTAGACCAAGGCGCGACAGGTTAATCCACCATCATTCTCGTGCCTTTGTCCCAATTTTATTTGGGATCGGCGCAACATGTATTCGACTTCCATAAACACGATCATCTCATCTTCACCATCTTATCTTACACACACACACTTTGTCCACCTTTTCTTTGGTTTTCCTCTACCTCCCCATCCATTAACATTCACATTCATCACTTTCTTATCCACTTATTATGTCGCTTCTCTCCTCATAAGATGCTTATACCAAGACAAACTGGTTCCTTCTAATCTACCTACCACAGGTGTCACTTTCAAGCTTCCTCTGTGCTTAATCCTAACTCTGTCCATCCTTATCACTCCACACATCAATCTCAACATTCTCATTTCTTCTGCATGCAATCATTTCTCATCCGACTTTTCAGTGACCCTAGTTAAGCTACATATTATTATTAATGCAAAATAAAGTCTGTCTGTGGAGTTTTAACGACGAAACCGTTGAACCGATATTGATGTTTCATGTGAGGATAACTTTTAACTCTGCGGACGAATCTAGCTTACTTTATTATTTTAAATCAGCCCTCAATAAATCAGTGAAATAGGGGATTTGTAATAAGAACTAGTTTATTTATTGTAGTCCCCACTTTATGCAATATTCTACATAAGGGCGCATGCTTTGGATACAATATAATTTTAAGTAATACATAACTTTAAAATTGTATTCATGTATTTTATTGTATCCTGTTTTGCGTCTAACTTAAATAAATAATATAAAAACATATATAAATACGTACAATGTAAGATATGAAAATGGACCAACATTTTGCTATTACATTAACATGACAATTGTGTGGCTGCTTTATTTTGTTTTCTGTCTGGCAATATCATGGCCTAGTATCAGGGTTCGCCTTCATACCTAAACGCTTCTACTTCGCCCGGTCTTGAGTATCGTTTACAATGGGATACTTGGTTCTCATATCTTTTTTAAAAACGTCTAGCCAGCGCATTTTGTGCCGTCCACGGGGACGCACTCCTGTTACAATCTGGTCCAGACACTTGCGATCGACGTACTCCTGTGGTTTTCTCAAAACTTGACTATACCCATTGCAAGCTATATTTCTGCAATTTATTTGCCACGTTGCAGACATCAATACTACCTAAGATGTAAACGTTACGTATTGGATGCAGTCGTCTATCGTTGCCCATCCTCCGCATCATCTTCATATCCATGACGTGCATTTCCCTAACATATCGCTTCAGAACAGGCTACGTCTCACATCCATATAAAAGTACAGGCCGAATGATTTTCCCTCTTGCAATTTCGCACAATCGGCGCCACTACGGGGCTTGACGTTGGAGTCGATATCTCCAGACTCGTGCAGTATAGATACTAGATACTTAAACTCGTCCGTTTTTACAGCAAGCTCGTTCCTTATCATTGTGTATGTATTTAATTGTACGTATTTATTCACTATTGATGTAAGGAGGAAAAAAAACGAAAACGCCGAAATAACCGGTTTTATAGACGAAGAAAACCGGTCTTCAAAACCGGTCGGTTAATCGGTTTTTTCGGTTTTCGGTTAACCGGTTTGCATGCCCTACCGGAGGGCTATGTCTGCCGGTGTTCCACAGGGCTCAGTTCTGGGCCCGCTACTGTGGAACATCGGTTATGACTGGGTTCTCCGTGGTACCAACCCCCGAGGCGTCGCTGTTGTCTGCTACGCGGACGACACCCTGGTGACAGCGACGTCGGGTACTTTCGAGGATGCCATCCTGCTCGCCTCGTTCGGAACCGAACAGGTGGTGGGCAGGATTCGGCGACTGGGCCTCACGGTGGCCCTGAACAAAACCGAGGCCCTGTTCTTCCACGGGCCTCGGCGAAGGCCACCTTTAGGGGCCCACATCATTGTGGAGGGGGTGCGGATTCCCATCGGCACTACGATGAAATATTTAGGGTTGATTTTGAGTAGCCGGTGGGACTTCCGCGCCCACTTTGAGAAGTTGTCGCCGAAATTGGTGCGGGCAGCGGGCGCGCTTGGGAGCCTGCTGCCGAACCTCGAAGGTCCCGGTAACCTTTGCCGGAGTCTGTACGCCGGAGTCGTGCGGTCCATGGCCCTGTACGGTTCACCCGTATGGGCCGGGTCCCTGAGCGCCCGTTGCGTTACCTTGCTGCGCAAACCGCAGCGTCTGGTGGCGCAGCGAATAATCAGGGGCTACCGCACGGTCTCCCACGAGGCGGCCTGCTTGTTGGCCGGCACTCTCCCTTGGGACTTGGACGCCCGGTCGCTCTCGTCAGCATTCCACTGGCGGGAGGGGGCGTCCCAACAACGAGAGAGACTTGCCCCGAGGGAGATTGCGGCCAGGTTTCGCAGAGCCGCCGTGGAGGAGTGGCATGCCAGGCTGGAGAGCCCGAGTGCGGGCTTGAGGACCGTCGCGGCAGTGCGACCTGTCCTCGAACAGTGGCTGGACAGGCGCCACGGTGCGCCTACATTCCGGCTGACACAGGTACTGACGGGGCACGGGTGTTTTGGTGCGTACCTGTGTCGCATAGCCGGAAAAGAGGCGTCCGCCGTGTGCCACCATTGTGGCAACTGCCGCGAGGACACGGCCCAACACACTCTTGAGGAGTGCCCAGCCTGGGTGGAGGAGCGCAGCGCTCTCATAGCAGTCGTCGGAGGAGACCTCTCGCTGCCGGCCGTGGTGTCCGCCATGGTCGGCAGCCGGAGGTCATGGCGTGCGATGGTCTCCTTCTGCGAGCGCGCCATCTCGCAGAAGGAGAGCGCCGAGCGGGATCGTGAGCAGAGCGATCCCGCCCGCCGCCAAAGGAGACGTAGGAGGCGCCGGGTGGACGACTGACCGGCGTCTCCCGCCCTGTGGAATGGGGGCGTTTGGAGAATTCCACCACGGTAACCCCTGCCTGTCGTAAGAGGCGACTAATAGGGGCCTTCCGGGGTCGCGGGCGTGCAGCGGGGGGCTGTGCGCCCCTTATAGTACTATTGTACTTGCGACCCCGGGACGGACGGCAGCACGGACGGTCGGCCTCGTGCTGCCGTAGACGCCGAGGGCGTCCTTCGGCGGCGGGGGCTTCTGAGCCCCCCCCAAATCGGAGACGGGCCGCAAGGCGGCACCGCGCAGGGGCGGTTCCGGTAGCAATCCGAGGCTATCTCAGGATACCCCGGGACCGCCCCACTCATGCGCCGAAGTAGGCCACCGCGGGGTTTTTAGTCGGTATTGCCGGTGTAAGGCATTTGTTAGGGACGCGGCCCAGCGTCGCCCGGATGTCGACCATCTCTCCCGGGCATCACGGCGCTGGGTCGTAAGGCCGGCGAACCCGACATACCCGCCGCGTCCACCCCCCCGGGCGCGGCGGCAGTGGTAAAACACTTTTCCCCGCGACAAAAAAAAAAAAAAAAAAAGGTATGCAGCCTATGATGTATCTTTCTTTCTTTCTAGCTGCCTTTATGTGGGGTCGGCGCAATACAATTTTTTAATCATGATGCAGTAGTATTTAGCTTAGTTTTTCGACTGGCTGCCTGCCTGACGCCAACCTTCATCTGGGGGATCCAGTCCCGAGAAAATAGTGTTAGAAAAACACCACGCCCGACCTGTGAATCGAACCCAAGATCTCCCTAGTAGACCAAGGAGGCGACAATGATGTATGCAGTACCTAAATAATTATAGTTGAAAATTAATAACAGCGGTACAGTTGGTCTCGTCGGCTATCTTTATTACAATACAACAGACTGCCTCGGTGGCGTAGTTTGTAATTGGTATTGCGTGCGCGGTACGACTATCGTCCTGAGGTCTCGGGTTTGATCCCAGGTCGGGCAATGTTGTTGAGTTTTTCTATTCAGTATCAACTCTGAGTCTGGAATTTGTTCCCGATATGACGATAGGCTCGCCCTCTATCACATCTGGGACGGAAATGAGCTCGGCGAAATATGGGTGTTCGTTCTGCAGTTCGCTCTGTGGGTGCAGACGTGAGTCTATGTATGTATCTACGGATAGTAGTCTACGGATATCCGGTTTAACCACCAAAATGACGTTTTATATGGCCCGGTTAACCAAACCATCAAAACCAGACGACAAGCCGCGCCGTTTGTATCATCAGTCATCACCACACAATGGATGATAGCGATACGGTAGGCATTGCGTGACTTTACATACTTACATATCCATATATGGAATTTCAAAAGGGTTTTACAGTGCAATATGTAGACAAATTCAAAGGTAACCACCATTTTCCTATAATTATTATGTTTAATTGGCGGTGACGTTTCGAAAGGCAATGTTATTTTTTTCAGTCAATTTGTGCTTTTATCATACAGACAAAGGTCTCAAATTAGGATTCCCTCACTCCGGAGTCTGGACAGTCACACAGTGAAATAGGTTTCACTGAGTGAAGCCAAAGAATCTTTTCTAAAACTGTTATTATTATTTATGGTGGGGACGTCTACAGTTCCACAGACGGGTGATCAGCTCACTTACTAGAACTATTTCACCCTTAATACCAATCCGGATGGCACTCCACATTTGCTTTAGAGGCGATCAGGCTGCGCAATAACCCCCAAGAGGTATATCACCATCGGGTTTCGGCTGCGGCTCAGACTAGCCTTTGGGCGCCATGGGGGTCTTCCAGGTTTGCATCTTTCAGATCCACCCACGGCTGCCCAGCACGTCCACCCAGACAAGCCACGTCACTCGGTTAGGACCTCTGCGGCAGGGCCGGGCCCAGCCTGTATGTGAATACCTGATGGAAGGCATCGTCTGCCCACATACTCTCCCATCCTGCGGCGGAAAACCTCCGAGTTAGGATACAGCGCCACCAGTCCCCCTCAGCTCGTCATGGAAGCGTCCACCCTGAGGCACTAGTTTTACTGGTGCTCCTACAGTATGCCCCCTACAAACCTTTTTGTGGCCTTACTGAACCTGATGATGTCTCCCAATTTAAGCTCCCGCAGCTGCTCCTGGGGGGTTACCACCATCTTATAGCAGTATTATTATAGTCTTACTACTTTTTTTTTGTACGGGAATCGGTACAAGTAAGATTATAATAATATTGCTATAAAAGGTGGTGGTAACCCCTCTGTTCTAGTCTATTCGTTGCCATCTATCCAACTGTTACTAGGACCTAATGTTACCACAATCGAAACGCTGCTTGATGAATTGCGCAGTACATAAGCAGCAAACGCATTAAATGTGTTCAATATAGAAATCTTACGTTATTATCACAAATTGGATTATAAAAGGGTCTTTACTTAATGTAATTTGGATGGCTTAACTCATCAAATTGTTAAATAGTTATTTAATTAAAATCATTTTGTGTATAATTTCATAAATGTGTTTATTTACGACATCACACTAGAAACATCTAAAATTATCAGTGTTTCTCTACTATATTATGCATGTACCTCTATTATACATATAAACCTTCCGTTTGAATCACTCCATCTATTAAAAACACATCAAAATCCGTTGCGTAGTTTTAAAGATCTAAGCATACATAGGGGCAGACAGACAGCGGGAAGCGACTTTGTTTTATACTATGTAGAATTTTTATGTAGTCGTAGAGCAGTGCCGAGCCGAGTAGCTATTATTTATGTTATTGTATTGCTATTGTTTATGGGCAGGCGTGGACATTTCATAAAGTATCCTTGGCATGGCCACCATGGCATATTATCCCATTTATAAGCGATTTTGGTGCGTAAGATATGGAAGTCATATAACATAGGTACAGAAACCATACCATAACCTAATTTCGAATGCTCATTCGAACATAAAACAGCTGAATAACTGTTCCGTGCATTTGAAGCATGACTCACATTTCTAAAAAATTACAAACAAATAACAGTATTGAGCTCGATTCGAATAAGTATTCGTTGGTTATTTATGCTAGGGTCTGTCAGTGGCGTGCAGTCCATATAGACATTGAGACGTTGTCTACCCCGACATTTTGTTATTACATGTTAAGTAATAAAAATCCTAAAAATACAACCCTTCAAAATAGACGCAGCTGAAATGTTAAATCGTTACCGGGAATGATGCGGGCAGTGATGGTGATGTAGGAAAGAAAATATTGCATTTTTTTGTCTACCCTAATTGGAATGCGTATGCACGTCACTAAGGTCTGTGATAAAAAAAATCTACATAATAACAGTAACCAATGCACGAGATTGTCACATACAATGAGATTAAGATGGACACTATGACGAATCATATAATGTGTCGAACGTGTTTAAAGGAAATACAAAGACTTTGTTATTATTTCAAATGTCTCTTGCTGTTATCATGTCAACGTTGTTTTTGAAACAAGTCTGCTGTTTTCCTTCAACGACGAATTATTGTATCCAGCGGGTACTTCCAGCAAATGACGTACATTGTCTTGTAAGTACGTAACAAGTTGTTTGTATTGTATGAATAGTATGAATCAAAGCGTGAACTTGAAAATACACAAAAACTATTTGCAACTCATTATATTTTGAGGTTCGAGACACCTACTTTCACCTTAAGTGCCCCTTTCGCTATTAGTCATATGGTAGTTCAAATGAAATACCTAATTAATGGCGGAAAAACCTACCAATTCCCCAGAAAAAACTTCCATGCATTAACCTAAACGTATGCAGGTATAACCCAAATAGAGTATACTAATAAAAACGTATAATTGATTACATTAAATCCTTTATTCGTCGTATTTTTTCTACATCTAATACACCAAATCTTAAAGATTGTAGTTTTGTTGGAATATTCGTTCCACAATAATGGAATTATTTCCGCTTATATTTTACATAATAGGAAAATAATCACAAGTTAATGAGTTTGTTCAGAAGATTTTGGGGTGTCACTAACTAAATTTACTAAATAGCTAATAAGTTGAATATTAGCATATTAATATGTTATAATTATGCTATTATATGCGATATGCTACGTTTAAATAGCGACCACATATTGTCTACTACAAAAACATCGATAAACGAATAATTTATGACAAAACATGTTTCAAATATTTAAAGACAGTCTTTATTTTTTACCTGCCCTTATCCCACCTTAATGTGGGGTCGGCGCAACACACTTTTTTAATATGTATTTGTCTTAGTTTTTACGACCGGCTGCCTGCCTAACGTCAACCCCGTCTGAGGGATCCAGTCCCGGGCAAATTAAATTAGAAAATTCGTTTTTCCCGATCTGGGAACCGAACCTAGGATCTCCCGGTCCACAGCCCATATATTTAAAGACAGTATTGCAAATACTTGAAATATGTTTTATATTACTAAAGTCATTTTTACTATAGTAATTTTCACGTATGCTGGATTATACTGTTTTATATTCATTAGAAATGCTAACTAGTGACAAATATTTCACTCGTTAGAATAAGTTAATTTATAAATCTTGCGAGCAAACTAAAGCCGCGTCTCCTGCACATGTTTTTTTCGAAACAAAACAATAAAAACACCTACACAAAACTAGGGTTTTCATTGTCTCATGCTCATATAACAATGCACCATAGACAAACAATTATAAAATACCGCGTTTTATGTGATATTTTAGTGCAGGAGATGCGGCGCTGGTTGAACGAATGACAATAATCGTCACGTGATATTTTTTCCACACATTATAAAATACCCTGAAGGTGCAATTAACCGGCACATGATAGCATGAACTACGCCACATTTGAGACGTAACATCATAGTAGTGTAAACGCCTTATTAAAAGTACCAAAACGAGAATGATGAATTGTTTACTTCTCAATTTTTCCCATTATAATAAAATAATAGCGTGGGTACTCTACAGACAATGGAACGTAGCACACATTACATATAATTACCGAATTATATAAGTAGTTAGTAGCACTCAGTAGCGTGCAGTGCATATAGACAAAGATACACTGTCTACCCCGACAATTTGCTATTTGCCCAAATAAATAATAAAAAATCTTGACAAAAGAACAATTTTCAAAATAGCATCGCGCTGCTTATATTTGAAATCGATACGATGATGGTGATGATGGTGGTGTACCATTGGAAATATTGTAAATTCGTTGTCTACCCTTATCCAAATGCATATGCACGTCTCTGGTAGCGCTATGGCATCTTTAATATTTTTGTAAGATATCTTCGCCATGTGGACTTTATAGTTAGATAGGCCAAATATTATTTTTAATATTTGGAAATATTTGAAAGGCATAAACTGTTATCTAATCGTTCAACCAGTCTCAGTGTATAATTGATTAAATTTTAGGCCCAACAATTGTTTTTTTAGGTTTATTAAATTTCGACTCTGATTTTTATGCATTTTTTATTTACATCGAAAAGGTAGCTCTTCCAATATAAAATATCGATATCCAAAATATAAAATTGAGTTATGACGGGTGTTTTATATCAGATGAGCTTTACAATATTATTTATTCATAACATTTTCTAAATAGATTAAAAATGAAAAAAGCTTACATCGACATTTACAATTTTCATTGAAAATACATTAATAAATTTAAGACGTGTATATTACACAACACTTAACAAACAAGGGTCAGAGCTAAGTAATATAATGACGGAAATAGATTGAATTTTATAACCCGCCTACCCCCGACATATGCTCACGCCAGTATCCCCGAAGGGGTAGGCAGATGCACCAGTGAACTACAACAGCCTCATTTTGCCGAGTATAGTTCCGTCTCAGATGTGAAAGAGGGCGAGCCTATCGCCATTTGGGACACAGATTCCAGACTCCGGGCTGATAAGGAAAAATCCAAAATCACTTTGCCCGACCCGGGGATCGAACCCGAGACATCAGGACTGAGCCATACCGAGGCAGACACTCGGTACATTTATCACGTAACGAATGCCTGGTGTTACTGTATATACATTCATACTTTTTCTTTCTACTTGCCTTTAATGTTGGGTCGCTGCAATACACATTTTCAAGCATGTTGCAGAAAGGATTTGGCTTAGTTTTTACGATCGACTGTCTGTCTGACTTCAACCGCCATTCAAGGCAGGCATACTGTACAGACCGCTATAAGGCTTTCTGTTACTTTAGTATTATTTCCTTTTCTCAACAGAATCCAAATATAAAGTTCTCAATTCGTAGGTAGTTTTTCACCTACTTTATGATATTTTCCATCAAACGTAAGCCAATATTTTCAACTACTTTTGCAATTCTTTTTTTATTTATCGTCTTTTAGTCTTTGACATTGTCACTTTCTACGATACAGCCGAAATACTAAATATGAATATTATTGTATTCAACAAACTTTACACGACTCCCATGAAATAAATCAAGATGTAATGGCGACAAACGACAGTGAGGGACAAAATCTCTACCGGATTTTAAGTCAGTATTTCTTTTACTTAGATTATAATATAAAGCATCTCTCATTTGAGTGGTATATGCTATTCATTTGTTGGCAGAATTGTCCCAAACCATACGCCAAAAATAATCTAATTATAATATAGAGTTGATATTACTATTACATCAGAGCTGATCCTTAATGTTTGAACAGGTTATCGTAAAATGCTGCTACATCTGGTATGCGTTTGTTGTTTGTATCCATACTATTAACTATTGAAGTACAAAATATAAGACATTACACACGTTCATATAGGAAGTTTCATAAAGCTGGCACCACTAACAATTCCACATGTAGGGAGAATGATTTAAAGCGCAATGGTAAAGTTAAAAATATTTATTTGAAGTTAATTATTTTAATCAATTATTAATCATAGGGGTTTTAAAATCGGAATGCTAACTGTAAATCGTCGCATTTAGCATAGGAATGGGTTCGTGTAAGATAAAAATAAATAAGTACGGCATAAGTGGTTTGTAAATGTGCCATGTGGCATCGCCAGATTTTTTTTTTTCGTCAAATACTCATGTTTCCCTTATTCAAAAACTATGAGTAATACGAAATTTTAAAATTTATCAGAAGTTTGCTAGCCATTCTCTCGTTAAGTGTAGTTATTATTGATACCAACTTACTGAAACACCCTGTATAACTTTCGCTAAATACACGACATACTTATCAATATAGTATTACTACACAGATCGCTAAACTAAGGAGGCCGAGCCACGCTAATATTTAATACTAGGCTTTGCTCACGGTTACGCCCGTTTTCTCGCTTTATTCGGTACAAAAAGTAGCCAATATCGCTATGGTCTATAGATTATTCTAAACGCACAAATCATATCAACGCATGGTTGCATGTAAATACGAGAAACAAACACATTTACGCATTTATATAAGTATACATTCAATATTAAAACTAGAGTCGTTACGAAACACAAATAATATCGATTATGATTCCATACATCACAATATCTACTATCGATAAAATATAAAAATTATTGTTTAAGATTGATATGAATCAGAAAACACAATGTCCCTTATAAAAACACTTACGCGCTTCTTATTTTTCAGAATAGTTTGGGATTTTATCCTTGCGTCACATTGTTTGAAAATGAAAGGGACAAATTATCTTTAAAGATAAGATGGGCATAAATATTTTTGTTATTAAGTTTAAAAATATTATAATTTATATTTTTTGTTTATTACTTTAATGTTTAAATTATGATTAAATATTAAAATATGCAGAAATACATGTATGTGACCATAAGCATTTCCCTTTGGCATGGATATTTACATTAACATTCCGATGTATATTACTGTCCGGCCGCCGAGAAAATGTACATTTGACAGTCCATTATCGAATGTTCGATATAACTTTGAAGCGGCGAACACATTACGATGAAAATATTTTCATCGTACATTGACACTTAATAAACCAAAAATTATATAATTACGTCAATTTACAAT
The DNA here is from genome assembly GCA_036417725.1 of Clanis bilineata. Lineage (NCBI taxonomy): Eukaryota > Metazoa > Arthropoda > Insecta > Lepidoptera > Sphingidae > Clanis > Clanis bilineata. Next base: position 8,233,137 of record CM071145.1, on the reverse strand, counting down.
AGATGTAACGTTTAACTCTAAAACTATTTGTTAATAATCAAGATGTTTTTTCATGATTTTTTCAAATCCCTACTCCGTCGTTGCAAGGTTACGCCAATTTGTTAATTGTCAAATGTAAAAAAAAAACTTTCAGCGGCTGGATAGTAGACGTGATATTCTCATAACATGACAGAAGTAATTGGATTACATAATTTAATAATAAATAGGCATGCAAATGGAATACTTTTACAGTGATATATTATTTCAAAATAGTAGACTCTGCTACATGTCCATTTAGTTTCCAAATGTTTCTACTGATACAATTCGCATAATTATAAAACTATCTATTCTTAATGTTACACTTATAAGGTAGAATGATTTATGTATTTTATTATTTTATAGGTTAAAAGATATAAAACAAATGTTTATTCGTTTTAGTTAAATTAGGGATGCTTGCAGATCCAAATCTATTGTTTCATTGAAATTTCAATATTAACACAATACAAGTAATATTACTTGTAGTTTGTACCATACAAAATGTATCACAATGTGATTGATTAACTTTTTATTATAGTTGTTCAATTAATCTCTTAAAAATGGTAATGTTATACAGAGATTTACTGAGGACAGCAGATATGATGATAATCAATCCATGAAACAAAATAATCTCGCAAATAAAAAGGTTTAGTCATTGATTAAAATACATTTTAACCCGCATCAGTTTACATTCATAAAATTAACACTTATTATCTGAAAACGATTTTATAAATATGTGTGTGAAATGGTAAAACTCTAATAATGAATATTCATAAATTAAAAACTATAATGTCACTTATGATTAGAAAAAGTCTACAAATAAAAACATTTGTAGAGTAAAAAAATATGTGGAAACCGTTTTCCATAATTTAGAAAGGTCGAATGAATGTGTGAGAGGTATAAAGAATGGCCAGTTCTAGTTAGTGCTGGGGCTGTCAGTGCCGCTGCCGCTGTTCTCAGTGTTGGCGAGCACTGTTTTAGTGTTTTTATTATTCTTCCTGGCCGACTTGCTCAGTGTTGCCACCTCTTTCAATAAATTTTGTATCTTGGTGTTCATCAAGTTGAACTTTGTCTCATTGAGGCGCTCTTTATTTTTCATCTCATTACGAAGGTCAGTAGTGCTGTTTAGATGTTGAGCTTTTAGCTCAGTTATCTGAAATAATTATTTTATTTCTTCAATTGTATTCACAGTCGGACGTTGCTGTGTTTGCCGCTTAATTCTAAGGGCTGTGCCACACCTGGTGGCCGATATGCGATCTTCCATCCAAGCGATTTCACGTGATTTTGTGTCTTCTCTCAATATGTACAATGAACATGACATAAATGAACTGAGTCGCGTATCGTCCATCAAGTGTGGTGACTAGATCCGATCCATATTGTGATACCGAATGTACATAAAAATTATCCTAGCATGTTATCGTATGCGGAATTAATAACATTTCTATCCTATTTATACATCCTAAATCTAGCACGCAATAACTTTCCTATCCATCTATCAAATAAGGTTTTTAGGATAATGCATGAAATTGATTTTTCTATTTTGTTATTTTAACAATTTCCCCCCTACAATACTCCTAAGGTGAAAGATGTCTCGAAACTTATCGCTTAGCTTCTTCCTAGTGGGTTTAGCGTTTGAATTTAAATCACCTATACAATAGAAAATGCAGTCTGAAATGTTGCAAATCCTACCTGTCTGTCTTTAGCCAGCAACTCCATATCTTTTTGCTGCACCTTCTTTTGGAGACTAGCAATGGTCTCCTTCAACTGTGTCATCGCCACTACATGGTCGGAACTGTTTGGGTCCAGTTCACCTGGAAAAGTTAAAACTACTAAAGGTATTTGCATTTCTAAATTCTGGTTTCTTGTTATGGGATTGTTTGCTATAAGCACTTAATTTTCACTGTTATTGTAGAGTGCTTCTAGCAATTTTATGTACGTTAAATAAAAAAAAGGAAAGAAAAAGAATCAGCGTCGTTGCACGAGCCGCAAGTGCCGCAACTAATAACCACAAAACGACCACTTGAATTGATTTGAAGAAGTCCTTTGTAGTTATTGATTGATACAAGCAGTTACATCAAGCGATATGTGAACATCTTTCCCACCAAAACAAGAAAATAAGTAAAAACTTTGTGTCACTTCAATATGATAAGTTATATGTCATTAATTTATAATTTTCTAATAAGGACACTTTCATAAATTGGGGTTGTGCTTAAACACATTGAGATTCTTCATATTTTTTTAATGCAAACTCGTATCCAGTCCAGATTAATGCCATTATTTTTTACCGAGTATCAATGGTTTCTAATTATCGGATATTTGGCCGCAATAAGCATGTTTACTAAGCAGCTGCTTGCATTGAATCCATACAATATTTGTGTAAATTGCAGTCAAGTCTAGTGGAGCCGTTTTATGGTTGCTACCAGTGGTTTTTATGCGAAACTTTTAATGTTATTCTTTGGGAAAACAAATTAGAGTGAACTAAATAATACAATAATAATGATAAATACCTTGCATTGGGTTCATCTTGGATTTCTTCTCCAAAGGCTGGGAATCATTTAAGGACGAATCACCAGAATTCATTGATTTCATCATGTCTGACTTGCGTTTCTCCTTGTGGCCACTCTTGGATCTGTAGTACAATTTCACATGTCAACAGTAATCACTTAAATTGGTGTCATTTCTGAAGACACCTGTGTGGTGTGCCTAGTGGACTAAAAACGCCACAGATGTTTATATTTGGTATAAAACTTACTTGTGCGACCTGTGTTTATGTTTGTCAACAGAGGAAAGATGTTGCTTGGTCCTGGCCAGGGCTCTCTTAAGGGATTGAGTACACAGCCAACAAAGTAATTTTCCATCCACCTAAATCATAAATACCGTATTTAATTTATCCAATTTCAGTAGTATGTAACCTTATGCAATGTTGTTTTGGATGGTAATTTGACAAAAACGAGTTACTGATTCTAAAATTAAATTGTTATTGGGTTTATAATAAACAAAAAAAATATAACTGAAATTCCAACAGAATAAACATTTATAAAGAACACGAACATTTATTCCAATAAACTCTTTTTATTATGCTGAGATGAACATACCGTAAGAGGATAAGTGAATGGTGTTCATCAAAAAAATGATCCTCGAGATATTACAACTTAATGGACGTTTTATTTAGCAGTAATTTACTGATCTTAAAATTTGTAAAAATCTTGAATAATTAAAATTCCCCATAATACTGGGTATAAAGAAAACGCTTTCGAAAACCAAAATAGTAATACTAAACATACTATCTTAACAGTACCAGAAAACAATCTTCGTTTGCTTCATACTGTGAATTTGAATGATTATGATATATCGTAATCCTGCAATATAAAGCGAACACAACGCGTGGTCAATGAACGCACAATGCGTAGGTGTTGCGCCGACCCCACGTTGAGGTGGGATAAAGGGAGGTAGAAAGAAAGATACTAATCCTTGTGTTTATTCACACAAAAATGATGCTGCAAAAAAATCCGAAAAAGAAATCGAACTTTGCGTGCGTAATAACCAACGCCACTACCTGTCTTCGTTTTCGGAAGCGTTTCCCTTACACCCGATATACCCCACCTAACAAAGAAGTCTGTCCAGATGTAACTTTGCATTAGTTGCTTTTTATTATATGTATTTACCTTTTTGCTATCATCATGCCTGTCAAAAGCGCAACGCTGCTTGCATTGTTCACAGGTAACGGCCGGTCCATATTTACGTTCAGAATTAGTGCACCTCTGACATTTATTACCTAAAAAATAAGTTGCAGTATTTTTATGCTTAGCTTGGAGCTTACTGGACTAGATTTTTGTCACTCAGCTGTTTGACTGCCTGATGAATAATACGATACAAATATGCTATTGTCCAGGATTCATGCAAAATTACTGATTAAATTTCATTTTTTTTCTCATTTCCTTAGTATATATTATTTCTTGTGATTACTTCATTTAATATAAGTAAATAAGTTTTATGAAACTGATAGTGTAACGAGTGGATTTATGCAATCAATTTTTCTCCATGAACTTGAGAACTTGTTTTACAAACTGACCAATACATAGTCTCAAGAACCATTCGGTACATTTTTACCGTACGCGTTGTGTGGATGTTATTTGGATAATGCAATAAAAACTGTTTGTGTAATGAGGCAGCAGCATTATCATGGAGGTGTTTCCTAACATAACATAAGCTTATGCCTGTATCCCCGAAAAGGTAGGCAGAGGCGCACTAGCGAACTAGTACACACACATTTCGCCGAGCTTCGATCCGTCCCAGATGTGATAGGGGGCGAGCCTATCGCCATATCGGGCACAAATTCCAGACTCTGAGCTGATATGGAAAAATCCAATATCACTTTGCCCGACCCGGGGATCGAACCCGAGAACTCAGGACGGTAGTGTTACCGAAATACAACCACGCCACCGAGGCACCAAGTGTTTCCTAGATAATCTAAAAATCTAACCATAAGGAAAACATCATCCAAACTTAGTATAATAATAATAACAATAAAGCCCTTTATTCAGACATTAAAATTGATTACATTTAATTCATGATTCTAATTAAAAATATATTGAATTAATTACATAATTTTGTATAAATAAATAGAAATTATTACATGCATATTTTTTTTTTCTATATAAGATATATTATACATAATATTAAATTATTCATGCTATATTATATAAAATTCTCTTTTGACACCCGCTAATTGTCTGTGTGCCCTTTGGCATAGGCCTCCTCCAACTCTTTCCATTTTGTTCTGTCATTTGCTATTCTAGTCCACAACTTCCCCGCTGTCTTCACTATATCATCCATCCAACGCATGTACTGCCTTCCTTTTTTTCTTTTCCCTGTTCTCGGATGCCAGACCAAAATCCGTTTGCTCCACTTATCTCTACCTCTTATTGTATGCCCTGTCCATCTCCATTTTAATAGTTTTGTTTTTAATGTTACGTCGGTCACTTTGGTTTTGTTTCTTATGTCCGTATTTTTCTTTCTATCTTTTCTGTTCACACCCAGCATGCTCCTCTCCATAGCACGTTGACAAACTGCAAGTTTATTATGTAGATTTTGAGTGATACCCCATGTCTGGCATCCATATGTAAGGACTGGCAGGATACATGATTCAAACAGTTTCGTTTTGAGCCCCATATCAAAGTCCCTGTTCTTCATCACCTCTTTCAGCGACCAGTATCTCTTCCATGCGTTAGCTATACGTCGATTGACTTCCTTCTCGCCCATACCCTTTGTGGAAATAACTTGTCCTAGATAGATGTATTCATCCTGGTAGTCAATTTTCCTGTTATTCACCATTATTTCCACTTTGTCGTGGTTTGTTAGTAATTTGGTCTTGTCGGTGTTCATTGTTAGTCCCACTAGTTCGCTCTCCTTAGCTAATTCCTCCAGCATCCTTTTGAGTATTGATGGTAATTCTGCAAACAAGACTACATCATCCGCAAATCTTAGGTGCGATAGTCTGGTTCCATCTATCGATATTCCCATATTATCCCAGTTCAATTGGCGGAAGACTTTCTCTAGTGTAGCTGAAAAAAGTTTGGGCGATAGTGGATCACCTTGGCGAACTCCTCTTTCAATACGAATGCTTTTCCCTTTTTTCTCTAATTGAATCCTTGCTGTACTGTTGGTATATATGTTCCTTATTACTCTTATATATTTATTATCCACCCCTTGTTCTTTCAATGCCTGCCATATGGCGGTATGTTCGAGTGAGTCAAATGCTTTGCTGTAGTCTATGAAAGCGCAGTATAATGGCTGGTTATATTCATTATACTTTTCGATTACCTGTTTCACGACGTGTATATGATCTACGACCGAGAATCCACTTCTAAATCCTGCTTGCTCGATCGGTTGGTTCTCATCTAATAACTTTGTAAGTCTTTGTAATAGAATCTTGGCAAATATCTTATAAATATTCGACATAAGACTAATAGGTCTATAGTTGTTGATGTTCTGTATGTCGCCCTTTTTAAATAATAGTGTAATGTTTGATTCGGTCCATTGAGTGGGTATGTATTCTGTTGTTAGGACTTCATTGAATATTTTTGTAAGTGCTGTTGCAGAGTCTAATTTGTTGTACAGTAGGACTTCATTTATTATGCTGTCAGGGCCGGGTGATTTGTCCTTCTTTTGGGTTTCAATTGCTCTTTCTACCTCTCGAACTAGTATCTCTGGTACATCTTCATTATCATATTCTATGTCAATATCTTGGTCTTCTCTTTGCTTTTTATACAGAATTCCATAAAATTCTGTAGCTATGTTGATTATGTCAGACCTTTTTGTGTTGCCACATCCAGTTTTATCTTGAAGTTTTGGAATCCACTCTTTGTTCTCGTTTAATAGTTTTTGAGCTTTTCTTATTCCTCGTGATTTGGCTATGTATTGTTCTATTATTTGTACTCTTTTGCATTTCTTCTGTTTTCTCATGTTTTCACGTATTGATTTACTTAGATTTGCTATTTGTGTTCGTGTTTCTTTAGTTTTATTTTTTATGTTTATTAAGTGTTTTCTTTCGTCTAGTAATTTTCTAATATGTTCGTTTATATGTATAGTCTTTGGTTCGTTTACTTCACTTCGATTCGGTTTGAATGCCTTTTCTAAATAGTTGTACTTTTCCTGAGTCGAAAGGTGTTTTACTTGGTCTTCATAATTAAGGAGTATACTCTTTAGATTAGTACCTACTGCTTCTAGTTCAAATATTCCTAGGCTTTTCTGTGAAGTGTGAAAGGTTTTCCTATATTTTTTCTCTGTTTCGTACTTGAAATTTGCTCTCACCATTCTGTGGTCTGAATTAAAGTTGAAGTTGTGTATCACATTGATGTCTTCGAAACTTTTGTGGATATTAGTTAAAATAAAGTCTATCACATTCCGTGTTAGTACAAACTTAGTATATTAATGGTAATTATATTTTACAATATAAACAGTTCTCACCTATGAAAGCTGCTATAATGTTGCAATATTCGCATGCCGTCGGTTTCCCATATGCCTTGACATTAGCCTCACATTTTTTGCATATTGATGAAGTATTGGATTTACTGAAATATTCCGTTTATTATTAACATTATACAGGTTTTACAGCAAATTATTTTCTTGATCATTGTTTATTTCATATTTTCCATAGTTTCCCTAAAAGAGGGTTGACGTAAGGCATGCAATTGGTCGTAACTAAAGTCAAATTGTTTTAGCAACATACTTGAAAAAGCATATTGAATTTACTCCCCAGTGGCGATAAGTGTGTATGCATTAAAATTGCCAATGGCTTACAGAAACAAAAAGTAAAACTACTACTCAGGTGAAGAAATCCCAAAACTTCAAAATATAAGTCTAGCACCTAAGCTATTCATTATAAATCATATACAATACAGGGAAGTGATTCAGACAGAACTCTGGAACATTAACATTCTTTCGGGTAACACCTGTATATTCTTTTGAACAGCTATACAGGGCATCTCGTAAAGAATGGGTCTAAGGTTCCCACATTGAAGTAGGATAAGGACAGGTGGAAAAAAATTAAAGTGCAATATAAATTAATAATTTGAATCTAGTTTTGTTCTGTACATAATATTTCAGTATTCAGGTCATTTTTCACCTAATGACCTTTACTTTTTTTAATTATTCAGTAACAATTTGGCAGTATTTAACAATAAGCTAATAAAAAATTGTTTTCAATAATGAGGCATAATTCCCATAAATTTCATTAGTTATTCAGTTATTTATGGGACATCCTGTCTATAAAGGTGTCCCAATACTCAACATCCAGTGGCCATCAGGTGAGAGGCTACATTGTGTATTGGAACAACCTGTATATCATTAGTATTTAGTTCAGAAAAGATTCATAGGAATATATATTCATAATCCATAAAAATCTGTGGTAAGTATATGTAGATTAATAGAACATTATTACCATTAGGTCAAAATTAACATTCTGAACCCGTAGTTAACTTCCTCACTAATATCTGTCACTGTCTTATCCCTAAAAATAATAATTTAACATTGCTTCTGTCACAGGCTGACCTAGTTGTTAATGAGTTTAGTTTCAATTCAGGCATTTCTCTATTATTGCTAGTCATATCTGGCTGATAGAGTATTCACTGTTAAGACTGTTGCCACAAAAGGCAATCTATAAATAGGCATACCTTACACTTGCATATTTTAAGAGGCAATGCCTTTTAGTTTGTTTTAGCATTTCTCTTTATAGCAAATTATTTAAATAGTGACAGGTGGCTCGGTGACCAGTGGCCCAGACATTAATTTAATGTGTATTATGTGCACCTCCAACAGGTTAAGGGCATATAATTGACATGTGAAAATTATATTATTTGCAAAATCAATTATTTGAATTTGACAACATATCATAGGTGTATTCTGAGAATGAGGCTCATTTACAGAATGAGAATTACTACACATTTTTTATAAATTTGGATTTATATCCATATCTAAGTTGCTAAATTATTAATAAGTGATAATAACTGATTATGAAAATGTGAGTTTTGACATTCTTGGAATAGCAAAAAACTAACTTTCACTTGTGCAAAATGTTGAAAATTTACACAATAAGCCTATAGAGTAAGCTATTGTCATGTAAATTTACCATTTAAAAAAAACAAGAGAAAAAGAAAACCACATGAGGCCTAAACAACTGCTGAAATAACAGAATTACGACGCAAATTCAGCGCAAATGTTGGCAAACTATACTGACCTTGTTTGTTGAAATTCTGAACGGCAGTATGTGCACTTGACAACTGGGAATGAACCGCGACATTCCTGGAACGCCACTCTGATATTACTATGCGTCATATATTGACGACAAAACAACAGTAAAACATACGTATATCCTTGTATTTTAAAAATATTTTGTATTGCACAAAAGATACGAAACGGAATATCACATATAGCTATTACACACCTTGCATAGTTGTTCACCTGGTGATAATTCCTCGAAAGGATGTCTCGAGAAACAACGGGAGCAGGCAAATAGTGGCGTAGAAACTGAACTACTCATATTCATATAAAAATAGTAAACGTTTAGGTACACAGTACACACTAAAAAGATGACTAAAATTACAATTAGGATCAATTATTTTTAACGGAATAAAATCTGTTTCAATGAAGAATTTACCAACTGATCATAAAAAAATGGCGATTTCTTTTTTTTTTGGTCCAACGGAAATGGATATTGGATACTTAGTCCTTCAGCCTAAAAGCGTGTCTACTCAACACGTTTTTCTCCAAACAAAACATTAAAACACCTACATAAAACAATGTTTTTCGTTATCTCTTGGGACAATGGACCGGGTGTGCTGCTCTAGCTTTTTCGAAACTAAACACTCAAAACACCTACACAAAACATGCATTTTTTATCTGTGGTCCATTGTTCTACGAGCAGATGACAGCTATAATCGTTGTTTTACGTATGTGTTTTTAGTGTTTTGTTTCGAAAAAGCTAGTGCAGGAGACCCGGCCTTAAATCCACGTCTGCACTAAAACATTACACAAAACATGGTATTACTACTTAGATATATGCTCTAAGGATATATGTGGGTGATTCTACGATAAGAGGTAACTTGTGCGGCAATCAGTTTAAAATAGGTTTTTTATTCTAATTTTGTTGTTTTTTTGTAACAAATTAAATCATCTTTATGTGCTTTATAAATACCATAACGATAAAATGCCCAATTACAGGACATTTTTGTAAAATTTTAAGCTAAAGCTTAAAAATGTCTCTACCCTGGCCTGTCCCTTGTCGGTTTTAGGTTAACTTGCAGACAATACATACCTTCTTTATATCAGTTGCTAAACTTAAGTGTGTTTACCATGAAATTAAATAAATATGCTAAGGAATTATTTATAAAAAGACAACAATAGTTGTTTATTTTCAATAATATTCAATTTTAATTTATGTTCCGCTTTTTTTGTGAATCTACCCTGGCAAATATCGATCGCTAACTACAAACGTTAAATATAAGACAGCCGCATTCGGAACTGCGCTCAAGGACACCTATCGACGTGAAGTTAGCATTACTAAACACGCAAGCCGTCAAAGTGCCGCCATTTTTTAGTTGTTGCGACGCATCCGTACGTTGTGGTGCTCTCGTAAGGTCATTGTGTCTCTCCACTGGTAAGTTATAAAAATTTTAATATTAATTGAATGAATCTGCAAATACTGCCTTAATTTAACAATACTGTAATAGTTAAAGTGTATATATAATTAAGCTAAACAAATCTTATTTCAATAAACACAATTGGTTTTGTCATGAAAACGTATCTCCCCTGTCATATTTCCTCTGTCAAATTAACTACCAGGGGAGATACTCACTAACCAGGGGACATAATTTGCGTCATAAGACCTTTGTCCAAACTAACTCAGGTGTAGCTAATGTCTATGAAAGTTAATTTTAAACGACTTAAATGACTAGAACTTAATTCGGAGCAATTTTCACATAAGTTTCCGGTATATTTATTTATTTTTAACTATGGTAAATGAAAATTCTTATGATAAAAATAAATAAAACAGATTCTCAGTTCATATTGATGTTAAGTATATTATTGTTTAACGAAAAAGTTAACAAGTGAAGAAAGATTAGAGAAGAAACGTGATACAGAGAGACTAAGTTATCAAAAAATTAAAGATGATCGAGATAAATTTGTATTGCAAAAGCAAAAAGAAAAATATATATTTAAAAAAGAAGGAGAAAGGAATTACAAAAACTGTCGATCAAATTACTCCTAGAAAGCAACATACGACGCGAAAGATTTACCAAGAGAAAGCGAGAGAGCGTAGGCACCATTCTCAAATGTTAATAGTGTTCTAATAACGCCATCCATTTCAGATATTGATGATCAAATGTCACAAAAGAATTTACATAGAAGAGTTGTTGCTGCCAAATTGTTTTTAGAAGTGCTCAATCACCAATTAAAAGAAAATTATTCTACTCTTCCAAAAAAGATTATTCAAATGAATGTTAAGCGACTAATTCGTGCAAACATATATAGTACAAAACGAAAAAGATATGAAACATTTCAGAAAATGTATAATAGAAATACAGGTAGTTTTTTTGTGAAATAGGTGACTATACTGAAAAAATATATTAACTTTAATGAGCATTTATCTCAGAAGATCAGAATGTCCAACACTCCCTACGCCAAATCTTATTGTGAAAAGGCAGAGGATGTTCTACTCTTTAAAAAATTCAGCGAATGTATTTGAGAAAGCCCACGTATATTATATTTTGTTTATGTAGGCAAGATACTGCTTAAAATTTCGTTTTATATGTTGTTCATATAGGCAAGTTAGTGCCTTTATTAATTTATATTCTAATTGAAACATGTGCATTTAAGGTAACATATAGCATAGCTATAGGTAATATGAATATTTTCCTGGTTCTTGAAAATCAGGTCCACATTGAGCGAAGATATCGCGTAATCTACATAAAAAACGAATTGAGGGTATCCACATTTTTTTGAAATGGGTTGAAAATACTATAAATATTAGTCTCTTTATTGGTTAATATGTAAGTCTGATGTTTAATAAAATTTAATTTACCTTCAATCATTATTTTATTAAGTCAAATTATCTCGCCTGGTAAAATACATATCTACCCTATTGTTGATGTCTCTACCCTGCCTGATGTACTTACCCTGGACTTCTAAAAAGTAACAAAATATGTATAAATTGACTTGCCCTTACATGAAAAGGTACATAAACGGGACAAAAATCGTAATATAAGTGTTTAATGAAAAACAAATCATTTTGCTCCTTGGCCGTATCCTCTATGGACTTGAAACCTCTTATCGTAGAATCACCCATGTATTACTACAATTTTGTGTCTATGGATCTAATGATCCATAGACACAAAATTGAAACTTGAAACTGCATCTCCTGCACTAGTTTTTCTCGAAACATTACACAAAGCACCTACACAAAACATGTATTTTTTTATCTATGGTCCATTGTTTTACGAGCAGGAGACAGTTAAAATCATTGTTTTGGGTATGATTTTTTGTGTAATTTTTCGAGGAAAACATGTGCAAGATACGCATCTTTAGTACAGGAGACGCGCTTCCTGCACTAAAACATTATACAAAACACCTACGCAAAATTTGGTTTCGCTATACATTATTGTATATGTGGTCCATTGTAAACTTTGAGTTGGTGTCAGATAATAGAAACGCATAAAAAAATCTTCGGCTGTCTCTATCACTCACACTGCATTTATCTATCTCATTTATGCTTGATTTTACTACTAAGACGCCTGATCTATTATATTCTTTATCTAAGCTTTCTCGTAGAACCTTAGACGTAGAACTATTTAGTCTAAGCGTAGAACAATGGATCAATAAATAAATGTTTTGCGTAGATGTTTTGTGTGATGTTTTTTGGTTTTGTGTAAGTGTAGGTATTTTTGTATTTTAAGAAGATTTTAAGAAAAAACATATGTAGAAGACGCGGCTATAGACTATGAAATAAAAAGAAATATTTATGATTTGGCAGTATAGTATATGACTTTAGCCAAATTCCTGTGGAACTTGAGATTGTTTTTTTTTTCACCATTTTTAGGGATGCGTTTTCTTCATGAGATTGATAAAATGAAATCCAATCGAATAAAATTGATAACTATATAAATAATTTTTGGACTTTTGTGTGAGTTTTTATATGTGTTTAAAAATAATTATAGATGAAGACACATTAGTAACTAATATATGTCCTTAAAGTAACACCCTATTGATAAATAGGTGCAATAATCCTATACATTTATGTATTTCAGTTTCTTGAAAATTATGTATTTAAAATTTATATTAAAATAATAATAATTTAAATGGTTAGCTTAGTCATAGTAATAATCTTTCTTTCTTCTAAGAACCTGCACTTATCTAACCTTAATGTGGTATCGGCGTAACACACTTTTCAAGCACGATGCAGAAAGGATTTGGCTTAGTTTATATGAACAGTTGCCTGCCTGATGTGAGACGTCAATCCCCGTCTGTGGGCTCCAGTCCCGAGAAAATAGTGTCAGAAAAACACCACAGCCAACCTGGGAAACTGAACCTGAACTGAATATCTCCCGGTCTGCAGTCAATATACACTGCCACTAGACCAAAAAGACGACAGTAATAGTAACTGGTTTCATTGGTTAAATTGGTTGCGACTTGCGACGTGCTCGGACTTGCGTAATACCAAGGTCTCTCTCTTAAGGTCTGTGCTTGTGGCGGTGCGGCGTCGTGTGCTGGGTCGATAACTTCTCTGCAACATGGTTGAGGAGGTCGATGGCTGGCACATGCGTCATACTCGTGAACGGGTGCTGCTGGTGTGGACTGGTCTACCTAGTTTGTTTTTGATTATTTCAACTCAACTCACCGTGGGGTCACTCAGTGAGTCATTGTATTTTTTATTTATTTCATACAAAACAGGTTGCAATCATTAATACACAACTATTATTTCAAAAATTCATTTATATGTATTTTCTTGGTGGTTTAGCTGCTTAATTTATATATCTTTTTTTGTATATGGTACTTTATAAGCAATTATTGTTAACTGGCATTTAAAGGAGCAACGACAGAGTTTCTTGCACTTCTTCTCTGGCGAAACGGTCTTCCAAACTGGCGGTAGAGGAACTTTGACGGAATCTAATTAATGTAGTAACATTTCATGGATTCAATAAATATTTTGATTTGATTTTAATTTTTAGAAATTTTGATATTTATGGCATAGAAGTCGATTTAACAATTTATCAATCTCAGTATGTTCATCGTAGCGCATCCCTATTACCTTGACTTTGTTTTGTAATTTGTGTCTGCTTTTGTCGTTGTGCGTGGTTTTGATATTATTGGAAGTTTTGGTTTTGTGAAAATATTATCACAAATGTGAATAAATATAAATTGTTCTTGGATTACTAACTGTTCAAAGTGCCTTTAAAATGGCCATACCACCATTTCCTTCACAAGATCTAGCTAAACTTGTTCTCGGTAAGTGCATACATTGGCGGGAAGCCGTTTGGAATTATACAAACTTGTTAAAATGACTTACGTTGGCTTCCATTATTCCAGGATATTTAGCTGAAGAACAGCTGATGACAGCATATGATGAATTCTTACAAGCGAGCCCATACTTAGATGCTATGCGTAATGAATACGATAGAATCTTTATGACATCCCTCAAGAACATATTAGCGGAATATAGGGCTGTAAAAATATACGGTATGTAATCCAATACCCAAGCGTAATACGGTAATCGTAGAATTACTATTACAACTCTGTGTTTACCATACAACAATTCAAATGTTTTTATTTGTAATTGCTAATGTTGGGTGTTCATATAGTGCGTCGTAATAAAAGAAGTAAGTACTTACTAACTAAGATTCTAAAGTGGACGATTTGGTTATATGGGCAGAAAGTACTATTCATAAGATCAAACTTTGCAGGATATAAGGATTTTAGAAATATATTTCTAAACAGGTTACATAACAACTGCCAATTCCAATTAAATACAGCCCCTTTTTAAAATCTGTTCCTTCATCATCTTCACCCACAGGATGTCCACTACTAAAGCCTAAACATAACCTAAGATTTCAAAGACAGAATTATGCAATATTAGAAACAAAAACATTAATTAATTATTATTAAGTAGGTAAATATTTGTTTCAATATTTAAATATTTGAAATGCAGTGATAGCTCAGTTGGGAATGGTACTGACTGCCGAGACAAGTATTGGAGGCTAAAGACCAACCCCAAAATGGAGCATACACCTCTGACTTTTCATTGTTAAGTGTATTTTCATTGTGAAATATCGCTTACTATAACGGTGAAGGAAAACATTGTGAGGAAACCTGTATACCCGAGAATTTCTTTACAGGAATTTCAACGGTATGTGAAGTCTACCAACCCGCATTAGGCCAGCGTGATAGACTAAGGCCTAACCCTTCTCTTAGTAGAGGAGGCCCATGCCCAGCAGTGAGACAGTAATATTACAGGGCTATTATTATTATTATTAAATATTTGTTTACATTTCAAAATTAAAGATCATTAATATACTTTGTTTTTATTTTTCTTTTGTCAGTGGAAACATGTAAGCCAGTCTTACTCAGGAAGAAACTATTCCAATGTGTCAATCTACTGGAAATTGTAAAATTTCTTGTTAACAATATTGATGTTAACAAAATATATGCACAGGATGTTGGAGAGAGAAACAGGTGATTGTTATCATATATAAATATTTGACACACCTGCCATGTTAACTTGTTTAAGCCAGGATCAACAATGGCATGCATTTATCGACATCAAGCTATGAAGCTCTGTGGGAATGCATTAATGTCCTTATCCTGCAATGAAATAATCAAAAACAAATTGGGAGGAATTGGGAAATATATTTTCCACTTCCCTTCATAGCAAAGCGGGAGACAAAATATTGAATTAAGGAGGCGTTACACTCATTTCAACCATAATTATTATAATAGGCGAGGGAGAGGAAGTAAAATAAATGTATACAGAAAACTATTATTCATGTTGAGAAGTGGAACCATCAAAACTTATTTACACTAGGGGTCATCACCTAAATATTATAATTACAACAAGATTGTTTAATGCCTGTATGGTCAAACGCTACTTAACTTTTACATTTTCTGATATTGATTTTTGCCATACCATTTTGACATCTAAGGTATTCTTAAACAACATAAGCCAACCTTAAGTGTATGAGCATTTGGCAGTTAGTCTTTAAATAATAACATTATTAGTGATAGCATTGTATTAGGAGAAATAAATTAATTTGAATTATGCTTCCATTACTTATAGGTTATGTTGAACGCATTGTAAATTTTACACTTTTTTACAATTTTCAGTTTAGAAAAACAAAGCTATTCAACACAAAATGTGTATAAACATGTGGAATGTGAAGTCTGCAGTTCTTTGAGGCTATCTAACTGTGTTTGTAAAAGCAAGCCGACCAAACAAAATATTGTGCATGACGAATCTCCATCTCAACTGGAAGGAAGTGGTCAGAACTCTGTGGAAACAACTGCATTGGCAGATCTGCCAGGTAAAGTATGATGTGATTATGTACTTACTAGTAAACCATCTTATTTCACTTAGCTTGTAAATTTTTTTTTTGTCTGGTGTTGTAGACTAGTGCCAAGTGACCCTGGTTACTTAAATATGTAAACTTTGTTTTTAACTTTTTAATATCCTTTACAGTGAGACAATTGCCAGCTACTTTTTACTTTTTAGCAATATAAATATGTATGTCATTTCTTTTTCAGGACATCATGGTGGAACTGTCAGAAAAAAAACAGCCAAGAAAATGGATAAGAAAAGCTCATTGTTACAGTGTAATCTAAATAATATCCATAATGTCCAAAATGCTATACAATCTGTAAGTTGTGTTAGTAACTGTAGTGTGCCACAACCCCAAAAAAACGATAATGCCACAGGTCATATAATGAATAATGCACATAATTTATCATCATACACCAATTCAGATGTAAGTTATCATACTATATTTCCTGTTGTTATCAATTAAATTATTAGTTTTGTATTTTAACTTCAGTGCTTCAGTAGGATAATTATGTTTTCATTGCTTAGCAGCAGAAATCAGTTATAACGATATCTAAGTACCTGATTTAATTTGAGAGACATACCACTACAGATGAAAAATGTATATTTGATCATGTATAATTATGTTAGGCATATCACTACCACCTAGCAGGAATCGTAAAACTTGCTGCCATAGTGCATGAAAAGCTATCATCACAGCTCCATAAATGTATTACATATTTTTTAGAGTGTAATAAAATTGTTTACAATTGGCAATATTACAGGTTCAACCAAATTGTGTAACAGGTTCAAAACAAAATATAAGAGTTTGTAATACTCAGCCACCTAAGAACAGCTCAGGAGTAGGTGTCAGAAATAAAACCATATTGGAAAATAAAGGAATTTCCAATTCCAGTACATTTCAAGACTTTGCTTCTGGGATTATAGGTATGGTAATAAGTTGTGTTATAATTAATTATTCACTTATTAAAAAATCAATATTATTTTACTTTTGACCTTTGGGGGAGGCGTTTGCCCAGCAATTGACATCATATGGCTAATGATGATTAATTTTTTATTAAAAAGTGTAGGCTTATAATTTGATTGCATATGACGTCCTGCATTTATACTTCTTTCATCAAGGGGCCTATAACAGATTAGGCGGATAAATGAAGTAGGCACAGGGACTCGAGGCTGTACGCCTGTACCTCCATCACTCCCCAACCAATGATCAAGTCATGTCACATGCTCCTCAGATCCTAAACGTGATTCACATGAAGTGTGTGACTCTTTGATCTTTCTTTATTTCTACCTGCCCTTATCCCCACCTTAATGTGGGGTCGGCGCAACACACTTTTTCAAGCATGTTGCAGAAAGGATTGGGCTAAGTTTTTACGACCGACTGCCTGCCTGATGTCAACCCCCTCTGAGGGATTCAGTCTCGGGCAACTAGTGCTGCCACTAGACCAAGGAGGTGACTGCTACTGTGTGACTCTTTGATATTATTATATTTATTTTTATTTTTCACAGCAGGCTGTGAAAATAGGAATGCCACTGTACCTGATTCAAGTACTTCAGAAATTACACTTTTTCAGTAAGTCTATACATGATAACATATATATGTCATGAATCATTTTTTTACTAACCACTGTTGCTTTCTTTCTAGATTCTATAATAGGTCCTTTTTTGGTGGTATAAGGTGCTTTCATTTTGAATAATTTCATATACAACATGAGTTTTTGTTTACCTCGATTGTTTGTTGGGGTGCGAGCGAGACAAGGCGTGTGGGTCGCGACCGGCTGTGTTAGTACCGAGTCATTAGTCAATAGGCTAAACAAAGAAGCTAACGATTCGCGCGCTTGACCCGAGTAGCTAGAACATGAGTTTTTTGACATTTCATTACTTAAAATATTATATGATGATCTATGAAAAATCTTAATTCCCCACGTAATCACTATTTTATACAATGTTAGTCAGATTTTATAAAAGAAGCTGAAAAGACACTATAGTACTCGTAATAAAGAACAACTTTTATACTTGCAATTTTTTCAATATACCTAATACTTTCATAGATGTCATTTAAAGATTTTCTAAAAAAATTGCATACACAACCATAAGATCAGCTGTTTCATGTTTAAGGTCACGAAACACGTGGCAAGTGATGTCAAAAAAGTGCCGCCGATGTAGGTCATAAACCTGATAAAGCGCGTCGCGTCGGCCCGCGCGCTTTGACATGATGCCGCCTTTACCTACTCGATCATACGATTGAGGTGATTGAACTGTGGTTATTATTGAGATGTGGCACGTATGGTAGAAATATGTACCAGCAATACATTATGTTGTCCACGGCCCTCTACACCCATTCCGACTAACATTGTATAAGGCATGTAATGTGTGTGCAGCTAAAACTAAAATTATACAATTGGATTATTTTCAGAACACCTATAATGAATAATGATATAAGTAACCACAGAGAAACAGCTAGGTCACAGATAGTCTTCAAAATAGAATCCATAAATAAAAAAATGCCATCACAGGTCAAAACAAGTATTGCTACGGTCAGTACATCATATACCAATATAAAACCAAAAACAGATGAAGACAGAGTTAAAATACTATCTGATATCAAAGTTGATGCCATAAAGAGTAATGAGAGAAAATTAATACCTGTTTTAAAAAATGCTACATCCACACCATTAATGCAGATGCAAACTATTGTTATCAATGGAACACCTGCTTATAGACCACATCAAATAAATCCATCACAACAAAATTTTACTAAAGATGAGATTATGGCCATGCCTACTATTATAGTAGTTCCATCATCAGGTGAGCCACTTTACTGATACTATAAAAAGTTATAATAAATAAATAAATGCACCAAACAGCTACAAACATAGTCCTGACCCCACTCTAAGATCGAGCCTAGTGTCGTGGGTATCAGGAACTACGAGAGCCTTTTGGTCTCACAACACCCAAACCCGAAAGAAATATCTGTGGGCTACACAAACATTTGTCTCGGTGCGGAAATCGAACCCGCGACCTCACGTTTCACAGCCGGCTACTCGCCCGCTGCGCCACAGATGTTATTTTGTTATCAACAGTTACTGAATTATATTTTGAATATTTCAGATCCGTCACAATCGTCCACTGCTACGCAGTTTACTCCCTTAACTACTGAAAATTCTAATCTAGTGTCACTACAGAGTAAGCCTCCTAACAGAGTTATGAGTCCTCTGATGTTAGATGTGTCAACACCTTTGTTGGGAGAAAGCGCTAAAAATGAAACTACTCAGGTAGCTAAAACTGTTGGCAATGAGGTTGGTCTTATAAAGACTGTGAATGTTAGTGCAGCACAAAAAATGACTTCAGTACCAAAGGATAGTGTTACAACTTGTACAGCAGAGACCAGTACACCCATGGTTTTGCCTCCTCTGAGAAAATCCTCCTCGACACCGCGTCGTACATCGCACGTGAGAGTTTTAGATTTTACAACTCCTAGAAGAGTATTACAAGAAACTATCATGGAAAACAGTGATGCACGAGTCGCTAAATCCGTTGATGTCGATGCCATTAAAACTATCAGTATAGTAATATCAGAAGACGAAGATTATCCCACAAATGAAAATAATAAGCAAAAAGCAAATGCTCTAAATGTAACAACGAATACTTCAAAAGATGTTACAGATACTGTATTAATCAATAAAAAAACAAATTGGGATGACGATTTACGTGCTATGATTGCAAAAAACGAAGATATCTTACCGAACGAAGGAAATAAAAATGCTTTGAAAACTACTAGACAGAAAAGATCTTACACTAAAAAGAAAAAAGATAAAGACGATAAAAATGATGTTTCTGATAAAAACAGCAAACGAAAAAAAAGGAAGAAAAAACTTGAAGAGGATGATGAGCCTGATTTTGTTATCAAACCAGGTGTTGTCCCTGTAAAACCGACTATAAATATCAAACCTGCTGCCGATAGGGGAACAGCTTCAAACACTATTACAAAAAAAGAACTGGATAACAATCAAATACAAAGTAATGAAAATGAGCTTATTGATACACCCGAAGCAGATCGAATTGCTTTACAAAATGTAATAGGAGCAAAATTAAATATATCAGATATACTAGAAACTCCTTATAAGCAAGTATTTTATGATATTCAAATGGCAACTCCAAAATGTTTAGGCCCTGACATGCCAGATGACCCATTATCTGACATTAAAATTATGAATATACCTACTCCTAGATTTTTTGATAGTCCAAAGATTGTACAAGCCACACCATCGTCATATTCGTCCCGTCCAACTGATTATTCAAGTGGAGGTTCGTATTATAAACCTGATGATCAAGATTATTTCCCCATCCCAGATATCAAGTGTCTAGTGACGTCATCTAAAGAAGAGGCAAATGCTGAATTATTGAAAGGTGAAATGAATGGAAAGAGATCTGCCAGACCAGTGCGGCAATGTGCTAAGAATGTATCTTATTATGCGAATCATAAAATAAAGGAAGGTGATGATAAAACCGACGCGGCCTCTACTTGTAGTGATACTACAAGTGTAAATATATCACATGATTCAGAACTCGGTAAAGGCAAAACCTCTAAAATTAACAATACGAATGAACCAACAAAAGTTGAACACAGTAAAAAGAGAGGTAGAAAAAAGAAATCTCCATCAGTGAAAGAAAAGCCTAAAACATTTATGAAGATCAAGCCCAGACGAGTCACACCCACCAAAGAGAATTTATCAGGCAAGTCACGAAAAAGAATATCGCAAGGTAATTCTCCGAAATTGCCAACAAAAAGGACAACAAGTAAAGAAAAAAATATTACATCCTTATTAAATTCGGTTCCTACTAAGTCACGCAGGAAGTCTTCAACTCCAAGAAAACTGCATTGTGGTAAAACATTTAACTCTGAAAGTTCTGGACACAATTCCCCAGAAATAGTGAGTGACACCAAAACACAAGATGTAACTCGTGAAAGTAATTCTTTAAATACTCAAGATTCCGACACTGAACAATTAAATTTACGATGGTCTGATGATGGTTCTCAAGATGTTAAAGTAAATGAAGTTCAGAAGAACATTAGTGAAAGTGAAGATATTTCGCAAATACAAGAATACATTAAAACTACGGTTACAGAAGATACTAATAAAGAAACTACTAGTGTATTACAAGCGCATTTGGTTAAAAGAGGATTTGATGAAGCAACAGCAAAAATAATTGAAAGAGATTTATTAGATACACCACCTCGCAATGAATTTCAACAAGCAGTACTAGGAATTACTTTAGAGCCACAAGATGAAACAAAGCATTTAAATGCTGCTGAAAAATCTCTTGATACCGACAGCAGTATTACTAATGAGTTGCAGATTATCCCTAATACAGAAGATGATGACGAAATTGAGTTGTCTGTTCATGACAACAACGAAGAAACCAATAATTGGTGCCATTTAACCTTCTATGACGAAGAAACGAATGATAAAGGCCAGAAGCCATTGACAAAATTGAAAGACACCTTTTCTATGGAAGTTTGTATTGAGGATGGTATGGTTATTAGATTAAGAGCTACCCCTTTTCACTCATTGTTTGATATGGATGTTGGTCAAGTTCGAGCTGTTTGTGATAAAGAAATGCAAATTGCCGTGGAATCTATATCAAATATAGACAAACTGTATACTCCTCTTAAAGATTCTATCAAAGCGCAGTGTTATGAAATATTTGATTCTACACTTACTAGTTTAGATACACCTTTAAAAGTAAGTAGCCCTAAAAGAAATGACCAAGACATCACAATCACAGAAATCGTTTTGGATGAAGAAACAACGGAAAAAGATAAAATCGAATCTAAAAAACGAAAGAGGATTCAAAACAGTAATGGCTCTGATGATTTAAATGAAAGTAAGAAAACAAAGCCGGATACACAGTATCTCTTTGCATCTACAGATATTCAAAACATAGACATAGAAACTGTTTTGAAAAAATTACATGGACCTTAACATTTTTATTTTGGATGACGTAATTATTATGTTCTGTGTTTTCATCAATATAACCTTTCTGCGGCGTTAGACAAGTGGCTTATGCGCTAGTCAAATGGAATAGTCGAGTAGAATAAATGTATGGGAATGACATAAGAGTACGCCGCATATAGCGTACTCTTATATTATTGATTGGTCTCGATTGGCGCATAAGCCACTTGTCTAAAGCCGCTGAAAGCTTAACGACAAATTTACCAACGCAACCCAAACAGAAAACACTGTCGTAACGCTTCAATAAGTGTTGTGTTAAGTCCTTCTTGAATTACGATATGTAACAGATATCTAGCGAGTCTAGAGCACGAGACACATACATTTGAAAGGAGTATTGCATGGAATATCGGGAGCGTAGCATGCGGGGCTTGTTTTTTCAAATGTACGTGAGCATGTGAGATACTCGAACAGCACAATATGTCATTGTCAATATCTATAACACTACGGCTTAGGGTTCAAGTTAAAGGTTTGTGCAATCTGACTGAGCACTGTTCACGAAGGTTATTTATTCAACAATAAAATTCTAAACAAATATCTGTCCCTTTAACAATTATATCTTATTATGAGTAGCAACAGCTAATCGGGCAACAGCCCGCGAACAAAGTCGAAATGTATTTTCCGGGTTAAAAAGTAATCTACGTGTTATTCTTATGTAAAAGTTTAATCAAAATACACCAAATAGTATTTGAGTGAACGAGTAACAAACGTACAGACGGACACACATACAAACTTTCATGTTAATAATAGTAGGTTGTAAATACGTTTTTTTTGTAATGTGACTTTATTCAGTGGCAAATGAAACTTTGTATGATAGTATAACCTACATAGGATGCGGTTACTTGATGAGGTCAGAATTTACAGATTCTAAGAATAAGTTTAAAAAGGGAGTAGATATTTGATTACAAAAAAAACTAAGCACATTAATGAAAGTAATCTATTTCTACAATAAAGTAATTTTGTTTTACTGTGCAAAAAGTGCCAAAGCGAAGTAAGTTTATTTTAGTAAATAGCAAATATATTGGTCAATCCCATTGGATTACCTAATAACATATTGATATTATTTTGTATATACATTCCTTATAAGATATAGTTTAAGCATTTTTCTTCACCAACTGTGGTGCATAGTTCTTTATCCTTCATTTAGGGTTCATTTAGGGTCTAAACACACGGTTTTGCATTTAAACTGCACGTTACAGCTTCGATTTAGCAATTGCACAAATACCTTATGCATCTAAAAATTGCTATTTGCACATAGAATGCAGTTGATATGCAGACCTATTTAGACCCTTGGGTTTGGAATTCTCAGTGCTCTAGTTTCTCTTACACTAGACCAATCTTTTATTATTTTGGTATGTTAAAATTGGGGTGCCTTTAAGTTTCCCGCCTACCTATTTCTAGTTGCCGTCGCGCTTTAACGGCACGGCACTTTTAAAGGCGCCCTTGTGAATTATTTAGTTAGCCTCCTCGGCATAAGTAAATTAGGGTTTGTAAATATAACTTTTTATGTGTAAGACACAGTAAGCCAGTTATTTTGATGATTGGATATTGTTATGTTAAGTATTGATGTCCTTTGTGCGAGACGCAGAAAGAAATAAAAAATATATTTTATACTAAACCGAGTTTCACTATTCGTCGTCTGCACTCTACAAAAAATCGTCCTACCCCAATATATCTTTTATGGCGATAGCGCTACAATCTAGTGTTAAAACAGAACACCAGTAAAAGGTGCGATGCAGATGGCGCTTCAGTTTCGGCGACTACCTACCGCTTATGAGGTTTATCATAATTATAATTTGGAAATCCGTTGTCTGCCTACCCCTATGGGAAAAAGGCGTGAGTCTATGTATGTATTTATGTATAATTTCGAGAAATTGGGTAGACGTAGCGACTATAAGCGTCTGAATTTGTGCCAGTTGTCTCAAGTTGCCAATTTCTCTAACCGTTAACCGTACCTAACGAATTGAGTTATCACAACCTCTCGTTGGTCAGTCCTAGACCAATAAGCAAAAAATATGTAGTGTGTGTTACATTCATGTTTGTATCAAAAATAATTAGATATTAGTCTATCGATATCTTCCTGTTAGTGGAGAGATTGCTTATCTTGAAGTGAGATTCTGAGACCCTCCATCCCCATCCTTCCTACAATTTCCTTGTTTCCTGGTCAATTATAATAAGGTGCCTTGCAAAGTAAAATTACGAATGCTCATTCCATACCCCAGTTTTTTGCTTAACATGACGAGAGGCAACGGTCCTAAAAGTACCGTATAAAAGATTTTCTGTTGTGAATAAACCTATTTAGAAGAGATTTATCACAAGCACGCATGATTCGTTCAGGTCTACTCGTTAAGCTCATTATTAAGATAACAAGCGCATGCGTCTAATTTGCCGGTCGGATTAGCGGAGTCGAGTGCAATTATTATGATACTGTGTTTAATTAGGTACTGCAATTAGAGGTGGTCGTGACAGCAGCGTGCGAACTGCTCATTATTAATACTAATTTGAGATCTATCGAGCCTCGGGCAAACAGGGATGTCTAATAAAGGTTTCCCTTTTTGTGGAAATCGAATGACGAGATGAACCAGCCGCTCACCTGATGGTAAGCGATTCCTACTTAGGTACTATTAATTAGCATGAACAGTACCTACCTAAACAACTTTCCACTCTTGAGGTCTCTATCTTGGTAGTGTAGGAAGATGTTACGAAAGGTATATTTTATAAAATACATAAAATTTCATCTAATTCAGCTGATCTTTGAAGTCAAGTTATATTAAAAATATGTATAATCAGAAATATAGGCATTCTTTCATTTGGCAAGGTCCCGTATCATGGCCATTTTTTAAGAATAATTATTAGAGATAGTTAATAGGTACCTAATATTATAAAAACTTTGGATCTAAATGAGCCCTCATTACGATACACTGAATTTATAAAAGAATATCCGATAAGCTTTGTTGAATGGGGGACTTGACGTAACCTACCCCAAAATATATGTCAGTGCGGAGGGGTCCGCACAGGGCGGTCGGAAAGTGGGTCACGGATGCAAGCTCCTGACACAAATACTCGTAGCCACGTCGTATCTCACCACGTGGCCTCGCGCCCGAGCACAAATACTCTCAATGTAGATAGACAGATACCTTCATAAAATTATTACTTTAAATTGAAGTTCTCGTGAATTATTACGAGTGTAATACTATTTTATAAATTATTGCTTTAAGAAAATGATTGCGTAACGCAAAGTGGTAAAAAGTTCTATAACGGGTTGACATATGTATTAAGGTATAGATAAATTAATTTTAAGAAGAGTTAAAAAGGCAGTAGAGACGTATGTATATTAAATAACTTTGCTGTTATTCTGTTATCAATTTATGATATATAACGTAGATATAATGTATGTAGGTGCTCATATTACATGTTAAAAGTTAGGTAACTACCTAAGGTTACGTAGGTAACATAATCGGTACCTACCAGATAAAAACTTTCTTTTTATGTAAATTGTTTTACGCTCATAGTAAATAGGTATCCTGATAAAGCAACGTAGGAGATAAAACACGTGTATTTTTTAAATGAAGCTGATTTTGAGAATAAGGTACACCTTATTCTCAAAATCAGCTTCATTTAAAAAATGGTATGGTATGGTATGGTCAATACCATATACATATGGTAATGACGGTAATTATTTTCATATGTTACCTGCCCACTTTTGTCTGCGCTTATGTATTGGGTTCTACGTATTTGTACCTTTTAAAGTACTTCCTACTTACGTTCCATCTAAATAAAAAGGTTATGTCAAAATCTACGTAATGTGTCTCATCCAAATCGGTTCAGCTGTAATGGTAATTAGTCACGGTTTAACAATAAAACATTTTCAGTACAGAATAAAGTCCAAAAGTTAGGTAGAGACTAGAGGGTTGTATACCTATAGAGTAGTTTTCTACTATTACGTACTAGTACTAAAATGCAGTGAAAAGCTTAGTAGCTTTTTCTAATAATATTTAAGTACCTACGTAATTAAGAAGTACCTATTTCAGTATAAATTCCTATTGGTACTGTATGAAACTAAATAAGCCGGTGAAAATGTCTTGTGAATTTTGTGACGGCTAGTAATTCTGCAGGCAGTTCGGGTATAAATGATTGCGGGTGATTTTACGCCACCCTACCGTCTCCCCCCAATGTCTAACCCCTCTCTGGAGCCCCCTAAAGTGCAGTGCCGACGCGATGTCGCTCCGGACAATCTGCGTGCTCTGCTTATTTTCACCCGTAATTCCTTTGGCGGAAATTGCCTTTATAAAGAACAAAGAATTTAGTTTCGGAACATACCACTATTGTTGGAAAGATAAAACGATTTTGAATCTGAAAATAAATAATAAATAGGTAACACCCAACAGTCACATACATAGTCCTGACCCCACACTAAGATCGAGTCTTGTGTCGTGGGTATCAGGAACTACGAGAGACTTTCGGTCTCACAACACCCAGACCCAAAACAAATATCTGTAGGCCATACAAGCATTTGTCTCGGTGCGGGGATCGAACCCGCGGCCTCTCGCTTCACAGCCGGCTACTCGCCCGCCGCGCCACGGAGGCTGTCAGGACCATAATATAATTATGTATGTATCTGAGATAAGATTTAAGTAAATTTTAGAATGATACAATATTTGGCTCTATTCCAATTGACATAATAATACAAAGAAATTAAAAAGTAAAAAAAATACGAATATAGTAAGGAGTAAACGCCAGTGTTACTGTACTTACAAAGAAGATTACAAAATATATTTTCAAATGATTAATCGCTTGGTATTATATAGATAGAGACGTAAAGTATTGTCATTTGTATTCTTGATCATTTATTAATATATCTTTGTTTTAATTTTTATATCGACTAGGTTTAATATGACCACTTTAATTAAATAGGATCATAATATTAAGGCTAATATATATAGAGGTATAATTCAATCAGGTCGGCACTTATGTGGCACTTTTATTTAAATTAATTGGGGTTAATAATATTATTAAATTAAGGTGTTTTGTTATTTTATAATAAAGCACTTCTATCCGAGCAATGTCGCTGCGATTAAGTGGCGGGCTCTGAGCCAACTGGGTCGAGCATTCTGTAACTTTCAGCTGTTTTCTGTTAGTTTCTTGTTGATATACAATAGCATTATCAATGTCATCTTTGGTACTCAATTATCTTTTATGTTAAACGATTTTTTTAAGTACCATAATATGTTATTGGTTTACTTATTTGAGTGTAGATGTATGTTCAATGGTTGCACTAGTTGAGAAGTACTGGTGCATTCGCAAAAGGCTAGTTTGCGTTGGCCGATCAGATACTACGGTGACATCGTAAGTGCCAAGTATTACCTTAAGTGTGTCAATTGGTGGCTCGATGTGCGTGGCCCCCTACTTCCCACCCATTCGGGTGGTAGAGCGTGGGGCAGGTCGCCGGATCGATACCCGACGTCTGGCCCACGACCTCGCCTTTCTTACCACCTTCCTAAATACTAATTACGTGCTTTGACACAGCCTGTACAGGCTCATACCGAATGAAAAGAGCTATGGACGTCAATGCGAGCGTTATTAACGTCGTCGCGATTTTTGTGGTGTTTGTTTTTGGTAACGTTCTGTTGATGATATGTTTACATGTGGAGTACAACGTTTACTTCGCCAACACGGGAAATGCAACGTGATAATTTTAGATACTGTGACAATTTAACTACATATATTTATACAATACTTATATGAAAATACATATCTATTTCAAAGGAATCTTTATGTAATATGGACGTTGTTTATGGTAGCTCTATTTATTATATTTATGAAAACGTTTGGTACATAGAGGTCGAAGATAATTTTAGAAGAACACTGTGGCTTGCCTAAGGTGGATAATATAAAGGAAACAAGATTAAAAATGTATTCCTTGCACGTGGGCCATAATGCGATTTATCGGTGCGGGGGCATGTCGTGACTGGGTTTGGTACTTGCAACAAAATACATCATAGGTGCCATTGTGTTCGTAATCCTATCTGGAACATTAATGTCTACGTGTACATTATGTTTTTAAAGTTATTTATGATTCCATTACTACAGTTACAACTGTCCATCCCAATGAATAAATTAAGTATTTTTGGGACTGTTACGTGAAATTCAATCACACTTCTAATTGAGTCTCGTTTGGTAATAAGGACATTTAGTAACGTTGCAGTGAGAGCTGTATTCTTTGTAACAGAGATTGAGTGATAGAGTCGTATAATTATTTTTACAGCACTAATGGGTCGGCTTCATCGGTTTTATACCTATCACTGTCTCAGAAAATTAACATAAAATGTTTGTTTTTTATAACAGAGACTGACAGACGAGCAGGTAGGCCACCTGACGGTAAGTGCTCTCCACAAGGACCACAACCCATAAACACCCAAGATAAAAAGAATCATGGGTGCGTTGCCAACCTAAAAGGAGGGGAATATGAGAAAGGGAAGGGTGAATCGGGCCACCGGAAATCCAAACCGTCGAACCAAACGCTATAGCGAACTGCCGCTTTACATCGGTTTTCTGTGAGGCAGTGGTGTCGTGGTGGCTTGTTGCTTTCGTTCGATGAGTTAGATTTCCGGTAGCCCAAATCCCTGTTTTTCGATCCCTATTCCCTTCCTTTAAAGTTGGCAATGTAATCATGACTTCTGAAATATTAGTTTTAAGTTGGCTCAGGCTTTGGAATCTGACTACTTCCAATGAGGTGACGCACCTGCTTACTTGCAATATCTGCTAAAAAAACATCATCATCATCACCATAGGACGGCCACTGCTGAACATAGGCCTCCCCCAAAGATAAAAAACATAAAGAGACCTAAAAAACATACCGGACCTAATTTATACACTTTCAAGGTGTTTCTTAGTTCCTCCAAAATTGCATTAAAAAGGAATCGATGTGTACGGTGCAAATAGAGACGAAATTCATTACCATTACGGCAGCGCGGTGTGGTTACGTCCAGAAACTCAATGCATCTTCGAGAGTGAGCGAGATGCTTGCCACCCGCGCACTTTCGGCAACCACCCTGTACCCCTGCCGGTGCCCAGGGGCTAGGGGCCTGGGGGGTCGGGGGCGGGGGGTAATGGACGCACGAGGCTCCTCGGCCGTGCACCGTTCGTTCTTTATGCTGGCTTGCACGCGTGCACTTGCTAGTTTCTTTGACGTCCCTTTGTTGTGGATTCCAATTTCGGTTTGTTGAAGTATTGGTTTTAGTTCACGTTACGTATATAGCATCGCAGGATTTATAGGGTCTTCGTGTTTTATTTGTATATCAGTTTGATTTTAATAGATTTGATTTGTTTAAAGGAAATACGCTATTATGGTGCGAATTATATTATATAGCAGACACTGGCAGGCGAGCAGGTGAGGTAATTGATGGTAAATGATTTCCAGCGCCTGTAGGCACCCACGATATAAAAAAAAATAGGTGCGTTGTTTTCTTCAAGGAAGAAAATGAGTGTTGAAAAGATTTGAGCCACCAAAACTAAAAAGCATATAATGAGGAAAACTTAGAGAAGTAGGAAGTATCAACATTTCTAATAAAAAAGTCTTTCTCCTTAGATACCTTTTTCTTCTTTAAAATTTAATAAACTAACTTTAGTCTGGAAAGATACGTAATTTTGTAATGCACGTCTTTTTACTTATTTTTTCAGCTTCTATTCTAGCTCGTTTCTTTATGCATCTAGTGGCGCGTCTAATCATGCAAATTTTCCAAGATGGGTGGGTGGCGCCCTCTGCGACTGAAACTGAAACTTGAACTACCCCGCCTCTCCTCCTCGAAGGTCGTTTAAAGTTCTTACAAGAAATGAATCCGCTGCAGCGAAACACTTTCATTTAGTATTTTCTTTGAACGTATGTTACGAGAAGAATATTTTAAACATATTTACGTAAGAATTGAAACTGTATTTTTAAGAGTAAATGTCTCGTATGTAACCACATGAGTTAGAACAGTCATTGAAATGGTTTGAAAATCTGATATATTCTGTATTTTTTATGTTACATGTACCTCTAGTATATGTAAGTACATGACGCATAATAATAGAAGGGAAGTTTGGAAACATGCATTATTAATATAATTTTCATATGTCTGTAAAGTAAGGAGCGATAGCTCAGTTGGGAATGGTACGGACTGCCGAGACAAGTGTCGGAGGTTCGAGACCTACCCCAATATGGGGCATACACCTCTGACTTTTCTATATTAAGTGTATTTTCAGTATGAAATATCGCTTGCTATAACGGTGAAGGAAAACATCGTGAGGAAACCTGCATACCCGAGAATTTCTCCACAAGAAATTCGAAGGTATGTGAAGTCTACCAATCCGCATTAGGCCAGCATGGTAGAATAAGGCCTAACTCCTCTCGTTAATAGAGGAGGCCCGTGCCCAGCAGTGGGACAATAATATTACAGGGCTAATATTATTATATTATTATTGTGACTGCCTCGGTGGCGTGGTGGTATTTCGGTACGACTACGGTTCTGAGGTCTCGGGTTCGATCCCCGGGTCGGGCAAAGTGATATTGGATTTTTCCATATCAGCCCGGAGTCTGGAATTTGTGCCCGATATGGCGATAGGCTCGCCCCCTATCACATCTGGGACGGAACTAAGCTCGGCGAAATGTGGGTGTTCTCGTTCGCAAGTGCGCCTCTGCCTACCCCTTCGGGGATACAGGCGTGAGCTTATGTTATGTTATGTTATGTTATTATTATGTCTGTAATAAATTTGATATTCATTCGTACATGATGTTAATAAGTAGCAGACTTATAAGATTCTTAATACAGATTAAATAATAAGTGTCGTATGAAGGTGAGAATATAAAATACTAATAATAAAGAGATAGCAACAGAAAAATCGGGTTATAGCGGAGTTCATCTCAACAGAAATCGATTTGTAAATGCCATGAGTATAGTTTTTGTGAAATGCTAAATAAAACATTAACCAGTACTTATTAAATGTGGGTATTTTAAATTATGCATTTCGTAAATAGTTTTAGGACAAGTAACTACCAAGAGGTGTTAAAAGAGGTGCTTAAACCTAATGGAAGCTACCAGTAGCACATGGTCATATTATCGGAAGAAACCACTTCTGTATGAAGATATAGATACAATGTTTCACATTGTATACATAATCTCCTTTTTTATATACAACTATAGATAGGTATAGTTGTATATAAAAATTAGATATTACAAATATAGGTATTACAAAATCTATGAAGAAAATACATTTTTGTCGGCTGGTATGATACTGGTGGCCTACGATTTACAAATTGTTGGTGGTATTTTTTAGACTGCACTGCAATTAATGCGCTTACCATCACCTTGTTTATAATCACTTCGCCGTATTTGGTTAAAAAGCGTATTGAATCTGATATCAGTATATTAAACATTTTAATTATCGCCACATGATGAGGTTGGCATTAAAGGGCGCATTGGGTGGGTGCACTATCGATCTCCTGTGAATTAGTGTGCGGATCGGTCGTCTTTGTGCGGCGGTCGTAGGGCCAAACAGACCAAAACAAGCCTGCCACCCTGCACACAGCCCACCCGCTCGCTTTGCTAGCTGCCGTCCTTACCTCGTTCCGTGGCGTTCATTTCATGGTACGAGGACACTTCGAATTTTAAATCTCTAATAAGTACATAGTAGTACATATAGCCACTTAGTACGCGGCTTTTAATAGAAGATACTGTTATAGTATGCCTATCAAAGCAGTTCATTCTAGAAAATTAAACTTTATTGAAGCACTTTAACTCATCTCATTATAGTTCATTGGAATTATGAAAACAGATTGTATAATTCGTATACATCTTAACCAAGTGATCCGGTTTATTCTGGTCGTACAAACTTAGAAATCTGATATTACGGTTGTAAAAATATTAGTGCAATGAACCTAATTGAATCTTGGATAATTACGTACTGTTTGACACAGTTGTCGAAAAATGTAGTACGTTTTTTGCCGTTATAATAAATGCATCATCATCATTATCAGCTACAGGACGTCCACTGCTGGACATAAGCCTCCCACAAAGATTTCCATAAATTGATTTCTCATAAAATTTCACAAATTTCCATAAATTCAATCCTTATTCATTTTACCTTTACCTACCTTTCTTAATTATACTTTAAATTATAACATCACCTATAAAACATACATATCCAAATCAATTTTTAATTAAACTACTTATTAACATCAAAAGATTTGAGCCACACAGCGTCCATCTATTGAATTAGTAAAGTCTGTCAAAGTGCATCGTCGAGGCACAAAGGTCGTTGCGTGGGAAACGGGAGGGGTTGGGGGTGCGCCCACCCCTTACATCGGTCTCGTGGGCTTGCACGAACTAAGCTACAGCTCCAGAAATTTGTTATGACGCATTGGGTTCTGTCTAATGTTTAAGTATAAAATGTTCGTAGTTTTGTCTAGGTGAGAAATGTAGATGAAAATTAATGTGTACGTATGAAAAGTACAAAAGTTTGTGTTATTGTCTTGATTATTTATTTTAAACATTTTTAGTTTGTTTCAATACATCAATATCTTTTTAATAAAGCCTTCCGTTTGAATATTTTATAGGAGGGAAATAATACAGCTTGGTAGGTATAATATAATGATATTATCCCTGTAATATTATCTACTGTTCCGCTGCTAGGCACAGGCCTCTTCAACTAATGAGAGGGGTTAGGCCTCAATTTATCTAACATGCGGGCCTTATGTGGGTTGGTAGACTTCACATACCTTCGAAATTCTTGTGAATAAATTCTTAGGTATGCAGATTTCTTTTACGTTATAGCAATTGGTAATTCATAATGAATGCACATTAAGATTGATTGAGGTTTAAGATCTTTTTGGGGTTGGTCTCAAACCTCCGACACTTGTCTCGGCAATCTCTACCACTTACAACTGAGCTATAGCTGCTGGTGGCTTAAGCATAGTTATTTGTAGCAATTAGCCAGCACCCTTTAAAACCGTTAACAACCCAACCAATAAGAAAAGAATATTAAAAAATATCTAGTAATCATATGCAATAAATTATATCATATAAAATGTATCATAATGACACTACCTAACACACACTTAATGTTATAATTTTTCCGCAACTACACTACAACAACTTATTTTAATAACTTACGCGTGCACATTAATTCATGTTATAGTTTAACAGTGGACTATATGTCATGTCGAATGATAAATAATTTTACTAGAAACGCGCAAAAAAGTTCATAAAACAAATGCAGTTATTTTGAAAGCGCGTTGCGTGAGAACCTGGGGGTGACGCATGCATGCAAGTCTTGTCTAGACATTATTATAAGCACCTCGCGCCGCCTCATTGCACACCGCAGCTGTTACTTGTTTACCACATTAACATCATCTATTAATTAATTCGATACTTATTAGGATATAAGTATGGGATTATTACTTGTGAATACGGAATACCTACCATCGACGCCAATGTCACGTAGCAGATTGAACGGTTTCTCGCTTTGTAACATTTTTTTTTACATACATAATAAACTCACGCTTGTTACCCGTTGGGGTAGGCAGAGACTAAGGAGCGCCAATTACCTCGGTTCAAACACACCTCTTTCGCTTCTTCCACAGTCATCAGTCTTTTCATGCATGCTCGTCGGTTACGAGAACTCCTTATTTGGTTCTTTTTTAAAAGATCGCCAGTTTGGTCCATAAAGGTACGTCTAGGATGGCTCTACTCCTCGGCCGATGCTACCAGTTTTTTTTATTAATTTTCCCATTATAACTTGAAATAACTAAAAATGTTTATTTTGTTGTTGTTGTATCCTGAAAGATCAAAATGATTCCGCAAAAACTGTTTAAGGAAAAAAATATCGCCTAGAAATCCTGAAATCATTATTTCCGGTAGGTGTGGTTACAGAGGTGTCGACAAAAAAGTGGTTGCGCCAAAACAGTTCAGTGACCTGGGTTTATTTTAGCACCTATTCCGTATTGACTGGTATACGTAACGTCGTCTGCTTAGTATTGTTCAGTTGACAGGGCAATGACGTTGGCGGTTCAGTGCAGTGGTTCGTGCAGTCCCCCGACCCCACGTCTCACACCCCGCCCCCTCGTAGCCGACGGTCGACGCTCTCTAAAAGGAAAAAGGAAGCTAAAGGATAATCTATCATGCCCGAGGCCCGACTCGATAAAAATGAACGATTAGAGCACACTCACAATCGATGGTCGCAGAATACTATGTACCTGCCAACTGGCAAACATTGCCTTTGGTTGGTAAGTTTTTCGGGACCGATCGATGGCTAGTTTTGTAGATCTTGATTGATAAGTCGTATACAATTATAGGCAATTATTTGTCAGTAAGCAGCTAAACAGTGTTGCGATGCATAAAGTTCCCAAATAAGAATTAATTTACTTAAAGCGAAATTTCAGTTAATCGATATATGGACTCGTAACTCGGTTTGACATGCATGCAGTATTACACATCCACCCACGAAGTACAATACACTTTGACCTGGGAAAGAGCAATTTATGCAAAGTTCATAAGCAATAAGGGTGCATGCGAATTCGGCGGCGTTAAATCAAGTTCAACGGCCGGACGTAGACCTATGAACGTGCTACGCAGCTACGTCGTAGAGCGTTATGTGTCGATTGTCGAAGTAAGGCTGGTTAAACTTAATTATATTACAAAGTTATTGAATTTCGTTATAACATTTATAATCGATTTATTGCAACTTTGGGTTACATGTATTTGCACGTTTTCATGATTTTATTCTTTTATTTTTGATAACTAAAAGCCATTTACATTACAAGATATAACAGAAAACTGTCACTTTTGCAGCATGTTCATGGGAGTGACCATATTTATGAATGTGGAATCGATGCGATCACCGTATACGTGATGTTAAAACCTGTCATACCTGTGTGGATCGCATTCCAGGATCAGCCTGTGGGTATCCGGTTTTCTTGAGGGGGTTCCGCTGTGACTTGAAAATCGATTGGGGAGGTTCCATCCCTTGGAGGTTATGTCCCTATAAATTGCTTTGGCCATCTGCCTATCTTGTCTCAAGCTCTTGATTTGCTTCTTTCTACGGAGCGTGAAGAAGCATTTATGTAAAACGGTGTGACTCTGCTTATCATAGCTAAATTCATTGTTTGTTGGTGATTGCTGTTTTTTTGGACTGCATTGCGCTAACCAGATGTAGTTTAAACAGGTATAGTGTAATTACTTTGCTGGCATCAGGTGATGACCGTCATGATGATGGTTCATCATTCAAATTGGTTAATCATATAATTCATGGTTAATCTATTCGACTAGCGCTAAGGCCACTAGTCTAAACCCGCAGATTTCTTAAGTTTACGCGAGTGTTATACATTGAAATAAAACTAACAGTTCGATCTGTGACCACGAAGACTGCAAAGCCTTCGAAACGTCCGGCATAAAAATTAAAACAAATCGTGATAGAATCCGTAAAAATAGATTTATTTCAATATTTTAGGAGATTATGTAGTAAATATTGCATAGATTTTGATAGATGTCAGTAGTTTGTGTTTATGATTACAAGTTATATAATCAGAGTTGGCAAGCCTGTTGGCAAACGAGGAAGTCGTGATGATAACAAACGCGTACTGTGTGCTACTCAGAAGCTGCCAAATGAGCCGTGACCGTGACTGCTCTTTGAAAAGTCTCGAAAAAGTACAATGACTCTTTACAATTTGTAAACTGAAGATGGTTGATACGATGAATAAATTATAAATTTTTTGTTGTCAGTCTACCCTTTTGTGCGTTGTCTGTTGGTAGAAAACAGGAAGTGTTTGAGATTTATTAAGGTAGGTACTTACTATTTACTACGAACTGGGATTTTGTGAGAAATCACATTTTGTATGTAAACTCTTCATCGTTACCGAATGAGTACCTATAATATTATGATTTCTTAGGTTTATTTTATTTTTTTAACACCAAACAAATCGCGATAAAATCCGAAAAAACTAGTTTTATTTCAATGAATACCTATAATATTAATTGAAAATATGGTGTAGGTCGTTAAATTAGGCAAAGTTTATTGATAAAATTAACGAACGACTCAAATAATTTATCGAATCCATTTAATGTCACACATTATTTAGATTCCCAGTAAAATTTTTGACGGAATCTAAATAATGTGTGACATGTGCGACAGCCTCCGGGGTGCAGTGGGCGAGTAGCCGGCTGTGAAGCGAGAGGCCGCGGGTTCGATTCCCACATGGAGACAAATGTTTGTGTGGCCAACAGATATTTGTTTCATATCTGGGTGTTGTGAGACCGAAAGTTTCTCATAGTATCTGACATCCACGATACAGGTTATGCATAGTGTGGGGTCAGGACTAGGTGTGTGACTGTTGGGTGTATTTATTGTATTTATTATAACATTTTATGGATTCAATAAATAATTTGATTTTATTTGAACGTTGTAAATGAAAACTAGTACACTATTACTAGAGAGGAGGATGAGAAATGATAACATTGTTAAATAATAGGGCTCAAACAAAATTTTACTTTACTGCGAGTCTTACTTGGTTCTGCAAATAGGTATATCCATAGCAGGCATGTCATGGTCCATAAAAATCAATTTAAATCAATTTAAGTATGAAAAGCAAATGTTGCAAGTTGGCGCGGACGTTGCGCTAGTTACTTAAAACGTTGTTCACGTTTATATCTACAAATAATCGAGTTTTGCCACTTATTACACTGTGTTGTAATAACATTAGCTTTTCTTTTCTCCGATACTATATTACATGTTATGAATTGTGTTATTTTTGCATTTGAGATATTTTTATTCGTGTTACGTAATATATTAGATTTGCGATTTGCAAACTATTGTGTACCGCGTCCACTAAAAAGGATGTGGTTTATAGTCAGTTAAAAGATTGTAATAATAACAAGTTAACTTAACTTCAAACTAAGACTTCTAACTAGACTAAGGCCTAACCCCCTCTCATTAGTAGAGGAGGCCCGTGCCCAGCAGTGGGACAGTAATATTACAGAGCTAATATTATTATTATTATTATTATTAACTTCAAAATTTATCCGATCGTGACCAAATTTATATGGGACCACCTTTGGAATAACTTCTATCGGACACAAAAAAATTTTGAAAATCGGTGCACATTTGCCGGAAATATAAATGTAACATGTATAAAAAAAGAAGACGAATTGAGGACCTTCTTCTTTTTTAAAGTCGGTCGAAAGGGGGAGGATTACCACCCAGGTACGTTATAATGCGTGAATTTTATCTGCCTTATAGAGTCTAGACATAATAATAAATAAATATAGATCTCACTAGCTATTCGGTTGAGCAAGCCCACTCATTCTGTGGATGAAAGTTGAAATTATTTTTTATTGCTGTAGCTTCACTAATTCTTAAGCAATATGTACAGTTCTCCTTTTAAGCATATTATATCCAGATACCTATTGTAAAACGCACTACATCTCCACCACTTTAGATAAATTAAACTTAAGTAGAATTCGTATGAAAATGAGGAATTCGTCAAAATAGTCACAGTCTACAATGAGAGACGCTACAACTACTGCTTAGCTCTACTGACCATTTCTCGGCGAGAAGGATAGATTTCGTAATATTTTTCGATGACTGAACACAATAAAAGCAATAAGATATTGTACAATAGAAACATAATATTTTTTCTATCCATTTCCGAGAACAGGCTAATGAGAAGTGTAACAAATAAATTGATGTCTCTCTTAATTTTGTATCACGATATTGAACCAAATCTTTTTCAATGCGAGTCGCTTCGGCTCATTGATTTGGTAGTTTTTTACACATGCAAAAGAAGTTTGGTGGACCGTTATGTTGTCGGATCTATATTTTCATAGTGACTGGAATGGTAAAGTGTTTCATAAAACTAGTCGTGTGTCCCAAGTTTATGATTATAGCCGCGACTTGCCGCACCATTTGTAAGACACATAGTTCATAAAGTTTTGCATATTTTTAAGAAATTCTTAGTAAACATAGATAAATGACCCTTAAAAATTTGGTTGAGTATATGTTTAGTTTATAACTATAATATAATTTTAGTGTATATGATATCGTATTAGTATTGTAAATATTAGCATCATACACAACTAAAATCGGTATGAGTTTTGTTTGACATGGCTTAATGCGGCGGATATTTAAATAATAATAAATACACCCAACAGTCACACACCTAGTCCTGACACCACACTAGGTATAACCTGTATCGTGGATGTCAGATACTATGAGAGACTTTCGGTCTCACAACACCCAGACTTGAAACAAATATCTGTGGGCCACACAAACATTTGTCTCAATGCGGGAATCGAACCCGCGGCCTCTCGCTTCGCAGCCGGCTACTCGCCCGCTGCGCTACGGAGGCTGTCAAAATAGGTTATTTTTGGAAATATGACGGAACAGGCTTTTCTATGCAGGCTGAAAACCAAGCAAATACTAGTTCATTTATAGTAAGGGTTGACATAATTCGTTACATTACTGTACTTGAATAAATTATTATTTTATAGTAACAGTGTGCCCTATCTCAGAAACATATTCTATGAAGTTTATATACCTAGAGCGATAAGGGTAGAGAATGATTATAGAACTGGATTGACTCGGTAGCGTGGTTGTATTTCGGTATGACTACCGTGTTGAGGTCTCAGGTTCGATCCCGGGTCGGG
Organism: Clanis bilineata; assembly: GCA_036417725.1. Lineage (NCBI taxonomy): Eukaryota > Metazoa > Arthropoda > Insecta > Lepidoptera > Sphingidae > Clanis > Clanis bilineata. Next base: position 8,194,351 of record CM071145.1, on the reverse strand, counting down.
CAAAGTGATATTGGATTTTTCTATATCAGCCCGGAGTCTGGAATTTGTGGCCGATATGGCAATAGGCTCGCCCCGTATCACATCTGGGACGGAATCAAGCTCGGCGAAATGTGGCTGTTCTAGTGCGCTAGGGCACCTCTGCCTACCCCTTCGAGGATACAGGCGTGAGCTAATGTTATAGAACTGGAATTAAAACACGCCACGTTTTTGCAGACACACGTCTTAGAAATAAATGAGAACCACACACCAACGTTACATAGTAGCTAAAAACTTTAGTAGTGATTTTTTAAGAAAATCTTTCAGCCATATAATTTCCGCTACGCTCGGGGCTCGGAGTCTCGACTGACGGTAGATAACAAGAAGTGGCGGCCGCTTCACTTCTCTGACTAGATAAGGCCCAATGACTTAAGAAAAATAAGGACTTGGCATGACTACGAAAAAGTGAAGCATGCCTGTTGTAAGGGGGGAAACCAAAATGGCGACTTGGCGAAAGAAAGATCCTAGTTATATAGAAATTAGGCATCTTCTTCACATTTCAAAATTAGTATTATTGTAAATAAAACACCATATTTGTAATAAAATCAATCAATATTTATACGATATTTAAGTTTAATGACACGGTGTCAACTTACATGTAAATAGATCGCTAAGTTAAAATGGCGGTACCGGTTTCAAAATACTTTTTTCGTAGTTATGCCAACTCCTTATTTTTCTTTTGTCATTGATAAGGCTCCACCGCACACCACGTTCTCAAGACGGAGGGCATTTTTTCGGTCTACGAGACGAATTTTACGATCGCATCGGCGGTTTTTACTCGTGATGCATTTTACATTTCTGCTACGTGTTTAATTTACGTATGTTTTATACGTTGAAAGTAATTGGAGGCGGAATACTAAAGTTGTTTCGATTTATTCGTAATCAGCATGTTGTAAAAGTTGCATAGCACAGTTACGCAGTACTTTCATGTGTTTAAAACAAATGTATAGGTACATCTGCTCGTTTGCCAATCTTTGCTATAAAAAAATAATATATATATATCTATATATAAGTATAAAGGTCGCAGGAAGTCGCTGGATGCAGGCCGCTTCCAACAGGTCGATCTGGAAATCTTTGGGGGAGGCCTATGTTCAGCAGTGGACGTCCTATGGCTGATGATGATGATATAAGTATTTGGAAGAATAATAATATTAATGACTTCCTTTCTTGTAATGTTTCTTCTTTATTTATTTTGTGTTATTTATTGCCCTATAATTTATGACACTAATATTATAAAGGCGAAAGTTTGTGGGTGTGTTTATATGTTTGTTACTTCTTCTCGCTCAAACGGGTGGACAACCTGAATTAACACATATAGGCTACTTTTTATCCCGAAAAATAAATTTTCTTGAAAATGGAGTCGCGGGCAACAGTTATTCTTACATAATTTACCTACCCCGTAGATGAAAGTTAATTGGCTATTAAATTGAGTTTTCAAAGAGAGTGAAAAAACGGTAAGTAATTTAATTGTACGTCCACGAATTTATGCGGTGTCTATGGCCTATTACGTGCGTCCGTCGAATAGAACAACGCTCTAAGCGATTTACATTGTGAGCTTTGATTTTGCGGTTATTTTACTGGCCCTACATACTTGTATGTTTTTGCCTACGCTTCTCGTAAGCGCATCATAGGCGCATTTCACACGCTACATTGTTTTACGATATGTTGGGATATTGTTGATAATGAGATATTTTGGCACGTTAGATGCAAGTTGCAACGAAGGCACAATTTAAGATTTTTATTATGCGTTTTATTAGCATTTTTTGGTATTTCACAATAACATTTTTACGTGAAACAATGGCAAAAACAATAAGGGTGACTTGTAGCGCTATTACTAATCTAGAATTACACTATATCTCGATTTATCCTACAGCTCACTCCTATCTTTAAATCAACATTTGGGATAAATAGAGATTTATCGCGGAACTGCAAGTTGCCCTAAACAGTTAATTCCATAACGATTTTAAACCTACTACAGACAGTAGTTCAGTAATATGAGTGGGAAAAACACATGCATATTTCGTTTTGTCTATTCGGTCAGTAAAATGTTTTAGCTATTTTTATTTGTTAATTTATTTAACTTTACCTAGTCATTGAGTAAATTGTCTGTTACATTGTTTGTTTAAAGAAATAATTTTTGGGTGTCTGAAACACCGTATTTTTTTTTCATAACCTCTATACTCGCAGATCGCCAATATCTACGCTAATTATGATCACTTATAATTATAATAATATTTACCTTTGCCGCATAATTATGGTCCGTAAACGGTATATATTTAAATTGGTGGCAGTCTCATGTAAAAGACTGAGAGTCTTTTTGCATATTTTATACCTGAAACTTGAAACGGTTCCAGCGATTTGGAGGATACTTTGGTTCGATTAATGTAGATAAAAAGTAGGTAGCAGGTAGTTTATATTTACATTATTACATACGAAGCGTGATACAAGATATAAACATACTAGCATAATTCGGTTTAGAATAGTTTCTACTGGAATCGAAAGATCTCACATTTACTACATAACGAATGACTTGTATAACTATGCCTAACCATAATCTGTATAACCATACCTAACTACGAGTATAACCCGTAAAACCATAACTACCATAACTTGCATCTTCCTTTCTTTCTATCTGCCCTTATCCCACCGTAATGTGAGGTCGGCTCAACACACTCTCTCAAAAATTTTGCAGAAAGGATTTGGCTTAGTTTTTACAACCGGCTGCCTGACGCCAACCCCCTCTGAGGGATCCAGTACCGGGCAAATTAAATTAGGAAAATCGCTTTGCCCAACCTGGGAATCAAACCCAGGACCTCCCTGTCCACAGGCCATATATGCTGCCACTAGACCAAGGAGGCGACTAATAGGACCATAACTTGCATAACCAAAATAAATTATGCAGACACTGCACGTGTGGTCACATCCTTACGCATTCTTCCAATCAATAACGGATGAATTACCTGCACGCCTCGCAACAGTTATTTATTTTAACTTTCAACGTCGTGTTTAGAAGCCCGGATATTATTATTTACAACATAAACATGGGAGAAATGTAGATCGCATCTGATATAATTTCTGTGTAAGCTTGGTCTTGTAATGTTTTATTTAGGATTTTATTTTTCAAATATGTTTTTTTAACATCAATATCAAATTAAAAAAAAAGAGATTATTATTTTAAACAGGGTTGTGTCTCTTAAACATCATGGGCCTTACGGATTATTATACTATTCTTACGGATTCTATCACGATTAGGTTTTAATTATTATTCCCGACGTTTCGAAGGCTTTGCAGTCTTCGTTGTCACGGGTCTGACTGACTTATGTTTTATAAGCTCACTCAATGTTTCCATAACTGACAAGGTATACAAGAATGTGGTCTCTCCGGGAATCCTTGTGAAAATAATTAATGCGATAAAATAGTGCGGCTCGGGTCGGGCGCATCGGGCGCGTGACGAGGGCGCGCGCATGGTCACGACGCATGCGCATCGCAAAACGACCACACCGGCCGCACGCGCGACCCTAGACCTACCAATATTTGGAATACTCCACTATTTTACGATCAACTGGTGCGATCGGTACAAAATAAAATCCACGACTAATGCTCCAACAAGTGAATGAACTTTAACTGAGCTGTGTGTAATATTGATTGGTGCTTTTGTTAGGTTTACTTGTCACTACGAATACAGTGATAGTTGACAGTTACAGAATTGGGTTCAAGTTTTAAATTATCTATTTCAAAGAGTTATCTTGTTAAACTAAACTTTCAGTTATTTCAATTATTTGCGCCATTTGTTTGACTGTAGAGATTGATATCATCTTCAAATCTAATTTATTTTAGTTGACTTTAACAGGTTATCTAAGATAAAAGTGAAAGTCATAATATAAGTAAATTACCATGTTATTTATTCAATGATTCCCTATCAGATAACCGTTAAACTGTTTCGATGAAATAAACTGGTTTCAATTATAGGATGGGCAACCTTTGTGCTAAATGTCTAAGCTGTGTGTACAAAATCTAGACCGGAATTCTTATACCAATAGAGTAGGTACCTTTGGGTGGGATAAGTAGGTACAAATTTCAAATGAGCCCATTTGCTGAGAGCAAAAGTTATTAAAAAAAGACGTGTGGTACTCGGGGACTGCCGCGGTAAAGCTATTGCATAGCATCCATCCATCATCAAAAGCAATACACCTATATACTTTCTCACAAACAGCTGATTGCGTATTCGTCCGATTTTGGAGTAGCTCGTCTCGATTCGTGCGAGCTTCGTAGAGTCGTACCGTGAAGTAAATACAAAGAGGAGGTGTCCTAACGCCGAAACTCTAAGCAGGCATGAGTCACCAGATTGCGGGGTGAAGAGGGGGATTACGCATGCGCAGTAACGCCGATACAACCAATGCCACCTAGAGGCGAGTTGCTGAACTAAAGAGACAAGCGTGATATTTCAAAAAAGTCATTAAAAGTTCTGCTATTCATCGATAGATGGCAAAACTTAAAAGTATCACCGCTGTGCCGGTCGGAGTGGGGAGTGTTAGGTTATTTTCGTTACGGAATTTCTGGATTCGGTCTTCACACTCAAGGCCCGCGATAGAAGCTATGGAATAGCTTAATAATAAAAAAAAGTTTCACAGACTATAGTATCCATCATATTCGTAAAGATTAAAACAAAGAATATGAAATTATATAACAGTGCAAATATTACAAATGAAAACAAGGAGGACAGGAACACTGAATCGCTACATCTATGAGGTCGTATTTTATTAAATCGGGCCGCTGGCCTGGCTTTATGTATCTTTTACGTGCGAACGCTTTTTGCGATTCATGCTATGCAAAATTATTCCAGATTTGTGTAAGAAACAACTTGAAGCAGAGTTCACTCGTAATATGTTGAACTTAACTATATGAAAGTAAATATTTAATTTCAGTTGACATTTGACAATCAATTTTATATTGTGGGTATTGATAAGTTGTTAATATAATCATCTTAATTTATAGATATTGTATTTCATGCATGTTATGGAAACGTTATACCTAAAGGAAAATCATTTGACGACAAATGACGTGTAGGACATGTAGACACCTAATATAATAAATCTTATAGGTGTATACATGTACCCTTTATTTCCAAAGATGCAATTTGAAAATAACACCATTAATATTTAAACCCTCAGAGTTACTTTCACTTTTTGGAAACGATAATAAGTTTCTTTTTGTCGACACTATTATTTTAGTTCTTTATAGTTTCTGCAGTTGACTATTAGTCAAATATATTGAGAAAATAAAAAGTATAATTTTTACAACCTGTCAAAATTATAAGGACAACAGTACAATATAAGAACGCCTTCTATTGAGATTTGATTATTCAGATTTCTTATAATTCAAGGTTATTTTTTTTATTAGACATAGAGCTGTCACTCATTAGTTGGTAGTAGGTACAGAACACTGAGTACACATTCATTCATGAGTCCACAGCTCATAATAAGGCCTGGTGCAGACAAGCTACTGCTCCTCAAACGACGCGCCCTATTGGAACGTCACTCTCGATAACTAATGCCGCGTGCTGTCGGTTACCGGCTTAAGTCCTCGCCCGATCGCGGGCTCCGTGAATGAATGAAAGACAACTTCTGAGAGAAATATAGCACATTTAACGTCGAATAAAGTAAGATAGGTGAGGCCTGATGGTGAGTGATTCTATCGCCCATGACCAGCAGAGAAACAGAAGAATTATCATATAAAATTTAATTTCATTATCATATGTCGCTATAACTTTCTGAAAGTAGTTCATCTTTAAGAAACGTTGTAGCGATTGGGAAGGGTACATAAGAATATTTTAGGCTTGACAGCTTGATTTCATTTTTATAGTTGATTTTTCAGCCGCTATGTTCATAACATAGCTCTCTATTATTGTTATTGAAAAGTACAAATGAATTGTCATCGCCATTTATAATTTTAGACGAATTACATCAAGGAACTAATAAGGCCTGCAGTGGACCATACCCCTAATGGCGGCTGCATAATGATACGAGAACGTGCGTATGCGTGCCGTTTCAAATAAAAAACAAAACTATTTTGTACGCATCATTTATTCCTCTTTATTTCTACGTAAATGCTTTATAATTTATACTTTTAGTGCATTAAAACGTTACCCCTTTTGTTTTACATTCAAGCTGTGTTATTCAGTGGCATGACACTCGGTTGACAAAACTAATTTCAATTCTCATGTCAGCCCCCAACCGCATTTCAGATGAGATTTTTTACCACTGGACGGATCAGTTTTACCTCTATATTTAATTTCAAATATTTATCCTCGAATATAGTGGAACTCAATATTTTATTATTTAAACTTTGTTAATGCAATTTAGGAAATTTACATTTAATGCACTTAATAACTTTCTCAATTAGTCACAATTAATTATACAAAGTAATGCCTTCTTATCTCGTCGCTATCGATGTAACTTCTTCGTTAATATCAGACAAACATGGCTTTCTACATGCGAAATGTGAAGCTTTGCTCACGCCCCGTCACACCGTACCGCATTAATTACTGAACAAATTACATGTTCTTTATCACCATTCTTTTTTTTAATAACAGGCATTGTTGTCCATTCGTGCCAAGCAACGATTCTGTTCAGCCAGTGGCTGATTTAATTCGATTTGTGCACGACTCACGATGTATTGTGGGATGTCTTCATCATTTGTTTTGAAACGGCTTAATTGTTAAATTCTTTTTGGAAGCCCTTTTTAACGGACAATTTCCGAAATCGAGTCACGCTTTGTATTCTCTATAATTTACCTTTTAATTTTAAATTATATATTGTACGACACTTAGTTACTGTTTAAGGAAATTAGGTTGGTTATTTAATTATACATAAGCTTGCATAATTTAGGAGTTGAATAATTTGTTCTTCGTAAAGCTTAATTAAATATATCTTATTACTACTACGTATTTATTTAGTAGATATTGATGATAAAATAATTTCTTATGCATTTTAAGCGCAGTTATAAAATGGGATGAATAGCTTAAATATCTAATAACATAACATAACATAAGCTCACGCCTGTATTCCCGAAGGGGTAGGCAGAGGCGCACTAGCGAACTAGAACACCCACATTTCGCCGAGCTTAGTTCCGTCCCAGATGTGATAGGGGGCGAGCCTATCGCCATATCGGGCACAAATTCCAGACTCCGAGCTGATATGGATAAATCCAATATCACTTTGCCCGACCCGGGAATCGAACCCGAGACCTCGTTTTGTAGTTTTGGTTCCACTGTTTACAGTGGGTCGCATAACTCAGAGAGATAAATCAGAGTTTTGGCTAATTAAGGGTCTAGAATTCAATTAATACAAATATTATGATTATGTATCAAAACAAACAATCATGTAAAAAGTATCATGAAAATGCGTAGAAATAAAATATAATATAATACGTATTTGTGTATGGTCCCAGTCGTGCTTAAACAAACGAGGCCTCAAGCTATAGGCGTGCCGACATAATAGTACAGCACGCGCTCTCCTCGACAATATTGTATTGTATGTGCATAGCCTTAGTTATTTTCTAAAAATATCACTGACAAATCTAATTAAAAAGAAATTGGAAGTCGAGCCATTTTTGGACTTCTGTAAAATATATAAAATGTGTTCAAATATTACTTATATTTTTCACACTTAAATTTAGAACACATTTTTGAGTATAAAATTTCGTTTATTATGAATTCTTTCTTTTAAGAAGAGTATCTGCAAAGATTACATAAAAGTTATGCCTTTCACATTTTTGTAATTAGTTCTTTTAAAGAAAAATACCGACAAGAAAGAAAAATAAATGAACCTAGATAGGGTAAATCTCCACATTTTCTTTTAACGTGGCATTAAATCCAGTGTGTAACATAATATACGCGTTTTCAAACATGTATCGCAATAATAACTGTAATTAGAAGCCAGCTCAAATGACAGTCAAGATAATTATCGAAACAGAGTGCTAGAACATTTGCGAAGTCATTTAATTAATTAAAACCTCACATTTTGCTGATATACGAGTATTAATCCAGTGTGTGTCAAGTAGAAGGAGCTAAGTGCAATCACTAATCAAGATGCAGGTGTCCCCCACCTGCATTCTGACACTCATTTAGTTAAGTGCTCCTAGTTTGAACATATGAGCATAGGAAGTAAACAAAATTAGCGTTTCGGTATGAACTTTACTCCAATGACTAATCAGTATTTACACCGGCCCATTAGGGTTCAGCTGGTCGTTCCGTTACCTGCATTTTTAATTAATTTGTAAGCTTATATTTTAATTAATTGGATGTGCGAAAATCAGACGCTTATTAAAAGTAGCTTGTGAAGTTCTTGAATTTTAATTTTCTATTATGAAAAGATTATTCATGAATAGAAAAATAAATCTAAAGTATTTGTCACTATTAGTTGCATAATATGTTTTGAATTATGGGCAGCGGCGTGCAGTTCATATAGACAAAGATACATTCTCTACCCTAATATTTTATTTCCATGAATAAAGAATAAAATTATGACTAAATACAGATTTTAAGAACAGAAATGCTCGGATTATGTGTTAAATAGACACAGAGATAATAATCATTATGATGGTGTCGCAAGAGTTGAATAAAATAATTGTGTAAGATTTTTGTCTACCCTGATCGGAATGTCTATGCACGTCACTGATTATGGGCTTTACTTTATAATAATATAATAAAAATAAATTAAGGCGTGGTTTATTTAATATGTTTGACTTATGAAAGAAAGGGACAAAGTAGTATTAAATCATCAGAACTTCTTAAAGCAAGGTATTTCTAAGTTACGTCGCAAGATGGCACTACCAGTTGAAAGCACTTCGTGTTATATTTTTATTATCATAATATTTATTGTTGTTTTTAATAAATGAATAAATATCATCCAAAAAATGTTACTTACACATCACTTTGCTATTTTATATTCTAAATAGTAAAAGAGAACAATTTTGTTTTCGAGACCGCCTTATACTATTTGTGTCAAGATTCAAGAATCATAATGTTGTTCATTATTTTATCTAAGAAACGATCTCAATAAAAGTACATTTAAATAATATACGTTATAATTTAAACAAAATAACACGAGACATATTTCAATTATGAAAAAAAGGCAGCATTGTTTTCTAATAAAGGCCATTTTAGAAGGCTGCTTAAAGCCTTATTTGATATTATAAATATTATTTAGTTGTTCAAAAGACAGTTAGCGAATATAAGTATTATTACAATAAGTTTTTTGGCACAGGGGAAAATGTCGACATGCTATTAAAATTCATAAGAATTCTAAAAACTATGCGACAGGTGTTGATTCTTTAACTACTACCGATAAACATGTCGTAAGGGTGGGTGACAAAGCAAATAATTTAAATGAAATACATTTTTCTCGTTGTGTTTAACGACCCTTAACTGTTTGTATAGATAATTAGAAAATAATTAAAAATGTGTTACGTTTATTTACCTATTCCCATCGTTGCTTATTAATATGCAGTATAATAACACGCCATTTATAAATATGTATATTCCAAGTAACAATTAGAAATAAGTACTTTACGTTTAACAAACAAACAAGAAGATCGTAAATACTAATTGTTCTGAGATAGAGAGAGTGCCTATAAATGGCATATTAATCACGTTTCATGTTGATAGAAGCGTAAATTCAATTAACACATCCTTTCTATATCTGTAAATAATTTGTTTGTTGATGATATGTTAAGTGGATATTAATTTTATTGGACTACGAATGTCAAAATCGAGAAAATATTATTTTAAAAATACAAATATTATTAAATATGATATCGATGATCAAATTTGACTGAGAATGTATTTAGACATTTTTATAATTCTATTTTTTTTGTTTAAATAATATCCCAGTAATACAATTGTAGGGCTCCGCAGCCCAATGGCCAAATCGGAACCCTTATAGGTTCGTCGTGTCCGTCCGCTTTTCTGACCGTGGATTACCTCAGAGATTTAGGGCGAATTGCAATCTGAGGTATTATTAATCCAGAGTTAGATATTAATGCTATTTATCCTACAGCTTTCTTTCTACCTGCCCCTCTCCCACCTTAATGTGGGGGCGGCGCAACACACTTTTTAAAGCATATTGCAGAAAGGATTTGGCTAAGTTTTTACAACCAGCTGCCTGCCTGACGTTAATCCCCTCTGAGGGATCTTGACCCGGGCAAATTATCCTGCAGCACGTTCCTATATTTTAATCGAGATTTGGGATAAATCGAGATTTATCTAAGAGCTACAAGTCTCTTCTACAAGAAATCTTTAATTTGACATGGATATACAGAATAACCAAGACAATAAAATAAAATCTTGTTTTTACGTATAATAAACTCGCTTACACGTTGCCGCACCATGCCAGGATGGAAAAACAATAGATATGTACCCATTAAATAATAGATTGACTTAGCATATTAATCAAAATACTTAGGAAATTCGAATAATTTTCGTGCTATCCGAAATACTCTTTAAATTAAAAGCACAATTAATAAACAGGATTAAAGTACAAACGTAAATAGATAGCCACATGGACGAAGCGCGTGGGCAAGGTGTGTGGGCCGAGGATGCTCTGGACTCGCTAGCGGTGGCCTCGACGCCCTCTGGTACGATATCCCTCTGACCGAAACCGTGTCTATATGAAACAAGCTTTCTACTCATGGATTTGCCTGCTTTACTGCCATATCCGTCCTTAAGGTTGAGATTTCCAAAAATCCATTCTTAGTAAATACTAACATAGACGCACGTCTTTTTCTCATAGGGTTAGGCAGAGAAAACGGATTTCAACTTGCTATGATTCTTGCACATCTCTTATCTCACTATCATCATCATCAGCCACAGGACTGCCATAGGCCTCATTCAGTCTCAATACATACTTAATGCATGCACGTTAGGTTAGAGTACTTCTAACTTGGCCTTTACCGAGTGGATCCTTACGATATAAAAATAAACCTATGTTCCTTTCAGCATTTTTGACTTAATAGTTTTGGTTGTGCGTTAACAGTCAGGACAAACGATTTTATAACTATCGATTACTCGGCACCATGTCTCAACAATACTAATAGGCCTAACAATGCGCTTTACCGATTTAATACAATTTATTTCATGAAATCTGCCATATCGCTGCTATTTCATACACGATAAGCATCTGCGTAAATTGAATAAATAATATTTTATTGTAGCTTCGGGCTATAAGCACAGGATAGTCGTAATTTTGTGCGCAAGCGCAGAACTCCCCACTCGCAACGATAAGATAATCCTAACTACCGGGTAGTGAGCTCATTAATTTATTTTATTTATAATGCTCAAGTCGATGCATTATTGTAATAGTACAAATGTATTCAGGTACTGGAATGCCTCTAATTCTTGTATCATCCCTAATTTAATGAAATTACCATCAGTGGGCAATGACGAATATTAGTAGAAGACTTTTTCTACCTGGCCTTATACCACTCAAATGTGGCCCATACTTTTTCAAGCAGGTCACAGGAAGGATTCGTCATTATATACCGTCTTAATTTTTTACGATTGGTTGCCTACCTGACGTAGATTATTATTGATTAGGAGGATTCCCCGTGTCTATTCTGAATCATGCTTAAAAAGGGGGGTTCCCACACTGAAGTGGAAGGGCAGGTGGAAGATTATTAGGAGGATCAAATATTGCAAACCGAGATGATGAACGTAATGCAGTGCTTCTTTGTAACATCATATGGGGCCTAATCTGGGTGTACACTCGTGCGGAGAATTGCGTATGCCAGGCAGTATACTCTTATATTGCTTTCGTATTCACTTTTGACAGTCTCCGTGGCGCAGTCGGCGAGTAGCCGGCTGTGTAGCGGGAGGCCGCGGATTCGTTCCCGCACCGAGACAGATGTTTGTATGATCTACGCACATTTATTTGTTACGGGTCTCCGTGGTATCAGACCGAAAGTCTCTCGTAGTTTCTGATACCCACGATACAATTTCTCATTTTTGACAATATTGAAGAAAATAATATGAATATTGAGTGGTAGAGCCACGCTGTAGACAGTTACGTCTACCACACAATTGGGTACTTAACTATTTTTTTTAAGTATACAGGGCTATTCATTAGTTTATCCTAAACATGTAAAAATTAGTTCGTAAAATATTTTCATATATTTAGTTAAAAAAAGCAAAAATTATTATGCTTAATTTAATTTGCCGCCAAAACGCTATATGTTAACTGTAGATACGGGTGACGTCATTGTTTCTTACCATAGATACAAAATCGCTCATAAAAAACATCGAGGAAATAACATTTATGTTTTCAACCTATATAAAAACGGGTCAGATATTTCGTCGATCAGATATCGATCGTTGATCATATCCACGTTGAAATTAGGTTGAGCTTCAAACAAAAATACCAAAAAAATATACCAAATAAACTGGTAGTATGACTTTGGATCTTAGGTCTTATAACCTTGTGGAACAAATTTAAAAGAAACATAAGTAATGTGACATCATGCAACGTGATTGGTATTTACAGTCACGTGACTCACAGATAAAAAAATAAGTATTTAAAGTACTAAAAAGTTGAGGAATATTTTTAATAAATTCCTATTGCACACGTTATTTTGATGATAAATCTATGAGCCTACAGAAATTCATTAATATTGGTTACTATAGTCAAGTACCCAATTGGGCCGGCTTGACCGGTTTGAGACAGTGGTATCTCACTGAAAACCGACGTAAAGTGGCAGCTCACTGTTACGTTTGGTTCGATGAGTGAGATTTACGGTGGCCCAATTCCCCCTCCTTTTCCCAATCCCTATTTCTATCCTTTTAGGTTGGCAACGCACCCATGATTCTTTTTGTGTATTGGGTTTCTATATGCGGTGGAGATCACTAACCCTGATCTGCTCTTTGCCAGTCTCTACTATAAAAAATAATATCCGAAACCCAAGCAATAACGAAAAACTGTACCTATCCCAGACGAAGTGGGATAAGGCTCATAAGGCAGAGGTCCTTTACCTTTGACTCGCTACAAAATCTGGACGAACTAAATCTAGAATATCTCGTCGACTTTCATTTACATTAGAGCGTTGGTAAATGCGAGGGTAAAGTATCTATAGTGAAAGTATCGGTTCCCGGGCGGGTGTGGGGCCGCGTCACGACTCACGCAGCGACTTCACCGACGCAGCTCAGCGCTATTTGTTTTACATCCGAGACATATTGCCGACAGTTATGTGCAGTTATTCAATCTGCGGAGTGCGTTCTACGGACGAATTGTAGACATGTAGTTAGACATTGAAGTACGGCATTGAAGGTACAAAGTTTTATTAGCCCTCATTCGCACGAGAGCCTTTTTATCGTTCGTTAAAAAGCGTCCCAATATGTCTGATATATCATCATCATCATCATCAGCCTTATTACTCAGACTCAGACTTATCAGAATCAGACTTATTCCTTCTGTACTAGCTGTTGCTACTCCAGACTATAATCTATCTCTTTTCCAAATGTCATTCAGATCTGTGCAGCAATTCTGGCGTAATTGAAACACCTATGTATCCTAACTCGCATTTATAATAGTAGTAAGATTAATATGTATGTATATGTATACAAAGACATACAGACGCTTGCATCCTGTGTATATGAATTGAAAGAAAGCTTGAAACCTAAGAAAGGACACGGACTACCTAACTTTATTCTCTATATCCCTGACACATGGGATGAAGATGTTCAGGAGGGAGGTTGTACCAGACTTTTATCCGCAATCACGCAAAATAATATTTTATTCCGATATAAAGCTTTAACACCGACCGAGCTGCGAGGAAATGCTTTTTTGTAATAAGTGAAAGAGCAAAACTAGATATATTATATAGGTAATATCTGTCCCGACTCCCGCGTGAGTGTCCCTACGTGCAAAACCCGTGGCCCGTGATGTATTGTATCACAGAGAGTTATAAGGAGTACGCCCACGCGTCGTGCGTGCCGTGCTGTGGAGTATGGACGACGCAACGGTCGCGGTGGAGTGTATCCACATTAAGATCAACATTAGATACTTTGTTTACGCATTGGATGTGGAATTAGCAAAATGTCAACACAATACCCCTTACTTATGAAACATGATCGTGCTTTTAAGAATAGTTTGTCACTTTTTCCTTGTGTCATATTGTTTGATAATGAAAGGGACAAAACATTATTAAAGATAAGAAGTGCTTCAATATTTTATATAAGTAAGGGACAATAATACTATATTGATATACAGATCAGCCATAGGACGTTCATTGCTGGACATAGGCCTCCCCCAAAGATTTCCAGATCGACCTGTTGGAAGCGGCCTGCATCCAGCAGTGGACTTCCTGTGGCTGATGATGATGATATATATACATATATTATATATATTTGTCAACTCTCTAAATTCAGCGCTGCAGTTTGAGCAATTTATTCTATCACTTTTCTATTAATAACGACTTAAATAACGAGTAACTACTTAAAATGATAACTACTTTGGAATTTATATTGTAACAAGTATTCTCTCCTTAATGGGATAAATTGGAGTTCCCAAAGTTTGTATGTTTTTTTTTTGTCGAATTTTATATTCGACGCTATTATTGATGAATACCATTTTCGACTGTTCTATGGATCCGTACTAAATACGTTTTCCAAAATCATATCCGGGTTTGAAAAGTTGTAAACGCGAGTTGAACCGCGATCGCAAAGCTTGTCGTTTATACTTATATTTAAAAAAAACAAGATAGAAGTAGCATAGATCCTACTTTTGACCTACATAGGCTCCAAGAGTGTATACCAATTACGAACATTACAGCATGGAGTGAATGCGTGCAGTTTCATGTATCCCGCCGACCTCTACGACTCTACCCAGAGCGCGGATGTTGTTAAAGTAATTGTTTGGATACTGTTAGCTAACAGATGCAATTCAGCATAACTGAGTACAGGTAGCAAAATTTATTAGTGAATTATCAAATATTTGTTGATATACTTACAATTTGCTTACAATAAAATTTACGGTGTACTTAAAAATATAAACCCATTTAAATATAAAGTCTTTTTCGCTAGTTAAAGACACATAAAATCACGTTTCCTGGCAGTAGAGGTAAACTAGAAGGTCATCCAAATCGCATCCAATTTATTTTTCAACTAGTTTTATTCCATTGTAAGGTCAGTAACAAACTTTACAATATGGTTTCGGCTTCTTTTGTACTGTGGCTTGACAATTGACCTAGATGAGGTTGATGTTAGGCAGGCTACCGGTATATTTATGGGGACACAATATGATATTATATGTTAATGACAGTATATGCAAACTTAAAGATAATTCAGGGTAAATTCCGTGAACCGTCGGTGTACTTATATCTAGATCTTCTGTCCGAAGTTATTGCAACGCTAATCGTACAACGTGATGTTTATTGACGCTTGATCTTTTTGGACACTATACTCAGCATCATAGTATGTATAGTCAATTTATCGTGTTAAAAGTCTTAAAAAACAACTTAATTCGAACATGACCAAATCTATCCATGAATCTTAAAAATAGATCCACATGTGCCGGAGATATCGAGTAACATATCGATGACCAAAATACCGATGAATTAAGAGGTAAGATCTTCCAAAATTTGAAGTCAATTGGAGTTTTGGCGTGAATTCTGACGATGCGGGTGGTGGCTCGTTCTAATTATTTCATATTCTAGTCTAAAGTTGTGCTTGTTGTTAAATGTGATGTGAATTTATGCGATGAACATCAACAAAGATGGACAGTGTATGGAAGCTTTTTAATAAGTAGTTTTGGACGCTTTTGTCAGATGTTCGAGTCGACCATGTTCGATACTTCCGCCGCAAGAAAATCGTCTAAAAAGTATCAAACTCGAAGAAATTGACGCCAAAACTCCAGCAGGGACTTCAAATCGACCACATCAAATTTCATTGCTCTTGTGAAAGTTAGATGTAGGATTAGAACTAAGGAAAAAAATAATATTTAAATTAGAAAGTATACGGCTGAAGGACTTAGTTTCCATGCCTATGGACAAGATTAAATTAAAAAATATATATATTTTGAAGTCGATTGAAAAATGATATCTTGAGTTTAAATATAGATTTGAAATAGGCTACACACATTTTAAGTTACTATATTTGAATTGGTTCGTCATTTCTTGGATTCATATGCTACATATTAACGCCTCCATTCGCGTTAATATTATTGCTGTATGACAGCATTTAGTAAAAAATAAGCTGCTTTTCATTGTGTAGAAAGCAAATGCAAAAAAAGTAAACGGTATCGAGTGGTTTTGCTTTTATATCTAAAATGTTAGATAGTGACATTGCTAAATACAGCAATGCGGCACGTCTCTAAACAGTATAGCAAAATAAATAAAGAAAAATGGTTGACATAGTTCGTTTGAGATACGATACAGTTATAAGATAACTACAATGGATAAGGCGTTTATTCTATGCTCATACAAAACAGCGGTTGTTAAGGTATTATACAGTGTCTGGACGGGTCTAGTTTTTCCATTGCTAGTTTAGAGCTATGAAGATTTTGCTGAGAGCGTCTCACGCGCTGTTACCTACGGGGGTGCCAGTCGTGATCGCGCTTTGCATCTTTCAAGAATGCTGGCTAAGTGCGTACACTTGTCATAGTGACGTAGCATGTAGTAAGCTTTCTGAATTAATATTCATTTTCAAAATTAATATATTTGATAAAATTTATAAAAAATAATATTAGTTGCCCCCTTGGTCTAGTGGCAGCATATTTGGGCTGTGGACCGGGTGGTCGTGGGTTCGACTCTCAGGTTGGACAAAGCGAATTTTCTAATTTAATTTGCCCGGGATTGGATCCCCCAAAGGGGGTTAACGTCAGGCAGGCAGGTGGTCGTAAAAACTTAGCCAAATCCTTTCTGCAAGATACTTGAAAAAGTGTGTTGCTCTAACCCCACACTAAGGTGGCACAAGGGCAGGTAGAGAGTTAGAAAGAGAAAAAATTATATTATAATTTGTGTTTAGTATTTTTTCAATTCGATAAATCACGCATGTGTTGCCCTGGACGGGAAATAGCTGGTGTTGTTTTGTCCGGCATGGCGATTATCCATGTGATTCGCCCCTTATCACATGAAGGGACGGAAATTAGCTCGCCAGTACGGGTACATGATCTGTAGTTATTTTTTTCTACCACTACGTGAACTTATGTTTATATAAATTAAATTATGTGCAATATTTTGAAAATTCCATGTACCGTCTGCTAGAACAAGTAATTCAAAATTCAAGCCCGATTTCAAAATATTTACTAAATCTCTAGAATGTTCATATTTAAATAATATGAACATTTGATTTCGTAATTTTTTGCTCTATTGCCAGTTGGGAAGGCATTTTTTTAAGATGGATAAAAACTGTCAAGAAAGTCTAGCATTTCTCCTTTCAAAACTGATTTTAGTGCACTGACTTTAGTGCGCTGCGTGTTTGTACAAACAAAAATTGGTACAAATGTGACAAAAACGATAAAAAATATCACTCGTAATAAAAAGTTGTAACATTTCTTTGACAAAAATATTTTAACTATATTTTAAACAAAACCGACGTGAATACCAAGAAACTGATGAAAGTATTGTAGATGACGCGAAAGGATAATATGTCAGAATCGAGTGATGGGGAATCCCCACTTTGACATATTTTATATCCTTTAAGGTTGATATTATGTATTATAACAAATGTACCTACGAAGATTGAGTGAGGTAAAAGGAATCGCAAGTGGAAATCCCTTGTTTCTGCTATAAGTATGATGAGGACAACGTATTGTTACATAACAAAAATATCATCCAAAATGTTTGCGACAGCACTTTGAAGCGTTATTTCGACAATATAAACACATTTTACTATTAATTAAAACTTGCATCACTGAACATCGCGGTCCACTGTGAGTCAGTTAAGTGAAATGGATCGGTGTTTATGACGCGGACGGTAACAGAGCCAACTGCGCTTTGACTCGGTTTCCCACGTTAAGATTTCGCGAGGTTTTCTTAAGCTCGTCATTGTTTCTAACGGTAGTGGTAGTATTACAGTCGAAATAACAAGCATTCGTGATTAAGCAGCATCTACGCAAATATATGAGCACGTGTGTATGCGAATGAAGCGGTGTATAATAGCTATTTTCTAGTAAGAATATTTTTAGAAAAGTATTTATAAAATCAACAGTTAGCATAACCGACACGAAATCTATAAATAAATACTAAAACTACAAGACTGAATATAATAGGTATAATTTGATCAAAACAGTAACATTAATATAGTGAAAACCAGATAATTTGTAGTAATAAATTAACATTTGTAACGGTTATTGAAGCCAGACAGCATACTAACATATAAATTATGAAATCTGCAACCAGTTAATTATACGGATGCACCACATTTTTATGCAGTTTTTGACCTCCGAAATGGCGTCGAGTCGTCCGAAGAGTTTACAAATTCTTTTTCATAGTATTTTTGCTGTCATTCACTTAAGAGTAAGATACTGTTATTATATTTTATTTTAAATATTATTGATCAGCTAAAAAATCGTTTACGTATTATTCGCCAGTGAATGAAAAAACAAACTACTCGGGAAATAGGAAAATAATTTTGATTGAAGTAAAGTTATACAAACAGTAATATAATAGATTGTAGACATAAAAATTGCGTTGTCTAATGTTACTAAAATTCTAGTCCTCCCTCTTGTTGCTTTTATAACTGCTTCCATTTTTCGATCATTTGATCGATACAATTTTTTGATAGATTAATATCGTTTATGAAATTGAATCTATTATCATGAAAAGAGCTTTAAAATTTACTTTCAATTGATATCAATTTTGTTTTAGTTATATCATACTAATATAGGCGAAAGTTTGTGAGTGTATGTGTATGTTTGCTACTTATTCATGCAAAACTACTGGATGGATTTTAAAGAAACTTTATAGTTATATAGATTACACACCAGAATAAAAGACAGGCTACTTTTTATCCCGAAACAGCAAACAGCTAGTTATATATGTCATAGTGCTTATGCCCGCGACTGCCCGCGATGCATCGGGAACAATTTTCGATAGATAAAATATGATTTTTGTCATATATAGAGAGGTATAGTATGGAGACGTCTTATGTCTAGCACCAGCCTTGTGAATAGTGGCAGAGCGGGGCGAGTGCACGCTTGACCTGCGTAATTGTGTGCTGAGCCGGGCCTATAATCCCTTACTACTCTCCGAGTCTCTTTACACTACCCGATTTTTACTTTTAATCATTATTTAATAAAATCCGTTGAAAAGTTTTGTGACTTTTTATTTTATGTCATTTAATGTTATTTTTCCCCGCTATTTTTAATTTATTGGACTGAGCTAAGATTAGTTTGGAGAAAATGTAAATATTAGGTTTATTAAATTATTTTTGATTTAAATATACTGACGATTTGTAAGTATACTAATAGAGATAACTTTATAATAAATTGCAGTCTATTAACTCATGTGTATTAACTAAGGTCGGTCATTGCATAGTGACAAGGTATTTTTCTTGGTAATTACACATTCGTAGTCAATGTAGGATTAGGAAAATACTTGAATAACGCATAACATAACATAAGCTCACGCCTGTATAGACGCGCACTAGCGAACTAGTACAACCATGTTTCGCCGAGCTTAGTTCCGTCCCAGATTTGATATGGGGCGTACTTATCGTCATATCGGGCACAAATTTCAGACTCCGGACTGATATGGAAAAATCCAATAGCACTTTGCCCGACCCGGGGATCGAACCCGAGACCTCAGGACGGTAGTCGTACCGAAATACAACTACGCCATCGAGGCAGTCATTATTTGAATAACGTATAATGTAAATGTCCTCATTCTCAGATCTTGCCTATTAGTACTGGGGCAAAAGCGTGCGGAAGTCTGCGCCGACTAATTGGGCTGTAGTCTGTACTGAGACCTCACCGGATTGCTATCGTATCGATATTCCTGAATTTGTGAGATAATTATGTCATTTTCGAAATTGAGTGCGGTAAAACGGTAATTACTTTTTGTGAATCGGGAGATCCTGGGTTCAATTCCCAGGTCTGGCAGGGTATTTTTCGAACAAGATTTGCTATAGACTGGATCCTCTTCCTGGTTGGTGTCTGGCAGGCAGCAATATAAATAAATACACCCAACAGTCACGCATCTATTCCTGACCCCACACTAGGTATAACCTGTATCGTAAGTGTCAGAAACTATGAGAGACTTTCGGTCTCACAACACCCAGACTTGAAACAAATATCTGTGGACCACACAAACATTTGTCTCAATGCGAGAATCGAACCCGCGACCTCAGGTTTCACAGCCGGCTACTCGCCCGCTGCGCCACAGAGGTTGTCAGTAGGTTGTAAAAACTAGGCAGAATCCTTTCTACAACATACTTCAAAAATTCTATTACGCCGACCTTACTTTGATGTGGCATAAGGACAGGAGGAAAGAAAAATAGATGATTTTCAGCATTGAATAAAAAAAAAAAAATTAAATATTGTTTTAATTTTCAATCAAAATGATCGCGGAAGCTCAACTGTCGCACGGCGCGGCACGGCGCAGCGTCGCGCACGCAAGTTGCTCGCGTTAATTTTTCACAAAGCTAACTCGAGCTATTGTAAGGTGTTGAAATGGCCATTGTTTCGCTCACAATAGGCCCACAATGGCCGCGTATCTCGCAAAAGGCCGCGAGTTCTCTGCTCATGTCGGCTTGTATCTTGTATCGAGGGACTACTGAAACTATACTGACTCTGTATATCTTGCTCTACACAAATTTGTAAGAATATCGAATAAAACACTCTGCTATAAATCAGTATAAAAATTACACACTATTTTTACATAAGGATTATATTAATTTGTGACCATTAGCAACCGGTCGCAAACGCAGCCAAATCTAGCTGATACTAAACTAAGCCAAGTAATATTTTCTTACTACCGCGCCGATATAGAGAAAAATTAAAAAAAATGATCAGATCTGAATAGACGCTAAAATACACAAGATTCCTTGGGAATAGCGCGGTGTCCACTTGTTAATTTGTTTGTGCTCTTTTTTATACATTTCTAATTCAATTATAATTTACTATAACATAAGTTCACGCCTGTATCTGGGGTAGGCAGAGGCGCACTAGTGAACTAGTACACCCACATTTCGCCGAGCTTAGTTATGTCCCAAATGTGATAGGGGGCGAGCCTATCGCCATATTGGGCACAAATTTCAGACTCCGTGCTGATATGGAAAAATCCGATATCACTTTGCCCGGCCCAGGGATCGAACCCGAGACAGCAGAAGCGTACCAAAATACAACCACGCCACCGAGGCAGTTAATTATATTTTTTTCCAATTTAACTTAACAAACTTTTTCCAGCATGTACATGAAGAATCCATCGAGAAAACTCTTCAAAAGCAGAGAGATACCATGGTTAATCTCGGTTGTATTTGAGAATACAATGTATTACTTCTATTTATAAAAAAAAATATATTTTTAATGATTTCTTAGGTTTACGTGAATGTTATTTATCGAAATAACACTATTTTTAGTTTTAACGTTTCCCGACTGGAACGTAATTGTCCGACCTGTGACCACGAAGGCTCTAAAGCTTTCGAAACGTCGGGCATAAAAATGAAAACCAAATCGTGATAGATTAATAAATCGTAAAAATAGTTTTATTTCAATAAATCTATATATTGCCGTGCATCTAAAAATGCAAAAAAAACATCAATCGAGGTCATTACTTTCAAACCCCCGCAATAATATATTAGTATAGATCACGGAACCCAGACTTGTCTTATTATCTGGTATCTTGTATTTTAAATATTCTAATAGAAATTAATTATGTACATTTGATATGCAGTTTTCGAATTGACATTTATTTTCAGTGTGTCCTCCTTATTGGGCTAGATGCAGCTTCGAATTCCGGGTCGGCCAACTACCGTTTCTTTTTAACCGACTGCAGAAGGATGAGGTTCTCAACTCATCGGTTGTTTTTATAAGTTACCCAATACTTCCTGCAAGTTTTGCACCATTTCCAAGTTTGTTTTTATGTTCGGTAGCTTACTCCAAGTGTTCCATAATATGTGGTTCCATATCAAAGATATTTAATATTACTAACTATAGAGTATAGAGGGGGCTATAATATAAGATTTCTTACAAAAAATAATCTCAAACATCAGTAACGCCATCTACCACTTATACAAATGCTTATTACAAGTCACAGCCTAGAATGTTTTGTGAATGTTCAAGAATCAGGTAAGAATTTTATTATCTAAACATTTTTACACTGGCACCACTTGACGCGTGTATATTTCAAATACGACTGAGTGATATATGACCACGAGGTCACAACTTTTGGAACACGACCTTCGTGACGTTGTCCCGTCTATGTACTGTTAATTAATATCTTTGTTCCATTAAAATGTTGTAGTTTTCAAACTTGTGATTATATGTAGAGGCTTTTAATTCGACAATTCATGCCGGGCTTGCGCGAAATGGCGATAGATACTTATATTGTAATATGAGGGGACAGAAATAGTAGCCTCTGCCTATCTTTCAAGGGTGCAGGCATGACCTTATCGATGTATTTCTTGCTTAGCTGCGTTCCTGTTTACGTCATGCCATTAAGCCCGGCTGCGGAATGGTTGAATCGATCAATTATTTTTCGCTCGGCACGCGGCAAAAAGACGCAGAAGACAGTCGCAACCGTACGGATATTAAACGCCCGTTCGACGTAGAAGGATAAAACGTTCTGATAGAACGGACGATCCCTTTGGCGAATAGTTTGCAATATATCCATGTCTTTCTCTAATAATTTATCATAGAAAATGGAATTTTTCACTAATCATACTATGCTCTAAAATGATTGCGTATCAGTCCGTAGTTTTTGAGAACACTACCATAAATTTAAAGATTTGTTCTCGTTAATAATAAAATATTTTTAATAATTTTATTTAGTGTCTTAATATTTTTTGTAGGTATACATCACGTCTCGCTTTTTATAGACTATGCTAAGCGGGAAAGCCTTGGTGGAAGGATATTGGAAGAGTCGTAGAGTCGATAATCAACGCTATCTGCTTCAGAATAAAGTAATAGAGATGTGAGTGGTAGAGTCACGCTGTAGATAGTTATGTCTACAGAACGAATGGGCTGGCTCGACTGGTTTGATACCACTGTCTCATAGAAAATCGACATAAAGTGGCAGCTCGCTGTCGCGTTTCGTACAGTGAGTGAGATTTTCGGTGGCCTAATTAAATCAGTTCTACGAGCTATGTGCCCAGCGTAGGACGTCCACCTACAAGGTGGACCGACGACCTGATAAAGGTCGCGGGAAGTCGCTGGATGCAGGCCGCTTCCAACAGGTCGATCTGGAAATCTTTGGGGGAGGCCTATGTTCAGCAGTGGACGTCCTATGGCTGATGATGATGATGATGATGATGAATTAAATCCCTCCCTTTCCCAATCCCTGTTTCCCTCATCTTAGGTTGGCAACGCACCCATTATTATTTTTGTATGTTGGGTGTATATGGGCGGTAGAGATTCCTTACCTTCAGATTGGCTACTAGCTTTTGTTTTGTTGGCTCTACGAAGTCTCTCATGGAAGTCTTATTCGTGATGCATAATTTTTACATCATA
This sequence comes from Clanis bilineata, assembly GCA_036417725.1. Classification (NCBI taxonomy): domain Eukaryota; kingdom Metazoa; phylum Arthropoda; class Insecta; order Lepidoptera; family Sphingidae; genus Clanis; species Clanis bilineata. Next base: position 8,170,661 of record CM071145.1, on the reverse strand, counting down.
ATCTTTATCAGCATAGAAGACTGAATAGGCGGCAGGTGTGAGCAAAGTCTGCACTGTAAATATCACAATTAGATTATTGCACGTAGGGTGTGTAATTCCCCAAAACGTGTTTGTCTATAGTAATGAGAAGGCACGTGGGTGGTGGGTGGTGATGGTATCGCGTTGCTGATCGATGCAGGTTCGCCGCACGACGCTCGCCGCACGACGCTCGACGCTCGGCTCGGCGCCACCTGAGCCCCGCATCCGTAACGTCTTGCCTCAAGCGCATTTGCTTTATTGCTACAATAATCACTACGCGAATGTATCCGTTTATTAGGCGTTGCGAACAGGAAATTGTTGGATGATGGTTTTTTTCTCTATTGCCTTATATAGAAGACACTGAATTGCTTTGTCGTCTGAGATTATAAATAAGCTTGTAGTCGTGCTGTTTTGTCTTTTGAATGATTTTTAAATAATATATTGATTTCCTTTTGATCCGTAACATTAAAAATTCTTCATTTACTTATGAAAACTTTTGTCTATATAATTACTCTCTAATAATATTTCCCTTTTTCTTCTTCTCTTCAGTTGATTATTTGAGGTCAACAATCTGGAGTATCCAGCCCTGGCCAAGTTGTGTTAGAAAAATTCCCGCCCGACATGGGAATCGAACCCAAGATTCCCCGGTTCACAGCCCAATAACGCTATCAATAGACCAAGGAAGTGATAATATTACCTACTTATATCAGCTGCCTCATAACTATTAAACTGATATTGTCCGGAGTATTTTTTTAGAACAGGGGGCAAACGAGCAAGTATTTGCAGTTTTTTTTTAAATCGGTGATTTTCACGTCCTATTTACTTAATTACGGTTTTTTACTAATGTCATCAAAATTGCAAGTAAATGCAATGTAACATTAACGAGTCTGGGCATTGCTGGGCCGAGTCTGAGCGGCTGAGCGCCCATTAGTATCGGTCGGAGTCGGCCGACGTTGATCGATGCAGCGCCCTGCAATGCCTCGGATGCCACAATGCGTTGCTTTCGGTGAAGCTATTTCAGCGAAAGGAAATCATTATACATTTCAAGTAATTAATTATTTTCTGGAACGTAATTGTTGATAATGGTTTTAAGAAAGGAAATACATAATAAATGTTTTGTTATTTTTGTTTTCCTGTAATATCTTATTTATAATAGTTATGAGACCTTATTTTTCTCTTATAACAAATTAGTTGAAATAAAACTATTTTTACAGATTCTATCACGATTAGGTTTTAATTTTCATTCTTATTCCCGACGTTTCGAAGGCTTTGCAGTCTTCGTTGTCACGGGTCAGACTGCAAAGCCTTCGAAACGTCGGAAATAAGAATAAAAATTAAAACCTAATTGAAATAATGGATTCTGTAAAAAAATATTATTTCAATGTATAATATTCGCGTAAACTTAAGAAATCAGTAAACAAACTAGTTTCTAAGTTCCCGTACATATTATAATATAATGTAGGGAAGTCAGTCTGCACTTTATATGATTTATATTATAGCTATGACGATCTATGCCGGATTTCCCTGCAAATAATCAACTGCATCGGACTTCCCTACCTTTACTTTACTTAGTAGATCGATGTAGGTTGTCGATTTATTTATTAATTATTTTGAATATAATAATTCATAAATGACCGTCCCGGATGAATCAACACGTCGTTGATAAATATAACTATTAGCTATAGAGAGCTAAATAAATGTACAAAGGCATTTTGACGGGAAGTCTGACAGGGTGGGCGTCGCTTGTTAAAATTATTTCATATTATTCTCTAGAGCTGTGTTTGTTGGTTTTAAGTGTTGTGGTTTAATGCACCAAACTTCAGTGAAGATGGACAGTATAATGTAGTAAATTTTTAACCGGTGATCTTCGATGAATTTTGCGTGGTGCGTTGGCTGGCTTTGTTCGGTCGATTCGCCGAGTGAAGGTCATCTGAGGGGCACGGACTGGAAGGAATTACCGCCATAATCCCAGCAGGGCCTTGAGATCATCCACATCTGGGTCTCATGGTCATTGTGAAAACATGCTCTATTTACCTTGACATTGGCTAAATCATCGCATATGCGTGGAAGCCATTATTTTTAAAAGAGGAAAAAGAAATGTACAAAGATTTCCTCTTCCGAAGTAACTCGAAACAAGAATTAAATCAATAAGATTATTACTTTAACCCATAATAATCACGATGAGTGGGTTCCATATCAGGCGGCTATCGGGCAAAGAAAATTGGGGGTCTGTAGGAGTAAGCTGAAGTTGTTTGTTACGTCAGGGGTGTGAGGTAGGGCGGGGGTAGGGCGAGGGGGCGCCCACATCGTGCGAACAAAGCCTTCCGTGAAAGCCTTCGGACGTTGATAGATGCGATAAGCTCGGATGCAAGTAAGCTGCATACATTTCTTGCTACAGTTTCTTGTTTAATAATCCATGCTTTAAAATACGTGTAATTTAGATCAATGAAAATTCTTATTTTAATATCATGATAGAGGTACGGGTTGTGGCCTCCCTGGTCTTGTGAGCTGTTAACTGGGAGATCCTAGGTATGAATCCCAGCGCGGGCGGGGTTTTTCTAACACTATTTGTCTGGGTCTGGACCCCCCGGTTGGCGATTAATGTTTTGCAGGGAGCCGGTCGTAAAAATTAAGCCAAATAATTTATGTAATATTCTTGAAAAAGTGTGTTGCGCCGACACCACATTAAGATAAGATAAGGGTAGGTAGTGGTACAGGTTGGTTGGAAAATTAGTAGCTTTTGTTCATCGCAATGCTCGTGTATAGGTGTTTCCCATGACTAGTCTTATTTTTAACAAAATGTAGACAAAATCATATACTATATTCAGTAAATAAATTAAGTTTAATAATAAATATAATAATTGACTTCAAAATTCAGCACATAAAAGTCAATAATGACAATTTCTACGATAGTTTGATGTCCGTGCGGTACCGATGGAGATGAAGTGGAAAGGTACCGATTTCAAAGTGAACTCTACTATCGAATAAATTGTTGTTGTAATTTGCACTTGTGTTGGTTTTGAAGTCGGTTTTTAAGTTTTTGTTAAAGTATAATTATTTTTGTGGACAATAAAACAAACAATATTTTCACGATTAAACTTTTATTATAATAATTGTAAAACTTCGATATAATTCAGTAAACCGCGATACCTAGGTCAATACAGGTCAATCAAACAAAAAGTTCATGTCACAAAGGCGCGGCGCGGCGACGCGCACGAAACTACGGTCTTCGTTCCACGTTGTGGCTTAACCGTAAATGCATTTTCTTATAATTCAGAGGCGTCACGTAGCTGCTCTGTAGCTCTAGCTTGTAGCCATGTAACCTCTAGGCTATACTGCATCTATGTATGAAAATGCATACACGTACGTTAGTGAATATTAAATAGGTAATCTATTTTGTACATAGTTACAGATCCTATGTGAGACGGGAAATTCATTCGTGAATTATTTTCAGTTCATTATTTAAGATACCGAACGGCGTCGACATAACGACATTAAATCATATCAGATATACCTTATAACGTTGCAAGACTTTGTACCAAAAATCAGTCGAATAGGTGATTTAGCCACAGGATTGATTTTTAATTTTGTAAATTTTTGCACATGATGTACGTTCCGGACGACCTAAAACAGCTGATATTACCGGTCAAAAAGTTTTGTGAACAAACATGAACGGGCTTCTCTTGCATGTCTTGGATGCGAAGTTTACGTGCCGCGTACCTACTGAAGTTTACCTACATGTAGATTTTCACGCATTATATCGGTTTTACACAGTATAAATGGTGTGACATTTAGTATTTTTACATTTACAGTCTTTTTATAGCTGCGGAGAAATTTTAAATACCTATGTTACACATTATCAATAGAATTTCATATTACAACCATATACCTGGTAATAGGATTAAGCAATGAATTAATATTCGACATTAACAAGCCAATTGAACTGTAATATTCCATGGCTAAGAACATTTACCGCCTGTTCGCCTTTCTAAATTGAATGCCAAGAGCATGGACCATCATTAAGATTTCACTTTATAAATTATCGGTTTGTTTTAATTGGTACCGATGCGATGTGAAGGTGCAGTGCATCATTATAGACGCGTTACAGTATCCACTATCTCTTCACGTTGCTGTCAAATTATGTTTGAGGCGGAGAGGGCTTCGTGCGAATATTTTATTTGGGCAGTGCGGGGATGTCTCCCTGTGCCTATCCAGTTTTGGGGTAGTGTGGGGTGGGGGTAAGTGGGTGCTGAAGGGAGGAAGGCGGGCGTGCGACGTTGATCGATGCACGTCTTGCGCCGGAGGCTGCACCCGACGTAATTCATTAAACGCTGAAACTGCAAGCGGATTTTGAGTATTAAAACGATTTCTCACGGGAGCGTCCAGTTTTATGCATCGGTAAAGTTGCTTTAAAGTGGTTTACTCAGTTGATAAACTGTATAAACTCTAAAACGTGGACATGTTTGATTTGTAAAATACACACGACGGATAAACTGGAGATCTTAATTACAGAAGCGCGCACACGGCACGTGAGTTTATTTCCTATTTAATTAAATATGGAATTACATATTATTGAGACCATATTTTAAATTAACATAACAATAACATTAGCCCTGTAATATTACTGTCCCACTCCTAGGCACGGGTCTCCTGTACTAATGAGAGGGGTTAGTTAGGTCTTAGTCTACCACGCTGGACTAATGCGGATTGGTGACTTCACATTCCTTCGAAATTCTTGTGAAGAAATTCGGGTATGCAGTTTTCCTCACGATGGTTTCCTTCACCGTTATAGCAAGCGATATTTCATGACGAAAACACATTCAACATAGAAAAGTCAGAGGTACTCGTCTCGGCAGTGAGTATCATTCCCAACTGAGCTATCGTTGCTTATTTTAAATTACACTTTATTTAATATATTCATATTTCATAACGTGTAACTGATGCGTGTAACATAGTGATAATGCAGTACACGGGCCGTGAACCGGGAGGTTCTGGGTTCGATCGATGATTGGGCGTGGTGATTTTCTAATATTATTTTCCCCGGACAGAATTCCCCAGAAGGTTGTGTTAACATCATATAGGCAAATAAAAGATCTGAAGCTTGAAAAAATGTGTTGCACCGACTCCACATTAAGCTGGGTTTTTACTTAATGACAATTCTTAAAGAATTTTGTATCTTTCTTTCTGTCTGCCCTTATCCCACTTTATTTTCTTCTTAAAGAATTATGTATACAAATTAACGGATCAACTCGCGTAACTTACATAAAAAATACAGTCAATTGGAGGATCGAGAAGGTCCTCAATTTGTCTTTTTTGATGTTGGTCGAAAATGAATTCAGCCAACAGTTACACCAGTGACGAAGTGTCTATACAACCCGATTCCTACCAGCTTCCCTTTTCCAGATTGTAGGCTAATAAATTTCTTTTATCTAGGTACTATCTAGAAGAGGAAGTAGCACTGGCTTCCCTTTTGAAATTATTGTTCTGAAATAAAACTATTTTTACGGATTCTATCACGATTTGGTTTTGATTTTTTTTCCCGACGTTTTGAAGGCTTTGCAGTCTTTGTGCTCACGGGTTGGACTGATCGTCGTGATAGAATCCGTAAAAATAGTTTTATTTCGCGCCTCCGTGGCGCGGTGGGCGAGTAGCCGGCTGTGAAGCGAGAGGCCGCGGGTTCGATTCCCGCATTGAGACAAATGTTTGTATGGCCCACAGATATTTGTTTCAAGTCTGGGTGTTGTGAGACCAAAAGTCTCTCATAGTTTCTGATACCCACGATACAGGTTATACCTAGTGTGGGGTCAGGACTAGGTGTGTGACTATTGGGTGTATTTTTTTTATTTTTTTTTATTTTATTTCAATGAATAGCATTCGCGTAAACTTAAGAAATCAGTATATTATTGTTCTGATCTCACACTAGGTTAAAGTTATATATACAAATCATGATACCCAAATCAGGAACTATTAGGCATTTACGGTCCCGCAACACCTAGACCTGAAACAAATATTTGTGGATTACTCAAAACATTTTCTCGGTGCGGAAATCGAAACCGCGGCTTCTTTTTATACAGCCACCTTATTCACTCACTGCGCCATTGAGGCTGCCGACAAAATATTCGCTTTTTATAACTTTTATGCAAAATGCTTAATCCGCTGAACACTGTATCTATGTATGTCTGAATGCGTCAAGAGTCATGACGTAGGGTCATAACATTTTGCGTATTGTATGGCTATTTTTTGCATTTGCGTAAATTAAAATTACTTAGCAACATTTTAATTATTAACATGTAATTTTCAACTGCCTCCGTGGCGTGGTGGTATTTCGGTACGACCACGGTTCTGAGGTCTCGGGTTCGATCCCCGGGTCGGGCAAAGTGATATTGGATTTTTCCATATCAGCCCGGAGTCTGGAATTTGTGCCCGATATGGCGATAGGCTCGCCCCCTATCACATCTGGGACGGAACTAAGCTCGGCGAAATGTGGGTGTTCTAGTTCGCTAGTACGCCTCTGCCTACCCCTTCGGGGATACAGGCGTGAGCTTATGTATGTATGTTCAAAAATGATAATTATATTGGATGACGTAAATTGTATTGTTAGTATTCATAAATTAGATCCATTTCTGTAGGAATATGAAATTAAGTATTTAATAAAGAAGCAGCGATAGCTCCGTGGAGACTAGTACGGACTGCCGAGACGAGTTTCGGAGGTTCGAGACCAACCCCAAAAAAAGGCCATAAACGTCTGACTTTTCCCTGTTAAGTATATTTTCATTGTGAATTATCGCTTGCTATAACGGTGAAGGAAAACATCGCAAGGAAACCCGCATAACCGAGAATTTCTCCACAAGAATTTCGAAAGTATGTGAAGTCTACCAACCCGCATTAGGCCAACGTGGTAGACTAAGGCCTAACCCGTCTCATTAGTAATATTACAGGATGTGACGATAATCGATAATTGTCGCCTCCTTGGTCTAGTGGTAGTGTACATGACCTATGAATCGGGAGGTCCTGGGTTAAATTTCCTTGACGGGCGGGGTGTTTTTCTAAACTATTTCCGCTGGATCTGGGAACTGGATCCCCCAGGTGGGGGCAGCCATTCACAAAAACTAAATCAAATCATTTCTGCAACATGCTTGAAATAGTTTGTTGCGCTGACCCCAAAATAGTCACGGGCGGCTCGGCCTCCGGTGGCCCATACGCTTATGTAACATATATTTGTGCCGCCTCCGACGGGTTAAGGTAGAAAGAAAAACCATGACAAAGTTTTTTTAGCTTGCAAGATTTTTAGAAATTTATTTTCCGAGATAAAATATATTTTTCGGTTACAGTATAGGCTATGAATTATTCTGACGGTCTATATATTCGTAAAGTTTCATCAAAATCTATCCAATGGCTTTTGCGTGAGTTTACAAAACTCACATATACATATATAAATAAACACACATTCCTACACACATTCATGTTTATAATATTAGTGAATATAACGAAGTTAGTAGTTAAACAAATGAAACATAACCTAGCAGTCGTTCTGGAAAAAGCTCACCGTGAAACATTTTCCCATGAACAGTTTTAAAGTTGGTCGTTTGCTTCAAACGAGAGTAATACTCTGGAAGTGAAGGCAGGTTTCTTGCTGCACCTGCATCAATCAATGTCAGCGCAGAAGTGCAGGACAGCACGAGATTATGGACGAAAAACGACTCGGCGGATTTTTCAAGGAGAATACTCTTGCGCGGCTGTCGGCTGGATTAATATCAATTTTACTAATTTGGAAAATCTGCCTAATCCATTCACATGGCCGTATCTCACTTTATGTGGGGTCAGCGCGACACACTTTTTCAAACATGTTATAGAAAGGGTTTGGCTTAGTTTTTTCGGCAGCCAACTTGCCATCAACCCTAAATAAATAAATAATACCGAACATTCACACACATAGTCCTGAACCCACACTAAGATACGAGTCTTGTGTCGTGGGAATCAGGAACTACGAGAGATTATCGGTCTCATAATACCCAGATCCGAAACAAATATCTGTGGGCCACATAGACATTTGTCTCGGTGCCGGGATCGAACCCGCGGCCTCTCGCTTCACAGCCGGCTACTCGCCCGCTGCGTCACGGAGGCTGTCAACAACGTAAATGATGTTACGTTTCCGGGTAAATCGTGTTAGAAAAACACTCGCCCAACCCGCGAATCGAACCCAGAACCTTCCGGTTCCCAGCTCGTATAAGTTACCATTATATCATGGAGACCAAGACTCCGTTTAGGTGAAAAGAGTTTCTCGTACTCCAGAGACGACCATAGAGAATTGTCAGTTACACGTTTGACTGTTTTTTCGAAATTTGAAAATCAAAATCTATTGACTTTAAATTCGTCGATCGCGCGATAAACTCTCTCCATGTAAATACAACTTTAATTGTGAGTACAGAATGCTTTAAAACTAACAGCATAATAACTAGTAACATCAATTAATATTTCAGTATACAAATATTTCTAAAACGGTTATTGCCATTACGACAAGTTTAGTCTAGTCTAAAAATAGCGTTTTAGAATAGGGGCAGACATGAGTTCCGGTAGATGTTTGAACTGTCTAGTATGAGAACAGTCAACCAGGAAATATGATAAATAAAAAATGCGTTGAGCTACAAAGACCGTCTCAGACAAAAAAATACACCCACGCGGAAAAAAACTAGATGGAAGTAATAAATTAAAAGAGTGGAATCAAACTAGTTTTGTTCCATTTTTAGGGTTACGTGTTTCGAAATAGAAAAGGAACCCTAATAAGATTTTGCTGCCTTCTTCTTCTCGGAAATGGTATTGAATTAAAATTAACATAGAATAAGCTGGCTCTCGCTCTAAAATGATTCAGATTCGTGGTATAATGCAATAAAGAGATAATATGGCGTTTCAGAACGTGATGAAGCTGACTGACTTATCATTAAAAGCTTTAGAATAGGTACTGGCACGTGGCTTAAAATTTTAACGAAAATAAGTCTAGTGAAAGATGTTTTCTTTATAATTGAATAAATGAATGTAGAATAATTTAAAAGTAAAAAAATATTTTTAAAAGCAAGCTTTTATCTGGGACATTGAACTAAAAGGTTAAAAATAAATTCTAGTATTTGGCGTGTAGGTACCAATGTAACTATTTACCAATGTAACTTGTAACGGGTACTGCCTCAAGCTTTTCAGAATATAGGTAAAATATACAAATACATGCCAAATATTTACTAGAATTCATTTTTAACTTTCTAGTTCATAAAACCTTGTTTTTAAAAATCCTTTTTTACTTTTAATTTGTTTTTAAATTTTTAGTAGATAACGCCCGAATGGTCAAACGCTGCTCAACTTTAACGGCTTCTTATATTGATTTTCGCCATACAATTTTGACAGATAAGGCGGCCTTAAAAGACATAAGGCCACCTTAAGTGTATGAACATTCGGCGGTAAGTCTTTTAGAGTAGGCGTGATGTTTTTAAATATTCTACGGATATTTAAAGTGCTCCACAAGACTAATTAATTAAGCCCAAACTCAATGGGTCTTATCTTGTTTAATTCAGTAGTTCCTATAGTAATTATCTTTTAGAGACCAGCTCCGTGGCACCATACCATTGTATTGTCACCAAATATACATAAGTGCACCCAATTTTAATCAAATCGGACATCGGGAAGCGGGTCTAATTTAGCTTGCAAGATTGATTACAGAAAACGGGACAGGTGAAACTAAATTGAATCTAGTAAAATATAAAAATCCCAAACACCTGTTAGTAGCGTTATACATTGTGTATTATTCTATAACATAACATAACATAAGTTCACGCCTGTATCCCTGAAGGGGTATGCGAATTAGAACACCCACATTTCGCCGAGCTTTGTTCCGTCCCAGATGTGATAGGGGGCGAGCCTATCGCCATATCGGGCACAAATTCCAGACTCCGGTCTGATATGGAAAAATCCAATATCACTTTTCACGACCCGGGGATCGAACCCAAGACCTCAGGACGGTAGTCGTACCGAAATACAACTAGGCCACCGAGGCAGTAATTATTCTATAAGTGATAGAAAAGTAGCAGATATTTAAAACCTGGTTACTGAACTTAAATGCCAAGTTGGAACTAGTGTATTAATATATACGGACCCTTCCCGAAGTCGAAATCTTTCTCTCTCTTCACTGATTTTATTATTATCTTGTGACTCATAATATAGACAGAGAAATATGCAGTTTTGCAACAGGATTATTATTTTAGTATAAAAACGCACCGTGTTATACCTATATTCATAGACATTTATACTGGATTTACGGCTATTTAACAAAGCAAAAATTCGAGTGGCATTTGAGACTATAACATAAAAATATAAAATTAGTATTATTTTCAATAATATTGCAATTTTAAATATCACGATGATTGAATTAGATAAAAACACACATACCTGTAATAAAAGCAGTGTGTTATTGATTTTGTGAAATTAAGCATATTGCAGAATGGTTTAGGCTTTTGTTTTTATGACCGGTTGCCTGCCTGATGTCAAAACCCCACAGAAGTATTATAGTTAGTAGTTACTCCATGCTTGTATTATAGGTAATGTAAATGCGAAAGTGGCGCTGTTTGTGAGCAAGGAATGATATAAGGGTTTAAACTTCTTTAGAAGGCTCTAACAAAATGTTATACGCACTCACGCAAGTCATATAAAATTGATATATTTATTCCAACATGATCTTAACCCGATTTGCCGATATAGAGTCATTCCAGAAACACTTTTCACGCAGTTTAACCCACCACCAAAATAGTTTTGGCCTTACAGGTCATTGGAATTAATCTTTAGAATTAATAATTAAGAACTATATTCAAATCATAATTTAATACCCGTGTTAAGAATCTGACTATTGAAATAAAACTATTTTTAAGGATTCTATCACGATTTATTTTAATTTTAATGCCCAACGTTTCGAATGGTCACAGGTTGGACGTAACGTCGGGCATAAAAATTAAAACAAATCGTGATAGAATCCGTAAAAATAGTTTTATTGCAATGTGTAACATTCGCGTAAACTTAAGAAATTAATTCTGACTGTTGTTTAAATTAACTATAACATTTTATTAAACAGAGGGGTTACCACCACCTTTTATAGCAATATAATAATAATCTTACTTGTACCGATTCCCGTACAAAAAAACGTAGTAAGACTATAATAATACAAATATATTAAATCATAAAATATATTTGTTTTCCATGTAAAATGAGTAAGGAATATATTGAACCTGATGACACAATACTTTACATAACAATTATGTACTATTGTTATGCCAGTACCTACGCACATAGATTGCCTATATATTTTTAGAGTTATAGTTCAACAGAATGGAGGCATGAACATAAAATTTTATTGTAAACACGTGTAAAGTTATGATCCGTGACGTAATATTGTAACATATCTATATGTAAATAATAACGGATAGTGTAATGGATATGCCTAAAAGTATACCTAAGAGTTTTTTTTAGTTTATACAGTATCAAAACAGATTTATTCCAGTATCTTAGTATAGAAGATGGATGAATTTTCATAACAAATTCATTCTGCTTGATTTATGTTGTAATTTTAAAAGGTTTGATGAAAAGATTTTCTATGATACTAATAAGTATACTTTGTTTGAATCTCACGAGATTAATTTAGCGGGTTGTGATGGGAAGTGCTGCCAATGTAGACGTCTAGATGGCGTCACTGAGCTCCGACAAGCGCTGCTTTTTACATTGCACCGGCGCTGCCTAACTTCCTACGATAAACCGCTTTGGTGCACACTAGGAGCGGAATAAAAACGTAGCTGAAGTAATAGTTCGATTTATTCTACAGATAGTGTTGCATTTACAGCTATTTATTTGAAGAGACGTGTGCGGTAAACCGCAACAAATATAATATATTATTAAGAGATTTTTTTAACTGCTGCCATAAATGCTCTACCAGTCAAAACTATGTAGAGTTAGGTCTCTAACATAATAGTTTGTATTGAATAAGTACAAACGTTTAACGCGTAGAAAACACGTTTTGTTCTTATTTATATTCTTGTCTCTTGGTAATCGAAAGTTTAAACCGATAAAAACAATAATGATATGGATGACAAATATTGAATTTCACTGAATTGTCATAGAACAAATATTTTACTTCCTATGGCTTTATTGAAGATAATACGTAACGAACTGACTATTTCCTTGTTTTTTGAGTTCGTTTATAATACGATTTTAAATGGTTTAAGTATGCTTAAATTATAGTATCAAATTTAGCGCCGAGGTTAAACTGCACTTTTTCCGTTAATAATAATATTTTTCTTAGATCCGTACAAGATTGAACAAAGTTCTATTTTTATGAATCCCAATAGCACATTTGCATAATTAGGACTTATTTTCGAGGTTGTCAATTCGTCTGTATTTATATTTAATATAAATATGGACTGAATTTGGACCGATTTTCAAGATTCTTCTTGTGTTCGATAGAGCTTATTCCAAGGGTGGTCCCATATTTTGGTCACGACCAGATAACTTAGAATTCGGTTTCTTAAGTTTAAAAAAATATGCGAACACGTGCATGCCAATTATAATGTAACTACCTATATCATATTGGGACTAGTCTCTCATTAGATTATTCCAGTTCTTATTTTATTTTATGTACTGATTTCTTAAGTTTACACGAATATTATACATTGAAATAAAACTATTCTTACGGATTCTATCACGATTAGGTTTTAATTATTATTCCCGACGTTTCGAAGGCTTTGCAGTCAGTCTGACCCGTGACAACGAAGACTGCAAAGCCTTCGAAACGTCGGGAATAATAATTAAAACCTAATCGTGATAGAATCCGTAAGAATAGTTTTATTTCAATTTATTTTATGTGTATGTGAAATCGATCTGTTGGAAGCGGCCGGCATCCAGCGACTTCCTGCGACAATTATCAGGTTGTCTGTCCACCTTGTAGGTGGATGTCTAAGACTGGAAATCTTTGGGGGAGGCCTATGTCCAGCAGTGGACGTCCTGTGTCTGATGATGATGTATGTAAAATTTCATTATGACTACAATTACATATTGTATTTGTTTGTCGTATCGTACATGCAACATTGTAACAGAACAACAAAATCATAATAATATGATTTTTGCATAAACATATTAGCTAGTTAGTTACAAGGCCAGAGTATTACGTACCTATAATAACGACGTGATACTCTATTGCTGAGAGAAAAGCAAACCAACACTCTTTCTTTTTTTTTTACATAACGAAATCCTCTTGGATCCCTGCCGTTAAGACGGCTAAAACCCCATAGTTTTCGCCATCTGCATTTTGGAGGGGTTTTGGGACTTTCTATAGGAACGCGCCAAGACCCCTCGAATACATACATACATAGACTCACGCCTTTTTCCTATAGGGGTAGGCAGAGACAACGGATTTCCACTTGCTACGATCCTTACACACCTCTTTCGCCTCATTCAGAATGCAATAATATAATAGCATTTCAAGGAAGAAGAATTGATTTACTCCCCCAAAATCTACGTGCCTCTAGGTAGAGGAGTCGAGGCGACTTCTGCGAACGCCTCGACGTCTACTTCTCCGAGCAGGATCACCACTCTGCCGATCCCGCTCTGCTCTTAACCATGACAGTCTCGCAGAACGATGCTACCGCTTTCCATTTAACCTGTCCCGAAATGGTTTCCTATGTATAATAAAATTATTATTGACAGCCTCCGTGGCGCAGCGGAGTAGGCGGCTGTGAAATGTGAGGTCGCGGGTTCGTTCCCGCACCGAGACAAATGTCTGTATGGCCCACAGATATTTGTTTCAAGTTTGGGTGTTGTGAGACCGAAAGCTTCGTAGTTCCTGATACCCACGACACACGACTCGATCTTAGTGTGGGGTCAGGACTATGTGTGTGACTGTTCGGTCTATTTATTATTATTCCTATGTATAATATTAAAATTTATCCGATCGTGACCATTTATATGGGACCACCCTTGAAATAAGCTCTATCGAACACAAATCGAATCTTAAAAATTGGTCAATATTTGGCGGAAAAGTCGCGTAACATACATACTAAAAACATTCAGACGAATTAAGTAACTCCTTTTTTGAAGTCAGCCGATAGTTTATAATTTCATTGCAAGTTCTCTCGGTGTGTCATCATAGTTAAAATGAATGGCGTCTATGGTCCATTTACAACGGTTTTCTGTGACAATGAGTGAATCCGGGCCTAATGTACCGTCACGGATTCAATTAAGTTTAACTTAGATTATACATAACGGTGTGTTGGACAACACTTAGCAATGTGGGTTGTTTCATTCATTATTTATTGTAATTATGTTGTAAATGAGTTGTAATAATGAGTACAAAAAATTAACTGACTGACGTGTTGCATTTAAAATAGTTACAACATCGCAATGACATAAGTTTTTTGTCAAAGTAATGCCGTCTCCTGCACTTGGTTTTTTCTAAATAAAACACCAAAAAAACACCTACAAAAAACAAGGTTTATCATTGTCTCCTGCTCATATAACAGTGGACCATAAGCTCACGCCTGTATCCCTGAAGGGGTAGGCAGAGGCGCCCTAGTGAACTAGAAAACCCACATTACGCCGAGCTTAGTTCCGTTCCAGATGTGATAGGGGGCGAGCCTATCATCATATTGGGCACAAATTCCAGAGTCCGGGATGATACGAAAAAATCCAAATCACTTTGCCCGAGCCGGGGATCGAACCTGACACCTCAGGACGGTTGTCGTACTGAAATACAACCACGCCATCGAGGCAAGAGGAAATCCATAAATGATCAATCTTTAGAGAGTTCACAAATATTTTTTTCTAAGCGTTATGACATCCTTATTAAATCGATTTCTAAAAAGACTTTCTTCAAACGGTAGACAGTAGCTTATCTGCGCTCAGGCACTGCAGATATCTATGGGAAGCGGCGTCCACTTACCATCAGGCGGCCCACATGCTCGTTTGCTCATCAAGGTAATATAAAATAACACTCTTATAAAGACTGCCTCTGTGGCGTGGTTGTATTTCGGTACGACTACCGCCCTGAGGCCTCGGGTTCGATGCCCGGGTCGGGCAAAGTGATATTGGATTTTCTATATCAGCCCGGAGTCTGGAATTTGTGCCCGATATGGCGATAGGCTCGCCCCCTATCACATCTGGGACGGAACTAAGCTTGGCGAAATGTGGGTGCACTAGTTGGCTAGTGCGCATCTGTCTACCTCTTCGGGGATACAGGCGTGAGCTTATGTTATGTTATGTCTTATAAAGAAACTTTTTACTGATTCTCTTTATTCATAATAACCGTTAAAATATCAAGACGTAGTAATATGTTACTTAAATAAACATAAAACAAGAACGCAATCCACAAATCGGCAATTAATTATGTAGGTACAAACCTTAAACTTAAATCCACAAACTGCAGCGCTTTGGGTATTATCCTTCCTATTTCCCTACTTAATGGGAGACGAATGTCGTTAGAAGTCGCAAGTGCTCGTAAAATTCGGCGGTTTTCCTATTGTCCGTATTTGTACACAGAAGTTGTGGAGTGTGCACAGTTAGATGAGACTTAAAATACGAGGCTGCGACACTGCGAGTTGCAATAGGTGTTTTGGGAGAATGATATTACTCTGTGGCGTAAATGAAGACTGTGCCGGGGTTTCAACCCCGTACGAGAGGGGGAGGGGAGGCAAGTGAAGCGGAGACGTCTAATTGACCATCGGCTACATGCAAATCGCTAATTACCGTCGTCGGTCGCTGGGCTTTGTAAATAAATAATGGCCGATATAATTATTTTATAGCAGCGATAGCTCAGTTGGGAGTGGTACGGACTACCGAGACGAGTGTCGGTGGTTCCAGACCAACCCCAAAAAGAGAGCATACACCTCTGACTTTTCTATGTGTGTTTTAATTGTGAATTATCACTTGCTTTAACGGTAAAGAAAAACATCGTCAGGAAACCTGCATATATGAGAAAATTCTTCACAAGAATTTCGAAGGTATGTGAAGTCTAACAACCTGCATTAGGCGAGCGTGGTAGACTGAGGCCTAATAACCCCTCTCATTGGTGGTGGAGGTCCAGCAGTGGGACAGTAATATTACAAGGCTAAAAGTTATTATTATTATTATTATTATTTTAAGGTTGCCCGGATAATGACTGAGCGATTGTTTAGTTTCAGTCTGTTGATTTCAATAAAACATGAGTTAAGCATTGCGACATCACTGGCTGAACGAAAAATCGTGTACTGGAACCAATTTCCAAATCGGGGAAATAAGAGTTTGTTTGAGATTTTATTTCGCGAAATTCCATCCGGCATTGGAATTTGTACCAGGCGTTAGGATCTGTTATCATAATATCATAGGATGTAACTTAAATCAGCGAATCACTACTTACACTTCTGCCCACACTAGACACCGGCGTGAGCCTACCTTAGTATTAATAATAACTTACTGAGAATTGTTTCCTTCAAAGTATAATAAAGTTGTACAATAATATTACTATGCGTGACTGTAGATAGAAAATAATGTCACGTCTGCAAGATTATTTTTTATTGTGGCATTGCCTTGAAAAAGGTGTTCATCTTATCTGCAAAACAATAAAACACAATATGTTTTACTCATAGTCATAGGCGAACTCGTTAAGTAGTTAAGGCTGAATGTTGCGGGCATGGTCTTTACACGTATCGTTTAGGTACAGTGTAAAAAAACTACCTATATCGGCTTCGTGAGTCGTGATTACATGTTTTATTTATTTTACATTGTTGAACTTCACACGTGTCAAATTGTATTAGAGACCTTGATATATACAGTGACATCTGTGCCCCTAGTACGATTTAGTTTTCAATCCTTCGAATAGATATAAACTTCGTGATATAATCTTTAGGTTAATAAATCATAGGTTAAATCATAAAGGAGGCCCGTGCCCAGCAGTGGGACAGTTTTATTACAGGGCTAATATTATTATTTAATATACATATCTGTACCTCTATATATAAAGGCAGAAACTAACTGACAGACGTATCAGCGTACAGCCAAAACTATTGGAATTAAGAAGGTTAAATTTTGCACAAGGCTTCCTTTTATGTCGTAGGCGAGCACTTAGAAATGATTTTTGGAAATTCCTATCCCCTAAAGGGGTGTAACGGGGGATGAAAGATTGTATGGAGAAAATGCAAATACCACTAGCGGTCTCTCACGCGGGCGTAGCTGCGGGCAAAAGCTTGTTACTATTATAAATGCGAAATTTTGGATGGATTTGGATAAGCAAAGGCGCACTAGCGAACTAGAACACCCACATTTCGCTGAGATTAGTTTCGTCCCAGATGTGATAGAGGGCGAGCCTGTCGCCATATCGGGCACAAATTCCAGACTCCGGGCTGTTATGGAAAAACCTTATATCACTTTACCCAACCCGGGGATCGAATCCGAGACCTCAGGACGGTAGTCGTACCGAAATACAACCACGCCAGCGAGGCAATGAAGTCAAGAAATAGTAATAATATAAAATAAAATAAAAGAATAATTTTAACCCTGTAATATTATTTTTCCTTCCCCCCTCGCTTCCTTTGTCTAGTGGCAGCATATATGGGCTGTCGATTGGGAGGTCCTGGGTTTGATTTCCAGGAATTTTCTAATTTAATTTACTGGGGACTAGATCCCTAAGAGGGGGTTGACGTCAGGCAGGCAGCTGGTCGTAAAAACTAAGCCCAATTCTTTCTGCTACATGCCTGAAAAAAAAAATCTATAGTTTTTACATCCTGTTTTGGTTTTAGATAACGAATTACTTTTTTTTTTAACGGATTACCTAATATAGAGGTATAATAATAATTTAATAATAAATATATAATCTTTTTACATGTTGTTTACGTAAATCTTTAAACTTTACAGAACTGGAGTTCTTTTGAACTAATTATTAAAACTGTATGTTGTCATGCAATAAGAAACGTTTGTTGTAGCTGTTGCAGTCTGCATAGGATTATTTTAGTTAATTATATTTTTTAATAAAATTTCGAGGTGAAACAACTTGATGAAGCGTTGCACGAAGGATCGGAACCATAAAGTTATGTTGTGCGCACAACGCCATCTAGACGTCTACATGGATGCTTAGCTAAATTAATTCGTAGCTAAACAAATTGCATCCACTTACATAATACATGGACGTTGCTGCAGAAAATGTGAAAATGCACTGTGTATACCTACAGACGCAGTTTGATACAGTGATTGCCTATAGGGAATATTGTTTTCGATCGACTACAAAAAAGGAGAAGGTCCTCAATTTGCCTGTATTTTTTTAAAGTGACTGCCTCGATGGCGTGGTTGTATTTCGGTACGACTACCGTCCTGAGGTCTCGGGTTCGATCCCCGGGTCGGGCAAAGTGATATTAGATTTTTCATATCAGCCCGGAGTCGGTGCCCGATATGGCGATAGGCTCGCCCCCTATCACATTTGGGACGGAACTAAGCTCGGCGTAATGTGGCTGTTCTAGTTCGCTAGTGCACCTCTGCCTACCCCTTTGGGGATACAGGCGTGAGCTTATGATATGTTATGTGTATTATTTAATGTAATATAATGTCGTTTCTACTTATAAAGCAGTATATGAAAGCTAGTACCTATGCCGGGCACAGCTAGTACTTTAAATATAAATAAAATGCCATAAATATTGTGGTAGGCATCTGCAATAGGTTAAATTCAATCGTGCTTCATTTTGAATAATCTCACAAAGTGCCATTATTCCCTTTTATTCACAATTTTCGACAACGGCCAACAGTCTATCGAGACGTTTTGTGCTATTATTGATTCCCTTTGTTATTCCATGTTATGCGTGATGAGGAAAACGTAGCGCAAAAATTCACAGAGAAAGTGAACGATACGGCGCAATTTACCAAGCGATTTTTTGCACTCTTGTATTTTTTTCATTTAGTTTTCATGAATTATGCCCGCAAGATTCAATACAATTATAGCTGTTTTTTTTAATTTGATAGCCGCTATTGCATAGTTAAAGATTGACACGGGTCTTAACTTCGATTTGGATCAAATTGATCGGAAAATAAATTTCTGGTTGTATAAATTGGATCTGTGGACACAGTAAAATTATACGAAAGAAGTATTTTACTACATTATTATCCTTTGTATTAATATTATATCCTTCTACCTGCCCTTTTCCACCTTAATGTAGGGTCGGCGCAGCACACTTTTTCAAGCATGTTACAAAAACGATTTGGCTTAGTTTTTACTACCGGCTGCTTGCCTGACGCCAATCCCCATCTAGTGGATCCAGTCCCGGGAAAATAGTGTTAGAAAAACACCACTCCCGACCGAATGGGAATCGAACCCAGGACCTCGCGGTTCACAGCCCATATACATACACTAGAGCCACTAGACCAAGGAGGCGATTTAATAATTAATATTATATAGTTAAGAAAAAATATCTTCCACCATTATCCAAATACAAAGTGGACCAGTGCAATATTTTTTAACATATTGCAAAAAGGATTCGATTTTACAACCGGCCTACTTTATGATTAAGAGTAAAATAATACGAATTAATGTTTAAATAGTGACGGGCGGCTCGAACACCGGTGGCCGAGACACTTATCTCACTTATGTAACATATATATGTGCCGCCTCCAACGGGTTCAAAAGGCAATTTCTATCCATAACTTCTAGAAGTAATATTTATTTTGTACATAAGGGCTATAATTTTACAATTTAAAGCATTGTAAAGGACAGTGGTGTCGCCGTAAGCCGGCGTCGGGTGCAGAGCGGGTGGTCACTGGTCATGCAATACGGCAATCATGGCGTGCACCGTGTTCTTACATGAAAAATATTACTGACACTATAATAAATACGTTAACACGTAACGTATAATGTCTCTCGACGGTCAACATATTTAGACTACGTTACTTACGTAAAGTACAAAACACTCGAAACGAAGGCTTATGGGTACCATCAGAGGATATAATTATTTTTATTTGTTCTGAACACTTCTAAGAATAAGAAGATATTTTCTAACTAAAACGGAAGGATAGTATCTTAAGAAAGACGCAGTACCAGTTCCAAATTGTAAAGTTTTCTAGAAAATTCGACTAAATCGCCGCTTTGTGCCACGCGGGATTTGAACGCAGTGTCTCCCAGTTCACAGTCCATATACGCTGCCACTAGCCCATGGAGGCGACCATAAAAAAATTATATATAAGTTTCATAGAAATAAATTAATAGATAATAATTAACTTTTTATTTATTCTATGTTTTCTTCAATAAATACAGTATAACAATTATAAAACCTAAAATATAATTATTGAAGTTCTCATACCGCGCAGAGACGAACCGGAAAAAGGCAAAATTCCTTTTAATTGTCACATCTGCGTGAGCCTGCCTATTCACTACAGAGTTCTCTCTCCCGCTTAGCCGTCAAACGTCAAACACTCGCCATAATATGACAAAATTTTTCTTCGAAACAGCTTGTATAGTCTAAGGCCTTTATTCATAATAAAACCCCTAATGAAGACATAAACTCATATTGGTAAAAATGCATTTTAAGCCTATTGAAGGTTCGATAAAATTCTTTATTCATAATAGTTTACTATAGCTTCATTAACTAAAATATATTTACCGTGTCACAATGTTGCTAGTACATAGATAAAACGTGATTTTAACAAGTTTTGTCTCTGGAAAGTCATGGAACGATGGCCTAAAAAAAAACAATCATTCGCGCGCAACCATGGCAACCATGGCGACCAGTTTAGTTTGTTTATATATTTATTTAATTAATTTAATCAAAGTAAAACTATGTTTGTTGCATGTGAAGTGATTTTGTTTTATGCAATACCTAAACATCAACGAAGATGGGTAGATTATGGATATTTGGAAATGAAATTTAGATTTGGAGGATATTCCTTGGAGCGTATGAATGAAAAGAAAGGGGGCTTTGAAATCATGTAAGAAAAATACCCTGCCTTTTCTGAGAATGGAATTCAGGACCGGACTTTCCAGTTCACAGCGGCTTCAACAGAACCGTCTAAACCCCATTGTATTGAAGAATAATTAGGCAACATGCGTGCATAAGTATTTTTTGTTAAATCAGATTTAATAAAATTCATCATTGTATTTTTGAAGTGTTTTATTTCTCATGATTTATTCATGTGACACTATATTCGTGTTTTGATAATGATGATATTGAAGAAAAAGATGTTTTATTGAAATCAAGGTCTGTAATTAAATACCACACGGAAAATATTAAATACTAGCTGACTTCAAACAAATCTATCCTACGGAGACCCTACATTTTCTGGAAAAAAGTAGCCTATGTGTTATTCCTTTATAAATAAATACATCCTCGAATGTTCTGTGAATGGTGAAGAATCACTTAAGACAAGTTTATTCTCTCAATATTATTACGCTGTCCGACCTGGCGCGCGTATATTTCAAATAAACTGAGCGACTTATGACCATGAGGTCATAACTTTTGCATCACATTTATTTGTCTTGTTGTCCTAGACATTTTTATTCTAGACTATAATCCATTTCTTTACCGAATTAAATTCGGATCCGTTCAACCATTCTGGTGTGAAAGAGTAACAAAACATCCATACAACCTCACAAACTATCGTGTTTATAACATTAATTGCATTTGATAGAAGTCTCTCTGAAGTCTAGAAGACTGCCTTGATGGCGTGGTGGTATTTCGGTATGACTACGGTTCTGAGGTCTCGGGTTCGATCCCCGGGTCTGGCAAAGTGATATTGGATTTTTCCGTATCAGCCCGGAGTCTGGAATTTGTGCCCGATATGGCGATAGGCTCCCCCCCTATCACATCTGTGACGGAACTAAGCTCGGCGAAATGTGGGTGTTCTAGTTCGCCAGTACGCCTCTGCCTACCCCTTCGGGGATACAGGCGTGAGCTTATTTTTTAATGTTTATGATAGAAGTCGCAGGCACCCTCAAATTAATCCCAACCAAAACTGGTGGAACATCAAATACGAATCAGTTGATCGAAATCGGCCATATTTTTTGCTATTGAAGCGTTAAAGTAGGGTGCCAGCTTCTATAAATTGCAGACATTTTATGGGAGATTTTGGGAACGTTTTAACGCTATTGAGCTATTATGAATAACAATTTTTCGGAAACGTCCTACAGCGGTATTATAGCGTCCCACTAAATTATTATGAATAAAGGCCTAAATTTTTTTTTACATTTCTCGTTAGCGACTACATAGAATATCTGTATGACAAACACCCGATCGCCTCTAACGTGTACGTGAGGAATTAGTGTTTTTCATACACATTATTCTACGTAGGGGGAAATGTCAAAACAATTCATAGTCCAGCTACAAACTTGTAATAGGGGTATAGTTTAACTATAACTCAGTCTGTCACAACAGTGTACAATCTTATATAAGTTATAGATATAGCTCTACATACGTTAACTATAGCGATTATGACAGGTTCTGAAAAGTGACTCACGCGACAATGCTTTGCGTGAGCTAACGGACTATCGAGCTCGGCGTGACTCATTTACCGAAGGCATTTAATGTGCAGGTCGGCGAAATCGAAGTCCGAGGGTTAAGCACTCTGCTCCGGTTATTTGGGCAAAGTATTATTTTAAGACTGCCTCGGTGGCGTGGTGGTATTTCGGTACGACTACGGTTCTGAGGTTTCGCGTTCGATCCCCGGGTCAGGCAAAGTGATATTGGATTTTTCCATATCAGCCCGGAGTCTGGAATTTGTGCCATATGGCGATAGGCTCGCCCCCTATCACATCTGGGACGAAACTAAGCTCGGCGAAATGTGGGTGTTCTAGTGCACTAGTGCGCCTCTGTCTACCCCTTCGGGGATACAGGCGTGAGCTTATGTTGTTTATTATTTTTATTAGCTTCAAAGTAAATGTTTACTTACACTATGGATATCACGAAATAAGTCTCATTTTCATTATAAAATATGTAAAAATAACTTAAAACTTAAATTGCTATGACGAATTTAAATATACTGCTGCTTAAATTATATGCTTCGACAACCTTCCTTTTCTAAAATAGTGCGAATATGCAATTACGTCTGGCTTCGGCCAGTCACTTGAAAAAAAGTACTTAATGTAATGATTTAATAAGTCTGTATTAGTACATCATGATTGCATGTCTAATATTAGTATCTTCGGATGATTATTACCAAAACGCGTAACATAATCATTTCTGAATGTTTTTATGCGAGTCGCATAATAATACGTCATAATACAATTTTTTTTTATAGTTATTTTTATCTATTTCAAGTAGGAAATGACATTTCGTTGTAGTTTTTTTTAGTTTTATATACATCCATTTCAGGTGTTAGTTCCGCGCAAAATGTATCAAAATGTCTTTGAATTGGGTACTTGACTATGTTTGATTTTGTACACATTTTTATATGTACTAGGAAATAAAACAAAAAAGAAACTCTTCTGTAAAATCTGTATCGAAATTGGTTGAAAAATGAGTCAGTAATTCATATTTTAAATTC
Organism: Clanis bilineata; assembly: GCA_036417725.1. Classification (NCBI taxonomy): domain Eukaryota; kingdom Metazoa; phylum Arthropoda; class Insecta; order Lepidoptera; family Sphingidae; genus Clanis; species Clanis bilineata. Next base: position 8,147,138 of record CM071145.1, on the reverse strand, counting down.
TGCAATGAGCAAGAGTGGGGATATCTTGCTGTCCCTTTCTAACGCACGTACCGTTATGGCCCTGACGTGATTTTACTGATACTTCTCTTTTCCGCAGTTTGAAGGTTACACCAAATTTCAAATGCTTAAGACTTTTTTTTTGTGAATATTTCAATAATTATTTCAGTGCTATATTTTAGATGGCGTAAATTTCATATAAAATTAATTACAAATAATTAGTCAAGTACCTAATTCGAGTTTTATTATACAATATACAATGAAAATGTGTCGCAGCAACTAGTTTTATTATTAAATAAAACCTTCAAATTGTAGTCGGACCACTTGCTTACACGTGCATAGTATCTGCATTTTGGACGAATAAATAGAAATATTGAGTCACTTCCTGTCATTTAAATGTGCATATACATTTTATAGATCTAATATAGTATAATATTTCGCAAGCTATAAGTAGTAGATAACTTTGGAGCCCGAAAGACAGTTAATAAATAATTACTTAAGAAAGTATTTTCCTTCCCATTTAATAAAACTTTTAATACATTTAGAACGTTTACTCAGACGTAATAGTGGTTACTTAATCGGCTGACTTCGCAAAAAGTAGGAGATCCCCAATTCGTCGGTATTTCTTTTTTATTATTTTATGTATGTTACGCAATATCTCCGCCAAATGTGGACCGATTTTCAAAATTCTTTTTGTATTCGATAGAGCTTATTTCAAGGATGGTCCCATATAAATTTGGTCACGATCCGATTTGATGTCGGTTTGGTAAGTTTTTAAACTTGTGATTATAAACCTGACTGTTATTGATTATGCTCAAACTTACCATACAAATATTAATTTTATTTCAAAAAAAATTTGATTAGTAATGGCACTTATAACTGTTATTTTTCAGTCGTGAAATACAATGGCGAGCAGCCTCTTTACGCCGGTTTTCTGTAAGACAGTGGTATCAAACCGGACGAGCCAGTCCATTCGTGCTGTAGAGGTTATTGCTAACAGCGTGGCTCTACCACTCATAGATTTAATAATTGTTACCTTTGTTCGTTCGAAAACCATTGTTTACTAAAGTTTATTAACTACATTGCATGTAGACATTGCGTATATTATAAAAAATTCCGTCGGATACATTTCCACGAACTTATAGTGTCTTCCTTTTTATTTGATATAACCGTTGTGTCGTTAACTCTTTATGAACGATGCGATGTCACGCGGACCCCAACTAGTGTCATGCAATACGGCAATTCCAATGCACACGGGTGCATGGAAAATAAAAAATGTATTTAATATTGATAACAACAACGCCCCCTTGGTCTAGCAGTGTACATTGGCTTTGTACCGCGAGGTCCTGGGTTCGAGTTCCAGGTCGGGCAAAGCGGTTTTTCACGGGATGGGATTCCTCAGAGTCGGCCGGTCGTAAAAACTAAGTAAAATCCGTTCTACAACATTCTTGAAAAAGGTGTTGCGTAGAATTTGCTTAGTTTAAGAGCAAATGGGGAAAAAATTATAACTACTAATTTTCTAAGCATTTAAAAACCTTGAGAATCTATCGTATGCATCGATATTTTTTGTTAACCTTTATGGCTAAAATATATGCTAGAAACTTGCATAGAAAACACGTTTATGGTATCAACATGCGAGTAGGATTTTAAAGAACCAGTTCCATTACAATCAGAAATAATGTTACGATTTTAAAATAATGTGATATACTATAATTCTGGTGTTATAAATATTGCACAACTTTATAGCTAGTTTTGCTTTTCCCAACAAGCGTGGGATACATTTTTAATAAATAATAACGTTGAGCGTCCCAATGCGGAGCTTATTACGAGTCAACGCACTCTTATAGTTGAAGCGTCTTCACATAATGTTCTAGAAAATCCGTGCAGCGTTTCTAAGGGCGGGGGAGGGGGTGCACAGTGACGCAGAGGGGGGTGTGATGTTGATAACCTGGATCGGGAGCGAGGGCGCAGGGTTTGTGACCCTCCTGCACGACCGCGCCCAATCTCTATCTCGCTACCTTACCTCTAACCACCTAAATATATTGTTGTATCCGTACTCTAACTTTTAAGCTTAATTAACAACATAACATAAGCTCACGCCTGTATCCGCGAAGGGGTAGGCAGAGGCGTACTAGCGAACTAGAACACCAACATTTCGCCGAGCTTAGTTCCGTCCCAGATGTGATAGGGGGCGAGCCTATCGCCATATCGGGCACAAATTCCAGACTCCGGGCTGATATGGAGAAATCCAATATCACTTTGCCCGACCCGGGGATCGAACCCGAGACCTCAGAACCGTAGTTGTACCGAAATACCACCACGCCACGGAGGCAGTCAAGCTTAATGAATATTTTTTTTATAGCATATACTGGAGAACTAGAAAGATGAATAGGAATTGGAAAGGGGAGTTGGGAATTGGGACACCGGAAACCTTACTTACAGAACGAAATGCAACAGCGAGCACTACGTTGGTTTTCTGTGAGACATTGGTATCAAACCGGTTGAGTCGGCCTATTTGTGCTGTAGACATTCGTGGGCCTACCACTAAAAACTTAAGTAGCTACCAATTTCTTTCTACCTGCCCTTATCCCACCTTAATATGGGGTCGGCGCAACATACTTTTTCAAGCATATTGCAGAAAGGATTTGGCTTAGTATTTACGACCGGCTGCCTGACATCAACCCCCTTTGAGCGTTAAGTAGGTACCTATAAAAAATAAAACTAAGTAAAAAAAACAAGTTAAACATAAAATTCTAAACCTATTTCAAAGAATCAATAGTAAAAATTTATTCTGTTTGAAGTCAGTGCCAATGCACAAAGAAAAATGCAGTTTGAAGTCGGTTTTAAGATTTGGATAAACTACATATATTGTAGCTTTTTGTGTTAAATACAGCTCTTACATGTAAACAACAAAACACCCCGACCACAACAGTTGTCGTGTTGTTTACTGAAGAGTTTTCTTCGAAATATTTACCTACGCTTATTTTCTTTTAATAGTTATAAAGCAAGCTCTTTTTTATTATCCAAGCTCGACAGAGTGACTACACTACACCTGATTGTAAGCAGTAAGGCTCTAGACAGATGGACTGCATTTCAAGTGTACTTCGTCTGTCTAGAGCCTAAGTGTAGAGCAGTCCACAAAACAGTAGCCACTGACAAACAATGGGTTTATTATTGGTTACCAGAATCATGCCGGTAAGAAGAAAGAAGCAAATCTATGTAGGGGCTTGCGAAAAGACAGGCCGGTGACCTGTAGATGGATGCCAGGCGGATGAGCTCTTTCGAACATACAAAGAATGAGTCAATCAATAAGAAGAATTATAATAATAAGTTCATATATACCGGAGATATCATGTAACATATACTGATGAATATATAAACCCGTCTTTTTTAAAGTCGGTTAAAATGAACTAGAAGTCTATCTTTCCTGGTATCGTCGGCATAAAATGCATTACAGGAAATAGTCTGCATCAAAAAGGTCAGAATACATTAGACATTCAAGGACGATTTCTTAATTTTGTAATTTAACCTATGTAAAGTTTACATAAGCTTTAATATATGTATGTTATTCATATATTTTTATACAAACTCAAAGTGAGTCAATAAAACTTGATGTAAGATTGTGTACGATGATGTGCACGACATGAAACTTGTAACGTTTGTAAGACTGTTATAACGAAATGATTTTGTACTGGCACGCCACTGACTTCTGTATCTTGCATCGCTCGCTTGTTTATGTTTGGAAAGTAATACGTGCTAGTGAAAATAAGGACTAAAATATTAGTTGTTTTTTCTATTCAAAGGTTTGTTATTAAGATCGTATCGCCAAATCCCTTAAGCAACAGCTTTGTTACGTCGTTGCAAGTAAAATGAATGTGCTTCAGCGGAAAAACACTAGAAATATTATATTTTATTAAACGCATCAGTTCATTGCCCATAGTGCAAGTGGAGCGATGTTCTTATGTAATAAAGGCAACGACACTGGCGGCTCCAAAACTCCTGCATGCCGATGTTGGGTGCATCCACCCCAAGGCCCGAACTCGCGAGCTAATACTGTGGGGATGTGGGTATACAGTGCTATATCTGAGGTGATTGGACCCAAAAGATCACACTATTGTCTCTATGGAATTTTCTCTAATGGATTACGATATTTAATATTAAAATATTGTGCTTATTATTCTCTACTAACTCATACGTTTTTATTCAGGTTATATACATACATAGGGTCACGCCTGTACCCCGAGTGGGTGGACAGCGGTCAAGTGGAAAACTTGAACACACATATTGCCGAGATTTTTTCGCCCCAGATGAAAAAGGAGGCGAGCCTATCGCCGTATCGGGCACAAATTCCAGACTTCGGGCTGATACTGAGAAATAAAGAAACAGTATAACTTTAATTGTACCTACATCATAAAATATTAATTCTTAAGTAGCGTTAGTTGTTGTCTATTATTTAACAATAATTAAAAATTTCTTTATCTTAATTCTGAAATAGAACATAATAATGGTTTGTTATACAAAGGTGGAGGCTTGTTATTAGCAATTTTACTTATGCTAGATTTTGTATAACATGTTATTTAGTTTATTAGCGTGTAAGCCTTCTTCAAAATTTAATAATAAAAAAAAAATTATCAACCCGGCGCGGCGCAGCGTTCGAACTCAAGACTTCAGAACGGAGGTCGTACCTTCAAGGATACCTTTTTATTACTGCATCATGTACGAATCTTGCCTTCGGGCTGACATTAATCATAAAATGTTAATATGTTCCCTTTGTGTCATTATTTTTGTAACTGCCACGTACATCTCTGCACCACCCCAAAGTTGACAGGCAGAGAATGCTTGTAGCATTAAGTCCATCTTTATACTTCGTGTATAACAAGTGTAAAAAAAACAATTATTTTGCTTCACAATAAAATAATTTTAATTAAAATATACACACAATGTTATGTTGCCTATGCTCAGCAGTGGACGTCCTATGGCTGATGTTGATGATGATGATGATGATGCACACAATATAATAATGTAAGCCTACATCTAGCCTGTCCTACATCTAGCCTGTATATTGGAATAGTGGACTAGTGTGCCCACATATCGACAAACTATTGCCGTCCTTGCGCAATGCATTGAGATTTTGAATTCGAAAAATAAATAAATAACACACAAGAGTCACGCATATGGTCCTGTCTCCACAGTAAGATAGTCTTGTGTCGTGAGTCAGGAACTATGAGAGAATTGTGACCGCACAACGCCCAGACCCGAAACAAATATCAGTATTTTTTATTCGGGCAAGTGATTAAAGACACTGCATCTGAGGGTAAGCGTAGTGCAGTCCAAAAAAAATAGCGTCCACTGACAAACAATAAACCCATTGTTTGTCAGTGGTTGTCAGAATTATGATGGTCTATTTATGCTTCTTCACACTCCGAATCCAAAGAGGGAGAAGCAAATCGAAGATCTTGCAGCATATGTCTCAGTGCGGGATCAAACCTGCAGTCCCTCACTTTACAACCGGCTACACGCCCGCTCCGCCACGGAGGCTGTCTCAAATCACGCGTGTTTTGGATGTGGTCGAAACTTGAACCAGATGGGCTCACCCTCTATCACTTGCAGAAACGGAAATAACCTCGACTAAATGGGACATTGGTTGTTCCACTGTCTAACTCTTTGTGGACACAGGCGGGAAGTATATTTAGGTAACATTGTATCATTGGCGGAAATTTAATTTTCATGAAGCAATTTGACATAATAACAACATGTAGGTATATAATAATAAAATAACTTATCCATACATATGTATATATTGTAATAAATATGTACATGCTAATTAAGAATATAAAAAATAGCATATTTTAATTTTTGTGCAGTAAACACATAAATTTTGAGGAAGGTCAACAAAAAACTTGGAATAATTTTATAGAAAAAGAAACAATTGCAGTACTTATACGCGTTTTAATACATTCCTACAATATTTAACATGAGTATTTATCTATGTTTGAATATAAGTTTATTTGCTCGGATAATAAATACAGTTCCACAGACAGAGCTTACTTCAGGCTTAGTCCCGTATAACATGGTTGTTCTGATACATCATGTCATAACAAGGCATTATAGTTTATTTTCACCTTTATTTTACCAGCGTTATATCAGAGTTATTGATTATAGACAAAACAAAGAGTTTCGTGACTGCACTGTCTGGACTAACCAAGGCTTGTTTCAGCGCAAATTGTCGAATGACATGCCACTTTTTAAGGACGTCGAAAGCTGCACTCAACTTTTAGCCATTCTAGTTTCTCTATTGCTGCCAGTATCTCCATAGGGTAGGCAGAGGTCTATCTTAAACAAAATTGGTTCTTGGGTAATTGATTATGTATTCGCAATAATATACTTAAGATTATTTAATGGTAAATGTTGGTTGGGCATTTGTCTTTGGAAATTACTTTTTATTTTTAATTATTTACAAAAATCTGGATTCCCGTAGCCCAATTCCCTTATTCCTTCCTTATACTTATTTTTTTCAAGTTTGCCAATGCACCCATGATTCTTTTGGTATGGTGGGTATAAGGGCGGTAGATGACGGTAAATACGTAGGTAAATGTTATGGAAAAACAAGGATAATTTTCATAAAAAGCGTAGTGAAGCGTATTCTGTAAACAACTGTTATTTTTTTATAATTTTATTTTTGCTTAAACAGATAAATATAATATTAGGTATATTGACGTATGACGGCCTCCGTGGCGCAGCGGGCGAGTAGCCGGCTGTGAAGCGAGAGGCCGCGGGTTCGATTCCCGCGTTGAGACAAATGTTTGTGTGGCCCACAGATATTTGTTTCAAGTCTGGGTGTTGTGAGACCGAAAGTCTCTCATAGTCTCTGATACCCACGATACAGGTTGTACCTAGTGTGGGGTCAGGACTAGGTGTGTGACTGTTGGGTGTATTTATTTATTAGCTTATAACACATTTTTTCAAGTATGTTGCGGAATGCATTTTGCTATGATTTTAATTTGATTTTTATCACCGCGTATCTGATGGCAACCCCCATCCACCGATTCCCGGGCAAAAAATAATATTATATTAATATTTAATACTAGAACGAATTCTGTATCCGACCTGGGATTCGAACCAGGTTCTCCCGGTTTACTGTCTATATACACTGCTTAAACAGACCAGAACAATAATTTCTTGTATTTATTTTCATTCTCAAAAATAAGTATAGGAAATTGTGGTCATAGATTTTAGAAATCTGGAAATACCGGTATACTTAGTCCGTTGACAATAGCTAAATGACAATGCCCTTCTGTAATAACATAATGTAAATGACTAAAAATAATTTCTGGTTGCAAATAATATGTGTTATTGATTTGTTAATTTGTGTGTAAAATCTTTTTGTTCGAATCTTGAAGGTCGCCGCGATTTTGTGCATTTCTATTGACTACAACATAAAGGCTCTTGTACACACTCTATGTTACGCGTGTGTATCTTATTAGTAGATTATTATTATACACTAATTAATATGATGTTTACCCGACTGCCCCAGAGGGAGGATAATGCTTGTTTGAGATTAATTTTGATATATGTATATAGGGTCAATTATTTTGTATGATACTATACATACAATAGATGATATTTACGAAATAAAAATGTAATCTAACTTGAACCAGTTATATTACATTTCCTCTAAATAGTGAAGTCAGGCAAGCAGCCTTCTACAACGCTAGCCTAATGCGGGTTGGTAGGCTACGTACCATCAAATTGCCCAGACATTCTCAGGTATGCGGGTTGCCTTACGATGTTTCCTTCACCGTAATAGCAACCGATAATTCATAATGAAAACACACATAGAAAATTCAGAGATGTATACTCATTTTTGGATTTCCTTTCCATCTTCAGATACTCGTCTCGACAGTACGTACCATTCCCAACTAGGCTGTCGCTTATAAAGTAGAGAAAGTTATGTCTAAATTTTAAAAAAGGCACCTAATTACCGCCAAATGTTTATACACTTAAGGTCGCCTTATATCGTTTAAGGCCGCCTTATCTATTAAAATTGTACGGCGAAAATCAATGTATGAAGCCGTTAAAATTGAGTAACGACCATTCAGGTGTTAAATATTTAATTATGTCCTGCGAGATGAACAGATACTTACTTAGTGAAAATGTATAATTCACGGTCTCAGTGTAGAAGGTAACGGAACACTTTTATTGCGTAATGAATGAGAGGTCGGCGCACGGACCAGCGGGTGGGGCGGAGGCACTATCACGAGGGGTGGGGGTGCCGCGTCACCCCCCAGAGCCTTATTTCGGGTCATCGAGCCCGACCTCGCAGGCTACCAGCGTAAACCACCTTACGAAATGGAATTTTCATATTCTATTGTAATTATTAATTTTAACTAATATTATTAAAATAGTAATTTAATTTTCATTATAATGTAAAATAGTATAAACTCAGGATTGTCAGTCTAATCACTAATAGCAACCAGTGGCGAAGGCTGAAAGTTTCAAAAGGGAAGTGGATGGTGAATTTTCTTCGTAAAATACATATATTTATTAAGCTGACAATTTGGCAAATGATGACAATTATGATGGCAAATACAGGAAAAGAGCCATGGTGTAGTGAGCATCTCTCAAAAATAGTGTCATGCCTGGCGCTTTTCAATACTATTGAGTTTATATTGAAAGAGCAAATCGAGGAGCCTTCGATAAGACAGGCGAATGACTGATGCAGACACAGTAACACCCATACCAGCGCCGTACCTATTACTTGATGGTTGGTTGGAAACGATAATTTAATTAGATACAATATAAATAGAGGAACTTAAAACATAAAATTAATGTTAAATATTAATAACTTGTAATAGGAACCTTGTTAATGCTTTATCTTGCAATAAAAACCTCGAAAAATTATAGTTATCAGATTTTACATTTTAAGCCTTGTAAACTTTGATTTGTGGCTTACATTGTCTAAATAATATGTCGGAAAGATAATAATTTATTTACCTTGATAAGGTAAAAATATAATTAATTTTCGTAATATTATAATTTAAAGTAAGTATTTTATAATTACTCCTTGGTCTAGTGGCAGCATGTATGGGCTGTGGACCGGGAGGTCGTGGGTTCGATTCCCAGGTCGGGCAAAGCGAATTTTCTAATTTAATTTGCCCGGGACTGGACCCCTCAGAGGGGGTTGACGTCAGGCAGGCAGTTCCGGACGGCCGGTCGTAAAAACTTAGCCAAATCATTTCTGCAACATGCTTGAAAAAGTGTGTTGCGCCGATCCCACATTAAAGTGGGATAAGGGCAGGTAGAAAGAAAGATTTTATAATTACTAAACATCAATATTAATTGTTTCTTAGCTTATTTTCACTTGAAGTATTACATTTACAATACATTACCGAATGTTTTAAGTACTTGTAAATAAATAAATAAATACACCCAACAGTCACACACGTAGTCCTGACCCCACACTAGGTATAACCTGTATCGTGGGTGTCAGAGACTATAAGAGACTTTCGGTCTCACAACACCCAGATTTGAAACAAGTATCTGTGGGCCACACAAACATTTGTCTCAATACGGTAATCGAACCCACGGCCTCTCGCTTCACAGCCGGGTACTCGCTCGCTGCGCCACGGAGGCTGTCAATGTGTATTTCAAGTGTTGTATTTCATTATATAATATTGAAATGCGTAGTTAGTTCCTCATACGAATGTGGTATTTCCCAGAATACATACATATATGAATTTATTGTTTAAGTGGCCTACAAAGAAATTCTGAAAAGAATTTTCATTATATTTAAGAAATAATCTTTTAAACATACTCCGATGTATGCAAATAAATTTAAGTAGCATTTTTCGGTCTACGATCCACACCGTTGAAGGTTGTCTAACCCGTAAGTGGAAACCTTCATTTTGTTCTTGTTATTTTTTACCTAGCATTGAAACCTGTCTACACAAAACTGGAAACAGGGCGGTTGTACCTACCATTAGAAAAAGTTTGGCAACTTTCACCTTACTGATGAAGTTAATTTCATTATCTACAATAAAATTGAGAACCTTTTCCCACTTTGAAGTCGGTTAAACACAAGGGGCGGCGGCTCGTACCGGGCCTAGGGTGGCCAGCATAGAAATCCGCCACTGCATGGAAATCTTCATCATCATCATGCTGGACATAGGCGTCCCCCAAAGATTTATCTTAATATAGTACAAATATAGTATCTACAGACGATCGATTTATATTTGTGGTTTGGTCTTCTTCCTCCTGTTTCTATCCCACTCCAATATAGCGGCGTAACTCACATTTTTTAAGCCTCTTACAGCCAGTATTGTTGTATAAACTGTTCGAGCAGTAGAGCCCTGCTGTGGGCAGTAATATCTATAGAAGGGAAAGGCCCACCTGGTTTGTTAGTACTGTCATACAGAAAATTGACTTAAGTGGCAATTAGACGTTTCGTTTGGTGAGTGAGATTTCTGGTGTACCTTCCGATTCGCTATTACCTCTTTTGAATTTGGCACCGCATTCACGACTCGTGTTGTAAGTGTATAGGCGTTGGAGACCATTTACCATTAAGTGAACCAGTTGCTCGTTTGCCAGATTTTGCTAAAAAGTCCAGGTATGCTGCTGTAAATCACTAGTATAAACTAATCAGTTTATACTAGTGATTTAGTGCTAATTTAAAAAAAATATATATGAGTGTGGAATAAAAAAAAACCCGGCTCTATTTTATATAAGTTCAACGTGTAATGAAGTTAAAACGTTATTAGATCAAATTATCGGATAAAGTAGGCTTGCGGTATAAAGTAGCATTACTTTTTGCGTCTGACAAAACATTTTAATAACAAAACAGCCGCTGTATAGTTAATACAGCTTCGCGACTATTCCTGCGTAGAGACAGGTGAGCGCCGATAATCTTGCGCCTGCACCTACAAACGCTGTGACCTTTCCGTAATTGAATAGGCGTACAGCGTGCTTGTTGCGCGCACGCACGTTCTAAACACACGCGACCGGTAAACTAGTATAAAAAATCGTCTTCATAGTTCGTAATCGCTTACATTTTTGCAATAATAACCGACGATTTAACGACTTGTGAGTACAAAGGATGCCGCGCCTAAACATTTTTTATGCATAGTTTCGTTACATTATTTAATTGAATAGACTTCTTAGTCGAGCTTCTCAGAAATGTTAGCATATTTTTTATCTATGTCTCTTGAGTCGGTTGTTTGCAAAACGCTTTCTGTTTGTAAAAACTTCATATTGACTACGGCCACTTTATTATGATTAAACGGGTCATGAAACTCTGATTCATCAATATACATTTTTTTTTGGCGTCTAGTTTTAATGTCCTAAAATTCAATATGCATATTTATAAACTTCCACATTAAAGTACTTCAATGAGCAAGTTTAATTATACCTCTATATACACATAAAACAGTGTGGGGGTATATCCCTTATCAAGATTGGTAACATAGGGCTTTACTTATAAAAACCGTTTAACTGAGCAAATGGTAAAAAATAGCCTGTCCCTTTTATTTTCAAACAATGTGACACAAGGAAAAAAGTGACAGGCTATTCTTAGCCATTTGCTCAACTAAACTAGTTTTATAAGTAAGGCCCTTCATGTTAGTTGAATAATTCAGTTGACGTTGCTGTAATCCGATTATTGTATCACTAATAGGGGTTTTTATAAAAGTGCAATGGGCTGTTAATCGTTAGCCGTGTTGATTAGGACAATCAAAGTTTTTTGTACCTTCGTATTTTGGATATAGTGAAAAAAAAAATTGAAAAAAAATGTTTGTTTTGTTTTATATAAAAATAAAACAAATAAATAACACAAAAATGTTAATTGGTCCCGTAGGCATATAGGGCCTTAAAACAGCATTTTTAGCTGAGCAAATGGTTAAGAATAGCTTGTCATTTTTTTCCTTGCGTTACATTGTTGAAAAATGAAAGGGACAACCTATGGTATAAAGTTAAGCAGCGCTCAAATATTTTTATAAGTAAGGGGCATAAAAAGCACTTATGACAGGTCTCAAAAAACAAGGTCTAGGTACATTTATATAACAATAATGTTATAACACAATCAATTTAGAAAACAAGCAGGCAGGTATGGACGCAATAACAAGGATGGGGCTTTAGGTAAGGGGTTGTGATTTGTAGTAAAAGGAACGGGATATGGAGGGAATGCTAGCAGGTAATTGGTGGGAAAATAAAATACGAAGCCTGTAGGATTTGACTGGAAATGTTGGTAAGGAAAATGACGCCGTGGACTACATGGCCCTATCCTAGCCAACCTACCAACCTTTCTCTAGCTACCTACGGATGACAACCCGAAGAAGAAAGATGGAAAGAAACTCCGGGCTTGTTTTTATCATCATCCATGGACTTTCATTTTTGTTTGTTTGTCTTGATTTGCTATGGATAAATATCGACTGTCTCGGTGGCATCGTTATATTGCAACGACTACCGTTTTGAGGTCTCGGGCTTGATGTTCAGGTGTGGGAGTTATATTTATATTGGATTTTTCTGTTCATTTTTTTAATGACCCGGATCCGAATAAAACACTCGGAGCTTGGAAATTGTCTCCGATGCGGTCATAGCCTCGATCCCTATCATATATTAGGACAGAAATGAGTTCGACGAAATGTGGTTGTCCTAAAAGTTACTTTATCTAATATAAAAGAAGCATCGAAATTACACATAACATAAGCTCACGCCTGTATCCCCGAAGGGGTAGGCAGAGGCGCACTAGTGAACTAGAACACCCACATTTCGCCGAGCATAGTTTCGTCCCAGATGTGATAGGGGGCGAACCTATCGCCATATCGGGCACAAATTCCAGACTCCGGGTTGATATGGAAATATCCAATATCACTTTGCCCGACCCGGGGATCGAATCCAAGACTTCAGAACCGTAGTCCTACCGAAATACCACCACGCCACCGAGGCAGTCATCAAAATCATCGCAAGAAGCATCGAAATCATCGCCTCTTAAACATAAAATGTTGTTAAAACGAAACCTTTATTGGCGACGGTTTAAAATAAATAGGTAAAAGTATAAAATGCAAATGAAAGGAAATAATTTGTGGCCCAAGTCGGTGCACTATACGAAGCTTTCGGCATCTTATTAAAAAGGCGATGCATTCTCATTCATTATACATGTGTAAATTATATAAATAGAAACGAGATCTGTTTATGACTTTTAACTACGTATAATCGTTAATTGTGTACATTTGCATATTCCAAATAAACAAAAAATGTGACCAATGCTTTCCAGTTTAATGATTTTAGGATGCTATTTAAATGATGAAATTATAAGGTAGATACTCACGGCGTGGAGGGGTGTGGAGTGGAGGGGGCTGGTAGATTGTACACAGCTACAATGTATCCTTATAGACCATCGATATATTATTTACCTAGATACACAGTTGACGCTCGGAAAATGGGACCGCAAAGGAGTGCTTAAGCACTCGTTTTGCATACAGTCCGACGCCGATGGAATTCTAAATTTCTAAATTCAAATTTAAGAACGCTTGCTCATTTCGTTTAAAAAGCTACTTTATTACACGTGCATGGGTTTATATTTGTGTTTATTTAATTAGAACTTGTTATATTTTTCTTTGTTTTATTCCTGAGACCACTTTTTAGGAGGATATTTGCAAAGAACTGTGCATCTAGGGTATATTATATTGATGTTATAGACACTTAGGCTGAGATCTATAAAGCGAAATTCGACGAAGTCTGAGTCAAAGAAATGAACTTAGTGGGAGATTTGAAACTTTTAAATCGAACTTCTACTTAGTCCGAGTCATTTTTACAAGAAAAACTTTGCTTAGTCTCTCTGTTAGTCTGTTTTTTTTTTCATAAAAAAATACTTGGACTATGTCGAAGTTTGATTTAAAAATTCCAAATCATCACTCTAACTTAGTCGAAGTTGGATTTATAGATCTCAGCCATAACGTTTTCCCCAAACTATGTCTGCTAACTACCCGAGGTATGAAGAAGCGGGGTACTGGGTACTGGGTAGCTGCTGGTAATTCAAAACTGGAATGTTATTGTTCTTATAATACATATTTTATAGACTTTTTAAATTTGTTAACGTGGAAGTATTTACGGCTCGAAGATGCGGTGAAATCTGGTATGAATTTATTGAGCGGTCCGCTATATCAGATCTTATAGTCAGATGTGTTATCAGATGTCGGTCGCCTGTAATGCGGCGTCTATTATATTGTTTCGTCGTAGATTGCACATGATAATTGATACATCCGTGTGTCGCTAATCGGGTGGAAAACCGCTTCACTAGCCGGTGAACATTTCGATTTTTCTCCTTTGATGTGTTTAATAATGCATGAGCCGGATCGTCGCTCCCATAGTATTCACGCGGATATAACAAAACTGTTAGCGACTCGCATAGCTATTATGTCCTACGAGATTATTTAATCAGATTATTGTTTGAAAGCATGTTAGTATTAGCGAGTAGTTTTTAGTTGCGGCTTCGCTCGCGGTAAAATCTCGACTACTTAATGTAGAATTCTTCTGATTTGATAGGGGTATTTTCGTTCTATATTAAGATATCGACCGTCGAAAGCATACTTGTAGTATCTCGAAAAACGAATTTTACAGGTGAGCCAAAAACGATAAAAAAATTCATAACTTTAAAACCAAAAGAGATATTAATTCCATTTTTGGAATGCGTATTCTCTGAATTAAAATTAATTTTTTACAATAGGTTCATTAATTCTAAAATAAGTTTATCAACGACTTTTGATGAGATATAGCAATCGATATTTTAATCGTAAGCAGCAAAAACGTTGTATCTCTGAGGTGAGTTCCATGGGGACATCAAATCACTGAATTAACGTGAAACCAACGTCGTAACTATATTCAACTAGTTACTACGTTCTACGTCGTATGTTGGATGTCTTTAGAAAATACTGGAAGTGACTAATTTTTGACTATTTAAAGCGTTTTGAAGTATGTTTTTTTTAATTCGTATTTATTCAACGTCTTACCTATGTTTTTAATCATAGAAGAACATCATTAGACGCGGTATTTTTTTCTCTTTTCAATTATATATAGTTGTCGGATTCGATTTTTTTCGAGATACAACAAGTATGCTTTCGTGCGTCGATATGGTGCTAAACTCATCCCCTATACTATCACATCTGGGATGGAAATGTGCTCGGCGAAATGTCTGTGTTCTAGTTTTCTAGTTTACCTACCCTTTCGGGGATGCACGTGTAAGTCTACATATATTTATATATTTAGATATATGGTTTTTAAAGGATTACAGCTCAAAAACTCAATTTGGTTTCATACTGTCAGTCGCCTTACTCTATGCAGAGTCGTCAGAATTGAGCAAATGAAGCTTTAGTTTATTATAACTGTGAAGAAAAAATCACTTACCGTTTTGTTACTTACAAAGAGATAACAAATCGTCACAGAATTATCTAACTATGTAATCAACTGAAACGAATTATCAACAATTGACGCCGCTGCGTTTGTTACGCCCTACCTACTCGACCTAAAGGCGATTTACTTTTTTATACTATTTACGTCTCTTGTCGATCTATGATTTTTATTTAAATACAGCTATACATAGCAGCTATATATGTTAGTAGCTAATATATACATCATTATACATACATTCGGTTAAGTTTATGACTGGATGTTTATATGTAGGAGTTATATTAGGAACTATTGATCAGTTATAAAAAAAATCGTCAAAAGAGACAGTTTTACTGACCTTATATATACGGCGATAAAAGTTAGTTTTAAAAAATCGTCCACGAGGCGGGCGGGCAAGCAAAATTATCCATGAATTCATATTAAAATTAAAAATATACACGAATCAAAATACGTGATCAATAATCTGTTTGAAGTAGACAAAAGCATTTCAGTGTTCACCATTGGTTAAAGCCAAAATTTAAATTGGCGTTTGTATAAAAGTTGCAGACGTTGTTATTTATAGAGTGTGATCGTTCCAGTTTCATTGCACTGGGTCAGCGTGGAGTCTGTTTATTGATTTGCCTACGGTGCTGGATAATTTTGGCAAGGCCTGACGAGACCCGGCAGGCTCGTCTACCGTTGCACTTTTAGCCTCAAAATAACGTTAGATTTCATATTCTTTCTCATATTCTACTTTATGCATATTAAAATCTTGGTTTTAAAACTACACTGATGTACGGTGATGTGAGTATAATAGATTTTATAGTATTAAAATTCTCGCTTATATGTAAAGTCCGTCACAAAATAAAACAAACAAATACTTATAAACAATTAATAGTTTTTTCTATTGACAGCCACCGTGGCGCAGCGGGCGAGCACCCGGCTGTGAAGCGGGAGTCCGCGGGTTCAATCTCCGCACCAATACAAATGTTTATATGTCCTACAGATATTTGTATCGGGTCTGGGTGTTGTGAGACCGAAAGTCTCTTGCAGATCCTGATACCCACAACACAAGACTCGTATCTTAGTGTAGGGTCAGGACTATGTGTGTGACTGTTGGGTGTTATTTATTTATTTATTGAATAGTCAAAACATAAATACGTGTTTTTATTAATTTTTGGTGCGCTGCCAACGTTAAAGGAGGGGAATAGCGATTGGAAGGGCAGGCCGGGAATTAATCACCGGAAATCTTACCGAATGTAACGCAAATGCGAGCTGTTACTTTACGTCGCTGTTCTGTGGGACAGTGCCTGACAGTGATAACAAGCCGATGGAGCCATTTCGTGCTGTAGGCGTTACTAGCTCTAATACTTCTTCTTCTACCTGCCCCTTATCCCACCGTACTACGGGGTCGGCGCAACACACTTTTTCAAGTATGTTATAGAAAGAATTTGGCTTAGTTTTTACGACCGGTCGCCTGCCTGATGTCAACCCCCTATGAGGGATCCAGTCCCGGGGAAATTAAATTAGAAAATTCGCTTTGCCTGCCTGGGAATCAAACCCAGCAGGTCGATTCTCTAAGGTTTCATTTGTAAAAACAACGTTGGCGAGTCGTTGTCGACTCCGTTCGTGTGGAAGTTTTTCCGGGATAAAAAGTGGCCTATGTGTTATTCGGATGTATAATCTATATAACTGTAAAGTTTCATCAAAATCTATTTAGTAGTTTTTGCGTGAAAGAGTAACAAACATACACACATTCACAAACTTTCACGTTTATAATATTAGTAGGATTATCAGCAGCCCGAGCATGAAAAAATTTGACAATCAAATTTGAATGGAACTCGATATCTATGACATTTGTATGAAATTTTAATCAAACGTCATCAATGCGCAGCCAGATCCACATGATTTCGATTGTCAAAAATGAACATGAGGCATGACACTCGAATCGACTTCTTTTAGTGACTTAAAATTCCATCGAAATCGAGTTAAAAAGTGCGCTAATATCACGTAAAAAATTACCAAATGACAAGTTCTCGAATATTATGCAACATTAGCGCACTTTAAAAGTCGATTTCGGTGAAAATTTAAGTCAATAAATGAAACCAAATCGAAATCACAATCGAATAGAGTGTCAAGAGTGAGGGGGCAGGACTCTTGACACTCGATTCGAATTTGACTTCGATTCGACTTCTTTTAGTGACTTAAAATTCCACCGAAATCGAGTTAAAAAGTGCGCTAATGTCACGTAAAAAGTTACCAAAAAAATTACCTTACAATAGGTCACGGATGTTTAACGCGCAATAACTTCAGTATTACTATGCATTATTACAAAATAATATGCAATAAATAATTCTACCGTCCAAGCAATAAAGTTAATATATTATTTGCATATTGATAATGTATTTATCCGATATTGATTTACCTCTATATTTCACACTTAGATTCGGTTGAATATTAATTTAAAACTATGATGTATGAATAAACGATCATTTAGCACCTTTCTATTAAAGTTATTGACTTAGATTAGTGTGTTTTTGTTCGTGATAGGATGATACATGCATTTCAATATGAACATTGATGCGTTTGAACAAGTTTTTTCCCACGAAAAGGTCACGTACAAACGGTTCAAATTACATTGATAAATACAATACTAATATGCACGTAGGTGCGCCTTCTGTATAGACATCATATTTAAACAAAATGCGATTAATAGTTAATAAATAATGTTTTGGTTTCGAAGCTCCTAGAAGTTTAGATGGCGAAGACGCACGCCCTAGACTATAAACGCCGAATACTCATTAACTTAAGGTCGCCTTATGTCGTTTAAGCCTAAGGCAGCCTTATCTATCAAATCTATCAAATCTTATCTATAAAATTGTATGGCGAAAATCTATGTAAGAAGCCGTTAAAGTTGACGTTCCGGTTTAGGACGTAAGTCCTAGACGATAATTTAAGGGAAAATTAGATTCTGGATTCATATTTTAAAATTACATGTGCGACGTCGCAATTTCAGTGTTCTGTATTATGCTCCTAGAATCAACAAAATCTCTCTCCACATAGGGTTACGTGTAAACTGTTGTAAAGGTCTTGACCTTTTACATTCGATAATAAAACCTATAAATTAATTATTCGCCCGTTGCACGCATTCCTATTCCTATGTAATCTACACACAGAAACCGCTATTATTCCGCCAATTTAATTTGTTCAATACACCTTACGCGGACTTAGTTATTATTATGTTTAATAATATTAGTCCTGTAATATAGACTGCCTCGGTGGCGTGGTGGTATTTCGGTACGACTACGATTCTGAGGTCTCGGGTTCGATCCCCCTGTCGGGCAAAGTGATATTGGATTTTTCCATATCAGCCCGGAGTCTGGAATTTGTGCCCGATATGGCGATAGGCTCGCCCCCTATCACATCTGGGACGGAACTAAGGTCGGCGAAATGTGGGTGTTCTAGTTCGCTAGTGCGCCTCTGCCTACCCCTTCGGGGATACAGGCGTGAGCTTATGTATGTATGTATGTAATGTCCCACTGCTGGGCACAGGCCTCCTCTACTAATGAGAGGGGTTAGGCCTTAGTCTCTACCACGCTGGCCTAATGCGGGTTGGCAGACTTCACATACCTTCGAAATTCCATTATTATGTTTACTAGATGATAAAGAAGCTTGGGAGTAGGTTGAAACTATTTTAGGAGTGTAACTAGTTGCTGTTCCAGGGAGCTTTATTAGTTTATTTAAATGTATTATTTATAGTGATGCTGTGTGGCTTTCGTGGCGGCGGTGTTGTATTGTGCCGTACTTTATTTGCCCATTGCTATCAGTCTAGGTCGTCATGCTCACTTAAGGTCTATGCTTGTGGCGGCGTCATGTGCCGGGTCGATCACTTCCCTGCAACATGGTTGAGGAGGTCGATGCCTGGCACATGGGTCATACTCGTGAACGGGTGCTGCTTGTGGAGACTGGTCTGCCTGGACTATTTTGTATGCATGTGTTAATTCAACTTGCCGTGGCTATGGCGTCGCTCAGTGTATCTTGTATGTTACTTTGCCCTATATTATTAGATATCTATTGTTATCATAGTTTAGCATGCTCTAATTTAATTTTTTTTCATCTGGTGCTATTCTGTACATTGGTGTTAAAAAGAGCAACGTCAGAGTTTCTTGCCTTAGTAATGCAAATAAAATAAATACATAAATATCACGCAATAGTCACACACATCCTGACCCCTGACCCACAGTAAGATACGAGTCTTGAATAGAGGTGGGTTTATTTGCTTAAAATGTATAACAAGTTGAAACGTTATGCTTGTTTAGACAAGCAACTTATTTTATTGCTAATTTGATTAATGGCTTATTAACAGATTGGTTCAAGTAGTGTATAGTGTAGGCAGTAGCCGTCTGCGCCCCATTTTTTTTTTAGGTCCAGACTCGCCCTCTCTGTATGTAAAGGCAATAGGTTGGCGCTGGCGACCTTATATTACCTTATGGCGACTTATATTCTTATTTTAAAAAGCACGCTTTGTTATCTGCTTTCGTTTAAACGCCCGCTAGTCTTGAATCGCGGCTATCAGGATCTACGAGAGACTTTCGGTCTCACGCGCAGGCTTGAAACAAATTTTATAAAATGTCTATCACGATAGATTTTCACCTCGTATTCAATTGTCTTCTGTTTTTCCATCATCCATATCCTTTTCCAATATAACGTTAGAGCACACTTCTTAATTTTCTTTATTGCAGTGATTAGCAAACGGGCAGGTGGCTCACCTGTTATTTCTTATTCTGTAAAAAAGTTTCAGCTTATATTTTACGAGCAGCTGGCATGACGTCAACCCCGCCTGAGGGATCCAGTTCCAGCCAAATCATTTTAGAACATAACATAAGCTCACGCCTGTATCCCCGAAGGGGTAGACAGAGGCGCATTAGCGAACTAGAATATCACAACACCTTTCTGACTCAGATGTTATAGGAGGCGAACCTATCGTCGTATAGGGCACAAATTCCTGACTCCAGGCTGATATAAAAAAAAAACAATATCAATTTCCCAGGACGGTAGTCAAAGTGCGCACGCCATGTAACTAAGCCAAGATTTGCCGGATGCTAAACTAAAACAACACGACGAAGCGACTGACAAAAACTATAAACTTTCCATTCTGACTGTTGATTTGCGGTTTGCGAAGCCCAATGCACCGGTCAAATGTATTTTTGCGGAATCTAATTAATACGTACTTTTTTTAAATATTTTATTTGCCAATTTTATTATGGGCTTTGAAATTATTATTATGGTCGCCTTCTTGGTCTAGTGGCAGCATATATGGGCTGTAGACCGCGAGGCGAGTTCGATTCCTAGCTCAAGCAAAGCGAATTTTGTAATTTAATTTGCCCGGGACTGGATCCCTCAGAAGGGGTTGAGGTCAGACAGGGAGCCGGTCATAAAAAACTTAGCCAAATCCTTTCTACGATATGTTTGCAAAATATTTTTTGTGGCGACCCCACTTTAAGGTGGGATAAGGGCAGGTAGAAAGAAAGAGTAAAGACTGGCAAACGAGCAGTTGGCTTACCTGATGGTAAGTGATCTCCACCGCCCATAGACACCCGAGACCCAAGACACAAAAATTATTATGGGTATATTGCCAATCTAAAAGGAGGGGAATGGGGACTGGGAATAGGAGGGGAGGAATCTTACTCACCGAACGAAACGCAACAGCGAGCTGCCACTTTACGTCGGTTTTTTGTGAGACAGTGTTATCAAACCGGTCGAGTCGGCCCATTCGTACTGTAATCGTTATTGTCTACAGCGTGGCTCTACCACTCAAATTACATTATAGTTGATTACGAAACACGTCGCGGAGCTCGCAGGGCGCAGGTGTGTTGTCACACGATTCCCACTGATGCGAGAATGTATCGAGTAAGCACGGCGGTATCGAGAAATGGGCCCTATGTCGCGGCCGCACATTACGCCGTGGCCTGTGAGCTGTGACTCATTCGTGTGAACCATATTGAATTACAATTAAAGCACCGTTTAGATTGAAAGTTTCTTACACTAGGATTGACAGAAAACTGTTATTTACTTAGGGCGATTTGCACCACTATTAGTAACATACAGCTAGTCCTAACCTCGTTAAATTGAAAAAGACATATATGAATGACATATAATGAATGACATATATGAATGACTGCCTCGGTGGCGTGGTGGTATTTCGGTAAGACTACGGTTCTCATGTCTCGGGTTCGATCCCCGGGTCGGGCAAAGTGATATCGGATTTTTCCATATCAGCCCGGAGTCTGGAATTTGTACCCGATATGGCGATAGGCTCGCCCCCTATCACATCTGGGACGGAACTTAGCTCGGCGAAATTGTGGGTGTTCTAGTTCGCTAGTACGCCTCTGCCTACCCCTTCGGGGATACAGGCGTGAGCTTATGTTATGTTTATGTTATAATTCATTAATACGTCGGTTTTTGTTGAGATAGTGATCTCAACAGAAAACCGACGTAAAGTGGCAGCTTAATGTCGCGTTTTGTTCGGTGAGTGAGATTACCGGTCGCCCATTTCCCTCCTCCCCTTTCCAATCCGTTTTCCCTCCCCTTCCATTCCCACCTTTTAGGTTGGCAACGTACCCATGATGCTTTTTGTGTCTTGGGTGGTGGAGATCACTTACCATCAGGTGACCCATCTGCTCGTTTTCCAGTCTCTCCTAAAAAAAAACATTCACACAGCAAACTTGTTAAATACGATGCACCGGAGCTGTGATATTTACGTAAGACAAGGCGAATGCTCGTAGACTTTAGCATGGGACCAAATATAATTGTGTTCGAGGTATTGTATGCAGATTTTCTCTTATAAAGGCGTTAAGTTTTACGTTAAATAATAAATTTTACCCCAGTTGGCGCTGGATAATGATGTCATGATATCATAATGTTGTCTGGAGAGATAAGAGATACCAATGTGATATAGTGTCTGGCTAACAGTGTTTACGAAGTACCTATCCGACTCAATTTTTTCCATTCTCATGTGTACAAATAATAAAATAAATAATATTACTGCGGCAGGTCGTAAAAACTAAGCCAAATCCTCTCTGCAACATGCTTTGAAAAGTGTGTTGCTCCGACCCCACATCGAGGTGGGATAATAATTATCATTATTTATATTTACATAACATCAACATAAGCTCACGCCTGTATCCCCGAAGGGGTAGGCAGAGGCGGACTAGGGAACTAGAACACCCACATTTCGCAGAGCTTAGTTCCGTCCCAGATGTGATAGGGGGCGAGCCTATCGTCATATCGGGCACAAATTCCAGACTCCGGGCTGATATGGAAAAATCCATATCACTTTGCCCGACCCAGGGATCGAACCCGAGACCTTAGAACCGTAGTCGTACCGAAATACCACCACGCTACCGAGGCAGTCATTTATATATACCATAATACCAACCGGTATGAGCTTCTGCAACTTATAATGATGGAAAAAGTAGCAGGTAAAAGGAAAGTCGGTCGTAGGAAGAAGTCATGGCTGCGGAACATCCGAGAGTGGACAGGGATTGCGAGCGCTGCTGAACTATTTCGCCTCGCAAAGGATAAAGATAAATATTCTGAGCTGACGGCCAACCTTCACTAGTTGGAGAGGCACTACAAGAAGAAGAATAATACCAAATTATATATTTGTATGAGTGTTGACCATCTTCATGAAGTAGTGGACGAGCAGATACTGTCGACTGAAAAACTTAAGTTCGTGGGTTTGATTGAGAAGTGAGAACGCACTACGATACTATACACACATGGCATTTGCAAATCGTAATAACATTGGTAAAATTGTCACAGTAGGTTACTTACTTCTCTATTATATTTCAAACCCATTTAGACTATGTTTTGGGTATTGATGTGTCATATAAAATTGAGGTACTGCGACCCACGCCGATAAATATTTTCGTTCGATCTCTCAATCGAGTGGTGTGAGGACAGGAGGTTCTTCACAATTTTTTTAACCATTTTAAGCGTAACATATTTAAAGTCTTTGATAAAATATAAGTATCATGTCTCACCCCTAAGGCCGCGGTCTCGAACTCAGCGGGCGCAGAGCGGCGACGGCGCGTTCCAATGCATAGTTTTAAATGGACAGAAGGGTGACAGCTGACTCTCGATTCAAACTTGAATTCGATTCGGTTTTAGTTATTGACTTAAAATTCCACTGAAATCGAGTTAAAAAGTGCATTAATGTCACGTTAAAAATTACCGAATGACAAGTTCTCGAATATTATGCAACATTAGCGCACTTTAAACGTCGATATCGGTGGAATTTTAAATCAATAAATGAAACCAAATCGAAATCACAATCGAATCGAGCGTTAGGAGTCATCCCGCGGGAGCAGCGCGGCGCGACAACCGGTCTAACACTAAGTTGCCGCTGAGTTCGTGTCCGCAGCTTAAACGTAATAATTGCTCATCACCTATTGCAGATATAGACAATCTTCAGAACCAACTAAAATAAACTAAAGCTATGTAGAGACATGTATAAGAAACTTCGTTCTTCTATATGTCGCGGGTCGAACCGAAGAACTGCGTAGAAAGGCGGTTTTGGCCGCAAACCAGCCAGGTAGAACGTAATAGATAAAAAAATGCTATCGTAAAAATAATTTTAACGACTTTGTTCAAAACAATTGATAGGCGGCCGAATGAAAAAAACATTTATGACTCGGAATGAGGATGTCTGAGTATTTATATAAAAAGTGCAATAAAAAAATGTCCTTGTAATCATTAGTCGGTTTGGAACGAGACGATTGCGTGCTCGCTAGGTGGTCGAGGTCGTAACTGCAGTGGACAATCGATTCTTGGTACCAATGCGGCATAGTATGCGACGCTATAAATTGAAATCAAATTTCAACTTTTAAATTCTCCCTTGAGCTGTCCATCGATAGCTGCCAGTACTTGGAGTCAAGCAACATATAACACTACACGGAAATGTATTTCAAACTGCGTTACAGTAACGAAGTGACGAGTAACAATTCATATTTTATTAGAGACTAATAGGTGTCGCAGCTCGCAGCTCGCAGCACGCGACTGACACCCACAAAAGTGTCGGATGATATTAGGTATGTGTCATCGATACGAGGTGGGAATTTCGATTAGTTTATATTGAGTTTCGATTTGGTTGTGAGATTGCTAACCGAATTAATAAACTTGCATAAAGTCACGAAGTATATTGCCGTATTCAGTAATGTAATTACATGTTGCGTTTCAGATGAAAGTGAGGAAATATTGGGAAATTATTTTATAAAATATTTTAAATTATGTATATTGATCGAGCTACGCTGTAGATACTTTTGCCTACAGCACGAATAGACTGAAACGTCCAGGGGGGTTACCATCACGTCTTATAGCAGTATTATTATAATCTTACTTCGTTTTTTTGTACGGGAATCGGTACAAGAAAGATTATAATATTATTGCTATAAGACGTTGTGGTGGTTGTGACGTTCCCCAGGTCACTCCACTCTCATATATAAAACCAACGTCAAGTGGCACTTTGCTCTTGTATTTCGTACTGTGAGTGAGATTTACGGAAGCTAAAATATCCTTGCCTTATCCAATTCCCCTTCTTTGCCTTAAGCTTAACAATGAACGGATTCTTGTAGTATCGTGGGTAAGCATGAGCAGTGGAGATCACTTACTCCCTTTCTAATTTTTCAGACCTTTGACTGCCTCGGTGGCGTGGTTGTATTTAGGTACGACTACAGTCCTGAGGTCTCGGGTTCGATCCCCGGGAGTCTGGAATTTGTGCCCGATATGGTCATAGGCTCGCCCCCCAACACATCTCGGACGGAACTAAGCTCGGCGAAATGTGGATGTTCTAGTTCGCTAGTGCACCTCTGCCTACCCCTTCGGGGATACAGGCGTGACCTTATGTTATGTAACAAAAATGGTTGTATATTTTTGTGGTGCAGTGTGGTATTTTCAACCGACTTCCAAAAAGGAGAAGGTCCACGATTTGTCTGTATTTTTTTAATACTATCATTAATTAATTATTTTGCTATGCCCCTTAATACGGGGGCCCAACGATGCAATACAAAGCCCATGTCACTTCCATGGCTGTGATGAATCAAACGACACCCCATGTGTTAAAATCCGCCAAAAAAATGTGATTCTCGACGTTTTGAAAGCTTTTCGCTCATCATCATCATCATTGGCGCCTTTCCGCTTGTCGTATCCACTTAGGGTAGCATTCGGGCCTTCGCTACGAGACCACGAGGTCACGAAACTTGAGTCACGGTCTCAGGCCGCGGTCGCTAAAAACCGACTGTTATTTTGATTTATCCTCATCATCATCATCAGCCATAGGACGTCCACTGCTCAACATAGGCCTCCCCCAAAGATTTCGAGATGGACCCGGTGGAAGCCGCCTGCATAATAATATGCTTACAACGTTTCACATTTTTCCAGTGGTTAAGTAAAAACATTTTTTTCTATAAAATGAATAAGTCCGTTTGACCGAGGTAGTATTAATATCTCAAAGAATACCGACTTAAAAAGACGGTTCCTTTAAAGACGTTTTATGAAACAAATAAGTAAGCATATGGCTGTTTACACTCAACTGAAAAAGAGTATAATCGAGTATTAGCGGGGCATTAAACTTAATGTGTCTAATTATTTAATTGCCTCTTTATAAGTAAAGAGGCACTCACGCATAATTGCGAGTAGCTCTGAAAAAATATGACCTTTGGCTGGCACGCTTTTTATAATTGCGCTATGAACTGCATGCGACATCGGAGTTCTGTAAATACGTGGGTTGTTTTTGTCGCCCATATTATCAGCGATAGCTCAGTTCAGAACGGTGAGGACTGATTTGCCGCTCTAGGCCCAGTACGAGCAAGTACGGTCGGTTAAAAAAAAGGATAGAAGGGGCGGTGGCCATTTTTAGCCGTGTTTAAAGGAGTTCCTTAATTTTTCTGTATATATTAATACATCCAGCGCCTTCCTGCGACCTTTATGAGGTCGTCGGTCCATCTTGTAGGTGGACGTCCTACGCTGCGCTTGCCGGTACGTGGTCTCTACTCGAGAACTTTTCTGCCCCATCGGCTATCATTTGTGTGAACTATGTGCCCTGCCCACTGCCACTTCAACTTATATACCTATATTATTATATTTCTTTTAGGTATGTTCGTCCACCGATCGCCACCTTGGTCCAGTGGCAGTACATATGGACTCTAAACCGGGAGGTCCTGGAGGAGGGTTCGATTCCCGTTGGATTTTTCGTTTTGTATTTGACCGCCCCTAAGAGTAGTCTGCCACTGGTGAGGACTGACGAGACGAAATGCTACATGCGAAACCAACCTCATGTCCTTGAGAAGAAACCTTAGAGGTGTATTTTCTCAATGTTTGTTTGCTGCACTTTCTCGACCACAATAAATAATATAAAGCAGCGGTAGCTCAGTTGGGAATGGCACAGATTGCCGAGACTGCTGGTAGGTTGGAAACCAAGCTTGGGAAAATTAGAAGAAAAGTCAGAGATGAATTTTCTTAATGTTTATGGTATTTTTTCCTCGAACATACTAATACTAAGGAGGGATAGCCCAGTTGGGTAAGATACGGAATTCCTTGACTGCTGGTAGGTTCAAACTCAATTGCAAGAACATCAGCTCAAAAATAAGCGGGGAGCTTTCTTAGTAATTTATTACAACAAACACAAATTATCTATTTTTTAAATAAATTGATGGTTCACCCCACAGCTCAAGAATGGAAGGCATTCCGATTAGCTCTTACCTCGTTATGTTAGCAAAACGAATTATATATTGTAGTAGCACAAACGGTGAAGCGATAGCAGGTAGTTGTTTATAAGGAAAACTTGCTCGCTCAGAAAAAAATACGGTAATTTGGTGGTTCCAAACCCAAAATATTTTCACGTTCTTATAACGAAAATGAATTCATACAGATTTTTTTAATGAATTAATAATATGCCACTACATAATAATATATTAAAAGTATTTTTCTTCTTCTTACAACAGATTCTAACAATAATATGAATAACTTTCTTGCACACCTCAGACATGGAATATGGGCGGGAAATAAATCTGGTGTAATTACTCTATAGTCATTAAGGGTCTTTCTTCCGCGAATTATATACCAACTTATCTAAATTGGAACATAATTTTAACGCAAAATGTCACGCGGACGGATGGATCGCCCGACGTTTTTGTAAATATTTAATTGTCCATTGTGCTGGGCTTCGTAATTGAAAAATATGCTGGTGCATTCTAGATTTCAATGGAAAATTATCAGGAGACGGCTGCGCTGCAATTAATTTGTTTTAATTAAATGCGTCTAGTTAAACTAATCAGCAGACGTCGGGGTAAACGAACTTTATAATGTAGGACTGCACCAAATTTAAAGACGGGCTGCAAAAAGCGAAATTCAGTAGACCGTTATAGATACCGTTACTAATATATCGAGAATTAGAAAGGTTATTTATATAATCACAGCGCAGACAACACCGTTGTGGACAGAGAAAACACAAATTCATCGCTATATTTTATTCTTTTCACCGCAACGAAATGTGCAGAATAAGTTAGTTAGTCGACTCATCGTACACACCTGTCTAGATGATGTCGTCTAAATGTCTTAATTAGTAGATTATTAAAATTGGCGCAGACACCTTTATCATTGCAGACCACATATCGATCGCTTTCGCGAATTAATTCGATCGACATCTGCATCGTAGAGACGGGTTTAATGCACTTTTTAGAATATATTATGTGGAATTATTGTGAGCCACTTATCGTATAGGAAGCTTAATTAGAAAAGTGACTTCATTGCACGGTGTGTAGGTACTATTGTTTCTTGTTCGGTTCGTCTGCCGGGGTTCGTCGTTGATTACCGCAAAATAATTCATACAGAAGGCTAATGTATATGAATATTTCGCTTTCTGCGTTATTAAATACGTACTCTCACGTCTGTATTCTCGTAGGAGTAGGTAGAGGCGAAGTAGAGATCTAGAATACTCACATTTTGCCAAGCTCATTTCCGTCCCAAATGTGATAGCGGGCGAGCCTATCCCTATACATGTAGTAGTAGTAGATAGTGTACATAGTTTTGGTTTCGGCCTTTTAACCTTGACGGTTAACGGTTGCGTTTATAAATTTTGTTTGGCACACAGGACATAGCTGACAGAATTTTGGCTTTTTTATCTTACTTTTTTCGCTGAACATAATAAAGTGATTTTTTCTCATTTCCACAGACACGTTTTGATTAAGTACTTTATTTTTATTAAACTCAAATGAATTTAAACGTTTATACTTGTAGTTATCCTTCTGTGATATGTGGATTCGGATTATAATACCTACTATACCACTGCTGAGCACGGGCCTCCTCTACCAATGAGAGGGGTTAGGCCTTAGTTTACTACGCTGTCCTACGCTGCCCTGTCGAAATTTTTGTAGAAAATTGTCAGGTATGCAGGTTTCCTCATAATGTTTTGCTACACCGTTAGAACAAGCTAGAATTCATAATGAATACACACATAACATAGAAAAGTCGGAGATGCACGCTCTTTTTCGAGATAGGTCTTAAACTTCCCGCACTTGTTTCGGCAGTCCGATTCGGCAGTCAGATTGGGATTCATTTTCATCGTCAGTCACAGGACGTCCACTGCTGGATATAGGCCTCCCCCAATTTCCAGATCGACCTGCTCAAAGCAGCCTGCATCTAGCGTCTTCTTGCGACCCTTATCAGGTCGTCTGACTACTTTGAGGACATAGGTGGACTAATGCTGCTCTTGCCGGTATGTTGTCTCCATTTGAGAACTTTTCTGCCATATCGGCTGTCGGTTCTACGAGCTATGTGCCTTGCCCACTGCAATTGGATTATTTAGTGATATTTATTTTGTGAAGCAGCAATAGTACAGTTGGGAATGGTACGGACTGCCGAAACGAGTGTCAGAGGTTCGAGACCAACCCCAAAATGTAGCATACACCTCTGACTTTTCTATGTTAAGTGTTTTCTTTATGAATTATCTTGCTATAACGGTGAAGGAAAACATAGTGCGAAAACCTGCATACCCGAGAATTTCTGCACAAGAATTTCGAAGGTATGTGAAGTCTACCAACCCGCATTAGGCCAGCGTGGTAGCCTAAGGCCCAAGCAATTTCATTAGTAGAGGAGAACCGTGCCCAGCTGTGGGACAATAATATTACAGAGCTGATATTATTATTATTATTATTTATTTCGTGATGCACGTGTACTCGCCGCCTAAACGTCGTTGGCGCGTGTCTTCTGTACTTCTCTTTCTTCTTTTATGCTAGTTGGTAGTCGTGGCCGCTCGTGACGTTGTGCGACCTCGCACTTATCTCGCCGGCTCTCACGACCACGCAGCGCGCACTGCACGACGCTGCCTGCACCGCTTTCGTTAACTATTTGCGCGGCCTTACCTGTAGGCACACTAGGTAGGCACCTACCTATATACTAACTGGTAATGAAATGTTTGCCATTGCTTACTCATGGATTGTTTTGATTTGCGACTTTGTATGCTTGTAGTGGAAAGCAAGATTACATTTTTACGACTTTAACCCTTAAATTGATAATATCGACTGCCTCGGTGGCGTAGTTGTATTTCGGTACGGCTACCGTCCTGAGGTCTCGGGTTCGATCTCCGGGTCGGGCAAAGTGATATTGGATTTTTGCATATCAACCCGAATCTGGAATTTTTGCCCGATATGGCGATAGGCTCGCCCCCTATCACATCTGGCACGGAACTAAGCTCGGCGAAATGTGGGTGTTCTAGTTCGCTGATTCACCTCTGCCTACCCCTTCGGGGATACAGGCGTGAGTTTAGATATATATAATATTTATATATATATATAATACTAACATGTACGAACATACAGTAATAAACGTTTTAAAATGTTTATGAGAAAATACATAAGAGTAGTTTCACTTTCAGTGAGGTTTTCATCTATTGTGTTTTGTGAAAATGGTCTACACACACGTGACATGTCAGTCAGTCAAGTTCGCAAATACATATTTCATAACATTGTAACGATAGCTTTATATTGCATAGTGGATACGGAAGTGTGGCGAAGGGTGAACATTTTCAGAAGGGAAGCAAACAATATATTTATCGTGTATAAAAAAAAATGGAATTGAATTGAATAATAAGTATTAATTCATAGACAACAAAATTACAAGGGAAGTCAAACGGAATAGTGTTGTATGAAGGCTTAGCCACTGACACGGAAGTTGTAAGTTTGAATACAGTCCCAAGGGATACTCACCTTTGACATTACTATAGCACATGCACTGCGCATGCATGCGGACTTCGAGCCGCATCGCTCACAAGTCACAAGTCGCAATGCATGCGAATATGATTTTAATCTACATTAATTTTCAATTTCTATACGCGAAACTGTAACTACACAAGTACATAATATTATAAATATTTAGTTCAAACACGGAAACCTCACTAACTATAGGTATATTGTGTAAATGCTTGCAATTTTGTGTATATTATAGTTATGTGTAGTTTTAAGTTTTTCATGATATATTATGTTTGCCAACACCCTAACAGGGTTATGTTCATAATTATAGGTTTATGTAACATTATGCGCAATAAATAAATAATAACTGTCATATATACCGATAAGAATTAGACATACCTACGTAGAAAGGATCTTGGAATTCGGAAAGCCCATGTCTTCGCGAAGTGCACAAGTTTTACTCATACAGCAACTAACAGCAAAATAATAAAATATAATTAATCTGAATTACGAGTATACTGTAATGGCGTAATCGTTACGTTGTATTGTTTATTTTATTGTTTGGTTGGTTATAGTTTAGTTGGCCTATGTACATATTAGTTAGACACATTTTAAAAATAAAGTCAAAATTTCCAGTGCTCGATTTAATGACAATAATTTCAAAGAACGAACGAAGAGACATTGCGATCATGGGGAGTGCTCAGAAGAATTATTTGGGATAATACATGCCGCAGCATTTTACTATCATACAACGCGCCAGAAATTAGCATTCCATCCTTAACTTCTGGATGTATGGCGCTCCTCGACAGTGAGGTTTATGAGGAATTTTCTTCTCCGTACAACATCCCTATGGAATCAGCTTCCCCCGGCAGTATTTCCTGGCCATAGGAACCTTTAAGAAAAGAACACAACATAACATAAGCTCACGTCTGTATCCCTGAAGGGGTGGCAGAGGCGTACTAGCTAACTAGCACACCCTCATTTCGCCGAGCTTAGTTCCGTCCCAGATGTGATAGGTGCCACTTTGCCTGACCCGGGGATCGAACCCGAGACCTCAGGATGGTAGTCGTACCAAAATACAACCACGCCACCGAGGCAGTCAAGAAAAAAACATGTAGATTTCTCAAAGGCCGGCAACACATCGACGATTCCTCTGGTATGGTGGATGATGGGCGATGGTGATCGTTTACCAAGAGGTGGCCCGTCTGCTCAATTGCTATTCCATTCCATAAAAAATATATTATTAGTCCATCTAAACAGCATGCAGTAATATCTAATTCATAAGTTTTACACCAGGAATATCCTCGAGATATTTTACGCAAATTGCACGCATTGTGCTAATGTTACGCTCACTTATAACTTGAAGACGATTCTATTGTAATGCCTATTCAGTAATATAGAAAAATAAATTTAAATATTAAGCAAATATACTTAGCGTAAACTACGAAGGTCGTAAACTGTAGTTATTGTTAAGTGCTAATGCTAGGCGATTGTTAGTCGTTCCCACATTTGTTTTCGTCTGCTGTGAATATGTATAGTTTGACATTGGAATTATCAGTTTCATTTAATTGCAAATTTTCCTTTTTACTAAATTTGCATTGGCTTTTGTTGGATTACAGTTGTATTAATTTGGAATTTGTACGCGGAAGTAAGGTAAAACCATTTGTTTTGATTCTACCAATATGAGGCACACATGAGGCGAGGCGAGGCGGCTGTCTCGGTAGCGTGGTTGTATTTCGGCACGATTACCATCCTGAGGTCTCGGTTTCGATCCCCGGGAAGTCTGGAATTTGTGGTCGATATGGCGATAGGATCATCATCATCATCCGCCAGAGAATCAAAGTCATCGATATTGCTAGCAGAATTAGCACGCTGAAGTTGAAGTGGGCCGGGCATGTCTGCAGACGGACAGATGCTCGGTGGAGCAGACATGTCCTGGAGTGGAGGCCATGTTTAGGTAGACATACTGTGTGGGACGTCCTGCTGCACGATAGACCGACGATTTGAGAAAGGTGGCGGGCAGCGGATGGATGCGGGCTGCGCAAGACCGGGATGGTTGGTGCTCACTTGGGGAGGCGAACGTTCAGCAGTGGACGGCGATAGGCTGAGATGCTAATAAAATGGCGATAGGCTCGCCCCTTATCACTCTGGGACGGAACTAAGCTCGGAGAAATGTGGGTGTACTGGTTCGCTAATGCGTGTCTGCCTACCCTTTCGAAGATACAAGCGTGAGCTTATGTTGTATACGTTATGTTATGTATGAGGCGATATTATTTTATTTTTTATTAACAGTTATTCATGATGCACTCAACTTCTATCTACCACACAGCATTGTGTACGCAATGTTGCGTAAATTGTAGCCAGTGTAATTACTGGGTGTTATGAATTTATCATCTAATATCTCAGGTTGACGGATACAGCTTACATACTCCGGTTCTTCCGTTTTTCTCGAGGGGCCTTTGGATTAGACTTGATGGTTGGCTGGGGTGTTATGGGAGTACATCCGTGTGTCATACGCCTTTTTTGTCGGAGGCTCCTATTTGCTTCTACCTTCTTCGGAGGGGAAACAGCCATAAAAAGACCACCGATAGACGTATAGTTCGTCATAGGAGGCCCAAGCTAGTAGAGAAATACTCATGAGATGGCTGAATCAAGAGCATAACAATAAATAAAGAAAATATGTTTTTTTAAAGATAATCTTCAAATTTTTTCATCTGTAAAAATAATATTTTTGTGCTTACACCAGCGTATCGGAACAGAAAGCGATTTGATCGATCCCTTTTGTTTTTGTGCAGGGTTTGACATTTTTATCGGAGCCCGACAGTGACTATAGAGGTACTATCTAGACTATAGCTCGACCATGAGTTATTTGACGTTTCTCGCTGGCGACAACGTAAGGAACTTGTATGACAAACACCTGAATATCTTAGTTACGAGGGGAATAAGCGTTTTTTTTATAGAAAATATTTTAAAGTGTGAATGGTTAAGTTGCATGGGGAAGGCCTCATTGAACATTCTCTGACTTTGTTGGTGGGTATACTCGAGAAAAGTCAAGTTAGAAGTACCCTAAACCGACGTGCATGCATGAAGAATGAGGCAAAAGAGGTGTGCAAGTGGAAATCCATCTGTGGAATCTATATTCAAGCCTTTTTCCCATAGGGGTAGGCAGAGGTACATAGGTATGCAATTATGCATGTACATTATTTTACGTAATCGCTAGCGAGAAATATCTTTGTTCTAACAAACCACGGAGATCGTGACATTTTCTGTTCCTCAGCAAAGAAAGGGTTGATGTATCTATTGATAGTACGACATAATGTTAGGCCTATACCTGGTTTGAGGTTTCTGAAATGAGTTTAAAATGACTAATTCCTAGATAATATCTAATGAATTATAGTCAAAGGAATTATCTACAAATTAGTAATTTTAGAACCTTAAGTACACTGAGAGCAATATTTATAATTTTCATACTATTATTCTTCGGATCCGTGGTGATTATTAGTGCAAAATTAATTATTTTAATAGATATTAGTCGAGAACTGAGCTCCAGTTTTTAAAAAAACGTATAAATATTTCGCCAAATAATGCTGATCTTTTTCCTTAACATAGAATATTAAGTAAAATAGCGGAAAATCGAACGAAATTCCGGATGTAAGCGTTAAAAATTATAGTTCAAATAAAAAACCCTTACGTTTTAAATTTGTAGCAAGGTTTATGGCCGTAGTTAATACAATAAAAGAAGAACTTTAAATATCTGATCCGTCATGGGTTTGTGATTGTGACGAATTGATGGAAATTATTTTTGAATGGAAAGGAACCAACACGTTACCTTATATAATGGACCTTTCTTTGACACAAAGAGCTGTCATAATGAAACGTTTAGTGATTTATTTGTATTGTTTTTGTCGTGGCTTTTATACATTCATTTTTCCCGATTAAAGTCGCATAAACTACGAAATATATACTCCTATTATGAAAAAAGGCATGATATAATTATTATACCATATACCAGCTCTCGGTGAATGTTATATTGATTTACAGTAATGCTATGTTATTTACGATGACAGAACAATGATCTTGCATAGATATGAAAAGGTATAAAGGTATAGGTATCTACCTATGAGAACTGAGATCATATTATTATACATTTACTTAGATTTTCTTACCACGTGTCCTTATCCTATCAAATGTGGGATCGGAATACACTTTTTTAAGCATATTGCAGAAAGGATTGGGCTTAATTTTTGTGACCGGCTGCTATAGATTTACTATGCATTCTGTCAAATATTTGAATTGTAGTTTCTCTGTGACTTAATTATTTGAAAGTTGACGGAGCAAGTAACTTAGGAGTTTAAATAGAAGTAGGAAAAATAATTGATAGGAATTTGATTCCATCTCATTTTTCCCACTTCAATATAGGGTCGGCGCAAAATACTTTTTCAAGCATGGTGCAGAAAGGATTTGGCTTTGGTATTTATGGTAGTTTACCCGACATCAACTCTTTCTGGGAGATCCAGACCCGGGTGAATCATGTTAGAAAAACGGGTTTGCCCGACCTGGGATTTGAATCTAGGACGTCTTGATTCACATAAATGCTATTACTAAACTAAGGAGAAACCGTGTTTAATTTTAACAAAAACATACACACATAAGCTCACGCCTGTATCCCTGAAGGGGTAGGTATAGGTTTTACGGGGACGACCCGGGGATCGAACCCCAGACCTCAGGACGGTAGACGTACCGAAATACAACTACGCCACCAAGGCAGGCAGTAATTTCATAAGCGTGGATAAAAACGTTTTAATTTATATTTAGACAATCATATCAGATGAGTGAAGCCTCGTAAGGGCCACCGCACACGTTCCTGTATGAATGCACGCGGGTCGCGCGCACTATCTCGCGATCTCAACATTTGCATCCAGCGTCTCGGCCGCTTATTGTCAAACTACACTTGCGAAATTGACATTTTTTTTTTTTTTTTTTTTTTTTTTTTTTTTTTTTTTTTTTTATAGCAGAGATTGGCAAACGAGCAGATGGGTCACCTGATGGTAAGTGATCTCCACCACCCATAGACACCCAAGACACAAAAAGAATCATGGGTGCGTTGCCAACCTAAAAGGAGGGAATGGAAGGGGAGGGAAGGGGATTGGGAAGGAAGTGGGAAAGAAATAGGCCACCGGAAATCTCACTCACCGAACGAAACGCGACAGCAAGCTGTCACTTTACGTCGGTTTTCTGTGAGACAGTGGTATCTAACCGGTCGAGCCGGCCCATTCGTGCTATAGACGTTACTGTCTACAGCGTGGCTCTACCACTTTAGAGATTTAATTTATGAAACATTTAAAATAGGTTTATTTTATTTAATACATCATACATACATACATAAGCTCACGCCTGTATCCCCGAAGGGGTAGGCAGAGGCGCACTAGCGAACTAGAACACCCACATTTCGCCTAGCTTAGTTCCGTCCCAGATGTGATAGGGGGCGAGACTCCGGGCTGATATGGAAAAATCCAATATCACTTTGCCCGACCCGGGGATCGAATCCAAGACCTCAGAACCGTAGTCGTACCGAAATACCGCCACGCCACTGAGGCAGTCGATTTTATTTAATATGATAGATAAATAATCTTTAAACACATTACTAAAGATTGCACAAATTTTCAAAAAATATTTGCGATCCATTGACATTATATTTTCGGCCTAAATATACTATCAGAAGGATTGCAATGATATGCATATTGACGTTCTTACCTCGTACCTAGTTACAAGACTACTATTTGCAAATACTCAGTAATTGCAGAAAACCTTTTGAATCTCGTCTACAGCCATAGTCGCAAAATATTAACGCTTTTGCTAAAAATAAGGATTCTCAGGTCAATTATTGCGGTACTAGAATTAATAATGATGATAAAGTACAGTACTGTACTTGTCTGTATCAGTACTGTGTCTCAGTACTACAGTCATGGGATGAGATTATTTTTATAGTAGAGACAGGCAGATGGGTCTCCTGATGGTATGTGATCTCCACCGCCCATAGACATCCAAAAACAAAAAGAATTATGGATGCCTTGCCAACGTAAAGAAGGAATGGAAGGGGAGCCTTCCATTCCCTCTTTAGGTTGGCAACGCATCCATGATTCTAAAAAGGGTGGGGAGGAAATGGGCCACCGGAAATGTCTTTCACCGAACGAAATGCAACAGCAAGCTGCCACTTTACGTCGGTTTTCTGTGAGACAGTAATGTCAAACCGGTCGAGCCGGCTCATTCGTGTTGTAGATATTACTGTCTGATTGACTGCCTCGGTGGCGTAATTGTATTTCAGTACGACTTCCGTCCTAAGGTCTCGGGTTCGATTCCCGGGTCGGACAAAATGATATTGGATTTTTCAATATCAGCCCGAAGTCTGGAATTTGTGCTCGATCTGGTGATAGGCTCGCCCC
The DNA here is from genome assembly GCA_036417725.1 of Clanis bilineata. Lineage (NCBI taxonomy): Eukaryota > Metazoa > Arthropoda > Insecta > Lepidoptera > Sphingidae > Clanis > Clanis bilineata. The sequence continues at coordinate 8,110,075 of CM071145.1, read as the reverse complement.
CTATCACATCTGGTACAGAACTAAGCTCCGCGAAATGTGGGTGTTCTAGTTTACTAGTGCGCCTCTGCCTACCCCTTCGGGGATACAGGCGTGAGATCATAAAAAATAAAAAAAAATTTACTGTCTACTACTCAAAAAGTTTATTTTTCGTATAAGGTTCTTGGTACAATACAAATGTTCTTAATAAATATAATACATCCTAACATGAGAAAAAATGGTTAGCCCTTAGCCCCACCCTAGATACATTTGTGATTTGTATGATTAATAACAAGGAACAATGAGGATTAAGGAGCAAATAATCATAGTAATAATGACTATAATCACAAATATAATACTTAAAAACTTTAAAATTCATCCGATCTTGACCAAACTTATTAGGAAGCAACCTTGGAACAACCTCTGTCGGAAAATGATTCTTGAAAATCCGTTTACATTGCCTGTGTCGAATAACATTATAATTGTTACATAAGAACTATTTAATAGTAATAGTATTATTTATTTAAAACAATACCGACGAATCAAGAATTTCCTTCTTTTGCATTCAGCTGAAAATATAATTATTGTGAGTTTTAATCTTTAAATTAGGCGTAGGCTAAAGACTCGGCGCTTTATACCGAATTGATTCGTTATCTTTCAAACAGATGGCGTTGCTAGTAATTAAATTTTAATATTTACCAGCACTTATGTGAACTCATGTGAACCTAGCTTTACCATAGAATAAAAAGAAACTGTGTTAGGAAAGAACGATTGATTTTTAGTAATTTTTTGTATAATTAAAATTGTAAATCTTGGACCCGGCCTATGTCCAGCAGTGAATATCCTGCGGCTGATGATGATGAATTTTTGGTTTCGTGTTAATTTAATTTTGGTGACCTACACCCTAGATAATGCCTTGATTGATATTTGTACTTTTAGAAAAGAAATGCTGTTTTAATTAATATGAAGATTAAAGACATTTTTATTTATAGTCGAGACTGTCCAAAGCGCAGATTTTTTCTGAGACAGTGGTATCATACAAGTCAAATCGTCTCATTAGTACTGTACTGACAAAGCTGTCTACCAATGGCTCCACCAATCAGAATAAATTATCAAATATATTAATTAGAAAAAAAAAAATATTTGTAAACATTTAAATCGCCTATGAAATTGTATGTTGTGAATGCGCATCGTGCGTGGTCGTGCGCTGGCTGTAATGACAGGCCGCACGCGCGCGCGCCGCCTAATTGATAATGGCTGTGGACGTGCGCGCCAGAGCATGCGCCATGGGAACCGCGCACGATACCCTGCCTTCGAGCTGCGCCAAGGAGGCAGGATCGGGGATGCAATTATCCGCATCATTATACTTAGTAACTTGACGAGCCGTTCACAGAACACTTACTAGGTCATATCCATATTTTAGGTTTTAACAATCGCACGTAAGACGCTTGTTATGAACATGTTTAGGAAGATAACATTACTCATGAAACATATTCAGATAGTTTAACTGTGATGAACAATCTTCCCAGAAATATTGGCGATTTTAACAAATTTTCCTATGACGAATTCTAAAATTTACATGGGACTTAAGTACATTACAGATATGTCAATTTTTACAATGACAAAATAAAATGAAGAGCAGGTTAATTTTGAATTCGATTAAAAGTGATCGTCCATAGAGTTCACGACATCTATAGAATCTTCAAGGAATAGGCATTGGGAAAGGGAGAAAAGATTTAAGTCACTGGAAATCTCCCTCACTAATTGAAACGCAATAGCGAGTTGCCAATTGACGTTGGTTTCTGAGACGGTGGAATCAACCAGTCGAGCCAGCCAATTCGGTACAACTTAAGAATTAAGTAGAAGAGAAGATAATTCAAAAATAAAGGGGGTCATGGATTCCAATCTCAGAATGCATAGCATCTATTTCGGATACGATTTAATCGAGACTGGATCCCCCATAGCAGATCGACAACAGACAGGCGGCCATTCGTAAAAACTAAAGCCAAATTCTTTCAGCGACATGCTTAAAGAAAAATGTGTATTTCGCCAACTTCACATTGGAGTTAAATATGAGCTGTTGAAAAAAGAATTTGTCAGTGTTGTTATTTGTTCAATACACGGATGTAAAAAAAAAGATGGCCGGAGAGCTAGGAACACTGAAAGTGAAGCAGGGTTTTCAGCCCATTCTATTCAACACGTAATGGGGGCGACTGATCGAATGAGCCGAAAACCCTGCTTCACTTTCAATGTTCCTAGCGCTCCGGCTATCTTTTTTACGTTCATGGTTCAATATAATGTTTTTAGGTTGATTAAGCTAGTAATAATCGTAAACAGTTTTAAAAAAGAACAATTATCCGATGTAAAATCCATCTTTGACCCGTTTGTAACCTAAATGCAAACGTTAGGGACACGCAAGTCGCAACACTACATCGGCTGCGTGTCATACCGCGAGCCACAAACATGCAAACCTAACACACCTATTTCCAGAACGACGTGAAAACTTATAATGCAACACGAATTTAATTCATACTTTAAATTTTGTTATGAGAATAAGTGAACACATAGTGGAGATATCTAGCTGTCCCTTTTTAACGCTCACACCCTTATGGCCGTGACGTGAATATACTGAAGCTTCTTTTTCTGTTGTTTTAACTTTTTTAGTTTTGAGAATATATCACTATTTCTTTCTCTACTATGTTTCAGATGATGTAAATTTTATATACCTAAATAAATTGAATAAAAAATGGATATTACCTTAGTGTGATAACATTGTAATTTTTATTTTTCATTTGCCCTTAAGTATATCACTGCAATGTAAGACTGAAGAAGGCGGACCCTGGCATGAGGCCGAGATAACGCATGGCGGAAAGAAAAAGTTGAATCAGCGCAATACATATTTATTAGCTTATTGCAGGAAGGATTCTGCTTAGTATTTATTACCGGCTGCCTGATTGACGACATCTCCCTCTGGGATTAACATTATCAATAAGCTAAAGTACTGTAACTAGTTCTCCTACACTTCGATATATAATATTATATTTTCATTATAATTAATTAATATTTTTAAATGTAAAAATAATTAGATTCAAAAATTATAAAAGTATTCCCCTCAGATGACGAGGCTTGTGACCCATGTCGCCGGCGCGTTATCACAATGTGTACCGCGTCCAGTAATACTGCCTTTTGTATTTAAAGCCTGGATTCACGAAGCTCGAACAACGCCGAAATTAACAATGTATGTGTCAAATTTGATTTTGAATTAAACAAAAATTTAATTAATAAGAATGTGCTTAAACTTTACAGAATTACGAACCAGAAGTTTTCTGATAGTTCAGCGATTTGAAAACGTATGTCTTCGCAATTAAATGTTGATAATAATGATAAAAGATAATAAATTTTCTTTCTTGGGCGTGAAGCATACCATTCTAACAATAATAGACAATAATATTGGATGACCCAATAATATAATATTCATAAGGAAGAAATACAGGATGCAGCCCGCTTCCAACAGGTCGATTTGGAAACCTTTGGGGAGGCCTATGTTCAGTAGCGGACATCCAGTGGCTGGTCACGATGATGCTGATTTCTTCAGTGACATGATACGGACAGCAGGACAATGGATATTTCTTCTACCTACTTTTTGGAATATACTTTTCAAACTCTTTATTGCAGATACTACATTACACTAAATATCAAACTTCTATTTCTCCTCACTTAATTTTATAATAAAATTATAAAAATTTAATCCAAGAAAATAACGTATTTTGTGAAGTTTTTGCTATCAATGCTGTCAGCACGTTTTACGAATTTTTAGTTGCTTATAATATGCATATATTATTAAGCGCATAGTCTTGTTCTTGGTTGAACACTACGCTTTCCCACGTGCCTATACAAACGTCTTATTAGGCAAAATGTAGGTAATAGTATTCTGTAACATTTAATTGAGCACTGTATATGTAGTAAAGGTCATGCTTTTAAGCGCTTTTCTTAGAAGTCAACATTGAAGAAATAATATGTTTTATTAACTTAAAATAATCAATGCCTCGACTAAAGTGGTTTTTCAATTGTAATTTCAGTAACATAAACAATATTATAATTTAATATTATTATTATTATATAGTACCCACTTAACAATTATGAATAAAATGTTTAGATGTAATTTTGAGATATTTTTGTAATTTGGCATAATTCCATAGTGAATGTAACGTTGTATAACAGCATATCATATCACGTAGTCAATATCTTCTAGGGAAATCTCGTACTTTTTCGACCTGTATTCAAATATGTTAAGCACTTTTTAAAGTCACAGGTGGTAACACATTATAATATTTTGTTTTCTAACTTTTCTTCCACAAAAAATTATTTGAAACCATATTTATAAATTACTACGTGACAACTAGAGGGTTCTTGACATATACTGCGGATAGTCACCGAGGGGGGGAGGGGGTATAAAACTTGTAAAAAATGGGTCACGTAGTATGGGTACGTTCCCTAAACAGGGGAACAATAAAGTATAATGTATTATCATCATCATCATCATCAGCTATAGGACGTCCACTGTTAAACATAGGCCTCCCCTAAAGATTTCCAGATCGATCTGTTGGAAGCGGGCTGCATCCAGCGACTTCCTGCGACCTTTATCAGGTCGTCGGTCCACGTTGTAGGTGGACGTCCTACGCTGCACTTGCCGGTACGTGTTCTCCACTCGAGAACTTTTCTGCCCCATCGGCAGAATAATATAAAATAAATAATAATAATATAATATATAAATAATTATTTGAAAGGGGGTAGATATTAAATATAGATAGATATTACATACTACATAATTATTTAAATGTTAGGTCAACGAATCTAATTTCGTAAATTGCGATGGTAAGCGGCATTCTAGATATTTAATTTAATTTAAAGTGGTTGTCAATTAACGATACTATAAGGTACATAATGTGTATTGTATACTTATTGTATACTTCTCACTAATTTAAGCAATGGATTACCAATGTATTTTTATTACGTGTGTGTAAAATTACACTTAGCATGACAAGTATTACTTTAATATTTTATTTTCGCATCCCACCTCCGACCAAATAAGGTAACTGTGGCAATAACTGAAACATTTGAACAAAAGCGTGCGCAGACCGTTAATCGGGATGTCTAGTCAAGTGGCCTTTGACAACATCTGCTGTATATGAAAGTGCAAAAAATTCCATCGCAAGCGTTCGATTGTCCTTCCCTCGTATACAAATGCCAGGTGCCTCCTTTCTGGAATAACATCATTAGAAGTGTACATATACTGTAGTTTACCATGTGCATATTTGTTCTAACAGACTGGCAAACGAGTAGCAGAGTCACCTAATGGTAAGTGATTCACCTCCCATAGTTCATGTCAAAATCAATAGAATCATGAGCTCGTTGCCAAGGAAGGGAACAAGAATTAGGAACGGGAGGGTGATTCTTAAAGAAATCTCCTTCATTGAACGAACCGCTATAGCCAGCTGCCTCTTTACATCTGTTTTCTGTGAGACAGTCTTATCTGGTCGAGCCATTCGTATGTTAAACTATCTAATCTACTTACTCTATTATTCTAATATTTCCATCAGTTAGGAATTTCTTAGTTTGATGGTTTTCTTAATAACCGGCAGAATAATGCCGGCCCGAAGTAACTGGATTTACTGCCTGATTCAAAAACACAAATGATGGGATTTTCTTCATTAGTGCGGTAATTTTTACCTAGTATATAAATCATCAGGTACTTCCCAATCAGCACAATAACCATATAAAAATACATGCATACGTATCCATATCACAAAATATCAGTACATTTATTTATTTGAAATTATCTGTACACATAACAAGGACAAAAAACATCTAATTTAAAAAACATAGACGCAGAAAAAATTAAGTGTTTCACTGATATTTGACCATGCACAAATATGTATCGGACCGGTTCTTGCATCTAATTATGTGTTTCGTCTACTTTCTGATTGCAGCCTAGGCTGTCTCGACGCATTTATCACATCCGAGACATGCAGATGTCTAGACATGGTTCTAGCCATTCCACGCAACCGAAATGTATCTTATTAACCAGAATATTAAAATGTGCAGACAGAAAGTGTTTGTGCGACCATGCAAATTGATTCGTGTAAAAAGATGTGATTAAAGTTGCGTAACAATTTTATTTCTTTTAAAAGGTATTATGAATAAATTAATAAATAATATAAATAACACCCAACAGTCACACACACATACATAGTTCTGACCCCACACTAAGATCGATTCTTGACTCTTGTGTCGTTGGAACCAGGAACTACGAGAGACTTTCGGTATCACAAATAGTTGTCTTGGTGCGGGGATCGAAACCGCGGCATCTTGCTTCACAGCCGGCTGCTCGTCCGCTGCGCCACGAAGGTTTTCAAAATGTGAATGCTTAGATTTGCTTGTTAAAATATTGTAACTTTAGATAAGTATAGACGAGTACATGTAATAGGTATGATATATGATGATGATGATGATATATGATGATGTCCTTATAAATTGGAAAGGAGAGTGTAAATTGAAAAGATTGTAGTCCTTATTAGGTGTTAGCAACATACAAAGACATTCAACAATATATAGACAGGAGAACAGCACAAAACTTGTGATCCAAGAGTTATGACCTTGTGGTCATAAGTCGCTCAGTTTATTTGAAATATACGCGCGCCAGGCCGTTCAGCGTAATAATCTTGAGAGAATAAACTTATCTTACGTGATTTTTAACCATTCACAAAACATTCTAGGGTGTAAATTGTAATAATCGCCCTTGCATTGTAATAAGTGGTTGACGGCGGTACTGAAGTTTGAGATAAATGTTTGTTGTATGGAAACTTGCTTGATAGCCCCTATTTAGCTACATATTAGTAAATACATTCAGAATGTTCAGACTGGTAGGTATTGCTGTAAGCGACTCGAGAGACATTCCGTCGTCATTTGAACGGCAATGGTTACCGTCGCGTCAGGCAGTGAACTCAGTGAACACTGATCTGCATCGGGATAAAAGTAAATGCATATATGGTATAAACTCTCGCTTGTCTATTACCATATCGGGCACTAATTCCACACGCTGAGCTAACACTGCGTAGCAATAGGTACAGCAGGTCAATTCTCTAAGGTTTCATTTTTGAACACAACGTTGCGGCAACGATGTTTTCATTTTTGTATTCAGCTAGGTACAAATCGCACGCACTAGCGCCCTGCGTTTTGACGGCGCTTATGCGAACTAGCTCTCTCGAGCGAGGCGTTTGACATAAATGTATGGAAAATGGTATTCTCTAAGACCCAACGACGTTGAACGCGCCGTCGATGGCAATGATGTGCGCTGCGAGAGCTCGTCGTCGATCGCAACGTTGTGGCGTTTCTTAGAGAATCGACCTGCTTATCTTTATATCCGACCAGGGGATCGAACCAGTCCCAGGAGTCGTATTGCGTACACAAGTAAGGCAGTAGAAAACAATATTTTTTATATAGATTCGTTCGCCTTCGTTCGGCCGGTGTGTACCCGCCATTAAAAACCAATTTTTGAAGTAACAAGGTACTACATCTAATGAGATTATTATGTAACCTCTACTAATCTACTTACCATAATATTAATTACATATTCTCAGATATTTTTTTTCTGCTCTTATCCAAATTCTATGTGGGGTCGGCGCAACACATAATTCGCGCAGCAAATCTTTGTAACATCGCAAAAAATATTCCAAGAGGCCTACAAAATTAATTTATAGCCCCACTTATATAACATCGGCTAGGCTTTGTGTAATAATAAATAGAAAAACCTAAACGCGAACAGGTTAGGCAAGTCTGGCTTTAGTCGAATCAGAAGGTCATCGTGTGTAACGGCTAAAATTTTTTAGTCACAGATATAATTATATAGAATATAGACTAGTTGTATGCATGGCTAACACCAGGCTGGCCAATGCCAAATTAAAGTTTATGGAAATTTTTGTATTTGATAGTTAATAAATTTAGGTTTGCTACCTATACATGTATCTTGTATTCATATATATGGTGACATGGATGGTCCGTAGATGATCGAAAAGTACTAGAAGTAATACAACCTCGGCTACTAGGTGTAGTGGCAGCACAAATTGGCTGTAGACCGGGAGGTCGTGGGTTCGATTCCCAAGTCGGGCAAAGCGAATTTTCTAATTGAATTTGCCCAGAACTGGATCCCTCAGAGGGGGTTGACGGCAGACAGGCAGACGGTCGTAAAAACTTAGCCAAATCCTTTCTGCAACATGCTTGAAATAGCGTGTTGCGCCGACCCCACATTAAGGTGAGATAAGAGCAGGTAGAAAGAAAGAAAGACTGAAAATAATACTGTGTACCAATGGTCTACTTGCAGTAAATTGTATTATTAAATTAAAAATATAAGATATTTATTTACTTACAAATGTAATAAATAAATATCTTATCATTGAGATTATTGTAACCACTGTATGTAAATCATTAATCCTTTTCTGAGCTTACCAATTACATTAACTAGGCGTCTCGTATTTGGTTGGTCCACGCTCTACATTTGTTGTCATCTGTTTGTCACACTTGATGATGGCAGAATTATCCCAAAGGAAAAAGCCCTATCCCAAAAATAAACAACAATAATAATTGTGAATTATGGTTGTGTCGAATCACCATAGTAATTTGTGTATGTCAGGATCGAGAGTGGCAGTAATTTATTGATATTGAGCTCGGCAGATGTGCATATAACTTTAAAAGACCGTCTCTAGTTGTATGAAAAAGCTTACTTAGGTACCACAATAAATTATTATACATATATACGATACAACACAGTACGCCAAAAACAGTTGATTAAGTCTAAAATCAAACTAAACTGTTGTCCGAACAATAAACTATCATCATCATCATCAGCCATAGGACGTCCACTGCTGAACATAGGCCTCCCCCAAAGATTTCCAGATCGACCTGTTGGAAGCGGCAATAAACAATATCCACCACGAATTCAAATCGAGCTCGTTGGGCAGGAATTATATTCGGTTAAAATTTCACACTGTTGTCATGAAATCGTGTTGTGCTCTTTAGTCGAAAGTTATGCGTGCTTGATCCCCTAAGCTTTTTATCCGAGCATGGCAAAATGATTATTAGACAACGTCTGATGGTAATCGCAGTGCAGTCCAAAAAACAAGCGACAATCGACGAACAATGAGTACATCAGTTGTCACCAGAATCATGGCAGCTTGCATAAATGCTTCTTCACAGTCTCAAGAGCTAAGAACGAATATAGCTTAATACTAAGTAGGTTTTATTAGTCGCCTCCTTGGTCCAGTGGCAGCATGTATGGACTGTGAAACGAGAGTTCCTGAGTCCGATTCCAAGGTCGGGCAAAGCAAATTTTCTAATTTAGTTTGCCCGGGACTGGATCCCTCATAGGGAGTTGACGTCAGGCAGGCGGCCGGTCGTAAAAACTAAGCCAAATCCTATGTGCAACATGCTTGATAAAGTGTGTTGCGCTGACCCCACATCAAGGTAGGATAAGGGCAGGTAGAAAGAAAAGACTAAGAAGGTTTTATTAAAGCCTAATTTTGTAATTAATTGTAACTTATAAATAAGCATAATTTTCATTTAGCTTAATTTTTTACTTAATTTATTTACGTGCACTGCTCTAAAAACGGTCGAGCCGTCTATTGCGTACAGTATAAAGCGTTACGACATGCTTAATTCGGTTTGTTCTTTGTTAGGTTAGGTTAGGAATTTGACACACTGGCCGCTCAGACAGCCATCCGATGAGCCGCTACGTTAGGCCAGTGAGAGATAAGCATCTTAATAATAAACTAAGTAAAAACAATATTGTCGGCGCGGCGCTGTGCGGAATAGCAAGTGAGTAAAGCTCCATTTAGATGGAACGAGTTTAATGCAGGTGGCAGGATCGGACCGAAATGTAGCAGAAATTTTTCATTTACACTTTTCGCTGTAGATAACTCAATAGTATAGAAACATTTTACACCCATGTACAAAATCCCTCTTACTTATAAATATATTTACACGCTTCTTATCTTTAAGAATAGCTTGTTCCTTTAATTTTCAAACAATGTGACGCAAGGAAAAAAGTGTCCAACTAAAGATAAGATAAGCGTTAATGTTTTTATACGACGTATAGGTCTGGGTCTCAAGAAAGTTGCCCCCAATTAGTGTTTCTTAGATTATTGGTATTTGAGTAGAAAATCAATAACATCATATTCTGTTCAGTCGCAAATAAAATTGGGTGATGAAACTGTTTTATTTATTTGAATACATTTCACTACATTCAATAGCGATATGTTATTTTGCTTTATAGCTCTACAAAATAGGTTTAATTGTCAAATGGCTCAACGGGAATAAATAAAAAAATGTGACCTTCTCTATAGCCAAGTTAAAGTGGCCTAAGCCGCGGACAAAAAGCTGTATTAATATTATTATGTCAATTATTTTTTTATTTTATTTTATATAAAATGTATTTGTTATAATAAGTCGTAGTAGACACATAAAGACTGCGTTAAATGTCACCATATCCAAGGTCTCTATAAATTTGCGATAGGCGGGTGAATATGCAGTTGCAACAGTCGCAAAATGTTTTTTCTAAACTTATTGCAAACAGTAATTGCCTTATTTCACGGTTGTTTCGAATTTCTTAATTTGCGTAATTAGGTCTGACGATTGTTTAGTTTCTATTAGCGTAAAGAATATCTACATACATTAAGAGCGCATGATACCTCAGCTCAAATTCAAATTTTGCACCCGCTACCTGTCCCTGCTAGAGTGCGCTATCGTACGCTGTCTCGCTCATACACTAATGGCGTCATAGGATGTCAAGCGGTGTTGATAAGACAAACAAGTGACGTAGCGTGGCGGGCCCGCATTTACGACGCATTAGGACAATTTATTTACACAAAACATAAGCTCACGCCTGTACCGCCGAAAGAGTAGGCAGAGGTGCACTAGCGACTAGAACACCCACATTTCGCCGAGCTTAGTTCCGTCCGAGATGCGGTAAGGGCCGAACCTATTGCCATATAGCGCTCAAATTATAGACTCTGGGCTGATATTGAAAACATGCAATATCACTTTGCCCGAACCAGGGGTCGAACCCAAGACCTCAGGATGGTAGTCGTACTTAAATACAACTAAACCCCGGAGGTAGAGTTTACACACATAGTAACACACAATCGAGGCACAATTTATTTTAGTACAATTAAAAAACTTTTCAATGGCGTGTCAGCGCTGACGCTGTCTGTCGGACTTAGAAAGTTATGTTTGAGCCATGGATCATCGAACCATCAGGTAACTTTTCTTACAAGATAACTTTGGTTTAGGTGTCCTCTTAACCAGTCACACAGCCCACCTGTGCTATAAGTTCTCCTTGCTGGAACTTCCGTTGACAAACCTGTAGAGAAACGGATGTCAATGTTCCTCCACTGGATGGGGACAGTTTCTTGTCAGATAGGTTTAAGCGGCTCCTCCAGTGTTTGATGTTTAGCGGTGGTATATAAAGTTAGTCCCAATGTATATAGAAAACTGAAAGGAGACTACAGGATTCGTAATAATAAACAACTTTTATATTTGCAAAATTGTCAATATACCTGATGTTTCATAGATATTGCCATTCAAAGATTTTATAAATAATCCGTGTACTTAACCAAAATAATTTAGGTGTATTCGTCAGTTCTTTGCGTTCTTTCTATGGAGAAAACTCTTATTTCTTACCCGATGATCCTCACACCTCTACGGACTAATTCAAGGATGTGGATATTGGGAATTAAATGCTGCACTGCCAATACCAGAATTCCAGGGTATATCACAGCCGTCACTGCACGTCTTAAACAGCCCGCATAATTGGCGTGAAATGTCACCTTTAAGGCTTGGAGCCCTATATCTAAGGAAGGGAAAGAAAAGTTACGTACAGCTTTCGAATCCAACAGGAGGGCCAAGGGAAAATACCTATGCAAAATTGAAGGGCGACAGAAAAGCTATCTCGGAAATCGAGCTTTTGGTGACTTGTCATCGCAATGTAAAGCAGTTTCTACTAGCTTAATCTGCAGTCACTGCGTAAACTTGATAACCACAGTAAAATAACACTCATCTTTGAGTTGAACCCTTTGCCTCAAATTTTGTACAATGGTGGAGCCACGCTACTGGACGTTGCACCGGCGCAGCGTGTGTGGAGTACTACATGAATCCATATCAACCTGTATGCGGTCAGGCGAAGCCTGAATCTTGGACATTCGAAAGTCGAGCATGGCTGATCGTATTGCCGTGGTGGTTATTAAGACGTCCGCGGCTGAGTTAACCCTCATTCTCAGGAGTTTCCTCAATTTTTCATGTAAGAGTTCCGACTCTGAAGAATTTTTGACATCCATCTATGTTGAAGACTGCGCACACCAATCGGAAATCCTAATAGAGTGACCGGTCGGACCTTTCCAATTATAGTCTCCATCACGTCCTTTTTTTCCAAAACTCATAGCAATTAATTAATACATGGCTCCTGAAGTATTTATAACTCGCCTCATTGATCTATTCACTATTGGTAGCGTATATCGGGTGTGAACTATGAGGTCCTGGAATCTATTTCCAGATCGGGCAGGCGTTTTTGACTTTATGGGTGGGTCATTACACAGGTAGCCCATTGTAAAAACTAAGGCCAAACACCTCTGCAACATGTTTTAACAATGTGTTGCGTCGACTCCATACTGAGGTGGAATAAACGTACGCCTACATAATATCACGCCTGTATCCCATAGGGGTAGGTAGAGACTATAGATTTACACTTCGCCCGATTCTGACATACTACTTTCGCTTCATCTACTATCATGATCTCATTAGAGTCGGTTCAGCTTTTTATCTGTTCTTTAGTCAATATATCATCAATTTGCTCAATATAAGTGCGATGCGGTCGCCCTATACCGACTTTTCCATGCACACTCGTCACTGTTTCGACAATCTCCTATCATCTATCCTCTCAATATGTCTGAACCATCTCAACATCCCTTTCTATTTCTTATCACTACATCTTATTTTACTCGACAGAGATCCAACACCACTTTATTCCACACTCTATCACGCGACACATGCTCCTTCATGCTCTCATTTCCATCACCCTGCGGGCTTAGCCAAGTAGCTTATGCGCTAGTCGAATAGAATAGTAAATATATGGGAATGAGATAAGAGTACGCTATATATAGCGTACTAATAGAATAAATGTATAGGAATGACATAAGAGTCCACCAGTAAGCCCACTGATCTTACTTTCATGCCTGTTCTGTCACACCCAACTTTCACTCTCATTTATAAGTGTGGGCACTAACACTTCTTTATGAACGGCCAATCGTATCTTTTTAGAGACCTTTCAGCTACTCATAAAGGTGTTCAGCGCTCCATTAACTCGATTACCTGCACATACTTGTCTTTTAATGTCGCTATCATGCTTCCCATCACTTATAAATATACAACCCAGATATACAAAGTCTTTCACTTGTTCTACTCTCTCGTTATCTATCATAATTTTGCACTCTGTTATACTTTCATTTCTTTTAAAAAACATACTTTTCGTCTTACTTACATTAATTTTCTCCTTTCCTTTTAAATGCATCATCCATAATTATTACCATTGCCTGTAATTCGTCCTAGGCGTTCTCCAAGTCTACAAAGGCGCAAAAGACTTTTCGTTCTTAAGCTGAGAATTTTTCCGGAAAGCTTCGTAGGGAGAATATCTAATCCGCACATCCCATACTCTTTCGAAATCCCGCTTGTACATTCTATAACTTATTATTCGTCTCATACATTATCCATTTCAATCAGAACTTTCGCATATTTATTTATTTATTTATTTATTTATTTCACAGAAAATAGAAAATATTTAATATAATTTGCCGACAACACTAAGAACGTACTCTGATAGTCTTACCGTGACTCCTTATCCTTATACAACGGAACAATAAATTTAAAGATGGAATAAAGGCAGGTGAAAAAAATATATACAGGGTTAGTCGGAAAGTGTGTAGAGAGCCTTGGCCAACATAATGCATTATTATTAAATATTTCTACCGTAGATAGCGTACGTCATTTTAATCTTTCTTTCTACCTGCCCATAACCCACTTTCATGAGTGGTCGGTGCAACACCCTATTTCAAGCATATTGCAGAAAGGATTTGGCTAAGATTTTAGTTTAACCAGCTACCTGCCTGACGTCAACCCCCTCCGGAGGATCCAGTCCCGAGCAAATTAAATTAGAAAATTCGCTTTACCCGACCTGGGAATCGAACCCACAACCTCCCGGTCCACAGCTCATATATGCTGCCACTAGACCAAGGAGGCCACGAGCGTACCTCATCTTAATAGTAGGACATTTTTTATTTCATATAAAAAGTAAACTACCTATCCCACGATTACATATCGGCAAAATACGTGCCGCTTACGCAATGCGCGCGCCCCCACACTGTAATTTTAACTAAGATATAGTTACTATGCGTCTTTTAATTATTATTATCTAGGACTTATACAGCACATTGTTACTAGATAATCATCGATTTAGTAACAAAATCATGAAGTTACCACATTAATAGCCACTTAAATAATGATTACAGATTAAACTAATTATTGAAATAAAACAATCTTGGTAGCTTAGATGTTGGTAGCACGCCCCGCGAAACATTTTTCTGTCTGGCTTTATCCCGGCCTTCTGCCAAGGGCCGTCTTCCTACTTAAACGCTTCCACTTCACACGGTGCTGAACGTCCTCCATAGTGAGGCTTGGCTCTCATATCTAGGAAGATATCTCCAGAACGCTTTTTGGGCCGTTCACGACCGTCCACCTACCGGAACAAATGCAACACTTATTTAAAATATAGCCTACAATACAAGTATTTGAATATTATATTTATTATTACAATTTTAATTTTGTTTTATATTTTCATATTTTATTTGTTTTTATTCATTATAAATATAATAAATAAATATAAATATAAAATTTATTAGTTCTCAAATGGAAAAATAACCATTTAATAGCAGTAATTTTTGCATCTTTTATAGAACATTCATTTATATCACAACATAACACGACCTTATTATATATATATATATGGCCTCATGTATATCTCCATATGCTGGGCAAATGATGTATTGCACTGGACCTGTTGCGTTCTAAAGACGCGTCGTTTTAAAAGTAAGGGGTAAGCGAGCGAGTTAATTACTTCTTTGTGCTGTTTTAGTATTATGTCACATATTATTAAAGATTTTTGTTTCTTAAGATTTCGTACTTATAAAAATTATGTTGAGTTTAATGGTTAATAACACTAATGACGACGAACACTATGCCTCTGCATTATCTGAATCTGGCAATATCAGTGATGAGAGTTGCCATAGTGTTTCTTCGCTTCGTGATAACCTTGAGAGTCAGTTTTCGGACGTATCTAAGAATTTTAATATCGTTCATATTAATGCGAAAACTGCCCCGACTGCCTCGGTGGCATGGTTGTGTTTGGGTACGACTGCCGTCCTGAGGTCTCGGGTTCGATCCCCGGGTCGAACAAAGTGATATTGGATTTTTCCATATCAGCCCGGAGTCTGGAATTTGTGCCCGATATGGCGAAAGGCTCGCCCCCTATCATATCTGGGACGTAACTAAGCTCGACGAAATGCGGGCGTATTAGTTTACTAGTGCGCCTCTATCTACCCCTTCGGGGATACACGCGTGAGCTTACGTTATGTTTATGTTTTATGTTTATGTAATGCAAAAAGTATTCCGGCCCATTTATCCGATATGTCGGCATGCCTAGACCATAAAAACCTTTACTTTACACCTCCGCTTATCTGCTGATCCTTTAACCCCTTCAGAAGGTTATCTGGAAGAGATCGCTTCAAGCGATAAGACAGCCTATTGTAACATTTTATAATTTAAAGTTCTGTCTGTACTGTTTACTTAATCCTTACTATGGTGTTAAAGAGTTATCTATCTATCTAATCGTTCACGAATGACAATATCTATGAAAGTATTAGGTATATTGTAATTTTTACTGATATACAAGAATATCTTGTTCATTATTATGAGTTCTGTAGTATCCTTTCAGTTTCTTACAAATATTACGACAAACTTTGTATATTATACGAAATCAAAGTTAACAGGAATACACCGTGTGGCACCAACATAACTTAAATTTCGTCGCAAAAATATAATTATGCGGTAATATGCACGGGCCAACCTAGATGTATATAAACTTCAGTAAGTATACGGCGTGACGTCAAATCGCGCGTTTGTCAGCGACAAAAGTATTAAACCGCTAATATCAACTGTTTAAGGTTGCTCCGAACGTACATTATGTGCAAAAATTTAGAAAACTAAAAAATCAATCCTATGGTTATTCTATTTATTCGTCTTATTTTTTGTACAAGCCCTTGCAACATTAAAAGGTACACACATATATATATATATATATATAGGGGACGATTGAGTGTCGGTAGGTCAGCGTCAATCATTATGTAAAAAGCTTAAATTACACTATATTTTTTTAATGGAAGACCCAAGCTGTTGACAGTTACGTCTACAACATGAATGGGCCGGCTCGACCTGTTGGATACCACTGTCTCACAGAAAACCGATGTGAAATGGCAGCACGCTGTTGCATATCGTACGGTGAGTTATATTTCCGGTGGTCCAATTCCAATCTCTTTATAAATCCCTTTTCACCTCCTTTTAGGTTAGCAATATACACATGATATTTTTTGTCATGGGTGTCTCTATCTATGGGCGGTGGAGATGACTTACTCTGACCCACGAGCAATCGTGTTACTGCTATATAAATACTTTATATTTAAATTTTTAATATACGTATACCTAATAATTTTAGGTAGGATTTAAAAATAAAACTTTGTTTGGCAATATCTGTGAAAGTATTAATAAGTATATTGAAAAAATTGCAAAAATAAAAGTTGTTTATTATTACGAATACAGTATCCTTTCAGCTTCGTACATAATAATTTATGTTCTAACTCACCGTGTGTAATAGTAGAGGGCCCGTGACATTTGCTATACTTACGCCGCTGACACGCGACTGGATTTCTAATCTACTAAATATTCAGGTAAATGGAAACCTAGAAAATACTGACTTATTTATTAGAATATTCTCGTTATCATCATTATAATCACCTACAATACGTTATTTAATTGATGAAGTATCCCAGATAAATAAATTATATTTATTTATATTGCTGACAGCAAGCGACACAACCTCCCCGTCTGACAGCCGAAGCGGGAATGTGTGCGGGCCGGGCGGCAGGGCGGTCTTGACTAAAACGGTGCGCAAAACGCGGAAATTTAGATAATTGGATCTTACAATAAAAAGACAAATTATTTTCAAAATCCAAAACACATAACCTATGCGTATTATTTAACTAAGTTACTATACAAAATTTCACGATCTTATTTGAAGTATGTAATGAGTAATCCGGGATATTAATTCGGTTTAGAGGTAACTTTGCAATTTTTTTCTATCGAGAAAATTATAAGGAATCGTGTTTTCGCCACACATGTTCACTCACATAAGCCCTCAACTTTATCATATATTTATTACAAAGTAAAAGCTGCAGTATTGTTGATTTTATCCGGGTTCAAAATAAGCCATTTGAGGTAGTATAGGCCCTTAAATTAAAGTATGCAAATTATTAGTATGGTTATTTGCTTAGCTATTCCAATGTTTGTTTATTCTGTGGTAAAATTTGATTTGTAAGTAATATAAAATTACCTATTAACAAGAAAAATAATACTATTTCCACACACTGATTAGATATTAATTATCGGTTTTTGTAACTTTATTTAGCAGATTATGTGGTTATGATGCAGTACTTAATATAATAATTTATTTTGATAATTATTAATACTAAGCAAAACGGTTTTAAGTATTTATTTACATGAGAATTTTCTAAGCTTCGCCTCAGTTAACGCCTATATTACGTATGAATAACAGTAATATAGCGTAAAATCTAAAATAATCGTGTGCTACTTTTTTTACTTTAAAAATAATAGTCGCGATAACCTATGACATAAGTGTAATTCATTTATCTAGGGCGATGGGTATCCATAGTTTAGCGTCATTTTAGCCTCAAACGTTAACGTCATGTTTAATTTAGGGTGACTTGCAGCTTTGCGATAAACGACGTTTAATCGTAAAATAAACTCCATTTTGGCATCATTTCAGTTCAACGTCTTGCACGTCGTGGTTTTACCCTTCATCTCGATTTAAATAAACGTTTAACTTAAATGGGCATGGCCGCCGGTTTAAAGTCGCTAATCTTGATTTTATTGACAAACAACATAATCTTTTCACCAAAGAATTTAAACTTTTCACATTATTTCTTGTTGTTTAATGAAAATCTATGATAAAAATGGCTTTGTTTTTTACACTGAACACGATTTGGTATCAAACAAGGATGATGAATTCGTAAAATATATAAAAACCCAAGATTTTTTTAGGAAGAGTACTTTATTATATATAACCCATACATATACCTTACAAACTAACATTGTATGTACATAATCTCTTGAAAAACCACATCATTACAACACTTCACTATTATGCACGATATTTGTGTGCGCACGTGTGGCACTAGTCCTTGAAAGCGGTGGTATACCACCCACGCCCGACCCGGCACAGCAGTCAAAAGTTTTCCTCGATGTCTCGTCGCACCTCGGTGCATGATAGGTTTCGGCACACGCATCACAAACGCCTTGAAACTGGCGCAACTCCACACTTAGTTCATAACCATCAGCGAGAACCTTGTTTTCTTGTTCACGCTCGCACTCCGCAATGTTCTTATATTACAAAGTACATTAGTTATTCTATTTTCTAGGAGAGCGTTGTTTTCGAGATGATAAATTTCACTTAAATTAACGAATTGCAAAGTTACTTCTTGATAACATTTTATTATACCTCTATTATAGAAATTACCATTGTTGACAATAGACTTGTGTAGTTCGCGAACGAACTAGTGCGGAGACAGCTCCCACAGAAGAAATGAACGAACTAGTTACCAGATCTCTCGTTCTTTAGTTCGTTAATTCGTTTGATAAGTTAGGTAGATTCTAAGTCTTGAGTATCGTCCAAAGTAAGACCATTGGTTCTCATATCATTCTCTAAAAAGTCCAGCAAGCGCTTTTGGGGTCGTCTGGATTTCCTTAAAATAACGCTGACAGACCACGTATCGCACATATACACAGAAGTACTGGCCAAATTATGGTCTTGTTTTCGTAACGTAGTCAATAACCACTAGGGAAATATCGTGCTTTTTCAAGCTATATTAAAATATAGTGCGCAGCACTTTTTAGTCTCACAGATGGCAACACATCATAATATTTTCTTTTACTTTCTTCGATAAAAAATATTTGAAAATATTTATAAAATACTACGTGTACGCAACTCATGTACTTGATCTTTAGCACATTTCCTTTCAGTCGGCCATTTTCAAGCGGCCCCTAGACGCTGTTTGTCTTAGACATCAGCGTACATGAACACCCACGGTGGTTGCTGAACCTCCATAGTGAACGGGAAGGGTTTGGTGACGCCAAAAGCAGTCCGAATCAAAGACTTTGATCGGAAGAACATGTCTTCGATAACGTCAACATAAGCTTTTGGCACCCCTTTGAACCTTAGTGCCCACCACACCACCCGTCGGGACACAAAGTTAAAAGCCTTCTGCAGATCCAGGAAAGCGATATGCAGAAGCTTCTTTTTCAACATGCATGCCTCGCAAAACGATCTAATGGCAAACATTTGGTCCATGGTCTGTCCCCCATACCCTGCGAGGCAAGAACCCAGGTTTCGCCAGCACCTAGTCCGTTATTCAGAAGAGTGTACCACATGCAGATAAGGTTGGCTTAAACCTAAAGGTGTTGCTGGCCTACTGTGTAAGTAGGCGACCGTCATCGTTGGGTTCGTTTGGTAAGGGTTGTCCCTTAGACGACGTCACTACTCCCCAAATATGTACAAGTAAAAAAAAAATAGCAGCATATTATGAAAGAATAAAAAAAAACTAATCGGCCCACGCGTCTTCGAGTAATCCGGGAACATACATAAAAAAGATTCCAACGAATTGTTAACCTCCTCTTTTTTAAGTCGGTAATTCACCTCCTCCTTTTTTGAAGTCGATTAATAAATAACCTCCTCCTTTTTTGAAGTCGGTTAAAATTCGTGCAAATAATATTTTTTTAGTCTTTCTTTGATTCGAAACGAGAACTAAAAGAACGATCTAGTTCGTTGAGGAGCCGCGAACTAAAGTGACCACTCCTTATCGCGAAATATTATACGTATGTCTAGTTGACAAGTCGTAATCTAGACAAGTGACTCTGATTTATTTTTTTCAATTTTGCCTTTCATCAGTTAGGCAAAGGAAGCAAGCACATACAGCCTCGTCGTATGTATGTTTATATTACATGTATTCAAACTGAATTAAAACTAAATATTTGACAACTATTGACACAAGAGAATCTATTGAAATATCATATAAAATAAAATACAATTCTTTCTACGCGAAATTGTGATGATAGATGTTGCGAGACGGCACTATAGATAATAATATGAAATTTACGGAACGTAAATAATGAGTAATTGTTGGGATTTAGTTTATTTTAAAATGCAAAAAAAAAATTTTTATGCGGCATTGTGATTGTGGTTATATATTTTTTGTGAAACGGAACTTATGAATTTGGAGTAGTGAAGAGTGTAGGCATCTTGCCCGCGTTGCAAAATTTCCCAATTTATCGGGATATTTACTGATTTTGGTCATTGCTCACGATGTCCCGATGTAGCAGTCCTATCTGCCGAATTTTTGGATTTTCAACTAATGTAAAATAATATTCTTATAAAAAATGGAAAATAATATTATTAATACGGCAAAACTAAAAGAAACCTATAATACAATACAATACGGCCTATACGACAATACTACATACAATAAAATACGGCCATTGAACTTCGTGTTATATTAAAGCAAATTGTACTAAAATACCTTATAATAGAGTTTATTATTGTCTGGTGAGTATACAAGGGAAAATAAATAAATAACACCCAACTGTCACATACATAGTCCTAACCCCACACTAAGATCGAGTCTTGTGTCGTGGGTATCAGGAACTACGAGATATTTTCGGTCTCACAACACCCAGACCCGGAACAAATATCTGTGAGTCACACAAATATTTGTCTCGGTGCGGGGATCGAACCCGCGGCCTCTCGCTTCACAGCCGGCTGCTCGCCCTCTGCGCTACGGAGGCTGTCAAATGTCTCTGAAGATAACTTCGTTCGGGTTGTTTCCCAAATTGGATAACTTATACTTGCTTTAGTCGTTCATTATACTCCATTCATAGAATCGCATGCACATGTCATAGAAATATAACACATAGAACGACAGTACACGGCCGCGGCGTGAAGGCTTTCCAAGTGAGACATTATTGTCTCACTACGTTGCACGGCGTCATTATCTAAGGTTAAAACTTAGTTACGAAGAACTCGCACAAAAATAACGCAATAAACTTTCCACTAAGTCAATGGTAGGTCTTCTACACACAAAAAGATGTATAGAGAACAACAATCAATGTTGTTACAATTTTAATAAATATGAGAAAATGTTCACGAAAATAGATAGTAAGAGGTGGTATGAAGACGAAAATGATTAATCAATGTACAATATATCAAACTATAAATGATTATATGTAACTTACTGATTATAATTAAATAAATGAACGCATTATTAACATAAAATACTTGTGTTTCATTCCGAATAAAAATCTCCCGATTTTCAGATGCGAAATCTAACGAGTTTTAATTTTACACTTTTGCAACACTGCATCTTACTCTATTCGCCGTTTTATTAATACACGATTCAGTCCTAAATGTCATTTAAATCAAATGTCCCATTAGTTGTCTTGCACATACACATTTCTGGTTCGATTTAAGAAATCCGAGTGTAGATTATTGATCCGCGATTTCATTACTACTACTCATTCTTTACGTTCCGTTAGATTCGTATCTAAAGTTCCGTCTCAAAACATCTATCATAACGATTTCGCATAAAACGAATTCTAGTTTGTTTTATATGATTTTTCAATAAATTCTCTTAAGTCAATAGTCGTCAAATGTTTACATGTAATACGAACACACATATGATGAGGCTATTTATTTATTTTTATTATTTTTATTAAGGAGTAACCAGGAGTAACTTTGCACTTTGTTAGCTCAAGCGGAATTTATCATCTCGTAAACAACTGCAGGGTTAACATCACCTCTTATAGCAGTGTTATTATAATCGTTCTTCGTTTGTTTTGTATGGGAATCGGTACAAGTAAAATTATAATAATACTGCTATAAGAGGTGGTGGTAACCCCCCTGTCTCCTAAAAATAGGAGAACATCGCGGAGTACATGCGTGAATCAGAAAACGAGGTACCTACTTGTTGAAACTGGTGAGCTGGGTGTCAAGGTAGAAAACATAACATAAGCTCACGCCTGTATCCCCGAAGGGGTAGGCAGAGGCGCACTAGCGAACTAGAACACCCACATTTCGCCGAGCTTAGTTCCGTTCCAGATGTGATAGACGACAACACAGCCGATAAGGCTATCCGATAAGCGAGAGGCCGCGGGTTCGATCCCCGCACCGAGACAAATGTTTTTATGACCTACAGATATTTGTTTCGAGTCTGGGTGTTGTGAGACCGAAAGTATCTCGTAGTTTCTGATACCCACGACACAAGTGTGGGGTCAAGACTATGTTTGTGACTGTTGAGTGTTATTATTATTATTATTTTCATAAAACAACAAGAAATAATATGAAAATGTTATGTTGTTTGACATTCAATAATCGCGATTAGCCATTTAAACCGGCGGCCCCGATGATTTAACTTTGTCGTTTATTTTAATCCAGATAAGGGGTAAATCGACGACGTGCAAGACGTTAAACTGAAATGATTCCAAAATGGGGTTTAGTACAAGATTCATCGTGGTTTACTGCGGAGCTGCGAGTGAATTCGGGACAACTAATATGACATTTGATTTTAATAAAGTTTAGGACAAAGTCGGGGACTAATAAAATGGCGATTATAGTGAAATCCCTGCAAGTCGCCCTTAATGTGTCATATGCTGACTTGTGTTTTGTATTCGACTTTGTTTAATGATATTAAGTCGTGATAGTTATTAATTTCTTCTGACAATTCACATAATTAATGTAACAACTCTATATGTTAACAAATAGTAAATCTTCCGTATTGTTATTATTTTTAAAATGTATGTTATTTTAATCAGTTGTTGAAATTAAATTTATGCAACAATCCGCCCTAAGTCTCCTTATAATCATTAAAAAAATATATCGCCCACCACGCATTTATTTATATTAATTCAGTGTTAGGCAATTTTAACTTCACTATTTATAATTTTAAATAAGTAGGTATTATACAAAAATAATGCATAATTATTAGGTAACTATTACTTTGATACTGAATAACACGATTCTTCTTCCTTGCCTTAATTCTATACTTAAGGATTTAACCTTAGTTTAAGTTAAGAAAATAAACTTACTCAGAGTAACAATATTACGCAATATAAAACAGGTAAATACGCATTTCGTCTCGCATAAAATGTCTGTTATTGTGTAAAAGAAGACATTATGCGAAATTGTTTAAGATCCTTATAAATGTGATATCCGTGTAGAATTTTGTCCGTAGCCGCCGGCAAGTGGTCAGGAACTCAGCATCTCCTGTAAACATAGTCGGCTTTTAGTCGAACTATCGGCGCGAGCCTTGCAATGCGGGTCCCATCCTAACCATAATATTTGGGGCCATACTATCCGAGGATATATTTTATTATTTGGTTTATGGTTAATGCGATTATTTATTAATTTATACGTATTTATTATTAATTAATTTGTTTGTTTAAGATTAATAAATAAAAAGCTAATAAATATGATTTCTTAAGTTTACGTGAATGTTATACATTGAAATAAAACGATTTTCACGGGTTCTATCACGATTTGTTTTAATTTTCATGCCCGAACCCGTGACCACGAAGACTGCAAAGTCTTCGAAACATCGAGAATAAAAGTTAAAACAAATCGTGATAGAATCCGTAAAAATAGTTTTATTTCAATACACTTAACAGTACCTCCCTGACCCCACACTAGGTATAACAGGTACCGTAGGTGTCAGATACTACGAGATATTTTCGGTCTCACAACACCCAGGCCAGAAACAAATATCGTGGGTGACACAAACATTTGATTCGGTGCGGGAATCGAACCTGCAGCGGCGCCTCCAAATTAAATTCTGAGTATTTAATACACGTGCACAAGTATGCATATGCATGAATTTAATAACAATATAATATATTTATTTACGCAAATTAAACGTTTATCCTTGAACATTATAGCAGCGTACAATATTAATATTCAATAGATTAATTTCTTATTAATTATTTTAAGTTTTTTCACTTAGGTTATATTACGTATGCGTCATTTGTTTTATTTCATGTAGTTTTTACTTGCGACAACAGTTTCATTCTGTACATGCTGTCGAATTTCCAAGTGATGTTACATTTACTGACTATAGATGAAAATCTTTAAAGAAATAGCTAATCGAATCTTATAGTTTCCCTAAAGTAAAATGAAATCTAGTCAAATAGCATTAAAGATAATCATCACAACAGCCGCGCGTTATAAATGACGATATTTTCTGTAACGTTTAAAAGTCATTAAAATGACTTATTATAAAAAAATCAATACTTATTATTGTCAATGTCTTTTCCTAACACTTTAGTTTTGTAATGACGTCGAGTTTACAATACAATATAATAGTGCACACAGACGTCACCCCATAAAGGGGTTAACACTGACGTCACCCCATAAAGGGGTTGACACTGACGTGACCCCACAAAGGGGGATGATGTCCGGTCGTAAAAACTAACCGAATCCTTTAACTGTAACTTTGGAAAAGTGTAATAAGGTGGAATAAAGCATGTAGTAGAAGAGTGCGTATAGACACAGCGTCGTGACCTCACATTTAATGGCCCGATGTAAAACATGAAGTGCGCGTGCACCGTTTTCAGTCAAAAACAACGCCACGGCCACGACTTCGATAGAGTGTTACCGCGGTTTGGCCGACCGCTGCACTGTCTAGGTGGGTGCACGGGCTAGCACAGCCGTGGAGCTGAAAAGAACAGTAGATATTGGAATTTCAAATAAAACTAGTTTTCACGGATTCCTGTGGACCCCAGTCCGACCCGTGACCACGAAATCGGTAAAGCTTTCGAAATGTCGGGACTAAAAATAAATAATAAAAAATGAATCGCGATAGAATCCGTAAAAAATAGTTTTATTTCAATGAATCTTTGCAATGAATAATATTCGCGTAAACCTAAGAAATCATTAGGTATTGAACTCTTAACTTTAATACAACAAAGGGGCCCTAGTACGAGTTAGTGTTACAGTTCTTGTTTCTCGAAAATTGTGATAGTTTTCATTTTCGCTTTTAGTTCGTTGTAGCTTCCGCAGGTGGCGCTGCTAGTCTAATGTATGTAGAAAATGAATACTACCATTGTTTTTGTAAACAGTTAAAACTCGTGTTAAGGGCGTTAGATAAAAGTAAGGTAACGCATTCACAGTTCAATAATAACGTTACTAAATAAAACTTAAATGGAAGAAAAATAACTATTGGCTTTAAATGTTGATTAAAATTTTATTACTCTCAAATGTGGCAGGATGCCTAGACTGTATAAATTGTCTAGGTAGAATAAACCGGTTTTAAAATTAGCTTGTATTAGCCTTCAGACGGTTTATGCATCATTCATATATTAGGCAAGGGACGTAAGTAGATAAAGAATATTGAAACTTACATAGGTATGTTTATTTTACGAGTTATACCTATACGGAAACATTTCATTATTTTGTTTTTAGCCTTCCTTGATATAGTCGCAAGGATATTGAATCACAGTTTTGGGCTGCTGATTGTGTGGATTTTTGACCGACTTCAAAAAAGGAGAAGGTCCTCAATTCGTCTGTAATTTTTTTTAAATGTCCCTATATATTACTCGACATCTTCGCCAAATGTGGACCGATTTTCAAGATTATTTTTGTGTTCGATAGAGCTTATTTCAAGGGTGGTCCCATTTACGATTGGATATATTTTTAATTATTATTTACATAATTTACTATTTATCTCTAATCACAATCCATTCTCAAACAGCATTTTTGTAAAGTGGGAAAAGGATAGGTGGAAAAAAAAAGATCCGCCCTGACATATAAATAATAATTTAGAGACTAAATTATGTTCGATGTGTCAATGAACTAGCCATCTGCTTACTGTCAATAGACTGAGCTGTGAAAATAAGAAAATGTAATTAAACGTGATTAGTAGCGATAGCTCAGTTGGGTGTGGTACGGACTGCTGAGATGAGTGTCGGAGGTTCGAGACCAACCACAAAATGGAGCATACACCTCTGACTATTCTATGTTATGTGTGTTTTCATTGTGAAATATCGCTTGCTATAAGGGTGAAGGAAAACATCGTGAGGAAACCTGTATACCCGAGAGTTTCTCCACAAGAAATTCGAAGCTATGTTAAGTCTACCAACCCGCATTAGGCCAGCGTGGTAGACTAAGGCCTAACCCCTCCCATTAGTAGAGGAGGCCCGTGCCCAGCAGTGGGACAGTAATATTACAGGACTAATATTATTATTATAAATGAAACGTGATGTTTGATTAGTGTATACAGATAAATTGATATAATTCCCGATCAAAAAGTCTCTGATGTCGACGACTTTTTTCTTTCTACTTGCCCTTACCCCACCTTTGTGGGGTCGCCGCGACACACTTTTTCAAGCATGTTGTAGAAAGGATTTGGCTTAGTTTTTACGACCGACTGCCTGTCTGTCGTCAACAATCCAGTCCCGGGCAAATTAAATTAGAAAATTTGCATTGCTCGACCTGGGAATCGAACCCAGGACCTTCCGGGTCACAGCACATATATGCTGCCACTAGACCAAGGAGGCGACAAATCTTGATATCGTCGACTATGTTGCGGAAATTATTTATTACAAAGCGAATTATGAGAAACTCTATGGACTTTCGTCTTCTTGGGCAGTGGGGGCGTGGCGGGAAAAGTTGCACACTATTTACGACGGCCACGAAGCCGATGCGGCGATAAGGCGCGTCGCAGTCGCCGCGTCACGATCTCCGCTATCTCCTGATGCCGATATTGAGACTATAATACTATTAAATACACACTCTTCTCTACTCTACACACTTACTGTGCTATACTTTAACTCTGTTTAGCTAATACGGATAAGTCTAAATCAATTTCGTTGGCGTATCGCCACGCAAGTGTCGTGAGGCGTGACGTGCCTTGCTCACTAAATACCTCTCTATACGATTATATTTTTTGTGAGTTACTTGATGGTAAGTGATCTCCACCGCCCATAGATATCCATGATCATTAGTACGTTGCCAAATTGTATTAGGAAAAGGAGGGGGAATTGTACCACCGCAAATATTACATACTGAAAGAAACGCATCAGCGAGCTGCCACTTTACGTCGGTTTTCTGTGAAATGACAGCCTCCGTGGCGCAGCGGGCCAGTAGCCGGCTGTGAAACGTGAGGTCGCGGGTTCGATTCCCGCACTGAGACAAATGTCTGTGTGGCCCATAGATATTTGTTTCGGGTCTGGGTGTTGTAAGACCGAAAGTCTCTCGTAGTTTCTGATACCCACGATACAAGTTACACCTAGTGTAGGGTCAGGACTATGTGTGTGACTGTTGGGTGTATTTATTTATTTAATTAGACATTGATATTAGACCAGACGATTTGGTCTATTGTCTACAGCGTGGCCACAGAACACTTATAAACTATATATTCTTGTTTTCTATGATCGTGTTTCTACAGCTTATCATTGAAAAAAATAAGGATATTAATAAAGATCTGAGTTTCCTAAATCACACTACTATTATAAATGCGAAAGATTGGATGGGTGCATATTTGTTACTTAATCACGCCAAAACAGCTGAACGGATCTGTATGAAATTTGGCACAGAGATAGCTTGTAGTTTGGCACAGCACATAAACTACTATTTATCCTAGTTCCCTTGGGATAATTTTTTTTAATAAATATTCACGCTGATAAAGTACCAGCTATTGTCAAATGATTTTGCTAGATTCGGTTTCTACATAACATAACATAAGCTCACGTCTATATCCCCGAAGGGGTAGGCAGAGGCGCGCTAGCGAACTAGAACACCCACATTTCGCCGCGCTTAGTTCCGTCCCAGATGTGATAGGGGGCGAGCCTATCGCCATATCGGGCACAAATTCCAGACTCCGGGCTGATATGGAAAAATCCAATATCACTTTGCCCGACCCGGGGATCTAACCCGAGACCTCAGAACTGTAGTCGTACCGAAATACCACCACGCCACCGAGGCAGTCAATTCGGTTTCTATGCAGTTTAATCGCAATGACCTCTACCAATGGTCTGATATAATTTATCATTGATATGCATTATCTACGTTTTCTATACATCGAACACTTTCGCACTGTAATTTGTAGATAGCGATATTATTATTTAAACAATGATTACTTTACAATGTGCAATTGGAGCATTTATCGCAACGTAATGCATAAAATAATGTCGGTTCCCGATACATCAAGACCTACGATAATTTCTTATTAATTATGCGCGATATTCATTTTCAAATGATAATGCGTTGTCTACGATTCATCTATGCTGACCGCATGAGGAAATGCTTGAAAAGAGAAATGTATGAAAAAATGACTGCCTCAGTCACGTACTCAGTGGTATTCCGATACTACTAACGTTCTGAGACCTCGGGTTCGATCCCCGGGTCGGGAAAAGTTATATTCGATTTTTCTAATCAATATCAGCCCTGAGTCTGGAATTTGGGCCGATATATCGATAGGCTCGGCGTAATGTGGGTGGTATAGTTCACTAGTGTGCCTCTGCCTACCCCTTCAGGGATACAAGCGTGAGCTTTATGTTGTTATTTATGAAAAAAATACAAGGCTGGACGTGGCAAAAGAGTTAAAGTATTTCAGAATCGTGTCTTGTGCTACTATTGTTGTTTTTGGGCCGATTAACTTCAAAATCGATATCTGGGTCGCCCCGTGGTTCCAAACGACGAAACTGATGTCAAAACTGTCAAAAGTGGCCGCCATTTTGTTTTTCTTTGTTTTTGGACCGATTAACTTCAAAATCGATATCTGGGTCACCTCGTGGTTCCAAACGACGGAACCGTAGTCAAAACTGTCAAAAGCGGCCGCCATTTTGTTTTTCTTTGTTTTTGGGCCGATTGTCATCAAAATCGTTATCTGAGTCGCCCCGTTGTAGAATATTTAGACTACAACGACAGGGTTGATCTTCAAATCAAATGTTTATACCGTTGTACCTACCAAATAGGCGTGCGAAGCCGCGGGCAAAAGCTAGTTGTTATATAAAAATTATACCCACAGACATAATATGTTACCTTGAGCAAGATTAAAGTTAGGAAGAATAACGCATAATTACGAGATTTACGACAGAGACTTGGACAACAGTAAAAACTTGGAATAATTTAAAAATGAATACGTAATCGATCTATAACATAGATTACGATCTTTAAAATATTATCTACTAAATATTGTAGATATTTTAATATTAGTTACAATCAGTAGCTGAATACGCTTTTGGCCTTTGATGATATTATCAGATCAGGAGGGTTACCACACCCTCTTATAGCAGTATTATTATAATTTTACTTGTACCGATTCCCATACAAAACAAACGAAGAACGATTATAATAATACTGATATAAGAGGTGGTGGTAACCCTGCAGGCTTCTATTCTGTATTTGAAACAGCACAAGTTTCTTAAGCATGAAGCATTAATTGGTCATAACATCAAGACACCCGATTTATAAATAATTTGTTTGCAATTTGTATTAATCATATTTACGATTAATATAAGCAGCTTTCTTTCCAACAAGTCGGTCTGGAAATTTTAGGTGGAGGTCTATGTCTAGCAGTGGACTTCCTGTGGCTGATGATGACTCCCCTACACTACATTTTGGGGACATGACACCCCCACTTTAACTGTAGGGAGGCATCCCAAAAAAACAAAATTCTTTCAAGATTTTATTTCACCATTTTCTTAGTTTGATAGATATGTATACTCGTGCCAAATTACAGCCATCTAGTACTTATAGTCTTTGAGATAAACAGTGGTCAGACAGACAGACAGACGGACGGACGGACATTGCGAAACTATAAGGGTTAATTTTTTCATCCATGTCTTTTGGCTTCGGAACCCTAAAAAGCATTGGATTCTTGCCTTGTTCTTTTTTTACATACATATTATGTTTACACCTGCACCTCCGGACGTATAGGTAGAGGTGAACTAGCGATCTATAGTCCGATTTCCAATTAAACGGAGTAAACTGACAGATCGAAATGTCACTTTCCAAAATAATGTTGCTTACTTTCAAAACATAGTGATTGATCTAGTTCAATTTTTATCATTCAAAGAAACAATAACACAGCACCAGCTTGCAAAATTAGAATTTTATTGCGTATTTTTAGAAATTTTAGCTTAACCCGTTGACTAAATGTCAGTGTAAATAATGTTGCGTAAATAATCACAACAGATACGCGAAATGATAAAGATGAAAATTATAAATATTATTTTTATTATTTGAGAAAAATTACGTTCCGCACATTCATAACTTTTGTAAGTTTTCTTAATAATGAACCACGACTATAATTGCAGTATAATTGCCATAACTTAGCATACAGTAATTTACTATGACTATAATTCAATACACATGCAGTACTAATCACACATTAGGCAGGAATTACGACTTTGAGTCGGACTTTAGAAAATGGAAGAAAGAAATGGTTCATTGAATGGAAATGTTGATCTTTTTACTTTACCGCAGCACTATTTAAATTTCATAAAAAAGTGGCAACATTCGAAATGTCAGTTTACTCCGTTTAATTAGCAATCCTACTATAGAATACCTACGTTCGTCGAGCTTATTTTCGTCTTAGATATGGTTGGGGGCGAGCCTGTCACAATTTCGGGCACATATTCGAAACAAAAGCATCGATGATAGCTCAATCGGGTGTGGTATATGCTGCCGAGAAGGTTCTCGGAGGTTCGAGATCAACCCCAAATATGAGCACACACCTCTGACTTTTCTATGTTAAGTGTGCTTTCTTTGTGAATTATCGCTTGCTGTAACGGTTAAGGAAAATATCGTGAGGAAACCTGCATACCCGAGAATTTCTTCACAAGAATTTTGAAGGTATGTGAAATCTACCAACCCGCATTATACCAGCGTGGTAGACTAAGGCTTAACCCCTTTCAATAGTAGAGTAGGCCCGTTCCCAGCAGTGGGGAAGTAATATTACAGGGCTAATATTATTACCAAATTAGGGGGCGTCCATAAATTACGTGAGGTGTTTTTTTAAAATTTCTGCCCCTCCCTCCCCCCCTGGTGAGATGTCGTGAGATTTTATTCAACCCCCTCCCCCATCCCCCAATCTCACGTGAGATTTTTCAAAATGTGAGTTTCTTACGTAAACGCGTTGGATTGTTATTGTAAAAAGAAAAAAACAAATTTGCTTCATGCTTTTATTTACGACTATAAGACTAGTAATCAATATTGCTGAGAGTTTAATTATAAGTGTAATAAAAATTTAACAATAAACAGAAAACAAAGGACGGGCTACACTGTACCGTAAATTTAGATTAAATTGAGCTATTTGGTATAAAACAAATATGGTGGTTTGACAGTCTGTCAAACCACCATATTTGTTGAAGTATCAATGAAATTATTTTCTTTCGAAAGAATTAGTAAATGATCTTAATCGTATTACGATTACGCTTAAGATTACATCTTAAGCATGTACAATCTGGATTAAATGGACCAAAATAGTATAATTTTTTTTGTGTCAATCAGAAAAAAAATTGCGTGATATTTGCCGAGACCCCCCCTCTCTCCAACGTAAGATTAGATGAGATTTGACTCGACCCCCTCCCCCCCCTTAAACACCTCACCTAATTTATGGACGCCCCCTTATATATTTGAACATTGTTATTTTTTTATATGTGTGTGTATGTGATTTCGATATTTATTTTTATAAAGGTAAATAGGGACACATATTATAATAATCGCACACCGGAAGGACAGACAATATACTTTTGCACCGAATACACGTGTTTCTCGAGATATTCTAATGACTGATATGATTTATCAGCATTTTCACAATATAATTTGATTTAGGCCTGACACGTGTAGATAAAATGATTACAAAAATATTTGTTATTGTATTAGAAGGACATCAGTTTATCTTTAATTTTAAACCATCAAATGACAATTATAATGATTAATCATTTGCAGTTATGCCAAAAGCAAAAACAGTAGATAAATATATTTAAGTAATTTACGGATTCAGGATTTTTTATGGAATCTACACTTGTTTGGAAATTTCTATTCGGAGTGTCCAGTGTGAATTGATTTAGCAGGATTAATACATTCGGTGCTGTGGCACTAACAGCAATCATTTTGACAATCGAATTAATGTCGAGCATGCTGCACATGTATAACATAACATAAGCTCAGGCCTGTATCCCCGAAGGGGTAGGCAGAGACGCATAAGTGAACACCCACGATTCGCCGAGCTTAGTTCCGTCCCAGATGTAATAGGGGACGAGCCTATCGCCATATCGGGCACAAATTCCATACTCCGGGCTGATATGGAAAAATCCAATATCACTTTGCCCGAGCCGGGGATCAAACCCGAGATCTCAGGACGGTAGTCGTATCGAAATACAACTACGTCACCGAGGCCATGCATATCGCGCTCGATTCGAGTTCGTTTGTCAAAAATATTCTGCTCGCTCCTCAGTTGACTTCAGTGACTTTTATGGAATCAATACAGTTTCAGATTATTGACAAAAGATGGCGCTATATTTTTCCATCCAAATAACAAGTAACGCGGTCGAATTTTATAAAAACTCACATTGGGTACATAGTTCTTCTTTTATATATTGTTTTTTGTATTAAATAAGTTGATTTGTTACGCCACACCCGCCGTTCAAAAACTATATTTTCCTTAAACTTGGGTTGTGAACGCGCCTTACATAATAGAAGTTGTTTTTCTATGCGCTGTGTTTTATATGTAATGTTAATGGTTAAAGCACACAGTATTTATAATAAATAAATACACCCAACAGCAGCGATAGCTCAGTTGGGAATGGTACGGACTACCGAGACGAGTGTCGAAGGTTCGAGACCAACCCCAAAATCGAGCATACACCTCTGAGTTTTCTATTCTAAATGTGTTTTCTTTGTGAATTATCGCTTGCTATAACGGTGAAAGAAAACATCGTGAGGAAACCTGCATACCCGAGAATTTCTTCACAAGAATTTCGAAGGTATGTGTAGTCAACCCGCATTAGGCAAGCGTGGTAGACTAAGGCCTAACCTATCTCATTAGTAGAGGAGGCCTGTGCCCAGCAGTAGGACAGTAATATTACAGGGCTAATATTATGCTAATATTATGACTGCCTCGGTGGCGTGGTGGTATTTCGGTACGACTACGGTTCTGAGGTCTCGGGTTCGATCCCCGGGTTGGGCAAAATAATATTGGATTTTTCCTTATCAGCCCGGAGTCTGGAATTTGTGCCCGATATGGCGATAGGCTCGCCCCCTATCACATCTGGGACAGAACTAAGCTCGGCGAAATGAGGGTATTCTAGTTCGCTAGTGCGCCTCTGCCTACCCCTTTGGGGATACAGGCGTGAGCTTGTGTGTGTGTGTTAATATTATTAAATACACCCAACAGTCACACACATACTCCTGACTCTACACTAGATGTGTATACCTGTATCAGAAATTACGAGAGACATTCGGTCTCTTAACACCAAGACCCGATACAAATATCTATAGCTTACTGATTTCTTAAGTTTACGTGAATATTATACATTGAAATAAAACTATTCTTACGGATTCTATCACGATTAGGTTTTAATTATTATTCCCAATAATAATATAATAATAATAATAATTGGGAATAACAACAACACTTCAACGTCATCTGGTACAAGCAGAAAAAATATTTACAAAATATTATTTTAAGAGCAATTACATTTACAATTTTACTTTTATATGTTGTATTTCACGAAAACCGTCCTATTTCAACAATATTTTATAAAAACTGCAATTGATACTCTCAAAATGTGTAAAATATGTGCAATGACAATGACAGTGACATTTAACAAGAAAATAAAAACCACTAAAATCATAGTTTTGTAAAGAAATAATGAAAGAAGAGCTGAAATTACCGGAAATACCTAAGTACCAAGATGATGTTACGAGCCAGGACACGCGCACGCTTAATATCTACCTCCAGCTCGTCGAGCTCCGCGTCGTGGGCGTCGGCTTCGGAAATATTCGAGCCGTCGCCGGGTAACGACGCGTCGAGCCTACGCGACGAGCTGCAGTCGCCCCCGCCGCCACCAACACCTGCGCGGCGAAGAGGACGACGAACCCCTCCTCCGGTGGGCTTGGGATCAGTGGGGCCAAGTGTCCCGCCTATGGTCCCCGCTATCGGTGGAGTAGTGCGCCGCATGAGATGGACGAAAAATATTAATGAAAATGTCATGCGGGCCTACTATGGGGCCACAAAGGGGGGAACTAACCTCACAGCGTATCGATCTAGGATGCTGTCTCTGTTTCAGGCTTTGGAACCAGACACCAATGTGTCAGCACAGCGATTGTCGGATCAAGTGCGCTACATTCAGCGGCGTAAGTTGTTGGATGATGGAGTGCTTGACCGGTTGCGTGCAGACTTACATGATGTTCGAGATGCTGTCGCGTCGGAAGCTACTCAACGAGCGGCTTCACCTATCGCTCATGACGTTGAGGACGTGACGGTGGTAAACTTGGATAACTCTGTAAGTTCCCAAGATGAAGAGCATTTGAGAAGGACTTTGGAGGGTGCGATTTTGCAATTCAAATCTGTACCAACCACCTGTAGACCGCGAGTGCCGCGCTTGCCAACGCATAGACGGAATTTGGCACTGGTGGGAGCATTGGACTCCATGTTACCTACGTATTTGGAGTCCAGTCGGGACCTTGTTGACACGCATTCGATCCTATATTGCGCGGCAGTCGCAGCATGTCGTGTGGCTAATGTGAAGTTCCCAAACGGAAATGGAACCACACGAGATGCGGTGATTGTACCCGCTTGGCAGCGTAGGATCGAGGACCGTATTGACAAGGCTCGAACTCTCATCGGAAAGCTAATCTGCTTCAGGGATGGCAATACCAGACCAAGAGTCATGCGTTTTGTGACGCAGGCCTTTTCAGGGACTAATATCAGGCCTCGAAATTACAGGCTCTGTGTCACAGAACGCATAGACTACCTGAAGCAGAAAGTTTATGCGTGGGCGAGCCGCATTCGTCGCTATAGGACTCGGTGGGATAGATTTCAGCAGAATCGCGCTTTTCAAAGTGACCAAAAGAGAGTTTATAGGTGTTGGGAACGTACTCAACAAGTTGTGGGAGATGGGCGGCTGCCGGATGAGCGCAGTATGCACGCATATTGGTCCAGTATCTGGTCGTCGCCAGTCTCTCATACTGAAGGCACCTGGTTTAGTGTTGTTGAACGGGCGTGTGAGGAAATACCGGCAATGGAAGCCATTTCAATCAGACCAGAGGATATCCTTAAAGCAATCCGTCCGGCTAATAATTGGAAATCTCCGGGCCCGGACGGACTGCATAACTTCTGGTTGAAATGGTTTCCAAGGTCTCATGCTCGTTTGGCAACACAATTCCAGGAAGCTCTTGGTATGGGTTCGTTGCCAACATTTATGACATCAGGTGTTACACACCTCCTCTATAAATCTGGAAGTACCACCGACCCAAAAAATTATAGACCAATTACATGCCTTCCCACACTATACAAACTTTTGACCTCAATAATTAGAAACAAAATTACAGAACACATCACCACATTTAATATTCTTTTTCCCGGCCAAACTGGCTGCAAGACAGGGTCTCGTGGTACAAAGGAACTCCTTCTCATTGACATGACTATCTGTCAGCAAGCTCGTCATAATCGTAGGAACTTATCTGCTGCCTGGATCGATTATAAAAAGGCCTTTGATTCGGTGCCTCATACTTGGCTCATGAGGGTATTAAATTTGTATAAAATTGATACAAATTTATGTGCCTTTCTTGAGGCATGTATGAGGCAGTGGACCACTGTCCTTAGGTATCCAGGTGGTGCGGGTCCCGGTGATTGTGATGAGCCGATTAGGATTGAGCGGGGTATATTCCAGGGTGACAGTTTGAGCCCTTTATGGTTTTGCCTAGCCCTGAACCCTCTCAGCACTCTTTTGCTGCATTCAGGGTTAGGATACCGTTTACGTAGAGGGAGTCAGCCTATATCTCACTTGCTCTACATGGATGATCTCAAGTTATTTGCATCAAAAAAATCTGAATTGATTGATTTGTTAAAATTAACTGAAAATTTTAGCAACTCAATCAATATGGAATTTGGTGTTGATAAGTGTGCGGTTATCCATGTGGCACGTGGAGAATCTATAGTTTCTGATGACATATCGCTCTCAGAGACTATACGGCTCAGGTCCCTCTCGGAAACGGAAACCTATAAATATCTGGGTATGCCGGAGGCTTTAGGTATAAAGGTTGCAGACGTAAAACAATCGGTGAAAGTACGTTTTTTCAGTCGCCTGACAAAAGTACTTAATAGTCTTTTATCAGGTGGGAACAAGATCCGTGCTTTCAACGGTTGGGTTATGCCTGTACTCATGTACACCTTTGGCGTACTCAGATGGACTCAGACTGAGTTAGATGCCCTGGATCGAAAGGTCCGAACCCTA
The DNA here is from genome assembly GCA_036417725.1 of Clanis bilineata. Classification (NCBI taxonomy): domain Eukaryota; kingdom Metazoa; phylum Arthropoda; class Insecta; order Lepidoptera; family Sphingidae; genus Clanis; species Clanis bilineata. Next base: position 8,073,148 of record CM071145.1, on the reverse strand, counting down.
ATGACTGCACATCGTATGCATCATCCACGATCATCGGTGATGAGATTGTATATCCCGCGGAGATGCGGGGGCCGAGGCTTACTTAACGCTAAGGACCTCCATAACCGCGAGATGTGCAATCTCAGGGATTATTTTCTTCACAGTGATGTGGATATGCATAGGGTTGTAGTTATGGTGGACAAAGGATTCACTCCGCTCTCCTTGGCGAACGGGAATTGGCGGAGACCTGTTGTATTGGGCACTAGGGAGCGCAGGGAGATATGGAAGGGCAAAGAGCTACATGGGCGGTTCTACCGTGCTCTTCATGGGCCAGATGTAGATCTGACCGCCTCAGTGGCTTGGCTACGTTTCGGTAACCTTTTTGGGGAGACCGAGGGTTTTGCCTTTGCAATTATGGACGAAGTTATCAAGACGAACAACTATAGGAAATACATCATGAAGGACGGCACGGTCGACATTTGTCGAGCATGCCACCGTCCCGGAGAATCTATCAGGCATGTTATTTCCGGTTGTTCGTATCTTGCTAACGGCGAGTATTTGCATAGGCATAACCTTGTAGCCAAGATCCTACACCAGCAACTTGCTCTTCGATATTGCCTTGTGGCTTCTGAGGTGCCTTACTATCAATATGTCCCTCAACCAGTTCTCGAAAATAGTCATGCAACGCTCTATTGGGATCGATCTGTTATCACGGACAGGACTATTGTGGCCAATAAGCCTGATATTGTGGTAGTGGATCGATTGACGCGCCGGGCGATGCTTGTTGACGTCACGATTCCACATGATGAGAACCTTGTGAAAGCCGAAAAAGACAAAATGTCGAAATATTTAGACCTGGCACATGAGGTTACTCGCATGTGGGATGTGGATTCAACAATCATTGTTCCGATAGTTATTTCTGCCCATGGTTTGATACCACTGAGCCTCGACCAACACCTCAAGAGGCTCTCGGTTGGTGTTTGGGTCAAGAGCCAGATGCAGAAGGCAGTATTACTGGATACGGCACGAATTGTGAGGAGGTTCCTCACTCTGGGGTCCTAACCGCCGGTGGCTTGGGTCCTGAGCCTCGCCATCGGAGGGAAATATTTTTATATTTTTAAATGTATTTTTTTTATAACAGTATATTTAAAAATGTAAAAAAAAACTTTTAAAATAAAGGGTACTGAACATTGGGAATAATAATTAAAACCTAATCGTGATAGAATCCGTAAGAATAGTTTTATTTCAATCTATAGCTTACACAAACATTTGTCTCGTTACGGGAATCGAACCCAAGGTCTCTCGCTTCACAGACGGCTACGCGCCCGCTTTGCCACGGAGGCCGGCGAATATATCATTAGCTGCTAGTACGAGTTGTGACTGTTCCCGAAAATGATAATATCCATACATGTGACTAGCAGCGCTTTTTAACAATGAATGTACGGTGAAAACGAAAAATACCCACGTTTACGAGAAGTGTCAAAACTCGAAACTCTTATTAGGGGTATCGATTAATCAGGACGTGACCGTCTCTTTCTGAAGTACAGCGATGTTGTTGCGTTGTTGTTTAGCGAGCATTGTATCTTTATCTTCACTTGTCCTTATAGTGGGGTCATCGCAACACACATTTTCAAGCATTGTGTAGAGAGGATTCGGCTTAGAATTTACGACCGACTGCTCATATGATGCTAATCCTCTTTAGGGGCTCCACTTCCAGAGAAAGTTTATTAGAAAACTTACATAGTTGTCAGGGTCTGGAACTTGAACCCAGGATCTCCCGATTAGCCTATAAATGCAGCACTAGAAGATATATTTAATTATGTAGTGAATATTCAAATATTTTACACCGTGGTTCAAAGTATATCTAATATATTGATTAGTACAGAGCCACGCTGTAAACAGTTACGTCTACAGCACGAATGGGCCGGCTCGACCGGTTTGATACCACTGTCTCACAGAAAACCGACGTAAAGTGGCAGCTTGCTGTTGCATTTCGTTCGGTGATTGCGATTTCCGGCGGCCTAATTCCCCGCCTCTCATTCCCAATCCCTTTTCCCTCTCGTCACATTCCCTACTTTTAGGTTCGCAACGCACCCATGATTATTTTTGTGTTTCGGGTATCTATGGGCGATGGAGATCACTTACCATCAGGTGGCCCATCTGCTCGTTTGCCAGTCTCTGTCATAAAAAAATATATATATGAAACATCACAACGGCGCTTTCAACGCCATAATTTTCTATAACGTGCTCAGACAGGATTCGTCATACAAAATTAAATATCATTACGATGTTATCTTTCACTTACGAAAAGTAGTAATTATGTATGGGTTTATTACATGAGCTTATGGTAGACGGTCATTGACCCTGGCTTTACGCGATCGGGGGAAATCCTAGCCCAGCCGTGCGTAACCACACCTGGTAAAAAAGACACTCTGAAAAGTTGCCAAGACCGATCACTTTTTATATTGTAACGATCTGTAGATTATATGCAAACGAACCTATAATTATAGATGTTCAGTTAAAATTGTACTTTTTTATTTGGGCATCTAATTTTATTAATAGGTCAAAATAAAATAAATATGCCAGGTACCAGCTGTAGGATACATATCTATATTTTCATTTAGGTGACTAAGTAGGTAATATAATTATTTATTTAATGAAATAAGTAAGAAAGAATGAAGCATTTATTGGCAATTAGTTGAGTGGTTCAATAGTAAATATATAATTATTATTTTATTTCTCTAGGTCCTATGTCGCGCATGATAGTAAAAGAAGCAAAATAAATACATTTTACATATAAAATATACGTTTTTATAGGATATCCCGTTTGTAGGCGGCACATATATATGTTACATAAGCTTCTCGGCCACCGGTGGCCGAGCCGCCCGTCACTATTTAACTCAAGTAATAGTGGTTACTTGATTATAAATACGACTGTTATACTTTATTCTGACGGAATTCAAACTTGCAAATTGCAAAGTTATATTGAATTTTTCAGTATCAGCCCGGAGTCTGGAATATGTGCCCGATATGGCGATAGGCTCCCCCTATCATATCTGGGACGAAACTAAGCTCGGTGAAATGTGGGTGTTCTAGTTTGCTAGTGCGCCTCTGCCTACCTCTTCGGGGATACAGGCGTGAGTTTATGTTATGGGGCATTTCACGTCAAGCGGGCAACGAAAAAAAAGTGAGGTTCTGAAATTCGTTCATATTTTGCTTATTTATACTTCTAGAGGGTATGAACGTGTACACAAAATATTTTTTTTATAAAAGGTCTAATTGTCAAATTATGGCCTTCTAAAATATTGACCTCACCGGTGTAAGGGTTCCTTTGGGAGGTATTTTGGGTATTGAAGTAATTTATAATAAAATAACAAATGTAGTGTTTTGGGTAGTAAATTTAATGGACTTTTTGATTTTTTGAACCGATTCGAAATTTAAATTTTTTCTCTTGTGCTAAACCGGAAGTAAAGATTTCAAAATGAAATTTTAATAGTTTGGGCAACAACATTTTTATTATTTTTTATTCGAAAATAAAGCTTGACATACACAGATTCTACCATAAAAATTGTAAATGGGGTGCTACATTAGTTTAGGAATTATATCAATTCGAGTACGTACATGTCGTACTGGTCGAGGTACCTGACGCTTGCTAAAGTCGGCTATTTTGCGTAAAAAAAAATACACACAGTAAAATTGCTTTGAAGTCACCTTTTTATGCATGATTACAATATTTACAGTTAATTTTATATTGATAACAGACTGATCCTGAAAGAGGATAATGTTTTTCGAGTATAGGTTTGTATTTATGTATGTCAATTTCTTTCGCACGCTCTTCAGCCCAAACGGCTTGAAGAATTTTAACATATGAGATGTCATTTCATTCGCCTCAGAAGTGGGAGTAAAATAAGATATAATAAAATTTTGATAGTGTTGCTATCTGACAAAAAGTGTTGCGAGTTTACAATAACGATATAATAATAAAAAAAATCTTTTTTATTCTCCTTTCCCATTTTATGCGCAGGCGCAACAACTGAATATTACATACTATATTACTCCCATTACTTAGACACATGAAATGACATCTCATATGTTAAAATCCGTCAAGCCGTTTGGGATGTAGAGCGTGCGAAAGAAATTGACATACATAAATACAAACCTATACTCGAAAAACATTATCCTCTTTCAGGATCAGTCGGTTATCAATATAAAATTAACTGTAAATATTATAATCATACATATAAAGGTGACTTTAAAGCAATTTTACTGTGTGCATTCTTTTTTACGCAAAATAGCCGACTTTAACAAGCGTCAGGTACCTCGATCAGTACGACATATACATACTCAAATTGATATAAATCCTAAATGAATGTAGCGCCCATTTTATAATTTTTATGGTAGAATCTGTGTATGTCAAGCTTTATTTTCGAATAAAAAACAATAAAAATGTTGTTGCCCAAACTATTAAAATTTCGTTTTGAAATCTTTACTTCCGGTTTAGCACAAGAGAAAAAATTAAAATTTCGAATCGGTTCAAAAAATCAAAAAGTCCATTAAATTTACTACACAAAACACTACGTTTGTTATTTTATTATAAATTACTTCAATACGCAAAATACCTCCCAAAGGAACCCTTACACCGGTGAGGTCAATATTTTAGAAGTCCATAATTTGACAATTAGACCATTTATAAAAAAAATATTTTGTGTACACGTTCATACCCTCTAGAAGTATAAATAAGTAAAATATGAACGAATTTCAGAACCTCACTTTTTTTTTCGTTGTCCGCTTGACGTGAAATGCCCCTTATGTTATTTCATACTTACCTACCTTTCTTTCTACCTACCTGCCTTTATCCCACCTTAACGTGGGGTCGGTGCAACACACATTTTTTGCAGGAAGGATTTGGCTTAGTTTTTACGATCGGCTACCTGGCTTACGTCAACCCTCATCTAAGGGATCCAGTCCCGGGAAAATAGTGTTAGAAAAACACCACACCCGACCTGGGAATCGAACCCAGGATCTCCCGGTCCACAGCCCATATACCTCTACACTGCCACTAGACCACTGAATTTCGATTATAAGAATAAACATTATAAATTAGCTCATGATTCATTCTAAGTAATGTGGAACCCTAACATGAGTAGAACAGTTTGTTGTTGACTTCCTTAATGTGACTTAAATTATTGTGCCGTAAGGCTGGCACAGAAGGTACCTACCAGATTATTCAGGTGTCATCTAAAGACTAGTGCACACATAACCTATGATTATTAAGAAGATATGTGTAGTCCAGAATGAGTAGTTTTAAGGGTTACTCGTGTGTAAAGCTAAGGCTCACAGTTATGATCCTTGTGTTATTGGTAACAGGAGCTAAGACCTACTAATGGTCTCACAATACCCAGACACGAAACAAATATGTGGCTTAGAAACATCTATATATGTAAATAAATAGAAAAAAACTTATTATTTAAAAATATTCAGTTTTGACACTATTATACATTGGGTTCAGAAGGCGAGGCAGGCCGCAGGAATAAGCGGTGTACCAGTGACCACTTTTTGTGAATAATAATTTGATTTTTTTTTACATATAAGCAATTTTGATAAATTATTGATAAAGTTATACAGAAATGTTATGATATATAAAAATAATCACAAGTTTAAGAACTTAACTGACGGACTTTCAATTTACCGATCGTGACCTAATTTATATGGGACCGCCCTTGAAATAAGCTCTATCGAACCCAAAAAGAATTTTGAAAATCGGTCCACATTTGGCGGAGATATCGAGTAACATACATAAAAAAAAACTACGAATTGAGGACCTCCTCCTTTTTGGGAAGTCGCCCGAAAAAAACAATAAGTGGTTATCATGATTAGTTTTTAGTTTAAAATTAACAATTACGTACGCACCGCGCCGCTTCCATCCCGGTGTGAATTGGCCCGTAGTATGCCGCAGCCAATGTCCTTACAAACAAAGATCCACGTGTTCGACAAAATTAAATATGTATGTTATTGTACTGACTATTGATGAAACGACCTTTAATATTGGTTAATCTAAAAAAATATGCCTATTTGCTTACCAGACCAGTTACAATTCGTGTACGAGACGAGTTTGAGTACCTCACTGTAATGGTTGGGGCACACAGTACAGGTTACTGAGTTGACAAGAAACTGTAACTGCCATCTACTATTACTTACTAGCTCGACGCCTCTGAGACACATGACCCACAAGAGGAAGTAGACTATTTAGGAGACATGACGAGTGACTACTCCAGACCAACCAAGGCGGTTTACCTAATAACCAATTGTTTATCAGTGGTCGCTAGTTTTTTTGGACTGCACTGCGCTTACCATCAGGTGCAGTGTAGTCACTGCAGTGCACGGTTAAAAACATACATAAACAACATAAGCTCACGCCTGTATCCCCGAAGGGGTAGGCAGAGGCGCACTAGCGAACTAGTACACCCACGTATCGCCGAGCTTAGTTCCGTCCCAGATGTGATAGGGGGCGAGCCTATCGCCATATCGGGCATAAATTCCAGACTCCGGGCTGATATGGGAAAAACCAATATCACTTTGCCCGACCCGGGGATCGAAGCCGAGACCTCAGAACCGTAGTCGTACCGAAATACCACCACGCCACCGAGGCAGTCACGGTAAAAAAAAAATTATATTTAATTCGAAAAATGTGTTGGTCACACAAACATTTGTCAAGGTACAGGGATCGAACCGCGGCCTCTAGCTTCATAGCCAGCCACTCGTCCGCTGCGCCACGGAGTGGCACTACTGTAACTCGTACGAGCGACTCGTGCACTAGCTCACATCGTGTAAACTAAGCATTAGTTCAAACAGTCCCCGTTTACTTCCAATTTGTGTAATTCATCATGACGTGCTAAAGTTCCAACACGAAATGGTGTTATCGTATTTAATATTATAAATAAAAGTTTAGACGTTTGTGGGTTTGTAAATTTGCATGTTTGTTAATCACATCTTAACGAGTGAATAAAATAGATTTTTAGCACACTGATTTTGACTGCACTGCACCAGATCAAATACACACATCTACAGAAGCTCATACTTGTATCCCTGACGGTGTAGGCAGAGGCGCACTAGTTAACTAGACCATTCACATTTCGCCGTGCTTATTTTCGTCCCAGATTAAATAGTGGGCGAGCGTAATATCGCCATATCGGTCACAAATTCTAAACTCGGCTTGATACTAAATTGAAAACTTAACATCACTTTGCCCGATCCAGAGATCGAACCGGGACCTCAGGACGATAGTCGTACTGAAATAAAACTACGCCACCGAGGCAGTCTGATCAAATCTGATCCAAAAAGGTTTGATGTAAAAGAGATAAGATAACGTTTCTTCGGCTGCTTATTTAGGATCTTAGTTATATCTTTTAAACCCTCCGAGGGGTTTGGCGTCAAGTAGGCACCCGGTCTTACAAAATAAAACCGAATCATTTCTGCAATATGTTAGAAAATGTGTTTTAACACCACATTAAAATGGGTCTCAGGTAGAAAAAGGAGACTATCCTAGATAACTATGTACGCAGACGGAGCCACGCGTGAAACTTGGTTCAACCTAAATAAATCGCGTTTCGTCTTTTTATTTTTTGTTAGTGGTGCTACTTAACGATACGTTTTAGGCTGTATAAACCGTGGGTAATTCCATGACGTGACGTGCGTTGTGGCTTTCATTTCTAGCACTAATTACGCAGGTTCTTAGTAAAAGTTTTTATATCGTTCTTTTGTACATTTAGGATAACGCGTTTGTAACATTTTTTAACGGTGCTGCATTCCGTTATTGTAAAATAAACACAGCTCTTATGCAATTGGTTACAATTTTTTAAAGAATATTTGTTTTAATTAAATATTTTCTCATTAGTAGAGAAGGCCCGTGCCCAGCAGTGGGACAGTAATTATACAGAGCTAATATTATATTATTTTATTTAAATACACATATTATTTTTAATATTTTGGTACTGCATTCGCGCTGAAAACAAACTACACTAAGAGATTAACAGAATGCTATGTATCCACCCCATTAATGTTTAGTGTAGTTACCACGAACGTATAAAAAAGAGGACACCGTCTCGCCTATTATTAAACGGACGACGCGACGCCACAGACAAGCTACGCACACAAACGTGCCTCTACAAAAGTGCACTAAGCTACGCACACACTCAGCCACCGCCATTACGTGTCGATAGATCGGCAGAAAACTATACTTCACTTTCAATGTTTCCAGCGCTCCGTCCTCTTTTTTCTAATTCCGTGGTAATGACATTAGCCCTTAGAAAACAGTTGCATTTTTTGCGTTCATTTCTCGGACTATAAGCAGTTAAGTCAATAACACCACTAAAAGTGTTACCTATTAATTATATTCAAAGAAATATCGTGACCTAGTTTTATAACGTTAATAAATTTGATAGTTTTATTGCTTTTTTTTTGCTATCAGCAATATTACATGGTATAGTAAAGTTTATAGCGGTTAGCGAGGGTTGTCTGCTCACTGAGGTACGTGTAGCGAATATCTAGTCGACCCGGCGGAGAGCTTGCTTCGGAATTTGTCTGGTGTCGGTTACGTAAAGGCAACGGCGCACCCGATTGATCAACCCTAAATTAGTGGGTGCGGGGGGACATGCGGCGCGCGGAGGGTTACGGCAAACTAGGTTGGCCGCGGAAGCACACTAACCCCTAGAAAACTAGGGGTGCGAAACTCCACCCACTTTTCTGGTCACGGGAGCACAGCGATTGGTCCGTTCGCCTCGCCCCTCACCCAGATTACAATCGGTGGGGTGCGCTCATAGAAATAGTGCTATGTGCCCCTCTATATATACTTATGTATAAGTATATAATATATTGGCAGACCCCAAATCGTGACATTGAAAACTTGCTTTACTGTCACTACTGTTGTCCCGATTCTATGAGCTTTACAAACAATTTAGTAAGAATAACAATGAGCTGGGTAACGGTCTATCAAGTTTGTAATAAAAAAAATCGTGCGCGCATGTGTCACGATAGTATGGTGTACTACTACATACATACTATACTAATTTAAATACAAATTATAGTAAAAAAAAAACAAGCGAATAAAGGTCGATCACAATATGTTTCGTATGAATTTACCTATTTTTACAAATCTATGTACTTAATATACTTATTAACTTACTTATAGTTAAAAAATCTCTCTTAGTTTTTTCCAAGTAATATGAATTTTACACCCATAGAGAAAACTCCTACTTTTCGTCGAGCTATGATGTAATAGGAGTGAGCTCGCTTCACCTGATCCGGAAATCGAACCCAATACAGGACAGGACAGTTGTCGTACGTACTACGCCAACGAGGCAGTCATTTGAATTTTATTGATTATTTTTAATATAGTGTATTATAGTCACAGTCGCCTTCTCGGTCTAGTAATAGCATATATGGGCTGTGGACTCGTAGGTCCTGGATTCGATTCCCGGGTCGGGCAAACGGAATTGTCTAATTTAATTTGCCTGGGACTGGGTCCCTCTAATGGGATGACGTCAATAAACCGGACGTAAAAACTAAGCCAAATCCTTTCTGCAACATGCTTGAAAAAGTGTTCTGTGCCAACCCGCTTTAAGATGGGATAAGGGACGGCAGACAAAAAGAATACTACCGTATCATATGTGTGGAAGAAATATATATATAAAACATGTCTAGTATGCCGAACTATTTAGCAGCGTGCTATAAATAACTAGCAATAATTGGCATGTTAAAGGGTTAGCAATTTGTCTTAACTACTCTTAACAATTACAAAGAATGTAGGGGTAATCATGTAATAAAGACTCTGGGTACGTTTACACCCCTCATTTTTATTCTAAACGAGCTTAATTACAACGGTCGACCGAGTAATACAGGTAAAAAATATTTGCTAAAGATAATGACACAATTATTATCTTAGTTGCACGGTCGCGCCATAATAGAGTTGAATGTCATTTACGCGTAAGTCGTAACAAATGTTTATTCAAATAGGTACTAGTTATTGTATTTTTTGGTTGTAATTAAAATCTGATAATCAATTAATTAATAGCTAAAGACCGAGCTCAATGGTGTGCATTAGGAGAGGCCTATGTTCAGTAGTGGACGAGTATAGGCTGATGAATTAAAATCTGCCACAAATATAGATGGTATGTAGGTATACGTGATAATCACAAGTTTAAAAACTTACCGACCGAAAAGGACTGACTTCAAAACGCATCTGATCGATCGAAAACTAAAATAATCTTGAAAATCGGTCCACATTTGGCGGAGATATCGTGTAAAATAAAAAAAATACAGACGAATTGAGGATCTTGTCCTTTTTTTGAAGTCGGTCAAAAATTAGATGTTCAGCAATTTCGAAATCGAACTAAAATCGTGTTAACGCCGAGATCACAATTTATTCGACCTTGACCAACATGGACCATCCTTGGACCAAGCTCTACATAAAAATCTTGAAAATTGGTCCACCATTGGTCGAATATATCGTGTAACATTTATAATAAATACCAATGAAATGATTTACACTTCCTTTTTGAATTGGTTAAAAATTGCAGACGATTCTAATCGAGATATTATCGTCTACGCTCTATTGTAGATTGTTTCATAGACAAGCCACAGACTGTGCAAGTAGGGCATCATGTCTAGAAAATGTTTCGTGCTATTATGACTTTGAACTTTTTTTTATTGATTTCATAGCACGGAGTGTGCAGTCTGTGGCAAATAAGGCACTGGCCCTCTTACATCTGGGACGGAATTAGGGTTAGCGGAATGTGGGTATATTATTATAGTCCGCCTATCGGGCCCTGTAGGGGATATAATCGTGATATTTAAGTAAGAAATATTTACTCGATATAAATATTTATTCATATTAGAGTAAAATAAAGGCTGGTGGAATAAAATTGTATTAGATTTAATAAACGATCAATAAATAAATATAAGCCGTTATGGTTAAAAATCTTTGTCGCCGTGGTCTAGTGGCAGTATATATGGGTTGTGGACCGGGAGGTCCTGGGTTCGATTTCCAGGTCGGGTGTGGTGTTTTTCTAACACTATTTTCCCGGGACGGAATCCCCCAGATGTGGGTTGACATCAGGCGGGCATCTGGTCGAAAAAACAAAGACAAATCTTTACTGCAGCATGCTTGGAAAATTGTGTTGCGCTGACCCCACATTAAGGTGGGATAAGGGCAGGTAAAAATAAATAAAAAAATAAAGTTTTTTTTCTACAGTGGTTCAAGTAGAGTAGTAGGGCAATATGCAAACAACATTCGCAGTTTAAATGTATCTAATTTGTTGGTGGTGTTATTAAACACCAACTTAGTGTTCTGGCTAAGTTTCAGACCAAGGATGTACGAAACGTTAAGACAGATACTGTATAAGTGCAAATAAAAAAAAATATATATGTCACCATCATCATCATCATCATCAGCCACAGGCCGTTCACTGCTGGACATAGGCCTCCCCAAAGATTTCCAGGCCGACCTGTTGGAACTGGCCTGCATCTAGCGACTTCCTGCGACCATTATCAGGTCGTCTGTCCACTATGATGTTAGCTTATTAATAGAGTCTTTTGAGACTACATCATCACAGACAACTAGGCATAGTAATATAAGTTTCATCAAAAAAAAATCTAGATCATAAGAGAGACTCGCAGCGCCATTATTAATCTAGCCTAAACACCTTATCTCAATTTATCCTACAGCTCACTCCTGTCTTTAAATCAAGATTTGGGATAAATAGAGATTTATTGCGTAGCGGCAAGTGGTCCTAAGTCATGTTTTAATGTTGCATTAATAATAATATTTGTTACCATTTTCTGTAATGGTTTATTAAATAAAAATATATATATTAATTCTCAAGAGCTCATATAGAGGTATATGCATATATAAAATGCATATTTAAAACTAACAATTAAAAATGTATAGTATGGTTTGGCATTTACTTAGTATTTAAAGTTTTAAAATGTAGATAATAATATTAGACAGGAATATATTTGATAATAAAAAAAAATCTTGTGTTGATTTTCTTGCTAGCCAACATTTATGAATATATCAGGGTCATCTTCTTGAGTTCAAGGATAAAACATTGTTTTACAATTATTTTTAAAATATTCAGCAGCTTATGCAAAAACGGCATATTATATTTTATAATGGTATCCTGTGCATAGTGCTAGGCTGTTAAAACGAGGATTTAAATCTCTATAATTTAGATCTTATTTCTCAATTTAAAAATAAATAGTTATGTGTGAAGTGGATTATTTGTACGGTAAGTGAGAGATAAGTTAGAGCAAAGTTAAGTTTAAGCTTTAAGTTGAGTTTAAGTGCGTTCTATCATAAACACCCTTAAATTCATTGAAATAAATTTTGTGCCAACTTCAAAAGGAGGAGATTCTCAATTCGTTGGTTATTTTATGTATGTTACTTGATATCCGGCAAACAGGACCTATTTTCAACATTATTTTTTGTTTGATAAAGCTTACGTCAATCGTTTTCCTATAAAGTGATCAAAATCTGTGGCCCGAGTAGGAATATTTTTGACAATCGAATTCGTACCGAGCTCGCTGTGCATTTAGCTCGACCATGAGTTTTTTGGCATTTTACGCTAGCGACTACGTAAACTATTGTATGACAAACACCGTAACGCCTCTAGAGGTCATGTGGGGAATTGACGTTTTTCATACAAATTATTTCATGTAGTCACTTTTGTGAAATGTCATAAAATCGTGGTTGAGCTACTGGTCACATGTGGCTAATATTTAATATTCCATACAAACGTCATCACCGTGCATCGAGCTCGATTCGATTGTCAAAAATGTTCCTGCTCGGGCCTCTGGTTATTTTTTAAAGTTTTTTTTTATATTGATTGTCTGTCGACAATAAAAAATAATTTTAGCCCTGTAATATTACTGTTCCACTGCTGGGCACGGGCCTCCTCTACCTAATGAGAGGGGTTAGCCCTTAGTCTACCACGCTGACCTAATGCGGGTTGGTCTGTTGACAATATTTATCGAAAATTGTCTTATCCATAGAAATGTAGTCTGCCGCTCCCGACATTGGTACTCGCAGCAGCCGCGAGCTAGCCAACTTCGCCTGAATGAAACTCGCGTCGAAACTTTCATTTTCCATACGAGTCGCTCACATGTTCGCAGCTTTGCATTTTGTTTCCCGCTTTTTCACTCGTGACGTCACACGATTCATGAGAGCGCAGTTTTAATGCAATATTCATACAATGTCTAAGCAAATTATTCTATTAAGTTCAAGTTTACCATCCCATCCTGTGGCTGTTGGTCTGGTGTCAACGTATATGGGTCTTGAAGGAAGGTACAGGGTTCGATTTTAAAACCCCATTGGTACGGGAATGGATCCCCCAGAAGGGGGTTGACCTCAAGCAGGCAGCCGGTTGTAAAAACTAAGCCAAATCTTTCTTTCAAAGACTTTTTGCGCCGACCCCACATTGAGGTGGGATAAGGGCAACTAGACGGAGATAACTTACCATCAACTGAACCACTCATCATCATCATCATCATCCACAGAAGTCCACTGCTGGACATAGGCCTCCCCTATAGATTTCCAGATCGACCTGTTGGAAGCAGCCTGCATCCAGAGACTTCCTGCGATCTTTATCAGGTCGTCTGTCCAACTTGCTCGTTTACTAAAAAAATATATGTACAGTTACATACATACAAATACAAAGATTAACGCCTGTGTCTCCAAAGGGGTAGACCGAGATGAACCAGCGAACTAGAACACCCATATTTTACCGAGCTCATTTTCATTCCAGATCTGCTAGGGAGCGAATCTATCGTCATAAATATTTTTTTCGACCTGCCCTTATCCCACCTTAATATGGGGTCGGCGCAACACACTTTTTCAAGCATGTTGCAGAGAGGATTTGGTTTGTTTTTACGACCGGCCGCCTGTCTGACGTCATCCTCCTATAAGGGATCCAGTCCCGGGCAAATTAAATTGGAAAATTTGATTTGCCCGACCTGGGAATTGAACCCAGGACTTCTTGGTCCTCAGCCCATACATGCTGCCGCTATACCAAGGAGGCGTCATAAATAATATAAATATTAAATATAAAATAAAATAAATATCGTCACACCGGCCATAAATCTCGGACTCCGGGTTGATACTGGGTAGAAAAACTCACTATCACTTCACCTGAAAACAGCATCGAACCCGAGACTTCAGGTCGGTAGTCGTATCGCGCACGCTATACAACTATGCCACCGAAGCAGTCAGATACAATAAAATTATATTTATCAATTAACTTAATATCAACAAAAATAAACTGAGCTTTAAAACCACTTTTATGTTTTTTTGAATCAACCTTTTGTTACGTTAGTCTAATCTTTTATCACTTATTACTCCAAATAACAAAAATCGCAAGGTCTTCCTCGTCATGGACAGACAGATAAACCCAGTTCACAAGGACAAGTTGATTACAGTGCAAGGTGAGTTATCAGTTTGCACTTTAGGCTGCGGACACGAACTCAGCGGGAGCGGAGTGGCGGCGGCGGCGCGGGGAGCGGCGTGGTATTGTACCGCTAGACCGGTCGTATGACGCCTTCCGCGCCGCTGCCTTCGAGGCCAGTTCCATTTAAATCTATGCAGTGTACGCGCCACTCTCCGCGCCGCTGTCGCCACCACTCCAAGCCCGCTGAGTTCGTGTCAGCGGCCGTACAGGCGCATCCACTAGTATTATGATACGACAAAATAAAACTTAAATTCCTATGCGACATCAAAACTTAATCTGTACAACTACTCTTATCCCACTTTTATGTGGGATTGGCACAACATAATTTTTCAAGAATGTTGCAGAAAGGATTTGACTTTTTTTTACGTTAACCATTGAGATACAGCCTGTGATACTTGTTTAAATAATTGAAGGTTATTTAAATGTAAAAAAATGGCCTAGTAAGGAGTGATACAAGCAACTGTGACAACACACGTCACATCTACAATGGTAAATACATGCTGTAGAGTGTTGATAACTTGACTGAATGCTAATTTGACCGGGTTATTAGTTATTACCATTGTTTTATCGGTAATACTGATGAAGTGAACTGAAGTGGCGGCTTGCTGTTGTTTTTTGTGTGGGGGGTGACATTTTCGGTAGCCCAGTTACTTCCTTCCCAATTTAATTTCTTTAAGGTTAGCAAAAAATACATACATAATAAAAAAATCTTTATACTTAAAGGATCTCCATATATTTGATACTGGCTGTTGCCCGCGTTTTCTTTCGCGTGGTATTTGGTGGAGGATAGTATTATAAAATTAGGAACTACTGACTACTGAGAAATGAAAAGGTTATAAAATAAATAATAAAATAATAATATTAGCCCTGTAATATTACTGTCCCACTGCTGGGCACGGGCCTCCTCTACTAATGAGAGGGGTTAGGCCTTAGTCTACCACGCTGGCCTAATGCGGGTTGGTAGACTTCACATACCTTCGAAATTCCTGTGAAGAAATTCTCGGGTATGCAGGTTTCCTCACGATGTTTTCCTTCACCGTTATAGCAAGCGATATTTCACAATGAAAATACACATAACATAGAAAAGTCAGAGGTGTATGCTCCATTTTGGGGTTGGTCTCGAACCTCCGACACTTGTCTCGGCAGTCCGTACCATTCCCAACTGAGCTATCGCTGCTATTATATAAACTAGTATTAATATATTTTGTTTAAAATCGTTTCCTTGGTCTAGTGGCAGTATGTATAGACTGTGATCCAGAAGGTCCTGGATTCGACTCCCAGATCGAGCACGGTAATTATCAAATACTATATGTCCGGGACTACATCCCCCGGTGGGGCGTTGCCGTCAACCAGGCAGCCAGTTGTAAAAAATAAGCAAAATCATTTCTGCAACATGCTTAAAAAACTTTATCTACATTAAGGTAGGGTAAGAGCGAGTAGAAAGAAAGAAAATATGTTATTAGAAATATAAAAATTTCAATGCAACTAAATTCCAACAAGAAGAAATTGCCTTCGGAATCAATATGTTTGTATTAATTATGAAGGCAATTGTCTGTAAAGAAAGGCAGATACAGATGGTTGAAACGAAGGCCTGTTTTGTTTGGACAACACTGTAGTGTACGCTCTATTATGGATCTACGACATTGTACAGATAATTTCGCGAACGCAGGTGTCACGATGTTCTTATCGTGTTCGGTGGCTATTTTAGTGACTGACAACTTATATTCGTTGATAACACGTAACCATCTATTTTGCTATACAGGATGTTGCGGATAGTAGGTACCATTAATAATTCTGCATAAAGAAAGAATGATTTAAACCGTAATCAACATCATTCAGCGACAGGACGTCCACTGCTAAAATGTCCGTTATGGTAAAAGTTAAAAAATAAAAACTAAAAAAAAATATTTTTTTAATCAATTATTAACCATGGGCATTTTAAAATCGTAATGCGACCTGTAAATCGTCGAAACCAGTATAAGAATGGTTTTGTGTATGATAAAAATAATTAATTAAATAAATAAATAAATAAAATAAAAATGTTTATTGGTCACGTAGGCAAATCAAATGCACTTATGACAGGTCACAACAAGGTCTAGATACATTTATATAATAATAATCATGTTACAACACTATCAATTTAGAAAACAAGCAGGCAGGTATGGACACAAATCAAGGATGGGGCTTAGATAAATGGTTGTGATTTGTAGGAAAGGGAACGAACGGGATATGGCAGGAATGCTAGCAGGGAATTGACGGGAAAATAAAATAGGAAGCTTGTAGGATTTGACTGGAAATGTGAGTAAGGAAAATCACGCCGTGGACTATAATTACCCGGTTTGCAAATGTATAGAGACTGACCTAATGTGCAAAGTCAATTTTTTGACACAAATTCAAGTTTCCATTATTAAAAAACTCCATTCAAGTGTAATTATTATTGATATTTTTTTTTAAACACCCGTATAACTTAGCATCCTTTTTTTCAACGTGTGGTGGAAAAAAATCTACAAATGGAAGTATTTGTTTCACCTTAAAATGACATTATTGTAGTATTGCAGTTTTTAACTATGTCCAATAATGTTTAATATTTAATAACAGCGCGTGCCATTTCATTTTAAGATCTCTAACGTTCAGTGACCTAATGGCAAACTTGCCAAAGCTTGGTAGGTGACGAAAACAACGCAGAAAGTGACTTGATAGACACCTTTCTCTAAATTCAGCTTGCACCTGTGCATAAGATAGCCAACTTTATGCACTATGCAGTCATATAATATACATATGTAAACTGTGAAACGGAAATTAAATATCTGCATTTGACACATCATAAAAGATATCTATGCACTAGTATTTAAAATATAATCAAGATATGCACTTTCTCTCATATATATTTTCTCTTTTTTATAGCAGAAAATGGCAAACAAGCATATGGGTCACCTGATGGTAAGTGACCTCCACAGACCATAGATACCCAAGACACAAAAAGACTCATAAGTGCGTTGCCAACCCAAAAGGAGTGAAATAGTGATTGGGAAAGGGAGAGGGGTAATTGGGCCACCGGAAATCTCACTAACTGAATAAAACGCGACAGCGAGCTGCCACTTTACGTCGGTTTTCTGTGAGACAGTGGTATCAAACCGGTCGAGCCGGCCCATTCGTGTTGTAGATGTAACTGTCTACAGCGTGGCTCTAAGACTCAAAAACGATATACTGATATGAGATATACTGTGTAATAAATAATTGGAATCAACAATTAGGCCTTAAAATAAAAAAAAAATTACGAATTTTATCGCGATTTGTTTTTAGTCCTGACTTTTCGAAAGAATTTAGCGACGTTTGCGTGAAAAATAACTTTATTTCAGTGTGTAGTATTGGCATAAATACGAGAAAATATTGCGTACATAGGCCTTGATCTGGAAGTAATTGTGTAAATAAAAAGATGTTTTACGTTAACGCGTCTCTGTAAAAGTGATACTAAAATGCATGTGAATTAGGCTTTGCAGACGTCGGGACAGACGGAAAGCCATTTAACAAAAGAAGTCATACGAACAAGTCTAGTCGGTTTTAGGAATTCGCGCTAATGCGTCTGGCGTCCCACTTGAATACATTGGCCGTCGAACGTTCTAAAATTATTTAATAATACAGTCTAACCTTAGGTAGTCTGATGTTCGGTGCAAAGCCTGTATTCTATAAGCTCACGATAATATTATTATTAATTATAAAATATAATATAATTAAAATATATAAATTATAGGCCTATGTTCAGCAGTGGACATCCTATGGCTGATGATGATGATGATGATGATGAAATTATAATTATTATAAAATTATTTTGGTCTAGTGGTCTAGTGGGCTCTGCACCGGAAGGTCCTGGGTTCGATTAACAAGTCGGCCAAAGTGAATTTTCTAATCTAATTTGCCCGGGACTAGATCCCTCACATAGGTGACGTGAAGCAGGCAGCCGGTCGTAAAAACTAAGCCAAATCCTTTCTGCAACATGCTTGAAAAAGTGTGTTGCGCCGACCCCACATTAAGGTGGTATAAGGGCAGGTAGAAAGAAAGATAAAATTATTTATTTAATAGTTTGATTTTTTTTTAAATATCCAAATATTGATAAACAAATTATCCCTACCTTTTCGGGGATAAAGGCGTGAGCTTATGTTATGTTAATAAAACAATTGTATAATTTATAACTTTCTAATCATTTTTGGAAATATTTAATATTGTATTATTTATGTTACACGTATAAATGATACGTATTACAATAAGCACGTACATATATACGCAAAACATTTTCATTGTAAAAATTCGATTCACTCACTCCAGATATAAATAAATATTAATAACACACATCTATTCCATCATTTGATCGAACATCTCACAGGCAAGTATGATATAATAATATTTGAGCATTCGATGCAGTTTATAAACTCGAGCTTTTAAATTCTTTTTTTACTTAATAGCTGTTGCCTTACAGACGTCGAAATAGAGTTCGTTGACCAGCAAAGATAGTCTGGCCTTGTGTCTATAGTGTCTAGAATGCGTCTATAAATTGCAGACTTTTCATAGTTTACACGTAACTCTTATACTTATATACATCGCGATGTATCTTATACATTTGTAAATGATTGCTTTGTTATCAAATAAACTATATGTACTTTTAAACGTAAATATCCTAAATGTGATTCATCATGAAGCAATTCAAAGCGTAGTGGAGAAACATTAGATTCGTCACGTAGATTTTATGCTTTTTATAGGCAAGTACCTATCAGAGAGTTTTCCTCAATATGTCATTGACTTCTCGTTTGCCTGTAATCAGATCCTAATTCTGATAACTGTTTTCCCACGCCGACATCAAGTCGATAGGATATAGATTAATAGACATTTAACTTGATTTTTTGTGAAAGATGAGTTCGGCAGAGTAGTTTTTTTCCGATTGTATTGTTGGAAATGTAGACATTTCGATTGTATGCCCCTTACTTATAAAAATATTTAAGCGCTGCTTATCTTTATACCATAGGTTGTCCCTTCCATTTTTAAACAATGTAACACAAGGAAAAAAGTGACAGGTTATTCTTAACCATTTGCTCAGCTAAAAATGCTGTTTTAAGTAAGGCCCTATATGAATAAACAACATTAGGTCGGTCTCGAAACCAAGAACCAATGTTCGACAGCGGACGTCCTGTGGCTGATGATGAAGATTATTAGTCTCAAAGTATATTGCATTTTTTTGTTTTCATAAATTTATTGTCAATTTGGTTTTGTCATAACATAAGCTCACGCCTGTATCCCCGAAGGGGTAGGCAGAGACGTACTAGTGAACTAGAACACCCACATTTCGCCGAGCTTAGTTCCGTCCCAGATGTGATAGGGGGCGAGCCTATCGCCATATCGGGCACAAATTCCAGACTCCGGGCTGATATGGAAAAATCCAATATCACTTTGCCCGACCCAGGGATCGAACCCGAGACCTCAGAACCGTAGTCGTAGTAAACAACATTAGGTCGGGCTCGAAACCAAGAACCTCTATTCGACAGCGGATGTCCTGTGGCTGATGATGAAGGTTATTAATAAATCATCATCATCGTCATCATCATCAGCCATAGGACGTCCACTGCTGAACATAGGCCTCCCCAAAGATTTCCAGATTGACCTAATATTATATATATAATATTTACTGTAAATATGTTTTTTAGATGTTTTATTGATGAATTAATAGAAGCTCTCACAGTAAGAAAACTCTTTAGGAATGTAGACTGTCTCAAAATAGATTGCATTTTTTTGTTATCATAAGTTTACTGTCAATTTGGTTTTGGCACTTTATCATCATCATCATCATCAGCCACAGGACATCCACTGCTGGACATATGCCTCCCCTAAAGACTTAAACTTACAAAGACATAAATATTTCATGGCTGGTATTTTAGAGGTATGTTATTTTAATTAGGCACATTTTTTTTCATTAAGTATTTAATTTATTTTCAGATTTTCTTTTTAACAATATAAGTTGTTTTATTTATCTCATAACTTTTATTCAAAATAATTAATGTATGATATAATTATATTGCTAGTAAAAGCATGAAAAAGGACATAGGCCTTCCCCAAAGAATTCCTGATCGATCTCTTAGCTAGCCTTAATACCCAGCTATCCATATAAATCCATATACATTTTACATTTTCAAAAAAAAAATTAAGTAAAACGACTATACAAAATAATACTGGCATTCGCTCACAGCTTCGATGGAACACTCGTAAACCTTTTTAAGTACAAAAGGGATAAAAAATATCCTTTGTCCCAATTCAGTGATGATTGACCATCCATTGAAATAAAACTATTTTATACGGATTCTACCGCGATTTGTTTTTATTTTTAGGCCCGACGTATAATTTAATCCACTATGGAGTTAGAACAAAATAAATCTCTTGCCCTCTTAGATGTTCCAGTTATCCGTAATCCTGATCAGTCCTTAAGACATACCTATTGTGTATAAGAAAAAAACTCATTCCGATAAATACCGAATGAAGAATCTCACTACCATCCGAAACAGATGTATAGCTACCGTGGGTAAAACTTTGTTTCAGAGAACACAAGGAATCTGTGACGAGGAACATCTTGTCTCTGAGCTGCATCATATCAAGCAAGTCCTGCGAGACAACAAGCTCCAAATCCCACGGCGCCGTCACAGAAACCGAGTGAAACCAATCACTGTTGAACGCGTCCCGGTTGTATTACCCTATGTAAAAGGGCTCACCGACAAGATTATAGCGTTACAGACTATGTAACTGACACGGAAGTCTGGAATCAGTCTGCTGCTAAACTGCTGAACCCTAACTGAACTGAATCGCCTTCTGCAATTTTGAATTATAACATTAACTATCTATAAATGAAATTCTGTTTTGTTATATGTTTTTTGCTATATATGTATATATATATTTATTTGACAATGTACATTGACTGGCTTGTCACCATAGTGATGATAATATTGTTATTAGATATTATACTTGTTATCATTTATATATTTTTATTGTAAATAGTACGACCGACCGACCAATTTGTAAAGTGTGTGCCATAAATTATATCAAAATTATTATTAAGGATATTTTGTTAGTATGGGTTTATGCATGCTACAATACTACTTCACCGGTTCCATTCTTCTGGATATAATATGATAGTGGTGTTGGGTATGCATAAACCCCTATAATTATCAGTTGTACCCAAATTTGTGAATATAATTTGATAAAAGAAAAAAGAAATGGTGACAATTGATGATGAAAAAAATAAGCCCGGAGTTTCTTTCTGCCTTTCTTCTTCGGGTCGTCATCCGTAGGTAGCTAGAGAAAGGTTGGTAGGTTAGCTAGGATAGGGCTCTGTAGTATTTTCATCCAATCCCACCAACTCCTATTAATTCCCGTCGCTTCCCTGTCGGCGTACCTGCCACATCCCGTTCCCTTTCCACGGTCCACAAACCTCTCCATTCCCCCTTTCCCCATAGGATCCTATTCTTCTAACTGTATAACCTGCCTACCTGATTCCAAATTCATAGCATTCTATAATATAATAATATTATAAGAAATACTTAAATCTAAATTATGCTTTTTTTTTGACATGTCATAAGTGCTTTTATATGCCTACGTGATTAATAAAGATTTTTATTTTATTTTTATTTATTGGCTGTATCCTGAAGCGTGCTTCTATCAAAACTTACTGCAAGCCGCCCAAGAAGATTAGTCAATTTTTACCATCCGTCAAGTGTCATATGCCTCTGCAAGAACCAGGCGTGTATAAAATTGAATGCGACTGTGGTCTCTCTTATATCGGACAAACAAATCGGAATATAGGGACCCAAGTAAAAGAACATATAACTGACATGAAACATCGAAGCTTTACGAAGTCTGCAGTTGCTGAACATTGAGAGGAAGGCTCCAAACATTATCTTAGATTTGATAAGCCACACATCCTCCCCAAAGAACATCGATTCTAGAGGTAGGATTATACTCGAGAATTGAAATTTAAAAAACACATCCTAATTTCAATAGAGAAGATAGTTGGAAGCTTGCACAAGCCAGGGATCCAATTGTACATTTAATTAAGTCGGAACCCAAACGACCAGCTGCCAGACACCTCAAGACATCGTGAGTTGCGTAGATCGTAACACAAACGACTAACATTTTTGGACAAATGACACCTCAGTCCGACCCGTGACCACAAATGCTGTAAAACTTTCGAAACGTTGGACCTAAAAATAAAAAGAAATCGTAATAGAATTCGTATAAAACAGTTTTATTTCAATTTATTACATTCGCGTAAACTTAAGAAATCAGTATATCCATTTTAGTAGTATCTAGAATATTAGTAGTTAAAAATATGTTGCACTACATTCAATATCATTATGTTTCACATATAGATGATTATAAATAATATTAATAAACAATGTTACCGGTTTTTTATTACATAGAAATATTGGATAATTTGGTATTGATATTATTTTTACAGGTCTAACCACTCCCATTCGTAGTAGAGGCCTGTGCCTAGTAGTAGGACCACAGATTACGACAGCAATATTATAGAGTAAATATTAGAGGTACATAAGATTGTCATGCGAACCATAAGTGTTCATATATATATCAGACTATATTATATATACTTAGCTAAATTGTAACTATTATAATATATATGTTGAAGTTTTGCTTAAGAAAGAAATAAATAAACATTATTATTTATGTTTGTAGAAATTGAATCGGAGCAGAAAGCCAATTCAATGTAAAACATATTAGAATTGCAAGGTACAATCCGGAATAAATCATTCAATTAGTATCGGTTCATGATTCCAGGAAAATAGGTTGGGGATAGCGTTGTTTATAATAATAAACAACGATATACAATAGAGTTCTATTGTGAATGTAATGATTTTTTTTCTTATGATACTTTATTTACGTGACAAACGGTAATCTAAAAGAGCCGCAAGAGACCCACGCGCCTCAGATTGCATATATATAAAATTGTTATTTGACATTAAGTTTTTCCCGCAGTTTTACTTCAAGGATCAGTTGTCCTTGTCCTTGTTTTTCGTATTTTTGTTACATAATATGTTACGCGACATCTCCGGCAAATTTGGACGGATTTTCAAGATTATTTTTCTATCGAATAGAAAATCAGTCCACTCTAAGCGTGGCCAAATATAAATTTGATCGAGATCTAAAAAAGGCGTTGAGAATAAACTCCTCAACAGCATAGAAATCTTAGTTCAAGTTTTAAAGTTTAAACTTTTTAAATGAAGACATCGCAAATTTTTTTTTAGTTATGTGTCAAATGTCTAGGGAATCGAACAGAAAAAAAATTGATTGAAATCCATCCACTAGTTTTTGCGTGATTCGCGAACGACGGCAGACCTCTATCATTCTATTTGGGTATAATATACTGTGTAACCTCACATCTATGCGCATTCAACGCTTAGAAATAAGTGTCTCAGTTTGCTAATTCTTTGCTGGTGGTAGGATATTCGTATCCGACCGGATGGCGACTACCCTACACATGGTGCTAAAATCTATCATAGTGACCCACACTCCGTGTGTGATTCGCGTTCCGGATCAGCCAGTGTACTTCCGGTACTCTCGAGGGGCTTGCGGCATGACTTGATGGTTAGTTGGGACGGGTATAGAGGTATCCTCGTGTCTGCATCGGTCATCCGTCTTTGTTGTCGTAAGCCCCTCGATTTTCTTCTTCGAATTTGGAGTATGAAAAAGCATAAATAGGCCGGCATGACATTGACGATCACTGATAAACCCTTTGTTTGTCAATGGTCGTTAGTGTTTTTGGACTGCACTACGCTTACCATCCGGTGCAGTGTAGTCACTTTACCGTGCTCGGATAAAAAAAATATGGTGGTGTTCTTCTTCTTTAAAAAAATAATGGCTCCACCGCTTTGCTAGCTTTGCAGTGATTTTGCAAATGTTATGTGGTACATGACATTTTCAATTATCTGATGGTATTATAATAACTACTGGTCGCCTTGTGGTGGAATTTCGACCATAATTCATATTTTTTATATTTTGAACTTTATTAGGGTTCTTTCGTCAAAGATCTCTATAATCAAAGGTTTCATCATGGCTACTCAGTGAATTTGCCACTTTCTAATGCGTTTTATATAAAAAAATCACTGTATGCACTTCTTCTCCAAATAAACTTTAAAACTATGTCAAATTTCTCGTTCATCCGTTCGCGCAATTCTCTTAAAAAGGTGTACAAAGTTTTCGCTTCACGTATTAATATATATGTAGGTAGATATAGCTCTAACCGAGTCATCGGACGAGTAGCTGGCTGTGAAGGGATTGGCCGCGGATTCGATTCCCGCACCGAGACAAATGTATGTGTAAGTAATGTGTAATTCTACGGCCCACATATATTTGTTTCAGGTCTGTGTGTTATGAGAGCGAAATGTCTCTCGTAGTTCCTGATACACGTCACAATACTCATATCTTACTGTGAGGTCAGGACTATGAGTGTGACTGTTGGGTTTTAATTATAACTTTAATATAACCAAAGTAAGCACATAGATAGATAACTCTTTAGTGAACACCATAATATGGAAACAGTTCATAGGTATCTAGTCACAGATGGTAGCAGAATACGACTACTTCGAGTGCACGCTAAATAGTTAGACTAAACAATAATTGTAAAAAATGAGATAAAATTAGTTAGACGACGCGGTGGCCATTTTGCCATTTTAGCAAAACAAACTAATAACTATTGATAATATTAAACTATACAGACTACGACTTATAACAGATTTCGTGGAAATTTATCGAAATGTGGCACAAAAAATCAGGTTAGTATTTGAAGTGCGTAAATAGGCCAAACCGACAAATGTATTTGTTTTGAACAATTAACGTGTACGTATAGTACTCTAAATTGGCACTTAGTTATTGTTTTCCCCTGATTGCAGGAAGAAGGTTGGTGTTTTTAAATAGAGATCGTCTGGGTACCAACGCAGTGTCTACCATCAAGGGCTATAATGCAACTAATGTTGTGTGATGTGTCTCGGTTTCAAGGGCATTGTAGCCAGTGTCATTTCTGGTCATTATGATAATTAACATCTAATATCTCTGGGTGACGAGCGCAGTGCA
Organism: Clanis bilineata; assembly: GCA_036417725.1. Lineage (NCBI taxonomy): Eukaryota > Metazoa > Arthropoda > Insecta > Lepidoptera > Sphingidae > Clanis > Clanis bilineata. The sequence goes on along the minus strand of CM071145.1, from coordinate 8,047,550 downwards.
GTGTCACTCAGTGCTTTGTAATTCAAAGTACGTGTGTTGTGTTTTTGATGTTTTTATTGGTATCGCTTGACATCAGCTTGCCCATCTTTTCATCCGATTGCATAAGGCGTGCATAAGGCACAGTATAAGGCGGCTTAATATCAAAAGCAAGATATTCTATTCAGCCCACACATGCCTCCGTTAGTTTTTTAAATATTTAGATGCAAAAAATATATTAATATAAGGAAATAAAATGAGCCAAATAAGGAATAATTTATGGTTTATCTACAACACGGCAAATAATCTTGCAGTTATTAATTATTCATAAAAAGTTGCAATAGCGCATATACATACATTATTAAGTAAAATATATGTAGAATTAAACAGTTTTTTTAGCGTCTCGTGTTGCGTGATAAAATCATATTTAGGAGCAGACAAGGCTATATGTTTTGGATGATAATGTAGAAAAATAATAATGTGTGTAAGTTAAACAAACGGTTTAATGGGAAATTTTTAACAATAAAATTAAAGATTAGTATATTATACACATTTATTTTGTGTGTGCATATAAATTAGACTTGTTTATTAGCAAATATGTGTATTTGTGTACTCTGTTTAAAATATTAATAAAAATATTATTGATAAACTTAAGCACGATATATTTCGTTAGGTACTGCTTTTAGATTATTTAATATATCGGCGCAAAATCGCAAGCTTATTTAAAAAGCCGTTATTATTTCACGTTATTAATTCATTTTATTAATTCATTTTACCATTGTTAAACTGCTGAATCGTTAAAAGATTCTAAAAAGTTAAAATAATCGTTATAATTATTTCTTTGACATTCGATATTCGGTATCGAGTAGGTAGTTGCAAATATTGCACCCTATAAAAGGAGTGTTCAGAGCAAATTCGACACAGTCGTGCTCCGGCACTCGGACTGTCCACATCCCTGACTAGACGGTGCTCTTGAGCACCGTTAATAAAGGGAATTAGTGAATTTCAGTGTTCACAGTTGATTAATAGGATGAGTAATCATCTTATTGTCAAAAGTGACGTCAGCCATGCTGACGTCACTGTTTTTAAAAAACAACGTTAGCGTTGGCCCTCCGACATCAGAAGTGGGATCACTATCCCACTCATTTAACTTGAACCTTTCTGCCCTGACGATGGATACTTTCAATCCGACTGATACTTTCAATCCGACTGATACTTTCAATCCGACTGATACTTTCAATCCGACTGATAATTTCAATCCGAGATACTTTCAGTTCGATCGATACTTTCGAACTAGTTTTTCAGGGCCTTTGTGGACCACGGTCAATAATAAAGGCCCAGGCCACAGCATCGTCCTTCCCAGTTCCTTTAGAGCCCCTGTGGACCACGGCGTAAAGGACCGCTCAGAACCACAGCATCATCCTTAATAAAATAAAAAAAAAAAAAAACTGCATAAATGCGTGGAGCATTTGCAAAAACAAAAATAAAAACTGTGGACCACGGCGTACAGGACCGCTCAGAACCACAGCTAAAAAAAAAAAAAACCTTTTCAGAGCCTCTGTGGACCACGGCGTACAGGACCGCTCAGCGCCACAGCATCGACCCTTCCCGTTCCTTTAGAACCCCTGTGGACCACGGCATCATCCCCGTAAGGAAAGTGCATAGATGCGTGGAGCATTCGCACTCTGACTACTGATTCATAAAAAGTGCAATGTGTGGAACATTTGTACAAATGTTTATAATATGGTCTAGCAAGGCTGGTCGGATACCTCCTCTAAAAACCTTATAAACCAGGGCACGTGGTGCATCTAAATACCCGTATTTTGATTTGTGTGCAATTTAATCTCAGATTTCAATGCAAAAACAAAATTACCTGATTTATGGTCAGGTTTGATCGAGACGGTCTATGTGACACTGTTGCAGTCATTTTTGAAGTCTAAATGTCAACGTCAGTGATCAACTTGAAAAATCATAAGTGGTCAAATCGAAAAATCCTGAGTGGTCAATTCGGGAAATTGTTTTGTGAGCTAGGTAATTTTGCCCGCTGAGTTTGTTTCGCCGGGTCTTCTCAGGCAGGGCCGCGTTTGGATCCGGTGGTAGTTTTAAAAAAAAATCGGAATCTAATTTCGCAAGAATAAACGAGGCTAGTGTAGAGCGCGCACCGCTTTTCAATATGACCGTATCGGCGTACAACCACAACCTTTCAATAGAAGCACGTGCTATTTCAAATGAAAAACAAAGAAAGAAAAGAAAAAGAAAAAGAAAAAAAAAATTGGTTCTACGAGTATTCAACAAATTACAAGGCTGGTGCAGAGCACGCACCGCCTATCAGAATGGCCGTATCGGCGCAAAATCGCAAGCTTATTTAAAAAGCCGTTATTATTTCACGTTATTAATTCATTTTATTAATTCATTTTACAATTGTTAAACTGCTGAATCGTTAAAAGATTCTAAAAAGTTAAAATAATCGTTATAATTATTTCTTTGACATTCGATATTCGGTATCGAGTAGGTAGTTGCAAATATTGCACCCCATAAAAGGAGTGTTCAGAGCAAATTCGACACAGTCGTGCTCCGGCACTCGGACTGTCCACATCCCTGACTAGACGGTGCTCTTGAGCACCGTTAATAAAGGGAATTAGTGAATTTCAGTGTTCACAGTTGATTAATAGGATGAGTAATCATCTTATTGTCAAAAGTGACGTCAGCCCTGCTGACGTCACCTTTTTTAAAAAACAACGTTAGCGTTGGCCCTCCGACAAATATGAATTTTAATAAAAAGCAGCGATAGCTCAGTTGCGAATTTAGTCTGTTTACTTTGTGAATTATCGCTTGCTATAACGGTGAAGGAAAATATCAGACAACAACAACAAACGGTGAAGAAACCTGCATACCCGAGAATTTCTCCACAGGAATTTCCAATGGATGTGAAGTCTACCAACGCGCATCAGGCCAGCGTGGTAGACTAAGGCTTAACCCCTCTTATTAGTAGAGGAGGCCCGTGCCCAGCAGTGGGACAGTAATATTACAGGGCTAATATCAATTATTATTAAATTAATATGAATTTTAAGAAATAGACCATCGACGTTTTATCGAGATGTTGAACATACATAGTATCTTTCTTCACGTACAAAATGTTGGTTGCATGTGTGCGCTAGGCGTAAAATATTTTTAATGCCAGCCGAGGTCACGACGCGACTGGCTTGCAGAAAAAAACGTACCTAACGCGCTTTTGTGCGATAAAAAGTAGACGCGCCACAAAAAATGATTCAGACGTCGTTGGCGGCGCAAAGTGCAACAACATAGTACTTACATAAGCGAAATAGATAATAATAATGTTATTGGCGGGCCATTATGTATCAAATTGTTGATCTATGGTTTGTCTACGTTTAAATTACTAGCTATTGCTTGCAAGTCCGCGACGTCCGCGTGAAAGTCCCGGTTGGATGGGAAGATTGTACGTGATCAGCTACAGTTTTTAATGTCGTATGACATTTAAAACTTACATACAACTATTTGCTATTTCAATAACTTTAGTGTGCATTTTCGTCAACTTGTTTTTGTGTGGATACGACGCCCCATAATAGACCGTTTACACAAGGCCAATTATTGAGACAAGCTATTAAGCCAATCTAGTACTGGCATTACAATGAATAGAGAAAGTTGAGATAAGTAGATTAGAAATGAATGAATTCATCACCTTTGTGGATTGTGTCAATAATAGGCTTCGTGTAAACGGTCCATTACAATGACTGCCAACGGGAATGGTTAAGTTTTAAAGCACTTCGTTATAAGTATAGATAAAAACTTTAATAATAAGCGTAATGATTTATTTAATGTCTTGACATAATTAAAGGAATCTTACATTACAATAAGTTTATAAAACAAGGCGTAAAAATAAAACAATTATAATATATATCATGCAATGCAACGTCACCTTCGTTATGTTGTATATATGTCCTAAAGCTATTATTATTAGTATGAGTTCTCGTGTTTTTGAAAATAAATTATAATTAACATAACATAAGCTCACGCCTGTATCCCCGAAGGGGTAGGCAGAGGCGCACTAGCGAACTAGTACACCCACATTTCGCCGAGTTTAGTTCCGTCCCAGATGTGATAGAGGGCGAGCCTATCGCCATATCGGGCACAAATTCCAGACTCCGGGCTGATATGGAAAAATCCAATATCACTTTGCCCGACCCGGGGATCGAACCCGAGACCTCAGAACCGTAGTCGTACCGAAATACCACAATAATATAATTATCTTTACAATATTAACAACAACATATTTAGCGCGACTTGAAACGCTATTAATAATCTAGAGTTACTATCTCAATTTAGCCTACAGCTCACTTCTATTATTGAATCAAGATTTGAGATAAATAGAGGTTTATCTCGGAGCTGCATGTGGCCCTTAATCTAATAGTTAATCTAATATTAATCTAAAGCAAAATTTTTTTTTAATGTTTTAGTATTTAATTTGGATTATATCTTCGTAGATACGTGGCAGTAGGCGTATTTTAATTAGTTTATTGGATTTCTAAAATGAAAACTTCTTTAAGTGCTTTAGGGAATTTTTGGATGGCTAACATTTCACGAGTTCGCGTCACCACAGTGGTAATATTAACAGTATAGTCAGTGGCGGATTTTCTCTAAAGCCGACTAGGTTCCGGCCTAGGGCGGCTTATATATTCAGGGCGGCCAAATAAGAGACAGCAAATCGAACCCAGGATTTCCAGACGGTCCAGAGACAATATGTGCTGCCACTAGACCAAGGACGCGAACGGTGGACGAACATAAATAAAAATATAATGTTATGTATATATACAGACAAATTGTGCAACTCTTCCTTTTTTGAAGTCGACTAAAAATAAAGTTAGAAAGGGTAGCAGCCAGTACTGGACTTTTTCAACCGACTTCAAAAAAAGGAAAAAGTCCTCAATTAGTCTGTATTTTTTATGTATGTTACGCGATATCTCCAATAAAAGTAGACCGATTTTCAAGATTTCGTGTTAAATAGAGCTTATTCCAAGGGTGGTCCCATAATTTAGTCACAATCGGATAAGTTTTGAAGTCGGTCTGTTAAGTTTTTAAAATTGTGATTATTTTGCAGCACAGACTGGCAAACGAATTTTTGAGTGTTAGAGCCACGCTGTAGATAATTACGTCTACGGTTTATGTTTGGTACAGATAATTAAATTTATAGGTGACCATACACTCTATCTTGACCCACATTAATCACACTAATTAGGGTTCTTAAGCCAAATGGCAAAAAGAAACCCTTATAGTTTCGCCATTTCCGTCCGTCTGTCGGTCTGACCGCTGTTTATCTCAAAGACTATAAGTACTAAAGGGCTGTAATTTGGCATAAGTATACAAATCTATCAAACTAAGACAGTCGTGGAATAAAATATTGATAAAAATTGTTTTGGATGCCTCACCTACATGTAAAGTGGGGATGATTTGATTTTCTCGACTATCCTATAGTGTGGTGTATCGTTGGATATACCTTTAAAACAATGCGGGTTTGTGAAAACGATATTTCGTTTGGAGGCTCTGTTAGTGAAATATTAAGCTTTAAAATGCAATTTTTTGATAGGGCGTCCCCCCCTCTATTTCCGAAACGGTTTGTTTTGGATACGTGGAAAATTTTACAGTAGTAGCTTATATAATGAATTTCGAAAGAAAACTATAGGGGTTAAGCAGGCTCTACAAGGTAATAAGTAATAGACGACTAAAGTAAGAAGAAAAAAATCGTACAAGTTATTTTCAATATTACTCATATGAAGTCGTTAGTTATATAAAACAGACAGTAAATATGAATTTATAGACCATACACTTAAAATGATGTCTAATAAAATTATATCTAAGTAACAGTTGCCCTTACTTCGGAACCCTGTACTGTGTGTGTACAGATATGCAGCATGCACTTGCCCGTTTTTTTAATGTACAATTAAGATGCCCCTTAGATATAGCGCATGAACAGGGGGCGAAACGGGGGGCTGCTAGTTCGATTCCTTCACCGAGACAAATGTTTGTGTAAGCCACAGATATTTGTCTATGGTCGAATGTTTTTTTTTTATAGAAGAGAGGGCAAACGAGCAAGTGGGTCACCTGATGTTAAGTTATCACCGCCACCCATAAACATCCACAATACCAGGGGAATCATGGATGCGTTGCCGGCCTTTGAGGTAGATATAGGCTCTTTTCTTGAAGGTCCCTAACTCGTAACGTATGTGTGACTGTTGGGTGTATAAATTTCAGAGGCGAAGGGTGAAATTTTCTAAAAGGAAAGCCGATTCTTGTTTCTCTTTGAAAATGAATACTTATTTAATTGTAGTCAATTTGTTAAAAGTAAGCCGGAAGGAATCGTGTTGTATCGATCCATCGCCACTGATAGGTTTCCATGCCTACTGCCCCAGCTGGCTATTGTCATGTGGCCGGGGCATGTGTCTTGTGATATCATTAAATGTTCGTCATGCGCATAAATATTTTAGGGCATGCTGTCGACGTGCCATGACGTTATAGCTGCGTCTGCCGGTAGTTACTGCCGATACCTCACACAATATGTAATCGACCGACTTCAAAAAAAGGGGTAGGTCCTCAATTCGTCTGTATCCGCCAAATGTGGACCGATTTTCAAGATTCCCAAGATTCAAGGGTGGTCCCATATCAATTTGGTCACAATCGGATAAGTTTTGAAGTAGGTCCGTTAAGATTTTAAACTTGTGATCATTCAAGTTAATGTTAAACATCAAACACATAGTTTATATAGTCATACATACGCTTTAATTGGTTTACTGTATATTTTTTTTGGAAAATCTAACACAACTATATGAAACATAAGAGATTCTTTTTGAGAAATAAATTATCTTTAACCATAAATTTTGAGAAAATGTCTCAATGAATAGGTTATAGATAGATGATCAGGGTTTGGTGATGGAACATGAAAAAGTGTTGTCAATATTGGCGATTGGGAGTTTTACGCCCGAATGGTCAAACGCTAATCAACTTTAACGGCTTCTTAAATTGATTTTCGCCATACAATTTTGACAGATAAGGTGGCCTTAAACGACATAAGGCGAACTTAAGTGTATGAACATTCGGCGGTTAGTAGATTTTTAGATAGGTGTTTTTTAAATTCTTAATTTATAATTTATATTTTCTTTTGGAAAATAAGTGTAACTCGGTGCTGGATTGCCTCGGCGATATGGTTATATTGTGTATGAGGTACCTACATGTACCATCCTCAGTCCTGACGTCATCGGGTTTGCTGAAGTGACATCGGGTTTTTCATTCGGGTTTATTATTAGAGTGGAGCTTGAAGCCTTGAGCCGATATGGCGATATGCTTGCCTTCTATGGGAGTTTGACGAAAAGTAAGCGCAGTAGTTGCGCCTCTGTCTACCATTTCGGAGATAATAAATAATGAAATGAAATGGAACAAAATGCAGCTGACTGCCGAGACAAGTGCCGGAGGTTCGAGACCTATCCCAAAATATAGCATACACCTCTGACTTTTCTATGTTAAGTATATTTTCATTGTGAAATATCGCTTGCTATAACGGTGAAGGAAAACATCGTGAGGAAACCTGCATACCCAAGGATTTCTTCACAGGAATTTCGAAGGTATGTGAAGTCTACCAAGCCGCATTAGGCCAGCGTGGTAGACTAAGGCCTAACCCCTCTCATCAGTAGAGGAGGCCTGTGCCCAGCAGTGGGATAGTAATATTACAGGGCTAATATTATTATTTTATTTATTAGCAAATAATTAATAACACTCAACAGTCCAACATAATATATTCTGAGTCCATAGAATGATACGACTCGTGTGTTTGTGTGTTCTCAGTAACTAAGAGAGTCTTCCTTTCGGTCTCACAACACTCGAACTAAAACGAATATTTGTGGGCCAGCCCAGGGCCAGGTGTGAGGGTACGTGTTATACCAATGCATATTTTAGCGTTATACAAGCAAATTTAATATGAATTAAAAGGTTCTTTCAACATAAAAAAAAATATATAAAGACCATCAAAATTTATTTGAGCTCACATTAAATAAAAGGTGATTAATTTACTCATCTAACGAAATATCGACGTTATCGCGTTTCTTATTTCAGTTAAATTACTATTTGTCGGTATATCGGAGATGAACATATTTGATATACTAGAATTAAATATAAGTAGGTTTGTAGATATTCCTAGGCAATTGTAAAATTTAATTCAAACATAAAGCAAAATATAATTAGTATAATAAAATATATAATGTTTTTCATACGATGCGTGCTTCAAAAAATATTTTGTTAACTACAAAAGTGAGTGATATTCGTAGCACACACGCACTTTATAATACGACTGTGTAGGCTCTACGCAATGTAGAATGCTACGAAACGAACACAAGAACCGAAAGTATTGAGTTAAACAACTGTTTTAAGGTTTAAGGTTTAAAGAACTTTATTATCACCGAAGACAAATTGTCGCTTATGTGATAACATATTTTATCTTAAAAATAATGAGGGTACGTGTTCGTCATATTTACTAGTAATGTACTTAATAACATACTTAATTACTTAATTCGTATTGTGATAAAAGGGCTGAACTGCTTGCATATTAACAAGTAATAAAGAATGGGATATACAAACATAAATAAAGTAATAGTTCCTACGTGTTACTTATAAACTCTCTTCACGCATTTTAACGTTAAACCAAGTATATATATATTTTTTTTTTTTTTTTATAATATTCCAAACAAAGCTCATTTAGCATCTTAAAATGTGTTGGGTTAATTGTTTTTTAAATGCGTGGAGTGAGCTAACATTTTTTATATGCGCGGGTATTTCATTAAAAAGACGCACTCCATCACTGGTTATCAGCGTTTTGCCGTAATTTGTTCGGTGTTTGCGTACAGTAAGGTAACTAGCTCGCCGAGTGCGGCAGTGTTTTCGTTCTGTGAACGTTATGTTAGTATGGATGTTCTTGTTTAAGGATTTTCGAATAAAGATGCAAATGTTATATCTGTAAAGATTTTTGATATTCATTAAGTTGGTTTCATCGTAAATTTTTTTCGTAGGTGTCAAAAAATGATAGTTAAATAGTAGTTTGATAATCTTATTTTGTTGCCGTTGGAGTTTGGCTATTCTCGTTTTTGCTGCAGACCCCCATATTTCGATTAGGTATGATAAGTGTGGCTTTACAACTGTTTTAACTTTTAAGAAACTGTATATGTTGCTATAATTATTTGTAAAACTTACTACAAATTATAGATTTTCCTTCTGTATAAAACATATGTGAATACAAAATAAAAAATAAATTAAATTAAACAAGAGTAAATCGATACTTTCACAATTTTTCCCGACCAAATTGTGTTCACCAAATTCAATTTGAAATAACAACAGATTAATTTTGAATTTACTTCGAATTCAAAAACATTGCAAATAAACAACAAAGACTAACTGTATAAAATGCATTGATTCTATTATAAAGGTGAATGAAAGTAATCACATTAATCGGGCAACACTAAATAAAATCCTATTTTCATTACCGAGTCTCACGTTGTTGCTTCTTCGAATCAAAAGTGCTGAGCTTACTTTTGGTGCTGGATTCCAGTTGGAAATACACGCCTTTGCCCCACCACCCACGTAATGACATACCTCACATAGCAAACTGATGTCCATTTAAAATATATATACAATAAACATATAATTCAGGTATAATGGTGTAAGTAATTTATAAATTGTGTGTCAGAACTTTCTCATTTTATATCGTTTATAGTTATTGTATTATTACTTTCAATATGACATGATTGATGTAACACCTACTTCGTTTATCTCTGCATCACCCAAAGGTTGAAAGATAGAGAATGCTTCAGGCATTATTTATACATATTTGTATAAGTAGTGTAAATAAATAAATTCAACGCGTATGTTTTAATTTTATAGATACGAAACATAACATGGTCAACGTATGAAAAGGCGTTAATTTTTTTCGATATTTCATCATTATCATTAGCCATCACATTCATATATTTACGTTAATAAAAATCGGATAGCTTCTATTTATGCACGGATCTAATTAAATAATTGTACTCTATTTAACGAACATTTTTATTGTCTCGTCGTGCATTGAATCGCGCTCTAATCTCTATTCTTTTGAGTGGCAATTTAAGTGGTTTATGTTCTACATTAACAGTTGTTGTGTATTTGTCAAATTTGATGTTGGCAGAATTATCTCAAAAGACAAAACCATATCCCAAAAATAATGAAACTTAAATTCTTTTTAAAAGAGTTAGCAAAACATCTCCAATACTTCTGGCATCGTGGATGTTTCTTACATTATTTCTTCTAAAAAACATTGTCCGCAAATCATTTTCCTCCTAAATTATTTACTAAGGTTTAAAAGTTCGTCAAACTTTGTTTTTCTGTAAATCGCGAATACTTTGATCAGACATAGAGCAGGTACAATGTTACATAATCTGCCTATTTTCCTCTTGACTGAGTGGCGAGGCGCTGAAACCGGACATTAATTGTATATTCTTACAGAATAGTAAAAAATGTATTCGATCGTGACCAAATTTATACGGGGCGACCCTCGAAATAAGCTCTATCGAAAAAAAAAACTAAAAAATCGGCGCACATTCGGCGGAGATAGCGTGTAACATCTCTTATCAAATGTGCACAGATTTATTAGATTTTTTTTATATATTACATAATAATACAGAAGATTTAATTGATTACCTTTCTTATTTTGAAGTTCTAAAATTTGCACCCTTGAAGATATCTTCCCGTAGGTATAATAAAATTATTTAGTGTGCTGCACGTTTTTAAGGATAAGAGTTTCCAATTTGAATTATTGCGTTCGCAGTTTGAAATAACATTAATAGATTTTTTCTTTCATTATTTTACAGAACCTCGCTTATGTCAAAGTTTATGACTATATCTACTGAAAATAACACGCTTTAGTTGATGAATAAAGTTTACATCTTCAAAGGCCGGTGAATCTAAGGACTTAATATTTAATTCAACTTGATGCATCTATCCGTCCATGCGTAAAGTTATTTTGCCAGATGTATAACAAACGAATTCTATAAAGTTTCGGTGTTTTTAACGGCCTAAAATGGCGATTTAAGAATCGCAGGTCTTTAATCCTACAAAAAACCTACTAAACTGCTATAAATATTTATAATAAATATATATTTTTATAGTTATACGGAAGTTTCGTTTAGATTTATTTGCAAATAACATTTGTCATGCCTGGATGTTTTCTGTTATATTTTTATGTAATATATTAAAAAGTATGGTATTGAATTAATCGTGCTCCTTTTTAAGATTCATGCAAATATGTCTCTTGGGTCCATCATAAAGAAATGCATTATTCGTTTATTTCAATAGTATGTTGTTAACACGGGACTGGATCCCTCAGAGGAGGTTGACTTCTAGCAGGCAGCCGGTCGTAAAAAAAAATCCAAATCCTTTCTGCAACATGCTTGAAAAAGTGTATTGCGCCAACCTCACATTAAAGTGGGATAAGGGCAGGTAGAAAGTAAGAAAAATCTGAAGTTTCGCCAGTTTGTTTGCGACTCTGGATTTCTCAGATTCTATGTTCTTAAACCATGCACTTGGATGCATATACCATATCGATATAGCCGTTTTGACGACGTAGGCTCAGTCAAACTATGATTTTATTTTTCCGACTTTCTTTTTTTCCAGTGTGATTGACGGTGATCGTAAAAACATTAGTTTACGATTAATCTAGTGAGAGTTTAAACTACTGATTTTTTTTTACAATGTACAAATTATAAAAATTGTATTGTAATCAACCTAAACTAAAGATTGAAATTAAACTATTTTTACGGATTCTATCACGATTTGGTTTTAATTTTTTTTTTCACAAAGGCTGCAAAGCTTTCGAAACGTCGGGCATAAAAATTAAAACCAAATCGTGATAGAATCCGTATAAATAGTTTAATTTCAATGAATAACATTGACGTAAACCTAATAAATCATTATCTAAACTAAAGATATTATAATTTATGAGATTAAATTATTTTTCTTCAGTCATAATAAAAATTAAAGAATGGAGTTAATATATAAAATGCTTCGTGAATTTAAAGTGCACAAAGTAAAACCTTTACCTACTTACTAAAGGGAAACACAACACCCAGCAACTGTTGTAACATTCTAAGAATTAGAATATTGCTTGCTTTAAAATACCAGGTACTTAATTTCTTCGACGTCATGTTCCATAATAACACATTTCTACATTTATTTTTCAATGAATGAAACCCTATCCATCGTTTCTATACATATTAGATTTCAATAATTGGAAAAAGAAACAAGAAGACTGCTTCAGGCTGTTTTTATTAGCCTGTCTAGACATTGCAATTGTTCAAAATATAGAATAATGTTTTTTGAAGAATTAAATATTTTAACGAAGGCGATGTTTCGTCTAGAATGTAAACTTAAAATTTAATTATTAAAATATATATGACCTTAGGCAAAATGTAGATTGGCTGACTATACAAGTAATGTATGACAACGAGTGGTTGAGTAATTTAAGCCTGAGATCTATAGAGCGAACTTCGATTAAGTCTAAGTCAAAGAAACGAACTCACTCATCATCATCATCATCAGCCATAGCACGTCAACTGCTGAACGAACTCAGTGAGGATTTGGAATTTTTAAATAGAATTTCGGCTTAGTCCGAGTCATTTTATACAAGAAAATCTTTGCTTTGTCTGTCAGTCTTTTTTTCTTGTAAAAAATTGCTCGGACTAAGTCGAAGTTCGATATAAAAATTCCAAATTCTCACAGAGTTCGTTTCTCAGACTTAGTCGAAGTTCGTTCTATAAATCTCAGCCTTAGTGGTACAGGCACGCTATACACAGTAACATCGGCAGCACGGATGTGCCGGCTCGAGCGGTTTGATACCACTATCTCAGAGAAAACCCTGGTAAAGTAGAAGCTTGCTGTCGCATTTCGTTCGGTGGGTAAGGTTTCCGGTGGCCCTTTTCCCCCCTCCCTTTCCCAATCCTTTTTTCCACCCCTTCCATTCCCTCCTTTTAGGTTGGCAACACAACCATGATTCTTTTTATGTCTTGGGTGTCTATGGGCGGTGGACATCACTTACCATAAGGTGACCCATCTGCTCGTTTGCCAGTCTCTGCTATAATTAAAAAAGGAGGCGAATTTATACATGGCTCTTAGTAATTCTTACCACGTCTCACTCTAATGTGAGGTTCACAGTATGGTCTGCTATGGCGACTTTCTTTCTACCTGGGGGGTTACCACAACCTCTTATAGCAGTATTATTATAATTTTACTTGTACCGATTCCCATACAAAACAAACGAAGAACGATTATAATAATACTGATATAAGAGGTGGTGGTAACCCTGTCGTCCTTATCCCACAATATAGGGTCGGCACAACATTAAGTGTGTTTCAAGCATGTTGCAGAAACGATTCGGCTTAACGTCAAGACCATTGGGGGTTCCAATCCCGGGCAAATCAAATTAGAAAAATGGCTTTGTTCGACCTGGGAATCGAACCCAACACCTCCCGGTCCACAGTTTATATATGCTACCACTAGCTAACGGTCTACCATTATGACAGTGTTGACAAATCACTGATGAGATGAATTCGCCAGATATCTGAAATAAGCTGACATTTACACTGTTTTCAATCAAGAGTTTTAAAAGAGCCGTCCAGCGCGTTAGTAAACCGTTTCAGAAAAAAAACATCTCCCTATTAAGATAGAGATAAGTGTCACAATGTAGTTAAATTGGCTTTGTATTCTTTTTAAACTACTTCAAAAGTAGAGATGAGAACCTGTTAAAATTCGTCTGCGTTTTTATGTATCTTACACGGTGCGGTCTTTCTTAATCGATGCCCTTACCATAATATTAGAGCATTAATTTTTATTTATAAAAATATATCTACTCATTTTTGTTAAAAATACCCATCTTTTCAACCGACTACCCAAAAAGGAGGAGGTCCTCAAGTCGTCGGTTTTTTTATGTATGTTACGCGATATCTCCGCCAAATGTGGACCGATTTTAAAAATTCTTTTTGTGTTCGATAGGGCTAATTTCAAGGGTGGTCCCATATAAATTTGGTCACGATCGGTAAATTGGAAGTCGTTCAGTTAAGTTTAATAAACTTGTGATTATTATAAGTCATTGATGTCGTGTTAAACTATTTTTAAAAAATAATTGTTAGCACCGATAACAAAATTATGTTTAAAGCTTTTGTTTTAGGTGAGGGGGCCTGTGTGACGTGCGCCTTAGATAAATTTAAAGAGCTTTAATAATCTTTTATTATCAAATTAAAAGTAACAACAAAAATATTAGAATAAGTATTTACATAATACATAGTATGTACGAGTATATGGTAGTACTGGCAGCAATACATTTTTATTCGTTTTAACCCCCTATTTCCCACCCCATATCGTGACAAATCCAATGTTTGGTTAACTGAAAAATATGAGTCAGCGGACGCTATGGGTAGGCAGAAGCGCGACTACACTCACCTTTACGTAACTTTGGCTGCATTGCACGTCGTGAAACTTCCTCAACTATCAATAAATTCTGACTACGTGATTTGCAGTTTCGAGTGTTGGCTCGGTATTCATAAAATTCTATGTATAAAATATTCTGTACAGATATATGAATATCAAAATACATCACAAAAAGTTTAATTTTATATGTGCTTTAAATACAAGTTATTGCCTACAAGTATTTATTAGCATTTAAAATTTCGACATGTTTTGATTGGGCTCTTTAAAATGTAAAATAAATGTGTAAATATAAAATAATGTAAATTTTTTGCTATATTTTTAATTTTTAATTGTTCTTAAATATATTAAATCGGCTTAAGTGAATACAATTATATGTAGAGTGAAGGAGTTTGTGTAATACGCTGTGCTTTTTATTTTGTAGGTGGCAGCGTCTTGGTCGCAGAGTGAAAGGCGGTGCGCTTGACCGCCTCGGCCTCCGGCATCGGCGCCGCCGCCGCCGCCGCGCCGGTGAGGACGCAAGGGCGCCGTGCGTCTTGCCGAAATTATTCGGGGCTCGCTGCACAATCGATTTTTCCCGCCCGATGCGGAAAATTCTTCGGGGCGGGGCGGGTGTAGCGCGGCGGGAGGAGAGGGGTCGAACGAGGGGGGCGCAGCGCCAGGGGGGCAGGCGGAGTGCAGCGGGGCGGTGCAACGCGCGCCGCCGTCCCGGCCGTCGGGCAGACAGTAGGACGGCGACGCCACTGAGAGTCGGTGACCACGGCGCGAAGAGCGCGCTCGCCGCACAGTGACATGTAGCGCGGCCGACGCGCCGCAGCCCCGCGACTACACCGCCGGTGGCGGCGCGCCGATGCGCCTGCCGTCCGGCTCGACGCCGACGCCGACGCCCGCGCCCGCGCCCGCGCCGCGATATCTTCCCGCGCAATACGCATCTCAGCCTCACCAGTTCACCACCGGTGTTGCTTTCACTGTTACGCCTGAAGCAAGCCCTTCAGCCCGTCTGTACTGACGACAGTCGTCGGATGGAACCCGGAGTGCGCCGATTCGCATCAAGGTTAGACGAATATTTGATTGTGAGTGTTTGTGCGCCGCCCGCCGAAGAAACAGCTCGCCCTAGCGCATCCTCATACTTCAGCTGTACACGCACACTGCGTACTCGACGTTGGCTATAGGTAGGTCTGAAACACGTGAGAGGGAACTCGACAGTGACTCATGTAAAATTCCGTAGTATAGTCACGCATTCGGTACAAACAACCCTAAATGCCGAGTATCCTAAACATTATTGTGTGTATTTGTATTTTTGGATACAGGGTGCACCCTTAAACAAGATTAATACAACATTTATTTTTTTTTTCACTTCGGCCTATGTCGTTTTCCCGCCGTTTATGAATCTTGTCATTTTGAACTTTTCCATTTTTGCACTCATTTCTTTACTAGATCTATGGTCCAATGAATTTTCTAAGTCTATCCAGTGAGAAATTCATGTAAGAGCCTAGCTTTAGATAAGTATTACATTGGTATGATTTAATCTTAAAATTATACCACGAATAATCGTAAGGTAATGATATTTATTCTATCATCATATATTTTCCTTTTTCACCACCTGCCCTTATCCTATTTCAATGTGGGGTCGCCCCAAGGTCTACAATGTCAAAATTTATGTAAATACCAAAGCATGTTCTAAACTAGTCTTTGTGTATAAAGGTGTGTTAAATAAAACTCACTTAGAAATATTCTAGAAGGGTTACCACCACCTCCTAAGTTACATCCAGAAGGCAACTTTGTTGCTTTGTTATCAATATCGGCTAATCTGATCAGGGGGGTTAGCACCACGTTTTATAGCAGATTATAATTTTACTTTGTTTTTTGTACGGGAAATAGAAAAGTAAGATTATAGTAACACTGCTATAAGACGTGGTGGTAACTCCCCAGATCTGATATGCGAGAATTGATAACAAAGCAACAAAGTTACCAACTAGATGTAACTTAAGTCATTTAATATTATGAGCCTTTCAAATATTTTGACGATGTACAAAGCCACAAACCATGAATATAAGGCAACCACATATTACTTGATCGCACTTGTATTCGATAAAACAACTTGGTCTGAGAAATAAATAGTTTAATGAATTATATTTCATTATATACATGGTGTTGCAGAAAGTTTGTGTTAATATCTCATAACTACACTTTAGTTACGATGACTTTTATGGAATTAATTTATCAGAGGTGTTACCCTTTCAAAATTACGAATTGAATTTTATATACAAAAGTGGAGTTTAGATGTTTAGATTAGCTGTTGCTTGTAAGTGTCATTTATATGTTAATAAAGTACGTCTAAATCATTGAGTCACTTCATTTGATGATTTTGGGTCACACTATTAAGAAGTCCTATGCTAAGTTAGTTTATTATTTACTTCCACTGGGCTTTATATCTTCCTTGTAGAGTTATTATTGGTACCACCTTTTTGCGACACCCATATACCTCTAAGAAAATTACAAAAGGAAAGGTAAGTCTGAATTTCCAATTCAAAATGGAAGTATTAGCTTATAACGTCGCATAAAAATTGTAAATATTTTGAATATGCAGCATTGTGAGATATGCAATTGAACATGGATAGTAAAACTGTTATAAAAATAACCGAGTATTAATTAATGAACTATCTTTTCCAAAACAATCCATAGCTTGGAGGAATGTACTAAGCATATCTTAATTTTATGTTTATGTAATTAAGCCATTAGCATTTAAATATAGAATTTGTAAAATACATCATTCATTCTTCCTTGTTAATTAAACATTACTCAAGGCGTATTCTAGATACACGGTCTAGACATGGTTCAAATTAAAAACGTAAGATTTTTTTTCTTGAATATATAAAATTAATTTTGTAATTTGTCCCAAAGAATATCTAAAATACATTTTGCTTTTAGTGATTATTTTTTATAACATATCTGATATTTTATTATCGTTTTGTATATTATTAGCATTTACATTTTTTTTATAAAACTAGGTAAAATAATTTATCGACACAATAAATTAATAGATAATTCTGAGGTCGCGTGTTAGGTTAAAAAGTTAAATTACTTAAAAACTTAAAAGTCACTCTAAGTTATAAACTGGAAAAACATCAATTCATTTATCAAGAATTCCAATTATGTACAAAATTATCGACCAACTTCAAAAATGGAGAAGGTCCTCAATTCGCCTGTATTTTTTGTTATACGATATCTCCGCCAAATGTGGACCAATTTTCTTTTTGTGTTCGATAGAGCTTATTTCAAGGGTGGTCCCATATAAATTTGGTCATGATCGGATTAGAAGTCGGCCTATTAAGTTTTTAAACTTATGATTATTTTAAATAACTATTGTTTTTGTTCGTATAGGTGTTATAATTCCGCAGCTTTCTTTGTTCAGGAAAGTTTAAATATGAGATTTAATTACAAATTCAGATCAAAGAATCTAAAGAACAGTCAAGCAACTCTGACAGATACTTATATCTTAATACTATTATTCAATTCAAGGTAGTATATTGATATTAGAATACATTGAGCCGTTTGTTTTTTATTTGTATTTTTGATCCAACAAACCTGGATCTGAATTTGTGACCGATTTCACGGTAGGCTGGTCAGCTTTAGGTAGTGACCTAAGGTATCATGGTAGGCTTGGCCACGATTCATCAGTGGGTACATCAGCTTATGTATACATAATAATGATGTCACTAGAAACATAATATTCGCAAGATAACTTATTAAATAAAATAAATATAGACTACTGAAAGGGTTTGGCTTCTTTAAAAATTTGTATGATTTATCGTCATCTGCTCACATCTACTGCTGGAAATAGACCTCTTTTCGTCATATCATTCATGGATCTGTGCGAATCTCACCCGAGTTCTTCATAGTTGACGATGTCTTCAACTATCTGGGCGGTGCATTCCTCTTTTTCCGTTGCCTTTTTAGGTTCGGTCCTTACCACCTTATCGTCTTAAGAACTGATTTCTACTTTTTAAAATAACAACACAACGAAGTTCCATTAAAATTTTGATTAACTTGAAAGTATATTACTTAATGAAAATATGATTACGTAATATCTAGTTAGCACAGTAATAAATAAAAACAAAAGCTAAGATAGGATTTCAAAGAGACGTCCTATTCAATTCTTATGAAACATTCCACAAGAATTTCTAACAACTTCATGCAACAGATATTAAATTTGATCACGTGAACTTTTTTCGACACTCTCCTGGCATTTACGCATCTTTTGATTGATTGTAATTTAATTACAAGGTTTGCTGTGAATTGTGATAAAAAATTAAATATATCAAAAGCAATTACCCCAACGTTAGCATAATGTAGACGAACACTTTGTATAAGTTATTCAAGTAGAACATTGCATTGTAAATTGATTTTTTTTACTTGCACGCACGCACCGCATTGTATGGGGAATCGTTATGTACGAGGATTTTTGTATCTACGGACATATCTTGGGTAATAAACATTAAACTCAGCCAGTGATAAATTAACAAGTTGGTTATTGAAGCATATTAGTGATTTAATTGATATAATTAAATTTAATGTTTTAGCTTGCTACCTTGAGTTAACAAAACGATTTTTTGTTAATACACAAAAATAAGTATGTGTAATAACAATGCTGTAATTAGCGCTACTACAAATTAATAAAGGGATTACCAAATTATTAGATACATGTACATTGTAAATTACTACGGTATTTCCAGATTAATTGCAAATGTCATGTAACGGGAATTGTGCTGGGAAAACCGGGGAAGTCGGGGACGAATCTTAAATATAATAATTACAAAATGAAATAATAAGCACAACTTATACTAATACGTATAATAAGTTATATCAGTTTATAATACTATTGAAAGTTTTAGGCGCGTAATAACAAAAAGTAGGATATTTTCGATACAGTACTTCTAGTTTATACATTCATGATCGTTGTATTTAAATAAAAACTTTTAGTCATATTAACTTCAAATGATTGATCTTATCTTCCTTTAGTTCTACCTGCCCTAATCCCACCTTAATGTGCAAATTAAATTAGAAAATTCGTTTGTCCGACCTGGGAATCGAACCCAGGACCTCCCGGTCCACAGCCCATATGTGCTGTCACTAGCCCAAAGAGGCGACAAATAAAATAGTAGATATAAATGAAAAAAATAATCAAAATCAATGGTTTGGAAACTAAGAAATACCGTTGGAAAGTTCCAGACGTCTTGTTTTGGTCCAGTACATTTTTTGTATGCTTCACTAAGCAAACACTCTGCTTTAGTTTTTATAATAAGGGATAGGGAAATATCTTTAAAAAAAATCTATCACATTGTATCACGAGCACTTTCTATAAATTTCTTGCACTATTTACAAAATTAAATGTCATCTAAAAATGACACAAAATTCCGAAACGCAATCACTCCGGTAAAGTTTGATGGTGTTCACGCCTATGCAAGTTTTTTGGTACAAAGCCGAAAGTATGTTCTTCCAAAATTGATTATAGAAAAAAGTTAGCCAACAAACACCACGTTTCTTCGAACAAAGGTTTACCTTATTCAAATTGGGTTTCAAAGTCCGAGGTATCTAATGAACTAAAATAAAAAAAAGATAAGATCATACAATTCTTAATCTTTTTTATTTTATTTTAATTCGTAGAGTCTAGGCAGTAGGCAGGGTAGGCGTTGCGGATTATTGCTGCGTGCTACTTATACAGAATTGTACGACAGTAACTAGCAAAATGTGTTAATTTTTATGTACATAATTATTATATTTAATTTAATTAAATAATAAATTATGTAATTTACTGATTTCTTAAGTTTACGTGAATATTATACATTGAAATTAAACTATTCTTACGGATTCTATCACGATTAGGTTTTAATTATTATTCCCGACGTTTCGAAGGATTCATTAGATTCGATTTCAAGGATTCATACCAATTTGTCAGTGACATTAAACACCTAAAATTAGCTGACAATGAAACTATGGTCAGTTTTGATGTTCAGTCGCTGTTTACAAGCTTACCAATACAAGACTGTATTGAAATAGTCTCTAAGAGGTTAACAGAGAATAACATACCCTTGGCATATGCAGACTTACTCAAACACTGCCTTACATCTGGCTATATGTTGTGGAATAATCAATTCTACGTACAAATTGAGGGCGTAGCTATGGGCTCACCTGTATCTCCAGTTGTCGCCGACATTTTCATGGAGGACTTTGAGCAGACAGCACTCAGCACGGCCCCGGTCTCACCAAGGTTTTACAAACGGTACGTAGATGATACTTTCACAATTCTACCATCTGATAAAGTAACTGCATTTTTAAATCACCTTAACTCCATTAATAACAAAATTCAATTCACAATGGAGTTAGAACATAATAAATCTCTTGCCTTCTTAGATGTTTTAGTTATCCGTAATCCTGATCAATCTTTGAGTCATACTGTGTATAGGAAAAAGACCCATACCGATAAATACCTGAATGGAGAATCTCACCACCATCCGAAACAGTTAGCTACCGTGGGTAAAACTTTGTTTCAGAGAGCACAAGGAATCTGTGATGAGGAACATCTAGCCGCTGAGCTACGTCATGTCAAGCAAGTCCTGCGAGACAACAAGCTCCAAATCCCACGGCGCCGTCACAGAAAGCGAGTGAAACCAGCCACCGTCGAACGCGTCCCGGTTGTTTTACCTTATGTAAGAGGAGTCACTGACAAGATTGGCTATATCCTGAGGCGCGCTTCTATCAAAACTTACTTCAAGCCGCCCAAGAAGATTAGTCAATTTTTACCATCTGTCAAGTGTCACATACCTCTGCAAGACCCAGGCGTGTATAAAATTGATTGCGACTGTGGTCTCTCTTACATCGGACAAACAAAACGGAATATAGGGACCCGCGTAAAAGAACACATAGCTGACGTAAAACACCGACGCTCTACGAAGTCTGCAGTTGCTGAACATTCAGAGGAAGGTTCCAAACATTATCTTAGATTTGATAAACCACAAATCCTCGCCAAAGAACACCGATTCCTCCCTAGGATGATACGCGAGGCTATTGAAATTAAAAAACATCCTAATTTCATTAGAGAAGATGGTTGGAAGCTTGCACAAACCTGGGATCCAATTATACATCTTATTAAATCGGAACCCAAAAGACCAGCTGCCAGAACTCAAGACACCGTGAGCTCGTACTGCATAAATCGGAACACAAATAATTAACCTTTTTTGATTTTGTATAATTTTTTAATGATGGTAGATATTGTAACTCTAACCTTTTTTGGACAAATGACACCTCAGTCTGACCCGTGACAACGAAGACTGCAAAGCCTTCGAAACGTCGGGAATAATAATTAAAACCTAATCGTGATAGAATCCGTAAGAATAGTTTTATGTAATTTAATTTAATATAATAATTATTATTATATTTAATTTAATTTACATTTATGCGTTCGAATTCTCAGTGGTATGCAATACCGTCTTTACCATAATGGCACACGGAGCCCGTGTCCAGAGTCCCCCGACCTTAGTTGGCCCCCAACGGCTGAAAAGTAGTTACTTCTCGTCGTTCTAAGTTCGCTAAGAAAAAAAAGATCGTCGTCACCAAGCAAGCTAAGGTTTGAGCGAATGTGTAATCTAAGTTAGCTAAAAAAAAAGATCGCCGTCACCAGCAAGTTAAGATTTGAGCGAAAATATGAAGTAAGTTAGCTAAAAAAAAGGTGCCGTCTCCAGGCAAGCTAGTAGATTTGCATACATCGAGGGGGATGTAGGCCTATACATTTAGGGGGCCCAATTCTTGTGTGCCCAACGGCCCATGCATGCCTTAAGACGGCCCTGGTGGTGTGTACCCAAAAATAACGTGGTACCAGATGTAAATAAATGTATTAAATAAATTTCAATATCTGCTTTTCTTTCAAATAATTCCTGTGTTAAACCAAATATGATAGACATGGCATTCTTAGTGGTAGAGTCACGTTGTAGACAGTCGCCTCTTTAGTCTAGTACCAGTGTATATGGACTGTAAACCGGGAGGTCTTGGGCTCGATGCCCAGGTCGGGTGTGGTATATTTATAACACTATTTTCCTGGGACTAGATTTTCATTTAGACAGGGGTTGACGTCAAGCAGGCGGCGAGCCGTAAAAACTAAGCCAAATCCTTTCTGCAACATGCTTCAAAAAGTGTGTTGCGCCGACCCCACATTAAAGTGGGATAAAGGCAAGTAGAAAGAAAATCGCGCTGTAGACAGTAACGTCTACAGCAAGAATGGGCCGACTCGACAGGATTGATACCGATAAAACACAGAAAACCGACGTAAAGTGACAGCTCGCTGTCGAGTTTCGTTCGGCGAGTGAGATTTCGGTGGCCCATTTCCGCTCTCCCTTTCCCAGTACCTATTTCCCTCCATTTAGGTTGGCAACGCACCCATGATTCTTTTTGAGTCTTGGGGAGCGGTGGAGATCACTTACCATCCGGTGACCCATCTGCTCGTTTGTCAGTCTGTGCTATTAAAAAAATTGACTGATAATTTTGCAACTCGCTAGCGAACTTGCTGGTACTTATTCCACTTCAGCGTTTGATCGACGCAATACACTTTTATAAACATGCTGCAGAAAGGGCTCGGCTTCGATTTTACGGTTACTTGTTCTTCATCAGTGCGTAGCGAGCTTGAATACATGGGCCGCTGATCTTCAAAATCATCAAAGTTTGTATTTTATTTAATTATATTATCCTTGGCCCGATTTTTCATAAGCCAGATAACTTTTGAAGCTGAACATATAGCGCCTTACTTATAAAACAGTTTAGTTGAGCAAATGGCTAAGAATAGGCTGTCACTTTTTTCCTTGTGTCACATCGTTTGAAAATAAAAAGGACAGGCTATTCTTTACCATTTGCTCAGTTAAACTGTTTTTATAAGTAAGCCCCATAAAGTTAATTTATGAAAGAAACATAATAAATATGTCAAAGTGCTCAGAATAAAGTTATCGAAACTCATACTGATTTCTTAAGATTACGCAAATGTTATACATTGAAATAAAACTATAAAACTACTCATTGTAACACTAACTTTTTGGACAAATGACACCTCAGTCCGACCCGTGACCACGAAGACTGCAAAGCCTTCGAAACGTCGGGAATAAAAATTAAAACCAAATCGTGATAGAATCCGTTAAAACAGTTTTATTTCAATGTTATCGAAATTCGGCCAAGAAATGCTTTAAAGGATTGCCACAAAAAATATTTTCATTACAATACGTGAATAGTCTGTGGTCAATTACAAAACAAACATTCATTATATTACGGTATTATCTTAAAATTTTCTAAAAGAGGTTCCGTTTTATCTTAGGCAATTGATAATGTAAACTATGTTAAAGATAATAACAATGTAACTAATATGCGTTCAGTTATCAATAAGACAATCATGAATGAGCAGATTACGGTAATAGCACTTAAGTATATTAGTTTAAAAAGCAATGATAGAAACCTTTACAAAAATATAAGTCTGATTCTTATCTCATGTAATCAGTTTTTCAATCGATTTTATTGCATTTTTTTGAAATGATAAATAGATAGCATCTCTAAATTGAATTAAATTAGGAGGTTTTGAGTGATAGAGCTATGCTGTAGACAGCATAAACGGGCCGGTTCAACTTATTTGATACCACTCCCTTACAGAAAAAAATGTAAAGTGTCAGCTTACTGCTGCCTTTAGTTCAGTGATTGAGATTTCTAGAAAACCAAATCCTCACACCTCTTCCAAATCCCTATTCCCTTTATTTGAGGATGGTAACGCATAATTTTTGAATGTGTATATGTGGGGTGGAGATCATTTACCATCAGATGAACCATTTACTCATTTGCCATCTGCTCTAAAAAAACTAAACGTTTCTAGCTTTAACAAAGACTGAAGATATGGTGAACAAGGTTTCCTTCTGAAGTAAAGAAGCCTTGGATTACAAAAAATAACTTTGGGCGTTATGAAACTATACCATCGTAATGAGAGCCACATTACTACCGCATACAACTGCCATATAACTGCCGTATAAATAATAATAATAATGATTATTATCAAGATTGTCAAACATTAAAAGAAAGACAGGATCTTTATTTGACCATCTCTACAAGGACACGTTGCTATGAAGAACTCTTATATTTCGTAAAATATATGTTTTATAATAAAGTGTACCATTTTTGCTACGGAAAATCGAATTGGAAATCCTTTACGAATAGCCACGGAGAAATGTGTTATGCTGCACTCCGCGGCTTAAACTTAAATTGCATATTCTTTGCAGGCACAGTAAAAAAGCAATGAATTGTCATAAACCATATTCACTAAGTTACTGTTATACAATTTAAAGTCAGAATTATGTTTTTAATGTATATGTAGTTATGTACCTACTGTAGTTTCAACAAGTCTTATTTATAGATGAAAATACATGGATGTGATGTACCGTGCGACAGGAAAGCTGCAATCAAAAACAAACATTGACCGTTCACTAACAGATCCTTATTAGTTTCTATTGTATACGCCGATCTTAAATAAGACATTCATATTAGAATTTCGGAAATATTACTGTTTAGATGGTGACATTGATGGATATGTTATTATAGAATTACACTGTAAAACTACGAATAATATTATACTTATTAAATTATGTAAGAGTAAGTATACGTTAAACGAAAAATTCGGACTATCAACATCATCAGACACATAGGAAAACGGCCTCGCCCAAAGATTTCCAGATCGGCCTGGGAATTCACTCTCAATTTATTTGACGTAAGGTACAGAATAAAAGGACAAATGGCTTTAAATTTAAGCATCGCTTAAATTTTTTTATAAGGAAAAGTTTATATTATATTTGTGTAATTTCCGCTTTTGATCAAATTGATTGTGATATCGAAATCACAGTGATTTGTGACTATATAACCATTTTTATTAAGCGACGGTTTTGTTACTATAAATTCCGAAGAAGTCGTCGTAAACATAAATAAACATAAATAAAATCTATTACGCATCACCACACATAATTATTGTTGGGAATCTACCACATATATTTCCAAATAAAGAATGCTTAAATCATGTCCGTATTTTTTCGTAATTAATAGTTTTATATTCACATAAAATGGCAGCGAAATAATAATCACAATTTATTATCTGAAATGCGCGGGCGGGTGCAAGCAGCGAGCAACCACGTCGTCCACGTCGCGTCGGCGCCGGTTATAATGCCTAGCAATTAGCATTGACGCGAATTTCATCCGTGTTATATTTCGGGCATGGCAACATATCTGCAATCGAAAAAGTCAGCCGCCGTCGCCAACACTCACAAGTAAGTCGCACTAACACATGTGCATCCAACTCACAATAGGCCTAGGCATATATCGTGTACACAAGTCTACACGCACACATGCATCGGACGCGCGCATGTGTGCTCGGACGCAGACTTTACCCTTGAACGTGTGCGAAACGCTAGATAATTCCACGCCGAAATATGCATTGATAAAAAACGTGATAACCTGAATTATCCGTGCCCAGGTTTAGGTAAATGTAGCGTTTTTTTGAGATGATGGATTGGAAGTATTATACAATACGTAGAATTCAAATCTTTAGAGTCCTGCAGAGATGCATTGGAAACTAATGTTTATTAGCACATATTATTACGAATACGATTAAATATTGGATTTTTCCATATCAGGCCGCAGTCTGGAATTTGTGCCCGATATGGCGATAGGCTCGCCTCCTATCACATCTGAGACGGAACTAAGCTCGGCGAAATGTTGGTGTTCTAATTAGCTAGTGCACCTCTGTCTACGCCTTCGGGGATATAGGCGTGAGCTTATGTTATATACGTTTAAATATTTTGACTATAATCGTTATAATTATTGTACAGCTAATCAGTTTACAGTTAACATTCGGTGCAATTTGAATTGAAGTTTAATTTAGCGCAGCTTGTGTAAAAAAAGGTGATAATTTTATCATGCTAATGCATTTAATCAGGAAGTTGGCTATAATTATAATGTTCAGTTTTTAGAATATTATTTTTACACCATTTTAATTTAAATTATTTATATTTCAATAATTTTTATGATCCTGCCGTAATCATTGATCAATAATTATAAAACTAACTTTATAAACAATTTAATGTCTATGTTAAATAATCATATCTAATTCTTACCAGTGTAAAGTATTAAACTGGTAATAATTAGATATTAACCTAGTTTGCATAATGCATATCTATAAAACTAGGCAGATAAATAACAACTGCCTATAAAATAAGGCGCAGTACACAATTTTGGATTCATTTAAGACACAATACTGACCGACAGGCAAGCCGACAAATGTAAGGGTGAATATACATCCAAACGCGAACAAGACCCGCACGCGACACAA
Organism: Clanis bilineata; assembly: GCA_036417725.1. NCBI lineage: Eukaryota > Metazoa > Arthropoda > Insecta > Lepidoptera > Sphingidae > Clanis > Clanis bilineata. The sequence continues at coordinate 8,020,669 of CM071145.1, read as the reverse complement.
TCGTTGAATTTGAAAATTCGTTGAGTGACGTTTTAGCTAAACTGGCACACCTATCAGCATTGTTGCGTCGATTTCCGGATTTAATTAGAATTTGTGATCTTTTTCTTTGTTTTATTCCCGAGACCACTTTTTGGGAGGATATTTGCAAAGAACTGTGCATCTAGGGTACATTATATTGATGACTGCTAACTACAACTTACTAATATGAGAATTTTTCCACAAGAATCTCAAACTTATGTGAAGTCTACCAACCAACATTAAGCCATCGTGGTTGACTAAGCACTAACTTCTTTCAGTGAAGTCCCGTGTACAGCATTAAAAGAGTAATATTAAAGGTTAATATTATTTTTTACTATTATTATTTAACTTTTTGTGAGTTGTACAGCAATGCTGTAGACTGTTACGTCTACAGCACGAATGGGCCGGCTCGACCGTTTTGATACGACTGTCTCACAGAAAATCCTCGTAAAGTTACAGCTTGCTCTTGCGGTTTCTTTAGGTGAGTCAGATTTCCGGTGGCCCAATTCCCCCCACCCTTTCCCAATCCCTATTTCCCTCCTTTTAGGTCTTAGTGTCTTGGGTCAAAGTTTGGTAAGTGATCGCACCGCCCATAGACATGGGCGGTGCGATCACTTACCAAACTTTGGGTGACCCATCTGTTGGTTTTCCAGTCTCGGATTTAAAAGAAACTCACTTATTTTAACGTATTATGTCAGGCTGTGCTTAAATATACACAAAAAAAAAATTCAAGTACCCAAATATCATTAGATTGTTGAGGAAGAATGACAAAATACAGTTCTAAAACTTGTAATTGCGGTAAATTACCAATTGTTTAGGTTTTAATATGTCATGCTATTGTGGTTAATAATTATATTTGCGATGTTCAAATTTAAATTGTACTGTCACAGGATAATTTTACCATTTACATAATTACTGTTACCAAAATTCGGCCCACCTGATGGTAAGTGGTAATTTTTGTTTTGTTTTGTTTATTGTTATTGTAAAATAGCAAGAAAAACTGTCCAACATTGTGATTTATTAAGTTTATCCGAATGTTATACATTGAAATACAAGTAAATTTTACAGACTACGGACTCTGAAAGTCCGACTCGTTACCATAAAGGCGGTAAATTTTCAAATTTTTTGGACTAAAATATAAAAGTAATCACAAGTTTAAAAACTTATCGGACCGACTTAAAATCCGATCGTGACCATTTATATAGGATTTATATGGGACCACCCTTGAAATAAACTCTACCGATTACAAAAATAATTTTGCAAAGCGGTCCAAATATCGCGTAACATAAATTAAAAAAAAATACAGACGAATTGAGGACCTTCACCTTTTTGGAAGTCAGTCGACAAATCGCAATAGAATCAGTAAAAATAGTTTTATTGCAATACTATAGTAGGATTGCTAATTAAACGGAGTAAACTGAATGATAGTCATAGTAAATTACTGCATGCTAAGTTATGGCAGGTCTACTGAAATTATAGCCATGCTTCATTATAAACAAAACTTATAAAAGCTATGAATGAATGAATGTATGTTACATAAGCGTATGGGCCACTGGAGGTCGAGCCGCCCGTGACTATCTACGCTGAAATTTCTAAAAAAAACGCAGTACTATTTTAATTTTGCAAGTTAGTATCGAGTTATTGTTTCTTTGAATGATAAAAATTGAACTAGATCAATCACTATGTTTTGAAAGTAAGTAACATTATTTTGGAAAGTGACATTTCCATATGTCAGTTTACTCCGTTTAATTAGCAATCGGACTATAACAATATTATACATCAGTTTAGTTTATATAAATTCATTAAATAAGCAAGTTATCTTTTGTTTTGATTTAAGTACACTTAAATAATTTATTATTATGGTTCGCCACGTTCGCAAAAATGGATCGTACCTTCCATATTCTCTATGAAAACATACAATTCATTTTGGGATAATGTCACTGCGTACTTCGTGGGTAGTAGTACTCCGTAAATATAATACTGGACTACCATTGCCCGTTGCATACTGGACTACCAATGCGATGGCTTCCCAGCCTTAGCTTCGCACAGACCACATAGTGAACATACCCCACGGACTGTTTTCATTCCCACGCACTCTATTAAAGTCTGTTGGCGGGCACTAACAATTATAATTCCTATGAGGAGTTAACGTCAGTCAAGCAGTCGGTCGTAAAACCAATGAGCCAAAACATTAAGGAACCTTGTGCCGCCCTGCGACTCTACGTTGAGTGAGAAAATTGTCATGTCATTAGGAAATTGAATAACACAACATTAAAGCAATTTAAATTAAAATCAATAATATGGTAATACAAACAATAGTACCACGACTTAAGAAAAATTGAATACAATAATAATATTTGATCTCGTTGATGTCTATTCAAGGGCGTCTTCCCTTTCTAACATGTAATCTGTAGAGTAAAAGTATGGGTTTCATTTTTCTGTGGGTATTTACTTCCTAAAGTATATAATTGCAAGTTATTTGTAATTTAAATCAATGCTATTCTCTATTTTAACATTTCCTCGTGTTTTGACGATTTTACGTGCTGGATAATTAACATAATTACGAATTTAAAAAAGCTTTCCGAAGCAATTAGGTAATTTAAAAGCTATCATTTTCTTTATAACTTCTTATTAGTGATCTAAAGTATCACTTAATAAATTAAAGGAATTATTAAAGGAAACATATTTAAACACGAACTTTGTAAGTAAATATCGCCTTGTTGGTCTAGTGGCAGCACATATGGGCTGTGGACCGGGACGTCGTGGTTTCGATTCCCAGGTCGGGCAAAGCGAATTTTCTAATTTAATTTGCCCGGAACTGGATCACTTAGAGGGGGTCGACGTCAGGCAGGCAGCCGGTCGTAAAAACTTAGCCAAATCCGTTCTGCATCATGCTTGAAAAAGTATGTTGCGCCGACCCCACATTACGATATGATAAGGACAGGTAGAAAGAAAGAACCTTGTAAGTAAATAATCTTAATTTCTTACTGAGATAAGCTTCAAAGATGATAATTTTAAAGACATAAAACACTAAGCCCCTTACTTATAAAAATATTTGAGCGCTGCTTATCTTTTTACTACAGGTTGTCCCTTTCATTTTTAAACATTGTAACGCAAGGATAAAAGTGACAGGTTATTCTTAACCATTTGCTCAGCAAAAAAGCCTTTCATAAGTAAGGCCCAAAATATCCATAGTTATTATGTACGTAAAGTAGTTGAAATGAAGATCTGTTTAGTTTCTTTTTTAGGAAAACTGCTTAAATGAATATTTTAGATGTATAATTTTTATGTTATGTAATGAATGTTATAACATAACTTTATTTTATATATATGGTCAATTATAAATGCGAAAATGTTAAATTACAAATCATATTACACACTTATTAGAGCAATAAAAAATCCTAATTTTATATCAACAAATAATATTCATATCAAAATATTATATAATTACTATGAAACAAATTATATAACTATAGGCAAAACACGTTCAATACGGAGTACCGAAATGTCTAGCTAATATAAATTATGGTGGCCTCGACTTTAGATAAAAAAGTTAGACCGGCTGAGTACTATAGTCGTATATGTGGGCCTATTAAACAATATTGTTTTTTTATTTAGAGTCACGTTAAGTGGAATTAGTGATTATATAATGAGTTGTAATTTCGTTTTCGTTGGTGAAAAAAACGTTTATTCTTTCGTGGAAGGTGGAAAAGTTATATTGGTAATTGTTTCGTCACAATTATTGAGTTCACTAACGTGTCATAGGAAAGCATCGGGACAATAACTACGGCAATAATAACGCGATAGCGAGCTGCCACTTTACGTCGATTTTCTGTGAGTCAGTGGTATCAAACCGGTCGAGCCGACCCTTTTGTGCTGTAGACGTATCCGTCTACCGTGTGGCTTTACCACTCAATTTACATGTATTACAAATTTAAAACGTAATATTATCTGAGTTGTCAAAAATTTCTGAGCGTGTGACAAAGTTAGGAAACCACGTCATTTTCTTGTGAAAAAGGAATCATGTGTGTTCTAGTTCCCTAGTTCTGTCTACCTATTCGGGGATGAACGTGAGCTTATGTTATATATGTATGAAAAAAGAAAACATTGTATGTGTTTGTGATATACTGATATTTTCACTTCAGTTATATTGAATATTGAAAATCCGTCTCATAGGTAACGAGAATAGTAGAGGCGGTTATGGATTCTGATCCAAGTTTGGACAATCACCATTTATGTTGAGTTAGTAATGTTAGTTCGCCTACCCCTTCGGGAATATAGATTTAAGATATATATTTATATTGGCTGATATATATTTGATAAGCTAAGGCTTATGTCAGTATACAAAATACTTTCAAAAATTACGTATATAGTCGGATTGCTAATTAAACGGAGTAAACTGACAGATCGAAATGTCACTTCCCAAAATAATGTTGCTTACTTCCAAAACATAGTGATTGATCTAGTTCAATTTTTATCAATCAAAGAAACAATAACTCAGTACTAGCTTTCAAATTTGTGATTTTATTGCGTATTTTTAGAAATTTCAGCTTAACTCTTCGACTAAATGTCTGTGTAAATAATTTTACGTAAATAATCACAACAGATACGCGAAATTATAACAATGAAAATTACAAATATTATTTTTGTTATTTGAGAAAAATTACGTTCGGCGCATTCATACTTTTTGTAAGTTTTGTTTATAATGAACCATGACTATTATTCCAGTAGATATGCCATAACTTAGCATGCAGTAATTTACTATTACTATAATTCAGTAGACATGCAGTTCTAATTACATATTATGCAGGAATTACGATTTTTAGTTGGATTTTAGAAAATGAAAGAATGAAATGGTTCACTGAATTGAAATGTTGAAATAATCTTGATCTTTTTACCGCAGCACTATTTAAATTTCATGAAAAAGTGGCAACATTCGAAATGTCAGTTTACTCCGTCGAATTAGCAATCCTACTATAGTTACTTGAGGCATCTACATCTACATCTCTGATCTGCACAACAACTGGCCTGGTTAGTATAGGTAGCTTTTTAATTATATAATTAATAATAATAAGTTTAATCTGTGTTGCACTTCAAACATTGATTGTAAACAATATATTCATAATATTTTTAAACTCATTAAAACAGATATTGTGCAATCATATGAATTTCTTTTGTTATCTACTTATTGCTTTCACATTAAGTAATTATGCAGTTATTCATGACGGAGTATTTTTTGTGTTTCTTTCGTACATCAAGGCCGTTTTAAGGCCGCGGACCCGAACTCAGCGGGAGCAGAACGGAGACGGCGGCGGCGCGGGGATGGAACTGGCCTCGAAGGCAGCGGCGAGCGGCGCGACGACCGGTCTAGCAATACGTTACCGTGCCGCTCCCCGCGCCACCGCCGCTGAGTTCGTGTCCGCAGCCTTAGTAACCTAACAGTAACCTAACCTAATAACAAATGAGTATTTATATTATGTTTTTCAATAAATCATGTGTTTATAAAATTAATAAAACTTAAAAAAATAAACCATTCTCCAATGGTGAGGCTTGGCTCGAGAGCTTTTTCAACGCGCGTTACAAAAGCATTGAAATGAAACATAATTATGAGTTTTAGTATAGTTATTCAAATGCCGGCGCTTTTAAAACGCGGTGTTTTTTAAACGCCAAGCGTTGGGTGGTATGTAGAACCTGATTAGAAACAAGCCAAGAAGTATTTTCAAGCACTCGTATGAACAGACATGTTGAGGCGCTTTTTTAACGCGTGTTGAAAAAACCTCCCGTACGAATGAGGGCTAAGCCCTAAGAGACAAAGCTTCCTTCAGCGGTGTCAAAATTATATCGGTCTAAAGAAAATTATTCGACCTCAAGATGGCATCATTTAATTGTAAGGAATAATATTGGTTTGAAGTTACTTTAAGTTAATAGACAATACTCGCTAGTTAAAAAGTAGAAACAATATTATGATGCAAGTTCTTTGTTTTGCGTCGCACTTTTATTCACCGTCAAAAGAAACATATCTCTGAGAATGGCATTGGAAGTTACTCTCTGAAGTAGTGTGAAACTGGGTCGTAAGCTTTCTTGTTCAGATGTTAAGCATATAACACATACAAGGCAGTACGTATAAGGCAGTATTATAATACAAAGTCGATAAGTTCAGCGCAGTGTGTAAGATCACGCGATTATAATGTCATAACATTAAATATGCAAATTGTTTAAAATCAGATTCTAATCGATTCTAGTATTTCCATATAATATGCGTTTGTTCAACGTGAAATATCCTTGTAAACTTCTAGATGACTTTTTGCCTTGATACTTCATAATATCATCATCATCATCAGCCATAGGACGACCAATGCTGGACATAGGCCTCCCCAAAGATTTCCAGATTGACCTGTTCTGTTACTTCATACTATACTGTACCTTAAATCACACATATTTTCGACCGATTTAAAAAAGGACAGGGTTCTCAATTCGACTGCATTTTTTTATGTATGTTCCCAGATATCTCCCCGCCAAATGTGGACCGATTTTTAAGATTATTTTTGTGTTCGATACAGCTTATTTCAAGGGGTTTTTAAACTTGTGATTATTATCAATAATGAAGTAATTTTAATGAAGCCTCCATAGACATATGGCATAAGATAATTATATCATTCGTGGTCATATGATAATTAATCAAAATTGCTTTTTTATTTTTCTGAGCTTAAATTGACCTATTTATATAACTAGTATTTATTTGTTTTTTAAGTTATGAGATAATAACAAGTTAAATTATGAAATAGCTTAAAAAATATTTATTAATTAAATATATTAATATAGTTTCAGGTTTTTGAAACTGCCTCGGTGGCGTGGTGGTATTTAGGTACGACTACGGTTCTGAGGTCTCGGGTTCGATCCCCGGGTCGGGCAAAGTGATATTGGATTTTTCCATATCAGCCCGGAGTCTGGAATTTGTGCCCGTTATGGCGATAGGCTCGCCCCCTATCACATCTGGGACGGAACTAAGCTCGGCGAAATGTGGGTGTTCTAGTTCGCTAGTGCGCCTCTGCCTACCCCTTCGGGGATACAGGCGTGAGCTTATGTTATGTTATGTTATGTTTTTGAACTTAACTTTTTTTATCAATAAATAAAATGCATACTAATGCAGAGATTTTATTATTGTTATTGTTGTATGTTGTTTTTTGTTGGGTTTTGACTGAAATAATAAATTAAATAAGGCCTAGATGACTTAAGTCGATTCGTCATCATCATCGTCCTCCCCTTATCCCAATTTTATTTGGGGTCGGCGCAACATGTTTTCGATTTCCTCGGTCTATTTCGCCATCACCCTGCAGGAGTGACCCAAGGTAGCGAAAATCGGAACAAAGCGGTACCAGCATCCCGCAGAGTGATACGGGCATAGGACCTGAGAGGCCGCCAAAGTCGCAAAACATGTATTGTGTTTTGGTTCTGCTGACTTTTAAGCCCACACTTTCAAGTTTTAAGCCACCACTCATCCAGTCTGTTCTCTCTTGGCCATTCTCTGGCAAGTCTCCGGTGAATTAAGACGATTAAAGATTTAGTATTTGTCATGAATAAGATCAATTAAAATAATGTTATTATTTTATGTATGAAAGATCAAGATCGGATTATTTAGATCAACTTTTTATAAACTGTTATATGCATCAAATTTAGGCCAATTCAATATCCCATTTTTTTGTGTACTGTGAAAGGTCATTTCATGAATTATTTAGTAATATTTAAATAAATATATTTCGTGTTAAATTTATCTTTATTTTTAGTTTTATACGCACTAATCTGAATTATAAGATCAAGATACAATATGAAAGAAAAATCTTACCAGCCTAGCTTCTAACCTTTCGATTTACTTAGTGTAGATAGTTGGATATTGTTCTTTCAATAAGAAACTTTACTTATGTTAATTTTTTTATTAAAAAAGCAATGCATTGGCTGCAATTCATTTTGTTATAAGAATAAACCAATAAAACATTACCCTCTTTCCGTGACAGTTGAGCAATAAGCTTTAATATATAAAAATTCGGATAGAATCGAATAGGAATCCATTTGATCAGAATATCATAACTTTGTTGCATAGCGGTGAAAATACAATTAAAAGAACGTCGTAAAGTATTTTGACATAGTTGGTGAGTACGGGTGGTGTTGCTACCGTTCATTGATACTTATATCACCTATCACAAGGCCAACAGCGTGATTGTCATTCGATTGTATAAAAACAAAAAAAATTAACCTTTTTGAACCAGCAAAATACATTTTAACGGTGCTTTCATCTGAAATTCAACGGTCTTATTTATAGGGTTACAGATAGTATGTATTTAGTTCTTATAATAACATTTATACTGTTAGTCCTCGACCGCTCATTGTAACATCACCATTATGTGAACCTGTGTCTGTGAGTCACGCTTCGTTTTTTTTTTGCCCAGACCGCACACATAAGTTAACGATAATCATAAATTCACATATAACATATTCTAACATCGTAATGTAAATTATGTTCTTTTTTCTAATTAATTTTTATGTATAAATCCTAGAATAACAAAACATGTTAGGCTGAGATCTATGCAGCGAACTTCGACTAAGTCGAATTCAAACGAACTCTGTGAGGCTTTGGAATTTTTAAATCGAACTTTGACTTAATGGTAGAGTTGGAAGGGGAAGACCTCATCGAACATTCTCTGACCAAGTCACAGATTTACTCGAGAAAGGTCAAGTTAAAAGTACCCTAAACCGACGTGCATGCATGAAGAATGTAATGAGACTGAATGAGGCGAAAGAGGTGTGTAAGGATCGTAGCAAATGGAAATCCGTTGTCTCTGCCTACCCCTATGGGAAAAAGGCGTGAGTCTATGTATGTATGTATGTACTTTGACTTAGTCCGAGTCATTTTTACAAGAAAAGCAGACTGACAAACAGACGAAACAATATTTTCCCAAATCCTTACTGAGATGGTTTCTTTGACTCAGACTTAGTCGAAGTTCGCTCTGTAGATCTCAGCCTTAATGTTGCCTACACAAATTTGACATATAATGACACAAGAATAAGAATAAACTTAATGGATTTCATGTCAATGGCTCCAATAACAACGAATCGACTCAGATCCTTCCTCACCAGAAGCCCGCCACTCCTAGAGCTCAATGGATATCTTCACATGGATGAAATCCGTATTACCGACTTAGAATACGACGTATTTTGACGCAACTCATGTAATTTTTCTTTTTTGGGTATTGAATTCGTGTTTTTTTATACAGAGACTAGTAAACGAGCATATAGGTCACCTAATGGTAAGTGATCTCCACTGCCCATAGACACCGAATACACAAAAAGAATCATGAGTGCGTTGCCAACCTAAAAGGAAAAAAACCTTTACACGCTTTATATTAGCTTCACCCGTATGTATCTATGTAATGGAATCTTTCAACGTGATTTTCACAATATTCCAGACGTCTGAAGAGCTTGAAAATTGTTACACGTACTAAGGTCCTATGAATACAAAAAAAAAAAAATTCCTATCCTGACCAGGATCAAAAGGATAACAAAAAATGAAATACGATTCACTGAAAATCAAGTCACTGGTAAACCTGTAATTATGTACTGTTAACGCTTTTCCAGAGACTAAATAATGTGAAAATAAATAATAGTTTAATAAAAGACACTGAGGTGTGCGGTATTAGTTTCTATTATTTAGGTAATTTAAGTTTTGTAAGCACTAACTGCGATATAAATACAAGTCGCGACGATATTATCGCTATCATTGTGTAGTAACCGTCAAATTGCAATTTACATCACTTAATTCCCTGATATTTCCTAGACGTTTTGCCGACTATTTGAATTAACTACCTTTAAATTTACATACAGATGACACATAACAAAGCATTTGCAGAGTTCAGAGAGGTTAAGATTTTAATAAATTAAACAAAGTCTGCTTAATTGTAGTTACGTTACGAAATGTTAGAACATAATATTATAATTGAATAATCTTAAACATTTTATATTACTTACAAGAAGTCAGTAGACAAAACTGTCATGATGATAAAATGATGGCCGAGTGCATAATTTTATTAATCATCTATGGAAGTTCATGTTACATTTCTATGCGACACAGACGTTGTTTTTTATAAGTCTACAAAGGTCGTTAACATTTAGGTAATTTACACGAAACGAAATATTTGTATGTCTGGTTGCATTTATTTTGTGGACCAATGACTCAACGTCGTCTGATTTAAATAATAATGTGTTTTATTTTATGATTAACAGCTTTATAATCTTACTTAGCACAGCGGCAGTAGTCTTTCTCTCTTTGCGTAATTGTTATGATTGGCACTGAAAAGTAATAACAGAAGATAGTCGTCTTTTGTGAACGTATCATGTTATAAAAGAAGAGTGCTGGACGGGATCTCCTGCCTTTTCTAAAAGGCGTTAAATTGCAGATATTGTAATCGCGAGTCATTCTTTTGAGTGGTGGAGCCACGTAGACAGTAACGTCTATAGCACGAATGGGCCGACTCGACCGATTAGATACCACTGTCTCACAGAAAACCGACGTAAATTGGTAGCTTGCTGTCGTGTTTCGATCGGGGAGTGAGATTTCCAGTGGCCCAATTACCCCCCTTCCTTTTCCAATTTTATTTCCTCCTCCTTTTAGGTTACCAACGCACCCATGATTCCTGTGGAGTATTGGGTGTCTATAGGCGGTAGAGATCACTTACCATCAGGTGACCCATCTGCTCGTTTGCCAGTCTCTATTATAAAAAAGTTCCTACGAATATAATTTATACATCATATGTTATTACTGATTGCCTCGGTGGCGTAGTTGTATTGCGGTACAACTACCATCCGTACGACTACGGTCTCGGGTTCGATTCCCGTGTCGGGTAAAGTGATATAGAGTTTTTCTATTTGGCATCAGCCCGGAGTCTGGAATTTCTGCTCGATATGGCGATAGCTTAGCTTCCTATCACATCTGGGATGGAAATTATCTGGAAAACTCCGGTGGTCTAGTTCTCTAGTACGACTCCAGTACTCTAGTACTACGCCTACCCCTTCTGGGATAGAGGCGTAAGTTTATGTATATATTTGTATGTTATTTACATTATAACATTTTTCTATAATATTAATAACAAGTGGAAAAGATTTGGATCGCAGGCGCGACGACCTCATCTTAATATGCTATCATTTTTTGCGCCACTGGTTATTTGGGAATCCCAGTGAGCCTATCTACGTAAGCACACATAAAACCATGACAGTATTACGTGTTGTCTGAAACCATTAAGTAGTACGGAATTCAAAATACGTGAGTATGTATTTTAATTTTGGACCGACTTCAAAAAAGGCGACGCCCCTCTATTCGTATATGATATGATAATACCATTGAAATAAAACTATTTTTACGGATTCTATCACGATTTGGTTTTTAATTTTTATTCGCGACGTTTCGAAGGCTTTGCAGTCCTTCGTGGTCACGGGTCGGCTCGGTAGGGAACAAAAAATAAAAACTAAATCGTGATAGAATCCGCAAAAATAGTTTTATTTCAATGTATAATATTCGCGTAAACTTAAGAAATCAGTATGATAATACCATTTCCAAAATGCCTTAAATCAGAATATGGCATTTCAAGCGGAATAGGGAAGGACAAATAGTTATGTAACTTTACACACATACACATAAGCTCACGCCTGTATCCCCGAAGGGGTAGGCAGAGGCGCACTAGCGAACTAGAACACCCACATTTCGCCGAGCTTAGTTCCGTCCCAGATGTGATAGGGGGCGAGCCTATCGCCATATCGGGCACAAATTCCAGACTCCGGGCTGATATGGAAAAATCCAATATCACTTTGCCCGACCCGGGGATCGAACCCGAGACCTCAGAACCGTAGTCGTACTGAAATACCACCACGCCACAGAGGCAACTTTACAGTTTGTTAATTATTTATATACATTGTGTTATTTATGCACTAAAAAAATAAATAAAATAAAATGTGTTATTTATGTACTCATATTGAAAATTTTAATTGAAACATTATTAGATAAAAATTTGAGTTTATTCACAATTGTCTAACTCAGATGTGACAAATTACTTAAAATTCTGACAATTATAAACCTAGTCAGAACTGTTCTAGTGATTGTTTATTTTGTGAAATAAAAATTTACAGTCAAACTAGTCTGGCAAATATTTATTTTTAACTCAAATAGACAGATAAAAACTGTAAAATATGCTAAAAAACTCATTAAAGGAAAATGCATTTAGCAGATAATTAGTATTCACAGACACATTTAATAACATAAATTAGCATAAACCCCTTCCGATAATAATGTCTGCGTCCCCGTTGGCGGTCGCGTCTGCGCAGACTGCGCCGCGCTTGTAGCGGATATGCATTTCAAACGTAACGGACTAAACTACTATAAATTTCGTTTCGTCTAAGCCCGGCGAGCTAGACAGGTTTTACGCGCCAGAACACAGACAAAAAAACAGCCAAAATATCTTTAGGTATCTACGTTTGGACGTTTTTAGTAGATGTGCATCCTCATGGCGGGCGTGCGACTATAAACTATAATACCGGCTATGTAAAATTTAAATTGGACTTTTTGTACAAATGCATACATTAATTCGATAACACTGTTGGGTTATTTTTATCTCTTTCATTGTCTGGTACTATGATTACGACTACGTGTAGTTAATATGTATTTTCCCAAATGTTTTCATTATATTTTAAGCGGCTGGAAATGGTGGTTAGGGAAACGGGTGCGTTTCTGCCAAATATTTCTATGTTTGGATCTTCGGAAATATCATTTTTTATACAGAATGCCGGCTGTCCATATCGGTTTTCTGCGAGACAGTGGTACTTTCTCTGACGCACCACACTGGCCCATTCATGTAATCACGCCATGAAAGTAAAACGAATGGCAATCAAGTTCGAATGTATTGTCTATTGCAGCACATAAAGCTCGCTCGTATTTATGGCACATATGTATGTCGTTTTTATCGATATAGTAATTTTATTAACAACTGATAGACAATATTAATTACTTAAATAATAATAATGTAAAAACTGATAAAAAATATTAATTATTTAAACATGATATGCGATAGCTTTTGCTCGCGGCTCCACCCGTGTGAAAGTCCCAATCCTCCGTTGATTAAAGTTTTTGTATTATGTATATTTTTGACTTAATATTTGGTAGTTAGCCTTAAAGCATATTTGAATAATGATTATAATACATACTGATTTCTTAAGTTTACGCGAATATTATACATTGAAATAAAACTATTCTTACGGATTCTATCACGATTATGTTTTAATTATTATTCCCGACGTTTCGAAGGCTTTGCAGTCTTCGTTGTCACGGGTCAGACTGAGGTGTCATTTGTCTAAAAAAGGTTAGTGTTACAATATCTACCATCATTAAAAAATATACAAAATCAAAAAAGGTTAATTATTTGTGTTCCGATCTATGCAGTACGAGCTCACGGTGTCTTGAGTTCTGGCAGCTGGTCTTTTGGGTTCCGATTTAATAAGATGTATAATTGGATCCCAGGTTTGTGTAAGTTTCCAACTATCTTCTATATTGAAATTAGGATGTTTTTTAATTTCAATAGAAAGAAGAAACGAAGACTGCAAAGCCTTCGAAACGTCGGGAATAATAATTAAAACATAATCGTGATAGAATCCGTAAGAATAGTTTTATTTCAATGATTATAATACAATTTGCCACGAGAATGTATAGTGTATTCCAGTGCTATAGTTCTCGAATATAGACTTCGTAGTAAGCCGTAAGACCATTTTGATGAGTAGTTAAGTATTTACCATACACAATGAACAACCTAATAATATGGCCAAACGTGAACAATTTTAATAATGCAATTGTAATCAAGCTTGATACGTGCTCATGACATATTTTGTATGAAATTTAATGCATATGTGGTCCGTCCACCTGGTGAGCTTTGGGCATAGTGAGCACCGAGCTTTATACGAATTCGATTGTAAAAATTATTCATGCTTGATTGACTGTTGACGTAAGGTCTAGGACACAATTATACATATGACGCGACTAGACAGATAATACAATGAAAATAAGCCCTGAACTACGAATAATTCGACTAGAATAAATAAATAATAATATAAGTAAATAAATTGAGTAACTAAAACAATGAATACTTTGTATTAATTTATAGGTAAAGTATTTGAAATTCTAACAGTTTGTATAAAGCAAGGTTATAATAATTTATGAAAATTTAGAGCTGTCACTTCATTGTACAGCTTAAAATCGTATATCGCAAGAAAATTTTATGGAAATGGTAAGTCACTTATCACTTTATCTTGATAATCATTTGCTTTGTGCTAAACTACATTCAAATCGGTTAATGCTGTGAAATGAAGCTGTTAGTTTAATCACGGAGCGATTGATAAGAACATCCAAATTCATAATTTTCAACGAAATATATAGTAAAATTGATTTTTAACAGCGAGCTACCACTTGGTTTTCTGTGGGACAATGGTAGGGAATCGATCGAGCTGATTCATTCTGGCTATAGACATTAGACTGAGCCTGTAGACAGAACTGTCTACAGCGCGTCTCTACCACTCACAAAATTGATACACTAAATAATCAACACATAGAAACACCAAAATCCGATTATTTGATAATACTTATTTTGACAAAGCTTCGTCTTATCTACTCATATATTGCAAATTTATAATACGCAACTTTTGTACGTAACGCATTGTAAAGTACTATGATTACAATTTAACTTTTTTAAACACGGAAAACTGCGTTAATCCCACTACAATGCGGGATTACTCTTTCGAGCTTGCTGCAGAAAGCATTCGGCTTAGTTTTTACGACCAAATGCCTGAACAGATGCATATACTTGAGAAAATTGAAGATTTGTGGCTAGTGCATACACTATGTAATTATGACATAGTGCGGAAGGTAACGTGTAAATTCAATATTTGATAACATTCGACGTTGATTTCTCTGTAAATACTTATTATAAATATGCCAAAGTGATCGTGCATTCCAATCTTTCTTTCTTTTTTTCTACCTACCCTTATCCCACCTTAATGAGGGATCGGCGCAACATACTTTTTCAAGCATCATACATTCCAATCATGTCTTAAAAATATAAATCGAACATTTCAAGATGTCACGCCCAACCTGGTGACATGAATTTCTATAATATCATATGAGAAGGATTTATTGCAGCGATGTCGGCGACGATAGAGTTTCTCTGCGCAAAAATCGCAATGTGTAGGCGCAACATATGCAACGCCCGCGCGATTTGTGCGCACATCATTGAATCTCATAAATATAGCGTTGCATTGGTGCAATAGGTATGTGGTGTACTGTACTGCGATTCATGTTGACTGTGGAGCTATTTAACGTCTACAGCACAAACGGTCCGGCTCGAGCGGTTTGATACCACTGGCTCAGAGAAAACCGACGTAAAGTGGCAGTTTGCTGTCGCTTTCGTTCGGTGACTGAGATTTCCGGTGGCCCATATCCTCCCTTCCTTTCCCAATCCCTTTTTCCCTCCCCTTCTATTTCCTCCTTTTAGGTTGGCAACGCACCAATGATTCTTTTTGTGTCTTGGGTGTCTATGGGCGGTGGAGATCACTTACCATCAGGTGACCCATCTAGTCGTTTGCCAGTCTATGCTATAAAAAAAATTACGGCGTAGATAGGCCGATCCGGAAATATTCGAAACACATTACGTCGCTTTTCTGTGAGACAGTGGCATCAAACCGGTCGCACCGGCCCATTCGTGCTGTAGATGGAAATGTGTACAGCGTGGTTCTACCACTCAAAAGCATGTTCAGCATTGGATGTTCTATGCCTGATGATGATGATATACGCTGTGAGCCTGAAAGTCCAGGTCGGGGGGGTGTTCTGCTAACACTATTGGCCAGGGATTGGATCCCTCAGAGGGGTTGTTAGACAGACAGCCGACAGTAAAATCTGAGCTGAATCCTTTCTGTAACTTGTTTTTTTTTTTTTTTTTTTTTATTTATTCGAAACACCATTAGATAATACACGTAATACATAATATAAAAAAAAAATGACGGCGTAAATAAATAAATGGAAAAGTGTGTTGCGCCGACCCAACATTGACGTGCGATGAGGGCACGTAGAATACATTTACAGCTATGAAAATAACGAGTAAACGTTTAAGCGTATGTATTACGAATACTCGTTCATATCGGATCGAAATATCGATTCATTCCTAGTTACTTTTAATTTTAACATAAGTGACACATTGTACTAGATAGATAGATAACCCTTTATTGTACACCAATAAAAAACTTTACAAAAAAGAAAAATAAATAGTTAAAGTGTAAACAACAGGCGGTCTGATCGCTTAAAGCGATGTCTACCAGACAACCTTTCGATGGAGAAGATTTAATAGTAAAAGCACATCAGGGTACCTTTATTCTGTTTTGTATGCCCAATATGAGATGTCCCTAAAGGCGAGATGTTTCATATAATAGGTTAACGTAATATTCCTACATCATTATTATAATAACAAATAGGTAAGATATTGCTTATTCATTGCTAAAAATCACAATTGTAAAAGTTCTTCAAGACGCCAGCAGAAAGCAGATCATCATCAGATGACTAGCGGATGTCGTTGAAATATGATGAATATTAGGAACGAGTTTATGTTTGACGCCAAAGTTTGAGATTAAATGATGCAAACCAGCGCGTAAAGCACTGGTAACCGCAATTATTTTTAGGATAGGTTAAGGACAACTTTTTGTTAAACAACACTTGTTTGGGTGCAGTTGTTATCGTAATTTTATACTGTTATCCGTACTCTAACATAAACGACATAACACACAATTAGTTGTTTTTTTTCATTAATAATATTATGCCTATTATTACCAATAGAACCTAACAGGAGCATAGTATACATACACAATACATATATTAATATATTCCTTGATGTATATGTGCGATCGCTGGATGCAGGCCGCTTCCAACAGGTCCATCTGGAAATCTTGGGGGAGGCCTATGTTCAGCAGTGGATGTTCTACGGCTGATGATGATGATGATATATACGATCATGTAAGTATCAACTGATTGAGGTAATATGAGCTCAGTACAGCAAAGATTTTTGTCGAGGCGCACGAAAAGTTTAAACTGGGCGATTAATATTTACCAGTACTTAATTAGGTGCAATTAACTCGATGCATTACCTTAGGTTTTTTTATTTAATATAACACTACCAATTCAAAACTCAGTGCATAATCATAAAAGTTCATATGAAGCGTCGGTGAAATAAATCACACCTTGATATTTTTGCGGAAGACCAAAATCAAAGTATACATAATTACATAGGTAATACGAATAACAAAATCATTTGCAAATGTCATGTTAATGTGTAGTCGTTGACATTTATAACATGTATGTAACCCTGTATTTATTTTCTTTCAGTTTTGAGTAAAATATGAGGCCATCCCATAAAGACAAATGCATCAATTTTACACACAATTATCACTTACCTGCCAGACTGTTCGATATCAAGACAAATGCGGCGTTGTTTGTTCTCTACGTTGATGACTTAGCTTCCTTAGCCTAAAAAAATAAAATTTATTAAATCAATACTCTAGTAGACTCTGTTTTTTGGATAGGTATTCATTATTACTAGAATTACTTTGATATTACTTTGCACCGCAAATTGTGGGATATGTATAAACTATATTATCACAAAACATACGCGGATGAGTTCAAATAAATACTTAGCATAAATCATTCCACATTTTTCCAATAACAATGACCAAATGTCATGTTGCTAGGAATCAATAAATTAATTGCTGGTAGTAGGATATTCGTATTCGTCCGGATGGAGATCACCGTATACATGGTGTTAATACCTGCCATAGTGAGCCACATACTCATTGTAGTCAAGTTAATCAATCAAGTCCCTCAAAGAAATATATATAACGAATCTAAAAGGAAAACTATCACGGCTAAGCAGGCTTTATATGTTACCGAGTAATAGTCGATAAAAGCAAAAACAAAAGTACGTACAAATTGTATTGAATACAACATAGATGAAGTTGTTACTTATTTAATACAAATAGTAAATATATGTTATTATTTATGCCTAAAATATTATTTTAGTAAACATTAACCCTACTTCGGAACCCTGTCCTGTGCGTGATCAGCGACCTGAGCAGGAAAATTTCTGACAACCGTAAATGTATTCGAATTCGATGCGCGTCTATGAAATTTGTATGAAATATTAACCAAACGTCATCAGTGCGCAGCGAACTCGAATACATTTACATTTACATTAGTTTTTCGTGCTCATGCGACATAAATTTGGCCGATATTTTTTTTGTTTACTAACTATGTATGCTAAGTTTTGCGCGTCTATGAAATATCATTATCAGTGCGTGGGAGAGCTCGAATACATTTACATACATACATAGGGCCTTTTTACCATAGGGGTAGGCAGAGACAACGGATTTCCACTTGCTATGATCCTTACACACCTCTTTCGCTTCATTCAGTCTCATTACATCCTTCATGTATGCACGTCGGTTTAGGGTACTTTTAACTATATACATACATATACAATTATAAAATAAAAACAGCTCGGGCCGCAGTTTACTAGATCCGGAAATTACTCTATCTAAAGAATCTCGCAAACTATTGCCTCTTTATAATATGAGTGTAGACCAAAAACATTTTTAATTTATAGAACCGGCTAATGCCCAAATGGTCAAACACCACTCAACTTTAACGGCTTCTTACATTGATTTTCGCCATACAATTTTGACAGATAAGGCAGCCTTAAACGACATAAGGCGATCTTAAGTGTATGAACATTCGGCGGTAAATGAATCATCACGTGGTTTAAAAAACTAGTTTATAAAATTATAAAAACGTAGACAAATTAATTTTATATTCTTGTGCCGAATAGGTTTATAAACAGACGCTAGGCTACAGAAATAACAATAATATGATTCAATCATTTTTTTATTGGAGAGACTGGTAAACGCGCAAGAGGCGGGTCATCTGATGCAAAGTGATCTCTAAGTGATCTAACGGATGAAAAAAAATCACATTAGATTAAAAAAAACATAGATGCATTGCAAATTAAAAGGGTAAAAATAGGGTTTTTGAGGGAGAGTGGAATTCAGGCCCCCGGAAATTTTACTCACCGAACAAAACGCAACAGCGAGTTGGCTCATTAAGTTGGTTTTCTGTAATACAGTGGTATGAAATCAGTCGAGCCAACTGTTGACATAACTACTGCGTAGCTGTGCCTTTTAAGACCACAATACCAAATGGTATTATTTTGTCCCTTCAGAAATAAATAAGTAAATAAATTGTTTATTTATATATATTACGAGCATCCAGCATTGGACGAGTGTAAGCTGCTGCTTATGATAGCAGATCTTTCCTACAAAAAAAATTCGTATGTTGCAGATAGGATTCGGCTTAGTTTTTCTACCGACTGCCTTAACCTTTTCTGGGGGATCCAGTTACAGGCAAATCGTTTTAGGAGAACCACTTTGCCCAACGTAAGATTCTTCTCAATTCACAGTCCATATATGTATGCTGGTACTAGACAATCTTTGAAGTTAATCATAAGGAATAGGGAATAAATTATTAAAATGTGTTCCTTTTTACAATAGGTATTGTGTATGTAACACATGAGAACTTTTTTCTAGCCAATTAAAAATTTCCGTACAGAATGAGAAACTTGAAATGTAAATTACTCTATTGCAATGTTCGGAGGCAACAAAGTCTCAAAAGACCAGTATGATTTAACAATCTAATAATTTTATGTTATAAGCTAGTTTCTTAATATGTTGCTAATTAGTTAGTGCAATTAATGATTAATTTACTTCATTAAATTTCTTTTTAACTAGGTGAAAATAACCTAAATAGTATTTATACGGGTCAGGTCACATGAATATGCGACGCGATGCGATGGACATTGAGGAGGCACGTTGAAATTGTTAATTGCTATACAATATAGCAGTTGATTATTGCACAACTATATAATGCTATCAAAATGTATCCACAGCATGACTTCTATTTTCTTTCTTTCTTTTTACCTGCCCTTATCCCTTAATGTGTGGTCGGCCAACACACTTTTTCAGGCATGTTGCAGAAAGGATTCGGCTACGGCCGCCTGCCTAACGTAAACCCCCTGGGGGATCCAGTCCCGGGCAAATTAAATTAGAAAATTCGCCTAACCCGACCTAGGAATTGAACCCACGACCTCCCAGTCCACAGCCAATATATGCTGCCACTAGACCAAGGAGGCGACATGACTTCTATTTATCTATACTAATATTATAAAGAGCAAGGATTTGTTTTTGTATTTGTGTTTGCAATTAATAGGCTCAATAACTTCTGAACTGATTTTAAAAATTTATTCACCTACACATACATACATAAGCTAATGCCTGTATCCCCGAAGGGGTAGGCAGTGGCGTACTAGCGAACTAGAACACCCACATTTCGCTGAGCTTGGTTCCGTCCTAAATGTGATTGGGGGCGAGCCTATCGCCATATCGGGCACAAATTCCAGACTCCGGGCTGATATGGAAAAATCCAATATCACTTTGCCCGACCCGGGGATCGAACCCGAGACCTCAGAACCGTAGTCGTACCGAAATACCACCACGCCACGGAGGCAGGAGCAGGAGGCAGGATAACATTCTAATGAAAAAATATACATGTATGAGTAATTTGTTAATCTAAGATGGAAGTAGTCGCATTATATTTAATTACCTATTATAATTTATTACGTGATGTTACTGCGGCCTGAGCAGGAAAATTTCTGACAACCGTAAATGTATTCGAACTCGATGCGCGTCTATGAAATTTGTATGAAATATTAACCAAACGTCATCAGTGCGCAGCGAACTCGAATACATTTACATTTACATTAGTTTTTCGTGCTCGGGCTACTGTTATCTATGGTAACTTAATATAATGTTCTCGTAAAATCATTACACATTTTTTTTATTAGCATTGGTAAGAAGACGGCCTATTCGATGGTAAGTGGTTACCATCACTCATAGACATCGGCAGAGTCACAGACACATGACAGGGTGGCGTAGCAGGCCGGTATCCGGCCGTGAATCGAGAGGCCGCGGGTTCGATTCCCGCACCGAGACAAATGGTTGTGTGGCCCACAGATATTTGTTTAGGGTCTGGGTGTTGTGGGACCGAAAGTCTCGTGGTTCCTAATGTCTACGATACAAGACTAGTATCTTAGTGTGAGATCAGGAAAATATGTGTGACTATGGTGTTATTTTATTGGGTGTTACATGCATTTATAAAGGTCGGGTCTGCTGACTCTCGAGACTTCTGCATCTAAGCTTGACTAAAGTTAGTGCACTACTTGTGCCTCTGCCTACACTTTCGGGATAACAGGGGTGAGTGTGCATACTAGTAATGTACTATACAAAAAAAATACAGACGAATTGAGGACCTCCTCCTTTTGTGGAAGTCGGTCGAAAAAAGATGTTATTA
The DNA here is from genome assembly GCA_036417725.1 of Clanis bilineata. Classification (NCBI taxonomy): domain Eukaryota; kingdom Metazoa; phylum Arthropoda; class Insecta; order Lepidoptera; family Sphingidae; genus Clanis; species Clanis bilineata. The sequence continues at coordinate 7,999,131 of CM071145.1, read as the reverse complement.
TTTTCGAGGCATACCAACTACTGGCCGCGGTACACCAGTGTGTCGCGGCACACGTTTTGCATAACACTGCTATAGAGTGTTAGTATTAGTATTTATTTCACAAGTCGGTACGCACTAGATATCAAGTTATTAGTCACGAATCCGTTACGGAGGTCACGGGAAGTGAATAATCACAAGATTATTTTTTAGAGTTATTATTAAAGTGCATTGAATTGACTTACTTTAATTAATTTATCACGATTCACGTGCAAAATAATTTAGTATAATACCTATATGAGATATAGTCGCGATATTATGTATGCAAGCAGCGATAGCTCAGTTTGGAGTGATACAGACTGCTGAGACAAGTGTCGGAGGTTCGAGACCGACCCAAAAAAATAACGTACACCTCTGACTTTTCTCTGTTAAGTGCATTTTCATTGTGATTTATCACTTGCTATAACGGTGAAGGAAAACATCGTGAGGACACATGCATACCAGAGAATTTCTCCACAAGAATTTTAAAGGTAGATAGGTAGGTGTGTGAAGTCTACCAACCAGCATTAGGCCAGCATGGTAGACTGAGGCCTAACCCGTCTCATTAGTAGAGGAGGCCCGTGCCCAGCAGTGGGACAGTAATATTACAGGGCTAATATTGTTATGTATGTAAGCAAGCTATTTACTTTTCCAGGCTTTTTCGCCTCCTATCATCTAGAGTCAAGACCGAGCTACATTCATACATCTATATCCTGGAGTCTAGATTTAGACGCCATAAAGTCCGAGACTAACTCCCAGACGATCAAGTTATTTTGCCTGTATTGTAAAGATGAAATACACGGAAAGTTTAACCGTTTTTTGCAGCACCAAATTTATCGCGATAGGTAATAGGCGCGACCGGATGCAATGCCGACACACCGGCTCGCACACAATTTATAAACAGCTATAATAACAATTATTAATAATGTTGCTAGATTTATAACGTATTGTTGGTACCATCGTTAAACATTTCAGTTTTATTCTTTAAAATAGCTTTGTTTTTTAATGAGTTAAAAAAACGTAATATATGTCGAAAACAAGAACGTAACCAAAAAAGAAGTATAAGTAGAGACGAATATAAACATACGCATTATAAAATGATTTTTTGATATAACGACAGCTACGATAATAAAATAGAATTGTGACGACTACAAACGAATTACAAATTGAAATAAAACTCTTTTTACGGATTCTATCACGATTAGGTTTTAATTATAAAATAATAATAATAATAATAATTAAAACCTAATCGTGATAGAATCCGTAAAAATAGTTTTATTTCAATGTATAACACACATAACATATTATATATTATATTATAACATATTGTATAATATTCGCGTAAACTTAAGAAATCAGTTTATAAATTCATGTTTTTTGAGTGGTAGAGCCACACTGTAGACAGTAATGTCTACAGCATGAATGGGTCGGTTCGATCGGTTTGATACCACTGTGTCACAGAAAACCGACGTAAAGCGGCAGCTAGCTATTGCGTATTGTTTGGTGAGTGGCATTTCCAGTGGCCCTGTTTCTCTCTCCCTTTTCCAATCCCTATATCCGTCCTTTTCGGTTGGCAACGCATCCATGATAGGTATATTTGTGTCTTGGGTGTCTATGGGCGATGGAGATCACTTACCATCAGCGGACCCACTTGCACGTTTGCCAATCTCTGCAATATAAAAAAATCCTTTCTTCCTCTCACGATAATGTGGGATTAGCGCAACACACTTTTTCTAGCATGCTGCAGAGAAGATTTAGATTGGCTTAAAAATAAAATAATATGTCAGCACAATAAAAAATATGTAAAGCAACTTCTATTACGGCTTTGAATGGTGACGAACCGTTTATACAGCATTAATCACCATTAATACTCGTAAATCGTTTAAGACAAAAAGTTAAGATATAGGCAACAAAACACATTTTCTAACGTAAATTACCAACTGAGTTATTTACTGCAAAATAATTAGGAATTCCGTACATTGCATTATTGTGCGACATTCATGCCATGTGACTAGCAACCGAAGGTAAATGCGCGAAGATATCGCGGACGTGCAGTGGGGCGTATGCGTTATTTCGCACCGCGACCTTGATCCCCACGCAGCGCACGGTGATCTGCGCGTGTAACGTAAGGCTATATCCACACTGCACTTTTAGTATTTTTTTAAAAACCATTTATGTATATAGAGATGGCATCTCTCCATGCCGAAGCTTGGAGGTATGACGGTCTTACAGGCATTGAAGTCGTTCTACCGACTAAACCCCGCGGTGTTCTCTCTCCTTTTTTTATAGCAAAGACTGGCAAACGAGCAGATGGGTTATCTGATAGTAAGTGATCTACTTTCCCCATAGAAACCCAAGACAAGAAAATCATGGGTGCGTTGCCAACCTAAAGGAGGGAAATAGGAACTGGGAAAGTGAGAAGGGGAATTGGGTCACCGGCCACTCACTGAACGAAAGGCGACAGCGAGTTGCCACTTTACGGTCAAATATCAAACCGGTCGAGCCGGCCCATTCGTGCTGAAGACGTAACTGTCTACAGCGTGGCTCTATCACAAAAAAAATTGTAAAGTCTTCATGCCGAAGCTTGGAGGTATGATGGACTCATAGGCAATAATAAATTCGTTCTACTGACTAAATCCTACGGTGTTCTTCTTTATCCTTCCTGTATGCAGTCGCAACCTCCGCGGGAGTTTCATTTTATGTTTCTAATCCCTATGATTGTGTTCTACATCCTATGTTCATGGTTATAGTGCTCTAATTAAAGGTGGTATTTTATTCGTCATTGTAAACTGACATTTAAAAGAGCAACGCCAGAGTTTTTGCCCGTTTTCTGGTGAAACGGCCTTCCGAACTGTAGTAGAATAAAAATTGACGGAATTTGAATCAAGTTTAAATATTTAATAGATGCAATAAAATGTTTATTTGACTTGGAGTCTTGTCGTGGTCTAACCACTTAAACTCTCCTCAGAGAGAACGCAGTCAAAAACCGCGATTCACGCTTTCATTACAGGCCTTATCTTTGCAAGGTCTAGGCAACCGCCACCTGCAGGCCAGTTCATGGATGGAGGATGCGTACTTACGTCAATACGTTACGATTACGAATCATCGTTGTACTGATCGACGCTAATGAGGAAGATATCTATTGACAACACCATGCATTGGCTCTGGCTTTGTGTACCTAACATTTAAGAGTAGGGAGTTTTTTGCAGTACTATTTTAAAATGTCACCGCATTTTGAAGGCGATGTAGAGGTCGTTGCATTTTACGTCAATTCACTTGTCACGTTTTATCTAGGATTAATCTTATCTCTTTGATTGTTGAAATAAATATCCCAGCGAGCCTCACTGCTTTTTATTATTATCAAATTAAAAAAAAAAATAAGCTGTCACATGTTAGAACTAAGTTTGAGATCAACATATGTATCCCAAATAATATAAATCATATATTAGTGTAGGTAGATTGTTTATTTGAAATTATATCTACATTTTGAATTCAAGGTTTAAAATATTTCTCTCACAGCTGTCGTTATTGTGAACACCACAAATATACAGTCTCAAATTAGCATTATGCTTCATGCGTACTGCACTATTTGAGATAGTTTCACACAGTTCACACTAGCCATGTGGAATTAAAATTATTCTCCAATAGAGTTTATTCAGCCACAGGACCTCCACTACTGGTCATAGCCCTTCGCCAAAGATTTCCAGATCGACCTGTTGGACGTTACGTGACTGTTAAGTCTTATGGCTGATGATGACGATAGATTCGTTCGTTGCTCAGTATCGCTTTATACATCCCGATTCCCGGTTTCTAAGTAGTTAACGTTTTCCCGTCTCGGAATCAACTTTTACATAGCCCAGTGCCCAGTGTCAGTATCGACACTAATATGTGTATCCTTTGAGTTTCTTGGATTCCACAAATAAGCTGACCTGCAAAAATAAAAAAGATTAATATTCTTCATACAGTATAGACAGCTTATACACTTGAAAACCGAATTGCTGGAAGCCGACGATCGGTTGGACGGTGTTAGTGTAATGTTTGGATTTTGCTGAAATAAATTATTATTAATTTCCATTTTAGATAATGTAGAAGTTAGTGGAAGCCCAATATTATTCTATGTAGACTGTCACTATAATATATCTAGCGCTAACTCGCCTCAGAACTAAGACATAAAAGTAGGCGCTAGTACTATATTATTTAGGCATCAAAAAACGTTATATTGAAACTCTCAGTAATAGTTACCGTGTTGTTAAAACACCGAGACCCTGTGGATTTGTATATTATTTGTATATTGTCAGTAGACAATAGACAATTGAAAGAGTACTTTCAATAAATGCATGGTATTATTATTTTTTAGATTATTCTATATCAGCAGTTGTGTAAACGGAATTATAAAAAACGATTACCACTAGCAATTGAATAGGGTTCCTTTATTGGTGCGCTCGTCATAGCGTTTATCTTTCATGCGTAGTGCTCAGTTGCATCGGTCTATCATATGTCCGCTCCCTTAAATGTGTTCGCTAGACTATTGTGCTATCAAGGCCGCACATGGTTGTGGCAACATTACCGACTAGCTTCACGACTATACTGCGTTATATACTTCAATCTACTGCATCGTTTTCATTTCCTATGTGACTTCAATTTATCTCTACGCTCATTAATTCAGTAGATATATTTTGAAAGGTGAGAGATATGTGTACAGCTGTACGATGTGTTTCTTATGAGTATGCAGCTAATTGCGAATGTGTTGTGTTTGGTGCGTGTCTTTGTGTGCCTGCAGGTGTTTCTATAAGCTAAGAGATGTGACAAACAATTTATGACAAATGTACAACTCCAGTTGTAATGTGTAGACTGCCTCGGTGGCGTAGTTGTATTTCGGTACGACTACCGTCCTGAGGTCTCGGGTTCGATCCCCGGATCGGGCAAAGTGATATTGAATTTTTCCATATCAGCCTGGAGTCTGGAATTTGTGCCCGATATGGCGATAAGCTCGCCCCCTATCACATTTGGGACGGAACTAAGCTCGGCGAAATGTGGGTGTACTAGTTTGCTAGTGCGCCTCTGACTACCCCTTCGGGGATACAGGCGTGAGCTTATGTTATGTTATGTGAGTCGAGTAGTCGTTAATTGCATTAAGTTATATAAGGTATTGGTTCTAATCATTGAAATATACATTAAGAATAAAGGTGATCCTTGCTAACATAAAGAATTGAAATATTAACGAGTGGCAGCTATTTCGTGTTTCGAAACGTGTCGATTTTCCTTTGGCATTTCGCATCTTAAATAATTTACAACGAAAATTGCATTGTAGAAAAGAAACATACATACGATGCTACGTTACAAAAACTATGTTTCAAAATGTAATGCATTTATACCTACCAACATTTGCTCAATCTAGTTTCTTTAAAGTTTGTGGCGCTATTCTCAGCATATTAAATAATTTATTAATATGATTCTCAGTGGATTTAGATAGATATGTATCAACTAAAAGTATAAAATTCTGCCTGACTACCACCTGCTAGGAAATGTGTGATAGGTACATAATTAATTAGGTATATTATACGATCGATTGCCTACACTAAAATGTGCCTCTACCTTGCATTGCCTGATGTGATAACCGAGATAGCGACAATATATTGCATTTTTATCAAATGCATGTTAAGAAAGTAGATACTGTTATCAAAATCAGCTTACGGACGCTGTAAAGATAACAAATATGAAAAATATATTATATACACTTCGTGGTAACATACAATAAAATACAGGTTAAATAAAATTGTATACGGTAAATTTCGGTGTATTTTTATATAAATTAAAAAAAATGTCTACGCGCGATGACCTCTGACATCACCTATCACATAATGACAGACCACCATGGACTGGACCTACTTCAATAAACATTACTATAGAGCCAACCAGACATAACATAATAGCCCCACACAATACGTACGGTCAAAAAATTAAAAATAGAATGTTCCGCGTCTGAGGCCTTTAGAACGGGCGTGTGATGCGAGAGCGAGAAGTGGGGGGACGCAGACGGCCCGATGACATCACACTGAGTTGCAGTGCGGTGCGACCGCCAACTCTTGCGCAATCGCGCGCGCCCTTGATCTTGACTGCGTCGCGGCCGCAACGCACGCGTGTGCGCACCAACGCCTACGTATATACACTAGGTAGGTACTACCGCAACTATATTTATCATCGCGCGTGTAGGCGCGAAACTGTAATCAGTAATGTACTGTATTATGGCATTTTGTACTAATTAGAGAATCTGACAGTTCCGGCTGCTGAACGTGCTCTAGGTAAACGCTGCAATTAGCGCTTTGGATGCGTTGAGTAAATTATACCTCTAAGTTTTTATTTATAGAGTTATCAAAAGGAATGTTCCCTGCTTTTAAACGACTCTAAATCCCCACAAATCTAAATTGGCTCTTAAATTGTCTCTATTTTAATTGTAGTCATTGTAATATGTTTTTATCAATATTGCAAGCTTTTATAGAAGTATTTATATATCTTTTTTATATCACTGATTCATAGTTATCTAAAGATCAATCCACTCGTTAGAAAGAGAGTGGACTTACTCGTGTTTCACTTCAATACATGATGCCGGTCATTAATGATAATCATTTAAACTCGTGCACAAAATAGGCCTTAAACTGATAAGAACATACACGTGTGAGATAAAATTATTTTTAAAGTTAATCATAAATTATGTCATTAATTTAGTGTTATTTAACCGTTGTAATGAACATGTTAATGATGTTTTAAGAGAGAAGTATAATATTAATTTATATTTTGTGTTTTGTAAAATAGGGCTGCTATTATTTTTTTTTTGTTCTTAATGGTATGTTCCATGATATGATTTTTTTATAGGAGAGATTAAAACTTGACTGCCTTGGTGGCGTAGTGATATTGCGTGCGCGGAACGACTGTCGTCTTGAGGTCTCAGGTTGGATCCCGGGTCGGGAAAACTGATATGGGATTTTTCAGTATCATCCCGGAATCTGGAATTTGTGCCCGATATGGCGATAGGCTCGCCCCCTATCACATTTGGGACGGAACTAATGTCGACGAAATGTGGGTGTTCTATTTCGCTAGTGTGCCTCTGCTTACCACTTCAGGGATACAGGCGTGGACTTGTGTGTCGTAAAAGTCGAAAAAATTAACTCCATGATAGATAAATGTTTTGACAGCCTTCATAGCATGGCGTGGCGCAAAGAGGCCGCAGGTAACGGGTTCGATCTCCGCACCGAAACAAAACAACTGTTTGTCTGACCCACAAATTGTTTCGGGTCTGAGTGTTGTGAGACCGAAAATCTCTTAGTTCCTGATCGATAACATACTCGCATCTTAGTGTGGGGTCAGGGGGGTTACCACCACCTATAGCAGTATTATTATAATTTTGCTTGTACCGATTCCCATACAAAACAAACGAAGAACGATTATAATAATACTGCTATAAGAGGTGGTGGTAACCCTGCTGGACTATGGGGATGACAGTTGAGTATTGGATTTTTATCTCATGACTTGAATTCTTAGTTTAGGCATATTCCTACATATCGTTTCAAGAATTCTACATGTAATTACTTACAATATGCTAAGAATACTTTTGAAGAGACTGAAGTTAGTCACGAATAAGCACCGAAAGGGCTTAATAGATTATAATAAATTTGGGATCAAAATAATAAAAAATAATAAATAATAATTATAACAATATATTCTTTTACTGGTGCCTGCCTTGGTGGCGTGGTGGTATTTCGGTACGACTACGGTTCTGAGGTCTCGGGTTCGATCCCCGGGTCGGGCAAAGTGATATTAGATTTTTCCATATCAGCCCGGAGTCTGGAATTTGTGCCCGATATGGCGATAGGCTCGCCCCCTATCACATCTGGGACTGAACTAAGCTCGGCGAAATGTGGGTGTTCTAGTTCGCTAGTGCGCCTCTGCCTACCCCTTCGGGGATACAGGCGTGAGCTTATGTATGTTCTTTTACTCCAGAACCAAACGATATGTTATTTTTATGTTTGTATGAACGATATTACTGCCAAATGCCATTAAAATTAATAAAGCATTTGTAAATTTGTCTTGATGCAGGAAATTGAACCCTTGACCTTTACCCTTTTGCAATGAGGGACTCGCCCTATGGGCCAAGAGGCTATTTTTTTAAGTCTAATGGTCTTTTTAGCATCATGGGAATTTTCTGACCGGGATGGTCTGGATGCGTGAAATACCTGAATTTATCCTGCGTCCGTACATGACGAATGCATAAAAATTCTAGTACTTGAAGGATAGAGAATTTCTTTATTACGAACATCTACCTGGAATCTAGATGTACTTAGATGATCCTGTAGAACTAAATCTATGACGTGTCCTGACTTATAGCTAAAGTAAATATTTATTTGTTTTTCCGAGGAAGACAAAGTACGGTGGTAAGTGAAAAAAAGAAGGTCAAAAAAGCCAGCGACCTAAAGATAATTAATTAATAGAGCTCATAGTTCATAGGCCTATGATAAGTAAAACTTATAAATATAAATGAGACTTCGAAGAAAATACTGAAGTATATTAATCTGTTATTACAGCGGCGGGAGCTAGCTCAGACATGGGAAGTGAGCACTATTGCCTAAGGTGGAACAATCATCAGAGCAACCTGCTGGGAGTATTCAGCCAGTTGCTGCACGACGAGAGTTTGGTGGACGTCACGCTTGCATGCTCCGAAGGTGCCTCCATTAGGGCTCATAAGGTAACTATCGAAGCTCATTGGCCACGGATTATCAAATCTTTAAAAAAATATATCTTTTTGGTCCGAGACGGAGCCTTTTCGTTTGATCTGCTTTAGCCTTGGCAACGACTTCAAAGATAAATTATTATGGGCTTTATAAAGTCGGTTTTACGTTTTGAAATTTATTTATTTTTTAGCTTTTAAAAATGTGTATGACATCAACTCTGTAAAATAGGTACTCGTTCAAACAAAAGAAGATTCAACGAAATTAGTTTTCGGATCAAGGAGTTATTGGTGTACATACATAACAAAATATATACACAGACGAATTGAGAACCCCCTCTTAGTCTAAAGTCGGTAAAAAATACGTTGGGTTTCGATAAAAATTTTAGTCACCGGCTGACCCAATGGTCATGTAAAAACATATTAATTGTATTACAAAAAATAAGACGTCCTCTTATATATCTTCATCATGGAATTTTCCGTCGAGTCATGTAGGAAGACCCAATTAATACGTAGAAAAGTACTAAGTATTTCCTTGATTATTCTTAGTTGTGAATTAACTTATCGAATCACATTAAATAAGTAATCACCGTGATAAATTTAAGGAACAGTGTATTATTTTTATAAAAATCCTAATACGAAGCTAAAACAATGAAGACTATAGCCGCGTCTCCTGTACTAAAACAATACACAAAACACCTACACAAAAATGGTTTCGCTACACATTTTCATCTATGGTCCATTCTTCTATGCAGGAGACATTGAAAAAATATTGTTTTGGCGTATGTGTTTTTGAATTATGTGTTTTGTTTCGAGAAAAATAGCTGCAGGAGACGCGCCTTAAGTATAATAAATTAAACAACAACGTGGCTACTTTGAGTTACGGGATTTGATATTGAGGTAGTTCAGTAGCCCGAGCACGAAAAACTAATGTAAATGTAAATATATTCGAGTTCGCTGCGCACTGAATGACGTTTGGTTAATATTTCATACAAATTTCATAGACGCGCATCGAGTTCGAATACATTTACGGTTGTCAGAAATTTTCCTACCCAGGCCGCTGGTGTAGAAGCGAAAAGCTCAAATTGAAATTTCAAGAGAAGCAAATAATTATTACCAGCATCCAATACGGGATAAGGAATGTTAGAATTGGCTACAAGTGCCTTCTTCTTTTGTTCTTTCTTCCGTTTGTTCAGGTTCATAATAGTCCCGTAGAGTCGTGTTAAGTTTTGATAGAGATTAGAAAAGCGGATACCTAAGCTAAGGGAACACACAATATTATTCATATTTTGTACCTAACTGCATGTGACTAAAAGCCGTTATTCTGATCCAAACTCGTAAGTTGAGTTTCTGGAAGAACTCTGGCTGTCCTACTACCTACATAAGCTAGAGTATGACCTATAACTTTATCTCCGAAATCATTATTTTTGGCTGATTTAATGTTAGCAGGCAAGCAAATAACTAGTTCTAATAGAGTAACTATAGGTATTATACAAAAATAATCGTAAATACTCTCGAAATTAAATGTGAGAAAGTATTGAAAACAATCTTGATTTTTTTACGAGTATTTCTGTTAACAAATAAATTTTTTGATGTTGTGACTTGTGGGCGCGTAAGAAAGCTTTCAATCGTTATACTACATGTCAGGGAATATTATTGCACCTTGCCTATCAGTGCAGTATTAGCAGATTTATAATTTAAGTAAGACACAAAGGACCTTACTGAGCAAATGATAAAGAATAGTCTGTCCCTTTTATTTTCATGAATGTGACACAAGGAAAAGAGTGATAGACTATTCTTAGCCATTTGCTCAGCTAAAAGTTTTATAAGTAAGGCCCATGATATAATCCTAGTTTCCTTAAAACCGATATCAAAACACCAATTGCGGCGTCTATATCTATAAATACGCTCTATCAAAAAGAATCTTGAATTGAAAATCGGACAATATTTTCCTGAGATATCGCATAACATATGTACATAAAAGAATATGTAGACATATTGAGAACTCCTTCTTTTGAAATCCGTTAAAAAGTTACAACGTTAGGTACTAATGCGTCTATCTTTCAAGAGTAAGTAAGTACGTAGTATTTTTATTAGTGTAATAATTTATGCCATCGCGTTAAGGCACGTGTATAAGACCAGCCACGGTTAATTTTACTACAAGGCATTGTTAAACAGTATGTTATAATTGCATGATTAATGTGTTATTATAATTCGTGATAAACAGAGAAATGTGGAAGTTGAAATAAATACGATAGTTTATTTCCTCATACCTTACGTTAATTTACCTTTCTCATTAAAAATGCTAAAAGTTTTTTGACAGTATGGTTAATAAAATTATGAAGCATGGATAAACGATGTTTCGTCTACTTAGGTACCATTAGTATGTATGTACTATCAGTTGCCAGAAAAAATAACAAAATTGGTCTTTATCTCGATAAATTTCTGCCTTTATCCAAAATCATGTGTAACGTTTGTTTATCCATGACTTATCCCCTTATTCATAATAAAATCCTGGTCTTATCGAAAGCATAGCCCTACTTTTGCCTACCTTAGCTAAAAGATAACTAAAATGTGTTTATCGAATACAGTGTTACTGGTTACAGAAAAACCATTGTTGTCTTCTCTGGCAAGCTTTGAAACAAATACAAAGTCTTGGCTGGAAACAATTAATAAAAAAATATATATCAATCTTAGATGGAGTTCTAGGCTATAACAAAATTAATGTCATTAAGAAATAACATCAAACTTGAAACAGCTGACCGGAATCGGCCATGTTTTCACTATCGAACGTTGGAATGTTTTAACGCTATGGAACTATTATGAATACATTTTTTTTATGAAACGTACTATTGCGGTCTTATTACGCTCTGCTAAGTTATTATGAATAATGGGGAGGTTTAAACTTCTGTGTGATCAAGACTGACTAATACCTACTTTACAGCTATTTGTTTCCTGAAGAATTTTCTATCTTCTAAGATTCTCTTTCGGTGTTCAAAAGACGTCCAATCTTATGTGCTTTAAGCGCTGTTTGATTACAAAGTAATAAATAAATATACACAAATGAACACCTCTAATCGTACACATACTGCTGTCCAATTACTAAAAGGCCGTTAAGTGAATGAACCTAATTTTGAGATGTGCCCAAAAAACGTGGAAAATATTATACCTTGAATTGGCTTTAAATGAGCTAAAAGTAGACAAGTCGTTAGGTCTATTCAATATTAAAGCCGTAGTTTTATTTTCTAGATAATTTGCCACTTTTTTTTAGCAAATAACAATATTAGATTTATTCTCATGACTTAGTGCCTAAAAGGATGACAGCGAGCAGACCTGATGCCACAGTAGGTTTAATCTATAGTGGATATCAGGTAATATGTAGGACTTATGGTCCCAAAGTAAATTGAAACTTTAACATTTCAGGTAGTACTGTCCGCGTGTTCATCGTACTTCCGTTCGCTGTTCGTGGACCACCCGTCGCGTCACCCTATAGTGATACTGAAGGACGTCGGCCTGGAAGAATTACGTACCCTCGTCGACTTCATGTACAAGGGCGAAGTTAACGTCCAGTATTGTCAGCTGCCTGCTCTTCTCAAAACCGCCGAGAGTCTACAGGTAGCCTCTATGGCGAAAGACCAGAACTGGCCCGCGAAATTCCAATTTTATTTTTGGAACTTGCAGAATGTTATTTTGATTAAAACTGGTAAAAAATTTACGAATCTAGTTACTGTATGGCTACTGAGCTTCAATAAAATATACAGGAGTTTAAATAATATTATCAACAATATCAAATAAAATTATTCGACGTATTTATTAATTCTGATTATTTGCATCAAATTATTTTTATACGTTAAGTACGTCGAAATCCTTCGAGATACTTAATGATATAAAATAATTTGGTATTTTCAAAAGAAGCAAAAAATATCGATTTTCGCGGGCTAGTGCTGATCTTTTACATTAACCAGTATTATGTTTTTGCGTTAACGCCAGGCAGAAAGAAAGACATAAAACCCGAAGGGGTAGGCAGAGGCGAACTACAGAACTAGAGCACGCACAAATAATAAATATCAATGATTATAGACAGAAAGTATAGCTTATTTTTGTAGTATAGGGACAAGTACCTAGGGGGTTGATAAAAACCAAGCCAAGCTTTTAACCATATAAAGAAGAAAGAGGTGTGTAAGGATCGTAGCAAATGGAAATCCGTTGTCTCTGCCTACCCCTATGGGAAAAAGGCGTGAGTCTATGTATGTATGTATGTAAGCTTTTAACCATATAAATTAATAATCATGTAAATGTAGGTGAAATTAATAAAATGTTAATAGGTTTTCGTTCATAATTTTTACAGGTCAAAGGACTCGCTGAAATGACGACATTAAGCGCAGCAGGAATTGATACAAGAAGCGTCCCGGAACCCATGGATGAATGCCAAGGTCAAGACACTAAGGAGTGTCCTGAACTGCATGAACGATTAGAAGGCAGAGAAAACCGGGAAAAAGATGAAAGACGCGACATAAAAGACTCACGTGAAAGAGAAAATAAAGAGGGTCGTGACTCAAGAGAGAGTCACACGCGGGAGTCTAGAGAATCAAGGGAACATAGGGAACAAAGAGATTCCCGTGAAATGAGGGACCCTCGCGATCTCAGAGAAATAAGAGAGCCACGAGACGCTCGCGATTTGCGAGAACCCCGAGAATTACGGGAACATAGAGATCTCAGAGATACTAGAGAAATACGTGAACCACGGGATTTACGTGAAGTTCGGGATCCAAGGGAAGCTCGAGAAATACGAGATCAAAGAGAGGCATCAGAAACATCGCCTTCAAGAATATCTCCTTTACTATCGGTACGGCGATTTAGAACCGAAACTTCAACGGAAACGCCCACACCTACGCACCCTCCTATACCTAAAGATGAACCACCCGACGAACCAATGCGTTCATCGTCGCCAGAAGACGATTCTGTTTCAATAAGATCGAATGGAGCTCAAAATGAAAATGTTGGTAAGTATTTGTAGTGGTAATAAGTTTGTGAATAAAAAATAAGAAGCTACCTGTTTTACATTATAGAGGTACGTACCTAACTATGTACTTAACGGCTAACTGTAATAGGTAGATAGGTAAATGATAAACTCCTATCTTCTATGAATGTTAGTCAGAGATAGGGAAGTAAGCACCTTAAAATGTTATTTAAGGAAATATGAGTACCTACTTACCAGACTGTATATTATAAGAGTGCTTACGTGCATAAATTGTGTTCCTAATTGAATTTTGGCGGGAATTCTGATAGTGCGGTCGGCCACCTTTATTATCAACAAACATAACATTGGACTTGATTGTAAATAAATTAACGGTCGTAGTGATGAAATAACAATAAATAGAAAGAACCTTAAAGTTAAGTTTAAATTCGTAAATATTTAAACTTATAAGAAAATATTACAGCATAATGTTTTCTGACCTTAGCCATTTCCTTGTAGAAAAAATTAAAACGTCAATTGTCCTATGTCAAAAATGTCAATATCAATCTGTCAATTGTCAAAATACTTCGACAATGTTGAATTTGTTTAATAATACATAATAATATTTTATTTTATTTACCTTTCACAGTCAACCCAACTTACTAGAGTTTCATTATGAAAAGCACTTTTTAAATCTATAATTACATTTTTGCAATCTTTAGCCTGTAAATCCATTAAAATGTTATTTAATCTTAAAGTGTTGTCTTTTAGAAAATCACTGTGTACGCTGTATATATTTACAATTACTTTAAATAAGTTTATTACAAACTTCCGTCAATTATGCAACCATATTATCGAATTAATAACTTGAAAAATTTATTTGGTTTCATTAGTACTGCACACAACAGGTAATTTATATTCTGAATTAAGATTCTTCACTAATTTCTCATTCAATTTACTGCAGGTAATGTAGATATATTCTTCATGAACCAACCATATAATAATAATTTAATATTAGCTCTGTAATATTACTGTCCCATTTCTGGGCACAGGCCTCCTCTACTGATGAGAGGGATTAGGCCTAAGTCTACCACTCTGGCCTAATGCGGGTTGGTAGACTTCACATACCTTGGAATTTATTGTGGAGAAATTCTCGGAATTGAAGGTTTCCTCACGATCTTTTCCTTCACGGTTATAGCAAGCGATATTTCACAATGAAAACACATTTAACATGGAAAAGTCAGGAGTGTATGCTCCATTTTAGGGTTGGTCTCGAACCTCCGACACTAGAAGTGATCACCTCTGTGCAACTGCAGTCCCCTTTATAAATACAGTACAAAACAATATCTGAACAAATTCAATTTAATATTTCAAAATTGCTAAGTTATTTGTTATTATTTCAACTTCATGACAATAATTTGATATTTTCAGGTATAAACATGACTATAAACAGTCACAGTAGTGTTCTTGGTGCAAGATACTCCCCCGTTGAGAGGCTGAGTGTTCTGAACACTATACCACATCCTGGTCTGGTCCATCCGTCTCATCCTTCACTGCCGAGCCCCAGGAGTGAGCCCATTCCGGGCCCCTCTGGCCTTCCACCTGTTCAGCAAGCACCTTTGGTGAGGATAATGTATTTTTTATCTGAGGCCCGAATATGACATAGTAAGGGGCTTGCGACAAAGCTGGTAATTGTCCAAAGCAGACATAGGGATTCCCACCCCCAACTAAACATCATGTTATGGTGCAAGCCCCTCGAGGGAACCAGATATACAATGGCTCATCCAGACACTACATAAGGAGTGTGGGTCACTGTTTGACATCATAGGCCTTATAAAAACATTTTAGCTGAGCAAATGGATAAGTATAGTTTGTCCCTTTTATTTTCAAACATTGTGACACAAGGAATAAAGTGACAGACTATTGTTAACCATTTTCCCAGCTAAAATGTCTAAAGTGTGGTGGTCAGTGTGTCCAGGCAGTGTACAGTAGTAGTTCTCATGCTTAGTGATAACTATGATAAGGGAGAGAATGAATTTATCTTTGCTTAAGTTACACCAGTCCCCACACCATCTTGCTGGTCTATTTGAAGTAATATCAAAGCTATTTTATTCACTTGTGCAGATACTTCATCATTCTGTTTGGTGACATACTACAGTATTATCATTTAATTAGTTTAATTACTATTAAAATTTATAAAATAAAATAATTAACTTATTGTTATCTAGATGTTCCAGATCTTGCATATTTAGGCATTTTGCAGCACTTGATTTCTCTCAAATCTTGATTTAAATATAGAAATGAGCTGTAGGATAAATCGAGTTTAAGTCTAACTCTATATGTCAAGAGCTGAAGTCACCTTTAGTGTGTCTGACTTTAAAAATAAAACTAGGATTATAACATGTAACTGTGATAATATCATACATTATTGTAATTATTATTAATAATAATAGTCAATTTCTTGGTTGTACTATTAAATAATAGCCTTTCTTTCCACTGTTTCAGTCCTTGAAAAAAGAGTTAGTAGAGTGGGAAAGAAGTGCAGAAGAAAAGCTCGGAGAATCTTCTTCTGAATATCGGCTACAGCATGAATCGGTATGTTGTTGGTGTTGTGAAAAGCCTTGTTGTTGTAGATTTGTCGCTTAAAGTAATCACATGTATGTTGTTTAAGGTATGAAATAATATGTGGCAAGGAGTAAAATGCATTTTACCAGTCAAAATATTTTCATTTTTGTGACAGTTGAAATAATACACTAAATTACTTAGACTCACGTCTATATCCTTGGACTAGGCAAAAGCGAACTATCGAACTAGAACCTCATATTTTGCCCAGTTTATTTCTGTCCCAGATGTAATAGGAGACGAGCCTATCGTCATATTGGGCACAAATTCCAGACTCAGTCAAGACAGTTTTATCAATATAAGTTTTATACAGTGTTTTAGTTATGCCGTGTCTCTTGCACTAAAACATTACTCAAAACACCTACAAATTTTTATCTATGGTCCATTGTTCTATGAGCAGGAGCCTTGCCTTTAAGGCGCGTCTCCTGCACGTGTTCTCTTCGAAACAAAACACAAAAACAAATATAAACAATAAATATAAAAAAAACAAATACTGATTTTCATCATCTCCTGCTCATAGAACAAGGAACCATAGACAAAAATGTGTAGCGCGTGTAGTAGCGAGACGCGGCTTTAGACACGTAGATAGTCACGGGCGGCTCGGCCTCCGGTGGCCGATACGCTTATGTAACATATTATAAATGTGCCGCCTCCGATGGATTAAAATGCTGTTGACTTTGCCAAGTATGTGCCAATCCTACTGTTTTACTGGCTTCGTCTTATTTTTAATAGAATCAATTGAGTAATTTTTATAAAACAATAATGTGATTACTTTAATTGCTAATAGAAATAAATGTTGCGTTTTTATGAAAAACATAACATATTTTATTTCTGTATTGTTTATGGATGTGCATGATGTGTATATAGTAATTGTTGTGAAGTATGCTATAGTATGCGAGGGTCTAGAGAGAATTATTTTGTACTGCATGATAATCGACTACATTATGTATGTGTACAATATATTTGTGTTGAAAAATTTTTTTTTTTCTGAAATGCACATTCTTACACTCGGTGGGGGGTTGAAAGACTGTTTGTCTGATATTTAAGTCTATTAATGGAATAAATTATAATAAATCCAGTTACAGTTTTATAAAATATAAATATGACTATTGGCCAGTTTTTAAGCTTATCCATACATTCTTAAGTATAAAATTCTGCTTCTTAGCAATTAATAACTTCTTTGTTGGAATCATAATAAAAATTGATAGATGTTTAGTAGTATTGATGGCAATATGTATATTATTTTTGTTTAAAATCCTGCGATGATTTTTAGTTTTGTTTAGTGTCGGTGTGTCATATGGATGTGTTTTGTTACATGCATGCTTGTTTGATATGCTGCGCTATTTTGAACATCGAGTACTATGCCTTGCTGTCAAGAAGTTGACCTTCATTTTGTTGGCCATCATTTTTATATCCATTCATTTGTTTGATATATATTTTGAGCAGTTTTATTTTATTTAATCTTTGGCCATATACTCGTACATGCATTCGTTACACAGTACAGTACAATACTGTTTCTGTACGCGCGCGTTGCTAAACATAAACAACAAGGCATTACGCGTAGCCGGCTCCCGGGTCACTCCTGCACATTTTTGGGCAAAAATGAGCGTCAACTTCTTAATTAGATAGTGGAAATTAAAAATTAATCGAGACTGCATCTCAATTTAGTAACGTAGTGGTAGAAATTAATGCACACACAACTTGGTCCGTGTGATAAAGGAACAAGAGAAAAAAGAAGTTGATGTTCTTTTTTGTGGTTGCAGGAGTACGATGGGTCCGGTAGGGGGCGTGTTGACGAGGGGGACAGGGGTTTCGTTTGCATGCACTGCGGTGCAGCCTTCCCTCATCAAAGCAAACTGACCAGGCATATACTGACGACGCACACTCTAGACACGCTCAAGTACCGCGAGGCCATATTAGGCAGGCCCATGGGGTTGCCGCTTATAGGGCAGTACAACGAGCCCCCATACATGGCGATGCACGCTGAAGAATCTCCGCTAGATTTGGACATCGGACCCGTAGAGCCTGGGAACGTAGTGTTGTGCAAGTTTTGCGGCAAAAGTTTTCCAGACGTGTCTTCGTTAATAGCACATCTGCCCGTTCATACGGGCGACCGGCCTTTCAAATGCGAATTTTGTGGGAAAGCGTTCAAGTTGAGGCATCATATGAAGGATCATTGTAGAGTTCACACTGGTGAGTGCAACAATATTTTATACTGATGTAGTTATTGGGGTGCTTTTCCTATCACGAGACTTGTGCCTGTTTAAGTGCTGATCCGTCGTTCACTGTTAATTGTCAATAACAATTTAATAAAAATCAATAAAATAGATAAATAAATATCCCTGCCTATATATATATATATATATAATGCCTATAATATGACTGCCTCGGTGGCGTGGTGGTATTTCGGTACGTCTACGGTTCTGAGGTCTCGGGTTCGATCCCCGGGTCGGGCAAAGTGATATTGGATTTTTCCATATCAGCCCGGAGTCTGGAATTTGTGCCCGATATGGCGATAGGCTCGCCCCGTATCACATCTGGGACGGAACTAAGCTCGGCGATATGGTAAAAAATGGGTAACGATAACGGATAATGGGTACGTTTCCTAAGTTATCGCCGCTAGACTATATACAAAGCATAGTATCAATTTGTTATGCTTCAGCATAATATAGGTACAAACATTATATTAGATAGCTTACTATAAACTGCTTTAACAACAAGAACTGCTAATATCTATAGCTTCGACAAAGATCTTTGTTCAATATTCAATAGTAGATAGACCTCGTAAAGATTTCGATTTGTTAGCCTTAAGATTCTTTTTATAGTGTTGATTGGTTTCATTAGGAACATAAGAAGATTTTATGAAAAAAATTAAACTTTTACAATGAATAATTTGCTAAATAACAGTATTGTTACTTATTACTTGAAAGTGATGCTCTTTTGATCTCATTAAACATATATTTTTTGCAAAAAATGTATTTATAATCATCGTGTACGTAGGCTCCCCACTATGTACGAATGTGCCCCACGCGGTGTACGAAGCTACCCCGCGTGCGGGGTGCTTTCGTACATTTTTCATTTTCTGTAAAAGCTTGAATATCAATGCCAAATTGATTTGTGTTAATCCTGAACTATAACATGATTTAAGCTAAATATACAGGTATTATGTTAGCATTGAAACTATCTTGAAATACTAATAAGTTTTTATTTTATGGGACTTGGAGTAAAAATTGTACGAATCCTACCTGCTCTCTCCTATGTATACTTAGGCACAAGTGTCAATGTTACAGGAATGATGCCCTTACATAACTTTGTTTTATATTTATTTAAGTTTTATTATGTTTAGTTTTATGGTCACTATTACATTTTAGGTGAACGGCCCTTTCGGTGTGGTTTGTGCGGCAAAACATTCTCCCGGTCCACTATATTGAAGGCACACGAAAAAACTCATTATCCAAAATATGCGCGTAAGTTTCTGTCACCCAGTCCAGTCGACACAGAAGAAGAAAGCCCGCATCAATGAGTATCGGACTCCGATAGTGCCCAATTAGCCTTCGATAATATATTCACCAACGGTATACATTACTGTTGGAAATAGTCAATGGTTAGCGAAGTGATGGTCGAATGAACAAATGGAGGACAATATGTTGTAATTATTTAAGAATGTGATTTAAATGCCGCAACTGTGATCTGAATGATATGAATAATATTTGATATTTCACTAATAGATAATTGACACTAAAAATGTTACTTCTTAGATTTATTTTCAGAAAGCTGGTCGGTTGTTCTTTTCGTTTGCTTGTATTTCAAATAAATTTGGAATTAGGTGCTTTCAGTATGCTTTAGATAATAATGAACGAACTCATTCACGGTGGGTCACTTACACGGCATAGCCAAAGTTAGCTAGAGAAGTAAAACTTCCTATTTTGTTTCATAGCGAAGAAATAAAATACAGCTTTCGTTTAATTTTTTTGCTTAATTTTATTTTTTTAAATTACATAATATCTGTTTTTATATATCGGGGAAGATGTTGAGTTTGGTTGCCATTAGAAATCTTTGCAAAAATATAAATTAAATTGTAAAATATCACGTTGATTTAGAGCTGACATAATCATTAGAGACTTGCATATTTATTAAAGTAGTTGTGTCAGAGTTCGTTTTATAAACAAAATTTAAGATTGATAATGAGTGCTTTAATTATTATTAGAAAACATACGAAATAATGCACTCAATATAGTTCGTAATAATAAAGTTAGGGATTTGAGATTTTTACTAATTTTATGTCTTTCGAAGTTGACGCACGCTCCCCTGAGGTAATTCAAAAGCAATATTACGACATATAAATGTAAATAACATATAGTTTGATAATATCGGATTTTTAGGAAATTTATTAGAATGTAAACGCTTCGGTAGTTCTGTATTCGGTAACACGGGGAGAGTTGTGGAAGTGTGATTATGGGAATCAAAGCTTTAAGCGCTGTTTTGTTTGACCACCATGCCTCTTTTTCCTATATACACATTACACACTTCGGACAAATATCTATATCAATTTTTTTAATGGGAAATGTGTGTAGGATAAAAGGGGCATGGTACCTATATATCTATAAGTATATATAAATTTTCTATCTATTTTCATACTGCAGAACTACATTGTTTCTATTGGAAATTCAAGTACAGTATATGATTGTGTGTGTTATTGAATATCTAAGATAAATCAGCCTATATGACAATAAACTAAATGAATTAAAGACAAACTAAAACATTCGGCTTAGTTGTTACTACCGGCGGGCTGTACTGCGGGCTACTGTTACTTATGTTAGAAAAACTGTTTTGCATGACCTAGGAGTGAAATCAGTCCAAAAGTCAGAAAGGACAGTCCGGTCCAAAGCACTGCCGTTAGACCAAGAAGGCGATGTTCCCTAAGGTGGTTTATACCTGCAAAATTAAAATTAGTTTGACTTTTTAAAAAAAATTATATCAAGTATATACTCTAATGCCGGATACACACCAACCGAACGAACGATCGCGAATCTATGCCTGGAGATTACGACGGATAGTCTGACAGGGTGGGCGTCGCTTGTTAAAATTATTTCATATTATGCTCTAGAGCTGTGTTTGCTGTTTTTAAGTGATATGGTTTCATGCACAAAACTTCAGTGAAGATGGACAGTATAATGTGGGAAATTTTAACCGGTGTTCTTTAATGAGTATTGCTTGGTGCGTTGGCTGGCTTTGTTCGGTCGATTCGCCAAGTGAAGGTAATCTGAGGGGCATCGCACTGGAAGGAATTACCGCCATAGTCCCAGCAGGACCTTGAGATCATGCACATCTGGGTCTCATTGTGAAAACATAATTGTTTTATTTAATTTGACATTGGTTAAATTATTTTTTAAAAGAAGAAGAAGAATCTATGCCTGTTGCATTCACACAACATCGAAAGTTTGTTTGTATGACCGCAACAGACGTAGATCCGCGAACGTTCGTTCGGTTGGTGTGTATACGCCATAATAAAAATAAAAATCATTTTAATTGGATTGGATAACTACAAACATCAAAAATTCTCCTCGGATAAAATTGGGCTATTAAAAATTATATTTAACATTGTATTTAAGATTTTATTATAGAACTACTAATGAAAAACTTTATTATTATTTTTAAACTAACTAGAAACCCTAACTAGAGTATTCCAAAGTATAATGTATTTGAATTTCCTGGAAATAATCATTGTGTTCAATAAATTCAACAGAGTGATATACAGGGATATTTTATGGATCGTGAAATCAGTTATTTTACGATGACACCATAATTTTATTTACCAATACAATGTTAGTATAATACATAGGCTTCATTTATCAGACTCAGTGTTACGAACCTTCTGTTTTTCCGAAATATAATTTACAGTGCATCACAACAAAGTTTAAAATATAATATGTATATTATCTAAAGCTTTGATTTGGTACTGATTGGATGTTGGCTCACTTTAGCACGTAAGTTGGTTGGAAAAAAAAGTATGTTCTTTTTGAGTTGCCCACGGTACTCTATGGCTGGACCGCTTTATTTTTATTGGTACGAAGCGATTATGGACATGGCGTTTTCTTAAAATATTTACATGACTACTTATTACTAGTCTATAGGTATACCTAACCATTAACAATCATTCGGTCGAAACATATCATTTTTATTTGACAAGAGATATCATAAATTTTTAAATTGTTAAAATTTTATTTTGGGATATGTGAAAAATTATATGTGTACAAAAATATAAGTTAAATTATTTTGTTGGTTTCCATTTGAATGTGGGCGTTTTAATAATATCTTTAATTAGGAATTTAATTGATAATTGGGGTTTTATCAAAAAGAAGTATTACTGTAAATTAAGGAAAAGATCTGTGATACTAAATAAAAATAAGGTTGCAACATCTGGGAGTTAAAATAGAGATCTCAGACTGAATTTTTAGGACATTGCGTCTGGCGGTCGAAATTTATAAAAGTTTTATTATATATTATTTCAAAAATAAAACATAGTTAAGGCAGACGCTTATAGTTAGGTAACGTTTCTCAGTGATGGTGTGTTCGTAAACAAAAATAAAATTAAGTTTTATTAGAGTCAACTAAAAGACTACTTTAAATTAATTGCGGTTATGATTTTACTTGTATGAAATTTATATTGTTTTGTAAAACCAAGATCTCACTATTACTTCTTAAGTTTTAGGCGTCGTTTAGAAATTTAGTGACTTAGACCAAATCTAAAGACACTAACATGTTGCCCATCTATACATTTGTTATCATTTTCACCATAAATAAGTGAAAACATATTTGCATGTCATTTCATATCACATTTCCAGTTAGTGCCTTCAGAGATGGATGATTTTAACATTTGTCTTTTCTAAGAGAATCATTCAAAATTATACTTTTGTGTTAACTATCAAACGCCTAACATTCCAAAATGATTCCAGTTTCATTGATATATTTTTATTTGGAATGCCACCGATACTGCGTAAGTAATATTTTATTAATTAATTAACGAACAAATGTAATTTCATATCGCGTCGTGGCCGCCGTGAGTACCGTAGGATATCAAAATATTTTATAAATTAGTTTATTTCGTTTTGACAGTATGTTACGATAAATAAGTAATGAGTAAATTATGTGGTAGTGTCCTTAGGAAAGCTCTTCCAGTTGCACGTGGTAATGTTAATTAGAACTACGCGTCTTTTGTTTTGTCATTTGTTTGAGCTAGCGCACGCGTGACGTGTCACCGTTACTTTTCGTCACTTTTGTTCGGTCTGCGGGCTTAGCCAAGTGGCTTATGTGCTAGTCGAATAGAATAAATGTATGGGAATGACATAAGAGTACACCGCATATAGCGTACTCTTACGTCATTCCCATACATTTATTCTATTCGACTTGTCTTGTCTAAGACCGCTGGTTAAGCGTGGCGTAACTATAGGGTGGCATGTGGGCAAAATGCCACGGGCCCACGACCAAGGGGGCCCAAACGGTGGTAGTTAGGATGGCTCGACCGAAAAAGCCGTGACCATTGACTGCCTCGGTGGCGTGGTGGTATTTCGGTACGACTACGGTTCTGAGGTCTCGGGTTCGATCCCCGGGTCGGGCAAAGTGATATTGGATTTTTCCATATCAGCCCGGAGTCTGGAATTTGTGCCCGATATGGCGATAGGCTCGCCCCCTATCACATCTGGGACGGAACTAAGCTCGGCGAAATGTGGGTGTTTTAGTTCGCTAGTGCGCCTCTGCCTACCCCTTCGGGGATACAGGCGTGAGCTTCATACAGGGAGCCGCGGCTGAAAAGACCTCTATTCAATGAATTTGCCAGGGGCCCCCAACACTACAGCTACGTCACTACAGGCAGCTTGAAGAAGCTAGACTTCTTCAAGCTGCGACCGCATAGCAAACTACAGTCTTCTGCGTACACACTTATACGAACCGCTTGAGCGCTTGCGAGTTGCGACTGCTTCGGGCGGTTGGCAGAGCGGTTAAATGTCATCGTGCTGTCAAGCAGTCGCCAGCCCGCCTAGCATGCGCGTTACGAGAACATTTTGTCTACGCTTTTTGTCCTGTTATAACCGGTTTTCTCTATTTGTCTACGGACACTAAAATGCGTCCTCGTTTATTTTCATACAATATTGTAGACAGCATGTAGACAACATCTCGACAGTCGATTATCGAGAAATTTCGTGGCGCGCATGCTAGGCGGGCAGATATAAACTGATTGCTCGAGCATTCCATGTATGTTGATCACTAGCTAACTGTTCGAGCAATCCGTGTATGGCCGCTCTAAAATGACAACGTACGTGACAACTGTGTGACTTTCTATATATTTCCATAGACTATAGTGACAAAAAGTCACGTTGACAAAGTCACCCGTGCGCTAGCTCTTAACGTGGATTATGAGAATGTGCAGTTTGAAAACAACTAAAACATTCCATTCATCTTTGGGTATTTAAATTTATTATCTTTAAGCAGTCGATATACAATTTCATATAGCCGGCCGTTGCCCATTGACCAGTGACAAATGAATTTAAATACCTACCAATATCACGTATCTGTTTGATTGGTTACATTGTTTTTACAGTTATGTATAAAGTTAGCGAATTTACCTTATTATGAAATTAATGCGGAAAATTACAAAAAAATTGGTCTATTAAAGTCACACGATATATAAAGGCATTTTAGGTGATAGATTGGTAGATGCGCTACTTCCCGGAGCTAGTATTTGGAAATTTCTAAAGGTTAAATAAAATAAATGTAAGAAAATGACACAACAATGTTGCTATTTGAAAAGCTGCACTCGTTTTTATTTTACCGAGTCGAACGTTACCAAACTTTGTAGCAATATTGAAACCTTGATTAATGTTCCTCTTCTTATTTTAAGAAAGATTGAATATTTACAATTTACACAAATAAATAATAGCAATAAATAAATGATTAATGATGTGAATTAACAAATTTGTACGAGTTTTTATCAAATAGTTTTTATAGTACAGATTACAGAATGCCGTTTGAAATGCTATTTTGTTTCCTAACTTTCAGAGGTACTATTTATTAATGGACTAATAATAATAATAGAATTATATATCTATATATCTATGAATTTACGTGTATATAGGCGGAGTGGTGAATGTTACAATATACATACGAGTTACGAGTACATTTGACCAGTGACTAGTGACACGCATGCGCAATAGATGATACCCCTAAGTGCAGTTATTCAAATTTTAACATTTATTAATTGTTGCCACGTCCCTGCAGAGATTACACGCCGTTAGCACAAATATTATACGTATATATTGAAGAACATAGTACAACGGTACTTTTTATGTAGATTTTTTTTGGACACCTACCTGAGCATAGCATAATTTTAAGGAAACACTAGCACGAAACATTTCATGGATTCAAATAGATACGGAGTAGATTCATTTTTATATAATAAATTGTGACCACAGTTTTATATTTAGAGTGCCTCTTGCCTATACAAGACTTATATAAAGGCTGCAAATCACGGAATATACATAGTATATGTAGCGGATAGAGAGAAGTAAGTTTTATGGTGAAAATTGTAAGTTGCGTTATGATATGTAATTAGCGCAATTTCTTCTGTCCAGTTGTTTGATCTATCGTGATTCGTGATGCACAGTGCCGTAACTAGCTTTTATGCCCCATAGGCAAGCTTCTATAACTGCGATCATGCACACATTACTTGGTCTTGGTTCTGCTCTCTTCCAGGGTCTCCCTCTATCTGCTTGACCATGAATATTTTGACATTTCACGCTAGCGATAACGTAAAATATTTGTATGATGAAATCCCGAACGCCCATAGCGGTTACGAGAGGATTTTATGTTTTTAAGAGGATATGAGAACAAAATAAGGATTTTCACGAGCTTGGGTGTCCTAAAGTACTAGGATTACGAAGGTAATTTTTGGAAATGTATTAATAGACCATTTAACTTAAATTCTGTCGTGAGCAAAAACATAATTACTAAAAGTTTTCTCGATAGAAAAAAAATCCAAAGTTACCTCTCATCTGTTTTTGAAAAACTTGAATCTTCCGTACGGCGAACGATATAAATTTGTAACTTGATTTAAAACGTAGACATCAATATTAATTTAATTGTGTCGAAAAAAAAATTTCACCAAGTTAAATAGTTTTATCACAATAAGGAAAAAATTGGTTTTGCACATACGCTGTGGCATTACATCATTGTTTTCTGAGACGGCCCGTGTTGATCTCAGTCGTCCGGTAACCATTGAAGGGGAGGGACGTGCTCGACATTTTCAACTCTGATATTACGTTTATTCAGTTCTTTGTGTCAAATATTAGACATTGATAGTCTAGGAGTCAATCCATTTTGAAACTCCTTGATGGATTTCGATGAAATTTAGTATGAGGATACTTTTGACCAAAAGGACACAAATTTAACAACCCTAAAGGGGTAAAAGTTTATATGGGATTCCAGAAACGGCTGAACGGATTTTTAAGAAAGTTGGTATGAGGATACTTTTCTAGTCGCCTCCTTGATCTAGTGGCAACATATATGGGCTGTGAACCGGGAGGTTGTGAGTTCGATTCCCATGTAGGGCAAAGCGAATTTTGTAATTTAATTTGGGGCATGATCCCCCAGAAGGGGTAGATGTCTGGCATGATCCCTATTTCAACCTACATATAAAGGGATGAAATAGGGATGGAAAATTTGTTTTTTGTCCTTAATTCGATTTACTTCAATATATCTGGGTCACCTCGTAGTTTTTAAGGACAGATCCAAGGTCAAAATCAAGAAAAGTGTCCGCCATTTTGTTTTTCTTTGTTTTTGGGCCGATTGACTTCAAAATCGATATCTGGGTCGCCCTGTAGTTGCTAACGACCGAACCAATGTCAAAACTGTCAAAAGTGGCCGCCATTTTGTTTTTCTTTGTTTCAGGGCCGATTGACTTCAAAAACGATATCTGGGTCGCCCCGTTGTTGCTAACGATGAAACCGATGTCAAAACTGTCAAAAATGGCCGCCATTTTTTTTTCTTTGTTTCGGGCCGATTGACTTCAAAATCGATATCTGGGTCGCCCCGAAGTTGCTAACGACCGAACCGATGTCAAAACTGTCAAAAGTGGCCGCCATTTTGTTTTTCTTTGTTTTTGGGCCGATTGGCTACAAAATCGATACCAGGCCGCCCCGTGGTTTCTAATGACGGAACTGATGTCAAAACTGTCAAAAGTGGCCGCCATTTTATTTGGGCATGTCGCAGCATATTTTATACTAGCTTTTGCCCGCTGCTTCGCACGCGTATTTTGTAAGGCCAACGGTAAAAACTTAATTTTTCGATCCACCCTGTCGTTTTAGTCTAAATATTCTACAACGGGACGACTCAGATATCGATTTTAAAATAAATCTGCCCAAAGAAAAACAAAATGGCGGCCACTTTTGACAGTTTGACATCGGTTCCGTCGTACAAAACCACGGGGCGACCCAGATATTAGTTTTGAAGTCTAGCGCCCCAAAAACAAAGAAAAACAAAATGAAGGCCACTTTTGACTGTTTTGACATCGGTACGGTCGTTAGCAACTACGGGGCGACCCAGATATCGATTTTGCAGTCAATCGGCCCAAAAACAAAAAAAACACAATGGCGGCCACTTTTGACAGTTTTGTCATCGATTCCGTCGTAAGCAACCACTGGGCGGCCCAGATATCGGTTTTGAAGTAAATCGCCCCAAAACAAAGAAAAACAAAATGGCGGCCACTTTTGACTGTTTTGACATCGGTTCCGTCGTTTGGAACCACGGGGCGACCCAGATATCTATTTTGAAGTAAATCGGCCCAGAAACAAATAAATACAAAATGGCGGCCTCTTTTGACAACTTTGACATCGGTTCCGTCATTTGGAAGCACGGGGTGACCCAGATATCGATTTTGAAGTCAATCGACCCAAAAACAAAGAAAAGCAAAATGGCGGTCACTTTCGACTGTTTTGACATCGGTTCCGTCGTTTGGAACCACGGGGCGACCCAGATATCTATTTTGAAGTAAATCTGCCCAGAAACAAATAAATACAAAATGGCGGCCTCTTTTGACAACTTTGACATCGGTTCCGTCATTTGGAAGCACGGGGTGACCCAGATATCGATTTTGAAGTCAATCGGCCCAAAAACAAAGAAGTACAAAATGGCGGTCACTTTTGTCACTTTTAAGAGCGGTTTCGACGTTTGGAACAACGGGGAGACTCAGATATCGATTTTAAAGTCAATCGGTTCAAAGATTAAAAAATACTAATTTCAACCTCTATTTCATCCCTTTGCTGACTACAGTATTTTGGACATGTGGCTCGCCGGGACCCCCCTAATTTGGAGAAACTACTCTTGGTTGGAAAGGTAGAAGGGAAAGGACCGCGAGGGCGTGTGCCTAGCCGTTGGTCCGATCAAATAAAACTACTCACGGGACTCTCAGTAACAACAGCAATGAGGCAGGCTAAGGACAGAAAAACCTGGAAGAAGGTCATCCGAGAGATGCGACGGAAATTTCAAGACGGACACGACCTTCAGAAATGAAGAGTGCGACCAAGAAGAAAGATTCATCCCTTTTTGCAGATAAACACATGTTTGCAAAACATCACATCCTCATACCAACGTATATCAAAATCCGTATAATCAGCGGTTTCTAATTTCTGATATAAACTTTTATCATCTATTTTTTTTTAAGAAAGAAAGAAAAGCAATTCATGCCTATAGGTGTTGATTTAAAAAAATAAACCCTTGTGACCCTTGTGTCTGTCCTCAGACCAAAGATATCCTCATACCAAATTTAAAAAAATCCATTAAGTGGATTCTGAACTCCCATACAAACTTTCATCCCTTATTTCGTCCTTTTAGGGGTTAAAAAAATGAAGTACCCCATTTGAGTCCCTACGGTCAAATGTATCCTCATACCAAATTTCATCAAAATCTTTTAAGTTTTCCGAATGCCCAACCAAACTTTCAACATGTATTTCATCCCTTTAGGGGTTAATAAAAAAAATTAAGTACCTCATTTGAGTCCCTAAAGACAAGTGTATCCTCATATAAAATTTCATCGAAATCTATTAAATTAAATTAGCTTTGATCGATCTGGGAATCGAACCCAGAACCTCTCGGTTCACAGCCCATATATGCCACTAGACCAAGGAGGCAACTGAATTAAATTGTGATTAAACAATTATTTCATCCCTATTAGGCCTGAATTCATAAAAATATCCTGTTTGCAGATTGAGATGGCTAAGATTATCCTCATACCCAAATTCATCGAAATAGGTTCATTTTGTCAAATAGACCACTTAAGAATTTTAAGATTATTCCAAAACAACATTTCTATAATAGTGGTATATGTTAAAAGTTTCAAAATTTTTGGTCAATATAATAATATTAACCCTGTAATATTACTGTCCCACTGCTGTGCACGGGTAATTAATAATTAATTATTAATTTAAACGAGTTGCAGATCGTTCAGTTATCTATTTAGGCTAGTTTATAAATGTTAACATAATATATAAGACACAACCTTTTTTTTCTTTTGAGCATCTAATCTTCATAATCCAAGAGGTCATGACGCGCGTTAGCATCTTGGCTCTTAGGCTAAACTGTTTAATGTCTTTGTGCTGACAAGTTAATATGTCGCGGGCATTACCGTGCTGATGCGCGCGCCGGTGTGCGCTTAGAATACGTCAAAACCAGCCCTTCACGCTTTCATATTTTATTCCCATATCGTCTTAATACAAATTATTTCACGTAGTTGCTAGCGCCTCCTTGGTCTTGGCAGGTTCGATTCCTAGGTCAAGCAAAGCTACTTTTCTAATTAGATTTGCCCGGGTCTGGATCCCCCAATTGGGATGGCGTCAGGCAGGCAGTCAGTCGAAAAACCTAATCTAAATAATTTCTGCAATATTCTTGAAAAAGTGTGATGCGCTGACCCCACGTTAAGGTGGGATGACAGCGGGTAGAGAAATTCGCTAGCGTGAAATGTCAAAAAAACTCATGGTCGAGCTTCTAGGATCCTAGTTGGATTTTGACGGGAAGTCTGACAGGGTGGGCGTCGCTTGTTAAAATTATTTCATATTATGCTCCAGAGCTGTGTTTGTTGTTTTTAAATGGTGTGGTTTAATCAAACTTCTGTGAGGATGGACAGTATAATGTGGAAACTTTTTAACCGGTGATAATTGATGAGTATAGCTTGGTGCGTTGGCTGGCTTTGTTCGGTCGATTCGCCGAATGAGGGGCATCGCACTGGAAGGAATTGCCACCATAATCCCAGCAGGACCTTGAGATCATCCACATCTGGGTCTCATAGTCATTGTGAAAACATAATTGTCCTATTTACCTTGACATGGCTAGATATACGCAAATGCATGGAAGCCATTATTTTTAAAAGAAGAAGAATGCTCCTAGTTACGGCACTGGTGTTGCAGTGCAGTCTGTGCGGCTAGGATCGCCTCGATTAACATCTCCGTAGATAGCGCATTCCAATCTCGTGATGTTAAGAACAACCAGTGCAAACATATTTTTCACGACCAATGTAACAATAGGTTTATTTCGTATTATAGTGTTAGATAATACTGTTAAGTTGCGTCCGACGAGTGTCGAGAGTCGTGTCAGGAGGCAGCGGGACCCTGAACTGCCCGCCTAGCATGCGCGCCACGAGAACATTTCGTCTACGATTTTTCTCGTGTTATAACCGGTTTTCTTTATTTGTCTACGGACACTAACATGCGTCCCCGTTTATTTTCATACAATATTGTAGACAACACGTAGACAACATCTCTACAGTCGATTATCGAGATATCTTGACGCGCATACTAGGCGGGCTGGTTAGTTGTTATTTGACTACCATTTTTTTAAGTGGCATACCTAAATATAGAACTTATATTGCAATTTTTCTAAGTTCCTGTAGGTGTATTAATTATTGTATATTGGTACAATTTGTTTTAATGATTATGTGTTAATATAAATTATTTAGTATAAAACTTTGGTGACTAATATTTATATTGGCATAATATGCAGCGTATCGTGGGAGAAAATAAGGCTACGTGTTTACATAATCAAGTTGTCGAATCGCGTTATCGTAAGCCGATTTGACCATTTCGTATATTATGCTATTATAAAATGATTAAAGCACAAGTTCAAATAATGTAGGTCCACTTTATTTATAGAGCTTAATTAATCGTTGTTTCTTCGTCAGTGAAACGCATGGTTATTTTTCATAAGCTGTTTTATTTAACATCATTGTTGACATTTTAGATTAGAGAAATCTGTTTTGCCTTAACATTATTAATAGTTCATAATGTAACAAAGAGCGGTACAGTTTTGTTAAAAGAATGTTACAGTATATCAAAAGGAACCGAGGATCAAACGGTGAAATATTTTGTCAATTGTGCAACAGTCAAAACAGAGACCCATCGCTGTTGATCAATGTAACTTTTGAATCAAATATAAGCATATCATAGCTGTAAAAATACAATTTTGACAAATAAAAGCTCTACAATCATTACAAAACAACTCTTTTATTGAATAGATAATAATCCATAGCACAAGTACAGGTACGTGATATAAATTTTAAATGACTATCGCCCGAATGGTCAAACGCTACTCTACTTTAACGGCTTCCTACATTGATTTTCGCCATAAGGCCTTAAACGACATAAGGTAACCGACGTAAGGTTAAGTGTATGAGCATTCGGCGGTATGTGCAGGGCTCGGTTGTGTGTGCGTATGATGTATGTATGTTTGTGTTGTGGTGCAGATGTGCCTGGACATGTGCGCGCCGAACATCGGCATCGCGAGCCCGATCCCGCCGCGCAGCCCCTCCGCGCTGCCGCTGTGGTCGCCGCTGCTCGCGCTGCAGGCCTGTCGCCTCCGCAGGTACCTCTCCGATGACTGTATGGCTTATCAGACTAGACATTTGATGCATTCCGAGAGGCGTCGATGTGGCGTCTGTTTGGCCTCGTTCCCGTCGACGTGGCTGCTGGAGCGCCACGCCGCTCTGCAGCACGCCTCACAGACGTCCTGCGATGACAAGCCGTTCGTCTGCGAACAGTGCGGTCAGAGCTACAGGTACAGATCCGCCTACGTGAAGCATAGAGAACAAAACCACCGAGCGAGACTTCCCGCTGACAAACTCTTCACTTGCGACGTGTGCGGAATGCAATTTCGCTACCTTAAGTCATTCAAGAAACATCGTCTCAATCACACTTTAGAAAGACTTCACACAAAAAACACTGACGTACCGGAGGGCGCCGACCACGTCTCCAGTACGAACGAAGCGTTGTTAGGCAAGTGTGGTGAGATGGACTTGTCCATGAAAAAGAAAAGGACTGACGGTGCTAGAAGTCCGGCAGACCCGATACGAGATGCCGAACAAGACAGCACCGTCGACTCCAACGGACCAGCCGATTCAATTGTCACGGTCAATGATTCAGTAGACTGTCGCACCTCTGGAGTCGAGAGTGAAAGTAAGCGCGACACTTCTGAAGAGAGAAGACGTATTCCCGTGTCTTTCGCTAGTATAAGCTCGATGGCCGACAGTTCAGAGAACGAGTCTCGAGCTGATAGCAAACATGAAAGTTCCAGTTCGCATTCTGGGATCCTAGGGTTTATGCAAAACGATGAAAGACAAAGAGACAGAGAGCGAAGATTCGCTTGCCCATTCTGCGGCAAATGTGTAAGATCGAAGGAGAATTTGAAGTTGCACGTCCGGAAACACACTGGCGAGCGTCCATTCGTGTGTTTATTCTGCGGGAGAGCGTTTGGAGGCAAGAGCGATCTGACCCGGCACCTTCGAATTCACACCGGCGAGAGGCCGTACCACTGCGAGGCGTGCGGAAAGTGCTTCGCCCGCGCCGATTACCTCTCGAAGCATCTCACCACTCACGTTCACAATACACGCTGATCTTCGAACGCTGGAACGCGCCGTCCTGTTTCAAATCTTCGCATACCTCTATAGTTAATGACCGAGTCATGTTAAAACAGTAAATCGGAATATTTTTTAAAATGTTTTTAAACTTTACAACCTAATTATGGATATACTTAAGCAGTTTTAATTAGAAATTTACAGGTCAATTTTCGTTTTGGAGTGTTTTATATATGTATATTACTAAATAATTTTCTATATTGATTCTAATAGCAAATAAAGAATGGATGCCTACTTCTTATCCATGTTTACCAATAAACAATAGACAGTTTCTAGCCCCAGCTTCACGTCACTAGAATGGCGTTAACGCCCACAATACCATGAAATGCAAGAAAATATTCCACATAAAATTGGACTACCTTAATGTTAAAAAAATATTTATTTTGATTAACGTAATAGACGATGCTGCCAGCGGGATCAATTTCGTAATTCGTTTGCTTGTCTCTCATCGTACCAAAAGCCAAAGTCTTGATTTTGTTACTAGTACATTGTAATTTATGACTAATGATCGCAAGGCTACGTGCATTTTTCTACAGATGGGAGGCCAAGTATACTCAAAATTTGCTTTCAATGCGTTTGGTTTTTAAGTTTTCGTTATTGATATACCTAATAAAAATTGAAGAGAAGTGCAGTCCGGTTTATAATAAATGTTAAAGCTATGTTTTTTGCCATATTTTGTATATCTGCCTATTTTAAGAATATTCATTCCAATGAAACGGAACTAGAAAATTGGTAGTCGCGACGATAGGTTAGTAGGAGAATGCAAAAACTGTGATTTGTATGATTAAGACCAGTCAAACAAGTTTTAGAACATCGAAAAAAATGTTTTATGTAATTTAAAATAACGTTATGTAACAATTAGAATTATACATACGTATAAATTAATAGTTTTAAGAAATCTCTCTGTGCCAAAATATGTACCTCATAAAGTAAACATTGAAGTAGGTAAATTAATTATCGACTATTGTTTGTACACATCTTATTTTAGATTTCAACTGTAGATTCTACCATTACAGGGTTTCGTTAATGTTTAACATTTTACGTCAAACACTAATCCACAAGAGTTGTTTGAAAAGCATCTCTGAAGTGGTTTTTAAATGGAAATAGTATCTACCTATCTGCCTTCTATATTTTATATCAAAAAAGTTCTTGCTCGCATTTCATCAAATACAAACAATATGAATCTACTTAAAGTAATATTAACTGCCATCATTGTGATATTTTGTATATCTAGATATTTTATACTTCAGAACAAAATTTACACCAAGATTTCGTGTCTGCAGTTTTTTTATCTAGAATAAATAATAGCCACTGGAATTAATAACGCATAATATAATTTATTTTATTCGCCACGTAATGCGCAGTCAATTAAATAGGATAAGATACATATTTTCTATTCAAAACGTTTTGTTAGTATTTTTAATGCGAGCAAGAGTATTTTTTCAATAGTCTGATCGGCAGGAGCAAACATATTTTTATACAATTATTTTGCCTACATTAATAACACAGTTATATAAGTAGCCAATGCAACGAAATAAACAGATAATGTTATATGAAGAACTTTAATATAGTCTAATTATTGATTTAGTTATTACTGTTGACATAAACCGGTTTTAACAGATGGTTTAAACAGTTTTTAAAATATTTTTATTTGTTCATTGTTATACAATATACAGTTAAATAGAATGTATGGTATATAATATATATGTATTGATTATAATAGTGAGTTCGCCAGAGGGATATAATAAATAAAGTAGGTAATCGAAACTTTTAGTATAAACGAGAAGCAATACTCTGAATTTTTTATTTTTATTAATGAAATACTCTAATTGCTATCAAAGTAACGACGAAAACTGATCCACAATAATTTGTAATTCATTATTAATTTACTATAATAATTGTTTTTAAGCAAGCCAGCCCGGAGCGAGTAGTTGTAAATTGTAATTGTAACCATTGTTTGACTAGCGACTAGCCAGCGACTAGCGACAGTCGAGACTCCGTCTTCAATGACAACGATCAGTTTTCGTATTTTCTCTGAACGAGTTTATACATTACTATTGGATAATGTAATGATACATTCACATTGTGTATAATGTAGATATTTTGCCATTATGTCAAATTTATAATATAAATTATTCAAAATTGATGTTGACTGTTTTTATAATTATATTATTCAGCGGTAGTTATTGATGTTGTGGTGTAATTTAGTGTCTTATAGGTTTAAGGTCATAAACCACTCAAAGTATGCGTGCGTTTGTATCCCGAAGTATATTCTAAGGCCAGTTTTATAATATAAACCGTTTCGGTATTTCATAATTTAATCTTACTTTGAGTGGTTCATTATTTTGAATTCTCGTAGTGTTTAAAGTTGGTGTGGTATTCTTTATATTATCTGTTCATGTAACATACATTTTAACTCTAATATTATATAAAATAATTTTAAACCAGATTTTAAAATATAATAAGCACAGCAACAGTTGATGTATATATGCGTGTGCTAACCAGGTCAAATGTGATAAATTAGGGTTTAAGTGATTTTTGTTTTTTTTACAAAAGTACTTCTAAAGGACATCTTAAACGTTTTATCATTTATTTATGAGTTGAAGCTGTAACATATCTTCGATTGTGTTAATCATGAATGGGCACATTATGTTTTTGTATAATTTTCATAAGATATTATTTTACCATCGACTGTGAGCTTAACGGGCATTATTTATTATACACTTATTTTACGTATATTTCGGAGGACTTTCGTACGGGAGAGCTGATTACGGTCTGCGTTTTGTCGAATGTCAGTCATGTAATGTTACAATGACGCACAATTTTAACATTTTTATACATTGTCTCCGTCCAATTAACATTGTGTCCTACGTCATAATACTTTTACTTGCATCTGTCATACCACTAAGCTCATGAATTAGAGTTCATTTTTATCAGTTATTTTACATCTGATTTGATGTAACATAACAAAATAACATTGACGTTTCACAGCTAAGGAAAAGAGCAGATTTCTATAGTGAGTTGAGGTCGATTAACAGAGACTTAGTTCGCAAATTCTATGTACCGAACAGCTATTCTAGTAGTATACATAGAAGTCTTTGCAAAATAACCATCGTCTTTTTATTTTCGGTGTGTAGTATCAGTTTCAACGACACTTCTAAAATAAGACTAACAATGTACTTCTCCCTCAATTGAACGAATTAACGCGTACTTATTTGTTGTTCTTGTATTAACCACTACACGTCATCGTGAATGTTCGACAACTGAACAGTTAACAGGATGGTATGGAAGCGATATGTACTGTGTAGGTTAGGGATGGAGCCATTTCGGAGGCTGAATATTGTCGGTAATATGTGATTAGGTAACGACATGTAGGTAATGTTTCGCGGTGGTTGCACTGAATGTGATATTATTTTAAGTCGATTCATCGATACGGCGCGATAGCACGAAGTCTCTCCACAACTAAGCCAACGACGATCGAATGTAGATAGACTGATTTTCGGGTAGAAGTAAAGTAGGCCAGAAGTTTCGCAGTCAATAAGTAATTTTTATGAATAGTTGTTGATTTAAAGAATTTTTAAAAGCCAAAACACAGTCGCAATAGTTTACGAAATAAAACAATAAGAGAATTTATTTAATTTTTAAACATAATATACAGAATCTTTTATATACCAACCTTAAATTATTTTTCAGATGTATTCGTTTTTATACATCTCCATATACAACAATGAATAGAGGTAAGTGTAGACGTAGATGGGTCTAGTAACCGTGTGGTGCTACAATGTGTAATGATATGTGATAGAAACTGTTCTTCAGAGACATTTTATTTATTAAAACTTCCATAGGTTATAAATATAGTCACATTACACTATATACCGACATCAGCAATAATTGGGTTTAGGTAACTACATAAGAGTTTATTTTGTCCAGTATTTTTAATGTCATGGTTGGTCGAATGTCTCTTAGAAACCAAAGTATATTTAATGTAGCGTGTTACGAATGCAACACTTGTGGTTTGACCATTCCGTATAGCGACGCGGTGTCTTCACGTTATTTATATCTATGAGATTTACATCGACCGAAAAACAATGGCGTGGTGGTGTTTTAAATTGTAGATTTTTTATTAATAATTTCTCATAAATACGTCCAAGTTTTGTAATGGTTGGTTAATAGACAATCGTTGATGTATTTAAATACCGAAAATGCTAGTTAGGTAATTTCATTAGAACTCAATTCATCATTTTCATATTTTATACAATACTGTAAAGTTGATTTATGGCCTTATTAATATAACGTCGGGGAAAACTGTATATATAAAAATTATCCAATCACCTTATACCCGGTGTTTCATAAAGTTGGTACCGTGGGTACCAATAACAATTCCACATACAGGGAAGGGTTTAAAGCGTAATGGTAAATTTAAAAAATAATGATTAAATTATTTTTTTTAATCATTTATTCAGCATGGGGATTTTAAAATCAAAATGTAACCTCTTAGGCGTCGCAAGTAGCTTTATGTATGCTGAAAATAATGAATCCAGAGGTGCTTTGCAAATGTACTGAAGCTAATCCAATAGGCCAGAAACTTTTTTTTTCGTCACAAATAAGTTTATCTTATTCAAAAACTATGAAAATTACAGAATTTTCAACTTCACCGCTAGATTGCTATCCATCCTCCCTTTAAGTGTAGTTATTATCGATACCAACTTTATGAAACATCCTGTATAAAACAAATTGAATAAATACATTGATTCGATAAGTTTCTCTAGCCTATTTATTATTTTTCTGTATTTCCAAATAGGTTTAGTGTTTGATGGGCACTAAGAAATACAAATGGTCTTTGTTAGATAAAATAATTTATGCTTCGGGTTTTATTCTGAAACACTAGTTGATAGTACATAACTGTTACATAATATATTTTTTTTACTTGTATATTTCAGATAATTATTATTGTTAAACAGATCGTCCTGTTTTATATTTTAACACAATTAACTATTAAGTGATTGTTTTACAAGATTTTTATTTTGCAATATGGGAATTTGTCTACCTAAATGTTCATTATTTATTTATTATAATATCTTCACTGTCCAGACTAACTTAGGAATAGTTCCATATTTTGGATGTGTATTATACCACGATCTAAATTAAATGCTATTGTGTATATTATTTCATTTAATATCGATGTGCAAAATTATAGTAAATGTCTTGGATCTCTAAAAATAAGAAAAAAAGACAAAAACACTTTACGAAATTTCTAAATGTGCAATATGTGTGTTGTAGTGTTACCATTAGGCGTAAAATTTTCGGCTACACATATGTGGTTACCGTTGATATTGGTGAATAATAAGTGTAACTTTATTGTTCAGTTTAAGTGTTGTTTAATATTACAATGATCTCATACTATCGTCTGTAACAATGTATGTGTGGCACTATTAAATAAATATTTGGCACTTAAAAAAAGGCACATTTCCCTATCATAA
Source organism: Clanis bilineata (assembly GCA_036417725.1). NCBI lineage: Eukaryota > Metazoa > Arthropoda > Insecta > Lepidoptera > Sphingidae > Clanis > Clanis bilineata. Next base: position 7,960,387 of record CM071145.1, on the reverse strand, counting down.
TTGAAAATGGTTTGAAACGTGTTGAAAATGGATTTGTTGGTAATTAATTTCATAATGAAATAATTATATTTGTTTCATTAATCAAAGTTATTTTATTTCACCTACCTTCGTCGACTCATATAGTTTGAAACAAGCTTTTGCTTATCTACACATAACATACATAACAAAAGCTCACGCATGTATCCCCGAAAGGGTAGGCAAAGGCGCACTAGCCAACTAGTACACCCACATTTCGCCGAGCTTAGTTCCGTCCCAGATGTGATAGATGGCGAGCCTATCGCCATATCGGGCACAAATTCCAGACTCCTGGCTGGTAAAGAAAAATCCAATATCGCTTTACCCGACCCGGGGATTCAACCTGAGACCTCAGAACGGTAGTCGTACCGAAATACAACCACGCCACCGAGATAGTCTTTTACTTATCTCCAGGGCCTTTATTCATTATAGTCCGGTCAAGATAGAACCGTAGGGGTACTCTTGCATAAATTCCCAAGAAGCTGAAAATTTACATGAACGTCAGGGACACCATTTTACCTAGCTAATAAAATTATGAAAAGTCCCCATCGATCTTATGTGTGTATTTTTTGTGTGCTAGGTCAAAACAAAAATGATTTTTTATTTTTAGCAAAAACATACATACATAACATGTATGTATGTATGTTTTTAACATAACATAAGCTCACGCCTGTATCCCCGAAGGGGTAGGCAGAGGTAAACTAGCGAACTAGAATACCCACATTTCGCCGAGCTTAGTTCCGTCCCAGATGTGGTAGGGGGGCGAGCCTATCGCCGTAGCAAAACTGTTAGATTAATGATAAAAACAGCCCAAACTTGTAGATGATGCAATTATCTATAAAATTGACCATATACTTTTTCCCCAAGATTCACTATTTCTAATAAAAAGCGGTTTTAAAATCAGCTTCATCAAAAGCTGAATAATATGAAAAAAAATTATCTAAGGCTAAACTTCCTTCTACCTGCACTTATTCCAGCTCAATGTGGGACCAGTTTCAAGTTTCAAGTTTTTTGTCGCAGAAAGGATTTGGCTTAATTTTACAACCGGAAATGAGCTCGCCCATATGTGGTTCTAGTTCTTTAGTTCGCTTCTAGTACGAATCTATGTAACATTTATGTAGATTTTTTTATTCAATGTGAAGGAAAATATTTTTAAGTATACTTTTGCCTGAAAATCTTTGGGGGAGGCCTATGTTCAGCAGTGGACGTCCTATGGCTGATGATGATACTCTTGCCTATTACATACTTAATAATATATACGTATGCTGTTCTATTTATTGTTATACCTACTGGAAACTAACTCATAAATCCTAGGTATAAGAAGACAACTTACGGCCGGTTTCAATAAACAATCTCAGTTCGAATGTGCAGATAGATTACAAAAATTAGCCAAAAGAACACAGTTTGAACATGACTCCGTCAAATGACTTGATTTGATTGGTTCATAATCGCGATCTATCTGCACTCTAAACTGAGATCGTTTATTGAAACCGGCCGTTAGGATATTTTAATTCCTGTATGTTACTGTGAGATACAGCACATCTACAACATTCTCCTGGACAAAGCCGTGAGTAAAAGCTAGCTTATTACAAAAATGTGGAGGTTAATAGTTCACATACAGCTGGTAACCTTAATATAATATGTATAAGGCGGCCAAAACCTTCACATTGTGTGACGTAAAGCACATACTTCAATGAAATAATTTTATTCTTGTATTCTTGACCAAGAACGGTTTTATATTGAAATAAAACTAGTTTTTACGGATTTTATCGCGATTTGTTTTTTTTTTTATTTTTAGTCAGACCCGTGACCACGAAGGCTGTAAAGCTGTAAAAAACATTGGCGTAAACCTAAGAAATCAACGGTTTTACAGCTAAAATATAAAATTAACGGACCGACTTCAAAACTTATCCGATCGTGACCTTTTATGGGACCACCCTTGGAATAATCTCTGTCAAACACAAAAATAATTTCATACAATATTGTAGACAATATGTCGACAGTCGATTATCGGGATATCTCGTGGTGCGCATGCTAGGCGGGGAGGGCATAGATAGCTCGCCAGTTGCGAGCAAAAGTCACATAGTTTTGACCCCACACTAGGTTGAACCTGTATCGTATCAGGAACTACGAGGGACTTACGGTCCCACAACATCCAGACCCGAAACACACATCTGCGGATCACAAACGTTGTGTCGGTCCGGGAATCGAACACAACTTCCCGTTTCGGCCGACTACTCGCACTCTACGCCACGAAAGTTGTACCAAACATAACATAACATTAGCTCACGCCTGTATCCCCGAAAGGGTAGGCAGAGGCGCCCTAGCGTACTAGAGGTAGAATACCCACATTTTTCCGAGTTTAGTTCCGTCCCAGATGTGATAGGGGGCGAGCCTATCGCTATATCGGGCACAAATTCCAGACTCCGGGTTGATATGGAAAATTCTAATATCACTGCTCGACCTGGGGATCGAACCCGAGACCACGGGATGATAGTCGTACCAGACAGTACCAGTGGTACCAAGTTGGCAGATTTTTGTTATTGAACCACGACATGATTTCAACATAGTTCTCCAATTGAAACATGATATAGAGTACTATTGCCAGCTGGACATTCCCACGGATTATAAATTATAATGCCTCTTGAAAATTTCGTTCCCCTGCGATGACGCTCAGAATTTGTTTGGTGGCGTTAAGCTGCGGATCTTTAGGTAAATATTTTGCGGCAGTGTTTTTGCTTTCATATTTTTTTATGTAGAGCATTCTTTCTACCTTATGCCACCTTAATGTGGGGTCGGCGCAACCCACTTTTTCAAGCATGTTGCAGAAAGGATTTGGCTAAGTTTTTACGACCGGTTGTTTGCCCTCCGTCAACCCCCTCTGAGGGATTCAAAATAGAAAATTCCCGGGTAAATTAAATTAGAAAACTCGCTTTTCTCGTCCCAGGAATAGAACCCAGAACCTCCCGGTCCACAGCCCACATATGCTTCCACTAGACTAAGGAAGCGATATGAGTAAGTTTAAGTAGAGCATTAATGCCAATAAAGTATAGTTAGAGTTAAGGAGGGAATCGTGACTCAGATTTTTCTTAGAAATAAAAAAAATAGATATTCGAGTAATTAAAATGAAGGTAAGAAACAATCACAAGTTTAAACACCTAATTGACCGACTTCCAATTTACCGATCGTGACCAAATATATGGAACCACCCTTGAAATAAGCTCTATCGAACACTAAAAGAATTTTGAAAATAGGTCCACATTTGGCGGAGATATCGAATAACATACATAAAAAACAGCGAATTGAGGACCTCCTCCTTTTGTGGAAGTCGGTCGAAAAAGGTACAAGAAGACAAATATTTTCACGACAACCTTCTACACGGTGTTAAATGATATAAATAGGTATTTTTTATATAACATTATGGGTCATTGCTGGGGTGTTATGTGTAACGCGACCCTTCTATTTTAAACGTCTTTCTTTTATGTTTATTTTTCAAGTTTATTAAAAGACCACCTGCTATAACTTACCTGTATTATTAGACTTACTATTTTAAAATTCTAATATGTTAACGTGTAGGTAGGTGACATGACCATATTTGTTTTTAATCAAAACATGCATAAAATATATTTTTTTAGGTACAGAGGCTTTAAATCTAATAACAACTCGTTTACAAAATACTTGACTCATTTGAACTTAAAGAAATATAATTTTGAACTCTAATATTTTCGGTTTAACATGTCATCTAAGGTTAAGATTTATAAACTCGATTTAAAAAATTCTAGAAAGTCACGGTACTTATTGCAAACTTCAGAATGAACTTAGCAAAATTTTAGTTGCGATCACCATTTAATCATAAATATTTTATTTAATATTGCCAAAGTAGGGAATTATAAAAGCCCTCAAGTCTCAGCTTAATGTTATAGTGGATTATTGAAAGAACTAATATTTCGAAATCATAAAAGTCTCGTTCGACAAATGTTGGTATAAGTTTAAAAGAAACTAGGTAATTTAAGAGTTTAACTGAAGATCACAAAAGTAAAAAACACTTTTCAATAAAAGATGACTGCCCAATTCATATTTGAGCATTTTAATAAAGTAACTTGAAATGAAATGCAATAAGCAGGTATGTTATCATAATTAAGTATTTTCGGCTTTAAGGATTTATTTATTGGAAAAACTGAGTAGTTTTAATCAGTAGATAAAGTGATCGCTGATGAAAGGATTTTCTTCCTGTCCTTAACCCACGTCATTAGGGGGGATTCTGCGCAAGACACTTTTTCAACCATGTTGCAGAAAAAAATCGCCTTTAATTTTTACGACCGACTGCCGGCTTGAGGTCCCCCTTTGAGGAATCCAGTCCAGTGTAGTAATTGTAAATTTTATATCACAACGCAAAAGCTTTTAAGAGCGTAGAAACCTATTGTTGGACAATACCAATCTGTAACTTATTTATCAGGTTCAATGTAATCAACAAAGTTCCCACTGAATGCCCCAATTTCGTTGAAAATTCACGAATGAGCCGAGCTTCAACCGCGGTTGTGCAATTATTTAATCATTTTGGAGGTGTTGCTCCACGGAAACTGAGAATCCATTAAAATATGCTCTCTATGTACAGTTTCTCAGTTCTAGCTACATGGCATGTACATTAAAGTGTCAAGATGGAATACAGCAGCATCTCCGCCTAGTAAAGGGGTAATGGAAAAAACGTTGGAATGTTGACCGCAAGCCAATCATGTGGTAAGGACAGCTCCGTCGTACAGCCTGCCCTGGGCGCAATACTCGACGGGAAGAGCGATCATCCACGTCGAGTGAGGTCAATGTTCACAAATTTCCGAGAATATTTTAATTTTTAGTCCTTATCATTTGTGTATACGCCAGTCTTGTATTTTATTCCCATGGATACCCATTATATTAAAATATTTATTTATTAGATACGTAATAAAATAATTATATGACCTTGACATTGTCAGAATCATCGCAAATGCGTTTTTTTTAAATAAAGAAGAAGAATTATTATGTGCTATGAAAGCACATAAAGACTACCACGTAATATTTTTATGCGAGTTTCTGCGGTACCTAGTAATCAACCGCGACAATTGTTCATATTTTAATGCAAGTGCATAACATTAGATATCGAACAAACTTTAAAGCTCCATGTTTTCTGAATATCAAGTCTAGGAAAGCGTTTTAGGAAGCTCGCCACCCTCCTGCCACCGACCGGTTCTGGCTCGGCACTCAGTCTACTCCGTATCGTCGACGGAGACGTATCGCGCCCGTCGCTCTCTCCCACCCCATCAATTTAATACTATAGAAAACGCGAGTGAGTGTGTGTATACCTTTATACTAACTTCAGTGTCGATTACACCCCTCCTTTATACGAACTATATTCAAGGTCATCGCCCGGCAATTAGACACCTGTTGTGTTTGTACTACATGTATGTAATTTATACATATTGAACGTTATTGTCGTAAGATAATATTTGATTTTTGGCTGCTTTGATTTATTTTTCTTAGATGTGTTATCGGATTTAAGTGTTATGTCATTCATCGTGACCCACTTAGAGTCTGATAAAGACATTCCTTGTTATTTTTGTCAGTAAATTACTGCTTCTTGTTTTATGTTTGTAGTTTTGTTTTTATCATTTATTTAATGTTGTTTGGCTGTTACTATTTTATATATTATTATTATAACAAATCCTTTTTTTCTCTTAATGTAGAGACAATATACCTGAACAATTAATGAAGAACGACGTCGGGGAGGAATCCTGTTTAATTATTAATCGATATTTTTTTGTAAAAATAATAGATAGTTATTAAAATATAATATGAAACAAAGTTGGCTGGTGTGCCTCTGCCTTCCCCTTCGGGAATATAGGCGTGAGCTTATGTTAATATGAAACCACAAAATTTTTAAACCACAGAAACGAAGGTACCATGGCACAGAGCTTTTAAATTGCACATAAAAAGTAATTAAATTAAAGCATAAAAACGGCATTTCTAATTTATACGCTTAAAATGTTCTTAATAACGTTTTGATCTCGTCGGAAACAACGAATTTATTGATATTCATATCAGCTGTCTATCATTTTGCGCAAGACCTTCATCCTTTAAGAGATCACAATAACAAGGAAAATGCCATAACAAAAGAAGAACCACATAATAGCCTTGATAAAAATCTGTATCTACATACTGCCATGGAGATATAACGACCTACATTTGTATAGAGGTACAAAGCTCCTTTTTTGTCTTTTGAGTCATCAATTGATTGCAGTCACGGGACCAAAAAAGGATTACACAATTGAAATAAAATCATGCTGCCGTCCGACGGAACACAAACTCTAGACCAGCTGTTATACAGATAACGTAATTACGTCTTGGCTAATTGGGTCTTAAAAAGATTACGTACTTACCTACTGGATAGAGTTGAATCTTTATTGGGCTTAATTATTTTATGGGGGTCTAGGGCAAATATAAACTTGGAGCTCTGGATTATTTGAGATTCAAATGCATTACAAAATGCAACAACAGCTATCACTTGACTTTCATATTCTGTAAGATAGTCATACAGTAGACGAGGTGTGTCTACAGTGTGGCTTTACCATTTGAAATTTTTTACTTGGATGATTAGAATAATAGATACGTTTTGGGTAAAATCCAGAAAATGTAGATACATTTTCTTTTTTACAGGGCTGGATAGCCCTTCTTCAAAACTTGGATGAAATGTAAAGAAGGGCGATTGGTTGCCTTACCTTACCTTACTTACCCAGATAATTATAGATCAATATCTGCTTTATCTGAATAAGATAAGAGGCGAACTATGACCACTTCATTGACTGAAACCAGCAGTGTCTACATACATATCTCTCTCCGAGTATCCAAGAAGTGATATTATGGCTTTACATTATATACATACATCTAGAAATTCACAGTAGATATTCATTGATTTACGTTATACCTTCTTTAAATATTGCAGACTCTATATTTATGGAAAATTCTTGTATTACGTTTTTAACAGACATAATATTTTCACTTTTTAATGAGTTTTATTTCATCCTGTCTTATACACTCCAAACTTGTATTTATCTAATCCTCAGTGAATTAAAAGTCCATGGAATTTCCGTTCTCACGTTACCAGTAGTTATTGCACCCCACTTTAGTACATCAATTGTTTGGTCCAAAACAAGTTCTATAACACCAGAATGTTTATAAATACAACACAACTGAACAGAAATACATATTTTCAAGTGACAATTGGTATATCCTGCACAGTGGGCCGGGTCGGGGCGGCGGAAGCGTCGGGTTCATTCAAATAATTCAATTAAATCTCGCGCTGAGCAGAGGGCAGTCTCGATTCACAGCTGCAAATCAGAATAGGGATGCACAATATTGTGTATAAAATTGTTTATTTAACCTCACGTTAAAGTAGGTCAGGTATTGAATAGCGAGTAGCCAATTCGATGATTAAAACTATACTTATCATTATTTTGACTGGTCACTTAATGTTGGACACATACCAAATAATAGAATGCAATAATTATTATAATAGGTTAGAATATTTCTGTATGATATAAATTATTTTATGAGCTACTTAATTATTTCGTATGACATAAAAGCCATTCCAAAATATTGCAAAAGTCAATTACTTGGAAACATTGAAAAGCGCCATTGTTTGGATGAAGTAGACATTGACGCTACAAAGTATAATCTTCGGCTATAAGACTAATTTATACATAGTACACTAGCTGTTGCTCGCGACTTCGTTTGGAAATTTGTTAGCTAATCTATCCCTCGACAACCGTTTATTTTTCTGGCATAAAAGTAGACTGTGTTATTCGCTGATAATGTAGCTGTCTATAGGTGAAAGACCTTTTCACATCGATTTAGTCGTTTTTGAGCCTATTCGTTACAAACAAATATACAAAAACAAGAAATCTTTTCTCTTTATAATATTAGTATAGTGAAAGAACTTTGGACCTCCTGTGGCTGATGATGATGATGATGATGAAAGAACTTTTCAAATCGATTCAGTAGATGTACCTATTCATTACAAACAAAAACAACAAATCTTTAGTATAGATAATTATACACGTCCACATGTAAGTGTACTTAGTCGTGTATGAAGTCATAGTCCGCTGTCCTCATAATTTACTCTAAATGCGTAGTACCTGACGTAATATCATCCACCTTAGTTATTTACGTTGACAGTTCGTACTAGCCACCACTTACTTCAAGGACCTAGAACGATGGCAATCTGACTTAATGTACGGCCACAATCAGGATTACTGGGTTCACTTTTGTATCTAACTAATATCTTAAAGTGAGACGTATTAAAACGAAGAAAATGAGGGAATATGTATTTAAAAATAACAGACTGGAGCTGTTACATTTATATCAAAAACATTGTTTCTGTTCTATAGCCGTTCCCAATACAAATCTGTGTCAGGAAATATTTGCATCATGCTTGTTGAGGTATAGATCCAATGCCCATGTTACAAAGAGTTAAGTCCTTATCTTATGTTGTCATTGGTTTATAAGTTTATGGTAGGAAATGTCAAAGAGGTTATTGAGCTTCTTCCGCTAACCAAAATGTAGCCGCCATGTATGTGTAAAGTAATTAAATAAAAGTGAAGTAATATGTTATAAATATTTTATTAAAAACTACATAAGTCTCCCAGCACACACGATCCAAACCTCGACAGTGGTAGCAGAGCGTGGTTCCCGTGGTTCCCGTGTTCATCGTGGTTCGCCGTGTTTGTTCGTCCACGCGGTATTTGAAGATGGCTGTCGCATCGTAAGAAATTAAAGTAAGAAACTCATAATTAAACTGAATCAGTATGATGAAGGAAAAATATTCTGTCGAGCCCTTCAAAGGCACTAATTTTAATACTTGGGCGTTTAGAGTACGCAGTATATTAAGAGAAAATTTAGTATTGGACGCCATTGAGAATGAGAGTTATGGCGCGAAGGAAGAAAATAAGGCATCTGAAGCGAAAGCACAGGCTATTATTATTGCTTGTGTGGCGGATAGCCATATAGAGTATGTAAAGAAAAGTAGTGCCCATCAAATGTTTCACAATTTAGAAGAAAATTTTAAGAAAAAAGGTGTGAGGTCAAAGTTATATTTGAGAAGACAGTTGTCGGACATGAAGTTCATGGAGCACGAGTCTCTGATGAAACATTTAGTAGAAATGGAGCAAATCTTTACTGATCTTAAGGAATCTGATTCAGAATTAAGCGAGGAAGAAAAAGTAAATTATGTCTTGTTGTCAATGCCAAGGTCATATGAAGGAATTATTACAGCATTAGAGACACAAGAGGATTTGAAACTAGATTTTGTGAAAAATAGGCTGCTGGGAGAAGAAGAAAAGAAAAAGAAATTTAACGGAAAAGGAAATGATAGAGAAATTAATCGTGGGAACGCATTTAACTGTTATACATGTGGAAAACCGGGTCATAAGAAGTATCAATGTACAAGAAATGTGAATTATATGCAAAGGAGGAATAACTATAATCAAGGAAGAGAAAATTATAATCAAGGAATGGAAAATAATCAAGAAAGAAAAGAAAATTATACAAGAGAAAGAGGATATTTTAATAACCCGAGGGGACGTGGTAATAACACCCGAGGACAAGGATATAGAGGAGCCAGGAATTCAGGGAGAGGACACCAGTCATATACAGCGGAGAATAGTACAGCGAAGCATGGAGCGGCTATTAATTGTGAAGTGAATAAGTGTAATATGGACATTAAGGATAAATTATTGTGGTATATAGATTCTGGCTGTTCAGATCATTTAATAAATACTAAAGATATGTTTTCTGATTATAAAGTGTTAAATAAACCTAAAAATATAGCATCGGCAAAAAATGGTGTAATGTTAAAAGCGGTAGGAATAGGTAATATACAGGCAAAAACATATATTGGGAAAAAGCCTTCTAATTGTACTATTAAAAATGTTTACTATGTGCCAGACTTAAGAAAAAACTTGTTATCAGTTCATAAATTAGAAATTAATGGTTTAAAAGTTTGTTTTCAAGGAGGTAAAGTTAGAGTTTATAAAAATAATGGCTTATTAATGATTGGGGACAGTGATGGTTCATTGTATACTATAGAAATGCAAGCGGATTTTTCGAAATGTAATTATACAGAGTCAAACAGTAATATGACAGAATTATGGCACAGACGTTTTGCACATTTGGGTATTAATAACATTAATACATTATTGCATAAAAATATGGTAAATGGTTTAAATGATATGAAAGGTAATAAAATTGAACATATGTTGTGTGAACCATGTTTACTCGCAAAAATGACGAGACAACCATTTAATAAGCAGGGTTACCGAGCAAAGAAACCTTTAGAGTTAGTACACACCGATGTTTGTGGACCTATAACCCCTACAGATAGAGAAGGTCATAAATATTTTGTTACATTTATAGATGATAACACACATTTTTGTATGGTATATTTAATGCGTCACAAATCAGAAGTTTTTGATAATTTTAAGAAATATTTTTATTATGCAACTAAACATTTTAATGCAGATTTATTAAAGTTACGATGTGATAATGGTAGAGAATATATATCTGGGGAATTTCAAAGATTTTGTTCAAATAATGGTATAACATTACAGTATACAGTACCATATAATCCTGAGATGAATGGAGTAGCAGAAAGAATGAATAGGACACTTGTAGAAAAGACTAGGACAATTTTATTGGAATCTAAATTAGCAAAAGAATTCTGGGGAGATGCAATTTTGTATTCAGCTTATGTAACTAATAGAAGTCCAACTGTAGGAAAAGATAAAACTCCAAGTGAATTGTGGGAAGGTAGGAAGCCGGATGTTTCAAATTTTCGTGTATTCGGATGTATAGCATATAATCATGTACCTAAAGAACATAGACAGAAATTAGATAACACAGGGAAAAGAATGATAATGGTAGGTTATAGTAGAACAGGGTATCTATTGTATGATGAGGAAACCGATAAGTTAGTTCATGCTAGGAATGTAATATTTAATGAACGTCAAAAAGAAGAACCCTTAGTTCACTTACCAGCTGCATCCACAGATATGTATACACAGGAACAACAGAGAGAAAAAGTTACATTTGAGGATGAAAAGGAGTCGGAGAGAGAAAATTATGAAACAGAAAATGAAGAGCAGGAAGTAATAGATATATCAAATACAAAAGAAAAAGAGCAGAAGAATACTACAGAAGATGAAAATAATAAAGGATTTAAACATAATAGTAGAATGAAAAGGCAAACAAGAAAACCAAAATGGCAAGAAGATTATGAAGTAAATATGGATGATGATAGTGATGATGCGTTATTTGCTCTACTAAGTATGAATCAAGAGGTACCATTATGTTATGATGAGATAAATGAAAGACCGGATAAGCTAAAATGGGTAAAAGCAGTACAAGAAGAATTAAAAGTATTAAAAGAAAGTGAAACTTGGAAAATAGTACCAACACCGAAGAAAGAAAAATTATTAGACAGTAAATGGGTATTTACAAAGAAAAATATAGGAAATGAAGAAATATATAAAGCAAGATTAGTAGTGCGTGGGTTTCAACAAAAAGATAATTTAGAAGATATTTACTCACCTGTTTTAAAATTACAAACGTTAAGAATATTATTGTCAGTTGCAATGTATAGAGATTATGATGTACACCAAATGGATGTAAAAGGGGCCTTTTTATATGGTAACATTAATGAAAACGTTTATTTAAAATCGCCACAAGGCTTAAATGTACCTGAGGGATATGTTCTGAAATTAACAAAATCACTATATGGGTTAAAGAAATCACCAAAGTATTGGTATGAAAAATTTCATGAAACTATAACTAAATATGGGTTTAAACGTTCTGTAAATGACTATTGTTTGTATACTAAAGGGGAATTGTACTTATTATTATATGTTGATGATTTGTTAATACTAGGAAAAGATAATTTGCAAATTGAGAATGTTAAAAAGTTTTTATCATCACAGTTTAGAATGAAAGACTTGGGAAATGAGAATTTAACATACTTGGGAATTTCAATAATTAAGAAACAAGGGGAAATTCATATTAATCAAATAAGTTATTTGCAAAGCATTTTACAGAAATATGGTATGGAGAATTGTAAAGGTAGTGACACACCAATGGAACTTAATTTTAAATTTGATGAAAATTGTAATATTGATATGAGTTATGAACACAAATGTAGATCATTGATAGGTTCTCTTATGTATGCAACAGTGGGGTCACGACCTGATTTAACAACTGCTATATGTTATTTAAGTAGATTTCAGTCTAAACCATGTGAAAATTTATGGATAGCTTTAAAAAGAGTGTTGAGATATGTCAAGAAAACTGTTAATTATATGTTAGTTTATTCAAAAGATAATAACTGTAGAGTAATGTCACCAATTTTAGGATATGCAGATGCTGATTATGCTAGAGATTCAGATAGGAAATCCACATCTGGATATATATTTCAAGTTTATGGAAATACTGTAATTTGGAGATCTAAGAAACAAACTACAGTAGCATTGAGTACAACTGAGGCAGAATTAATTTCTTTATGTGAGGCTTCTATGGAGGCATGTTGGATTGTAAAATTATTATCAGATTTAAATGTAAATGTAGACTGTGTAACTATTTTTGAAGATAATCAGAGTACTATGAAAACGGTAAAGAATCCAGATCAAAAGAGATTAAAGCATTTAGATATAAAATATAATTTTGTTAAGCAAAAGGTAGAGGAAGGACTTATTAAGGTAGAATATGTAAACACTAGATATCAGCTCGCAGATGTATTCACAAAACCTGTTAGTAGAGATAAGTTTATTCAATGTATGTATGAATTAGGTTTGAAACATGGACATTGAGGGAGAGTGTTGAGGTATAGATCCAATGCCCATGTTACAAAGAGTTAAGTCCTTATCTTATGTTGTCATTGGTTTATAAGTTTATGGTAGGAAATGTCAAAGAGGTTATTGAGCTTCTTCCGCTAACCAAAATGTAGCCGCCATGTATGTGTAAAGTAATTAAATAAAAGTGAAGTAATATGTTATAAATATTTTATTAAAAACTACATAAGTCTCCCAGCACACACGATCCAAACCTCGACAATGCTACTATAAAATCTATTTAATTAATTATACAACACCATTGTCGGTGATGACAATAATACTCTGTTAAATCGTTTATTTTTCTGTGAGTTGTGTGCACAATTATAGACCCAACCGACACTTAATTAAACCACACTCACGTTTTTATTTGCATCAAACTGCGATATACATGTATCGCATATATATTACATAATTATCTTATGTAACTAGAGTTTACCGGCGTCCCTCGTTATAGTCATAATATCGATTTTTGTGTGATACAGTAGTATCACAACGGTAGAGCCAGTTTGTACTCTAGACATAATTTGCCTAGCGTGGATCTGCCTTTAGATTTACTATAGTTAAAAAATCGTAAAATATTGGAGATAAAATCAAGAGATGTCGATAATGTCCCTTCCCTAATGACTGCATGTGGTTGGAGCGTGGGCCTAGCGTTCGCTGACGCTGACAGAAATGCATCATCGTTTCAGCGCGTCGTAAATTCGTAATAACCTCGTACGGTTTAATACAGCACTAACAAACCGTTGTATTTGCCAACCGAATGAGGATGCTGCAGTATTTAATGCAAGCTGTTATTTATAACGACTGACGTTACATTTAAAAATGCTGTGGGAAAAGTTTGATCTGGTTTGTTTTTATATAAGCTCACGTCTGTATTCCCGAGGGGGTAGGCGGAGGTGAAATAGAACACCCACATTTCGCCGTGCTCATTTCCGTCCCAGATAGGCGGCGAGCCTATTGCCATATCGGAGACAAATTTTAAACTCCGGAATGATACTGAGTCGAAAAACCCAATATCTTTTTACTCGACCCGGGGATCGAACCCGAGAACTCAGAATGGTACTCGCACCGCGCTCGTAATACAACTACGCCATCGAGGCAGTTAATGCTTTTACTGTTATTACTTCTATAATATATTGACATCTTTATACCTGCCCTTATCCCACCCCAATGTGGGGTCGGCGCAACAGACTTTTTTAAGCATGTTGCAGAGACGATTTGGCTTAGTTTTTACAACCGGCCGCCTGCCTGACGTCAACCCTCTATGAAGGATCCAGTCCCGGGAAAATTAAATTAGAAAATTTACTTTGCCCGACCTGGGAATCGAACCCAGGACCTCCCGATCCACAGCTTATACATGCTGCCACTAGACCAAGGAGGCGACTAGCGATATTCTATAATATATTGACATGACAACAGAAATTACACTAACGTAGAAATATGTTTGTACAGTTTTTTTAATGCTTTCATGCTATATGATAATACTAACAACAGATTTATATAACATAATGTGTTATGTGACAACAGAAATGACACTAATCTATTAATATGTTGTTAGTGTTATCATATGATATATGATATTATCATATCATATTATAGTGACCCGCAGAAACCTCCTAGACATGACATTTCTATATAAAATTCTTAGAAGTGAGATAGATTGTCCCGCTTTACTGCAACCGATTCAGTTACGTGTACCACGGAGGTGCCTAGGAGTTCGTCACGGGATGCATTCGGCCTGTTGCACCAGCCGTTTGCGAGAACTCGACTAAAGCAGTTTTCAACTATCTACAGAATATTTAAGCTTCATAATTTAATCGGTGAAGAATTGGATGTATTTAGCGTATCCCTTAGAGAGTTTAAAAACCTCACACGGAAACAGTTGACTCAACACAAACTTGCCATTTGTTAGCATTTAATTATTCCATATTTATTTGTAATTACTATTTAATATTGTAACTTAATATTCTAATTCAATTATTCACACTATTCTTAAATAGATTTCTTACTTCTTTAATAGTAAAATCATTATTGTTATTGGTACCTTTGTTCCATGCATGCTTTGATGCCCTTAAAAAGTGGTGCACTTAGATTTTAAGTTTTTATTGTATGTATCAACCTAAACATCAGCAAAGTGTGACTACTACTGGTTGTTCATAAATAAATAAATATAGCATGAAAGCAATAAAAATACCCAGTACGAAACTTATACATTTACAATGTAAAATTATGTTATACAAGAACATTTTGTTCTCATTCCTCGTTCGTTCTTTGAACCTTGATGCTTAATTAGTAGGAAGATAACATCTAAATTACGCTTGATTACAGTGAATATCAAATTTTTCGTTTGATGCTATATCATCCTCATAACCAGTACTTTGTTAGAATAGAAATTATTGAAGGTAGTAAAGACCGTCTATTTTAGTCAGTTTTAATCTAGTAGACATGAGACGACACGGAATAACGCTTCCAATAATATATTTTTAACTCGCTTTTATTAGCTTGACCTGTATGTACGTGTGAATAATCTTTCAATTACATTTTCACCCACTTTAAGACATCCGAATCACTTATAAAATACGAAGTTCGTAATGTAAAAAATATATATAAACAAATACTGTGATGGTTGATTGTTAAAGTTTTTATTTCGGGCTTCTTCATTAGATACCTTTATAGGGGACCTTTGGTCTAGTGGCAGCATATATGGGCTGTGGATCGGTAGGTCCTGGATTCGATTCCCAGGTCGGGCACAGCGAATCTTCTAATTGAATTTGCCCGGGACTGGTACCCCACTAGGGGTTGACGTCAGGCAGGCAGCCGATCGTAAAAACTTAGCCAAATCCTTTCTGCAACATGCTTGAAAAAGTGTGATGCACCGTCCCCACATTAAGGTGGGATACGGGCAGGTAGAAAGAAAGGGGATCTCCCCTGGTATAATGTCGCAAGCTCCTTAGCAAATTAACCGGATCCACACTGACTGATCCTGAAACGCGATCCACACATGGAGTATGGGTCACTATAGCAGGATTTCGTTACTTGGTAGGATTACTCCTCCTCCATTTAACACCATGGTCTCTATCTGGGCGGATTATATCACACACAAGCTCACGCCTGTATCCCCGAAGTGGTAGGTAGAGGCTCACTAGCTACTAGAACACCCATATGTCACCGAGATTAGTTCCGTCCCAGATGTGATAGAGGGCGAGCCTATCGCCAATCGGGCACAAACAGACTCCGGACTGGTACTGAAAAATTTAATATTCCTTTGCTCTACCAGGGGACCAAAACCGAGACCTCAAGACGATAGTCGTATCGCACACACAACACCAACTACGCCACTGAGGCAGTCGATTATTTTCCACCAGCAAATTTTATTTTACAATAATGTATTAGTGAATCCTGAATAACTGTTTAATAATATAATAATAATATTAGCCCTGTAATATTACTGTCCCACTGCTGGGCACGGGCCTCCTCTACTAATGAGAGGGGTTAGGCCTTAGTCTACCACGCTGGCCTAATGCGGGTTGGTAGACTTCACATACCTTCCAAATTCTTATGTAGAAATTCTCGGATATGCAGGTTTCCTCACGATGTTTTCCTTCACCGTTATAGCAAGCGATATTTCACAATGAAAACACACTTAACATAGAAAAGTCAGAGGTGTATGCTCCATTTTGGGGTTGGTCTCGAACCTCCGACACCTGTCTCGGTAGTCCGTACCACACCCAACTGAGCTATCGCTGCTTAATAACTGAATAACTGTTTATTGAAACGGAACTGTTATACCTACACAAACTCCCAACAGTAGGTAGATACTCCACTTCACCCTCTGAACTTTTGACAGTATCAATTATTTGGCTCCCAAGTTGTGTACGTCCTTGTGTACCTCACGTATTTTGTTTGTAATATTATGAGGATGCGTAACGTTATGTTCAGGTTTTTATGTAATTAATTTAACAATAAGTTTGCTACAAGTAATCGATGAATTTTACAGCAGGGTCTGGTAGTAAAGGAAGTAAATGCCATGGAATATAATATAAAGGTATAATAGGTATCAGCAGCGCTTGCCGTTGGCGACCGTAAAGGAAAATAAAAGATATATTCTAGCTTTGAACTCTAAGCCGTCTAAAAATAATTGGAAGTAATTATTATCAGATACCGGTGGTGGTTAAAAAGTAGAACATAGTGGGAATAGGCGATCTTACGTATTCTGTTCTAAAAAAATAAATTAAAAATCCATTTCTTAGAGCAAAAATAAAAATCATATATAACTAATTTTTTTTCAAAACATTAAACCTTTAGGGTAACTTTTGACACTCGATTCGATTTCGGCTACGATTCGATTACATTTTGTATTTTAAAAATTCCCAAATGACAAGTTCTAGAATTCAATGCGACATTAGCGCACTTTTTAACTCGATTTGAGTAGAATTTTAAGTCAATAAATAAATCAAATCGCATTCGAAATGGAAATGAGCGTCATAATTCTGGGGGCTGTTTAGTGTCAGTGTTTTAACCAGTAGCTAAAAATCATAAATACGATCATATTTATTTGACTACATTCAAGGATCCGAGGCTAAACATAAACTATTTCTTTAAAACCGTGGCAGCACTTGCGTGTTAACAACACACAATAGCAGTAAATAAAGGCATCATAAAGTAAAACTGTAGAAATCCCAACATTTAAAACAACACCGTGAATATAATACATACTGTTTACTTCCCTAACGCCCGCACAGTGCCTCGTGTTGTGACCTACCTTAGTTGGCTTTACGGCTATGTAAATATTTCAAGAAACCTTGGGTTCTAAAGCAAATTTGTTATGGTATGATGTTGTTGCACACTCCAAGTTAATATGTGGGCTCCGTTTATAATTCATACATATTATTACAAGATTTAATAAACAAAAAAACATCGGAGTACGTCGCGGCGTCGGTCGAATGTGACTGGGCCAAATCGTATTAGAGGTGCGTCCCTGTGGACGCCATAAAAAGCAATTTCTAAAGATTTAAGACCAAGAAATAAGCCAATAGTTTTACTGTCTACAGTGAACAGCGACCGTTACTTAATAATAATAAAACACATTATTGTGTGCGAATATAATATTATAACTTTTCGCTTGAAGAGATTATTTCTTGTTGAAGTACCTATTGTAGTTTTAAGGTACTAACGCAAGTATTATGATGTGATTATGATGATTATGCAATTATGATGATTTCTTCATACTAGGTAGAAAGATAACAAGTGTATAGAGAACTCAAAACCCGCGCGATTTTCTATAATAAATAAAACTACCCACCGTTAAGGACACTGAACTGGACTAAAGTTATACACTTAACCTGCCTCTAATACTAATGAATTCTATTTAATTTTATTGTTGAACATAAGCTTTGTAAGATATAATAATTATATTATTTAAATAGAGATTTCAAAGAGCAGAAAACATATGATAATTCATAAAGTAAATATTTCGTAGTACATGTCGTTGATACACCTTTGATATTCGGTTAGTAAAGTATGAGATAAATTCGTAGAATATAATTTAATTCGACTGCCTCGGTGGCGTGGTGGTATTTCGGTACGACTACGGTTCTGAGGTCTTGGGTTCGATCCCCGGGTCGGGCAAAGTGATATTGGATTTTTCCATATCAGCCCGTAGTCTGGAATTTGTGCCCGATATGGCGATAGGCTCGCCCCCTATCACATCTGGGACGGAATTAAGCTCGGCGAAATGTGGGTGTTCTAGTTCGCTAGTGCGCCTCTGCCTACCCCTTCGGGGATACAGGCGTGAGCTTATGTTTAATGTTATTTGTTAATTAATTATGTACGTAGAATTCTAGAATTCACTATAAATCTTTAGATTTTTGTCTTATAAAACAATCTATTACGAAGCTAAAACGAAATAGGAGAGTCAGATAAGCTGAGAACTTTCATTCGTCGAACGTTTATAGAGAATCGATAGTAAATCGGCGTAGCGACTGGGTCGTAGCATCTACCAGTCTACGTGATTCTACATTTCGTAGACAACATGGACGATTAATCAATATAAATGTAAACATTTTTGTTGAAATGTGTGTGCGTTCGTAGTAATATGCGTAGCGAGGTGGTAGTGGAACGTGCGAAGTGAGCTGCGTGTATAGTCCAGCTTAGGGTTAGCACTTAGCAGTATATACATTTTCTGGAATATCATTATATAATAATATTCAGGGTACTTTTGCCGCTTTCGTATAAAGGCTTATGGCTAAAGCTCATACTAACATGTAACATGGCGGCTTCCGAATTCATGTTAGTATGAGCGTAAGAACTAAGCCTAAACTCGATTTAATCTACAACTCATTCTTATATTTAAGTCGCGATTTTGGATAAATCTAGATTTATTTAAGTGTTGCAAGTCGCTCTAAAAGGCTAAGCCCAAGACTATCACTAACATTATTATCAATATAGTATAGAACCATTAGTCTCAACATAGTATGTTGAGTAGTTTTGAGAAGAACGCCTATTAGTATTTTCGACCGAATCCCAAAAAGGAGAAGGTCCTCAATTCGTCTGTATTTTTTTATGTATGTTACGCGATATCTCCGCCAAATGTGGATAGATTGTTCAAAATTCATTTTGTGTTCAAATTCGAATTCAAATTCAAATTCAAATTCAAATTCAAATTCAAATTCAAATTCAAATTCAAATTCAAATTCAAATTCAAATTCAAATTCAAATTCAAATTCAAATTCAAATTCAAATTCAAATTCAAATTCAAATTCAAATTCAAAACATTTATTTATGAGATCGGGTATAATTGGTCTTAAAAAATATAAGTACAGCCGAAATCTGCTACTAGTGCATAAAAATACTTTAAAAAATATATCTATAAAACTAGTTTAAAACTAAGCGATCATAAGTTTAATTATGATACATATTATTATAACAAGTAATATAAAAAAAAGCTCAATGATAACTTAATATTTATGAATTATAATGTAGTAGGTATTATTGTATCTTGCAAATAGTCGTTTATAGTATAATAACATTTTTCTATTACTAGTGTTTGCAGTCTTTTCTTAAATGAGTGAACGCTACAGTTTTTTATAATATGCGGCTATATTTTTGGGAGTTAATAGTGAATAAATTGGGGTTCTTTTTTACAAATATAGCAACTTCGTATATATAAATAGACGCTAGAGTTAACAATTTCAGTGCCTTAAAGTATGGAACACAGCTATCTTCAGGTTTGATGCCGCAAATAGCACGGACGCATCTTTTTTGAGCTATAAAAACTGATTGGGAATCGCTTGAGTTACCCCAGAATATTATACCGAATCGTAGGTTGGAGATAACATATCCATGATAGGCAATCAAAACAGCTTTTTGGTCTTCAATTTTTGATAGTTCATGTAGTGCATATGAATATTTGTGTAATTTCTTATATAACATTTCAGTGTGGCTTTTCCATGTTAGTTTGTTATCTATATACACTCCGAGAAATTTAGTACTGTTGGTGTCATGTATTATATTATCATTATATTTGATATTGATATGGCTTTGGATGACTCTTTGAGAAAAATGCAAGACTTTAGTTTTTTCTAAATTGACTTTAAGTTGATTATTTTCGAGCCAAGTGATAATTTGATCAAGTGTTATGACGTTATTACATTTTACTGTTATTGTACAGTCATCTGCAAAAAGGCTAATGGGATAAGTAACATTTAATGGCAAATCGTTAATATACACTATTTTTAGTTCGATAGAGCTTATTTCAAGGGTCCATATAAATTTGGTCACGATCGGATTTGAAGTCGGTCCGTTAAGTTTTTAACTTGTGATTATTTATAATAGGTATTACACAACTGCCGCGGAAGAGGGTAACTTTTTTAACTTGTATGTTTGTCGCGAACATTTATCCCTAAGCTGGAATTCTCCGCTGGTTGTTGGACAAGCTCTTTGACTATGTTTCTTCTTTCATACCAGTTGGGTGGACTCGCTGTTATTGATGGTCGCTGCACATATTTGTGCATCCGTCGTCAAATTCAATTTATATAACATAAAATTATTTAAAATAACATAAACTTCTAACTCTCTTTGGAGTTGGTGCTTTTTCATTTAATCTGCTTCAGCCTCAGCACGTTCGTTTTTGAAGTCGGTTTTCAGTTTTTGTTAAACTTAAATTATTATTTATTTATTTTTATAATTTTGAAATAAATATCAATCAACTCCTAATAGTTAAGGAGTTATATTTTCTATCAGCTCAGCAACATGAGATGATGAGTACCAGATGCAAATACCTGAATAGTTTTAGGAAATATATAAAAAACACTATGGGTCCTTATAAAATTTGAGGGTTACCGTCGATTTCTCTAGGATCCCAACATCAGATCCTGACTTGGTGTCAATGGGACCTGGGAAGTATATAATTTTAAACAGAAAAATAATTTCTCGAATCGGCCCAGGCGTCTTCGAGTAATCGGGGAACATACATAAAAACAAAGATTCCTACGAATTGTTAACCTCCGAATTGTTATTTATTTTATTTTTAACCTCCTTTTTTAAAGTCGGTTAAAAATAAAGGTCACTTTATCGTGCTCGGATAAAAAGCCTCTATCTCAATATGATAATAATATGAGACAACCCTAGCGCGCCCCACACGGAACTCGATATCAGCACCACCAACCGCGTCGGTCGCCGCTACGAAGCTGAGCCACAATTGTAACGGGCATGTTGATTGATTTATATTATTCTAAGCCAGGCTTGACTTATGACGAAACACAAAACAATTTATTGAGACATCCTTTTTCGTTGTCGTGTCGTCACTATGAAGAAGGGTCCGAGGAAATTATCAGCAATTGAGATTACTCAATTTCAAGCGCATTCTATTGACCTCTTGTGGAGTCCATATTTTGACACATACATAAGCTCACGCCTGTATACCCGAAGGGGTAGCCAGAGGCGCACTAGCGAACCAGTACACCCACATTTCGCTGAGCTTAGTTCCGTCCCAGATGTGATAAGGAGCAAGCTTATCGAGGCACACATTATTATTAACATTTCTATCTGCCTTTATACCATCTCAATGTGGAGTAGACACAAGACATGCGCAAGACATTTTTTTAAGCATGTGGTAGAATGGATTCGGCTTAGTTTTTACGACTGGCTGCCTACCTGACATCAACCATCATGTTGAGGATCCAGTTCTATGATCCCAGGTAAATCGTGTTAGTAATGAGAATCTAACACAGGCTCCCCGGTTCAGCATATACGCTGCCACTAGACCAAGTAAGCGACCGATTTTAGCAGATAATGGCAAACGAGCAGATGGGTCACCTGATGGTAAGTGATCTCCATGGCCCATATACACCCAAGATAAGAGTCATAGGTGCGTTGCCAAGCGAAATGGAGGGAAATAGGGATCGGGAAAGGGAGGGGGGGGAATTGGTCCACCGGAAATCTCACTCTTCGATCGAAACGCGACAGTGAGCTGCCATTTTACGTCGGTATTCTGCGAGACAGTGATATCAAGCTGGTCGGTCGGTCGAGCCGGTCCATTCGTGCTGTAGTTGTAACTGTCTACAGGGTGGCTCTACTACTCAAAAATCCTCACATCAGTGGCGAAGGGTCCTTACAACCCGATTCATGCCGGCTTCCCTTTGCCAGACTGTAGGCTAGTAAATAAGTAAGTATTTTCTAAGTATTAATCTAGAAGAGAAAGTAACACCTTTCGAAAATTGTCACCGCCTCGCCACTGCCTTACATCATATATGAATACCTATACTCGTATGTATCTCCATTTACACATACAATCTTTATGGAATACGTACACGGTACAGTGTACACGTCTCATCACACCGGCGGAATATTAAATATTGCCGAATAAAATATGAAAATCACCAAGGCTATAATCCTACGTGAAATACCATTTTACGGTGAAATATATTTTTTATGTAGAAATATAGATAAGTAGGCTTCGAGAGTGAAATTGTTTTATTCGTGAATTCACATTTGTTGTGAATTTATGTGCTATAACATTTATTGTTGACTGGCTTTCTTCGGAAATTTAACCACCTAAATAATGACGTATTATAGCTCAACTTATATGTACTCAAATTACCATGAAAGTCATTATTAAATTGATTTCATAAATTATAATTAAGTTAAGATGACGAGTTTAAAATATAATATACATTATTTCTATGGGATTTAAGACAAAATAAATATCCTCTTTAATTAGATCGTTCGGATCAAGTAATATCTAATAAAATCGTCGTAAAACAACTATCAAATTTTCTACAGTGTGATAATTCTCAGGTATGCAGGTTTCCTCTCTATATTTCCTACACTGTAAGGAAGCTATAGGACATCATAACGACTACACACTGTTGAGTAGTAGAGCCACGCTGTAGACAGTAACGTCTACAGCACGAATGGGCCGGCTCGACCGGTTTGATACCACTGTCTCACAGAAAACAGACGCAAGTGGTAGCTTGCTGTCGCGTTTCGCTCGGTGAGTGAGATTTCCTTTTTCCATCGCTCTTCATTCCCTCCTTTTAGGTTGGCAACACAAGCGTGATTCTTTTTTGTCTTAGGTGTCTATGGGCGGTGGAGATCACTTACCATCAGGTGACCCATCTGCTCGTTTGCCAGTCTCTATTATAAAAAAAAAACACATAGGATCAGTTTTGACTGTTCAACTAAGGAACAGTATTTACTGTTCCTAAGTATGTAGTCGTGGATGCATTGGTATGCTTTTGGGGTTGGTGTCCCTCAACTTTCGTCTTGTCAGTCCGTTCAAGCATGGAACACGAGCACGTACTGGCAGTATTTTTGGATACCGTAGATAGTGAAGAGAAATGTCGTCGCTTCCTTTCAACAGACGTTAATTTGTTGGATCGCGTGCCCATAATTATTACACCGTAGCCGCGACTCACTCGTCGACATAAATAAAAAATAACGTAGCGTTCTAGACGCTTGACAACAATAATTATTTCACTTATACACTATTATTATGAGATTTGTGTTTACTAGTACAAAATACCGTAATTATAACCATTATGTTCAAGCCCTCGGCTCGTGTATTTTGACATTGATATCGGTCAGAATTAATTTCTTTATTTGTTTATGCAAATGTAAAGGGTGGAAGTAAAACAACTGGGTACTTGACTATGGTTGATTTTATACACCTTTGTATATGTATTAGCAAATAAAACGAAACAGAAACCCTTCTGTAAATACTGCATTAAAATTGGTTGAAAAATGAGGCAGTAATTCATATTTCGAATTCTGGAGTGGGGGTATATTGGAGATATCTTGCTAATACTTTCCGACGCACGTACCGTTATGGCGTGACGTGATTATACTGATACTTCTCTTTCCCGCAGTTTG
This sequence comes from Clanis bilineata, assembly GCA_036417725.1. Lineage (NCBI taxonomy): Eukaryota > Metazoa > Arthropoda > Insecta > Lepidoptera > Sphingidae > Clanis > Clanis bilineata. The sequence continues at coordinate 7,936,097 of CM071145.1, read as the reverse complement.
AAAGTTACATCAAACTTCAAATGCTTATAACTTTTTTATTTTTGAGAATATTTCAATATTTCTTTCTGTTCCATATTTTAGACGACGTAAAATTAATTTAAAAAATTAGTCAAGTACCCAGTTGTTTAGGAAATTCGTTTTCCTACCTTTCATCCGTAAACATTATATTAACCCTGAAAATGTTACAGTTATGAACTCGAATAAACTATTGACTGTTGTTTCCTTAATATTACGTATTCTGATGAGAAAACAAGTTATCGGTAAACACTTGAAGCCATTACATAGTCAAGGTCTCATACTCGAAGTATAACCCGTCTATATGATTATAGAGGTATAACGACCTGTGGTGAAGGGCGAAACATTTCAAAAAGGAAGCCATTGCTACTTTCTCTTCTAAATAATATATTATCCTACAATCTGGAAAAGAGAAGCCGGTAGAAGAAGAATCCGATGGGTATACATAATATAATATAATACACTGATAACGACACATAAATACATAAGCTCATGCCTGTATCCCCGAAGGTGTAGGCAGAGGCGAACTACCGTTCTAGAACATCCACATTTCGCCGAGCTCAAAACCTTTTTGGAAGTCGGTTGAAAAAATACTAGCGTCGGCTTTCTTTTTTAATAAAATTCGTCCTTACCTTTTGCTGTAGCAGTGTAGACGTATATACATAGGGTATGTGACACACCCATCATATTACAAGCCAAACGATACAAACATTTTCTTATTTTTATAACAAAAGTCATATTAAAAGATAAGTCTAATCTGAAACCGCAAAATGAAACGTTATAAACGCAAATAAGGCATCATAGAGGCTACAGAAGGCTCGTGAAACTCATAAATCAAACTCAATTCTGCTCTAAATCTCACTCATATACCCTCATCCGTGAGCCGAATATTTATTTCTTATTTTTTACATTGTAATAACAATATTTAAAACTTAAATATATATGAGATATACAATAATATTATAACACACGTCACTTAACTGATAAATAGTATAAAACGTCGCCTTACTCCCACTCAGATAATGTACTATGTACTTAACTACAACTTCAACTAAAAAAATCAACGTTACTATCTTTATTCGATCTATTTTAATTCCGAAAGTTGTTTTTCGATACACTTCGAAAAAGGAGCAGGTCCCAGAGACGACGGGTCTTTACAATTCGATTCCTACCGACTTCCCTTTTCCAGAATGTATTGTAGTAAAAGTTCCCTTTTGAAATTTTTTCACCCTTCGCCACTGGCGAGTCCTCAAGTCATCTGTATTTTTATGTATGTTACGCGATATCTCAGCCAAATGTGATATGTGTTTGATATAGCTTATTCCAAGGGTGGTCCCATATAAATTCGGTAAAATACACCCAGTCACACTCTATAATAGTCCTGAGTCCTGACCCCACACGAGGTTTTTAATCTGTGCCGTGGATATCAGGATCCACGAAGGACTTGGGATCCCACCACACCTGGTTAATTTAGTTAATATTCAGCAGTTCTAGCTTCTAGATTCATTAATTACGTTGATAAATTGTACTTGATTTATTTATTTATTGTTGTCATCATATTTCATTTCTATCAAGCTTAGCAGTTGCTTCAATTTCGTGTATTACCACAGACATGAATGTATTACCAATAGAATTATAATATCAATTTTCATGATTGTCGACAAATACGACACATGACCCAAATAATTTCAATGTGAATCAAAACATGTGCGTCATATTGGCAGGCCATAATATCGATATTAACTCTAAGTACATGAATAATATTAGACGAAAAGCTGAGGGTCACCTATAATAATGGTTTAATATTAAGATTTTATTGACTTCCGAACGGTATGAGCAGTGGCCCTGGTAGGAATATTTTTAACAATCTAATTCAATGCCAAGACCATACAAGAAGTTCCTACTAACCGTAGAATGGAGTGGAATAAGGATCAGGATAGTAAAGGGGTAATTAACCGCCGAATGTTCATACACTTAAGGTGGCCTTATGTCTTTTAAGGCCGCCTTATCTGTCAAAATTGTATAGCGAAAATCAATATAAGAAGCCGTTAAAGTTGAGCAGCGTTTGACCATTCTGGCGTTAGCCTTCCAAAATTTAAGTGGTAGTGGTAGGTCCCGTACACAGATTTACATCACAAATGGTCGGACCGACTTGATACTGTCTCACAGAGAGTAGACCTGAATTGGCAACTAGATTTAATATTTTTTAGTTGAGTTAGATTTCTCAAGTAGCCTCTGACGTTTCCAATCTCAATTCACTTCCTTAAAGGTTGTCAACGCACCAATGGTTTTTCACTTGTATTCTTATCGTGTCATCATGAGGTCGAAATCCCTTATCACCACTACCATCTGCTTATTTGCTAAAACATAATATAAATCATCAAACTAAACGCAACAGTGTAGTGTAGTCACTTTGCCGGATAAAAAAAAAAATATATATTTTGCACGTGTGTCTTCTATATGACAGTGATAATAATCTGATCCAGCCATCCAGGCCAAATTACCTAAGCGTGGTTCTACTGCATGCTCACATTTAAACCCGGCACGGCAGTTACGTCCCTCAACTGTCAAATGTCTTCCAAAGATAACCGATGTACACTGGTTGTACTCGCGACTCGCATTAATTAGCTGCTATGGCGGGTTTTTCACTATTCGCTTGCTATTCATTTGGATAAATAATATTATATTATATAAATAAATAAATAAATATTATTCCTGTAATATCCTACTGCTGTTCACAGTCTTCTTTAACAATGAGGGATTAGGCTTTAGTCTACCATGCCGGTCTAACGCAGATTGGTCGAGTTCACATACATTCGAAATTCTTAAGGCAAAATTGCAGGTGCATTCCTGAGAATTTTGCCAGGTAAACCGTAAAACAGGTACCTTCACCGTTACATCAATCGAGATTTCACAACCAAAGCACGCTTAACATGGAAAAGTCAGAGGTGCATGCACTTTTTGGGGTTGGTTTCGAACCTCCGACATCTCGGTTAACCGTATCACTTCCAACTGAGCTATCGCTGCAATTTTATGCATTCAGGTACTTTAAAAGTATTCACAAGCAAAAAACCAACATTCAAATAACCATAATTACCCTCTTAGGGATCGGTGTCTACAACAAATGCACTGAATCCAGAAGCACCAGTAGCTCGACCATGATTTTTTTTGACATTTCACGCTAGCGACTACGTAAAATAATTTGTATGAGAAACGTCGATTCCCCACGTAACTGCTAGCGGTTACGTTACCCACCCGATCACATCTAGATGCGTTCGGATATTTTTCATATAACTATATTACAGAGGGACTACCGAAAAATATAAAAAAAAATCATTGTTGTCCTATTGATGAAGGTGTATGATGTAAACAACTTTGCAATAGTCACGACTTGAATATTTAAGTCCGTTTTTAAGTCGTGTAATCTGAAATCTTCACCTCAAGACTTTTCTCTCTGCCTAGCGTTATGCCGGCCTAGTGCCAGGGTCCGCCTTCCTACTTAAACGCTTCCACTTCGCCCAGTCTTTAGCATCCTCCACAGTAAGACCATTGGCTCTCACATCATCCGCCAAAACATCCAGCCAGCGGTTTTTAGGCCGTCCATGGGGATGCACCCTGGTATGATCTGGTCCAGTCACTTGCGTCTGTGGGAAGACTACGGGAATATAAATATCAGCCGTTGAACAGAATCTGTTCCTTATCTACTTCCATATTCATATTATTAAGTAACCTTTACAAAAATACTTGAACTTTCCTTACGGTGTCCTGCGTTTCCCATTTTATGCGCCATTTTAAGCTGAGCTTGTAATTATGAACTCGTTAAGAAATCGCGGTGTAGTTAGGAAATTTTGTTGCAAAATAATTTTAACAGATATTTTTAATAAGATTGCTGCTTATAATTATAATAAGATGTATCTACAACTATAAACAGGTAAAATAAAAGATAAATGTATTAATTACGTTACCTACTTTAAATTATATCGACTAGGTACTTTATGTGAATTTATGTCTATAGCTTTTTTTCTTTCTACCTGCCCTTATCCCACATTAATATGTTGTCGACGCAACACATTTTTCAAGCATGTTGCAGAATAGATTTGGCTTAGTTTTTACGGCTGCCTGCTTGACGTCAACCCCCACTGAGGGATTCATTCCCGGGCAAATTAAATGAGAAAAATTTGCTTTGCCCGACCTGGGAATCGGACCCAGGACCACTCATTTCACAGCCCATATATGCTGCCACTAGTCCAAGTAGGCGACTATTCATGAATATGAATTTATGTCTATAGCGTAAGGACACATTGAAAGCATTAGAGAGCGGTAAGTCACCTATGCGGTGAATTGACCAGGTGAAAGCTTCGCTGAAAAGCTCCCTCAAGAATGCACCCGAAAAGCTCGTGATGAGTGGCGACGAATTGTTAGGCGTGCCATAAAACCTGGACTGACATGACGACTCTGTCAAGAGTGTGACTAGGAAAGAAGATGTCTATAGCAATTCAATAAAAATTATCGAAGCACTGAAAATAACTATTTTACGTAATCTCCGACTCTCACCGTGTTAAAGGACTTTGCGTGGGCTCAAGAGAAACATTATCAAAGGTTTCAACTTTGCACGGATATTTCTTTGAGGGCTGACGATATTCGGGACGCCGATGGCTTGAAGGCTATTATTTTATCCGTTCTACTTTAAATATTTGACTTTATACAAGATTAAAAATAAACAGTCGAAATTTAATTATTTATTTAGTTTACTCTCATTATTCGGTCTGGAATCTTTAAGGGAGGCCCATGACCAGCAGTGGACGTCCCGTGGCTGATGATGATTTAGTTTACGCGAATGATAGGTCATAGGAGAACAAAATATGTCACGTCTTCGACTAGTGAAAGTGTAGGTATATGTGTGTGGCTGTGAACTGGATAGTCCTGGATTCTATTACCAGGTCGGACGGGGTGATGTGTAACATGATTTTTCTTGGACTGGATGCCTCAGAGAGAGGTTGTCATCAAAACTAAGCCGAATTATTTCTACAACGTGCTTAAAAAGAGTGTTAGGCCGACTCACATTGAAGAGGGATAAAGGTAGAAAGAAAAATAGGACATCAAATTCCAGCAGTATTTCCTTTATTTTACATACATAAACCTAACATAAATAAAGGTAAACACATATTTACCTTTATTCTCATCAATATTTTAGTAATATCTTTTATCTTTATAATCACAAGTTTAAAAACTTAACTGACCGACTTCCAATTTACCGATCGTGACCAAATTGAAATAAGCTCTATCGAACACAAAAAGAATTTTGAAAATCGGTCCACATTTGGCGGAGATATCGAGTAACATACGTAAAAAAAATACAGACGAATTGAGGACCTCCTCCTTTTGTGGAAGTCGGTCGAAAATAATAATACTATAAACCATATGTGTTATACTAAATAATCTTCTTTGGTGACGAGGTTGTATTTCCGTACGACTACCGTCTTGAGGTCTCGGGTTCGATCCCCGGGTCGGGCAAAGTGATATTGGATTTTTCCATATCAGCCCGGAATCTTGAATTTCCGCCCGATATGGCGATAGGCTCGCCCCCTGTCACATCTGGGACGGAACTAAGCTCGGCTAGTGCGCCTATGCCTACTCCTTCGGGGATACAGGCGTGAGCTTATTTATGTATGTATGTAAATAGTCTTCATACAATTACGTGCTCACGTTATCCTTGCATGTATAAAATATCCTAGGGAATAAGTATTTGCAAATCTGCTGATTGCCGACCGAGCTATTAGCATACTTATTGCGAATTAAATTTCGCTTTCCCATGGCGTGACTCGGTGACACAATTCATGCACCGTTTCCATAACACAACTCTAATCTGTAGGGGCCCATTAAATGTTACGGGAATATTCATAGAAGTTGGTTGACTTTGACTGCATTACTCGTAATTTATATCGCTAGTTTGATTACGAACCATTTTCACGCAATGATGATAGAATATGAGTATAAATTTCAAATAAAACATACTGCAAGTAGGATCATTTGTATCAGTTTCACTTGTCAAATTGAATTTCTTCTATAATGATAGGGGTTATTTGTGAATGATGTTTGGTACCCAATCACGCCAGAATAGCTAAACGGATCTGGGCAAAATTTAGGATAAAGATAGACTATAGTCGGGAATAGCACTTAATTAAGCTACTTTTCATCTCGAAAATTTGTGTGGTTTCTATGGGATAGGTTTGTTAACATATTTCCACGCAATCGAAGCTGCCGGGAATAGTTAGTTATGTATAAACAACAACAATCTCGTCATAAATACTAATAAACTTAAATCGAAATAACAATAATTTTCAGCCTACTAAAGGAGGAGCTTCTGAATTCGTCGTTAGTTTTTGTAATGTTATGTATGCATCAATATAATATACCCTAGATGCACAGTTCTTTGCAAATATCCTCCTAATAAGTGGTCTCAGGAATAAAACAAAGAAAAAGATCACAAGTTCTAATTAAATCAACACAAATATAACCCTACGCACGTGTAATAAAGTAGCTTTTTAAACGAAATGAGCAAGCATTCTTAAATTTGAATTTTGAAATTTAGAATTCCATCGGCGTCGGACTATATGCAAAACGAGTGCTTAAGTACTCCTTTGCTGTCCCATTTTCCGAGCGTCAACTGTGCATCTAGGTAAATAATATATCGATGAATGTATGTCATCCGATATCTTCGGCAAAATAAATGTGGACCGATTTTCAATATATTTTTGTGTTCCTACTCCAGGGTGGTCCCATATTTTAGTTAAGATGTAATTGGACTTTTAAGTTTTTAAACTTTTGATTATATCAATAACGTTATTGAGTTTGGAATTTGTGCCTGATATGGCGATAGGCTCCCTGCTATCACATATAAGCTAAGCTCGCGAAATTTGGGTGTTCTAGTTCGCAAGTGCGTCTCTGTCTACCTCTTCGGGTGTACAGGCGTGAGCTAATGATAATGTTATGATTATGTCATAATACAATTTTACTTGTTTTAATAAACTAATACTAACTAATAATAATGTGTAGATTATACGCATAAAGTATAAAGTAACGATAGATAATAATTTTGTGTATACCATTATGAACATCGCAAGTGTACATTTAATAATGTTCATATATATTTAATTTTATGCGCTAGTGAATCGTTGCAATTAGGTCTCCAAGTAGCCAAGTATTCTAAAATATAAATGACATTGGGGCCTCGCGCCTACCTTTGCGCCCTTGTTACTATTTTCATCGTAGTCAAGTAACGAAGGACAGTCCGCTGAAAATATCTGATCTAAATGCAAATAGGAACATTTATTTACACATGCTAACCTATATACGGTTAAAAATTCATCCGTAAACTGTCTTACATCGTTCTCTAAAGGCAGTACGTTAGGTTTAAAGCTATAACAGCGCCCTGGAACACAAAGCGCTTCAAAATGTATAAAATGAAAAGTGTTTAGTTAAAAATTGCTTTAGTGAGCAAAAGCGTGTTGATCCAACCAAAACATTTTTCGTATTATCGACGGACTTCAAAAAGGGAGAATTCGTCTTTTTTATGTATGTTTCCCGATATCTCAGCCAAATGTGGATTTTCAAGATTGTTTTTGTGTTCGATAGAGCTTATTCCAAGGGCTCCAAGACTGCCTCGGTGGCGTCGTTGTATTTCGGTACGACTACCGTCCTGAGGTCTCGGGTTCGATTCCCGGGTCGGGCAAAGTGATGGATTTTTCTGTATTAGCTCGGAGTCTGGAATGTGTGCCCGATATGGTGATAGGCTCGGCCATCATATCTGGGACGGAACTAAGCTCGGCGAAATGTGGGTGTACTAGTTCGCTAGTGCGCCTTCGCCTACCTCTTCGGGGATACAGGCTTGAGCTTATGTTATGTTATGTTATTCCATTGGTTGTCCCATATTTGGTTGTGACCATTGGATACATTTTAAAGTTGGTTTGTAATTGCCTCCCAAAACACTTTTTACGATGTTACGTTACGATTTTGAGCATTTTATAAGCCTTTTTTTTTAAATTACAAACTAATTCACATGAACATTTGAAGGAGACAAAATTCCATACACACGGCAATACTTTGGTGAAGCTTATGAGAGAAATCTGGCGCGGGTACCTAAACTCAATTGAATTGACAAAAACATTCTACGAAGTACCTTCGAGTAGTGTTTTTCTCTCGACGCCCTCTTGTGCCTAAAGTACCTTTATACTAATCAATATTACCAACTCAAAGGCTCTTTTACAGACATAATAAAATCAATTCTACTATTTTTCCTTTTGCGCTGTAAAAGCTCGTAGTACAAGCCATGTCACGAAAAAAAAGGCGAAAGACGTTTTGAAGGGAAACTACAGTGAGTGAGACATTTTTCGTATTTCAAATAAAATATTATTCGTAAGAGTATTTTGATTTATAAGGTAAAATACGTACTGAGTTTAAAGTGTTTCTTTTATAATATTAAAATGCATTACGATAATATCATTATAAAATATTCATAAAACTATGTAGCGCTGCATTTGCATTAATCCCATCATCTCTGCTCTTGTAATCTGAGACTTAACGTAATGTTAGCATTACGAATTTACTGATCTCATGCATTGTAACAATCCTATAGTCGAAGAAAAAAGAACAAGAATACATACTGGGATACAGATCCCCGACGGGGTAGGCAGAGGGATACCAGCGACCTAGAACACCCACATTTCGCCGAGCAACAGACATGGACGCCGAGCTCATTTCTGTCCCAGATGTGATAGTGGGCGAGCCTGTCGCCATATCGGGATATGGCGATACAAATTCCAGGCTCCGGGCTAATACTGAATTAAAAAACCCAACATTACTTTGCCGACCCCGGTGATCGAACCCGAGACCTTAGGGCGTTAGTCGTACAGCCACCACGCCAGTGAGGCGAAAAAAATAAAATATTGCAATATCACGAATAAAATTGTACACAGCTTGATTAATACACCTGTCTAGTCTGGCAATTCTTTTCACAAAAGATAATAAAATTGACATTCAAAAGGGGACTGAAACTTTCGTAGTATATTCAGCTTATGCTCTCGTCGACTAGATATATAAAACTAATCTCAAGTTTGAGAAAGTTCTTAGAGTTAGTTTATGTCTTTTTCATGACAATCACGAAAGTATTGATCGGCTCATTTCTCAGGTCTTGCAGTTATAGAATAGGTGTTATGAATTACACTGACCTTGAACTTTGTACCACCGCTTTACTTGGTATGTGGGTCAGTTTTACTGTGTTGTGTGGAAAGTCGAATGGCAAGCTAATTGTGAAGTGGAGGCCAAGTTATAAAATGTTAAAACGTTAATTATAAATTTATGAAGAGCGTGGAAATTGTTTCAAGTGAACATGATTTTTATGTCGTCAGTTTTTCTACTTTGAAAATAGGAAATTAATTAATTGTCCTAAGTCTAGTGGCAATGTATACAAACTAGGGTCCGGGATTCGAATCCAAGGTAATGTCATTTTTCTAAAACGAGTTGGCCGGGATTAGATCTCCCCGGCTGGAAGGTGGTCAGACCTAAAGTCCGAAGCTGAGTACTCTGCAAAACTTTTTAAAACTTACGCCAACCCCATGGAACAAATGCAAAAGAAAGAACATATCAGAACATTAAACCTTAATTAAAGAACTACGTTCATTTATCGGGACACGTTTAAACACACGAAATCCCGCATACCTTTATGACTACTTAAATATTTTTCCATACATAATCAACGTAATAAATCTAAATAGCGCTATTACTTTCGTAACGCACGTAAATCTAGCACATAATAAAAATTACCTTTAAATAAGGCACAACACAATTACACTAGTAAATTTATACGTCAACGAAAATGGCTAATCAAAACATGTACGAAATTAATATTGTAAAAATGTTGATGTTATAGCATGGTCGTGTAAATATGAAAGAAAATAATTTTCTTTCCGCTCGTATAAAAGAGAACAAAACAAAAAAATTAGAAAAACGCATTATATTATAAACATAATTCTGGTACTGATTTCTTAAGTTTACGCGAATGCTATTCATTGAAATAAAATTACTTTTACGGATTTTCGAACCAAATCGTGATAAAATCCGTAAAAGTAATTTTATTTCAATGAATAGCATTCGCGTAAACTTAAGAAATCAGTATGTAAACCAGTACGGACTGGAAATTGCAAATAAAAAAAAAAACCAAATCGTGATAAAATCCGTAAAAGTAATTTTATTTCAATAATTCTGGTACCTCAAAATGATGCTTCCGATGACAAGTGACGTGGCAGTATGATCACTGAACTTAGCCGACGCCAGTAAAATAAAAAAAGATGAAACTTAATTGCTTAAGCCAATCGAAAGCATCTGTTTGGTTATCTAATATTTACACTGCGTATAAGATAAGTCATAAAGACGTTAAGTTGGCAATGAACTTGGCAAGTAGAGCGGGGGTGTGTCTTGCAGGTTGCAGGTGCCCAAGGCCATCGCGCCGCACCACCGCATAGCATTGTATTACTCAGATCGATTTATCGAGCGGCGCGCGCCGGCCTACTCGCCTGGCGCCTCCCACCCCTGCCCTTCTCTTCTCCACTACGGCAGCCGCCATATCGACAAGATGATGTCTAGAACGACGTTGTGAAATTAAATTAAAGTCACACAGTTATGGCACTCAGCCAACGGTAAATTTCAATCTTTATTTATGGGAATACACGGCTTGGGGCGCGGTAAATTAAATAATGTTTAGCTTTTGATTCGTAGTCAGTTTGGGCTTTTGATTAATGAATATTTTTTACCTCATTATGCGTCTTGTTTTATTGTATTTTTTTTGTTAAATAATTGCAAATTATTTTCATATTATATTTGAAATGTTATCATTTTATATTAAGTAGATAATGCATATATTATAATATATTCATTAGAAGTAAAATATAATACCAATATCTTTTTAAGTGTAAGTATAAATAGGTATGTCAGCGCTTTGCGGAGAACAATACTTATACATATTTCTTAACACATATTAGAGTACAGTCACATTTTATTAAATAAATGTGTCACAAGGTCATGCTTTTAGAAACAGAAAATTTACAGATAAATAAAGTACATCTTATCATTATAGATAATATCTTTAGATAAAAAGCAGCAACTTAGAAACCATAAGAATATATTTTTGTAATTTCATGTACTTATCTTCCACTTAGTCTTTCCACCTGCCCTTATCCCATCTTAACATGGGGTCGCAACTCGTAACACACTTTTTCAAGCATTTTGCAGAATAGATTTGGCTTAGTTTTTACGACCGGCTGCCTGCCTAATGTCAACACCCTCTGAGGGATCCAGTCCCGGGCAAATTAAATGAGAAAATTTGATTTGCTTGAGCTGGGAATCGCACCCAGGGCCTCCCGGTCCACAACCCCTGACCAGCATCGTTTATCGATAATAAATCAATTGTTATTCAGATAACTGCATTATTGTGCAATAATTAATAACAACAATTACTTTCAATTACCATAATTATATCTACTGTAATAAATATATTTGGTATTACATCATAACTAAAATATTGGAATAATAGTACAACCTCAAACGTCCCGATAAAAATTAATAGCTCCATAACAGATATTTATTCACAAGCATTCTCCAAAGTCGACCCGCTGAGACCCGAAAATTTAACAGCACTACAAAACTTAGCTATAACTTGTTCGTAACCCGTTCCATAGGGTCTCGGACCTCGTTAGATGACACGACAGTCTGCATACAGAGTAACCCTAAGTTAATTTAGAGCGAAGACTCCCCCCGAGGGATCGCGCCGCTGATCCCGACAAACGTACTTTGATATGCGCTAGTATTTTACATGAGCAGAATTTGTTTATGTTGTACAGTTAGCTTCAAGTGCTGAGTTAAAGTTACTTAAGTGTAAAGTCGTTCTACAGAGTTTAAATGCAACGTTATTAATAAATGTTGTCTAGTAAGATACGGTTTATCAACTGGATAGCGAATACCGTATACATGGCGTTACAAGCTGCCATGGTGGCGCTCTTATGTGCTTTCCAAGATCAGTCATTGTATATCCAGTTCTCCTGAGGGGCAGGCATCCTTTATCTGCTTATCCTGCATCGGTCATTCAGTTGTCCTGTCCCAGACTCCTCCTTGCTTTTTCTCTATTCGGAGTATAAAACAGCATTAATTGATGCCAGCCCGCTGTTGCTGTTTGCAATACATTTTACTTTGCTTACCATCATGTGTAGTATAATCCCTTAGCTGTGCTCCAATCAAAACAAAGTATCCAGTAGGATATCGATGATCTTTGCTGACTGACTTTAATTAATAATTTAATTACCTGCCAAGGAAATTGTTTCAGGCAGTCGTTGTTTAAGTAATACGAATTGTTTTCGTTTCAATCGTGTTTATGCCTGTGATACCCAAATCGAACCGTTACGCGTCCCCGGAGGCCAATGCGATCACTCGATGATATAATGACTAACCGAATCTGAAATCGAAGGAAACTCGACCCTTTGCACGAGTAGAATTGATCATAAATCACGACCGACTATCTGTTGAATGCTTGGAATTGATATTTGTTAGTATAGATTTATGGTTCCAATAGAAGAAGGTGCAATGTCGAAATTAATTGTGAATTATGTAAGGATTTTGGAACTTAAATATATTTTTATTACGTTGTTTAGAGAGTTTGTCATAAATCTGAAAACAACAGTTAGCTTTGCTTCGCGAAAAAACAATACTTATAAATAAACATTTATTTACTTAATAGATAACAAAGTTCATCGTTGTATAATTTTTAGTTTAAGACAACACAATCAAGCATTCACAATTCTCAATCCGTTTTTGCAGATAGATCAAAAAGTAGCCAATACGTAGCCAATCTATTATTATTACGTATGGGCAACTTTTTGAACATGACGCCTTCAAATCACTCATTTTGATTGGTTCATATTCGCGATCTATCTGCAGAATCGGGTTAAGATCGTTTATCGGGATCGGTTGTTAGTATTACTAAGTCATATTCTACATAATTCTAACTCTTGTATGTATAGTGTGCCTTCTATTGTGTTTTACTATATAAATAAATGTATGGTAGAAACAACCTTGCAAACACTTAGTTTAACTTTTAACCGAAATTTACACTAACTTTTATTATACCGTAAGTATGTAATCATACCAAAGTAATCACAATGTCATTATAGATATATGAGTCTCAAAAACATTAGATAATCTTTAAACTATTCTATCTTTCTGATAGTCGAACCTCTATACTAATAGAAGATTTGTGTTACAAGGCTAAATGAAAGACATAGAAAAGCTTTTAACATTTAATATCTACTTGTAGTTGCTTTGCCCGATTAGTATAGACCGATCGATTTCGTTGCCTAACATGAGAATATTCAACATTGTTATTTGTTTCAGGTACAGCCACGGCTGTTTACCTCGAGCGTGAAACCAGAAATGTGTTATAATAAGTACCTGATCAAACTGGCGGATTACTTCCGATTGTGCTTTGAAGCATCTCGTTAAGGACCGATTCGACTGCTGCATTCGAAATGATAAGCTACAGGAAAATTGTATTTACCAAACTGTTACTATGCTTTTATATGTCAGGTGTCTGGGGACGATCATGGGCTAATCATCATGACACAACTACATCAACGACACAAACCACTCCAACTACTAGTCCCTTACCAAAGAATTTTCATAATGATCCACTTATCGTAGAAACGAAGAGCGGGCACGTTAAAGGTTACGCAAAAACTGTGATGGGTCGAGAGGTACACATTTTTACTGGCATCCCGTTCGCTAAACCTCCCCTCGGACCGCTCCGGTTTCGTAAACCAGTTGCAATTGAACCGTGGCATGGAGTTTTGGAAGCTACATCCATGCCAAACAGTTGCTATCAAGAAAGATATGAATATTTTCCCGGATTTGAAGGAGAAGAAATGTGGAACCCTAATACAAATATATCAGAAGATTGTCTCTATCTGAACATATGGGTGCCACAACACTTAAGGTTTCGCCATCACCAAGACAAGCCCATCGCAGAAAAACCTAAGGTGCCAATACTAGTCTGGATTTACGGTGGTGGTTACATGAGTGGCACGGCAACACTTGACCTATATAAAGCGGATATAATGGCTTCTTCCAGTGATGTTATAGTGGCTTCCATGCAGTATAGGGTTGGCGCGTTCGGATTTTTATATTTGAACAAATATTTTTCTCCCGGGAGCGAGGAAGCCCCGGGTAACATGGGATTATGGGATCAACAGCTCGCAATTCGATGGATTAAGGACAACGCACGCGCTTTCGGAGGAGATCCGGATTTAATCACTTTGTTCGGGGAGTCGGCAGGAGGTGGTAGTGTGAGTTTGCACATGCTTTCACCAGAAATGAAAGGACTATTTAAAAGAGGAATACTTCAGTCGGGTACTCTAAACGCTCCTTGGAGTTGGATGACAGGGGAAAGAGCACAAGATATCGGAAAGGTTTTAATTGACGATTGTAATTGTAATAGCAGTTTGTTGTCTGCTGATCCAAGCTTAGTCATGGATTGTATGCGAGGAGTTGATGCGAAAACAATATCTGTTCAACAATGGAACTCATACACTGGAATCTTGGGATTCCCTTCAGCGCCTACGGTGGACGGTGTATTCTTACCTAAAGATCCAGACACAATGATGAAAGAAGGAAACTTCCATAACACCGAAGTATTACTTGGAAGTAATCAAGATGAAGGTAAGTTCTTTAATTACATGTCTATACAACATGTGGCAATAGTTTGATATAAAGCAATCAACTGTATAATACACCATACATGAGAATTACTTAGTGCAGTAACTTATGTATATATAACTTTACAGTGTACAATACAGTATTATGCAACATATCATGAAATAAAAAAATAGCATCGTATGCTGACCACACCTTAAATGACGTCGTTTAAATGTTAAGACGGAAACCGAACAATCGTTTTTTTCCGTCATTGTCTGCTCA
This sequence comes from Clanis bilineata, assembly GCA_036417725.1. Classification (NCBI taxonomy): domain Eukaryota; kingdom Metazoa; phylum Arthropoda; class Insecta; order Lepidoptera; family Sphingidae; genus Clanis; species Clanis bilineata. Next base: position 7,921,067 of record CM071145.1, on the reverse strand, counting down.
ATACAACTGCGCCACAGATGTTACGGAGTGGATTTACGGCCGGTTTCAATAAACGATCTCAGTTTAGAGTGCAGATAGATCGCGATTATGAATCAATCAAATCAAGTCATTTGACGGAGTCATGTTCAAACTGTGTTCTTATTGGCTAATTTTTGTAACCTATCTGCACATTCGAACTGAGATAGTTTGTTGGAACCGGGCGTTAGTAACCAGTCTCGCTGACTCTTGTTTGACCTCTATAATTTGAAACATATCACAGCATTCGTGAAATCTGCGTTTTGTTTTTATGTAACTGGTGGTTGGGATTTAAAGGTTTATACGTTAATATCAAGTGTAGAGTTCGAGGTCTTTTGTGTCTAGCTCCAGATAGCAGCTGGCGCCAGGGTGTCGCGCCTGCGCAAATCTATGTAGACACAACAATAACATGCTGTGGGTTTTTAGTCGTACTACAAAGTACTACAGACTCGCCCACGCTCGGTGCCCCCAACCCACCTCCCTCTTCCCCATAGTTACCTCCCCCATCCAGTTGCTACGCACCCACCTCCCTAGAGACGTCTCTAGCTTCAGATAAAAACAAGTCGAAAATGAGATATTCCTTTTGCAACTGGCTTTTAAAATTTAAATACAATCGTTTGAGACGTGCTGTAGATATTTATCTAGGGTCTAGAGGTCTAGAAGATAATTTAAATAATTTCGAATTCATCAAGACATTATGAAAAAGACACTTCAATATGTAACTTGAACACTAAGAATATTATAACGAGGTAGTATCATGACATTGGATAATGGCTAGCCAAGATATTGTTTTGTAAGGTGACAGAGAATTTGCAAAAACACGCAAGCCTAGCGTGATCAATCTGTTTAGCAACAAGATTATGTATTTGTATTTCTATAATGCAAAAAAACATAGTTACTTTTTGTTTAATAATGCTGATACTTTTATCTATCTATATACTATATTTTTTATACAAACAGGCGCATTAAACTTTGATAAACTATTGTCGTTACGTAGAAAGGCTTAGTTAGTCCTTTAGATGTAACATTTTGCTTTGATTGAAATTTGTTCGCTCCTTTCTGATTGAAGTCTGTGTTCGTTTGGGGTTAGAATCGTTTGTAAATTTTGTATAAGATAAGTATTGGGAAAGAAAATTTATTCAAATAGTAACATTCATGATCTGCGGATTTCAGACTACACGAGTAACTGTTTAGAAAATATAAATTGAAATATAGATACCGAAAAGGCATATTATTATGTATATTTTCGTAAAGGTTTTTGAGTGGTGAACCACGCTGTAGACCTTAACGGTTTACATCACGAATGGGACAGCTCGTCCGGTTTGACACCATTTTCTCACAGAAAACCGACGTAAAGTGGCAACTCGCTGTTGCGTTTCGTTCCGTGAGAAAGATTTCCGCTGGCCTAATTCTCTTTTCCTTTGCCAATACTCTTCTGCATCCAGCGACTTCCTGCGTCCTTTATCAGGTCGAATGTCCACCTAGGAAGTAGACGTCCAACGCTGCTCTGGCCGGTACATGGTCACCACTCGAGGCAGGCCGCTTCCAACAGGTCGATCTGGAAATCTTAGGGGGAGGTCTATGTCCAGCAATAGACGTCCTGTGGCTGATGATGATTACCCTTCTGGCTACGCACCTTTGATTAATTATTTTTTGTCATAAACATTAAATATAGCAAAATGTATGAAACGATGCATGAATGTGGACAAGGCAAAAGAGGTGTGTCAGGATCGTAGCTTGTGGCGCTCAATTGTCTCTGCCTACCCCCACGGGATGCAGGCGTGAGTATGTATGTATGTGTGTATTACATATAGCGTACCTAGTACTTACGTACTTGGCAATTGGATTTTTTATAGTTAAACGAAGTTTTTATTTAAAAAAGAAATAATATTATTACGGGTCTAACAAATGTTTTCTCTGGAACGGTGGAAGGTACATGTTGTTTTGTTTTGTTAGAAAATTCTCGAGTTGTCGTTAAAATAATTTCCCGAGGCGGTGTAAAGTCAGCGTTCTTGAGTTTCCATTTCAGTTTCATATTTAATGTTTACTTCTTTGCAACGATATTCAGAAAGAAATTGTACGAAACTATCGAAAAAATGTTTTACTCTCGACATGACAAATATCAATGTACTATATATAATACATACATACATATGTGGCTTATTATTGTGATGTATTATCTCTATAACGGTTGTGTGGTAGAGAAGAGATCGATTCATGCAATAAGATCAGCTATTGTTTACACTTTAATTATTATTCTAGTCTATCTGATCCGGGTTTCGAACCCACATACGCTAACGCGAGACAAAGAAGGCGACATTTATTACGATGTGTACATAATATTATTAGCCTTCATTCGCACGAGACCTTTTTAAATGCGCGTTAAAAAAGCGTGAACATGTCTGTTCATATGAGTACGTGAAAATCATTCTTGTCTTGTTTCTAATAAGATTAAGGCATATTCTACATACCTACCACCCATAGTCTCGCATTTAAAAAACGCCGCGTTTTAAAATCGTCGGCTTTTGAATAGGTATACTAGAACTCATATGTTCCATTATAACGCTTTTTAACGCGCCTTGAAAAAGCTCTCGTGCGGATGAGGCCTAACTAACAAGAAATAATAGACCTTATAAGTGGACATCATTGACCTCAAATGCGTGTGAGTTTGCTTCTCTTGCCATAGCCAAAAAAAGTCACGTTCAAAAATCGTAATCTTTTTTGTAGCGACGTTATAAGTGCCTACTATTATTTGCTCTCCACTTAACAACCGCGAAGATTCATTAGCCCCTTTGCATGTTAACGCCCGAATGGTCAAACGCTACTCAACTTTAACGGCTTCTTACTATATTGATTTTCGCAATACATTTTTGACAGATAAGGCGGCCTTAAACGACTTAAACTTAAACTTAAATATATGAACATTCGGCGGTAAAAGATTCATAAGCGTCTATGGTAATTCAAATGAATAGTATTTTTACTTTTTGTATTTAAGATTGCCAAATGTAAAAAGCAATATTTAGAAAACCTGTATAACTTATAATATAATATATTCTTTATACGATACCATGTAATAATATGAATAATTCTGAAGGTATTCAACTATGAATTACAAATATACAGAGGCCTAGTTTCTGAGAACTCTAGTTACAAACAATATTAAGCAAAAATCGGTTCCGTGAATTTGTACAAATGTATATCATTACTAAGGAGTTACGTTCAGTGGGTAAATGTAATCGCTAAAATATTATTTACTCTAACAATATTTATCATGAAACATACCGCAAATGTTTGTGTTTAATCTAATTATCTCACGCGATTTAGTTACACGAGTAGGTATACAATTTTGTTTTATAGCAGAAAACTGGCAAACGAGCAAATGCGTCACCTGATGGTAAATAATCTCCATCGCCCATAGACGGCCAAGATACAAAAAGAATCACGGGTGCGTTGCCAACCTAAAAAGAAGAGAATGGAAAGGGAGGAAAAGGGGATTGGTAAAGGGAGGGAGGGAAATGGGCCACCGGAAATATCACTCACGGAACGAAACACGACAGCAAGCTGCCATTTTACGTCGGTTTTCTGTAAGACAGTGGCATCAAACCGGTCGAGCCGGCGCATTTGTGCTGTACACGTTACTGTCTACAGCGTGGCTCTACCAAATTATATTAGTATCATGTAAAAGTCCTTGAATGTACATAATGCATAAAATTTAAATTTACATCGGTGATTATTAATAATATCTAATTATTTTAGCGTATGAACATAGTAGTATAGAGGTAATATTACCTTAAACAGTCGATCTTAATGTTAAATTTTTTAATCTTTATAAACTTGTCAGATTATGAAGAGTTTATGTAGCCTACGGTGGCGAAGGATCCGTATAACGTTTTTAATCGAAACTATAAACAACTAGACAAAAGTAAATAATAAAAACTAACGATGGCTTCCTATTTGAAAAAACCCTTCACCATTAGTTACTCGCAGAGTATATCGTTTTGAAAAGAAAAACTAACTTATCTCGAAAGTTTTAACAAAATCAAGCGAGCAACGTGTAGACTTATACGCAGTAGAGTGAAGTCCATACGGAAAAAAGACATTGTATTTCCTGAGAAATTATATGATGTTGATTTAAAAACGTGTTTTCCTCTCTATTATATTTTTAATGGATGTTGTTGTTTCTAAAAACTTAGCCAAATCCTTTCTGCAACATGCTTGAAAAAATGTGTTACATCGACCCCACATTGAGGTGGGATAAGGGCTAGTAGAAATGTAGGATGTTTTGGTGATTGTAATAATAATGCAAGAATTTTGCAAGTGTCTATCCCATCCAGATTGCTTGTGCACGTCTCTGTTTGTACTGTATCTATACCTGTCTATATCACTAAACAGTGACGAGTAACAAGCACTGTTTCCGGTTTGTTGCCCCAATCAAGGAGGTACCGTGTCAACTGTACTTCGTTAAACCGTCACAAACACTTCACGGCTTTGCCTTACAGATCTATATCGCTGTTTTATAAAAATTGAGAGGTTGATTTTTTTTTGTAAAAATTTTGTTTTTTTTTTGTAATTAAAAGAAACTTTGCTAACTTCTATGTTCGATAAATTGCTTGAAAATTAGTTACAAAACACTTTTTTTCACCTGCCCTTGTCCGACTTCAATGTGAGATCAAGGCAACACAGTTTTTCAAGCATATTACTGTCCCACTGCTGGGCAAGCATGTTGCAGAAATATTCGGCTAAGTTTTTACTACCGAATGCTAATAAATTAGATTATAAATGAAATAATAACGATTCTTAAAATATATTATTAATATTTTAACATATTGCAGGTATTTTTTTAAATCCAAACATGTATGCCTATTTCGTTTTCTCTATGAAAGTATTTAACCAGTCTTACTTAACTACGTTATTTGTATATAAATATAGTCGTAGCTTCCAGTGGAGAGTATACTGTATAGCAATGCATTAATAATAGCAACGTACAGTGCACGCATAGCCTTCTTGACAATATTTACAACGTCGTAACTCGTAAATGAAAATTCTGTGTGGCTCTTCGGATTATTTTATTGTGGTTGAAGCAAAAATTAGCTTATGAGTAATAAATATAATGAATTTATAATAGAACTATAGGTATAAACAATATATTTAACAAAATATATATTTCGTGTTACAACTTTAATGGCTAGTTACATTATTTCGCGCTGTACAATTTCCAAAAGACCTATGGTTTATGGGTATCATCATCATCATCATCAGCCATAGGACGTCCACTGCTGAACATAGGCCTCCCCCAAAGATTTCCAGATCGACCTGTTGGAAGCGGCCTGCATCCAGCGACTTCCTGTGATCTTACCTTACCTTACGTTTATGGGTACATTTGTTTCAAATTTCTAGAATTCATCATCATCATCATCATCATCATCATCATCATAATCATCAGCCATAGGACGTCCACTGCTGAACATAGGCCTCCCCAAAGATTTCCAGATCGACCTGTTAATGAATTAATGGACAGTAAAACGTCTTAAGTAGGTCGACACAATGCTCTATCTTTCTCGAGAATCACGATATGTATGTTATTTATCTCTTTGCTTTTGTATTATATTTGATTCTCGGAAACCATTCGTGTCATAATTCCAAAACAATAAGATTGTTTTGTAATTCACTACTCGAAGGTTTATTCCACAGTTTATTCGCATTTATAAACTCGATTTTATTACTACTACTATGTTCTACTTGCATTACAATCAATTTATTCTTACAAAACTGAATACGAATACTGTATTGTCATTGAATAAATCTTTCTTTCTACCTGACCTTCATCATCATCATCATCATCATCAGCCATAGGACGTCCACTGCTGAACATAGGCCTCCCCCAAAGATTTCCAGATCGACCTGTTGGAAGCGGCCTGCATCCAGCGATTTCCTTATTAGCAATTATCCTTATTCGAGGATTAGCAAGTTGAAATGGCAGTGGGCAGGGCACATAGCTCGTAGAACCTGACCTTATCCAATCTTAATATGGGATCGGCGCAACTCACTTTTTAAGGCTTATTTCAGAAAGAATTTGGCTAAGTTTTTACGACCGGCTGCCTGTTTGACCTCAACCCCCTCTGGGGATCTAGTCTTGGGCAAATTAAATTGGAAAAATCGCTTTGCCCGACCTGGAAATCAAACCCAAGAACTTTCAGTCCACAGTCCATATATGCTGCCACTTTATACAATGGTAATTCGTACTCGGATACGTTTTACTGGTTTACCTATTTGATTGCAGAGCTAATTCGATTTTCTTACCTTCCAGGAACATATTTTTTGCTGTATGATTTCCTCGACTACTTCGAGAAGGACGGCCCAAGTTTCTTACAGAGAGAAAAGTTTTTAGAAATTGTTGATACAATATTCAAAGAATTTTCAAAAATTAAGAGGGAAGCAATTGTGTTCCAAGTAAGTATTTAGTGATTAATAATGTGCATTACTCATAGTTTTGAGTGGTAGAGCCACCCTGTAGACAGTAAACGTCTTCAGCAAGAATGGGCCGGCTCGACGGGTTTGATACCACTGTCTCACAGAAAACCAACTTAAAGTGGCAGCTTGCTGTCGCGTTTCGTTCGGTGATTGAGATTTCCGGTGGCCCTTCCCCCTCCCTTTTCCAATCCCTTCCCCCCCCCCTTCTATTCCTTCCTTTTAGGTTGGCAACGTACCCATGATTCTTTTTGTGTCTTGGGTGTCTATGGGCGGTGGAGTAAATACCATCAGGTGACCCATCAGCTCCGGCTTGTGTTTGGCTTTATCTGCTGTTTCCAAGCCGTATGGTATGTTGAAAGATTTTTGTCATAATTTTGTCGCAAACAAAAATAAAACCGATTTTTTATCATCGTGGAGATAGCAATTATATGACACATAGAGTCAGAATAATGTAATTTATCTTTTAATATTATTGGGATGACCAATATGTACGAAAGTTAACATGTATATAATTAATGCGAGCTTGTTTAACTCGGCTTGACAACTCTTGACAAGGATTATATTGTTTAAATGCAGAATTCTTTGTAACAAGGGTCGGGATCAGAATTTAGTAGAATTATTTTCGTTCTGTATAATTAAGGTGGCTGAATGTGTTATAACTAAGACTATTAATAACCACTTTATAAACTTAAATCCTTCAAAAGTTATTCGGTCTTTACCAAATTATATGGGACCACCCTTGGAACAAGCTTTATCGATTAAAAATAATCCTGAAAATCGGTCCATATTTGCCGGAGCTATTGAGCAACTAATTATGTACAAGAAAAATTGCCGATAAATTAAGAAATTCCGCTTTTTTAAAATCGAAATTCTTTTCGATAGTAAACTAGCGGTAAATGACACTCAAATGAAGAAGTGCTGCTTGCGTCACATCACAAGCAACTAAATAGGATGTCCTATCACAAATTACCGTCAATAATGCAGAAATACACTCGTTCGTTTCTGCAGTTATTCTTGTAATTTACCAATCAAGATGTTGCCAGTATTGTCATTTAGGTGCAATTAGCTGGTAATAAGTTGTTGAAACATGATTAGGTACTGAATTTGCATGATATTTTATTATTGATTTAAATAATATGTGTAGTCTAGCCTCGTCTATTAGTTTAGCTAATATTATTATCATGATCTTATTGGGCCCTACATATAAACACATTTTAGCTAAGCAAATAGCTAAGAATAGTATATCGTTATTTATTGTTTAATAACTTTACACTTCATATTATAATAAACGAAAGACTGTAAGCCTAGACATATTTAAATCAATGTGCGTAATATTAAATTATTCAATAATTATGTTTACAAAATGGGGACTATTTAAAAGCAACATAACATCAGCTCCCACCTGTATACCTGTAGTGTAAACCGAGGTGAAATAAAGAGCTAGAGCAAGCGTTTTCTCCGACATTATTCCTTCATAATATTATGCCAGGAAGGGAACCTATATGTACTGGGTATATGAGATGTTCAAATACTAACTCGGGTAAACGAAAGAAAGAAATATATTATGTATATGGTATGTACTCATTATGTATACTCATGTATGTTTTTTTTCCATAATCTCAAGTACAAACTCTATAAGATATATCGTATAAGATCTTACGGTTCTTAGCTCTTAGCTCTTGTCCATCGCGATTTACAACTAAACTAATAAGATGGTCGTGTTTAAAACCATTTTTTTGTTAATATGTAAGGAATTTTCTGAAACCGAACCTTTTCCTGGAACCGTCCTGAGGTCTCGGATTCGATCCCCGAGTCGGGCAAAGTGATTTTGAGTTTTCCTATTCAATATCATGAAATCTGGAAATCTCTGTTCTATGTAGTTCTATAATGTGCCTCTGCCTACCCCTTCGAGTATGCAGGCGTGACTCTAAGGTAATTTACGTAGATATGCTTACAATATTGTTTTAGAAAATAATCATTATTATTTACAGTATACCGACTGGGAAGAGATTACGGACGGCTATCTCAACCAGAAGATGATTGCAGACGTAGTGGGCGATTATTTCTTCGTATGCCCCACTAACTACTTCGCGGAAGTGCTTGCGGACTCCGGTGTTGATGTCTATTACTATTACTTCACGCACGTATGTATCATTTCTGATGATTAATTTTGATTGATGCGTTTTTTCCTGTAGTCAATTTTAGGGTCCCGAAGCCAAAGGGAAAAAATGGAACTCTCATAATTTCGTCATGCCCGTCCATCTCTCTGTCTGTATGTCAATCTGCGGGTTAACTTAGAAAAGGCTGAAATCTATCATCGGTATACATAATTATCAATCGTGCCGATAAAGAGGTAAATTAAAATGTTGATAATTGTTGTTTTCTTAAGGTACCTTCATACATTTTTCTCCCGCATTTTGTCGCTACATCTATATATTTGGGACTTGGTTTGTGTTGAAATCTTCACTTTTGATATTTGTATGCGAAAGTTACTAATTCAGGCTAGTTTTATTATGGCTAATATAAAAATTATATAAATATTTATGTAAATAACTCCTATTGACTGCATGCTCCAAAAAGTTTTGGTCCACACTAAAGTAACCAACTAACAAAAGTAACTTGGAAGGAAGGTATATTTTTGCCTAGTATTTTTGTAATACAACGCGGCATTGTGACGGCTAAAAGCTTCTAACATTCTTGGATTATTATAGTCGTTCCGGAGACCACTATAACATTAGGTATTCTGCAGCGACATGACGAGCGCAGAGAAAATACATTTTGCATACGTTTACAATTACGTAATCCTCATGTTATGTGTGTCATACGGTTCAAAGTATACTTTCGTGAAGGTCATTTAAATAAATAATTCGAGAATTTAAGGCAAAGTGGTAAAACATTTATGTCAACGTAAAGAGCGCTTTGCACCTGACACGTCGGCTGGCATTTCAAAGGCATTCCTGTGACGAAGACGTACTCTAAACTGCAAAACCGGTCCCGGGCTAACACGTTAATTTGGCTAACGAACCAGACGTGAGAGCCCTTATAGAGAGGCCGCACACGCTTTTTGCTTTGACGTTGCACCTGAATTCAAAGAGTTGAATTCGTGCTTGCGCTCAACTAGAAGTATTTTATATACCAGTGACTTAAAAGAATTCGCTTCGAAAATGGGCCAAGGTTATTTTATTATATTAAAGTTGCGCTTTATGCGACCGTCGCGTAGTGTACTACATAGGTAAAAATATTTAAGCGCTGCTCATCGTTAACCATAGGTTGTCCCATTCATTTTTAAACACTGTAAGGCAAGGAAAAAAGTGTCCGGCTATTCCTAGCGAAAATATAAGCGAAAACATTTTTATAAGTAAGTCCCATAATTTTTAACTAATTTAAATATTACCGAACAATATTGCTCCTTACTGCCTCGGTGGCGTAGTGGTATTGCTTGCGCGTCACCACTACCGTCCTGAGGTCTCGGGTTCGATCCGCGGATCGGGCAAAAGTGATATTGGATTTTTCTATTCAGTATCAGCTGGGAGTCTGGAATTTGTGCCCGATATGGCGATAGGATCACCCCTTATCACATCTGGCATGGTTATGAACTCAGCGAAATGTGGGTATTTTAGTTAGCCCTCTAGTTCGCCGTTGCTTACCCCTTTGGGATACAGGCGTGAAATTATGAAGGTACTGTATTTATTTTTAGTTGTACCGTTTAGTTTTTCCAAATAAAGGTTATTATAATTGTATAATATTTCAGTATTTCATTGTACAGTACAATACGTAGAGGGTTAGGAGTATAAGATAACGTCATAAGTCGTGTCTCCTGCACTAAAACATTACACAAAAAACCTACACAAAATATGCTATTTTAAAAAAAAATTCTATGGTCCATTGTTGCATGAGCAGGAGTCCAGGAGACAATGAAAAACCTTGTTTTTTGTAGGTGATTTTTATATTTTGTTTCGAAAAAACATGTGCAGGAATCGCGTCTTTATAATGACATGTGCGTACTATTCCTTAGAAAATCACAATATACCTCGGGTGTACATAAGTTTTGAGACGAAATAAATGTTGCATAACTTTTTTAATAATTAACTAATATTTTTAAAATTTTCAGTAAGCATTAAGGAGATAATAATCAACAATAACGTATAATTATTATTCAAAATGACCACCCTTGTTTTTAATACAGGCCCTTAGACGATTGGCCAATCATTAATGGCGGCACCAACCTTTTCCAGCGGAATTCGCTTTGGTTCTCGGACGAAGGCTCACTTTAGTGACTCCAAGTTTGGGTGGGACTTTCGGCAGGCCCTGAGCTCTAATTCAGACCACAATGAATAATCCATCGGGTTGAGGTCGGAGCTGAAGGAGGGCCATTCGTCCGCGCGATGAAGGCTGGTACATTTTCCCTCAGTCAAGCTTGGGTGGTTTTTGTCTTATGGGATGGCGCGGAGTTTTGCTGAAAAACCCAGTACTTGTTGTGAAGTAAAGTACGTGTCAGGGGTTTCACAACAGGCTCTAAAATGTCATTTTGATAATTTTTAGTTTTAACTTTGACGCCATGTTGGCAGAAAAGGAGCGGAGTCACACCTTCATATGAAACGCCCCACCATATCATAACACTAGCCGGACGATGGGTACGCGAGATATTCCGTGCTGAAGCTGGGACGTCCTTGCTGCTTTTGGCATACACTTTGTTGTTTTGTTCGGTTAAACTTTTCTTCGACAGTAAATATTGTTTCGTCGGTGAAGAGGATCATCTTCGCATCGTGTCTCTTGAGCAGTACTGGACAACGTTCGCGTCGTTCGTATTAAAAACAAGAGTGGCCATTTTGAATAATAGTTATATTTTATTGTTGATTATTATCTACTTAATGCTTACTGAAAATTTTAAAAAATATAAGTTAAATATTAAAAAAGTTATGCAACTTTTCTTTCGTCTCAAAACTTATGTATACACGAGGTACAAACTCAAAGCTCACTGTTTAATACTATTTTAAAATATATAACAGCAACTTTATGTGGTTATTTTCTACAACGCAACGCCACAATGCACTGATTACATCGCTACATATATTGTATATGCATTTTCTGCTCCCCTAGGTATTGTTACCCCTTTCGTTATTCAATTCTTGAGAATAACCTCTCAGAATCAAGTCTATTGTATTGCATTTGCCAGGTATTGCAATATATATACTGCGATATCTTTCTTTTACGTAGTATGTCACAATGTATCCCATATTACCCTGAACATAAATATAACAAAACGAATTACAGCAAATGGCCAATATTTTATTCCCATTTTAAACCCAACACTAATAAAATTTATTTACCTTTAAAATTTGTTTGGAACTTTCCTAACTCAATTTAAATATCTTGACAACAAAGTGCTCTAACGTCGTGTTCTAGGTATAATATACTAATCACAAAATTAATGAGGTATCGAATTGTTGGACCGTTTACACTTCAACTCACTCAACTCAAACACTTACCATATATCGCCATTCCTCCCTATTCCTCTAGGTGTGCGAAATATTATTCTGATGAAAGTGGCAAACTCCAAATTTTATACCTATTAAACATCATAAATGTGTATAAAAATGACGTAGACGTAATTTATTACGAGTATGTGAACACTACCATCCCGCATTAGGGCTAACTTGGTCGAGTAAACTCAACCCCTCTCATTATTATGGAGGCCCGTACTCGGCACTCAGCAGCAAGATAGTACGTAATACGTGCCTGATATTATATTATATATTCTCTTTAAAATTATGCTCCTTATTCTAGTGGCAGCATATTTGGGCTGTGGACCGGGAGGTCCTAAGTTAGGTTCCTAGGTCGGGCAAAGCTTTTTTCTAACTTGATTTGCCCGGGACTTGAACTTCCAGATCAGGTTGAGGTCAGACAGCCGGTCGTAAACACTAAGCCGAATTCTTTCGGCAACATGCTTGAAAAAGTGTGTTGTGCTGACTCCACATTATGTGAAAGAAAGAAACAATTGAAAGAATCTCTTTAAAATATCTTTAAAAAATCCACATTGAAAGAATCTCTTTAAAATTATAAAACGCCAGAATACATTCGGTTTCTACATTCAGATTTTAAAAAAGCCTCAGGCCCATAAATTATGCGTTATTGTAACGTCTTATCGTCACAATAAGAAACGCTACTTTACTTCATCGACTGACATAATAAAGTAATAATAATATAACGTGACTACAATTATTATAAGAAGTTTTTTCCATATCTCGGGACTATTAAAGTCCCGGACTTTTGGTAGGCGTGCGTGGGGCCGAAGCCAACACGTAGAGGCCCGTAAGACAAGTTTAATCTAATATGGGATGTGACACCAACCGGCAATTATCCCTGTGAACACTATAGAAATGCACCCAAGGACAACCCCCGGTTAGTGTAGGACTATTGCAGGTATGGAAAAAAAAAAAACTGGGTTATTGTTGTGAGGTGCTAGTGGATTGGGTAATAAGGACTATGGGAGGGACTATGGCACCTGCCTGACCTATGTTAAAAACACGGATAAAATAGGCAGGTGGTGACTCGCCAACTCAGGTAGATGGGCTCCCCAAAATAGTCACAAGATAAAGCGACAAGGGAGCAACACCAATTGAGCGGCTGAAGAGTGGAGAGGTGTCACTGGGCTTTAAACAACGATCATTTGCTCCCTTAGGGTCCCATCACGTTGCCCACTCACCACTTACGTTCCACATCCACCCTTCGAGCATACAGCTCTCGCGACTCCACTCTGACCGGCCGGTGAAGGCAAGCCAGAGGTGGGGGATCTGTTCCTCGTCAGTGTTCACTCCAGCCGGCCGGTGAAGGCAAGCCGGAGATGAGGAACAGCACCTTCCCCCGGGAGCACTCGGGTTCGTGGGGTCGCTACTCCCCAACAGCTCGCCACAAGCTGCCCTGCGGGTAAAAAGTTTTATTATTAGATGATAAAATTACACCTATTTACAACAACAGCTGTATTCTTTATTTGAAAATTTGAAAAAGCTATCGCAAGTTATTTTTCTAATAAAGACATTTTCCATTCCTACGTCTTATTAAGTGATAACGTATCGATAACATTGATAATACTTATCTGAAAAGTGTCACTTTTGACCTCGATGTGCATAAAAAAGATAAATGGCCGACAATAAATCAGGAAGTTAGCAGGAGCGGCGGCGTTCGTGATTTGTCGTCCAAACAGCGATTTGACAGACTAGAGACTGTGAACACTTTTTATGGGTCACGAGTCGCCAAAACAAGCCAAGTGACAGCCAAGTATTTGTCTTTCCACACAATGAATAATAAAAAAGCTGCTCGTGAATTTTTAGGCAGCTAAAGTTTTATTACGTTTTCTACCGCACATAAAATCGTAGTGGCCTATTTTAGATTTTTGGAAGATTCGCCATCGTTGCTTTAGGACCCTTTTTTCCTACTGCGGAAAAATTTGCACGCGTTATTTTTTTAATTTCAATAGCCATTGTTTTCATAAGACGTAAAAGCATATATTGTTATATAAAATGCTTGTTGAAACATTTATAATTAATCACCTTTATATAAGAAAGAATTCAGTATAGTATTTATAAAAAAAGGAAATAAAATAGTAGTATTATAATACTATTTTATTAAATATCACTAAGCCTGCTTAATAATCCTCGACAATATTAATTCCTTAGCAATCCTTAAAACTAACAAAACAATAATGTTGGAACGCTATCTCCGTCGCCGGTAACAAACGAGTGTAGTTTTAATAAATTAGGCATGGGTCAGGCTGGCTACCGGGGCCAAAGGTCACAGATTAACAACGAGCTATTTCGAGTTGTGACCCGTCGCCGTTCCATTTCTACTCCCGACACTGCGTCTAGTTTATTATAGTACCTTTATTTCCAATGTCTTGTTAGCAGTTAGATTCATTATAATGCCCATTCTCGTCCCATCTGTGACCGCAGTATTATCTCTTTCTACGTATTCTATTCATAGTAAAATCAGTACAATGATAGTCGTAATATTATGTCTGCGTTACCAAAATAATCTAAATTATATGTAAATGAAGTATTATTCCTAGAGTACTGTATGCATATCATCCTACGCCTTAGAAATCTTACGTAACAAATCCAAGAAATTTCACTGAAACATACAACAATAACGTTCACTCACTCTTTAATGTTGACATAACCTTTCAAAACTGAGTAGGCGGTGATAACAAGCAATTATAAGGATCTATTTAATATTCATGAACATAAGTGGGCATGCACTCATGTAACATTATGTTACTGTCTTACAAATTTTGTAAGTACCATTGTTAGGATTTTTGCACATTGTAAATTGTGTGTCAGTCACGGTGCACTGATATCACTTTATTTCTTTTTACCTGTCCATAACTCATAAACGCAACAAACATTATGTATTTCAAGAATGTCCAAGAAAGGAATCGGCTACCTGATGTCCGCGCTCTGGGGGAGGTACTGATTACATTCTTTCTTTCTACCTGCCCTTCATCATCATCATCATCAGCCATAGGACGTCCACTGCTGAACATAGGCCTCCCCCAAAGATTTCCAGATCGATCTGTTGGAAGCGGCCTGCATCCACCTGCCCTTATCCCACCTTAATGTGGGTTCGGCGCAACACACTTTATCAAGGATGATGCAGAAAGGATTTGGTTTAGTTTTTACGACCGGCTGCCTGTATGACGTCAACCTACAGAAATAGTGTTAGAAAAACACCCCGCCCGACGTGGGAATCGAACCCAGGACCTCCCGGCTCAAAACCGTTATGCATTGTCACAAACCAAAGAGGTGACAAAGTACTGATCACTATTGTCTAAAATCCTAAATGAAGAAAATAAGCTATAATTTTACATTAATTATTTTTATGGTATATTAGTCCTCTGAAGTCTATTGTTATTGTTCTTGGTTCTTCAAAGAGCGCTCCAATTACTTTTAAGCTTACGTTATCCAACTAAGCCTGTTTTTATCTCCTATAATTACACATAACAAGTTTAACAAACCGATCGAAATGACTTATATGTCTATTTGTAAATTATAAATGGAATGTCTTTCACAAGCATAACCAATTAAAATCTGTTGACGTCATTACCAAGTAGGGTTTACGTAATTACGTATCTGAGATAATTATTCTTCAGTTTATAAATGAACATGAAGGTAGGAAATTGTGTGTAAATATATCTGTGTTACGCTGGTTATAGGAGATGTAACATTATATGCGGGCTGACCTTTCCATCGTGGTGTTATGTACGTTGCTTGAGCTCATGCATGACAACGCATACGGCAGGCCCGGCTGCCTACCGACCGTCTTGCATTATTAAATAGGCTACACGTACAAAACCCCTACTTACAATTTCATGCCATATAAAAATCCCACCATAAAATATTGTTAAGAATTAGTTTTAAGGACTGTCGGTGGCGTAGTTGTATTGTAGTACGATTACCGTCCCGACGTCTAGGGTTCGATCCCGGGGTCCCCACATCCCCCATCCCCGGTTGGGTTTTCTATTGAGTACCAGCCCGAAGTCTGGAATTTGTGCTCAATATGGCGACAAGCTCGCCCCCTCTCACATCTCAGCGAAATGGAGATGTTCTAGTTTCACGAGTTCACTATGCCTACCTCTTTGGGAATATAGGAAATAGGCATGAGTCTAAGGAATGGTTTATCAAAAACTTGATTCGGTTACTTACCGAAACGCTTTAATTTTATAATTACGTAACATTTGCTAAAGTAATTCATAATGTAAATGAAGTTAACTGCGTAGGATTATTTATGTAATAGGCGGTGCTGATTTCAGCTTAATTCAATAACTTGCGTAAATCAAAACTTTACTGAATGATGTAGGAAACAGTATCATGCGATTGTATTAGCATAACGCGTAGGTATTGTAACAACTTTTGTTTTATAATAACAGTAAACTGAACATTAAATTGATTAGGTATTTTTGTTGGTCTCATAGCGGTGTGCATGGATAGACCGAGAACCATGAGTGCCTGATTTCGAATCACAGGCCGGGAAATCACAGTTTGGCTTTGACTTTTTCAATTCAAAAATCACAGGAGTTGCCCCGCGCTAGAATTTTCCCGTTTAAAATTTTCGAAATTACTCAAATTGATTTTTTTTAATTATTCATAAATTCATGCGAAATTCACCGCGAAATCAGACGCCCTGAAAATATGCCCAAAGCTACTTGGTTGGGAAAGCCCCTTAGACTATGTTTGTGATTGTGGGGGTCATTGTTATTTCCAGCGCACGAGCACCAGCCTATGGGGTGAGTGGATGGGCGTGATGCATGGAGACGAGATGGAGTACGTGTTTGGACATCCACTTAATATGTCCCTGCAGTATCACACGAGGGAGCGCGACCTCGCCGCACATATCATGCAGTCTTTCACCAGATTCGCCCTCACCGGGTAACTATTCGTCCTTTAAATAACTACTTTCAACAATAGCATTACTTTTTTCGACATAAGCATTACCATTTTCGACATGAGTGTATAGTATAGATGATGTTTTTTTTGTCTATTTCAAATGTATGCTCAAAAGACTTATTCTATATCTCATGATGAGACTGGCAATAAATGTGTTGAGATGCGGATGCTCTACATCTTTATTCACCCTCTGCCTATCCCTACACACATACAAGCATGGGCTACTGTTATTTTATATAATTCTTCAGTTTATTGATATGATTCAGTTTCATAAGACATCACGCGGTTCAAGATCTTTTTTAAATTATTTACTTGTGATACAATTTAACAATATATACAATAGATAGCTGATAGATAGAAAAAGTTTGGCTATAATTCATACATAATTCAGAATACAGTAATAATATAACAATATAATACAGTAGGTAATATAACAATACACAGAGGATGGACAAGACCATATAAAAATATAGATATATTATAGCAACAATCAGGCCCAGGCAGTCGATCGTAAAAACTTAGCCAAATCCTTTCTGCAACATGCTTGAAAAGGTGGGTTGCGCCGACCCCACATTAAGTTGGGAATCAGGCCCAAGCTCGGCTACGTGCTTTGTCCAATAAGAAAAAAAGCACTGGTAATTCTGCTAGTACCTGGTTTACAATAATGTAACTAACTAATAGATATCAGATGATACTCTATTATACATATATCAGAAAGACGGAAAAGATGAATAAACTCTATTATACTAGCATACATAATACCTGAGAACATCAGATTATACATTGGAAAACTTACAAAGCAAACAACTACACTTTACACAATACGATTATAAGATATACTAGGTAAATAAGGCAGTCTACGTTATAGACGAAATGTTACTCCAAAAAAAGCAGCTTTTTTAAAGGTTTTTTTCTTTAATGTTAGCGATATTGCGTAGAGGTGGGGGGATAATATTCCATAATTTACTCACACGGTAACGGAAACTGCCCTGAAATGCTGATGGCTTGTGTTTATAAGTCAAGAGCCCCAAGATAATCGATGCTCAAGATATAATAAGCATCATACTTTGAATAATATTTAACGTAACAATTATATGCTATTGATATAACTCAATAGGTACTGGATAATATACCTGATCTAGATCACCTATATATGATAAACCTAGGTTTATTATAATATCCCAGGAAAGTTAAACTTTTATTATTTATCCTCAGTTCCTATACGACTCAGGATTGTCACTGTCTTCAAAGCTGTGTTAAAATATATTAGATAATCAAGTCGTTTACGTAGTTGACGCTATGTTGTTATTTGTTACGACCGATTTAATTGAACTAACGAGTTATAGGCGGTTGCGGTCCCGACCTAGTTCTTGGGGATCAGGTATCACAGCATCGAGTGATCTTTGCAAATAAGGTCATCTGCATAAAGCGGTTATACACTTTAAGATTTTAGTTGCCCGTGGCATATTGTAATTGTTTAATCAGTTTTAGTTTGATCACTTTGCCATATTCAGATAAAAAAATCCGTTTTCACGGACGTCGCGGCGGCCAATTCCGCCATATTTTTTCTTCCTTGTTTACCTTTACATATACCTCTCTATTACTTTCAATTTACAGCCCATCCTCCAGCTTTTTCATTCCTACGTTCTTACATCAGGCCGCCTTGCAGTTAGTCTTTACCCGTACTGAGACAATTTTTTGCGTGATCCACATACATATCTTTTGTGTTCGGGTTTTGTGAGATACTAAGTCTTTGAGCTCTCCTCATAGTTTATGGTACCCACGATACAGGTTAAACCTAGTGTAATATCAGGACTATGGGCACACACATAAACACGACGACTCTAAAAGGAGTACATACATAGATTTCAATGATACGATTTCGCATCGTGAAACGCGTCGTAGCACACAAGACATCGTATCGTGTTTATGTGTAAGAGGCCTATGTGGGCGGGTGTTGGGTGTATCTATTATTAATTTTCTTGAAATTATTTTGTTACAGTAAACCCCACAAGCCTGAAGAGAAGTGGCCGCTGTACTCGCGTTCCTCGCCACACTACTACACGTACACAGCGGACGGCCCCAGCGGTCCAGCTGGTCCTCGAGGTCCACGCGCTTCTGCCTGTGCCTTCTGGAATGACTTTTTGAACAAGCTTAATGGTATAAAAAACATTACTTTCATATATTTTTATTTTTATAATGAGACATATACATATGTATTATGTTTACCAACCCGTATTAAGTCAATGTAGTGGAGAAACGACTCTCATTATTTTAGACTTATCATTTTTTGCAGTTTTAAATATACGTAATAAAGAAAAAATACATTTAAAAATATATAACACTCTAACACCCTCCCGATGGACAGGTTTGGGACCTCAGCCACCGGAAAAACGCCTAATAGAGCGTACACACCGGCCGAACGAAGGCGAAAAATGTATACCTGTTGCGTTCACACAAACAAACTTTCGCTGTCGTGTGAATGAAACAGGCATGATTCGTTCGCCTTCATTCGGCCCGGTGTGTAGCCGCCATAACGCCTAACTCCTCACTCGTCATCACAAGAGGTAAACGAGCATTTTACCCCTGATGGCGTAACAGGGTTCGCCTCCTTGGTCTAGTGGCAGCATGTATGGACTGTAGACCGGGAGGTTCTGGGTTCGATTCCCAGGTCGGGAAAAGTAAATTTTCTTATTTAATTTGCCTGGGACTGGATCCCTCATAGGGGGTTGACGTCAGGCAGGCGGCCGGTCGTAAAAACTAAGCCAAATCCTCTTTGCAACATGCTTGAAAAAGTATGTTGCGCCGACCCCACATTAAGGTGGGATAAGGGCAGGTAGAAAGAAAGGTAATATGAAATATATGTGTCTGTATTCTAGAACTGGAGCACGTCCCTTGTGATGGGGCTGTAACTGGCCCATACAGCAGTGTCGCCGGTACAACACTACCCATAGTGTTGCTCACTACACTGGCCACCACCGTGTCACTTTAAACTGTGTCGGGTCTAGCAAAAGTAGACAATTGACTTACAAAGTGAATATATTTTATATGTTCGATGTTGAAAGTAGACAAATTATTTATGTTATTAATATTGTCGCTAATCATGTCGGTGTCGGTCAACGTACTGACTGTAGTACGAATGGAAAGTGAAAACTATAGTGACTGTAATTGAGTGATGAAGAAAAAAAAATCTTTAAAGGAATATAAAACGGAAATTAATATTTTATCTGTCAGAAAATTATGTAACGCAGAACTATGTTTCAATTATGCGTAAAATATATATACATACATCTTTCGGTTCATGTTTCAGTGAAAATCAGTTGGTGATATTAAAAATATGGAAGGAAACGTTGAACAATTTTTGAGTGTTAAATACTAAAATGTATTGATGTGGTTAAATTTTAAAAAAGTTATTTTAAATATTTATTTAAGGTTGAATAATATAATCACTCATGTAACTGCTTCGTAATATGAATTTAGCAAATACTTATGTTAAATGTTAGATATATGTTTAGTTTGATGATGTTCCTGACTAGTTAGTGGATGTTTCATTTCTTTGATGTCTTCGTATGAATATAATTAACGATAAGGTATTAAAGTATTACAGATCAACAGATTATGATCCTTAGTATGTGTTTGTGTGTTACGTAAAGTTATTAGTAAAGTATGTTGGCTTTGATTGTTAAAGCGATGCTTTCATTCACGATAGTACGTTATATCACTATACATATCAAAGTGTGCCTCTGCTTATAAGCAAATGATACATATCTCTATTGTAGCAAAATTTTAAGGTTTTATATCGGTCGTGTATATTGTGAGATGAATTTTTAACAATATATTTACTACTATTGTATTTAGATTGCTATTGAATTAGAACCACTTAAAGATCTTATGAACTCTAAATTCTTATGACTTCGAACAGATAGTATATTTTGTAAATAGTCCTTTCTTAAGAGTTAGTCGCGTTATATGAAAATGCACACAATAATGGGCAATACACACCAAAGCCGCGGACTTGCCGTCTAAGTCGGGTACTTTTGTCGGCTAGCTGGTTGGCGGCTTCAGTCCTTGCAAGTCGGAAAACTTATAGGCCGCTTGGTTGTGTCGGCGGGCTATGTCGACGGGTCGGCGGCTTTGGTGTATATTGCACTTAACAAATGTCTTGACTGAGTATTGCTGTTAAATTGAGTCATGTCGTTGCCTACACACTTAATTAAATATGCCAAAAATATAAACACCTACACAAAAAATGCACACAAACTCAATAGCAGATGACATATTTTTGTAGGCAAGCAACCTTCGTAATTATATACGATAATATTAATCCTTATAAGAATTTTACTACCATTACAAAATAGAACAGACACGGAATCCTCTTATATATTTATTTTATAAAATTAATGACCCATGACATATCAGTACGTGATTTGTAGCTTAATAATGCTTTAAGTGAAAATTATCTTATGAACTTAGTAACAATTTTTATACTTTAACTTAATATTTGTACTAAAGAAAAAGTTAGCGGTAATAAAATATTTATAATATCTATTATGCGATTGTCAATTACTATCACTGAGCGAGTTTCAAAAGGTTGGGAATATTTTGGAAAATCTATACTGTTACACCAATATTTTATTTGAAACATATGTCAATCCATTCCACAGAATTCTGTCGACATTTACCTGTGAAATGACACCTTTGTACTATAAGCATGAAAGTAGTGTTTTTATTTCTGATCTGTAATTAATATGTCCGTAGAAGTGTACAATGTAATTAATATTGCTGTCTATCATACACATCATTAATGTAAAATCATGAAAATCGCACAACACTCGCTTTCTCGTTGAATAAGGCACAATTTGAAAAGTTGTATGGGATAGCTTTAATTAGTGATAGTAATGTGTAAAATGATTTAATTAAGACTTTATCGTAAGTAGGTACTTCAAATAATAAGAGCTTATGGATCTATAATGAAGTAACTGGAAATAGTACTATTTATCACTTTGAATGGTTACATAGACAAATGTGTCATTACACTATTTGATACAGAAAATAAATTGTATTGAAATCAGTCAAATGATTATCGAAATTCACAACTAACCTTAAGCAAAGTATAAGTGAAGTATTTGTAATTGCTATAACCTATACTCTATAGTGATTTGCTTGAAATGTAATCATAGACTAAGTATAGCTAATGTAAAGATAGACAACTGTATGTACTAACTAAATAATAGTTTAATGGGGATGATGACTCGATTTGTTTTTAAACTGATGTAAATTATTTTATTGTCTAATACCTACAATCAACAAACATTTAAGAATGTGTTATTTAATTTAAAAAAAAGTTAGGCGATTCAGAGGTAACTGACAAATCACTAGCAAAGGATGTCTTTTTTATTTTATGTTGGTTTTCAATATCGTACAAATTTAATCCGAGTCATTTATCTGATTACCAACTTTGGAATCCGAACATTAAAGGCAAAAAACACTAGAACTAAACTACATGAGTATTTCAATAATTACTGGCCTAATTACATACAGCCTCATGGTCCTGTTATCTATATCCCATGACTTGGACAGCGTTTTGCCTACATACAGCATCACATCATTAATAATAGTATGAATTAGTTAGCCACACTTGCACAATCCTGGGATAACGTCATTAACTCACAGTTAACTGCTAACACAAGGATAAATAAGTAATTTATCTTGCGCCACCAAAAGATAAAGATAGGAGTACACCCAAGGATTAAATTGCGTGGCACAATGAGAGTTATTACTAACACCGAGATTACAAACATAACATTTATTTATTTAACCCCTTTTTTCGTGCAAGTGGGCCTGACTTTTTTTGGACTGTCAAAGGAATGTTAAGGGCAATATAATATGACCATATTGTACAGGAATGAACGAACCCATAAAAAAAGGGAAAAAAATGTTTTTTGATGCCAACATGATCTTTACAATTAATCGACCATATGGGTATTAACATTTTTTTTGTTTTTTTTTTGGGGTTGGATCATTTCAGCACAACACGGTCCAATTATGCAATACAAATACGTACAACACTGTTAATAGCATTTCTGTTGTTGCCAACTAACCTAAGATTAACTAAATATAATTGACTTCAGTCAAATATGTGGTAACGAATTAATATTACACAAATATTATGCCTTCATTAATTCTAGTTGACCAGGATTAGATTTAATGATTTTGAACTTGAAACCACTTACTTATACTTATGTGTGTAAGTTATTCGCAAAAACAGATTGACTTTGAAATAAAACTACATTATATCACCTTTTTTATTTTAGTTTAGTTGGGTACAGCAGAATTAAAAAAAACTACTATTATGTTGAATAAACGATGGTTTTCTGGGGATTTTGAGGAGAAGTCTGACAGGCTGGGCGTCGCTTTTAACATTATTGCACATTGTTGTCCTGAGTTATGTTTGTTGTTTTAATGTGATGTGGTTTTTATGTACGTTCAATGAAAATATGGAAACTTTTAACTGGTAATCTTTGGGGAGTTTTGCTTGGTGCGTTGGCTGGCTTTGTTCGGTCGATTCGCTGAGTGAAATCCATCTGAGGGGCATCGCACAGGAAGGAATTGCACAACTGGGTCTCATGGCTGTTGCGAAAACGTGATAATTGCTCTATTTACCTTGACATTGGATAAATCATTGCAAATGCGTAGAAGCCATTATTTTAAGAGAAGATAATTTTGTGAACTTTAATAGGCACATGTACCTTCGCCCCGATATAACACGCATAGCTTGTAATTGTGTTCTACTTTATTTGAATTTAGAAGATTGGTAAAACGTATTAAAGTAAAAAATATCACTTGTGAAAAAAACAAACATTTCTTTTGTAAACTATACCAGCAAACAATTTTATCGACAAATTTCAAATGTAAATACGATATATTGAATAAAAATAATTCAGTATATTGTTATCTATTGTTTCAATAAAATAATATCATATCTAATCTCTGGTAATTTTATAAAATATCCAAATAAATCAAAATTTTATTGCCCTTCAACAATTTATTTGGATCTAACGTTTTTAAAAAAAATATAGTTAAAATATCATTTGCCGCAATAATTGTCATTAACCAATATTTCATTCTGAATCTATTGATTTTATATGTTTTCTTTCGTAAGTAAATAAAAATAAGTTAAGAGATTTTTTAACATTTGAAAAAAAGGTAGACTAAGAAATCTTGTAGGCATCGTAGTGTAGATAGACTAAATGTTAATGGTTAGGTTGAATGTGATCGTAGGACTTGTGCTAAAAGCTATAACTATGATACTTTAATGAGAGCATTTAATCAGCACAATACTCAGGAATATATCCGTGTAATATTTCATGTGAAACGGCTTCGATCTTATTTAGAAATAGAAATATGGATGGCGCAAGTGTGATCCTTTACTAGATACTATATTATAAGAATATAACAAACCTGTTCAATTAGATCAATCTAGGGTTTAACTTGAAAAAGGTTTTAAACAGGCTGTCAGATAATACAATATTGCATATAAAAGTAGATTAAATATATCCGTTAATTAATTGAATTAATGTGTTTTATGTCATGCAGGTTATTCAGTGTGTAGTCTATTAGAGAAAATCTACAGTGTTACTCTTCGTTAGGTAAATTAAATGTTTATATTATTTGTGTAATGAAGCTTAGATCTATAGCACGACCATGAGTTTTTGTCAATTCACGCTAGTGACGACGTAAAATATTTATATGAAAAATATCCGAACGCATGCGATTACGTGGGTAATTAGCCCTCATTCGCTCGAGAGCCTTTTCAAACGTTCGTTAATAAAGCGCGTCAATGGCTGTTTATATGAGTGCTTGAAAATTGTTCTTGTCTTGTTTCTAATAAGGTATATTCTACAGACGGCCCAACACCCGGCGTTTAAAAAACGACGCGTTTAAAAAACGCCGCGTTTAATTAGCGTCAGCATTTGAATAACTATACTAGATCTCACACGTTTAATTATAACGCATTTTAACGAGCGTTGAAAAAGCTCTCGTGCGATTGAGACCTTACCATACAAATTATTGTACGTAGTCGCTACCGAGATACTTCAAAAAACTCATGGTTGAGCCTCTGATGCGATATAAAACGTACTTGTAGGTGCGGCTTTACAATTTAGGTGCTAATCTAACATACGTATACATATAAATGTGCACTTATTTATTTTGTACTACTGAGGACAACTTAAATGCGAATGACGTTGACAATATCTGTTTTGTACTTGAATTTCAATGTACTGTATGCTTTTAGCGCTTCGAGTAGGCGATACTTTATTCACGCGTTAAGCCTTTCACTTTACGAAACTGTTGACTGTTAGATCAATTTCATTATAGATTTTGAATATTGTGTAAACATGTTAGATGTTTATTAGAATTTTGTCATTATATAAATTCGTTTGTACAGTTGCACGAAGATGTTTTATTTTAATGTAGACATACCTTTATCTGAATACTGTAAGACAATAGTACATATTTTGCTTTTAAATATTTGATTATAAATCTATTCAAAAGATTACTCAATAAAATTTAACAAACATGTTTTTTTATTTTTACTTCCCTTATACGCCTTATAATATTTTTCTAGCAATGGAACATCGCGGTATTTGTAATAGAACGGTATTTGAGCAACTTTACAAGGCGATTTTTCCTCAAATAACATGAGATATACTCCATCCTTTTCAAGTGGGGGTGAAAACGTAAACACGATTCTCTGTCGAGTGTTTGTTCAGGTCTTACTCACGTTCGATCCTATGAACCAGCAGCACAATGTATATATGGGTTCATTATACCAACAACATATATCATAAGCTCACGCCTGTATCCCCGAAAGGGTAGACAGAGGTGCACTAGCGAACTAGAACACTCACATTTCGCCGAGCTTAGTTCCGTCCCACAGACCAACTTGAATTATTTGTATGAGTAAAATAGTAAACTGATATTCAAAAATAATAATTCTATCTACAAATATTAACTAGGTCACACCTTTCTAGGTGTTCTAAGCGAAAAGTGGTTCTCCACTTTTCGCTTAGAAGGAAGCACCTTTGAAATGAGCTCTATCGAACGCAAAAAGCATTTTAAAAATCGGTCCACACTTGAAGAAGATATCGGGTAATTACATAATATAAGATATACGGGTCATTCTCATTTTTGTAAATATACATTTATAGTCTTCTTTCGGAATTCAGGAAAAAAATACAATAAAAAGCATTGTGACATATACACTTATTTATTGGCAATTTGTGTGTAAAACATCTATAATTTATTTGTGACTAGACATAAACATTGAAGTTGGTAATCCATTTTTATTATATAATCTAGACGGTGGGGTCATAACCTGCTGACTATTATCAACAATTTATACTTATTTAATTTTTCTTTATTCTCATACCAGTTTCTAAATTGAATCTATTACATAACAACTAAGATATTTTATTTAACTGTCTACGTAAGAGATAAATTTTTATAATCTACAAATTATTTTGTACAAATATTTTCTATTGGTATATGCGATGTGAGTTTCGATTAATAGACCACAGTGAAAATGAACTAGTAATACAAACGACGAACCTACACGCACTTTACAACGTTATGAGATCTGCGAGGCGTTCACTCAGCCGTCCTTGGTTTACATGTCGTTGAGGCCGCATATGAGGTCGGCATGTTCGATGTCATCGAGGGAGAGCGGTGCGAACGCCACAGTTATGGAGTTGTAGTACTGTCCGCTTGATACTAGCCGTAGTACTGTATCTTCGCAAGCGATAAGAGCAGCGCGATGAGCTTGAACAATAAATATAAGCATAGTATCATTAAATTATACCTATAAAGTAAAAAGCAGCAAAGTTCAAGGTAAATGAAAAGAAACTGGGTAAACGCTTATAATGCATTTTACCCATTCTTTGTGTTAACGTGAAACAAATCAACCGGAATAGTGCTTCAAGCTTAGAATTTAAACCCGTACCATCTATTACAAAATGTTTTTCTTAATATCTAGGGCCGCGGACACGAACTCAGCGGGCGCGGAGCGGTGACAGCGCGGCGCGGCGGCGCGTTTCAATGCATAGATTTAAATGGAACTGGCCTCGAAGGCAGCAGCGCGGAGAGCGGCATACGAACGGTCTAGCGGTACGTTGCCGCGCCGGTCCCCGCGCCGCCGCCTCTCCGCGCCCGCTGAGTTCGTGTCCGCGACCTAACTATTATTGTTCGTTAAGCCTGCCCTTATTCGACTCTAATTTCAAGTCCGCGCAACACACTATTTTCAAAAAGGATCCGTCCAAATTTCAACCGGTCGCCTCCCTGACGTTAGGAAGATTCAGTCCTATCTTCCCAAGCAAATCATATCAGGAAAATACGCGTTCTCCGGCCTAGGATTCGAACCCAAGGACCTTACGGATCACAATTTATATTACGCTGCCACAAAACCAAGGAGGCGACTACTTAATAAGTGTTTTATTTCTACAAAAAGATAAAAACGTCGTTATTAAAGAGATAAACTGTTTTAAATGGTACGAGTATGATAACAATAGCCGTTTATTATTCAAGAACAAATTGTTATTCAAAATTTTCCTCGTCAACGAGATTACCTAGACTACTATAGTAGGTAATTTAATACTGCTCCTAGTCTTTTCATACTTTAATAAGCGACATATTAAATATACATAGTATACTCTCACCGTTATTATCTCCTAAGGGATAAATAGAAGCCTAATGAATACATCCCCTTTTCGCCAAGCTTATTTCCGCCCCATAATAGATGGCGAGCCAATCTTCATTTCAGAAAAAATCTAGATGCTGTTAAAAATAAATTAAATGGTTTCTTGAAAATAACAAGATTCTATCAAATGGTCAATATGGTTTCCGAAAAGGCAGGAGTACAATATTGTCGCCCTCAAGTTAAATTGCCGTTAAGTGAATAAACACATGGAAAATATGGTCTTTAGAGATTTCTTAGGACGACTTGCACCAATATTACTAACCTACAGTTAGTCCTAACCTCAAGTTAAATTGAAAAACAAATATATGAAGGACATGTAATTTAATATATGTAATTAATTAAATGTCATCATATATTATCTGTAAATACATGTAGTACGTTACATGTAAAGAATTACATGTCCTTCATATATTTCTTTTTCAATTTAACTTGAGGTTAGGACTAACTGTAGGTTAGTAATAGTGGTGCAAGTCGCCCTTAGACTTATAGTTATTTTTAATCTTAAAGTGAAGAAGTCACTAAGTTTATTAAATATAAGAGCCACCGTATAATAAACCTCTAAGGATGATATTTTCCACCGTTTTTTAGAGATATCTCAAAATTAGGTTTGTTCACTTAACGGCATTTCAGCTTGAGGGCAGCAAAATAGACAGTCTTACCGCCGAATGTTCATACACTTAAGGTCGCCTTATGACGTTTAAGGCCGCCTTATCTGTCAAAATTGTATGGCGAAAATCAATCTAAGAAGCCGTTAAAGTTGAGATGCGTTTGACCATTCGGGCGTTAGCATATTTATAACGGACATCCGTATCGCCTTATCTCATAATAATTCCACAATAGCAGCCTTCTTAATCATTCTGGGTTACTACTACAGATCAAATATACGGACTCGGGGATCAAACCGGAGACCTCCGGAAAGTAGTGGTATACCGCGTACGTGATACAACAATAATTGAAATATGAGTAATATCCACAGTATTACTGTTTATTTGACATAGTTTTTCGAACACATTTTCCTGGTATTTTTAATCGTAGAATACAAAAATTCGTACATAGCAGGAGATACAGGTTTTATGAGAATTCCGCTCGAGGGAAGGCATCAAGTTTACATTTCCCGTGCTTTAATTAAATAAAAGCTTTCAGCTAGAATAATATTTTTGTATATAAAATTTAATTAGGCATATTATATTTAAATACTTCAGGTAAATTAATACATGAATTCGTTATATCTTTATTAATTACATGAATTCATAACGTAACATAAGCTCACGCCTGTATCCCCGATGGGGTAGGCAGAGTCCAACGAGAATACTCCCATTTCACCGAGCTTTGTTCCATCCCAGATGTGACAGGGTGCGAGCATATTGCCATATCGGGCGAAAAATACTGACTCCGGGGTGATACAGAAAAATCTAATATCACTTTGCCCGACCCGGGGATCGAACCCGAGACATCAGGACGGTAGTCATACCGCGCACTCAACACCACTAGGCCGTAGATCAGATATGTAAAACAAGAATTGGATTAAAATGTATGAACTCATGAATATGATGGACTTAATTAGTAGATGAAACACGGCCGGTGGGCAATCTGTGCAGTATTGGACCATGAGTTTTTTGACAATAGGGAACTTGCGTGTAATTTTTTTATTAGTTCATTGTAAAGAACTACGGCTCAAATAAACACACCAGAAACAAAAACATAAAAATATGCACAGATAATTTAATTATCGCAAGTCTAAATATATCTTACAAAACCCCGCGCCAAAAAAATACGTGACGTCACCGCGTAAAAATTGCTTTTTGTTGACATCTCAGTTGACACTGACGGCTAGTGACATTGTCTGGAATGACGTTGAATCGCTATAATTGCCTATCGTTTAAAATTTCCCCATGCCGAACAAAAATTTCCCCAAAAATGTTGCAGCTATTTCATTAAATAACGAAGTAAAAATAAGTTGCACTCTTGAATCCTGAGCGGAGCGGTGGGAAAGTTACATGAAGAAAAGAATTTGGAAAGAGGAGGACCTCAGAAATCTCATTCATCAAGCACCATACTAATCATAACAACAGTTTTCCGCAAAATTGGGAAAAATACCCTAACCTGGAAACACTGCCTAATGCAACGACGTCACTTGGGTTTTGCAATAACGTTCCATTACACGTAATTTCTAACTAAGATATTTTGTAAAATATCGATTATTTTATACTACAAATTTCATCATAGCACATTTCAAGGTTTTGTTTATTGATTATCAAAACAATTTCTCGTTATAATTTTCGTGCAAGTTCCCCATTGACGATAGCGACTACGTAAAATAATTTGTATGAAAAAAGACAGTTCCCCACGTAACCGGTAGAAGCGTTCGGGTGTTTTTCATATAAATATTTTACGGAGTCGCTCGCGTGAAATGGCAAAAAAATTCGTGGTCGAGCTACAGGTATATGTTGGGATTACCTTCATTAGAGTCGAGTCCGCACACATTGTCGAGGACCTCCATTTTCGTGTGATCGAGACCGCTGGCGCCGCCAATGTCCACATAATCAGGCAAGCCACGCTTTGTGCACTGTACAGACAGATATTTTATCACTCTTGCACACAACTATTTATTTTATTGAGGAACTAATTTTGTGAATGCATTCCGTGAATAAGTTGATAAGTTGACTTGCAATATCGTACGAAAATAACTAGATTTTTTTATTGAAATCGAATGACGAATCACAAGACGAGCTATACATTCGCCTGATATCGAGTTAGATTATTTATCTCTACCTGGCCTTATCCCACCTTAATGTGGGGTCGGCGTGACATACTTTTTGAAGCATGTGGCAAAAAAATATTTAGCTTAGTTTTTACGACCGGCCGCCTACGTGACGTCAATCCCTCTGAGGGATCCAGTCCCGGGCAAACTAAATTAGAAAATTTGCTTTTCCCGGCCTGGGAATCGAACCCAGGACCTCCCGGTCCACAGCACATATATGCTGCCACTAGACCAAGAAGGCAAGTTAGATATTTATTCACCGCAATATAATTTGGGCAATCTAGATAGCATGTTAGTACAATATTAGTGAACTTATTCACGCCGGCACGGAGTTTATGTAGATCAGTACCCCGAGCACGAAAAACTAACGTAAATGTAAATGTATTCGAGTTCGCTGCACACTGATGACGTTTGGTTAATATTTCATACAAATTTCATAGACGCGCATCGAGTTCAAATACATTTACGGTTGTCAGAAATTTTCTTGCTCAGGCCGCAGGATTTATTTATAATTTCTATTTTTAAAACGAAACAAATAACACCGATATTATGAGTTTTTTACGAAATAAATCAATTTGAAAATATCAACAGTTTTACGTTCTAGTTTTATAGCTAGTTGGTTAGCTACGTCGTAAAACTATTGTACATAAATTACATTAGAATATTCAGTGTGGAAAACTTTAAATATAAAAATAACTGCGATATTTGTATGCATGGGCACCAGGATCACTTCCAGGGGAGTGCATCTACTTCTTTATAACAAAGAGTGTCGTTTGCCACATTTAGGTGTGTCACCCGATGGCAAGTGTCGAGCGATCTGGGAAGGAGGGGGCGGGCATTTGGGGCGTCGGAAATCCGAGTAAACATTTTCTATCTTAATCTTATATGTACCTCTATGTTCTCTAATGCAAATGCAATGCAATGCAATTATGTAAATGCACTTCTTGCACCGCCCTCCCAGTGCCAATGTTTATATATTATTTTGATGATTTTGTAAATAAAAATGTCATACAGTATTTTAAAAACAAACATAAAAGTCCTAGGTTAATATAGGAATATAATAATATTATTATATCAATTCATTGCTATATTATAAATAAAGAAATAAATTGGTATAATACCTCTATGTTACTATAATAATACAATAAATACAATAATGACGATGTATATTGTTTATCAATAAATACGAATTGAATAATGAATAACATTGAATTTCAAAACAGCACAGATGTCTGTATGCTTAGGATTTTTATTATTATAACATAATTTAATACATTATTCTATAATAATACTAGTCGCCTCCTTGTTCTAGTGGCAGCTAATATAGGCTCAGGACTGTGGATCAGGTCTTGGGTTCGATTTCCAGGTCGGGCAAAGCTATTTTTCTAATTTTATTTGCCCAGAACTGGTTCCCCCTGAAGGTGTTAACGTCAGGCAGGCAGCCGGTCTTAAAAACTAAATACACCCAACAGTCACACAACTAGTCCTGACCCTAGACTAGGTATAACCTGTATCGTGGGTGTCAGAGACTATGAGAGACTTGCGGTCTCACAACACCCAGACTTGAAATAAATATCTGTGGGTCACACAAACAATTGTCTCAATGCGGGAATCGAACTCGCGGCCTCTCGCTTCACAGCCGGCTACTTGCCCACTGCGCCACGGAGGCTGTCAACTGCAACTTTCTGCAACATGCTTCAAAAAGTGTGTTGCACCGACCCCACAATAAAGTGGGATAAGAGCAGATAGAAAAAAATCAATAATAGTACTATTTATACAATAATCTATTGTATTTATACATTTTCATACCCGTCGATGAAAATTTTAAACGATCTGAGGTGAAATTTTTGATTAGCTTTGATCTATTTATGAAGAAAAAATTATTTACTTTCATCTCTCGTCAACCCATTAATATAAATGATGCTTCGACGTCTACCATTTATAATAAATTAGATTTATTAGCTAATGTTAGAAGCTATTTCAGGGGGAAGATAAAATCGTTTCGGTTGTTTAATTACTGTTTAATCTTAACACAACTTGAATAGCTTTTCGATGGTTTCATTTTCTATATATAATTCCATTGACACTTAATTATTACGACACGGCTTCACAAGTCATAATCATCATCATCATCATCAGTCATAGGACGTCCACTGGTAAACATAGGCCTCCCCAAAGATTTCCTGATTGACCTGTTGGTCTACAAAGTGGACCGACGACCTGATAAAGGTCGCAGGAAGTCACAAGACATTACACTACAATAAACCTTACATTATGTTTTGTCGTTTCGTCAATCTTAAATACAAGAAAATTCTACATACAGCCTCCGTAGCGCAGCGGGCGAGCAGGCGGCTATGAAGAGAGGCCGCGGGTTTGATCCCCGCATCGAGACAAATACTTGTGTGGCCCACAGATATTTGTTTCGGGTCTGGGTGTTGTGAGACCGAAAGTCCCTCGTACTTCTGATACCCACGACACAAGACTCGATCTTAGTGTGGGGTCAGGACTATGTTTAAAAAAAAAATGCAAGAAAATTAAATGTTGAAATAAATACTAGGGGCGACTTGCAGCGCTATTACTAAGCTAAGAATTACCTTAATCCGATTTATCCTACAACTCACTCCTATATTTAAAGATTTGCGATAGAGGTTTATCGCGAAACTGCAAGTAGCACTCAGTACCTAAACCTCAACTACATTTTATCCTATCTTAAAACATTTAATTACTTACATGGTGGATAGATCCAGTTTCCATTTCGAGCAAGCGACCTTTTTTGATTGTCTGTCCGACGTTGAGGTCCAGGACACGTACAGTGGAAGGAGAAACAGTCAGAAGAGAACAATTGCCGGTCTCACCATGATTCCGTAATGTATACACACCCTCCGAACCAAACACCATCACGTTACATGCTAGAACATAATTAAACGTTCTATATTATGACAGTTTGATATACTAATATATTTTTGAGTCGTAGAGCCACGCTGTAGATAGTCACGAATACAGCACGAATGGGCCGGCTCGACAGGTTTGATGTCACCGTCTCACAGAAAACCGACATAAATAGGCAGCTCGCTGTCGCGTCTTGTTCGGTAAGTGAGGTTGCCGGAGGCCCAATTCCTTCCCTCCCTTTCCCAATCCCTATTTCCCTTCTTCTAGGTTGGCAGCGCATTCATGATTTTTTTTGTGTCTTGGGTGTCTGTGGGCGGTGGAGTTCACTTACCATCAGATGACCTATCTGATCGTTTGCCAGTATCTATTATAATTGTTTTTTATAGCAGAGTTTGCCAAACGAGCAGATGGGTCACTTGATGGTAAATGATCTCCACCGGCCATAGACACCCAAGACACTAAAAGAATCATGGGTGCGTTGCCAACCTAAAAGGAGGAATGGATGGGAAAACTTATATTTTGTTTACTTTCCAAGGTGCTAATATATTGAATCGACACATTCTTATCTCATTATATCAACTGTCTCATCCCACTCCACTGGGGGATAGGCGCAACACACATACTCATGTTATATGCATGTTACAGAGAATATTTGTTTGTTTTTACGCCCAGCTGCCTGCTACGTCTAGGGATAATAGATTAATAGAAAAGACTATTTGAACATTTACTTTGTTTTTGTAATTGGGGTCTACATTGACCATGATTATGGTAAGGTTCATTAGCACAAAAAAAATCTCAAACAACATAAGTAAGGATCAGAGACATGGAGTGAGGATACTTATCGACACATAGTAAAAATAATTACAGAATTTACATTTCGTTTAGTTTCTATTAACCGATTGCGAGGAATGACTAGACTAGAATAGACGATGACACTTAGGCTGTGATCTATAAAGCGAATTTAGATTAGGTCTGAGTCAAAGAAACAAACTCAGTGAAGTCGCTCTATAGATATCAGACTTACGTCGTGCGTTCCTGACGTGTCTTATAGTGACTGCGAATCCTTTTCCCTGAGCCGGCACGCGATATTGGACGAGTGCGGCATTCTGTCGTGACACGAGTTTGCGCTGCGGTCGTTTATCGCATGACTCCACCACTCGGTCGTCATCCCAGCTGTCCGCAGGCCACACTTGTCCATTAAGCTCCCAGCCATCCACCCACTAAAAATTAATGAGCGTTGGTTAGTTTACAGTATGTATGCATATAAAATTACACGTCCTGACTAACTGGCTGCTTCACTAACGAGTACAATAAATTGCTGGAGGTAGAAAACCGAATTTACATCATATTCCTAATTTAGGATTTAGGTAGCCTCTAAAAATATTTTTTTATTATTTTTTCAAATATGTCTAAAAGGGTAGTGAAAACTGTTAAGGAAATATATCTCGTTTGTTAAAGTACTGAGACGTCTGAGATCTATAGAGAGAACTTCGACTAAGTCTGAGTAAAAAAACTGATAGTCCTGTATCAGTCTGTTTTTCTTCTAAAAATGACACGGACTAAATGAAAGTTCGATGTAACAATTTAAAATCCTTACTGAGTTCGTTTTTTTTACTCTGACTTAGTCTAAGTTCGGTCTATAGATCTCAGCCTTAGTATTGAAGTTATTGATTTAAGTACCGTCAAAATTAATTAAATACTTTTTATATAGAAGAGGGTGCCCAAGAGCAAGTGGGTCAGCTGACGGTAAGTGATCACTGCCACCCGTAAACATCCAAAATACCAAAGTAGTCAAGGATGCATTACCGCCTCTTTTCTTGAAGGTCCCTAAATCGTACTATGTACCATAGGAAGACGTTTCCAAAATAATAGCTGTACTTTTTGAGGACAAAAAGTTTTTATCTAACACAAAAACAATTCCGAGCAAAATTGTAGTAAAATGTATTTGCAATTTAGATCCGCGTTTTTGCTACCGCTATAAGCTTGTTCAGTTATGCTCTTTGATAACAGTTTATTCTAAATCCTCACTCTATCTAGAAACTCAATTTAACTTCGTAACTCTTTTGTCATTTAAGCAAGTTATAAAGGGTCTGAGATAAATGGGACAATCCCTACCAAGTAAATACTTGGTACTCGTATAAATGTTCAAATGTATTTTTTATATCATTATATGCTTATGTACGTGTAATATTAAACAGATAGGAAAATCAGAGCTTATTTATGTAATAATATATTATGTATTCGCATGCTAAGCAATGGCCTCTTCCATTAAAGAAAGATTAGGACTTAGTTGACTGTACTCTTAGGTAGACTTGGAAGACTTTCCCTAATATCAAAACTATGGAGAATTCTCAAGGAAAATTAGCTATTTATACTTTTGCTGACTTTGAACCTGCGACCACCGTCTTGGTTCCATACAATTTCCAATGTGTGTGACTGTCTCCTCCATACATTTTCACGTTCTCTAAATTGTATATGTATAAATAGATATGCAGCATCTTTCGATAAAGTTAAATACGATGACACACGCGACAAGGTTTTACAAACCGCTAGATTGTATAATGTATAAGAAGCTGGTTTTACTATTTTTGGAGCATGACCAACAACTAGTGACATAATCCATTCTAATGACAAAGTTGGTCCTTGTTAAAATAATTAATAGCCCATGTCATGTTATCTAAAGACATTGTGTTTTTTGTATTTTTAAATCTTGGTGAATTTCATACAACTTCCTAAACCTTGTAAGTTTTACGCGGAGGTAGTTTTACGTAACTTTCTAATAGAATGTTGCAAAAAGAGTTATTTTTTGTACCTTGGCTGACACGTAAGAAACATACAATCATTATATTATTCCAAATCAGACTTTCGCTTTTTATAATAACTTTAGCCGAAAAAACTAAGTGTGTCCACCCTTTGTATAAGCGCTATCGAACAGAAGAAAAATCTTGGAAATGGGTTTACAGCTTTCAGATATGTCTGTTGACATAAAATATACCGGCGAATTGAGAACCAGAGGAGGTTTATTGAAGTTGAAAAAGCGGTTTGTCTAACCTGGGATTTAAACCTAGGATCTCCCGGAACACAGCAATTACGCTGCCAAAACCAAGGTGACAAAAGAAATAAATAGTTTATGAAATCAATATCAAATTCTAA
Source organism: Clanis bilineata (assembly GCA_036417725.1). Lineage (NCBI taxonomy): Eukaryota > Metazoa > Arthropoda > Insecta > Lepidoptera > Sphingidae > Clanis > Clanis bilineata. The sequence goes on along the minus strand of CM071145.1, from coordinate 7,884,583 downwards.
TTACCGCAACCAATCCCCCATCTTCACACGGAACGTCGAGATAATTGAAAATGACTTCAATCCGCTTATCTGGCTCCGCTATCATATATATCCCGCACACCGATGGCTCGTCCGATGGCGATTTATAGAACAGTTCCCCTTCGTCTGACGTCACCAAAAAACAATCTATATTTAACAAAAATAATGAATAAAGATTTGAACAATATCGCAGGCCGGTTTGAAGTTAATCATGTGGTAGCAGTTATTATTTTTAGGAGATTATAGGGATACGACAAAGATTAAAGAGTGATAGAGTGATAGAGTGATAGAGTCAAGTGATTCAATTTCGAGCGGTCATTAAGACGAAAGCTGTTATTACTGATAACAGCTACTGATACATGATTCTTGTCATAAATGAGTGATGTGTTCTTTTCTGTTAGTTTATAAAGGTACTTAGTCTACCTACCTACCTACCTCAGTCTTCTAAGACGACCCACCGGATGGTAAGTGGTGGCCGACGCCAATGGATATTAGTAATTCTAAGGACATAGCCTAGTAACCACCAAGTGTTTACCGTAAAAAGAAATCTGCTTTAGGAAGGGGTAATTGCCTCCAGAATCCTAAGGGCAGACTACCTCTTCGCGTAGATTTTCCGTGAGTTAGTGGTAATAATCCGGTCGAGAGGACCCGTTTATACTATAATCAGAACTGTCTACAATTCTCTCTGTCTGCGGTTGTACCATTTATAAAAATACTCTTACACTTTCCATAGAGATACTACCTCTAAGGTGTTTCTCTCTATTGAAGTGCGTAAAAACAAAATTCGATATTACATATTTATGAGTTGACACACATAGCAAGACGTCGAAAATTAACTCATCTATAGAAGATTACCCTTATATGTTGTTGTTAAAGGCAAAAGGTAATTAAACCCAACCGTGGATTAGCCAAATTATGCATAGCAAAGAAGGGTAAAGGAATATATAATGGAGGTTGAAAAGAGCATTTAATTCTATTTGTTAAATATGTACAATGTTTTGCTGTGTTCTAAATCAAAATAACACGGCTTAATTATAAAAGGAAGCTGGGTAAACTCATACGTAGAGAAGGAGAAGATGTTCTTCTACCAAAGACTTCTATGTATTTACTAGACAAGCTGTTTCGAAGTAAAATTGTGGCACATGACGGCGAGTGTTTGACGTTTCTCGGCTAAGGAAAAGAGCAGATTTCTATAGTGAGTTGAGGTCGATTAACACAGACTTAGTGCGCACATTCTATATACCGAACAGCCAGTCTAGTAGTATACATAGAAGTCTTTGTCTTCTTCTAATGACTTTGATTCGTCCTTTTTAAGATAATCATCATCATCAACACCATCATGATCATCAGCCACAAAACTTCCACTGGACAAAATGAGATTAAGATGTAATTAATCATTTTGATTTTTTAATGCAGATGATTTTAGTATGATAGAGGGCTAGACTTATCGGACGCGAATTCCGGCAACTCAACTCAGATAATTACTTTAACAACTCAAACACATAATTTATTTTAGCTGGTATTTTATAATAATTACTTGCCTTCAACAGGGTCTATGACACGATGCGTGGGCCTTGACAAGCGTCGCACTCTGGAGAACCAGGGCATCGCGGGCACTGAATTTCTTACGTGACCAAACTCGTTACTCTGTGAAAACAAAAATTTACTTAAGAAAGAAATGGAGATCCGCAGTAGTCTAGGTGTCAGCGACGACGAGAGACAAGTAAACTTAAGTCACTAAAGAAACCGTAATCGGTTCCTGATTCGTTTAGTTTGTCGATTATTCGCCGTGCCTGTGGAAGTCGCTCAGCAATCGAAATTGTACGTTTTATTGTTTTTATTTTACATGGAGGTTACCTTGTTGTAGATTGGCTGCTCTAATTTAATGTAAATGGTTGAATTTTTTTGTTTTCTTATTTTGGTTGTATATTAATATCTGACTGTGAACTGGTTTTTATTCTCAAAAAGAGCAACGTCAGAGTTTCTTGCCCGTTCTTCTCTGGCGAACCAGCTTTCCGAACTGGCGGTAGAGTAAACAATTTAGACGGAATCTAAACAATGTGTGACATTTTATGGATTCAATAAACGATTTGATTTGATTGAAATTAAACTATTTTTACGGATTATATCACGATTTGGTTTTAATTTTTAATTTTTATGCCCGACGTTTCGAAAGCTTTGCAGCCTTCGTGGTCACGGGTCAGACTAAGGTGTCATTTGTCCAAAATGTTAATGTTACATTATCTACCTTCATTTTAAAATTATACAATTTTAAATTTAAAAAGTTAGTTATTTGCGATCCGATTTACGCAGTATGAGCTCACGGTGTCTTGAGGTCTGGCAGTTGGTCTTTTGGATTCTGATTTAATTAAATGTATGATTGGGTCCCAGGTTTGTGCAAGCTTCCAACCATCTTCTCTATTGAAATTAGGGTGTTTTTTAATTTCAATAGCCTCGCGTATCATCCTAGGTAGGAATCGGTGTTCTTTGGCAAGGATTTGTGGTTTATCGAATCTGAGGTAATGTTTTGAGCCTTCCTCTGAATGTTCAGCAACTGCAGACTTCGTGGAGCGTCGGTGTTTCATGTCAGCTATATGTTCTTTTACGCGGGTCCCTATGTTTCGTTTAGTTTGACCTATATAAGAGAGACCACAGTCGCAATCTATTTTATACACGCCTGGTTCATGTAGAGGTATATGGCACTTTACTGATGGTAAAAATTGACTAATCTTCTTGGGCGGCTTGAAATAAGTTTTGATGGAAGCACGCTTTAGTACATAGCCAATCTTGTCGGTGACTCCTCTAACATATGGTAATACAACCGGGACGCGTTCAACTGTGGCTGGTTTCACTCGCTTTCTGTGACGGCGCCGTGGGATTTGGAGCTTGTTGTCTCGCAGTACTTGCTTGACATGATGCAGCTCAGCGGCTAGGTGTTCCTCATCATAAAAATTAAAAATTAAAACCAAATCGTGATATAATCCGTAAAAATAGTTTAATTTCAATGAATAACATTCACGTAAACCTAAGAAATCATTACGATTTGATTTGATTTGATTGTACCAAAAGTACATTTTCGGGGCCGGCCTAACTACTCTACTGGCTACTTCCGTACCTACTGGCTTAATATTACCTATTTGTATACTTATTACTACTATTTATTTTTCTTGGTATTCTTCAGTGGTCGCCGTCTTGGTCTAGTGGCAGCATGTATGGGCTATGTACCGGGGTTCGATTCCCAGGTCGGGCAATGCAAATTTTCTAATTTATTTTGCCCGGGACTGGATTCCTCATAAGGGGTTCACGTCAGGCAGGCGGCCGGTCGTAAAAACTAAACCAAATCCTCTCTGCAACATGCTTGAAAAAGTGTGTTGCGCCGACCCCACATTAAGGTGGGATAAGGGTAAGAAGAAAGAAAAAAAGGTGTTCTTCAGTAACATAACCAATGTTCTCACTATGAAAGATGCTGAGGTCCGTGTAACGTGGAAGGAGAATAAAAGGAAGGTGGACCCTGACATTGTTAGATCGGCATGGCGTCAGCCAGAAAGATAGAAACGAATAGGAATCCAAAATAATATCGATATATTTATAAATTATGTATTTTGCGTATTATTGACGTCATATTCTACCTCTATTCTTAGTTACGTTTACGTTTTTCGAGTATGTTCCAGAAAAGATTCTGCGTAGTTTTCTTATGATCGTCTGGTTGTCTGACCTGACTCCTATTCTAGTCCCGAATAAATTGGGTGAGAATAACATTCGCCCGATTTGGGAATCTAAGCTAGAACTTCTAGATTCACAGCTCATATATACTGACATAACTGACTCCTAAACATAGTTTAATAATGACCAGGATAATTCATCGTTATTAAGGTTAATAAGGTTATTACATAAGCTCACGCCTGTATCTCCGAAGGGGCAGGCAGAGGCGAACCAGAACACTCACATTTCGCCGAGCGTAGTTTCGTCCCAGATGTGATAGGGAGCGAGCCCGTCGCCATATCGGGCAAAATTCGATATTGCGGGCTAATACTGAAAAATCCAATATTACTTTGTTCGACCCGGGGATCGAACCCAACCCCTCAGAACGATAGTCGTACCGCGCACGCAATACCACTAAGCTACCAACGCAATTAATATATAATCTCTTAAGCTTTATTTAATTAAATACCGAGATGTCTTAAAAACGTCTAAGTATTTAGAGAGAGAAAAGCTTACAGCATTTTACATTGAAACTTGAACAAGATTAGACCACAATAAACTTACAGAAACGTAAGTGACATATTAAGTGTACGTTCACAAAGTTCCTAACACATTTATGTACATTTCAGAACAAACTACTTTTGCCTTATTTACTAAGTTAACACAATTGAGGTTGACGAAAACTACTAAAGCTTGTTTGTCCCTCAAAATTAATATATATTTAGTGTAGGAGGTAAATGGAAAATATTTTCAGCCACCTTCAATTTAATCATTACGCGTAATTTTGATGTGTCTACGTACTGTGTAATATCTTGTTCTTTTTAAACACTACAACTTATATAGATTATTAAATTAAAATGTATTTATAACTTTCAAATGATGTGAAATATTCGTACAGTAAGTTTGAGATCAGTCAACGCAGATTAAGTGTGCTTTAAAAACATCCATAAATACTGTATTATTCCGACTGATGTAAAAATTTTATAAAAGAAGTAACATCGTTGGTAAAATAATTCGAAAAAAATAAATGGAGTGTAACAGGATTCCCTTTAATTGAAGCAACTTCAACAATATAAAAAAAAAATATTTCTGACAATACCCATATTCTTCAGATAATCCTGGGCTCTTGAGTGATTTTAAATGTTCCGGCGAGCACTTTCGTCCATTATAACGTGAACGCCATACCAATGAAGGACAGAGAGATAAAGATCACGTTTTGGCGTTTTTTTTTTTTTTTTTTATTGGCCCTACAGCTGCTTGCCTAACCGAGTCGGCAAATTCAGCCACACCGGTCTGTTGGGATGAACGCAGGTGCGCCCAACCCATAAAGTTAGGTGACCACGCTGAGGGCAACCCACTAACGGGTTACGAACCTCGGCTCAGGGCGGTCACTGAGAGGGTGATGTTGAAGACATCAACGATTAGGGGAGTGTGGACGTGTTTTCCTAACTATCCATTTCTGTCATCGGCACGCGGGCCGGAATTGTTAACAGGGTCGGGGGGGCTGCTACTGGGAGCGCGGCGTGGTCCTCGTCGGCGGGGACGGAACATCGGTCGTGTGGAGTGTGGGAGCGATTTAAGATGCTCGATCTTGCGTTGAATGGCCAGAGTGATGGCGTCATCAGGGTCTGACAAAACGGATCTAGGACGTCTCCATTTCGCACGGTCAAATGGAGTATATATTGACGCTTGACGGACAAGCGTGTTTGGGTGGTGTGCCGCCCGATCGAAGTAGCGTCTGCTAGCCATCTGCATAAAATGCCTGATGGTCGGCAAGTTGGTGTCAACGTGGAGGTCGTGGTTACGGACGTACCACGGAGCGTTAAGCGCTCGTCTTAAAAAGACGTTTTGCAGTACTTGCATACGCTTAAGTCGAGCGGGCGGTATGTGAGCGAACACGGGCGACGCGTAAGTCATTATCGGCCTAATACACGTTGTGTAGATCCTAATCTTGTTGCGGGCTGACAACTTGCTCTTACGGTTTAAGAGAAAATGTAATCGTGCTAACGCGATTGCGGCTCGCGCGCGTACCGCATTTACATGAGTGATGAAGTTCAGTCTCCGATCAAGGTTGACTCCTAGATATTTGGCGTTGTTGGTCCAAGGGATAGCCTTATTGGCCATGGTGACTGAAGCGTTAGGCGCTTGGGTGAAAATTCTCTTGGTAAAGAGAATTGCCTGACTTTTGGCGGGGTTGACAGTGATTCGCCATTTGCGGAACCACTCACCGAGTTCATCGGCTGCGGTTTGCAAAATGCGAATCACTTTGTCCGGGTCTCTACGTGAAGCGTAGATTGCCGTGTCGTCAGCGAAGAGCGCCAGATGGGCGTCTTTCGGTTTAGGAATATCGCTTGTGTATAGCGAGAAAAGAAAAGGGGACAAAGCGGAGCCTTGCGGGACTCCGGCAGTGATGGTGTGTCGGGAGGAAAGAGTTCCCTCCACGCGATATTTGAAACCGCGATTCGACAAAAATTCTCGTATGATGTGCACGAGCTGTGTGGGCACATTGAAGGTATACAACTTGTAGAGCAAGCCGTTGTGCCACACTTTGTCGAATGCTTTTTCAATATCAAAGAAAAGAGCACCGGTAGGGTTTCCGCGCCTAAAGTTGTCGTGGATATGCTCCGTGATGCGGAGAATCTGATTCACGCAACTGTGCCTACTACGAAAACCAAACTGCTCTGGAGGGAGCAGATGGTGAAGGTGGGCGACTATCTTGATGCGATCGAGGACGATTCGCTCGTAGAGTTTACCCAGAGCGCTGAGTAAACTGATGGGACGGTAAGAGGAGGGTTCGAAAGCGGGTTTCCCCGGCTTGTGAATACCTATCACAACCGCCTCTTTCCAGACGTCTGAAAAGAGGCTGTTTTGGAACGCTGCATTGAAGATGTCAGCGAGAATTTTAACTAGATGCTCCGGGAGCATTTTCATGACTCTATTGGATATACCGTCACCCCCGGGGGCTTTTCGTCTTTTGAGCGCCTTGATCAGAGAACTGACTTCTTCGATTGTCACCGGCGCGAGTGGGTCGGGCGGTTGGTCGACATCCGGGTCGACGTTTGTCGGGCGCGGACGCGGAACCGGTATCGGTGGCGGCGGGATTGCGTTCCTACTTTCGACAAAAGTGTCAACCGCAACGAGATGCTCTGGGTCAATGGGAACTGAGGTGAGTGAACATTGAGCCTCCAGGCTGTCGGCCAGTAATTCCGCTTTCTCGTCGTCGTCGAACGCCGGGCGTTGATTCGGACGATTGAGCGGGGGCATGGTGACTGTATCATTTCTCCTGAAGGAACGGCACAACTGCCAGAAAGCCTGGTGAGTTGGATCTAGCTCTGATAGGTGAGTTTCCCATCTCGAATCGACGGCCTCTTGGATGCGACGTTTGGCCTCGCGTTGGAGGAAACGCGTTAGATGCCGTTGATCCGGGGAGGGATTCGTCTTACAGGCTCTCAGCGCGGCGTTTCGCCTCCTCACCACACATTTCACGTCTTCGGGAAGGTGCCAATGGCTAAGCATAGCCTCCGGCACCCTCTCGGAGCTGTCGCTCACGACGTTTTGGATATGTGCGGTGAAGAATTTCCGAATTCGAATCCGAAGGCGAATCGCGCCGGACGTCTCTTCAGGAGTAACTATGTTGGTCGGGATCGCGGAGAGATCAGGGGATGAGGTGTCCTCGAGCTTGGTGCCTAGGAGACGCCAGTTCGTTTTCACCTTCATCGGTACGTTAGGACCTGTGTCTGTGGGACCGTTTATAGGGACTAGATCTAGGATCACAGGTCTGTGGTCAGAGTCCAACTCTTGTAGCACCTGCATGGAACGCACGCGTAGGCATACGTTCCTTGCAAGCGCTATGTCGAGTATGTCAGGTCGGTGATTGTCGTTAATTGTACTATAATGGGTGGGTTCTGATGGAACTAGAATTTCCATATCAATAGTGTCTAGACACCGCTCTAGTGCTGCACCTCTGCTGTTGGTAGAGTTGCAGTTCCAGAGCGTGTTCTTGGCGTTGAGGTCGCCCGCCAGAAGGACAGACTCCCCCATGCTCAGTAGGGTCGAAATTTCATTGGAGTGAAGCTCCTTTTTGGGTGAGAGGTAAGCCGAGATGATAGTGATCGGCGGATGTCCTGTCATTGCTAGCCTGCAGACTGAAGCCTCAATGTTCGTCAGGTTTTCGGGGGGGTCTAGAGGTATGCAGTGCAGGGACCTTTTAAAGTATATTAGGGTGCCACCAAAAGGGCCAGTAGTGCGGTCGTTCCGCACTACTTTGAAATTAGGGATATTAGGGTTTCGGTGAGCAGGTTTGAGGAACGTTTCCTGGATGAGGAAGACGTCCAGATTGTTATCGCGGACAAAGTGTGCGATTTCGGCACATTGGCCGCGAATACCATTGGTATTGAAAAAGCCCACTCTGAGGGAGCGAGGCTTGGTCCGCGACGGGGGGGAAAAAATATTATTGTTGTTAGCCATCGGAAGGCGGTAAAATTAAGTCAGCGATGTAGGATCGGTGTTCCCTATACAGAATTTCTAAGTCAGATACCAGTCTTGCGTCCGGGTGGCCCTTGGCTGCTATTTCCCTTATTTTATCCGAGATAAGGGTGTAGAAATCGATCGGGGGGTTTAGGATGGCGTCGTAGATGGCATCTACTTCAGCCTTAGAGAGTGTGCGACCCGCCGCGGTAGGGGGTGCAGGGTTTTTGGGGCGCGGCTGGGCTGCCCTGGGAGGGTTAGCCCGGGAGGCCGCAGGAGTGGGAGCTGGAGCAGGATTGGTAGGAACCGCGGTGGGTTGGCTGGGAGTAGTGAGTGGTGTGGCTGGGGTGGCGGGAGTGACTCCGCCGGGGGCCTGGGTGGTGACTACCTCCTCGGCTTGCTTGCTTGGCGGTTGCCAAGGGTTACACGCCGGGATGGGTGCAGGGATGAATTTGGCCTGAGGGGCCTTGGGGGGTAGAGCTTTAGGAGCTCGGGTGGGTTTCTTGGGAGCGTGCGTGCACCCACGATAGCTTGCTGGATGCCGACTTGGCGGCAGTTGGTACACGAAGGCGGCTCCGTGCATTGGGTTCTATCTTTGGGACGTGGGCACTGTGCAGTTCCATGATTACCAAGGCACTTGACGCACCTGGCGGGCATGCGACAAGGCAGCGATGAATGGCCGTACAGTTGGCAGTTGTGGCACTGCCCGATTAACCGTTTGCGGTGGGGGGTCTCCACGGTGAAGCCGCGGAATCCAAGAATGTCGCTGATGGCGAACAGATGTTTGGCATCAGCGGGGGTCTCTAGTTCTACGAGGGCCATTTCGTAGGGCTGCTGAGAGGCGTCTGCGCGGGCGGGACGGTGCATACGGGTAACCCGGACGCAAGAGATGCCTTTCTCTTGAAGGCCTAATGTAACTTCATCGGTCGACATTTCTAGGGGGATTCCGCGTATAACGAAGCGGTAGGTGCGCTCCTCGGGGAGGGCGTAAGTATAGTAGTTGATGTCTCCGGAAGCCATCCACTTAGTAAGAGTGCGGTGGTCGGCCACCGTAGACGGCATGACGGTAACAGTTTTGTGGTGGCTATTCCACCTATTGTTTCTCAGGGTGATGCCCTGAGCCTCAATTTTTGCGAGAAGGGTGGGAAGGGAGCTGCCTTCCGGGACGCGGATGTTGATCGGGGGAGGTTTTTTGCCCTTTGGCTCAGAGGGAGCGGAGGGCTTAGAGGGTGCGGCTGGTGAGGACGGGGGTGAGGGGGAAGCCGGCGAGTCGGTGTCGAAAGCCGGCGCAGAGGGCGCCGGAGTTGACACCGACACGGCGGTGGCCGAACGCGGCTTCTTCCGCCTCCCGCGCTTCACGGTCGTGAAACCGTCGTCATCCTGCTCGGATGACGACGATTCCGACCGAGAATCGCTGGAGGTTGAGGAAGCCGCGGGCCTCTTGGTGGATGCGGGTGGGTCGGTTTCCATCGCCGTAGCGATGGGCCCCGAGGGAGCGGTGGGCGAGGCGGAGGGTCCATCGTCCGTTGACGGGCTCTCCGTCTCGTCGGCAAATAGGTCCGGCATAATCTCTCTGAAGAGAGTCTCTATCCGAGCCCACGCGAGCGGGTTTTCCGCCGCCTTCGCGAGGGCCACGACAAACTTCTGTTTTGGCGGGGCCATCGCGAGTGCTTGGGAAATTGATTTTAAGGCGCGAGTGTGTTCCGACGCGGGTGCGTTCCGCCCGGGAAAGAACACACAAGAAACCGGGCGGCGCTCGCACTGACGTACGGTCGCGGATCGCGGGTCGCGGTGGGACGCGTGAATTTACGTCCCCGGGTGGGTGTGCCCGGGGCTGAGTAAGTGAATGACCCTCCTCGCCGGGTATAGGCGAGGGGGGGTGTACTTAAAATTAGGTGTGCCCTAAGCTGGTATCCCTTTGCCAATCTTAATGTGCGAAAGGGTTCCTAACAGTCCGTGCACCGTAAGTGGTATTGGTCCGAGGACCGCACACTCAACCGGATACACGGGATGGAAATCGGGATGGGTAGGGTTGGGAAGGAGATATGCGGGGGAAAGAGTGGTGTGCCTCCACTAATTCCTTATCCGCACCCGTCCGGCTTGCTTCAGCCCTGAGGGGGCGTGGCGCGGGCCGGGTCACCGCTAGCTTCGGCTTGTTGACACCGTGAGGTTTACCACCGAGCTAATTCCCTGAAGGGGACAATAAACAAAATACCGAAAATCGGGCTAATCCCTGTCCTGAAAAGGACGCGGATGGGCCCTTTGTCTGGTAACCGACAAAACAAAGCAGAGCTTTGTTTTATGGTCGGATTACCGAGACGGCAGCGCGGGGCTGCAATCCGACCTGACAACAGGCCGGTAATCGGGTTGTAAAATCACTGCAGGTGCAGTGACAATGACGTCCGAGAGCGACCGCTGCCAAGAGCGGAATCGGTTTTGGCGTAAAAACTCCTTAAATATTATCTTAAATATCGGCCAAGGCTCCGCCGAACTCGTGTAACAAAGGTTCCGCACCATGTAAAATTTATCGTTATATCTAAATAAGATATTATGAATCTTATTACGGTTCAGAAGATAGCACTATTAAAATGATGACAAATTATTTAAACGTAAATATTCGTTTGGAAAATAAACCCTAAAATATAAACTCCAAAACTGAGGTTCATTTTAAAATACCGATTCCAGAAAGGTATAAATCGACATCAAATATAATATTTGTATTAAGTACTTTTTAGATAATTACCTACTTCGAGTATGTATTAATACCTAATTAATCAAATGTGTAATATCGTGTTAATTTACAACTGTTGACATTTTCACTTCTATATTTTATTTATAATGTGCTAAATATAGCTGTTTTAGCTGATTGGCCAATTAATTCTTTGAACGTGTCGGTAAGCCGTGTGGATTAGTAGAGCTGATGAAATTACTGCAGACATTAATATTTTAATCTGTTTATTATATTATCGACAAGTTATAAATCTAATACAGATCTGCCATATTAAAATATATCGCTATAAAACAGATTCTGCGAAAACTTTAGCAGACCCCGTTACGCTACTTTGTGTAATATATTTTTTTTAATATTATAGAAATTGTATACAAATTCGTCAAGATTTATTTTCGGAATAGTGGTAAACGTTCAAAAGACGCTAATTAACCACAATTCTTACGTTACTTTGAAGCCAAATTTTTCTTAGTTTTCATACATGGAGTTCGATAAAAATGTTGGTCAAAGCTCCATTAATTTTTATTCTATTTATTGCGAATATTTCCAGGCTTACCGATTAAAGTAGGTACTATAAGCTACATTAGTGCTAATTTCTTTGAAATGGAACTAAATATTCGATGCAATGTTATAGGTATATTATGTAACAGGGTGTCGTAAATGATAATTTTAGTAATAGAAAATCTATTTGCACTATAACATATTTGTAGAATAAAATATTAAAAAAAAAAAAATTAAAATGTTTCCCATTACATAATCGGCCAAGTCATAATTCATTATAGTTATTCAGTAAATACAAAAAGTCTTAATGTTATTACTACCTCTATAGCCAATATTTAAATACATATCGTAGAACATTGTATATAAGAATTATAATAATGCTATATGTAATTTAGCTAATATTTATACTATTTTAAGTTTACAATTTGAAAATCATTATAATATGTACCTACATATTATTACTATTTAAGTTCATTTTGTTAAGGTCAAAGACGAATATCTGCCGCTATAATGAGTTATTGAATGAACAATGAACAGTGCAATAAAACTCGTATATCGTATTTATATATTACACAATATATCCAATAAAATATGTATTAATAAAAAATCAATTGATTGGTTAAAATAAAACAAGTTCTATTTTAACCACGCAAGTTCTAGGAAAGAAACATTCAATTTTCTCAAATTGCTTTATTTATGAAATTGAGATATTTATACTCAACACAAATTAGTCACAATATTTTGAACTCATTGACGTCATCTCAGTATAAAAATCATAACAAAAACAGGAGACTAATTGCGTCACTATTATGTACAAACAACTATTACATTGATTTAACGTAAAATCCTATTATTTGAATGACTTTACCCATGTAATTGTATTTTTGTATCCGGGCACGGCAAAGTTCACGGCAAAAGCACATGACACCAAAAACCAGTTACCATGGAAAGGCGTATATCAATGGTCACCGAAATCATGTATTCTTCACACACCGAAGACGGCGAAGGAAGATGCAAATCGAGGGGCTTGTGTTGTCACAAGTGTCACTGTCTTGTGAGAGGCGGATGACGGATGCAGACACAGGCATGTACCCCACCCGCCTAACCTAACACCAAGTCATGTCGTAAGCCCCTCGAGAGAACCGGAATACACTGGCTGATATCCTGGAACGCGAACCACACAAGGAGTGTGGCATTATGGCAGGTTTAAGCACCATTTTAAAACGGCTGACACTGTCACAAAGTTATTTATCATACTTCTTAGAAAGCTATTGAATCATTTATGCGTCAAAGTATGTATTAAGTTTCTACAAAAATTTTACCTAACAAAAAATAATGTCCTTTATATTAAAAGCCCACACATTTTCTGCTTTCATTATTCATAATGAACAAATTGAATTTTGTATGAAAACCTGTATAGAATACCAATTCAACGTACAACTCCTACACGTGTAAATATAAAGCAATAAATGTTTTTAATCCGTTGATGAACATGATTTAATTTCGTAATAAATGTCAATGTTCGATAAAAAATGAAGTATGACGATCGCTAAGCCAGATTTATGAAGTTAATAATTATAATCTATTGTTAGGTTAGGTTGTCTAGGCATATTTTATAGACATGGTCGTTCTTAGAGTTACTTTCATCTCGAACATTCGGAAAAGCGTGGCATTTAATTTACAGCTGGCCAAATGAATAGCAGGGGGGTTAACACAACCACTTATAGCAGTATTATTATAATTTTACTTGTATCGATTCCCATACAAAACAAACGAAGAACGATTATAATAATACTGCTATAAGAGGTAGTGGTAACCCTGCAGAAGTTTTTATAAAGAATTTTGTGACTTCATTCAAGTGACGATAATGAATTGGGGTAATCATGAGCAATGGGAGTTTGTTATTTTCCCTCGCATCCCGTCATGATGCCTCAATCAGAATCGTTAAAAAAGCAGCCAAGTGCATGCTGCATATACCACGCAGAGTAAAAGGTTCCGAAGTAAGGGTAACTGTTACTGAAATGTAATTTTATTAGACATTATTTGAAGTATATGGTCCATAAACTCACATTTACTACCTGTTTTACATAACTTACAACTTCACCTAAGTACGGAGTTTTTACGGAAAATTAGCACGTTAAAGTTTTTAATATTTTGCAAATGGAGCGTCGAATTGAAAAAGAGTTTTGATAAACCGCAATGTTTTTGAACGACCTATGCAACGATACCATGAGATAATCGAGAAATAATTATCATCCCCACTTTACGCGTAGGAGAGGCACCCTGAAATATTATTGATAGCTCATCTTCTAAAGTAGATTAAAATGTTTTTTTTTCTCATTTATTGATAAAAGCAACGGAAAATTCATAATTTCCTCGTAGATCTCGTATCGTGGATCTATGTGCTTTCAAACGCTTTCGGTGCTTCGATATTTATATAACGCGTATCGTATCATAGTTCATATTTCAATTAGCCGTTAAAGTAACTGAACACTTTCCATCACTAATGCAATATTATTAGATGTTGCTAGAGATAAATTGATCTCAATTGATACCTATTTATTTTAAGATATGAGAGACTTGTGCGTGGATGAGATTAATTATTTTAATTTATTATTTAACGTTACGGTTGGAAGAAGATAATAAAATCATTTAATAATGCACAAACACGTGTTAATGCTTTTAATAAAAATACAAAATTTATGTATTGTTTATAATTTATTAGATACTTTTTCACGAAAAGAATAGATTTATGGAAAAGGGATAATTGAGCCTTCTAAAATCTAACTGTACATACTCGTAAGTTACCACTTCACATTCGCTTTTTGGGAGACGGTGGTAATAATCCAGTCAAGCCAGCCCATACAAGCTGTAGGCAAAAATGTCAGCGTCGCTTTGCCACTTAATAACATTCTGTGTTCATTTTTTTACATAGCCTCTTATGCCGGAAACACACCAACCGAACGACGAACCAGACGAACCACCGAAGATTCGCGAATGTTCGGGAATGTTCTTTCGCCTTCGTTAGGTTGGTGTGTACCCGGCATTAAACAAGTAATTTATTTTATATTTTCACGGCTATCGTATAACGAACTCTCTTCGTATAAATGGGGCTTTAGTGACACGAGAAATAACCTAAATCGTTTACTCAAATGAGTTTATTTTTTAACAGTTGCACGTGTCGACTTGTCTAGAAAACCCATTCATCAGATCGCACATTTATGAATGAATGTAAAATCCTATTGACCAAATTAGGCGTGAAATGTATATCTATTCATTAATTGATTTGATACGACAACAACGTGTAGAGGGTTCTGACGCACATGTTCCAACTCCCCCCGACGCCACATCATTATACATTTATTACTATAAACCAGCAGACAATGGTAATAAAATATTATTTATTGCACATAAACATCGCTGTCGACGTAGAATGCTATCACTTCAAATGAAGTGTTCGATTCAAATAATTTGATGCCGTGCCTTAATAAAAAAAAACCAAATGTTTTTGGTGCTTCTTTAAAAACATAATTCACACACGTTAAATATTTTGTCATTTTATAAATTGTTTATCCACAGACTTCCAAAAAGGAGAAGGTCCTCAATTCGTCGATTTTTTTAATGTATGTTACGTGAAACCTCCGCCAAATGTGGACCGATTTTTAAAATTCTTCTTGTATACGATAGAGCTTATTTCAAGATTGGTCCCATATAAATTTGGTCTCGATCGGATTTGAAGTCGGTCTGTTAAGTTTTTAAACTTGTGATAATTTAGGTATGTGTTTATAATCGATAATATACATAAGGGAGAGTATTTGAAAATAAGAAATTAAAATTGTTAATACTGCATTAGTAATCCTGAAATAAACGGCGTTTTAATAAAAGAAGCGTCGCCAAAAGAGTTTAAGCTGCGTTTATCTAAAAAGACGACACTAAATAGATTGCTCTATTCAATATAATTTAATCGCATTTTCTTCAAGGGTATACTGAAATGCGATCGAACATAATTCGTTGTAGTATTATTGAACTAAATTATTGTTAAAGGAAATTCATCTCATTCATGTATTTCTCAGTTTGTGCGTGTGAGGTTTGTATGCAAATAAAAACCTGATTCATTACTGTGATTAAAAAACATCACATTTGTTACCTATATGAAATTAAATAAATTGCCATAGGACGTCCACTGCTGAACAGGGGCCTCCCCCAAAGATATCCAGATCGACCTGTTGGTCCTATGGCAGATGATGATGATAATGAAGTAAATTGAATTGTGATCATGTAATTTTTAACGTATATATTTTTTTTCCTTATTATAAAGAACTAAGTTCTTAATAAGTAATTACAATTTAGTCTATATCGTATACTAATTAACTTCTTATAACAAGTTCGACATAGATACATTAATCAGGTTTAGTATACTTTATGCCAGAATAAAATAGAAAGAAACTAAACGAATATAATTTAAAAACTAAAGATGCCACTGCCTCGATGGCGTGGTTGTATTTCCCCGATCCCGGGTCGGGAAAAATGATATTGGATTATTCCATATCAGTCCGGAGTCTGATATTTGTGCCCGATATGGCGGAACGGAACTAAGCTCGGCGAAATGTGGATGTTCGCAGGCGCGCCTCTGCCTACCCCTTCGGAGATACAGGCGTGAGGGTGTATGCATGTAAAGATGGACAATACATAACTATGTGTTGGAGATAACATAAATGGATACAAATGGAATCTGATACTTTGAAATAAAGTGGTACTTTAGCCGGAGATTGTATAATTCTGGAAGCCTAAAATAGAAAACTCTGTGCCCTCTTTGTTGCTCCTTTAATTATACACGGTCAACGATCGAAATCACTGAACAGATAAATTCAGAAGTCTATTGAGTTACTCTAAACCGACGAAGAGTAAAAATCAAAAATACGCACCGGTGAACCGACTTCCTACGCATTATTAGCAGTATTTTTATTTTTTGCATGCTTTATATATTTATTTTGAGGAAAGAATAATCGGTAACAGAACAGTTCATTCAGTTATTACCCTAAAAATAATAAGTTTCTACTTAAGGCATATGTGTAACGAATTATGCGAAGGGCTTTTTTCGTCTTACTTGAGACCGATTTTTTATTACATACTTCAATGATTTGTATTAGGTGTATATTGTATGTTTGATTTCAATAAAGATTATTATTATGTATTGCATATTAAAGATATTTTTTTAAATTTCAATGTCCGTTTATTATAAAACATTAACTATAGGATACATCTTCCTGTCTGGCGTCATATACTTTTATTCATCAGCAGCTCAATAATGAGTTTTTTTTTACATAATTCTGATATAAGTCGATCCAGATTATGTTCCAAATTGAAATCGTACCTCTCGTGGCCTTTGAACTAAAATGATTATGCAAATTGACACGTGATGCAAAAATCAATCACATTGACGTTAACTTAGTTTAGATTCGTAGTCATAACAACTGTTACTTAAAAAAATAGACGTCATTTATAGGAAAATGGCGTCAACATCGCAGCTGGCGTCAGCGGATCAAATCAATAACCACATTGAAGTCAACATAAATCTTTAAAATTAAAAATCGCACATCCATTCATATAAATATCAACTAGGTGATTATGTTGTTTGTAAAGCTCTTTTTTATATTCTTAGAGTAATAATATTATGAATGAAGCATTCAAAGTTAATTAATTTTTCTATTAGAATACCCTTTACCAATGTTCAAGAGAGGGGCAAACGTTAAAATAAATGTATTTATTGAATATAATTAGTGTTAGAAACAAAACTGTTCTCATGCGTTCCCACAATATTATTACAAGAAAAAAATACTCGGACTAAGTCGAAATTCTATTTAAAAATTCGAAATCTTTACCGTTTTTTTGACTCAGACTTAGTCGAAGTTCGCTCTATAGAACTCAGCCTAAGTGTGTTTTATTAAAGCATAACAATTACTCTAGGACCATGCCGTGTAAACAATGTAAATTCGCAAATAACGTATCAAAAATGAATGACTGTATTCACTTTTTTTGGTTTTGCCACACACAATCTATATATAATTATATATTTAATTATCAATGTCGTATAATCCAGTCAAATTACTCTTTAATATATTATAGCTTAATACTTTCTAGAATTATAACATCTTTAGGTTAATAAATCCTGGGATTTTATGTTTGAGACGGCACAGTGCACGCTCTCCGTCAGATGTAAGTCATCACCAAACAATCTTGTAGGGCATGGTCTAAGAGACAGTGGTACATCGTCCTTTACTCATCTAAAACCAGATTTATTTTAATGAAATTATATTATTACTTTAAAAAAATGGTATCATGAGAAACATAATTGAATTACAAAATTTGTCGTATAGGCTTGCCTGAAAAAAACCGTTATGAAAAAAAACATTTCGATAGGCAAGCTATTATAGGTGTCTTTGTAAATAAATCATATTTGATGAAAAATATATCTCATTTGGTTATCAGATGAGTGAAGGTCGCTGTACCACGGTCTCCCTTACCAGCATGTTATACTAATTTCCATATCATGCATAATATTAACACATATAATAGTAATACAATTTTGTAATCTAGTTTATTGTTATACACACTAAGATGTGTAATTTACATTATCTTAAAATCCGTCGCGACACTGATAATGGTACCGGAAGGATTTAATTTGTTTTGAGTACATAATTAAGGAATAGTGATTAAAGATAAGATTTTTTAATTTTTTAATCAATTACTTAAATCCGTATTAAGTATTTTATGCATCTTTAAATAAAATGAAACAAAAAAAAACAGTATTATTACAACTTTTGCCATAAGTCTTGTCTATCCCGTATCCGTCATGAAATAAACAGATATTTATCAGCGTCTACCCGTATAAAACAGGTATTCTATTTATCACTTTCGGATCTCTGAATTTTTGTTTATTCAAGAAAAAAATAAAATAATACAGTGCTAAAATGGTTGCGGCAGCTGGCGGCAATGCAATTATGAAAAGCGTTTGGCGGAACAAACTCGAGTAGAATACATCCACGTGTTAATAATAACATAACCACAGGTTTCACAGAATCCAATCAGCAAACTGTCATATTTGTGACTCTACTTTAATTTATATACTAACTTGCGGTTTCTCCCGTGTGGAAGTATTTCCCGTTATAATAATTTGACAAAAGTAGTCTTTAGTATTCTCAGGCCCTTCCATAGCAAGTTATGTTTCTCTGTTTTGCTCCGTTTCAGCTTGACTTACGGGAAAATTAACGCATAAAATACATTTATAATGTTACTCCCTTATTCATAATGAAATCCTGGTCTTATCGAAAGCATAACCCTACTTTTGCCTACTTTAGCTAAAACAGAACTTAAATATGTTTATCGAATAAAATGTTGCTTGTTACAGAAAAAAACATTATTTTTATGTCTGGCAAGCTTTGAAACAAATAGGAAGTCTTGGCTGGAAACAATCAATAAAAAATATATATCAATCTTAGATGGGGTCCTAGACTTTAACAAAATTAATGTCTTTCAGAAAGAACATCAAACATGACACAGCTGATTGGAATTCGCCAATGTTTTCACTATCGAACGTTAGAATATTTTAACGCTATTGAACGATTGTGAATACAAATTATATGAAACGTACTATTGCGGTCTTATTACGCTCTACTAACTCATTATGAATAAGGGGGTCTGTGTATATAAATGACATTTGTAGTGACTCTTTGAATTAATACAACCATTTTATGTAAAATATATACATTTGTTTAAGTTACGTAGTTTGTTAGTGTTTGTCTTTTTTGTAAGAATTACGATTAATGTAACGCTGATCTAATTGTAATCTAAATCTACCGATAATTAAAAAACAAAAACAAAAAACAACTCTGACGCAACGAAGCAATTTATGCCATCGTCTATGTATATTAAATAAAAAGGATATTATTTTCAATTTGGGTTAACAAAGTTAACATAAGATAGTGCGCAATGTCTTAAGCCGCCGTTAATCAAGTACTTGACCGCAAAGTGTCTGATGTTGCTTTGATCAGCGAAGTCAGCAGTTTCAGTAGAACTTCAGTTCATTCACTTTAAATAACCTCCTGCAGATAAATCTGATTGTAAGTTTTTGAATGAAAATAGAAATGGAAAACTTGCAAGGGATTATTTGTATATACATTTATATATATTTTTGCAGTCCAAACGCGTTTTAGTTTTGTCTTTTGTATTTGCTATTTATGTATTTCATTATAATATAGGTAATGGAAATATATTATTTTATCACGATATACAAGATAACATAAGCTCACATCTGGATCCCATGTAGGCGAAAGCACACTAGACAACTAGAACACCCACATTTCGTCGAGCTTATTTCCATCCAGATGCAATAGGGGGCGAGTTTTTCGCCATATCGGGCACAAATTCCATACTATTCCATTCCAACCCACGATAGATATTGAATATTTGAATAGTGAAAGAAGCGAAACATGAAAACCCCAAAAAACAACATTTATACGAAAATAATATGGTTTTGAGTTCAAATTCTGTTGGGTAGTTACGTTTCGATTTGAAACATTATACCCAAGTTGCCTATGGTCGAAAGTTGTGCTCAGCTTTGGTTTAAATTCTATTCCAAGATAAACAGACGGAAATAAGTCCTGCGACTTGTAAATAGCATAAGATTGGAGCATAGATGTAAAACATCTATAATAGCGACATCTCTTCCTTTGAAAATCTATGAAATAATTATAAGTAATCTTCTTTAATTAATTTTAATGACATTATAGAAAGGATTTACATACCTAAGCTGACATCTGTATCCCCGAAGGAGTAGGCAGAAGCGCACTAGCGAACTAAAACACCTAAATTAGTTCCGTCCCATATGTGATATATGTGGTAGTAAAAATTCCAGACTCCGGGCTGATATTAAAAAACCCAATATCCCTTTGCCCGATCCGGGAATCGAATCTGATACCTCGAGAAGGTAATCGCACCGAAATATAACAACGCCACCAAGACAGTCTTCGAGGACCTGTGAAATAATTATAAGTAATCTTCTTTATTTAACTTTGATCATATTACAGAAAGAGCTTTTGTTTTGAGGCATGATCTATATTATACTATATTAATAATTATAAAGTACGTAATAGTTATTGCGGCCCGAGATGGAAAATTTCTGACAATCGTAAATGTATTCGAAGTCGCTGCGCACAGATGACATTTGGTTAATATTTCATACAAATTTCATAGACGCGCATCGAATATATTTACGATGGTCCGAAATTTTCCTGCTCGGGCCGCTGTAATTGTTAGCCCGCAGAAAGCAAATAAATTTAGGTCCAAACATCCGGAATGTTGATTGCAGTGGACGAACACAAATGGACTGAAAATGAAATGTACTCGTATGTCGACACTTTGCTTTTAGTTGTATTGTTGTTTATAAGTTGCGATGATAATTTCAAAATATAGGTAGACTGGATCACTGACTGGGATCACTTAGGTGACGCCTGCTCATTTACCATGAGCAGGCGTCACCTAAGTGATCCCCATCACCCGGAATACCAAAATCACAAGTTTAAAAACTTAACAGACCGACTTCAAAATTTATGCGATCGTGACCAAATTTATATGGGACCACCGTTGAAATAATTTGGCGGAGATATCGGGGACCATACATAAAAAAAATACAGAAGAATTGAGGACCTTCTTCTTTTTTGAAGTCGGAAAACGCAGAGGAAAACCATGCCCTCTCGTGAAAAAGTCCATTTTGAGCACGGTGCGTTACCAACCTTAAAAGAAAGGAATAGGGGTTGGGTAGGGGACTGGGTAATTGGGCCACCAGGAATCTCACTCATCAAACGCGTCGGAACAGTGAGCTGCTAACTTTAAGTCAGTTTTCTGAGATAATTATATTAGACCAGTCGGTTTGGTCTATTCGTGCTGTAGACGTTACTGTTTACAATGTGGTATAAAATATATCTTCAGTTTTATTTGAAAAGTTATTGTAATAGAACGTGTAGACTGTCGCCTATATCGTGAACGGCCCAGCACGACCATATTATTACCACTGTCCACAGAAAATCGTCAGTGGTATTGCTCTTTATGTCCATCGGTAAGTGAGATTTCCATGCCCTAAAACCTTTTTCATGAACGACCGTAACCACTTATGATACAGTTGTCTGTTCTGCTTTCGTAATAAAAAAGGTATACAATAAATATGGTAATGTCATAAGAATAGCATATTTGTGACATAATAATATATTATGTAGGCGACACCTGCGGACATATTTCTCGTAATAAAACATTGATGGTACAATATAACGATATACACATTGCCTTTATTAAGATTTCGTTGAATCACTTGACGGAACACACATCGATCTTCGTTTTCTTTTCCTCAAACCACGTGAAGAAAGAAAAAAACATAAACTCAATAGTAACACCCATACTCCTGACCCTACACTAGTTTTTAACTTTATTGTGGAACTACGAGGGACTACGGTCTTAAACCACCCAGACCCGAAATATCTGTGGTCCTCACAAACATTTGTCTTGCTGCGGGAACCGAACCGACGGCCCCTCATTTCACAGCCGACTACTCGCCCACTGCGCCGCGGAGGCTGTTAAGTTTTTGGTTAAAAAGTTGAAATAAGCAAATGAAAACGAAATGAAGAGAATTGCGCGAACCAATGAACGTGTAAAACGTGACACAGTTAACATACACATGTTTATGCATAAACTGTGTCATGTTTATGTTTATATTAATTTTATTTTTATTATATTTTTATTTATATTAATTAACAATTTATGTTTATATGATAAAGAAGTTCATAAAGCACTTCTTGTTATGAGATTCGTTATAATAATAATATTGTAATATTAGCTCTGTAATATTACTGTCCCACTGCTGGGGACGGGCCTTCTCTACTAATGAGAGGGGTTAGGCTTTAGTCTACCACACTAGCCTAATGCGGGTTGGTAGACTTCACATATCTTCGAAATTCCTGTGAGGAAATTCTTGGGTATGCAGGTTTTCTCACGATGTTTTCCTTCACCGTTATAGTAAGCGATATTTCACGATGGACATACACTTAACGTAGAAAACTCATAGGTCTATGCTCCATTTTTGGGGTTGGTCTCGAAACTCCGACACTTGTCTCGGCAGTCCGTACCATAACCAACTGAGCTATCGCTGCTTTAGAAATACATTTAAATAATTATGATCAAATTTCGACTTCTGGGCAACCACTAGTTCAATTTAAATCCGAGAACAAAACTCATATCGCGATAGCAAACCCACGAAGAATAGCTACTAACATAAAATAAACAGACCATACCACTTTTCTACCATACATGTAGACCAATACCCAGGTATAACCCTATGAGGCGGCTAAATCTAATAAACTCGATCAAAGGCTTGTTACGGTCAATTTTACCTAGTAATGTGATCCGCTCAAAGCATCTAAGAAGACAGTATTGCGTTTCAAATTTATAGGTAAAATATATTTTCAGCATCATCAGTATCCCCAAATACCGAAGTTGAAACGCGATATTTGAGTATAATAAAATATTCGGTTACAAACTTTGGCAACGAAGGGTTTATTGATGTTTAAATTGGAACTTGTTTAACTGCTAAGACTTTGATTTTCCTATTAAGAGGATGATAAAATGCGATAACGTAATCATGTAATTTAATTAGTTTAGTGTCCCTAACGTTTGTCGCCTCCTAGGTCTAGTGGCAGCATACATGGACAGTAGACCGGAAGGTCGTGAGTTCGAATCCCAGGTCCTGACTCGACTGGATTCCTCAGAGGAGGTTGACGTTAGGCAGGCAGCCAGTCATAAAAACTAAGCCAAATCCTCTCTGCAACATGTTTGATGATAAGGGCAGGTAGAAAAAAAAGTATCCCTGACCTAAAATTAATTGAATTTGCAATATTACGTAGTACTATGAATCTTTTTCTTTCCACCTAGCACCTAGTCTTACCCTGGCCTAATGTCAGGGTTCGCTTCCTACTTACACGCTCCGCTGCGCTAGATCCCGAGCATTCTCCTTAGACCTTGATTTTTACCTTTTGATACCTTGAGATCACTATACATACTTACATAAACATATTCCCCTGTCTCCCCAACGGGATAGGCAAAGATGAACTAGCTAACTAAAACTCATATTTCGCGGAACTCATTTCCATTCCAGACTGAGATTACTATTTAGAAAATTAAAAATAGTAATTATAATTTGTGTTTTCTAGCATTGTTTTCTCATATGTTTTATAGTTAATATATTTTCACGAAATTATAAAAATAAGCGAGTTTTAAATGTTCATTCTTTTGATTAACTGTCACATTTACATATCCTTAATTCCAAAACAGAAATGACCAAAAATAATATATATTTCTGATAAATCGTGCAGTATCTTCAAATGTAACCAATAAAATCACTGATTTCAAAATTTATACTTGAATTTTGACTTATAACATGAATTTAATGTGTTAAAACAGCGTTACATGGAAGTTGGAACATAAAATACCAACACGTAAACGCGGGCCCGGTTAGAGATAATTTTTCAAAACAACTTAAAAATGACTATAATGCCAAGTTACTTTTATATTTAACTGAATATTATTTGTACTCACCGGCAGATATTGGCAATCTATGGCATCCCAAGCGAGCGCAACCGCCACCATGCAGAAAAACGTTTTCATGTTTTTATCAACACAAAATTGCACTTCACCGAAAATTAGCCACGAGCCTTAAAGTTCTGAGTTGGGTTCCGAACTTTACTGTGACGTCGACGTTAGGTTACTTGTGAATGGGCGACAGTTCCCTTCCCTTTATAGGGTTGGCGAATGTTACTGCGCACCCCGACTGCGCCTCACAACTCTTTCTTGCAAAACACTATCCAATTATTATTTATTAATTTATTTTGGGATAATTTACAGACAAATACATACAATATCTTCGCAGTTGAACTTTCATTCCATATATAGTTCCAGTAGTTTTGGTTATATGATGCATGATTCCACCAAAAAATATAATTCATAAAAACACTTCCCAACTACGAATTTCTATTTAATGGAATTTATGTTTGTAAAATGTAAAATACGGAATGTAACGTAAAAGGAGCCTACATTTTACTGGAAATGTTGTGTCGTGAAACGCTTATCAATTCAAGTACAAGACTAAAACTTTATCTGTTGAATAAACTATAAGAGAATAACAACGCAAAACCTTATCAGAGTAAACTTGATCCTATACTATATAATAGGTGAATATAATAG
This sequence comes from Clanis bilineata, assembly GCA_036417725.1. Taxonomy (NCBI): domain Eukaryota; kingdom Metazoa; phylum Arthropoda; class Insecta; order Lepidoptera; family Sphingidae; genus Clanis; species Clanis bilineata. The sequence goes on along the minus strand of CM071145.1, from coordinate 7,859,883 downwards.
GTATGTGAGACGACGTAGATTTATAATAACCTCCTTTTTTGAATTGGGTTAAAATTGGTATTCGTAAATTACTATAGCTCGAACAGTTGTGACAGTTTTTCTTTGCGTTTCGTACGGTGAGTGAAAATTCGTAATTTACTTAACGCTAAACTATCACACCAAAACTTTTCAATAGTGTTCATTAAAACAATAGATACTTCTAGATTTATTTTTAATGTGAGATATCTATGTACCTCTATAATTATCGGTACACCACATGTGATTGATAAATAAACACTCGTACTTTGCCGTATTTACTTAACACGACGACGCAAATACGACTATTAAAATATTTAGTTATGTTTTTATACTATACAACCGTTTTAGATAATAAAATCTTCCGTGTAAAATAAAAAAATGTATGTAATCTTTATCTATGTATGATAGGGTTGCTTGGTTTGTAATTTATATAAACCACTATGAAAGTATTTATAAGCGACCATTTTATATGTAAAAAATTAACAGTTTAAATAAAATTAACTTTGTTAAAAATCATCATAAGTAAAATAGACATTTAATTCATTACATGTAATGAATTACATGTATAATGTATATTTTTTCCATTTAACTTGAGGTTTGGACTAACTGTAGGTTAGTAATAGTGGTGCAAGTCGCCCTAAATATCTTATCTACTATATAAAAATAAGTCGGGTTTTCCTTCCTGACGCTATAACTCCAGAACGCACGAACCGATTTCCACGGTTTTGTATTCGTTGGAAAGGTCTCGGGCTCCGTGAGGTTTATAGCAAAGAAAATTCAGGAAAAATTTCAACAGAAAAGCGGGAAAATCTTTTTTCACATACAGCGCCATCTCTGATACATAGCATGTACTACAAACCAATATTTTAAATAGATGGCGCCGGTGCGTGATACATTGACAGACGGGGTGACAGACGGGTGACCGACGTGGTGACAGACGGGGTAACAGACGGAGTGACAGACGGGGTGACAGACGGGTGACAGACGAGGTGACAGGCGGGGTGACCGGCGGAGTGACTGACTGGGTGACAGACGGGGTGACTGACTGGGTTACGGACGTGGTGACAGACGGGTGACAGACGGGGTGACAGGCGGGTCACAGACTGGGTGACAGACGCGGTGACCGACTGGGTGACAGACGGGTGACAGACGGTGTGACAGAGGGTGTGACTGACGGGGTAAGAGACGGGGTGACAGACGGTGTGACAGACGATGTGACTGACGGGGTGAGAGACGGGGGACTGACGGCCGAAGTAGATCATCCCATTACCTCCTTTAGAATTATTGGATTATAGGTGCCTACGACTCACTCTTTCAACCCTCTCTCTCATACGCAGACGAAGTTGCGCGGGTCAGCTAGTATTCTTATAAAATGTGCACTCAATAAAAACTTTAAGAACAAGTATTAAAGTAACATGATCTAACAGCGCACATGACCGCGCATGCATGCTGTAACAGACTAGATCGCTCCAGTTCGATCAAAGTTTGTGATTATATTCTGCAAGTAAAAACAAATTATCGTTCAACATTTTCTTGTGTCGATAAAAAAATCTTTAAAAAAGAAGAACGAAGTATCACGTCTTGTATAATAATCTACATTCCAGGACGTCCTTCTCATTTCTTTGTTAAAGGGAATAGTTATTATATTTGATTATAGAATTTCCTTGTCCCAGTTATTCAATGACATAAACCATCCCGTATTAAATGGGTAGACTGATTCTTGAGACCTTTTCTTTTCTTTGAACGTTAAAGAACTGGAGAAAACTGTTTTATAAGAGCTTAAATATGCCAATAGTGGAGTATTGGCGCATTTGAGCTCTTTTAAAACGGTTTTTTTATTGCAAGCGTGTGATGAGGACTCTAAACACCTTATGAGGAGTGTATATCATAGTCATAGTCAGTATCAACACCAACAGCATTTAGAATAACAAAGCAATAACGCCTACTATATTACCTACATACAGCTCTGATACACAATCTGATATGTGTAGACAGATTTGGTTTGTATACTTTCTATCTTTCTGCCCTTATCCCACTTTAATGCGATCGGCGCAATACACTTTTTCAAGCATGTTGCAGAAAGGATTCGGCTTAGTTTTTGCGACCGACTGCCTGCCTGACGTCAACCCCCTCTGAAGGAACCAGGCCCGGGCAAATTAATAAATAAGAAATTGCGCTTTGCCCGACCTGGCAATCGAATTCAGGACTTCCGGCCCACAGCCCATATATGCCGCCACTAGACTAAGGAGGCGATCATTAACATAATATTTTGTAACTTGATATTTTCTATACTTAAACTTCAGACTTTCCCGGCGGGCTACAAGCGTCTGTTAATATTAGGTTTTCATAATTCTAAGCCATGTATGTACTTTTATCCCTGTATAATTTAGGCATTTTTGATACATCACGCAACATAATACTTACACAATATTTATTACACTGTAACTGTGTTAACCTTGAGTTAAATATAATTATATTAACTCATCAAACAGTAGAACTCTTTAGGGATTATAAATATGACTTACTGTATACAACTACACGTAGTTTTTGGCCACGGCTCATAGCAGTATCCTATGTCCCTTTCTGACTCATAAACTATTTCTATGCAAGAAATAATTTTGCTTCGCAATATCTATCAGGGAATAGGGAATCATGGGTACGTTACGAACCTTAAAGGATCGCATCTATGATTATTTTAGTCATGAGTGTCTATGGGCGGTGGAGACCACTTACCACCAGATGACTCACTTGGTTGTTTACTAATATCTGCCATTAAAAATATATTTATTTGTTCCATAGAGAAAGAAGGATGAACCAACAAACGTAATATCGCATTTGTTTTAATTAATTATAGCGAGCAAACGATAGCTCAGTTGGGGATGGTACGGATTGCCGAGACTAGTGCCCGAGGTTCGAGACTAAACCCAAAACAAGAGCATACACATCTGACTTTAATGTTAAGTGTGTTTTCATTGTGAATTATCGCTTGTTATAACGGTGAAGGAAACATCGTGAGAAAACCGGCATACCCGAGAATTTCTCCACAAGAATTTCGAAGGTATGTGAAGTTTACCAACCCGCATTAAGCCATCGTGGTAGACTCTCATTGGTAGAGGAGGCCCGTGCTCAGCATTGGGACAGTAGTAATATTACAGGGCTAATATTTATTAATAATTAATTTTGTCGTCATCGTCGTCATAGAGTTAAACTAGTAAGAAACTACTTTGGTTATAGAGACTGTATTCAATGTCTACAAATGTCTACAAAATGTCTAGTTATTATTGTTTGTTGTATAGTTCCGTTTCTTTGATATCGAAACAGTTTTCGAAATACATTTTCTTCTGCTACGCGAGTTAGTTCTCATTAAAATTCCTAGTGATATTAAAGTTCCTACGTAAGTTTGTTCCCAAGATTATTTTTCAATCATAGAGCAAACTCGTCTCAAAGAGGCTTCATAAATTTTAAATGCACATAGTTTGGGACTCAGCGTTATGCTGAAACAGTAAAGGTAAAATATTTTGTATAAGTTGAGGGCCTATTTTTCAATAAGCAGATAACGTTTATCTGAAGGACAATATTGAAATTAACAGAATATGTTGCTGACATCAACACCTTTTATCAAAATGATTAAATAACCAAAACCTAAATAAATTATTTTCCTGATAAAAATGTAGCTATTAAAAATAGCTTTAAATAAAGTAAAGTGTCAGATTTTATGGTAATACACCACACGTGTATGATTTGAAATGTCTTTACTTTATTTGTTAATGTCACAATTTTCGTCCAACGAACTCACAGAGGCTTCCTCAACAAAGTTTACATCTCTTTCACAAACTGAGTTAAAAATAAAACGTCGGGTCCCTTTCTTTATTCCAAGTTTAAAAACGTGACAAAATAGCACGTTTGCCAAAATTTTATATGTTCCTAACTTGTCTCAATAAAACAATCAAATCAAAATAAAACGTCGGGTTCCTTTCGTTTTCCCAAGTTTAAAAACGTGACAAAATAGCACGTTTGCCAAAATTTTGTATTTTCCTAACTTCTGTCAATAGCGGTTTCACTTCTAACATACATGAGTAAAATTCAAGCGTTTTTGCATCAGCATATTATAGAATGTAGGACGGAGGACCACATGAAGGTACACGTCATGTATTTTATAGCGTCAGTTACATGCAAAAATATATTTACGAGCGTCACCTTAATGTGAAAATGGGTTTTCCATTAGATGTTATATCAATAAAACTTCGGTACGATCGAGTTAACAGTGAGTAAATGTAACTAACAGTAGCTCGACCATGAGTTTTTTTGACAATTCACGCTAACGACCGCGTAAAACAATATGTATGAAAAACGTCAGTTTCCGTCGTAACCGCTAGAGGCGTCCGGGTGTTTATCATACAAATATTTTACATAGTCACTAGCGTGAAATGCCTAAAATACTTATGGTTGCGCTTCAGTTTATGTATAATAAGGTAGTAAAAGCATCTAGGCCATCATTATACCTTTGTTTTAATACAAAGAGCAAAAAATAAGTTATAAAATGGTTGTGTACTTGACGGTATTTTGTATGTATATTCCCAAGAGCCAAGGGCAATATTAGGGCTGTGAAATAAACTTCATTCTGCCCTTTTACTTTATTAGACAATAAAAAATAAATGAATACATGAACAACAAGGGAAAATGATTCGATGAGTATACAAATATTTTTAATACGGCGTTAAATATGCTGTAAAAGATGTTTTAAGTTACGACTCTTTTTAATGAATCATCAAATTGTTTGGTCATTTGTGTAGGTAGTGAAATTTGTATTCTAGATTCTAGATATTTAGTAACCGATAATCATTTGACCTGAATTTATTGCTGTTAATGTAATAAGTTTCTAAAATTAGGAATTAGCTCATTGAAAACGCATAATTGCAATGGTATCGTAATTCCAAAATGTAATACAATGAAATGGCTAATAAGGTCAAGTGACAGATACTTTATTATTTCTTTCAACTCTCTTTCTTTCATTAATCTTTCTTTCAACCTGCCCTTAACCCACCTTAATGTGGGATCAAGCAACACATTTTTTCAACCATGTTGTAGAAAGGATTCGGTTTAGTTTTACAACCGGCTGTCTGCCTGCCTCCCCTCTGGATCTTAACAAAAGTTATTTTAGGACACAACGCTGTGCTAGAACCAAAAAGTTACGTATAAATAAAAAAAATCAACGCATTTAAAACTAATCTCGGCGAAATGTGGGTGTACTAGTTCGCTAATGCACCTCTGCCTTCCTCTTCGGGGATACAGGCGAGAGCTTATATTATGTTTTTAAAACTTTATCTTTGTCAGAATTTCTACAACCACATTTTCAAATTCCTGTTTGCATATTCACACCGAAAATGTCCGTTTTGTACATTTCACAAAGCATACCATTTCACTCGTAAACAGTGTACATTACAAGTAAACAAAAATTCGGTTCAGATTTTTTTATGGCGCTTCATGTAAATATTTATTACTCCTACACAAATTATTACACGATCATATTATTATACTATCTAATATTATAAACGTGAACATTTGTGAGGATATTGTGTGTATGTTTGTTAATTTTCACGAAGAAACTACTGGATGGATTTTGACGAAACTTTACTATGGCTCCTTCGCCACTGCACTAATTATTATATTTAATGGTATGGTAGTATAGAATTTCATGATCTAGTGGCAGCATATATGGGCCCGGACCCAGGACGTGCTGGGTTCGATTCTCAGGTCGGGCAAAACGAATTTTCTAATTTCAAAGAGGTTGACGTCAGGCAGGCAGCTGGTCGTTAAAGCTAAGCCAAATCCTTTCTGCAACATGCTTGAAAAAGTATGTTGAGCCGAGCCATTAAAATTGGATAAGGACAGGTAGAAAGAAAAAAGTATAAGATATGGGTGCATTCATATTGAAGAAGTTAACGCGCGCTGCCTTCTCTAACAAGGAAATAGCTTTTGATTACATCGATTGCCAATTTGTGAAAGATGTGGAACGTACGCGTACAGATGTAGCATTCTCGTTTGATTATTTCCACTAGCGGAATTAAAAAATACTCACATGTGTAGTCTAGCATATGTATGTATGCATAAAACACCTTTCTTAATTTTTTATTATAAAATATCAAGAGTAACAACATTAAACACTTTCCTTCCCACTTGCCTTTATACAACTCAGTCAGGTCAGGTAACGCGCTTTTTTAAACATGTTGTAGAAAGTATTTGGCTTAGTTTTTACGATAGCTAAAAATCACAAGCATTTAGTAGTATACTACATTGTACTTTTATGAAGAAAATTCTATCTTCGAAAGTAAGAGCTATATTTTTTTATATTAATACACGTAAGCTCACGTCTGTATCCCCGAAGGAGTAGGCACAGGCACACTAGCGAACTAGAACACCCACATTTTGCCGCGCTTAGTTCCATCCCAGATGTGATAGGGGCGAGCCTAGCGCCATATCGGGCACAAATTCCAGACTCCGGGCTGACACTGAAAATCCAATAGCACTTTGCTCAACCCGGGGATCGAACCGGGGACCTCAGGACGATAGACACCACCGAGTCGGCAGAGTATTTTTAAAAAATTAATATTGACATTTTGTTTCTTATTCGACTTGCTTTGCAAATTGGAATACAAGTAAGAGACGTAATATATTTGCTAAAATGCATAGAAAATATTCATAAGGTTTCAATAATAATGTATCAGAATTAACTGTTTTATTGATCACTAAAGATAATTTACTAAACACCACTTATATGTTACACCCATAATTTAAACCTTATCTATTTATAATTTACATACACAACATGTCTATTTGGATATAGCACTTGAGCAAAATATGAATAAATACTAGTAACTACGTGATACAATGCTCTAAATAAATTAATAAATACATCAAGCTGGAACCACAGAAGTGGGATTCTGAAATGTCATTCTATTAAAGGGAAGATCTAAAGTGTAATCAGCTTGTACTTCGCCAGGACGTGTAGTCAGATCTAGCGGGGTTGGTGCATCAACAGCAGTAAATATAGCTGTCTGAGTGTTCTGTTCTCCTGGATAAATAGGATAAAGTCTGGGCTCCGATTTCTGTTTAACAGCTTTAGGTATTTCTGGCTTCCATGTCACTGTTTCTGGTTTGCGTTTCATTTCTCTACTTTCTTTTTTTGTTTGCGCTATGTGTATTCTATCGGTTTTTATTGTTGTGTCCGTATCGGTCCATGGGTTGTGTACTGACAGTGACGGTGGAGGCGTGGCTGCCATCACTCCGGGTGGTGGCCAATCGTCATGGCTTCGCTTCTCGTAATGATCGTACGGAGGATACGTGTGGTAGAAGCCGTAACTCAGCGGACTTGCACCGACCTGGAACAGAACATCTGTTAACGGTTTATCTTCATGGTAATTAGTATCTGTGCTTTTATAGCCTATGTGTGTTTTTGAAGTAATTAATATAAGTAATATACTGATTTCTTAAGTTTACGCGAATGTTATACATTGAAATAAAACTATTTTTACGGATTCTATCACGATTTGTTTTAATTTTTATGCCCGACGTTTCGAAGGCTTTTAGTCTTTGTGGCCACGGGTTGAACTGAGATGTCATTTGTCCAAGAATGTTAGTGTGACAACATCTACCTTCAATCCTTCGAAACGTCGGCCAAAAAATTAGAACAAATCGTGATAGAATCCGTAAAAGTAGTTAAATTTCAATAAGTAATATAATTAATTACTAAATAATTAAAGAATAAATTGCAATTTCGTTATGTCACCATGGATAGACAGAAGTAGGAAACGATTAATGTGAATTCATACCTTCCCCCTATCATGATACCCATGATACCCATCATTATTATTGTCTACCTAAAAAAGAATGTTAATATTTCAGTATCTACTCAGTTAGTTGATTAATATAACCAAGTCTTTGTAAGCTGCTGTTTGTTAATAAGTTAATGCATATCAATTTAGATAATTTGTGTTAATATACTCTAAAAAGATTCGTTTATATTTTACGTAAACTTATTAGCCGTATTATCCAAGAATTGTGTGAATTTTAGTTAAGAATTCTGTTTAAGACTTTCTGTTTTACCACAGTTTTACTCTATAATATGCTAATAGCTTTCAATTTCATAAAAAATACATATTCGGAGATAAAACTCAAACAATATTAATGATGTAGATGTTTACCTTTTTAAGCCCCTGTATAGAAGCAAGAATTAGTGCCATTTTGGCAAGCAGAAGTGCCTTTCCGCCGAGAACAGCAAGGAACTGGAATCCCATCGGCACCATCACCATGCCGATGGAAACGATGCCGAACATCATCATAGTCATCATTTGATGGCGCCGTCTACCGCGATATTCCACTGTAAAGAAGATTTTTAGTAATAAGCTGTATTGTATTTAGTCACTCCCTTGGTCTTGTGGAGCCGCCTCCTTGGTCTAGTGGCACCATATGGGCTGTGGACCGGTAGGTTCTGGGTTCGATTACCAGGTTGGGTAAGGCGAATTTTCTAATTTAATTTGCCCGGACTGGATCGACCAGATGGGGGTTGGTGTCAGGCAGGAAGCCGGTCATAAAAACTAAGCCAAATTCTTGTTAAAGTGTTTAGCGCCACCCCACATTAAGATGAGAAAAAATCCGTATTGTATTGAATGGAACAAATCATCATTTTTTCCTTAACATTTTTCCACCACCTGTCTTTCTTAGTCCTGGTAAGCCATGTCAGAAATACCATAATAAGGAGGTGACGTTATCTATATATAATAAAACTACTATAATAACATAATTTCATATTCTTTAAAATAAATAAATACCTTTTTCTATAGATTTTCCGTCATCGAAATCAAACTTGATAACATGGGTCCGAAGAACTTTAGCCATTCGCTGCAGAGCCAGCGTACGCCAGTCACCTTCCTCCAACTCCGAGTCGGTCCAACTTTGAAACAAGTAAAGAAACTTTTAAGATTCAGGCGTGCATTATAAATTAAAGTGTAGTTTAAATAAATATAAAATTAACTAAAACCTAGAAGATTTTTATTATCCATAGATACATTTTCAATTAGTCGCATATACTCCATCATGAGATTTTACCGACTTCAAAATATTTGTATATAATAACATATTTTAAGCAACATTCATGCATACTATATTTATGTCACTAAATGCAAATATATCGCATTTTTCATTAAATTTTTCCGAATTGAGAATCCATATAAAATTGACTATCATAATTTTCGACGAATTGGACATACACTGAAATTGATAAACTACGTTAAAGACTGAATGAGGCGAAAGAGGTATGTAAGGATCGTAGCAAGTGGAAATCCGTTGTCTCTCCCTATGGGAAAAAGGCGTGAGTCTATGTATGTATGTACGTTGAAGGCTCGTAATGGATGTATGTACAACATTGATTATTTTTATGGTTTGTATTAAAATAGTTTTCGCAGTAGGCCATCAATGTTGAGTGTTTTTTGCGTAGGCCGCCCGCTGTTTTTAGGGTCGTTCGCTGCATCAATATTTTCGCCACTTCGGTGAAACTGGAGCGTGTGTTGCGCAATTTTTTACACGACATCCACTCTACGTGCGACGTTGACGAATTGTTTCGAGGTCACTAACCTGACGGGTGGATTTTTTATTTCGACACTGTGACTGTAGACACGAGCTACAATAATATAGCTTTCCATATACCATTATAGCTTAATTTATTCAAATAGTGGTAATTAATGGAGAAATCACTTTTACTATGGCAAAAAATACCATTTAATGGAGTCATTTTGAAGTAGATTTCATTGATATTCGATCAGTACTCTTTATTTTAAAATATCGGACTTTTCACGTAAAGCGTGCAACGGAAAATAAAATAAGGACCTCACTTGTTTTCGTTGCCCGCTTCACGTGAAATGTCCCATATGTTTATCAAATTTTTAAATATAAAAAAATACATTTAAAAATATAGGATTATTCTCCTCCGATAGTGAGGCTCGGGAGTCGGGACCCAAGCCACCGGCGGTTAGGACCCAAGAGTGAGGAACCTCCTCGCAATGCGTGTCGTGTCTAACAACACTGCCTTCTACATTTGGCTTTTGACCCAAGCGCCAAACGATTTTATGAGTGGTAGAGCCACGCTGTAGACAATTACGTCTACAGCACGAATGGGTTGTAGTACTCGACTAGTTTGATACTGTCTCACAGAAAACCGACGTAACGTGACAGCTCGTTGTCGCGTTTCGTTCGGTGAGTGGGATTTCCGGTAGCCTAATTCCCCCTCTCTTTCCTAATCTCTTCCCCCCCCCTTCCATTCCACCCTTTTAGGTTGGCAACGCACCCATGATTCTTTTTGAGTCTCGGATGTCTATGGGCGGTAGAAATCACTTACCAGGTGACCCATCTGCTCGTTTGCCAGTCTCTGTTAGAAAAAAAATACTGAAAGCCCCTGAAGGTTTATTCTATTTATGAATAACATAAATTCAGACCTAATTTCCAATGTGTAGACATACATAGGTGCAAGTAGGGCAACCAAGTTTTACAAACATTATTTGTGTCTTGTGTCGTAATAGGTGGCGAGCTTATCGCTTCTCTTCACATCATATCAACCCGAGCCTCGGGTCAGGTAATGTGATATTGGGTTTTTCTACACAGTAGCAGCTCGAAATTTATGCCCAATATAGCTCGGCGCTGTCACTTTGCGGGACAGAAAATTTGGCAAAAATTGTATGGACTAGTTGCGCGTCTCACAGATAATATACGTAGTACATATGGGTCATGTATATTATGTCAATAAAATAATAACATTAGTCCTGTAATATTACTTTCCCACTGCTGGGCACGCGGCTCCTCTACTAATGAGAGGGGTTAGGCCTTAGTCTACCACGCTGGCCTAATGGGGGTTGGTAGAGTTCACATACCTTTGAATTTCTTGGGGAGAAATTCTTGGGTATGCAGGTTTCCTCACGATGTTTTCCTTCACCGTTATAGCAAGCGATAATTCACAATAAAAAGTCAGAGGTGTATGCTCCATTTTCGGGGCCGTCTCGAACCTCCGACACACTTCTCGGCAGTCTGTACCATTCCCAACTGAGCTATCGCTGCTTTATGCTAATATATACATATACGTATTTCTTTCTTGTCGACATACACTACTTACACATTTTCAAGCATGTTTCAAATAATGAAAAATCTTACCTAGTATAGTTTTCTGGCATTATATTACCCGAGCGGTCGACGAGCTCGAATCGAACTAAATTGACTCCTTCCCCTATAGGGACTACGTCAGGGCTCAGTGTTTTATCGAGCGCCCGTAAAGTTTTCCGTTTCATACATCTCACGAACTTGGGGAAATATTCCTTATGGTCGATGACATCTTTTACGTCCATCAACTGCAAACACATAACAAGGTTTATATAATAAAACTTAAATATAGACTTCAAAAAGTCATAAGTAGTCTCTTTTTGGAGTCAGTGCTTCTTGTTTTGGTCTTGATTGGGCCTGGCAACGAATCCAATTATTTTTACTTTTTAAATTCGGTTTTAAAGTTTATGTGGGACCAATTTTAAACAAGTCTCTATCAAACAAAATAATCATCCAAATCTCTCTACGTGTCTCACAGTTATCAGGGAACATAAAAATACCTCCACTTTTTTTAAGTCGGTTATAAAGTTATTTGTGAGAGACAAATCGACATTGTATTTGTGGGACCCTCGTTCAGAAAGGTTACACAAAACACATCAGAGATTTCCCCTTCTATTTGTTCTTTATACGCTTCACTGACAGAACCATTTAAGACGAAACTTTCCGTGCTACGCTTAAAGCTCTGGCTATAAGGTTACATTATGGAAAAGCGTTATTTCAGAATTTTAAACTATAAATAAAAGTTGTGTGAATTTTGTATATTAAATAAGAAGAGTTAAAAGTGCAGTTACTCTTTTCTAAGTAAATAATTTGATGCATATAAAAAAAAGGATACAGCGGCCTGAGCAAGAAAATTTCTGGCAACCGTAAATGTATTCGAACTCGATGCGCGTCTATGAAATTTGTATGAAATATTAACCAATCGTCATCAGTGCGCAGCGAACTCGAATACATTTACATTAGTTTTTCGTGCTCGGGCTACTGAATTCTAGCTATATGTATATGATCTTACTATGGTTATAGCTTATGCTTATGGCTATGATTTCTAAAAAAAATTCACAATGATTCCGCGAAATCACATATTTTATCGAATAGAAGATAATTGTGAATGTTATATATTATTTTATGCTGTTGAATAATTCCGGAATTATATTGAAAGGACTTTGTTGAAAATTCCATATTTTTTTCGAACATATTTTTATCTTTTACTCCTATAAATCAGAAAGATATTATAGATAATAGAGCCATAACGGCGAAGATCCTGAGCTGCAGACCAGTGTATATATTCATAGATCTTTTCCTAAGCATATGTGTATTATGCCACCAAAGAAGCTACGAGCAAAACTGTCTTCTTGTTCTTACTGAGCAAAAAATGCTTGTAAAACTATAATTGCCCAATATAAAACATCTTTCTATTTACATACACCTTTGAGTTATTTGGTAATATTATATCATATGTTAATATACAATTTTATTAACGTACCTATGAGTTTTATATCAAAATATCTCACAAATCTCAGATTTTCCCAGAATAAGAATCTGATAAATTGAAGTAAAAGACGAGTCGCGACAAAATTGTATTTCCATAATAATCGTTTATACCTCCACACGAGCGTTGATTTCTTTCTACGGTAGTTTAATAAGAAATTCTATCACGTATACAAATTGTATGACACTCAGTTTATTTACTGAAACCTTCTTACGATTTTTGCGTCTTTATTTTACACTACATTTTACTCTAAAATAATAAATACATTATATTTACATACATATATTGACACACGTTTGTATCCCTTAAGCAGGCAGGGTGAATGGGAGAGCTCATTTTCGTCCCAGACCTGATAGGGTGCGAGTCAATTGCCACATTAGGCACAATTTCCAGACACCGGGCGGACTGAATAGAAACATCCAATAACACTTTGCCCGACCTGGGGATCCAATTCAAGTCCTCAGTTCCTCCGGTAGTCGGACCGCAATACAACTAACCCACCAAGGCAGTTATAAAAATGCTCGTATAAACTTATTTGTTTTATAATTTAATACCCGTGGAAGTCAGCCCTCAGGAATATAAACATTTTCTGTGTTCTACGTGACGATTAAGACTACACAGGTGTACATCATAAGGCAAACCTTACTCTCATGAATTCTCCATATGAAATTTAAAGACTTTAGACGTCTTCTAAGTACCAACCCTTATCAGGACAGTATAGTAGACTAACATAGTACTTTTAGGGCGACTTGCAGCGCTATTACCTATTGACGAAGAGTTAAACCTAAGCTCGATTTATTCTACAACTCACTCCTATCTTTAAATCAAGATTTGAGAGAAATAAAGATTTATCGCGGAGCTTCAAGTGGCGCTTAGTATAGGAGGCTAATTTAACTTTACAGAAAACATTGTATAAAATATATATCATGACAATATCGACCGCTAGATCTACCATCCAATTACTAATCAATAAAGTTATGTAACTTGAAACTGGTTATACAATAGGTACGTTAACACTCGATATTGGAAACTAGCTATATTATTTAATAATACTTGCAATCGTATAAAAGATTAATATTAAATATTGTTTTATTCAATCAATTATACGCGTCAAACTAAACATTACAAACGACATATTTTAAAATACATATGTTTCGCTTTATATTCGTGCACAGCTGAATTATCTTGATAGTAATTTATTCATAAATTCAAATATAATGTGGTCGTTTTTTCTTCAAACTTTTATCAATTCGGAGAAGGTCTTCCATTAATTTAAAATACTATTAATGATTTATCACATTTATCATCGGTCACTATGACTTTTACAATGTTATTGATGCCTTTATAATTATAACCCATCTACAAAGTGTTAGTGTTAGTATTTTTTAATCAAAACATCCAAAAGCACATAGTTCTAACCGTACATTAAGTTCAACCTGTAACGAGGATATCCAGAAACTACGAGAGACTAGCCCTCATTCGCACAAGAGCTTTTTCAACGCGCGTTAAAGAAGCGTCCCAACATGATGATATGATTGTTTGAAAGCATTCTTGCCTTTTAGGGTTCCAAAACCAAATGGCGAAAATGGAACCCTTATAGTTTCGTCATGTCCGTCTGTCAGTCCGCGGTTTAGCTCAGAAACTATCAATATCAGAAAGCTGTAATTTAGCATGGGTATACATATCAATCACGCCAACTTAACGGTAAAAGAAAATCTTGGAAAATAATTTTCTGTAGGTATATCCGATCCGCTACACGTAAAGTGGGAGATGATTTTTTTTCTCGATTTTCCTATATTGTGAGGTATGGTTGGACAGCTCGTTTAAACATTGGGGTTTAGCTAAAACCATTTTTCGATTCTTTTACAAAATATTAAGCTTTAAAGTGCAATTTTTTATTAAAGTCAAGTGTCCGCACCCTCTACCACCTAAACGATCGGTTAAAAAATATGAACAAAATTATGATAGTCCCACATATAACAAATTTAAAAGGAAAACTATTACGGCTAACCAGTCGACCAACGTAAAAAGCAAAATTTCGTACAAAATCTGTTGAATACTAAGGTACATATATGAAGTTGTTAGTTATGTAAATATAAAGTTATGACCAATGTACCCATCAGTATGACCATTAAAATAATATTTTAGTAACATTTAAGCCGGCTATGCAATACTGTATTGTGCATCATCAGATATGCAGCATGCACTTAACTGATTTATTTCTAATAAGGTATATTCTGCATACCGCCAAAAAAACGCCTCATTTTATAAGCGCGTCCGCATGTGCAAAACTACACTAGAACTCATTTGTTCCATTACAACTCTTTTTTAACGCGCGTTGAAAAAGTTCTCGTGAATGAAATTGAAAAAAATTAAATGAGAGCTTGCGGTCCCAAAACACCCAAATTCGAAACAAATGTCCGTAGATGGAAATTGGCATTAGCATGTTCGATTAATTTCGATCGAATATTTCCTCAAAATATCGATGATAATAATTGACATGAGTTAATACTTATAGCATGATCATAATTTGTGCACAGTGAGCGAAGCGTCCATCCAATGTTGGCTAAGCCGATTACTAGATCCTGAGCGGCTATTGAAGAGATTATACGAGATATCAACATGAGCAGAACAGACACTGTGTTGAACGTCCTTAAATAGACTTTAATGGATCGGATAGATAGATATTACGTCTTTGTGTACTCAATTATGTACGTCGACTCAGATTTTAGGCAGGGAGATTGGATGAATAACGATTTTTCTTATCTCGATTAAAGAAAAATGTAAGAGAATATTAATTTAGAATGGGAGCTGTCACGACAGCTAATATTAAGGAATTCTTAATTAATTTAATTAAACGTATATACGTTAATGGAGGGGATTAATTTGAAGATTATTTTATAAGCTTGTCCATCAATCCCGCAATATCAAATCTGATCACAGTAGGGAAGTAATTTATGAAGAATTAAATGTGGAAATCAATAACGTTGTAAATGTTTACCTTCTTTGAACAATCTCGCCATATAATACGGACGATGTCAGCACCTTCTAACCACAAATCGGCGAGAAATCTGCTCAGATACGTATCTGTATCATCATTTTGCACTCCATGGCAACTGTTAATTAGAGCTATAGCAAACAGCAATACCACAACAAGCTTCCCCGCTCGAGAACGCATTATCACGCTGATTAACTATTCTAGCTGTCGCCCGTTACATGTCTCGCAGAATGGGGAAAATATTAACTGAAAATGTTAAGATAAATGCTGCATTGAATGTGGATTATTATTGCATATTTTGTAGCTTATAAATATACGTGAAATAAAATTAAAATATACGTGATTTTGAAGATAAAAATATATGATCAAAAACTACTCTACCGAATACAAAAAGGATTTTGACAATCGGTCCACATTTGGCGGAAATATCGCGTGATATACATTAAAAAAAATACAGACAAATTGTGGACCATCTGCTTTTTGGAGGTCGAAAACATGCATAAGATCAAGCCTATGTCTCCTAAGACACAGGTAGAGGTTATCTTAAAAAATACAGCAGACTCATCTGATAGGGGGCGAGGCAATCGCCACATTTTACACAAATTTCAAACCATGTGACATTTTTAAATGAATAATAAACTGATCACTGGTCCGGGATTTGAACCCAAGACCTTAACTTTTCTCACCCTATGTAGATTAACTAGATCAATGAGGCCGTATATAAAACTATAGAAAAATATTCAAAATATTGAAAAGTAATAATAATATCCAAAAAGTAATATGAAATAGAAAAACAATAAACTAAAACTAATATATACCGAAATCTGGAATAGATATTTCAAAATCACCAATTCAAATCGTCACAGTCACGTTAGTCTACTGGCAAGGTCACACACAGAATGGAAATTTTCTTTGACCCCTTTACATTATATGCCCCTTGCTTGGTGGAAAGCGAACGATTTTCCACGTGATCACCGACCAAATCATGTTAATGAACATACGCACATAGGCATTTGCGCGGCACCATGACGGTGTGTGCTTGACCACCCTAATTTTAGTTATACTTTCTTTATAAAGTACGAGTAAAAACAATGTCAGCGTTTCTAGTGCCTATATAAATAACAATGAATTATCTTATACTAGCACGGTAAAGAAATTCCATTGTATTTTATGGTAAATACAGTGGAATCAAAAAAAATATTTTTTTGATTCCACTGTATTTGGATGGACATTAGTCCATCGTTGTTCCTAGACGATCGTTAGAATTCTGCAGGTCTGGCCTCTATTACAAGTTAATACTTCTCCATAAATAATAAATAATATTAGCCCTGTAATATTACTGTCCCACTGCTGGGCACGGGCCTCCTCTACTAATGAGAGGGGTTAGGCCTTAGTCTATCACGCTGGCCTAATGCGGGTTGGCAGACTTCACATACCTTCGAAATTCCTGTGAAGAAAATCTCGGGTATGCAGGTTTCCTCACGATGTTTTCCTTCACCGTTATAGCAAGCGATATTTCACAATGAAAATACACTTAACATAGCAAAGTCAGAGGTGTATGCTCCATTTTTGGGGTTGGTTTCGAACCTTCGACACTTGTCTCGGCAGTCCATACCATTCCCAACTGAGCTATCGCTGCTTTTTACTTCTTCTTCTTTTACTTCTCGATAACAATGATAGATAATTATCGTTAAGTCGCCATACACTTTTTAGTAAATTGTTCCCTAAAAGGCGCTGCTAACCAAATGACATTTGGTAAATAGTATAGGCTATGGATATTTAACGAAAACTATCATCTTTATCGAGAAGTATAAAGTCGCACTTCGATTACCTGATAGTAAACTGACGAGATACATGCGGAGGTGTGAGACCATCCCCAAAAAGAGCATAAACCTCTGACATTTATATGTTTTCATTTCATCCTGTAACAGACTGCGCTCAAGGAAAGATATACTGGTATAATTCAAATTACACAATATGTAAAATATGAACACTGGATATACCGAATCATCATTACTCCGGGCAGTCGGATAAAAGCGATTTAATATTAACCACTCGTCTTTCGGCTTAAATGAAACTGACCGAAGACTCCTTTGTTATGTAAATCGCTTTCGTCGAGTGATACAGAATATGCGATCTTTTTCGCTTTGGTCTAAAAAATCCTTTGATGTTCACTGTTGTATCGTTCACGTCGCTTTAGCTGTCGTTCATGTCCATTATGAAGCTTTGTGTAATTAGCGGACTGTTTGTACGTATTATTAAAATGTATTTTTCGCAAGATAAATCGCTTAGTATAAAATATGCATCGTCACTCGTCAGGTCTTTATGGTCGGATAAAATTAAGAAAACACTCATTGTATCCATATTCCTAAAGGTTCGGATTTTTTTACATTATTTATGTAGCCACGCTGTAGAGGTAGACAGTAACGTCTACAAGCACGAACGGGCCGGTTCGACCGGTTTGATAACACTGTCTCACAGAAAACCGACGTAAAGAAGCAGCTTGCTGTCGCGTTTCGTTCGGTGAGTGAGATTTCCGGTTGCCCATTTCCCCAATCCCTTTTCCCTCCCCTTCCATTCCCTGCTTTTGTGTTGGTAACGCACCCATGACTCCTTTTGTCTATTGGGTGTCTATGGGCGGTGGAAATTACTTACCATCAGGTGACCCATCTGCCCATTTGTCAGTCTCAAAAAAGTTATATAATAGAGCATATTTATTTGTACCTATTTATTTCGATGGTTTGGCAAAAGTAAGCCGGTAGGAATTGTGTTCTATGGATCCTTCACCACGAAAACACAGTACGCTATCCTATAGCTTAGATTAGATCTATTCACATTGCTAACAGGCTCCGTGGCGCAGCGGGCGAGTAGCCGGCTGTGAAACGTGAGGTCGCGGGTTCGATCCCCGCACCGAGACAAATGTCTGTGTGGCCCACAGATATTTGTTTCAGGTGTGGGTGCTGTGAGACCGAAAGTCTCTCGTTGTTCCTGATACCCACGACACAAGATTCGATCTTAGTGTGGGGTCAGGACTATGTATGTGTGTGACTGTTGGGTGTATTATTATTTATTTCATTTATTTACAACAATGAACGCATCTACAACACTTCTACTACTGTGGGTCTGAGGGTGTTCGTTCATGGGCCACGATTACTGTTTAATGATTTCCGTATGGTCGTAGGTTAGAGGTCTAGTTATGACCACCAACATAAAACATGTTTTATGACAATAAATCGAACATATTAAAGTTTGATAACACATTGACGTCAAACCGCTTTAGTGGCAAACGTTTCACAAATAAATAACAATTAAAAAAATTCACCTCGTAGGTAAATTTCATCTCGTATAGGTATTACGCTACTCTAACGCCCTGCTTCTGTTGGTCCGTCGATTGTACTACAAACTGTACTATTTGTACTTAGCGGAACAAAAATAAATCTGAGGTCATCTTTAAGGACTGAAGTTTGCACGATTCACCACTAGACACACGAGAGACTCCAGGACAAAGATCAATTAACTAATGGATCGAACGTGTCTAGAATAGCCTATTACTAATTTATTTGTTTTGAGCGACCGCGCCTCGTGAGCACACATCGGCAGAACTACTAGCCAAGTTACATTTGTCTAGACTTTAATGTGGCTTTAAGTTCGTTAACACAAGAAGAATGTCTGGAAAGATAGTACTTATTAATTCGTCATAATCGTAGAATAATAACATAACATAAGCCACGCCTGTATCCCCGAAGGGGTAGACAGAGGCGCACTAGTCAACTAGTACACCCACATTTGGCCGAACTTAGTTCCGTCCCAGGTGTGATAGGGGGCGAGCCTATCGCCATATCGGGCACAAATTCCCGAAATCGGGAAAAAATTTCGTAGAATAATGTCGTTCAAAATAATAAGTTCTTGAATCTAGAACATTAGGGCACTTTTGAACTTGATTTCGGTGAAATTTTAAGTCACAAAATGAAAACGAATCGTAGTCGAAATCGAATCGAGTGTCAAAAGTCAGGGGACTGGTAACGCCTTAGTCCAAAAGTGACGATGAGAATCGAGTGTAAAACGTTTATTTATTTATTTATTTAAATTAGCACTAGGCTAATTATTATTGTTAGCTACATTATCCAAGTCACTGCTGCCTACCGTAGAAAAAGAAATGGGTACCTACTTGTAATTGATATCATAAGAGATAAGATATTGTGTGTCGAAGAGACTTCTAACTTTTAAAGAAAATGTTATTTATTATATTTTTTATTAATTATACCAAGAAAGTTACTTTTTTAATAAAGTATTTTAAACATGTGTGTGTTTGCTAGTACAACAATTTACCTAGCATTACGTTATATTATAAATCTACATAATTATTGTAATGTTTTAACAAAATTAAATATGCAGTTCGGTAGGTATGTACATATAAAACACAATCATATTATTTCGCAATTATTATGAGGTCAACGACGTAAGGTGGAATATCTTGATGATTAAGCTTTTAAATTGTTCACCCATAGAACATAACTTTGCACAATACTTCACACCGTTTCTTGTATATAAAATATTTCTAATTTTATATACCTAACATTAATGTTGCTCGCGACTTAATTCGCGTGGTTATTCCACAAGAAGCGTCATTTTTCCGGGATAAAAAGTAACCTATGTTACTCACAGATAATGTAGGGTTCCAAAGGTGAAAGACTTTTGTATTAAATCGGTACTAGAAGGAGTTACAGATCACGGGTATGTTGTTACCGTTTGCTTGCTAAATAATAGGTCTTTACCTATGAAGTTGCCGTTTTACAATACTGACCATTTGAAACGTAATTTAAGTAAGCATATAAATGAATTCTAAATTCAAATGAACTTTATTTTGAAAATATGCAATGCAATTTGTTTATTGATTCGTGTTTTGTTTTCAGCACATGTGTATCTTTTTAATGAATATGGACACCTATGGACACTATAAAAATACGAGTAATTATGGAATGTGAAACATTAATGACGTGAACGGGGTGAATATTATAACCGAACGCACGACTCATTATTGGTTTGAACGCTTCCGCCAGGGAAATTTTGATCTAAAAAATTAACCCCGTAGTCGCCCGAAAACTAAAGACACCCACAACGAATTAAAGGCGATAGTGAAAGTTAACGAAATTCAATCTACAGTTAAGTTAGCAACAGATTTCGCATCAAAACAATATTGGTCCATTTGCGTCAAATTCGCAAGGTAAAAAAACTAAATAAGCGGATGCTGCATGAACTGACCGATCGCCAACGCGACGACGACATTGAGTTATGCCTAGCGTTACTTAACAGACACAAAAACGATGGAACTTTTAAACCACATTGTCACTTGCTATTAAAAATGTTTTTTTTTGTAATCGTAAGCAATCATCATGTTAGTTAGACCCTGGTTCACCTAGGCAATGCCGCAAACGAAAACTCACCCCTAAAAAAAGGCATGGTCACTGTTTAATGGTCCAGTGCCGGTATTATTCATGTCAGGTTCTTACCAAATAGCACCAACATTACTGCGGATGTGTATTCTAAGGAACTGGATACATAGAAAGAGACGCACGCAAACCTTCGGCCAGCTTTGGTCAATGGCTCGTTCCTGCTGCTCCTACACGACGAAAATTGTTTATCAAGCGTGTATAGAAAATAATAGAATCAACCAGAATGGTAACATTCGAACATGGCTTAATCAAAAATCAAGCATGCCCCAAGTATTTTAATTCTATGCACGTATTTAGTATACTGATATTATATCAAGTCGCGTTTATTTCCCTCCCGCATGGGCTTTAAGAGTGGGCGCTTTACTTCAATTGAAGACCCACGTATATGCGTAGGACGTACAATATTTTAAGCCTATGACATGAGGACTATTAAGTATTCTATAGGCTACTGGTCCCACATGTTTATATGATTGTAGTCTTATACTTTCATAAAGTACCAAGAAGTTTCAAACAGTTTCAAGTTTCACTTGTTTATGTTTTCATAGCAACAATATTAAACTGATATTTCCATAATGAATTTAGCTGATTTAATCATTCGTATATATTACTTTATAATTCTCAATGTCCCTTCTCTATTCATTTTATTCTAGAATGTAATGGTTTATGTAGATATTATTATTTCCTTTTCATATGTTGTTACTATTTTTTCAATATTCATGTTTAAAATTGATTTTGTAATGAATTTTGTATGTAATATAATTTAGCAGATGATTGAAAACTAAATGATGGTCGGAATCTTATAACATGCATACAAGAGTATAAAAAATCCAGGATTGATTTTTAGCCTCCGGGATACAGCAGGGCAATAGTACATAGTATGGGCATATCCTGTAATGACTGGGTGTGTGTTGTATAAATAAATAAAATAAAAATAAATAGTCATTTGGGTAACGTGAGGCCGTGGGTTCGATTCCCGTACTGAGACAAATGTTTATGTAGTCTACAAACATTTGCTTTGGATCAAGGTGTTGGTAGATCGAAAGCCGCTCGTAGTTTCTGATCTATTTATTAGCAACGGCACAAGAAGAAAAATTTCTGATAATCGTAAATGTATTCGAGTTTGCTGCGTACCTACAGCAGCCCGAGCAGGAAAATTTCTGACAACCGTAAATGTATTCGTGCTCGATGCGCGTTTATGAAATTTGTATGAAATATTAATCAAATGTCATCAGTGCGCAGCGAGTTTACATTTACATTAGTTTTTCGTGCTCGGGCTACTGATGACATTTGGTTAATATTTCGTAAACGCGCATCGAGGTCGAATACATTTACGATTTTCAGAAAGTTTCCTGCTCGGGATGCAGTTTTGGACAAGAATTATGATTTAATCTGCTGTGTATCTGCTGTCTTTGTGATGTATATGTATATCTGTACTTTATCTATTTATTTATCAATTCAATGTTGATGATTAAATGTGTTAAAATATCGTTATATGTCTCTTGTATGATCATTTTAAGTGACATCTAGTTGGAAGCAAAAGTTAGGAATAATTCTTCTTTTAATTTGCTGGCTCCACCAGGTCGACGGTGATTTAGCCACTAACCAAACAAGGGGAACCATATATCCGGCCCGAAGTACCTATCTAATCTATAATTTTTTAATGATATATAATAATTTGAAAACGATTTGTTAATTAATAAATTAAAAACTGCAGAATTATAATCCAGAAACCGTACCAAAAAAAAATTTTTTTTGTTGATTTTGAGCGAATTTCCCTTGACAATTTTATTAGTTTTTTTTTATTTTCCCTTTCGGGAAGGCAAAGGGATCTAGCCCATATAGCCTCGTCTTTTTTAAGTCTTTATTTGCCTTTATCTAATTTTTCACAAGTGCAACTAAATCGGATGTGTTCGATTTCAAGGCCCTGCTGGAATTTTGGCGTTAATTCCTTCCAGTTTGATGATTTTTCAGACGATTTTCTCTCAGCAGAGGACTCGAACATGGTCGACCCATCCACCCGACAAAAAGCGTCCAAAATCACTTATTTCAAAGCTTCCACATACTCTCCATCTTCGTTGATGTTTATTGCTTAGATATACATCACATTTAAACCACAAGCACAACTTTAGACTAGAATATGAAATCATTAAAACAAGCGACCACTCGCACCATCAGAATTCCCGCCAAAACTCCTTTTTATTAGTATTTTGATAAGAGTTAATAATTAAAATTACCTACAGTTGGAAATAATTATAATCCAAACGTGATGATTTACGTTCATAAGTGATTGACGTACGAAATATGATCCTACCCCACGATTCGATAGTCAGCAAATATTGCACGGTTACTTCATTGTGTCGGTGACAGTGGGTACATGTGAACAAATGATTGTGTTTGCCATTATTTAGTGACGAAATGTGCTCTCGTGATTTGTGATTATTTTATAAGTTAACGAGTAACTCAAACGTAAGTTTATCTTAATATTCAATGGTGCGTGAGTTGCGTCTGTCTCACGCTTAATTCTCTAGAATTTTTTTTCAAATTCAAATCTTTATTTAGTAAATAGGCCACTATACTATACGCCACTGAATCTACTGCATACATAAGCTCACGCCTGTATCCTCAAAGGGGTAGGTGGAGGAGCACTAGCGAACTGGAAACACCCACATTTCGCCGAACTTAGTTCCGTCACAGATGTAATAGGGGGCGAGCCTATCGCCATATCGGGCACAAATTCGAAACCCAGGCTGATTCCGAAAAATCCAATATCACTTTGCTCGGCCCGGGATCAAACCTGAGACCTCAGGACATTAATCGTACCACGCGTGCAATAGAATTACGCCACCGAGACAGTCGAATTATTTATATCTATTTTAACACGCTTTGATTTTCATAATAAAGAAAGGTATTCCAACTCCTGTTGCCATACAATTAAAACACTTTCGGAAGGATGCCCACTATTTCAATAATTAATTTTCTTTTGAGATTCTCTCATTAACATTGTCATTGTTACAATGACTGGTATAAAAAAATAAATTATTGGTTAAGTGTTAACAATTGCTGCTCCCTTAATTAAATCAAACAGCCTCCGTGGCGCAGCGTGGCGAGTAGCCGGCTGTGAAACGTGAGGTCGTGGGTTCGATTCCCGCACCGAGACAAATGTCTGTGTGGCCCACAGATATTTGGTTTTAAGTCTGGGTGTTGTGAGACCGAAAGTCTCTCGTAGTATCTGATACCCACGATACAGGTTACACCTAGTGTGAGGTCAGGACTATGTGTGTTGGGTGTATTTATTTACTTTATATATTTCTTGATATTCCTGTATAATTTGTTATGACAGTCTCCGATATGCAGTAGTCGAATAGTCAGCTGAGAAACGATAGGCCGAGGGTTCGATTTCCTCATGTAGACAAATTATATTCGTATTTATGTGATCCACAGTCATTTGATTCTGTTCTGGATATTGTGTCATCATAAGTCTTGATTCCCACTCCTTTCTTAATAGCTATTTATTTATCATACAAAAACAAATTGAAGTACTTTTATAGATCAATATAGTTATTTGTGACAAGTGTTATTGGCTAAGGCTGGGAATGTGGGTATTAAGTGTTTATTAGTACTGGGCGAGGCCTCCTTGCAGATCGCTTTTTCATCTAAAGAGATGATAGAATGTAACTGAAATGTAATATACCGTATATCGCATACTGTTTGCCCAAATGTATAATTTGACAACATGATATATGTAATTAAGTGCCTCAAAGAATATTTATTCAGACCTTATATTTCATTAGACAGCAACTTGGTATGTATTATGTACATAACAAATACAAACCAGACCGCTGTAATGAAATTAAATCAGTGATTTATATATTATATCCTTCGCCGGTTCAACATGAACATTTTCTTTCTTTCTTTCCACTTGTCCTTATCCCACAATGTGAGGTCGGCGCAAAGCACATTTTCAAGCATTTGTCGAAAGGATTCCGCTTAGTTTTTACGACCGGCTTCCTGCTTCACGTCAACCTTCTCCTAAGTTCTAGTACCTGCAAGATTAAATTCGAAAAATTGCTTTGCCCGACCTGGCAATCCAACCCAAGACCTCCCAGTGCCCAGCCCATAAATGCTGCCACTGGACCAAGAAGGCGCCATTCGTCATAAGCATATTATAATGTCTTGTAATAAGAAACTAGAATTAAATAATATTAAAAACATCTATTTGTTCACCCACAGATGACGAGCGAACATATAAAAACAGAAAGATCATTCGACAAACTGGGTTTACCCCCTATGGAGTTAGCAGAAAATTCTTCAAATTGTAAGTTTCATGACAAAAATATCAATTATATTGCAGTTCCTATATAAATTAATTAATCATCCCTATTTTTTTATTTGTATTGCAGCTAGAAGCTCCAGAAAAACGAGTAAATGTTTACTCTCCATAATAAAGAAACTAGTAATCACACTATTATTGGTACTTTTCGGAGTTGGAACATATATTTTGTTATTAAAATTGTTAGGAAATAACGGTAAGCTACGAAACATCTATGTTATTTGCTAAAAAAACATAATATCTATCTCAAAGCATTAAAACCACTGTTTCAGATAATATGCATAGTACTGAAATTATCTTAGTAACAGGAATCCAAGAGAATTCGAACATAACATTGCAAGATGATGATATGGAAATAATATTTCATCTTAAAAATAGCTCAGATATTAAAAAAGAAAGGATAAAACGAAGTACATCTCCTTCTTTTACTCCAACAATTCCTGATGATGCTAAGCATTTACAAGATACCAGAGACATGATTGCAAAATATGGATTACTTTGTCATCACGACAGTAATGAACAAGTTTGTAAAGAACTTTTCAAAAGATTAAAAGTAATTGCAGATAAAGACAACACAAATTTAAACGATAAGAATCAATTTATTGAAAATATTGCAAGAATTAATTTAAAGCCAGAAAGTGTTGAACTTAGTGATGAATCAAATGATGCAAATAATGGTCAGCACATTCTAGTGTTACCAGAAACATTAAAAAAACGGGAAGCAAATTCCATGAATAAAGTACAAAATATATTAGAATCTGTGTCACTCGCAGATGGCAGAGAAAATTACGCATATGGATACGATAATCCAATGAATATGATACATAATCCACACCCACAAGCCCATCTTACTGACACCTGTTTGTTAGCGAGACTTTTGAAGAATAATTATCCTCATGTTCATGGTAAACCCTGTTAATACACTTCATTAAAATACTACTTATTTAATTATACAATAAAATTACAATTATTTCTATTACAACAGGAATATATGATGTTCCAGCTACAGACCATGTTGGACCACAATACAACCATCCAATGTTTCCGCATTCTAGGTATGTCTAAAACAATTTATGTGATAAAATATGTGTTTTTCTTATACAATGACTTTAATTAAATTTAAATTACATCATTTTAAGTAATACTTATTATACCGTTTTAGTTATATGCCACCAGGACAACCATCATACATTCAAGGACGTGATATTGGAACCCCGAAGAGCAAATTGCATCCTCAAGACGTGGAAATATTCATGAGCTTTTTGGCACCTAAGTTAGTAATGACTATTTGAATATTTGAAATGACTTCTAACATTAGCACCGTTTTTTATACAAATCCCATTATTAAATGAAATAAAAAGAACTAAAACATATACCTAAATCGTTTTTGGGATATTCTTTCAAGGATTTTTGAAGTTTTTAGAGGATAACTTGAGGATTAAATATATGCTATAATATATTAATTATAAGCTTTGAATTTTGTAGAACTGAAGTATCTTCGACGGAACAAATATCAAATGTTACAACTCGTGAAGCGGATTGTCCTGCGGGTACCGTTCCTTGTGACACTGGAGAAGATTGCGTTCCTGCTCTCAAGTGGTGCGACGGGAACGTTGATTGTGTAGATGCAAGCGACGAAGCCAAATGTGCCTGTAAACACAGAGTTGACAAATCGAGGCTATGTGATGGTTACTTTGATTGCCCATTTGGAGAAGATGAAATGGGATGTTTTGGTAAGTAATATCAGCAATAGTATAATTCTTACGGGCGGTGGTGATTAGGCGAAAAACTTGTTTCTTAGCGCTTTTGTCCATTAAAAAATATGTAAAGTATAAGTTAAACAAAATAATACTTTATTCTTCACTTCTCCTAAAGGTTGCAATGAAAACACGTTTAGTTGTGAAGACTTGGATATGAATTCCCAAACTTCGTGTTTTACGAAAGAACAAAGATGCGATAATACAGCTGATTGTCGCAATCATCGAGATGAAGTCGAATGTACTATGTTAGCGCCGAGTTTACACGAAAAACCGGTAGGTGTTTATATGTTTTGGACATACAGTACAAGGAAAAATTCTTCGCTGCATAAAGCGTCATTCAAATAAAGAGAACCTATCAAATGTTCGACACGAGACTGTTACAGATTTACCACGTCATACAATTCTTATATTATATTCTAAGGCGGGATGCCTTTTGCCTCCAGTTTTGTTAACGTTTCTGTCCTTTCATTATTCGGCTTTATATTCGATAAATTCTGCTACATATCTAAATAGGGCTTATGTGATTTAAAAGTTTATTATAATAATGATACTGCAGTGTCGCATATTTTGAGTCCAACATTTAATAAATTTCACAAGTAAGTAGTGCTATTGTATAGCAATAAATGATAAGAATGGGGAGACTTTTATCGGCAGTACCTAGATTAAGTTTAGATAGGGTAGAAAAACAGTAGTACTAAAGCTATTTGGAACTATGTATAATCAAAAGAGATACTGATAAACTCATAAAAGAAATAGTTAAACTTTTTAATATCTTGTCAAGTATTTTGTTTTAGCTCTTTGCGATATCAAACACAGAAGGATATTTACATAGGAATTTTAAAGGAGATTGGTACCCAGTATGTAAAAATCCATATATGTGGGCACATGACGCTTGCCGTCGAGAAACAGGTATCCTAATCAGGTAAACGATGCAAATAATAACTTATATTGTGCAATGCAACTACTTTTAAGAAGACTTCCATATAAACTTCTTCTAGAGGTACGATTACGAATATTAAGCCTGTGAATCATGTAACCCAATTTATCTAATTTCATTTCGCCTTAAAACCTCACAAACATTCAAGTTTTGGTTATTTATTTCAGACCTCCATTTGTTCAAATATTTCCAATAGACCCATTAGTAAAGCTACACTACCTAAACACAGGCCCAGGTGGTCTAGTGCAAACTAGTGATACTTGTTTCAACTCTTCCGCTGTTTATGTTACTTGTCCGGATCTATTGTGTGGTACGAGAGTATTGAGTACTTCGCAAATGTTACGAGAGGTGAGCTTAATATTTTTACATAATTTTATTTTTTAGAATAATACATCTCGCAATCAACTAATGTATTATTCTAATTCAGTCTGACTCATGCTCAGATTTCCTACCTTACTACGTTAGGAAATCTGAGCATGAATCAGACTTAATATCAATTTTATCTTTTAGAACGCGGCTGTAGAAAGTCATCTTTTTGGAAGAAATAAGAGATTTCTTCCAACGAATCATCCTTATCATTTTATGTTTTATGGAAATCGCAAGAAAAGAGATATAAACGCGAATAGCATAAAAAAGAGATCCTTAGATGGCAGTTTCACAATGGACGAAACATTATACAACAGTATACTTGAGTACATAAGGAATAGAAGGGCAGAAAGCAGGGTGGTTGGTGGCAAACCCAGTCAACCAGCAGCATGGCCTTGGATGGTAGCCATCTATAGAAATGGCATGTTCCACTGTGGAGGTGTTGTCTTAACGCAAAATTGGGTCATGTCAGCTGCGCACTGTGTTCACAAGTACGTATTTCCGCAAATATTAAATACAGACCAAAAATATACCAAAGTTAAGGAGTCCCTATAATTGATAGCATAAGCTATAAAAGACAGGCGCTATAACTACGCCGAGCTGAATAATAAGCCATTCGCCGCAAATACCAAATATTTAGGCGACAATATTTTGCTCAATCTTAGCTCTTTAATAGCAGTGAAAGTACCCACGATCTAGTTAGATAAATCCCATAAATCTTGTTTTCTTGGGGAAACCTTATACAATACATTATTAAACATTATTTTTATTACAAATATTTACCATAATCTCAGAATATATATGTCTTTTGAGTGTACTTCGCTTGTTGCGCACATTAAAAGTATTCTGGTATAAGCAAAAGTTTCGTTTGTAAATTGCAAAGTGTTATATTATTAGTGATATTACTCATCGTTTGTATTAAAATAAATGACATTTGCCACATTTTATTGATGACACCCTTCGTTTATGTCTATAAATTATGTTTTAACGTTTAGGTTCTGGGATAATTACTACGAAATACAAGTGGGAATGCTTCGCCGATTCTCATTTTCACCGCAAGAGCAAAATCACAAAGTGACTCATATAATAGTAAACCAGCATTACAAACAAATAGATATGAAAAACGACCTATCATTACTGAGAGTTGAACCGGTCATACAATTTAGTCGATGGGTGCGCCCTGTATGCTTACCAGGACCAGAAACTGCAGGCCCTGATTGGCTTTGGGGTCCTTCTCCTGGCACAATATGTACTGCAGTGGGGTGGGGAGCTACTGTTGAACACGGACCGGATCGTAAGTAACGATCTATTATTATTTTTAAAATTGGCTTGTAGAAATTTATATTTCGCCTTCGTTTTCTAGTGGCAACATATATGTGCTGTGAACTGGGAGGTCCTGAGTGCGATTCTCAGGTCGGGTGGGGTGAATTTTTAATACGATTTGCCGAGGACTGAACCCTCAGAGGGGGGCTGACGTCAAGCAGGCAGTTGGTCGTAAAAACTAAGGCCAAATCCTTTCTGCGACATGCTTGAGGAAGTGTGTTGCACCGACCCCACATTGTGGTGGGATAAGTCCAGTTAGAAGGGAAAAGACTTGTAGAAATTAATAAATATAATAATAATAATTAAATAAAATGTTATCTACGTAGCCGATCACATGCGGGAAGTCGAAGTTCCTATTTGGGAAAGTTGCAAACATAGAGACGATAGAGCTGGAAAAGAAATTTGCGCTGGGCCCGTTGAAGGAGGAAAAGATGCATGTCAGGTAACACAAAAAATTACGTTGAGCTCATTTTATATTTAAATGATTTGAAATGTTGATATAAAGAATGGCAATATTTAAGACGATCTCCAAAAGAAGTAGTCCACATCCTAATATAAAGCTAACCTTTTGTTGTATTATTCTAGGGCGATAGTGGAGGACCGCTTTTGTGCAGAAATCCTTTGAATTCACAACAATGGCACATAGCTGGGATCGTGAGTCATGGTGATGGGTGCGCTCGTAAAGATGAGCCCGGAGTTTACACACGCGTCAGTCTTTTTGTGAAGTGGATTAAGTACCACATTTGTAAGTAAACTACAAAATAATATAATTCTTTAAATAAGTAGAATACACAATTATAACAGACTATATTTTTTAGCATCTAAATCACTGCCAATACTACAACCAATTCAAGACTGTCCTGGTTTCAAATGTAAATCAGGTATTTCTAAATGTATCCCTCATAAGAGAAAATGTGACAAATTTATTGATTGTCTTGGGGGTGAAGATGAAGTTGATTGTGATTTCACTAAATCTGCTAACAACCTTGGCGGTAATATGTTTTTCACTGAAATGTTTAAAAGTAGCGAAAATAACAGTAATTCTGAAGTTAATAGAATAACAAAGGAAGCGGAGAGCAGTTTTATTACCGAAAACACTATTAATACTGAAATAACCACAAACTCTTTTAGCACTCAAGGTACCAGTGAGATACCTCTCGAATCAACTACGGTAGTTGACGTAATAAATAAAAGTGGCAATCAGAAATCATCCATAAAATCAAACAAAGCAAACGTAGAATTTAATTTTGCACACGCATCAACAATAGAAACTCCCTTTCCAACAAGTCTAGAAGAATCAGGGACAAATTCTACAGAATATTCGACTACGAACCTTCCAACTTTGCCTTCAACAAAAATCGAGGACACAGAAAGTGTAGCTGTAACTTTTTCCAGTGATTTGTTAGAATCCAGGTCGTTCCTTTTAAAAGATGATATTGATCAGCAAAGTACAAACAGTGATCATCACATCAGCACTTCTATCTCTAAATGGCATAGGACCACAACAGATGCCACAACATTTACAACTGAACTTTTTATAGACAATCGCATAGATTCAACTACATCTACTAATATAAAATTTAATGATAATTCTTTAAATGATATACCAAATATGGAAATTGAACGTGATCCATTGATATCAGAAAAAGAAGACAACACATTTGAAAATAAGTCTGAAGAATTGGTAATTGAATTATTACCTAACACAGAGATACCCGATTTAAATGACAAAGACGAAGTTTCACAAACAATAGATGAAAAACCTTTGGTAGACAACGGTAGCAAACCATTTTCTTCTAAACAACTAATAAATTTTGAAGATAAACAATCTATAATTCACCAAATTGAGGAAATTGTGTTTTCTGAACTTCAAACCGCAACAAAACGAAGAAAACACCGTGTGCCTAAAGAATTTGAATGTGGACGGTAATAAACAAAAAAATATGGTTTGCTTTGTATAATTAAATCTATGATTTTGGTATGTTGATGATTTATATTTTTTTTAGCATAGTTCAAGTTATTCCTCATCATCAACGTTGTAATCAGAAACCTGATTGTGAAGATGGCACGGACGAACTTGGATGTACTTGTATCGATTATCTAGCAACATTTGATGAAAAGCTTTTGTGTGACGGTACTTTTGATTGCGCTGATGGACAAGATGAAATAGACTGTTGTAAGTTACGCACGTACTATAATAATAAATAAATAATTAAGTAAATCATAGAACATGATTGTACTAAAATCTGTCTATTTTAGTCAGCTGTCCAGAAGATTATTTTATATGTAAACAAAGCCAAATTTGTTTGCCATCAAAACAAGTATGTGATGGAAAATCAGATTGTCCACAAGGTGAAGATGAATTAGATTGTTGTAAGTATAGTGAAAAAATGTTTTTTTTTTTTTTTTTTATAAACAATTCATCTACAAAATTTATAATGAGCTTTTTGGGAATTTATTACACAGTTAACATTACTTCTTCTTCTTCTTTATTTAAAAAATATTGCCTCCATCAAAGGTTGATGATTTTGCCAACGACAGTGTTTAATAAATCCATTACTCAAGAAAATAGCTAGTCAGACATCTTGAAAAATCCGTTATTAAACATTATTTAATTTCAGTTGCACTATCTGACGGAAAAGAACTTCAGTATGACGTTGATGATAGACCCGAAATTAATGTAGAAGGATACGTTACAAAAAGATTTGAAGACGAATGGCACATTGTTTGCGAGGATAAAATGTCACTTAGTCAAATAGAAGAAGCCGCTAGCCATATATGCCATTACTTAGGATTCAGGTATGAAAAAAAGGTGTTGAAAAAAATATAATAAAATCCACATGATATTCATATTTTCTAATTTTCTCGCAGTGCTGCTACAAGATATTTCATCAAATATATAAATGTTAAAGAAGATATTTCAAACGTAAATGAAAATGAAAAAAGAAAGAAACGAGACACAGACGGCAGTGTGCCTGTCAATTTTGCATACAGGAAGCCTGGTGATAACAATGAAACAGCTAGGCATATCGTTATAAAAGAACCCCAGATCATTCCAGAGCAATGTGTACCAAACATAACAAAAACTTGTAAATCACTATACGTTTTCTGCGATCGTTCTTTATTCACTAACTTTGATGATTCTCAACATAATTTGATTAATAGAGCAGCAATGACCAACTTGAATAAATTATGGCCATGGATTGCTAAAGTATATGTCGATGGACATTACAAATGCACGGGTGTTTTAGTTGATTTATCATGGGTTTTAATAAGTCACTCATGCCTTTGGGACACGTAAGTTAAAATAAAATATTGCTGTATCATATTTAAATATGTTTGTTATCATAATATCTAATTAATCTATTTGTTATTCAGAAATACTCACAATTTCATATCAGTAATACTCGGAGTAGAAAGAATTTTGAGCGCTACAAACGGACCTTATGAACAAATATACAGAGCAGAAGCCAAGAAAGATTTGTATCGTAATAAAGTGATTTTATTACATTTAAATAAACCAGCGAAATACTCTAACATGGTAAAGCCCATGATGGTTTCAAGTTCGTGAGTATTATTTCATCAGAGTAGTATTTTGTGCTGTAATTTAAAATATCACTACTGAACTAATGTATTTTTCTCATCAATATAATATACCCTAGATGCACAGTTCTTTGCAAATATCCTCCTAAAAAGTGGTCTCAGGAATAAAACAAAGAAAAAGATCACATGTTCTAATTGAATCAACACAAATATAACCCTATGCACGTGTAATAAAGTAGCTTTTTAAACGAAATGAGCAAGCGTTCTGAAATTTGAATTTTGAAATTTTGAATTCCATCGGCGTCGGACTGTATGCAAAACGAGTGCTTAAGCACTTCATTGCTGTCCCATTTTCCGAGCGTCAACTGTGCATCTAGGTAAGTAATATATCTATGATTTTTCTTGTAGAAATACTCACTTTGAAAATAATCATATATGTGTGACAGTTGGTCAAGATATTAACAACAGAACAGTCAGTGTTTTTCTCGAAGAAACAAGGGAAAATTGCACTTCCCATAATATTTGCTTCAAACGCAAAGAAAAACGAAACATATGCGCTGTGAGTTGTTTGTTTTTTCGCAACATGATACTACTTTACAGCATTATCAAAGATTAAAAATTAATCTTTTTTATATTTCTCTATAGCCTGCTATGAACCCAAAACGTGAATGGTCTGGTATCATAAGTTGCCATTCAGAACAGGGCTGGTACCCTGTCGCTTCTTTCATCGATAGTAGAGGGGAATGTGGCCTCGGAAACCACATCATAGCAACTGAAATTGAAAACTTAAAGAACGAAATAAAACATTATTCAGGTATGGTTATACTGAATAGATGAGTGATAAGACTTTATTTATGTAATATGTGTAAATGACGATGATAATGTGTAAAACGTAAGTGATTATTGAAGTGATAAGTGATTATGTGTTGAATATAGGTGATATTCAACACATAAAAATTTAAACTAATGCATACCTATGCTTTTCCAGGAAAGAATCTTTACTCAGATTCAATGGAACAAATGGATCATGACGACTGCGAAGGTCAAAGATGCAGTCGAGGCCTTTGCATCAGTTTAAATGAACTATGCGACGGCGTCAGGCATTGTGAAGATGGAAATGATGAATCTGCAGAAGCTTGCAACAAAAAACACAATATTTGCGAGGAAGATCCATTTGCGACGGGATGTGGTAATTACAATTTTTTTTTATATTATATTTAATAAAATATATTTAAGTCAAATAAGAGGTTCATAAATAAAAGTCAAACAGAACCATCTCCATCTCTTGATGTCAATAAACATTGTCGTTAGATGTCGAAATTCCTTTATTCTGTTGCTTGTTTACTCTTCATCTCTATACATATATTCGTGTGTTATTTGTAAGTAAATTAGGAACTAAAACTCTATCAACAATTATTCTCCTACCAATGTACGCAAATATGTGTTTATCCTGTATAATACATAAAAATTAGTACAAGGAATACGATGCTGACTCAGAAGCATAATTTATTCAACGAAACTAACTTCCGTTGATAGTTTGCTGCCTCTAGGTGAAATTAAAGGCGAATCGTAAACCTTTTACAATTTTTTACTGGATGCTTAAATTTTTTTCTGTCTCTAAACCCGAAGGGCGACTTGCAGCGCTATTATTAATCTAGAGTTACACCTTATCTCGATTTATCCTACAGCTCACTCCTACATTTAAGTCAAGATATTGAATAAATAGACATTTATCGCGGAGCTGCAAGTGGCCCTTAGAGTAAAATTAATGAAAATGATATATTGTAAAGACACAGCATTATATCTATGTTATCTGCAATTCCAGAGTGCGCATCAGGACAAATGAAATGTCGTAATGGGAAATGTATATCCAAAACACTATTCAGAGATGGTCATGACAACTGTGGTGATGGCACTGATGAGCCTGGCTATACCACCTGTTCTGATTATTTGGCTAGAGTTATGCCTTCAAGACTATGTGATGGTATATTGCATTGCCACGACAGAAGTGATGAGGATCCCGTTTTTTGCAAATGCTATGCAAAAACAACATACAGGTACCTACGATAGAATGAATGAATTGTGACTGAAGAAACATTCCCATATTTATTAATTATCTTGATTTTACATAATCAACATTATAATTGTGCTATTTAAAAATATGGCTTATTCAACAGAAACAGTGCTATTATTCCTTATCTAAAAGCGGTTAATCACTGTAATGGAGTATCAACCAGAATAATGTGCTTAATCCCATTTTCTAAATTTCATCGTTAATTAAAACGATAACAAAACTAAATTAAACATTTTTCACGGAGATATATTCCTAAGCACAAATATTCTAATTATTCTCATCATTAACAACTTACTACTCCCCACAGATGTGGCAAAAGGAAAAGTAATGGTGACCGTTGCGTAGCACCGGATATGGTCTGTGACGGCGTCCGTGACTGTCCCAACGGAGAAGACGAGCTCACATGTATAGGCCTCAGTGCTCCGGAAGGAACTCCGTAAGTACACAAAGCTTTGTGAATTTTATATAGCCCTTGAGAAAAGAATGCCTATTAGACAGACTTTCTGCCTATTGTTTGACTACGAAGTTTAAATACGTTTAGGAACTCCCCGCTAACAGAAAAAGTTGGATGGCTTTTCTATTGTATCTTCGAAAAAGTGATCGTTGTAAAAAGTCCCAACTAACGTTAGGTTTATTGCTATAATTTTTCATTTGTGAAAATGAAAAATTATAGCAAAAAATGTTTATAAAAAATATTACAATGGTATGGATTTAACCAAACCCAAATCATTTTTTACTCTCAACACTAATTTCCACAATGACTCAAGTAGTTCTTTTAGATATTATTGGTCTTACTTTTAAAAACAGATTAGCTGAGCAAATGGCTAAGAATAGCCCGTCCCTTTTATTTTCAAACGATGTGACACAAGGAAAAAAGTGACAGCCTATTCTTAGCCATTTGCTCAGCTAGACTGTTTTATAAGTCCCTATATGTGTGATGTGTGACATTTATTACATGTGGTTTTCAATTCAATTATTTATTACAAAAATATTTAGCATTTGTTTCATTTAAATCAGCGGCTTATGAGCTTATGTTAAATCAGCGGCCCGAACAGGAATATTTTTCAGAATCTAATTCGTATTGAGCTCGCTGCGCACTGGTGACACTTTCTTAACATTACATGTATAAATTTCAGAGACGCTCATCGAGCTCGATTCGAATAGGATTGTCAACAATATTCCTGCTCGGGCCGCTGTTCTAAAATATAAACAAATCTATATTTCTGTTATCCAAATTCCAATATTATCCCTGTTTTTGTAAATTTAAAGCAGCTTATTTCTTGTTGTAAATGCAATTATTCAGTCTAAATACTTGTTACATTTTTACTTATGCATAAATTAACACACAGCAATTAATCACAGTCTGATAAATACGATTTTAAATCTCGTCCTTCGATATGTATATGTCATAGGTTAACATAGACTTGTTATTAATGTTAGGCGATTTATTGCATACAAAGAATCGATCAAAGTTAATAGCATGATAAAATACAAAGATGGCATTATATGTATTGTGATAATTACGTATTATTGCCACAAATAGTATGATAAAATATTTTCATTATTTCAAAAGGTAGAGACAATTTAAATAAATTAATTTTAATTTCAATCTATCTACGAATAGGCCGCCTCGAATGAAATTATTGTATCGACTATTGCCTAGGAAGTAACAAACGCAAAGCATCTCGCTGTACAAGTTTTGCTAAATTAACCAGAGCAAGCAAATCTTCATTTATTTTCTCAAGGACCACAGCAATGGTCGATAGGTTCGCACTCCTGATTTTCGACTTTCTGAGATCCAAACAAAAAAAACTAGACAACATTTATAATTCTTGCAGAATAATTCTGTCACAGTTACACAATGACTTGCTTCCTCTGATGTTATATAAAAGTCACACAACACAGTGAAATAAAACATTAAATAACTACGACAGTGGTATGTGGTGGTGGATATACATCTATAAATTGTACAATTATTGTGTAAAAGCTTTATAAAACATATTCAAAGATATTTTTTTTACAGTCATGGAACAGGACACGTGATAGTGCGTTCTCATGGCGTCTGGCACTCCAAATGCTACCCCACACCCGACCATACAAAATCAGAACTTGAAGCTATATGCAGAGAACTAGGCTTCATCAGTGGACATGCGAAGGAGATAAAAGATATGAATTTTGCTCATCCACACAACAATTTAGTTATAGATTCGTTCAATAAAGTGGTTCTCAACAATAATACTGTAATAAAGATGAGGAACACCCACGAGCCGATCGCTAAAGCTGTTTTCAGTGAAAATTTGACAAATTGTTACCCAGTATTTATAGAGTGTCTTTAAGACTATCTTATTTTTTATTTATTTTAATTTATTTTACTTTAGTAATGTTATATTAAGGTGTTTTAATAAGTTTAATAAAGTTTTTATAATAATGAGATTTTTATTTCAACATTTTAACGTAACTGACTCGGTGGCGTGGTGGTATTGCGGGCGCCGGCGCCGGCGAAATAAAATTAACTCTGTCATCATTAATATGTAAATATAAATAAATAATATTTTAACAATTCCTACATTTATTACTGTACTCGTAAGTCGAAGATAAGCGCCATCTCTTATTAATACTTATTCGAAAAGGTGGTTATGTAGCTCGTCGGAGCTCGGAACGCTCTGCAAAAGAAAACATTCGCAAGTTCTTGAAAAATAGGCGGAAAATTCCGGTAGATGTCGTTGTATGGCTTATGATAACTATAAAAGTAATGATATTTGCGGAAAAAATATTTGGAGGTTAAAGAACTATATTTTTCATTTTGGAAACATATTCTTATATGTATAAATAATATTATAATATTTTACCTTTACTGCATCTGTCCTTATCTCACTCCAAAGTAACGCAATATACTTTATTTTTTTAAATAAATAACACCCAACAGTCACCCATAGTCCTGACCCCACACTAAGATGGAGCCTTGTGTCGTGGATATCAGGAACTACGAGAGAATTTCGGTCTCACAACACCCAAACCCGAAACAAATAAGTGTGGGCCACATAAACATTTGTCTCGGTGCGAGAATCGAACCCGCCGCCTCTCTCTTCACAACCGGCTACTCGCCCGCTGTGCCACGGAGGCTGTCAAAAATATTGCAGAAAGGATTAGACTTAGTTTTAACGACCAAATTTGTGTCAATTTCTCCGGGACAAATCATATTAGAAATCACCTTGCTCGAATTCGGATTCGTACCCATGCCCTTCCGGTCCATAGTCCATATACTCTCCCACTAGGCCAAGATCACACGAAAATTTAATAGGTGTGCCATGATAAGTATATTAAAATATTTAATAGGTCGTAAACAAATTATGAGTGTATCCGTCAAATAAAAAAATATTGCCTCTTAAAAATGAATTACTGTGATAGATTATTTACATATCAAAATGATCATGCTAACATCATTATTTTATACTGCCTCGAATAAATTAGGTAAATCAAAAACCTTGAGAGTATATTCTATACAATTTAATGTTAGCTCTCCTTATGTTTAATGACTGTCTACTAGACGTGAAAGTAATTAAAGTCCTTTAAGACATAAACATAGACATCAAAGTCCTTTAAAACAGTAATTGTTAGCTCTCCCTATGTTTAATGAATGTCTACTAGACGTGAAAGTAATTAAAGTCCTTTAAGACATAAACATAGACATCAAAGTCCTTTAAAACAGTAATTGTTAGCTCTCCCTATGTTTAATGAATGTCTACTAGACGTGAAAGTAATTAAAGTCCTTTAAGACATAAACATAGACATCAAAGTCCTTTAAAACAGTAATTGTTAGCTCTCTTTATGTTTAATGACTGTCTACTAGACGTGAAAGTAATTAAAGTGCTTTAAGACATAAACATAGACATCAAAGTCCTTAAAACCAGTAATTGTTAGCTCTCTTTATGTTTAATGACTGTCTACTAGACGTGAAAGTAATTAAAGTGCTTTAAGACATAAACATAGACATCAAAGTCCTTAAAACCAGTAATTGTTAGCTCTCTTTATGTTTAATGACTGTCTACTAGACGTGAAAGTAATTAAAGTGCTTTAAGACATAAACATAGACATCAAAGTCCTTTAAAACAGTAATTGTTAGCTCTCTTTATGTTTAATGACTGTCTACTAGACGTGAAAGTAATTAAAGTGCTTTAAGACATAAACATAGACATCAAAGTCCTTTAAAACAGTAATTGTTAGCTCTCCTTATGTTTAATGACAGTCTACTAGTCGTGAAAGAAATTAAAGTCCTAAGACATAAACATAGACATCAAAGTCCTTTAAAACAGTAATTGTGAGCTCTCCTTATGTTTAATGACTGTCTACTAGACGTGAAAGTAATTAAAGTCCTAAGACATAAACATAGACATCAAAGTCCTTTAAAACAGTAATTGTTAGCTCTCCTTATGTTTAATGACTGTCTACTAGACGTGAAAGTAATTAAAGTCCTTTAAGACATAAACATAGATATCAAAGTCCTTAAAACCAGTAATTGTTAGCTCTCTTTATGTTTAATGACTGTCTACTAGACGTGAAAGTAATTAAAGTGCTTTAAGACATAAACATAGACATCAAAGTCCTTTAAAACAGTAATTGTTAGCTCTCTTTATGTTTAATGACTGTCTACTAGACGTGAAAGTAATTAAAGTGCTTTAAGACATAAACATAGACATCAAAGTCCTTAAAACCAGTAATTGTTAGCTCTCTTTATGTTTAATGACTGTCTACTAGACGTGAAAGTAATTAAAGTGCTTTAAGACATAAACATAGACATCAAAGTCCTTAAAACCAGTAATTGTTAGCTCTCTTTATGTTTAATGACTGTCTACTAGACGTGAAAGTAATTAAAGTGCTTTAAGACATAAACATAGACATCAAAGTCCTTTAAAACAGTAATTGTTAGCTCTCTTTATGTTTAATGACTGTCTACTAGACGTGAAAGTAATTAAAGTGCTTTAAGACATAAACATAGACATCAAAGTCCTTTAAAACAGTAATTGTTAGCTCTCCTTATGTTTAATGACTGTCTACTAGACGTGAAAGTAATTAAAGTCCTTTAAGACATAAACATAGATATCAAAGTCCTTAAAACCAGTAATTGTTAGCTCTCTTTATGTTTAATGACTGTCTACTAGACGTGAAAGTAATTAAAGTGCTTTAAGACATAAACATAGACATCAAAGTCCTTTAAAACAGTAATTGTGAGCTCTCCTTATGTTTAATGACTGTCTACTAGACGTGAAAGTAATTAAAGTCCTTTAAGACATAAACATAGACATCAAAGTCCTTTAAAACAGTAATTGTTAGCTCTCCTTATGTTTAATGACTGTCTACTAGACGTGAAAGTAATTAAAGTCCTAAGACATAAACATAGACATCAAAGTCCTTCAAACAGTAATTGTTAGCTCTCCTTATGTTTAATGACTGTCTACTAGACGTGAAAGTCAGTAACATAAACAAAATTCTTGGATGCATCTTAATTTACATACTTAATGAAGTTGGTTACAAAGTTCTC
The DNA here is from genome assembly GCA_036417725.1 of Clanis bilineata. Taxonomy (NCBI): domain Eukaryota; kingdom Metazoa; phylum Arthropoda; class Insecta; order Lepidoptera; family Sphingidae; genus Clanis; species Clanis bilineata. The sequence continues at coordinate 7,818,911 of CM071145.1, read as the reverse complement.
TAAGTACATTTACAAGAGCAAATCTATAAGCAACTCTATCGAAATATTATTATGGATATTATAAATTACAACTGCAAAATAGTAAGTAATTGAATAAAGAACAATGAAGTTGTTGGACTTCCTTATAAATGTAAAATTATATAGCACTAAAAAATGCGGACACCCGCCAGTGAAAGGTCGATTACAAGCAACGTGTTCAAGGAATAATTAATGACATCAAAATTAACAATCACCCAAGCATTTCTTTTTCCCTATGGAATAAGAAGACGCTATGTAGGTAAAGTACTGAGTATCTTTTTCTTCTATCTACTCCTATTCCACGTCACTGTGGTCAGCAAAACTTTTCAAACTTGTTGCAGACAAGACTCGTCTTTATTTTCTACGACCCGCTGTCGGCTTCCCTTCAACCTCCTTCAAGGGATCCAGTCTCGAGCAAATACAAAAAAATGCCCGACCTGGGATTTGAACCCAGGAACTCCCGGTACTCCTATATACGTCACTAGAGGTAGACCAAGAAGGTGACAGTAGTTAACTATTCTTCAAATAGAGGCGATTGCAAACTGTATTTTGTGGCCTTACGTTATAGACACTAGTCTATGCACATAATTCGACGTCCTGTCTTAGTTAAAAATTAATTTCAAAATTTCCGAGGTCACACTGTTTCATGTATTATCGTATTTTCATAATATTAAGGTATATAAGTTTTAACAGCGATATAAGAAATTTAAATACCTATATTATTATCGGATATTTAATAGTGATAGGCGTTATGTAATATCTGTATATAATACCGCCTCCAACAGGTTAATAAAATAAGCATAACACCAGATACGTTTTCTTATTCATTCTGAATTTGTCCATGACACTGAGATCGGCTCCTAAAATCACTTCCACCCATAAATACTTTACATAAAAATGACAAAAATACACAAACCTTTTCCCTCTTTGTAATATTATATTGTTGAGTGGTCCTTCAATCGTACACAAATGTACGGACTAACGCACCGAAGCAATTTTAAATTTTATTTATATATATCCGCAGTGGCAAATGGACGAATAAAGTTATTTATTAAACGTTTCGTGGGTCAAGATTGTAACCCAGATGATATCAATTTGGAGCTGGCTATTATAATTGTTTATTTACTCATATATTAGCTGAAGCAAAATTAAGAACAACCAAGATATAAACTATTTTATTTATTATGCATTAACACTATGGAAGATATAGGTGTCGCCTTCTTGGTCTAGTGGCAGCATTTTTTTTTTTTTATAGCAGAGACTGGCAAACCAACAGATGGGTCACCTGATGGTAAGTGATCTCCATCGCCCATAGACACCCAAAACACAAAATGAATCATGGGTGCGTTGCCAACCTAAATGGAGAAATGGAAGAGGAGGGAAAAAGGGATTGAGAAAGGAAGGGGGAAATGGGCCATCGGAAATCTCACTCACCGAACGAAACGCGACAGCAAGCTGCCACTTTACGTCGGTTTCCTGTGAGATAGTGGTATCAAACCGGTCGAGACGGCCCATTCGTGCTGTAGACGTTACTGTCTACAGCGTGGCTCTACCACTCAAAAACACTCAAAAGCATGTATGGGCTGTGGATCGGGAGGTCTTGGGTTCGATTCCCAGGTCGGGCCAACGAAATTTTCTAATTTAATTTGCCCGGGACTGGATCGCTCATAGGGGGTTGACGTCAGGCAGGCGGCTGGTCGTAAAACTGAGCCAAATCCTCTCTGCAACATGCTTGAAAAAGTGTATTGCGCCGACCCCATATTAAGGAGTGCAGGTAGAAAAAAAGCTATGGAAGATATAGGTACATGTCTAAATAAGTTCATACGAAAATAATAAATCAATTTCATTGTCTAGATCACTGTAATGCGCTTGTAATGATGCTTGATATGCTTATATTTTTACAATAACTTTTTTTATAGTCACACACCTATGTAGTCCTGACACCACACTAGGTATAACCTGTATCGTGGGTGTCAGAGACTATGAGATACTTTCGGTCTCACAACACCCAGACTTGAAACAAATATCTGTGGGCCACACATGCATTTGTCTCAATGCGGGAATCGAACCCGCGGCCTCTCGCTTCACAGCCGGCTACTCTAGCCGCTGCGCTACGGAGGCTGTCAACTAGGTATGTTATAAATTTAATTTATATCCTACTACAATATGTAATTTATATGTCACTTTCAATAGACATAATAATTAACAAATTTTATGTAAATGTATCAGCCAAAAATCAAAATTTAAATATTCTATTTGTATCATAAAACGCAGCCTCAGTATATGTACTGTTAATATAAGAATATTATGTATCATTGTTTCGATTAGTGGGTATAGGCAGCTAATAAATTGAATCGCGTCGCGAAAACTTTACTAAGGTGATTCAAAACGAAATCGTAAATAATGAAAACCATTATAAAACCAGTGGACACAAGGCGACGCCATAGAGTCTGCTCAAGATGATGACACCACTATTTCAATAGAAGCCATTTAAATCGGAATACATTAACAATACCATTATGCAAATCGTTATCATTTTAACATTTTGAAGCGACGCAAATTCCTTAAGCGGTTCACGGCGGTTTAAGCCGGCTACCATTCTCCTCAAAAATGACAAATGGTTATAAAATTTACCACAAAACGTAATTTCACGTGTAATGCAAGGGATTATTGAAAATAATATATAATTTTAAAGATGTCCATTGTATTGTAATTTTAGTTATAAATCAGGATATTGAATGCTTCCCTTTAATTTGTGCCGACCGATTAATCTTTATGCTAGCGGAACATGAGACAACTTTGACTGTTAATGTATTTACTGCGGCAACTCATGCGAAAATTTACTTGTCTATATTTAATATCACTCGCGATTCTAAAGGAACAACGCTTAACGAAATAATTCTAGAACGGGCTATCTCGGATTAATCTGGACAGATAACATGCGACGCTGCTCAAATAAATCCGTGAATGAAACATCTGATCGGACAACATTATTAATGTTGGAACCGAAAAACAACGGTAACTCTCGGGAAATCGCGATAAATTGATCATTTATTGTGATGCCATATATTTTGGCCAATTTATTGGGATTTCGATTGGACATACTTGTATAAAGACGTTTTAAAAATTTAATTCCTCGTCTGTATAAGATTTTGTTTAGAATTATTATTCTATATATTAGATATATTTATCTATAGAATGATGACTATGAATAGCTTGAGTAGATTTAAAATCACATATGAAATAATTTCGCAGCATCTATTATATAAATCATCGATTAAGGAATTTACTTAATATTTAATATAAAATTACTGAATTGTTTTCATATCAATTGACTACGCTTCGCGATTAAATTAATTGAAATACCTTTACAGAAATAATTTTATGACATTTTAAATACCGTTTATATAAGAAATAGAACATAATAAATGTATTTTGCCAAACCAAAGTGTTGTTAAGAAATTGATACCAAAATGTTCACACCAGCCCTCAACTTTGTCTTACACTGATACACGAACGCGTTGACTTTTAACATGCGAAGGCCCTTCCAAGGTTTGTTAAAATGAAACCATCGGGTTTTTATTTCGCACACGTAGGTAACTGTTTTACTGATGGTTATCGCCAAAAATAACCTTTAATTACCGTGTAGTTTGAGCTGCCCTGAACTTTCACACATACACATCTAGAGGCTGATTTCTCGTATAGCAATATGTAACACATAGAAATGTCATACGATAATAACTCGTCCCTCTAATGTCAATCATAACGAAATTTCACGTTAGCGACTACGTAAAATAATTTGTATGAAGAACATAAATTCGCCACGTAATGGCGGGTACACCCCGGGCCGAACGAAGGCGAACGAATCATGCCTGTTTCATTCACACATAAGCGAATGTTTGTTTGAGTGTTTGCAACAGGTATAGATTATTTCGCCTTCGTTCGGCCGGTGTGTACCCGCCATAACCGCTAGAAGCGGTCGGGTGTTTTTCATACAAATATTTAACGTAGATGCTAGCGTGAAATGACCAAAAAAACTCATGGTCGAGCTATTGAAGGCTTGACATTTTTATCATATCAGATTAAACATCACAACATCTGACGTGTTGTCACTTACAATTAAAGCGCTTCATAAACGCTCAAAAACAATATTAAAATAAAAAAAAACATCCTTTTAAAAAACATCCTACTTGCAATCATTTGATTTCTGAGACTGTTTTGTGTAGTTCATGGAGTTTCATTCATCATTAAGTTAACTTTGTTTTTTACTGACTTCAAAAAGGAGGGGTCCTCAATTCCCTTTTTTATGCAAACATAATATATTATAGGTCCAATTGATTACACGCTAACTCCAGCAAAATATGTCTTTCATAGTGCTTACTCCAAATGTGATACCATAACATAAAGATGTAATTCGGTTTGAAGTCGATTTTTAAGATTTTCGACCGACTTCAAAAAATGAGAAAGTCCTCAATTCCTCTGTATTTTTATGTATGTTACGCGATATCTCTGCCAATTATGGACCGATTTCCAAGATTATTTTAGTGTTCGATATTGCTTTTACCAAGGGTATTTATTTGGTCAAAATCGGATATGTTTTGAAGTCGGTCCATTCAGTTTTTAAACTTGTGATTATATTGATCTTTATTTCGGTACTTTCTGTTAGATTGGTAGGACTGTGAGCGGTCAGGTCATGAATTATGCGACACATCGATTACAAAACGGAACACAGTATCAATTCAGTGGCGGCCGCCTTTGAACTCACACCGTGCCACTTTATTGACCAAAATGTGATAATAAATATCACCTTCTATAACTTATTAACGTGTTCTTGAGCCTTACTACTCTGACAAAGTAATTATAATCAATTAGTCCTGTTAATTGTGTCATTATTTAAATAAATAATAAATTTATCAATAATGTGCTGTAATATGCCTTGTTCACAGATACATAAGCTTGACAGCTTTCTTTCGTTCATTCATTCATTGACACTGTCTAAAATTATATATATATCTGTGGTTGAAAAATAAATATCTCCAAGTTAAATAAATAACCAAGTTAAATCTATACTTCTATACTAATATTATAAAGCTGAAGAGTTTGTTTGTTTGTTTGTTTGTTTGTTTGTTTGTTTGTTTGTTTGATTGAACGCGCTAATCTCAGGAACTACTGGTTCGATTTGAAAAATTATTTTTATGTTGGATAGCCCAATTATCGACGGTGGCTATAGGCTATATATCATCACGCTATGACCAATAGGAGCGGAGCAGAAATTAAAAATGTTTAAAACCGGGGAAGGCGATATCTCAGAAACTACTGGTTTGAATTGAAAAATTCTTTTTGTGTTGGATAGCCTATTTATCGAAGATGGCTATAGGCTATATAACATCACGCTTTGACCAAAAGGAGCGGAGCAGAAATGAAAAATGTTGCAAAATCGGGAAAATTTATATCTCGGACAGAAACTACTGGTTCGAATTGAAAAAATATTTTTGTCTTGGATAGCCCAATTATCGAGGGTGGCTATAGGCTATATAACATCACGCTATGACCAATAGGAGCGGAGCAGAAATGAAAAATGTTGAAAAGACTATATTTCAGAAACTACTGGTTCCAATTGATATTTTTTTTTGTGTTGGATAGCCTATTTATCGAGGATGGCTATAGGCTATATAACATCACGCTTTGACCAATAGGAGCGGAGCAGAAATGAAAAATGTTACCAAATCGGGAAAATTTATATCTCAGACAGAAACTACTGGTTCGAATTGAAAAATTCTTTTTGTGTTGGATAGCCCAATTATCGACGGTGGCTATAGGCTATATAACATCACGCTATGACCAATAGAAGCGGAGCAGAAATGAAAAATGCTGCTAGCGGGGAATTTTATATCTCAGAAACTACTGGTTCGATTTGAAAAAATATTTTTGTGTTGACCAAGGGGATGAATGGTAGGGTGACTAAGGGGTGACTGACGGGGTGATTGATGAGGTGACTAATGGGATGACTGACGGGGTGACCGACGTGAGGAATGACGGGGTGACTGACAGGCTGACTGATGGAGTGGCGGACGGAGTGACTGACGAGGTGAATGACGGGGTGACAGACGGGGTGATAGATGGGGTGACCGACTGGGTGACAGCCGGGGTGACAGACGGGTTACAGACGGGGTGACAGACGGGGTGACAGACGGGGTGACGGACGTGGTGACAGACGGGGTGACAGACTGGTGACAGACGGGGTGACCGACTGGTTGACAGACGAGATGACAGACGGGGTGACCGACTGGATGACAGACGGGGTGACAGACGGGTGACAGACGAGGTGACAGACGGGGTGACAGACGGGTGACAGAAGGGGTGACAGACGGGGTGACGGACGTGGTGACAGACGGGGTGATAGACTGGATGACAGACGGGGTGACCGACTGGGTGACAGACGAGGTGACAGACTGGGTGACCGACTGGGTGACAGACGAGGTGACAGGCGGGGTGACGGACGTGTTGACAGACGGGTGACCGACTGGGTGACAGACAAGGTGTCAGACGGGGTGACAGGCGGGGTGACAGACGGGGTGATAGATGGGGTGACCGACTGGGTGACAGCCGGGGTGACAGACGGGTTACAGACGGGGTGACAGACGGGGTGACAGACGGGGTGACGGACGTGGTGACAGACGGGGTGACAGACTGGTGACAGACGGGGTGACCGACTGGTTGACAGACGAGGTGACAGACGGGGTGACAGACGGGTGACAGAAGGGGTGACAGACGGGGTGACGGACGTGGTGACAGACGGGGTGATAGACTGGGTGACAGACGGGGTGACCGACTGGGTGACAGACGAGGTGACAGACGGGGTGACAGACGGGGTGACAGACGGGGTGACAGACGGGGTGACAGAAGGGGTGACAGACGGGGTGACGGACGTGGTGACAGACGAGGTGATAAACTGGGTGACAGGCGGGGTGACAGACGGGGTGACAGACGGGGTGACAGAAGGGGTGACAGACGTGGTGACAGACGGGGTGATAGACTGGGTGACAGACGGGGTGACCGACTGGGTGACAGACGGGTGACAAACGAGGTGACGGATGGGGTGACCGACTGGGTGACAGACGGGGTGACAGACGGGTGACAGACGGGGTGACAGACGGGGTGACAGACGGGGTGACAGACGGGGTGATGGACGTGGTGACAGACGGGTGACAGAAGGGTAACAGACGGGGTGACAGACGGGGTGACAGACGGGGTGACAGGCGGGGTGACAGGCGGGGTGACGGACGTGGTGACAGGCGAGGTGACAGACGGGGTGACAGACGGGGTGACAGAAGGGGTGACAGACGGGGTGACAGACGGGGTGACAAACGGGGTGATAGACTGGGTGACAGACGGGGTGACCGACTGGGTGACAGACGAGGTGACAGACTGGGTGACCGACTGGGTGACAGACGAGGTGACAGACGGGGTGACAGGCGGGGTGACGGACGTGGTGACAGACGGGTGACCGACTGGGTCACAGACAAGGTGTCAGACGGGGTGACAGGCGGGTGACAGACGGAGTGACAGACGGTGTGACAGAGGGTGTGACTGACGGGGTAAGAGACGGGGTGACAGACGGTTTGACAGACGGTGTGACTGACGGTGTGAGAGACGGGGTGACTGACGGCCGAAGTAGATCATCCCATTACCTCTTTTAGAATTATTGTGCTATAGGTGCCTACGACTCACTATTTCAACCCTCTCTCTCATACGCAGACGAAGTTGCGCGGGTCAGCTAGTAAATAAATAAGACCCAACAGTCACATACATAGTCCTAACCCCACACTAAGATCGAGCCTTGTGTCGTGGGTATCTGGAACTACGAGAGATACGGTCTCACAACACCCAGACCCGAAACAAATATCTGTAGGCACAAACATTTGTCTCGGTGCGGGGATCGAACCCGCGGCCTCTCGCTTCACAGCCGGCTACTCGCCCGCTGTGCTACGGAGGCTGTCTTTATGTACTTAAATCCTGGATTTTTTGGAGTGGTAGAAGTAGTATCCCACTGCAATGTGAGGTCAACGCACACACTTTTTAACCGACTACATTGAAAAGAGGGTGATTTTATATCAAGTTGCAGAAAAGATTTGGCTTTTGCTATTACCACAGGATGCCTGCCTGTCATCAAACCCTAGGAGATCTAGTTCTGGACAAATCGTGTTTTCACACCTACCCCAGGACTCTTGACAAATAGTGACGGGCGCGGCGGCTTGGCTTCCGGAGGCCGAGACACTTAATATGTAACATATATATTTGCCGCCTCTAACGGGTTAATGACTTTAAATTTCACCGAAACTAAATGAAATCGAATGGTAGTCGAAATCGAATCGAGTGTCAAAAGTTCCTACTGACTGACTCGGGACTCTGCAGACTGGTCGGAATGGCCCATGGTATACGATATTGCACAAATTGCTTTTTAAAAATACAGTTTAATCTCTGCTCAAAGCTAACTTAACAGAAATTTTAAAAACCCAAAGTATTATTTATGATCTAATCTGTAAAGGTTATCTATATATTTTATTATTGCTGTATTAAATTAGGCGCAAAACAATGATGCACAAGGTATATTCCACACCAGGAAGAATGAATAAGACATTACCTTGTACAAGTAATAAATCTGTCACTCGGCACATATCAGAGATGTACATCGATAACGAGCCAATAAAAAGGCATCTAATTAATGATTGTTCAAATAAAAAAGGCGATTCAACGCTTCCGACATCAGTATTTATATACTTTTTGACCCATCAAAGTTGCGCCAAAATGTATACTTGACTTTTTGTAACGATAAAAAATAACACGCGTCTCAATTTATCATTTTCAATCATAAAGTTGCCGCCAATGGTTTTTTACAAAATGTCTTGTTATCTATTCACACTAACGTTTCCTGAAACGTAGTTAACATTTAGTTTCTTAACAAATCCATGTTTAATTACAAAGTCATCAATGACGTTAAAAAATCTCATTTACACGCTTCCACTTCCCAAGTAGCATTAAAATTTTGTTATCTGTGTGATTAATTAATGAAATAAAATTAAATATAACCTTCATTTAATAAAGCTTTAAAGAGAAAATAAAGAAATCCAACTACTTCTTCTTAATTCTTATTCTTAACCTCGTAAATGAAGTATCTATTTATTTTGTAGAATGATAGATAAGTAAAAGTTGCGAAAGTTTAAACCCTGCGCGAGGTTAAGCTTCTTACATTAATTCCGCATAACATGTGGCTATAAATAAAAATCCTACTTGTAATAAAACATTCCGATATTTGTTAGTTTTCAACGAATGCCATTTTCATTTGATTTATGTGTGGACTTCGCGCAATCATTGTGATATTTTACGACATTTAAGTGTGGAGTATTTTTAACTGTGACTTGTGTAATGAAATTAATTAAATTAAATTTTTGGAGGCATTCTAATGACCATGAATTAATTGTAGAGGTATATTCAGTAGACAAATCAAAAGAAACACCCATAAGTCCTGAAAAAGAATCACGGTAATGTTCCGTAAATAATTATTTTCAGACAGGCTGTAATGATGGTTTCAAATGTGATATCTATAAATTATTTTATTATATATTCAAAACCACACATACAAAAGATTGAAGATGATACTTATGATTTAAATGTAAGTACTTTATAGAAGACAAGATAAAAGTTTTACGACGTGGGTCTCATCTAATAACTTATGAATCCATAACAAGCAGACAAGACAGCAATATTTGCTTTAATAGAAACTGGAATTAACAAAGAACTAAAATATATCATCCTACAAGTTGTCTATACAAATAGGCATATAAATTAGACTACAACTCATTCATTGATATGCGAATTGTTTAGAACGCCACGCCCGCTTTTCAACATGACTGGGCAACGAAATAGAGTTATATCTTACTAAACCACTGTTCATGTGTAAATAAAATGTAAAATATTTTATTGTAGAATCTTATAATATTATTTATTTTAATAAGGTTTGAGTCATCAGTCGTGACATCATTTACTGTTTTACTTAATGTCTACAAAATGTTAAAAAGTAGAAGAAATATTGATACTGCGCTTGAACTGTTGACCCGATACTAGGCACGCCATTTATTTCGTAGTTTATTAAATGGAACGAAACCGTAAAATGACTCATTATGATAATTTATTTTGTTGATAACCTATACAATGGCATTACGTCACTATAAAAAAATTTGCCCTTTCCTGCTTCCCTCTTTAACAAAAGATTTAATAAATATAACTCGATGAAAATACATTTATTATGTTAATGGTCCATATATTATTAACGCAGGCACTAAATAATTAAAGTCATTTCATAAATTGCAATAAACTGGCCAACCTAGTTAGATGAAATTTGACACCTAATACAATCTAAACTTGAACTTATTACATTTGTGTACAAATTAAGAAAAAAAATGATAATTTATGATTCTGATTGAGATTTTGCTTAATATTTTAATGCTAAACCGATGCAATGCACAATAAAATTATTATTATAATCACTTATGATTAAATTATAAATCTTCAAGTCATTTTATATTACCATTTCTCATTGTTATTATTTGATGATGTACTTGTGACTATGTGTACTCGTCACTATTGACTATGACTGACGCATCACATATTACAAATGCAGACGTTCATAAGCCGTGCAAAAATGTATTATAAATTGTCTTTATTTTAAACTGCCTGTTCCTCGCGGCACCGCTTCTATGATAAAAGAAAAAAGAAGTCTATGACACTTAAAAACGAAAAAACACTTAGAAACGGTGGCGAGACGATCTGGATGCATTTGAACCACTATGGATGGTGATGGCATTGGATCGATGGAAGTGGAAGGAGAGGGGGGAGACCTTTGCCCAGCAGTGGGATGATACAGGTTAGTAAAAAAAAAATTACACTGAAGAGAAATTATATAATAATAAGCAGCGATAGCTCAGTTGGGAATGGTATGGACTGCCGAAACAAGTGTCGGAGGTTCGAAACCAACCCCAAAATGGAGCATACACCTCTGACTTTTCTGTTAAGTGTATTTTCATTGTGAAATATCGCTTGCTATAACGGTGAAGGAAAACATCGTGAGGAAACCTGCATACCCGAGAATTTCTTCACAGGAATTTCGAAGGTATGTGAAGTCTGCCAACCCGCATTAGGCCAGCGTGGTAGACTAAGGCCTAACCCTTCTCATTAGTAGAGGAGGCCCGTGCCCAGCAGTGGGACAGTAATATTATAGGGCTAATATTATTTATTATTATAAGAGAAATTGTATTAGCAGTCAGCATCTAGTTCCAAATCTTACTAACCTAGCAAATTAACAATATTTAGCTGTTTGGAAGTAGATCTAAATTAGTCATTGCAGTAACCTAACGTAACTGAAGTAAACGTTAATACACGAAATAATAAATAAGCGTCATTTTATAATTACAAAAATGGTTGAATGTTTATTTTCATTAGTAATCGAAATTATGGTATTTGAACCCTATCTTAAATGTATCGCGTAACATATACAAAAGCGCACAGAAATATAATGGGAATATTTTTTATTCTTATTATACTAATCATCATCATCATCATCAGCCACAGGACGTCCACTGCTAGACATAGGCCTCTCATAAAGATTTCCAGATCGACCTGCTGGAAATACAATATTATAATTCATTTTATAATCGCACCATCCGACACCGCAGTAAAGTTCATCCTAATCACCTGGAGACAGTCTGTAGCAGTACAGTGCGTTTCCAGCGGTCTTTTTATCACGTACGTGAAAGCTTTGGAATGAACTTCCTGCTTCGGTGGTCCCCGAGCGCTATGACTTATCCATCTTTAAACGAGGTTTAAAAAGATTACTCAAATTACGGTAGGCGGCGCATACCGCTTAACATCAGGCGGACCGCTAGCTCGTCTACCCATTTAGGCTATAAATTAAAAAAAATCTACATACAAACAACCTGTTACCCGAAACGCAAACACCTCTGTACCATAGTGAGCAATGAAGAGCCTCTTCCTTTTAATCGGTTGAATAAGACGACCATTAATTTATGTCCATAATAACTTAACTATGTGACGTGGGTACGTGTTTAAGTCACTTGTTCAAGAAGCTGAAAGAAATGTTATTAATAATTTTATAGCCATGCCTGCGGTAGGTACTACTTGGAAAGATGACTGGACAAAAGCCATTGAAGGTTAACAAGGTGCTAAAGTAAACGCTATTCCGAACACTGATAAAAAATTAACGATCGAAAAATTTTAAACATGTCAAATGCAACAAGAAATATGGCAAAACTGGAAACTGATGAACATTTATATTTATGTAACGGTACACTGGTAACAAAAAAATATTACTTCAAGCCTGAAATAATAGAAACATAGAAGTTTTGATATTTTTGAGGTAACGACAGGAGTACGTCGGTTGCAGGTGTCTGGCCCAAATCGTTCCAGGGGTGCGGTCCCGAAAAGCGCTGGCTGGACGTTTTGGAGCAAAGTATGAACCAATGGTCTCACTGTGAAGGATTTTGAATGAAAGACCGGGCAAATCGGAAGCATTTAAGATGGAATGAGGACCCTGGCATAGGGCCGGGAAAACTCCAAGAAGAAAGACGATATAAGTTTAGATCTTTATAAGTTTGCGAATTTTTTAACTGGTCATGTCTTGATGGCTGAACCAATTTGAAATAAATTTTGCATGCATGCTCGTCATGACCTGGTTTAGAAAACTTAATCATGAAAATATAAATTAATACTTTATAATTTCTTGGTAGTAGTCATTTTCGTATAGCATACTAGTTTTACACAGGCACAGCCACAAGCAAAAGCTAAGAAACGAAAATTTACGCATTAAACTCTGAATGAGTAAAAAAGTCTCTAGACATCTACATGTCTAGAGACTTTTTTTACTCATTCAGGTTTAAGTAAATGATCAATAATTAAATTCACATTAAGTCGGTAGCCTTTCGATTTTCTCTATTTCTCTTCTAACAGCTTTTTTGTTAAATTTCTTTTTTTGTTTGTAAGTTCAGAAATCTGTTAGACATAGCCATATCTAATAGAACTATGCATCCATGAATAAACAGTAATAATAACTCGTTAAAGTAATAAATTATAATTACTTACTAAAGACATAAATTTTTATTATTATGCTATATAAAATAAAACATCAAATATAAAGTGTCTGCAGGTGCACGTTAATAACATCTAATGATTAATGCTAAATTGACGCCGGTTGATATAATAAAGTAGATTTATCTGATCAAATCTGCGCTAAATAAACATATTGATATTCGTGATTTGAGATTTGGCGAGTTGTTGCCACTCTGTCTGCAGCCTCTCTGGCTAAATTAACATAAGTACATAAAATGTATAACGAACACAACGTGACCGTCTAATACCTACACATTAAATACGAATCGTAAATTTTCAACAGCAAATAAAAAGATGTGACAGCCCGGCCACCTGATCATTATACGTGTGATCATGATATAAAATTCGAGGATGAGATTTATTCCACGCCGTCTCTACGATTAATCGAGAAATATTAATTAATAACTGGCAGAGGTCAACATTCTATTTATTATTATGAATACGAACGAAGTCCTGCGGTAAAAGTGGAATAAACGAAGTAGACTGGTCAAGCGACACATGTAACCTAAGATAATTTATGAATCTATAATCAAGTTGCAAAACGGTACTATTTAACAAAAGAAACTTACATTAATTGTAGCCATAGGTGTCAAGTACGTGAAATGTGTTCACATAATTTCCTAATGCTATTATTATGGTAATATTATATCTAACATTATGATTAAATCTAGATTTCTGTATATTATTTTAATTAATTTAATTTATTATGTTTATTTTTCGCATTTAAATAATTCTTATATTAAACCTATTCTACCATCTCGCGAGTCGTGTATCTTGTATCAATTTGTAACGTTTATATGCTATAAAATCCGAGAAGTTCAGTGTTCAATCCCCAGGTAAATGAATCAAAATTCAGATTTCTTGTAACAAAAAATCTATGATTTTCACAAAATACACCTTAGTTTTTTGACATTGTAACAATACATTTGGTTTCAACCATGAACTCAGTCTCTTATTCCGATAAAAAAAAATTGCAAACAACATGGTTCTATAGATTTGTTCATGGTTTATTTTGATTGACGCGTTAAATAACATTCATGAATGCATTCGTGAAAACTTTATCACCTTATCCACACCTTCTAATACAGCCTACTGTAAACTAAATTGAACATTAGGCTTATAATTTTTTTTACCTAATGGTCGAATTTTGTCATCATAATTATTGATTTACAATTTCAAAATATATATAATAATTAATTGGTAGGCAAGGCAAAATAACAAGTGTGATAATTTCATGAAATAACATTATTTTTTTCTTTTTTTTTATATTCAAAGGTTATGTATTTTTCTATGCGAAAGTAAAACAAACGAACAAACTCACTTACGCACATTTAATTTTAGTCGATATAGATAAGTTGTGTGTTGACTGTTGAGTATACGCGAGTACGGAAGCGACTTGCAAGTTTTTCGGCATACATGAGTATTTAATTTTCTTGATACCTACCGTATTTTTTCCATTCAATTCAATTTTTTCGTAGTAATAATAAGATGATTTATGACATGACTTTTTGTCTGATTTGTACATAAACATATTTTTTTGTTTCGTATAAAAAAAATCTGTTTATATAAATAAAAGGCTTATGGCGCCCAAATCAATTGAATATCACTTAATAATGTTGTTATAGATAGACTTGTTCTAGCAACTTTCAATACTTTTTTCTTTTTGACCGACTTCCAAAAAGGAGAAGGTCCTCAATTCATCTGTATTTTTTATGTACATATTTAGGCTGAAAAAAAATGTTATCCGATAGCTCCGCCAAATGTGGACCGATTTTCAAGATTTTTTATTTTTATTTTTGTATAGCAGAGATTGGCAAACGAGCAGATGGGTCACCTGATGGAAAGTGATCTCCACCGCCCATAGACACCCAAGGCACAAAAAGAATCATGGGTGCGTTGCCAACCTAAAAGGAGGGAATGGAAGAGGAGGAAAAAGGGATTGGGAAAGGGAGTGGGAAAATGGGCCACCGGAAATCTCACTCACCGAGCGAAACGCGACAGCAAGCTGCCACTTTACGTCGGTTTTCTGTGAGACAGTGGTATCTAATCGGTCGAGCCGGCCCATTCGTGCCATAGACGTTACTGTCTACAGCGTGGCTTTACCACTCAAGAAGAACTATCGAACACACAATTTTTGTGTTCGATAGAGCTTATTCGAAGAATCCCATATAAAATGGTCCTGTTCGGATTAATTTTGAAGACAGTCCGTTAAGTTCTTAAACTTATGATTATATTACACCGTTTTAGCGCGATCTCATATAGTTATAATCAACATTATATATTGTAATTATACAGTTTGCGAACCAAAGATTTGCATGTTATAGTCTTATAATTTATAAGTATAAAAATATGCATTTCTGAGTAACATCCTAAATTATTCCGTCTACAACAATTTATGTATGTGTCATAGTTTCTATGACACGAGTATCTTTCCTACTGACCCTTGACATCCATTAGTATCGATTGGAAAGTCTGACATCAGATATAAATATAGAAGTTATTAAAAAGGTAAAAATATATTTATTATCTTGTTGAGACTGTACAATAATATAAATCGGTGTAGACGGAAAAAACAATTCTTGGGCATAGATATCTTATGATCTATTTGCTCGTTTCAGCCTCTTTTCTTCTACTTTTTTTAACAAACTACAATACGGAGTATGGCATAAAACACATTTTAAGAATGTTCAGAACGGCCAATTTAAAAACGCTAGGTTTTCCAATCACATACAGCCGAATGTTCATACACTTATGGTGGCCTTATGTCGTTTAATGCCGCCTTATCTATCAAAATTGTATGGCGAAAATCAATGTAAGAAGCCGTTAAAGTTGAGCAGCGTTTGACCATTCGGGCGATAATCCGTTACATATCTGTAAAGGTACAATACTAACGAAAAGAACAAATTTCCAAAACAAAGCAATAAGATAACAACCTTCTAAAATTATTCTTTTTTAGCAAAGTCTTGGATGTATTAAAATTAGATCACGTTATGTAAAAGGAAAAATAGGTACCATCAATACCCATAAAATCATTCTATTGTTACAAAACATCTTCTATAAAAAGTACAAAATTACTTCTATAGTTTTAATTTTATTTTAAAAAGATTCCGCTATTTGTCGTTATGCTACGAAACTCTAAAAATAATATATGAAACCTCAATCTTTCGACAGTTGAAACTGACGTGAAGTGGCACTTTGCTGTTGAGAATGATTTGATGAATGAGAAATCCGGAGACCCAAATACCTCCTTCTCGAATTGATAAGGAACCCTATTTACTGACAAGCAATAGCTTGGCTGTGCCCTGCTGAGCATAAACCTATTCTCCCTTGCGCTGATCTTTATTCTGCGCTAAATGCATCCAAGTTTTTCTTGCGGTCATTTTAATATCGCTTGCCTATCGGACTGCTGGTCTGCCAACGGATCTTATTCCCTCCATAGGTGCCCACTCTGTCTGGATTATAGTCCATGTATCTGGCGTCAACCAGCCTGGCAACATGTCCCGCCCAACGCCATTTGAGTCCTATCATAATCCTATCCTAGTCCTATCATAAGTCCTAGTCATAATCCGGTTCCCAACATCAGTGACTTTTCTCGTATATTCAAGTTATTCTATTATGTGACTGAACGGTAACTAAGTGGGGTTACCGTTCAGTCACATGATCGGTAACTAACTACGCTATCCATGCATCGATTATGCGATAAGTTAATCATCAAACAGTAAGTAACGTAAGATAAGTACTTCGAAATCAATAAAATACAATGTAACCATTGATGATACGTAATGATAACGCTACAGATAAAGTAATATTTACCACGTTTATAGAACGATTTCGCCGCTTGAAAAGCACTTCAAGTTGTAGCGTTTTATGGGTTACGAAGCTTCTATTAAAAACAATCATATCAACTCACGATAATTTAGTTAATAGCAAATAAAGAACTAAATAAGAATAAGTAAGAATACATATCAATTATCATAATGTAACAATATTAAGATAAGATTGTGTTTAAGATATCACTTAAAGACATAAATAATCCCCTTCGCCTAATTGAGCTAAATGATATTGTTTGGAAGAATTTATACGTCCCACATAATAAGGATAACACTAAGGAAGGTATGCCAATGGGCTATAAACAATTAATAAAAACGTTGTTGCAATACCGATTAGGTATTGTTCACATGCATGTGATCTTTTATCAATTAAATTATCTTTTTGACCTATCCGTACCCATTATGACGTCCTCAACTTCACCCTACAAGGCTATCGATTTGATGCTATTGAATAATGGACACAATAACACGCCTTTGTTATAGAGTTATTCGATTTTATCATTGATTGTATTACGCCAAATTTGCATTTTCTGCTCCTTATTTGACAAGGGTAAGAATTATGTGCTTAGTTCAAGAAAACAAACACTACAAAATCGATTGTTGTTTGCTACAAAAATAGCCTTAATAGACATAGTAGATAGATTGGTATGAAACTATTATTTTTCAACAACCTCAGGCCAGTAGAAGGCGAGTAACTGATTGTAAAAAGAGTCGCCACAGGTTCGATTCCCAAATGTTTACCGATTGATTTAGTAAGGTGGTTTACAAACAAAGAAAGTTCAAAAATATAAATTGGATTGTCCAAAAACCGTGAAACTTTTTACTCCGTTTGATCAACTTTTTGGAAAAAACCCATAGTTTATGGATGGTTAGGCGTTACTATTGGATGTCCCATCAGCTTGTACAAATCAGCATTCATATATGAAAACGAAACAGTTAATTAATTTTTGAAGTCCATAAATAAAGAACTAATAATTAGAAAAATGACATTTTCTTATCCTTGAGACATAAAATATAGTGTAGAATTATTATGTAAAGATTATGTTGTGTCAGTGAATTATTTGGATCATAAGGCACATTTTAATTTTTATTTCACAAGAATATAGTTTTATGACATACTATTTAAACATGTATGTAAAATTAAATTGTCGGCACAACACATTAAAAACCTGACAATATATAATTTCAAAACAACCATAACAAATTTTGCACACGTCGTTTTTTTTAGAGATGAAACGGATATCCGGTAACTATTCGGTATCCGGCCTATCCGGCATTGTTTTCACTATCCGGCCGGATACCGGATAGTTAGTCGGTATTCGGCCGGATACCGGATAGTGAAATTAAAAAAAAACATTATTTTAAACAAGGAAAATCATACAAGGTTATGGACAACTTTTATTTTTATAATGGCACGTCAAAAATTTTTGTTTTATTAAACTGCTTGTGGGGACTGGTCTGCTCGACTTTTTTATTATTTTACTATTTGTATCCATCGGTCTAGTTTACTGTTTATTCGCCGTGCTTGTGGGAGTCGCTCAGCAATCGAAATAGTACGTTTTATTGGTTTTATATTACATTGAAGCAACTTTGTTGTAAATTAGCTGCTCTAATCTAATGAAATATGTTTATGATTTATTGTTTGTTTATTAATATCTAATGGTAAACTGCTTACTATTACTTTTTTATCGAAAAGTACAACGTCAGTTTCTTACTCGTTTTTCTCTGACGAACCAGCTTTCCAAACTAGCGGTAGTGTAAAATTTTTGACGGAATCTAAATAATATGTGACATTTTATGGATTCAATAAATTATTTTGTTTTTGATTTTTTTTATATACAGGTTCAGTTCAGGCCGAATATCCGGTAGCCGGATATCCGGCGCTCCGGCCTTGTAACTTGCCGAATATTCGGTATCCGGTATCCGGTCAAACCACTATCCGTTTCATCTCTAGTTTTTTTACAATTGGCAATCGGCATATTCACAAAATTGTAACCCCAAATATCTAGGAATTTAAATTATGAACATTTTATGCGTAATTTTGTGCGGTGAAAGAACTTCTAAACTAAGTTAATCTTCGTATTTATGACTCTGTGACAGTTTTTCTAACGGTGGTGACCGTGAACTTATTATGTTGTGTTGATTGCTTATGTTTAATCACCTAGTACAATCCTAGTTTTATGTTTTAACTTAATTACAGAAGTAGGCGGAAAACGGCGTAAACAGAAGGTTGCTGTTGCGTTCTGTTCGAAAAATGACATTTCCAGTAACCCAATCCCCCTCCCCTTCCAAATCCATATTTCCTATCTTTAAGGTTGGTATAATATCCATGGTTCTTTTGTCATAATGGGTGTCTATGGACGGTGAACTTTCCGACATATGATCTACCTGCTCGTGGGTGGTTTGTCACTCTCTACTTCTTCTTCTTCTTTTTATAATAAATGGCTTCCACGTTGTCAGTTGTCATAAATAAAATATATATATCCGTCGGTAGGTTTGTGTGTTACTCTTTTTTTTTATTTTTTTTAATTATCGATTATAATACTAGGTCATATTTTAGAAAATTGTGACATACCTTTTTAACATTTTGATGAAAAATGTAACATATACAGATTTAATTTAATCAATTATGTTTTTTAACAAAACGATTACAATAGATGCTGGTTGCTGATTCAATTCGTCAGTAAAAAAAGAACATCACTATATCAGAGCAGAATAGCAATTTTATTGAATGGATGTATAATAAAAGAATTTCAAGATCATTAATATGTATTATTTTGCTTCTTTCTATGCTATCTCGATATAATGGAATATTCTGTTTCCACGAGGAAAAATCTACACTTTACGAATACCTCTTAGCCCTAGAGAAATGGGAGTGTTGGTTTTTTGGACTTATCAGAACAACGATACTGCCGACTAAAAATCTCTTGATCGCCTTCTTCAATGTGAGACGAGCTCAGGGATTAACAGTAATCCCTGCCCGCCTAGCATGCGCGCCACGAGATATTCCGATGATCGACTGTCGAGATGTTGTATGAAATATTATATGAAAATAAACGAGGACGCATGTTAGTGTCCGTAGACAAATAGAGAAAACCGGTTATAATAGGACAAAAAGCGTTGACAAAATGTTCTCGTGGCACGCATGCTAGGCGGGCTGGATTACTGCTGGAACCACCCCTATACGTTGCATCACAACCCGACCCGATATGTACAAAAGCCGCAAGCCCCAGAGGCCCCAATTATTCACCACTTACAAAAGGCAGGAGACACCGTGACGATTTTTTAAGCCCTCCAAGTCTCTGAACCGGAGGCGTTGGTCAGTCGTCACTCGTCAACTCGAACTAATATATGGGGGCGACTGGAATTGCAAAGATGGCACTCTCTTTCTGCATAATCATTTGAAGAAGGCCATTGAACGCCACTTTATCTGACAGCTAATCATAGCAGCTATCACGGCGGACAGAATTATACTGAAACCATAGACTGAAACTAAAGATTAGCTAAGTGTTTATCATCGAGAAAGGCACTAGCCATCTCAGGAAAGAGACTTGTTTCATTAGCCACTATAGCTGTTTATTTATTTATGGTGGTCAATATTTTACTGTATGAGAAACACTCCCAATATTAGCATTTTGAGTTAGACGTTACAAACTATGACGTAGTTTTAACTCTAACGTACGGAGCGTCTTCCACATTTAGTAGCAAAATATTTGCAAATAATTTACATTTGCGTAGATTGTTACAAACTGTGCAGTACGCATTCATTATATCCCGTCTGTTTTCTCACAACGATTGACGTACTTAACACAGACAAAGCAAATAAATAAACTGATTCTAGGGAGTGTAGAAAACACCAATTATCCTGTTACTTTTAACACCATACTTTTGGCATTTTTCCCAGACGTAATTATGTTTATTTACATTTTACAACTACGTTTTTAAAAAAACTAAATGTACCCTATGAGACTCTTAAATCATCGGAACCTCACAGACTTGGCAACTACAGCGAATTGTATGTAAAGTGGAGGTATAAGGAACAGGTCCAACGAAGTGGCCATGCATTGTGCGTTAGGTCGATGACATCGACAACATTATAATGGCTATGGGCGCCACACATGACACAACACCAAAAAGCATATTCATTTAGGTGCTCTGACTTTGTTTCTTATTATATGGAAGATGAAGTGAATTTATACAGTTCTGGGTTACAAAAGACTTTTTAGAGTAATAAACTGTAATAAACTTAAACTCCAAATATTTATTTCTACCTGTTCTTATCCCACCTAAATGTGGGGTCAGCGCAACACACAAATGATTTGGCTTAGTTTTTACGACCGGCTGCCTACCTGACGTCAACTCCCTCTGAGGAATCTAAACTTAAACTCCAAATAATAACAATTAAATATCCAGATGAAGTATAGTCGTTGACGTGCTTACATTTTTCTTATCTTTCATTTTCCACACATTCATGGATAATTCTATAGCTGTACATAACTAAAATATAACATACATACCTCATCGTCCTGCACATAATATTTTAAAGAAAAGTAAAGACGCATTTCACTATCAAACATTATAGTCTTGGCCTTCAACTCTGTTACGACAGATTTGAACCGTTGTTGGCGAGGAGTTTGTGTGCTTCACTTTTTACCGCATTAATTTTGTTCCTAGCAATTTCACTTTTCAATAATTATTCTAAATGGAATACCAGTATCCAGTATAGATTCGTAGGATGCTAGTATTTACCTATGTAAATATGCTTCAGAATAAGTAAGGATGCTTGGCATACTTTGATGTTCTATATAAAAAATCTTAGTCAGAGTACTTACGACCATATTTATTAATACATAATTTAAGAATTTTAAGGAAACCTCAGGAGTACGTAGGTAAGTACCTGGACCAGATCGAACCAGGGCTGCTTCCCCGTGGTCGACCCAAAAAATACTCGTTGGACGTTTTGGATACGATAACCATTGGTCTCATTTTGGAGGATACTCAAGACCAGACGCAATAAAAGTGGTTAAGTAGGAAGGTGAACCCAGGTTAGGCCACGATAACGCCAGGCAGAACGAAAGATACACAATTTTTATTCCATGCTTATGATTTTTATAATCATAAGAAGCGGGCAACATTCTCTAGCTCTCAGTCTATGAATGTACCGTGCACAAGTCACACCGGTTTCATATACCAAGTCGTATCTCACCGATATTTAAAAGCGTATTAACATATTAATTGCTGACACTTAGGAATTCATACCTACCTAATAATGCTCCAGGATGTATACTCTGTGGACTGAGTGTCTGTTGGTCATACATAGTAGTCAAAAGGAGGCACCACATTATAGGCCCGTATTACAGAATGACAGGCGGGGATACTGACCACTTTACTACCGAAAAAGGGGGAGACCTATGTTCAGCAGTGGACGTCCTATGGCTGATGATGATGATGATGATGATGATGATTACATAATGAATCTGGAAATCTTTGGGGGAGCCTAAGTCCAGCAGTGGATGACCTGTGACTAATGATGATGATCACAAAATGAGTGATGACTTAAAGCTAGTTTTAAAAAACAAAAGTCTTGTTTAAAATCTGTAATGGCTTAGGATCTTTTCAATACAGGCCCTAGTGTTCTGATGATCACTTACCTACTTTTTCTTTCTACCTGCCCTTGCCCACTTTAAAGTGGTGTCGGCGGAACACACTTTTTCAACCATGTTGCAGAATAAATTTGGCTTAATTTATACAACCGGCAACCTGACGTCAACCTCATCTGAGGGATCGAGTCTCAAGCATGCATGAATGATAAAAATTGTTTTGTCCGACCTGGAAATCGAACCCAGGACCTCCCGGTTCACAGCCCATATATGCTGCCAAGAAGGTGATCTCTGATGATGACTTACGAAAAGACGCTAATTTTTGGACCCTACCAACATCGATATATTATTTACCTAGATGTACAGTTGACACTCGTAAAATGGGACAGCAAAGGAGTGCTTAAGCACTCTTTTTCCATACAGTCGGACTTCGATAGAATTGTAAATTTCAAAATTCGAATTTAAAAACGCTTGATCATTTCGCTTAAAAAGCTACTTTATAACACGTCCATAGGGTTATTATTTGTGTTGATTTAATTAGAAGTTGTGATCTTTTTCTTTGTTTTATTCCTGAGACCACATTTTAGAAGGATATTTGCAAAGAACTGTGAATCTAGGGTATATTATATTGATGCCTACTAATGTTTCCTGGGAATATTTATACAGTTCGATACTCTGTGCCTGCAATATTTGTGAAATCATAACAACGAGATCGAGTATTTTAAGGAGAAAATTCATCACAGCCTATACATTTCCACATTTGCAAATAACGCCTATTAGAGTTCTCCTAACAAAATGATATTTCCATAATACATATAAGGCTTTAACGTAAACAATTAAATTTTCATTTTATTATGCCGTCTGAGTGTTATCTGGCGATACAATCTATTTTACGACATGCATGTAAATAAAATTGCGTTAATGTTCAATAGCCTGATAATAAGGCCTCACACAATATAAGAGATGAATAAAACCTAACATTTATTTCTTAATAACATTTTTGTTGAATCACGTAATTTTTATTTGGGGCACATTTTTTTTTATAGAACCAGTTCTTTCTTTGACTAAACAATGTATGCGATATCTTTATCAATATATTAACAAATTGAAGTTCGTCTAAAGACTTTTCTAGCAAGTTTTTTAGACAATAGAATTCGCACATATATTATATCAAGCAATATGTAGTGTATTAGTGCATTAAAATAATATCAAATGGAAAATTAGACTTATCGAGGTTACTGCTATCCTACGACGGTACCGATTCCGCAGCACGAATAACTTTCGAGAACGCTTTCGAATCGAGCAAACTTTTTCGTTCAAGACACATGTGCACTGTGTTTTAACCATCGACTATCGAATGCGTCGCGAGATGCATACAGGACTTTAAGTTAGAGATACTCATGCATGTTTGCATCCACTTTAAATTACACATTAACGTCTCAGTATATAGGTAACATACCCATCTTACTGAATTGTTTACTTACAGTAGTTAGTACCATTATTTACTTGAGTCACAGAGTTAGTGTGAAATCAGTAGTTATGAGCTGTTACGAGTCTAAAATAAACAGTACATGCTTGCAAGGCACATGGTTATGATATATTTGACCTTACATTATTTAACCTCAATATGACTGATGGGTAAACCTGGTATATGGTAAATAATAAACAGAAATAAACCAACAATATTTACCATTAGTCTATATTTTACTGTTTTAAATGCGAACTAAAAAACAACCCCTTTATTTAAACAGATTTTAACACACATCTTCCATCTGCCCTTATCCCACTTTTTAAGAATGTTTTAGAAACATTTAGATTTTTTTTTTCAAACAACTACATGCCTGACGTCAACCACTTCTAGGCAATATCATATTTTATCACACATCTAGCTGAAAAGGTAACAGAAAACTGTAGCCCGAGCATGAAAATCTAATAGTAGGGGAGCCCACGATGCTAAATGGGGATTTACTCGAGCGTCGTAGAGACCTATTGGGATGCAAAGCTTAGATGATATGAAGAAAAAAATGTTATATGATATATACCTTTACATCGGTGGGGGAAGCGGCTATAGATTTTTAAATATGTAAAAAAAAACTGTTGCATGGACATCCTCGAGCGCGTCAGATATTGATAGCATCAATGCCCTACGTATTTTTAATAATGTACGTATGTTAATCTGATCGTTTGCATGATGCGAGTGGTTGTATTTAAGGGTTGAAAATGAAAAAAAAAAAAAATTATCGAGCGCGTCAGATTTTCTAACGGAGTGTTAAGTGCACCAAAAAAAAGCTCTCATTCACTAATCTGACGATTTCGATGGGACGCAAACTCGCGGCCATTTTCATAATGTGCAAAAAAAGTTCGCCATTTTGAAATACTCAAGCGCGTCAGATTAAGATATATATGGTTCATCTTTATGTTCTAAACGTACTGTCTCATAATCTGACGATTATCTAGAGGGATTGGCCTGATCTGACAAAAAAAAATTAGAAAAACGGTTCACCTTAAAAGCCATCCCTGCAAGTTCCCGCTAATTCCATTCTTGGGCTCTTAAAATTGTACTTATGACATTTTTGAGCTCAAAATATAATTTATGTGATATTTTGAGCTCGCTGAGTTCAAAGAAATAATGTTTCCATGCATTTGAGCTCTCCCAGCTCGAAAGTCTGATAGAAGTTTCATAGAACACTATTTTTGGAATTTTCAAACCGCAATAACTTTTGAATGGATCAACCGATTTTCACGCGCTTGGCGGCATTCGACGCAGTTTTATCATCCTCATAAGTAATTTTAATTGATCGAACCACAAATTTCGGAGTAATCCCAAAAAAACACTTTTTCGGGTTTCTTTCGTTCACGATATCTCTCGAACGAATCAACCGCTTTTGACCAGCTTGGTGGCGATCGACGTGGTTTTTCAAGCTCAAAGGCGGATTAGTTTTTGAAGTTGATCGATAAAGCCGGTTAAAAGTTATTCCAAAAAAACCACTTTAAAAAAAAAAAAAAAAAATTTTTAAATCATTGAACTTAATTAATTGAAAAGCTCAGGAAGCAGAAACCAGAGTGGGGACGGAGTGAGAGAGTAATAGATAGAGAAAGAGTGAGAGAGGAATAGAAGCGCGGAGAAAGAAATGTAGGCATCACGCAACTGCACGCATTTAACTTTATCGACGAATTTTTGTTATTTCGGCTTGCGGAAATCGTCAGATTATATATTTTTCATTATTCTTGAATTATTTCCTTCAAAATAAAAAAAAATTTAGCTACGCTCGAGAATGTCGAGATGACGTTTTTTTTACAACTTCGTTGCCCTCCCCTTTTTTTACGTCACTCTCAAATTGTCAGATTAGTGGAATATACACTTTTTAGGATGTAATTAACTCACCCTACCTTAATCTGACGCGCTCGAGAATTTCTGATGGTCAATTTTTTTTTACTAATCTGATCCTGTATCCTTCACGGGCGGCCTTATATATGGGCCTCATGTTTTGTGGAGGTACTGAACCGGGTACAAGGTATCCCCCTGTATATTAATCTGTCGCGCTTTAGTAAATCCAGAAATCCCCGCTTGGGCTCCCCTACTATAATGTCAATGTAAATGTATTCGAGTTCGCTGCGCACTGATGACGTTTGGTTAATATGTCATACAAATTTCATAGACGCGCATCGAGTTCCAATACATTTACGGTTATCAGAAATTTTCCTGCTCAGACTGCTGTTCTTTACAGGACACTTTTACTTTTTTTTCTTGTCTTTCATCTTGATAAAACGTTACAACATGTTTATGAAGATATTTTTTTATATATTTATGTATGTAGTACATGAAACTCTCTGTAAATAAGACCAACAAGTCTCGAATCCCATTAACCACACTTGTTAAAATTTGAAGTGCATTCAAAAGTTTAGTCTCACGAATTTTTTGGTTAAGGACACGAAGTTTTATTTACCAAGCAACCTACAAGAGTTCAAACGTTTGGTGCTGTGTAGGTGTCTAAAGTGCTGAAACCCATACATGTATAAAATACACGAGCGTAATTTAAATAATCAAAAGCTTACAAACTTGAAAACCGTCTTCATAACCCAATCATTACGTCTATACTATTGTTTTAAAAGGACTCTTTAATCCTTTCTTAACCACATCCCTTAGAGTAAGCTCTTTCGAACACAAGAAAAATCTTGAAAATCCGTCTATATCTGCCGGAGATATCGAGTAACATAGGTACGTAAAAATACCGATGAATTGAGAACCACCTCATTTTAAAGTCGGTGAATATCCCCAACTGGCACACACATAGTTCACCTAGTACAGGCAAGCATGGCACCCATATCGCACATATCAAAAACTACAAGGGGCTCACAATCTTATAACGCCGGACCAGTTACATCAGAATTCCGAAAGTCCTCGACTACACTCAATTTAGAAATTATGACCTTCTTTCAACCTGCCCTTATTCCACCTTATTGAGGGCTCGGCTCAACAAACTTTTTCAAGCATGTTCCAGAAAGGATTTGGCTTAGTTTTGGATCGCAAGTGGTTGTCGGCCTGACGTCAACTTCAAGAGGGATCCAGTAGCCGGACAACTGAAATTAGAAAAATCGCTTTGCCCAACCTGGGAATCGAACCCAGGACCTCCCATTTACGCTGCCATTATACCAAGGTGACGACGATTACTTATGATTCTTTGGTGTACATTCATGAAGATGATTACGAAGCTTTTTTGATAAAAGCAGAGATCTGACCCCTAAAACTACACAGGGCCATTTGAACGGACATTGCACCTGACCGCGAAATTGAATACATATTATTTTCGACACAATCTTGAACCTCAACACAATTAAGTTTAGTTCTTTACTACATGACAAGAAATTTTATATCGGTCATTGTTCTCAAGTTGATAAGCAAAAAAAATATATAGTGAACATAATTTTGGCAAAGTATAAAATTATTTATCATGGGGGTTGACGTCAGGTATAAAATCCAAGTTATATCCATCCATACCTGGGATACATAAAAAGTGTATGGGAGATGATAATTTTGACAAAACCTTACAAACCAAGTTGGATTACATTTATTTTGCTATTGAAATATTTAAATAATCACAAGTTTAAAAACTTAACGGACCGACTTCAAATTCGATCGTGGCCAAATTTATATAGGAACATCCTTGAAATAAGCTCTATCGAACACAACAAGAATTATGAAAATCGGTCCTCATTTGGCGGAAATATTGCGTAACATACATAAAAAAAATACAGATGAATTGAGGACCTTCTCCTTTTTGGAAGTCGATCGATAAGCTCACGCATGTAGTCCGAAGGGGTAGGAAAAGGGCGCAACAGCACAGCCACATTCGCCGAGCTTAGTTCCGTCCCAAAAGTGATAAGGTACGAGCCTATCGTCATATCGGGCACAAATTCCAGACTCTGGGCTGATACTGAAACATACAAACATATCACTTTAAGGGTAAAGTGATATTGTATGTTTCAGTATGAGGTCTCGGGATCAATCTCACGTAGGGACGTGAGATTGATCCCGAGACCTCAAGACGATAGTCGTACTGTGCACGAAATACCACCACGCCACTGAGGTAGTCAATTTTCTCCTACAAATACCTACAAAAAAGAGCACAAAAAACATACATAGACCTGCATCTCGGACGGTGCAGTTAGAGGCGAACTCTGTAAATATTTATTAATTGTTAATTTAATAAATATTATATTGAACTTTTTCTGTCCCAGATGAAATAAGCGGTGCTTAGCATACAAAAAATACTGGTACAGTCAAAAACCTTCTTTGAAAACAGATTTAAAAATATTATCAAACAAGACGTCTTAAAAACTTTTATATATGATCATCGATTTATAACATAAATAACGCATGTTAAAATCGAATTAAAGCTACGTTTTGATTAATTATAACGTAACTATTAATTAAATGTGACCAACATAATATATAGGGCAGCATGAGAGGACGTTTCATTGACATCATAGTATGGCTCGATCACTAAATTAAATTATACAAGACATATGGGTAGGTAATTATTTGATCAAGGTTTGACCGATCAAGGTTACTGAGTTTTAGTAAATAATACAATTAATCAATTATATTATAGGTTCTCATATGATTTTGTGAACAGATTAAAAAATAATATCATGAATTATGACGAAAAGCTTATTTAATCACAGTTTCGTTTTATTCATTTTAATTTTTTAACAGTATATTTTAAGGACAAAGTGCATATTAATAAGGCTACAATTTTTTAATGTCCCTACAGACGCGAGTCGGCAATTTCAGCCACACCGGTCTGTTGGGTGAACGCAGGTACGTTCGAACCCAAAAATGTTAGGTGACCATGCTGAGGGCAACCCGCTAACGGGTTACGAACCTCGGCTCAGGATGGTCACAAGTGGGATGTTGAGACATCATCGATTAGGGTAGTTTGGACGTGTTTCCCTAACTATCTATTTCTATCATCGGCACGTGGGCCGGAATTGTTAACAGGGTCGGGGGGCTGCTACTGGGAGCGCGGCGTGGTCCTCGTCGGCAGGGACGAAACATCGGTCATGTGGAGTGTGAGAGCAGTTTAAGTTGCTCAAACTTGCGTTGAAAGTGATATCGTCATCGGACAAAACTTAGGGTTTGACAAAATGGATCTAAGACGTCTCCATTTCGCACGGTCGAATGGAGGTCTACAATCCCTATTGGTTACCATAATATTTGTTTCTGTTTACCTGCCCTTATCCAATCTGGGGTCGGCGCAAGACACTTTTTCAGGAAATCATGTATCACAACACGCTCTTTACTTACATTTAAATACGAGACAGATTCCATGGAAATACACGTATTCAATCAGTTTAGTAGGTGGTAGAACCTCGGTGCAAACAGTTTTTCCAAGTGTGAATGGACCGGCTCGACCGGATTGTTATCAACCACAATTGTAGAACCATCCTTTAAGAAATACATAAAACGTAATCCTTATTAAGGATAATCTCGAATTCGACACGCTTAACATTTGACGAAGCAGAACAAACGAGTAAATTTTATGTGTTTAATAAAATATTAAACAACTTTTAACTATATGTAAAATAGTCGTAAAATCTAATTAGGTCTCAATATAAAAATAACTGTATTGGATAATAAGCTACTAAAATATAAATGAATATTTCATCAACTTCATTTGTCTAACAAATTGAATGTGGTCATATATCATTGTGACCCCTTCCTAATAGATAAAGATTACATAATTTATTTAAACCAAACAATTATTAATTAATATGATAAACATCGGTTGTCTATGTTGTCCTATTAACACATAATCTAAAACAATAATTCATTTTATTTATTAGGTATATAATTTAATGGTTGATTTATTCCTAAGTTTCGTCGTTTTGTTTTAAATCATTACAATAACATAATCTTGAATATTTAAAAACACGGGACACGTCATGTTTGCAAATAATTTAAGATCGTATATACTTGGTTACACTCAATCATATCTCGATGCTTCCCATGAAATTGAAAGTTTGACTATTCTCTGTGAAGACCGCTGCTAATAAAATATTTATTTCAATTAAAATTAATTTTTGGACGTTTTACAACAAACAATAAAATATGTTTGAATTTTCTAAGGGCTGGGAAGTCCGAGGATTTGACCCCCCAGTAAAAACCCAACCGATGTTTTTATTTTTCTTGAAACGAGTGTTACGCCGACTTCACATTGGAGTGGGATAAGGGCAGGTTGTAGAATATAAGTGAAATCTGTGGAGTCACAAACAAGCGTAATAAAATCACGATGATTCAACATCAACATCATAAGAGCAATTTATTATCCTACGTGATTAAATCATTTCATTTCATTTCACATCAACCAAAGAACGTCCATGATTGCTGGGCATAGACCTCCCCCAAAGACCATTTTAAGTTAATTTTAGGACGTAAGCCCTTACTAATATAAAATATACATATTAACTTTGTTTCGAGATGAAGTAATTTGAATAAAAAAATGTTCCGCAAGCAAGTACACAAATCGCAAATTAATAATATGTATTGATTGTTCTTTTCGAAAACTCATCAATATATTTAATTCCAAATATTTTTTACCGCCCATGTTTTATGTGAATCGTTTTGTAAAACAT
Organism: Clanis bilineata; assembly: GCA_036417725.1. Classification (NCBI taxonomy): domain Eukaryota; kingdom Metazoa; phylum Arthropoda; class Insecta; order Lepidoptera; family Sphingidae; genus Clanis; species Clanis bilineata. The sequence goes on along the minus strand of CM071145.1, from coordinate 7,788,145 downwards.
CTAATGACAATTTATCGTGAATCCTATCTTTCTTATTTTATTTTATTTAAATTAATTGAATTCGTAGATTTTTGCGCATGTCCTTGTTAAAGTTAGAAGGTCAATATTATGAAAGAAAGAAATCTAAGTCGTTTGAATTAGTTAAACGAAGATACGTAATGTATTAAATTATTTTACCAATTGCAAAATCCTGAATACTTGACACATAAAAGTAAACTATGTCCTGAACTTTATGGTCGTTCTTCTGAGAAACTTAATTGGCCTGCCGAAATTGACCAAGGTCATTTAATAAACTTTACTTCTTAAAAGAAATATAATTAAGTGTCATAATGTTGACCAAAATTTTGATTTATCACATTATACCTACACCTTTAAATGTCTCATGAATTAAGTTTATCAGCGTAATACATGATAATGAGACTATGTCTTTATCTGATTACATAACATAAAATAACATAAGCTCACGCCTGTATCCCCGAAGGGGTAGGCAGAGGAGCACTAGCGAACTAGTACACCCACGTTTCGCCGAGCTTAGTTCCGTCCCAGATGTGATAGGGGGCGAGCCTATCGCCATATCGGGCACAAATTCCAGACTCCGGGCTGATATGGAAAAATCCAATATCACTTTGCCCGACCCGGGGATCGAACCCGAGACCTCAGAACCGTAGTCGTACCGAAATACCACCACGCCACCGTGACAGTCAGTTTATCTGATTAAGTTTTATTTAACCCTTACTATAAATAAACTAACCCTCACTTTCGTTTATCGCCTAAACAGAGTGGACGTTGAGGCTGGCAACCGATCGTAATATCTAAGCCGTATCGTTTCTACAACTTGCTAAAAAGTGTGTTAATTAGACTCCAAATGGTCGCCTCCTTGGTCTAGTGACAGCATGTATGGGCTGTGTACCGGGAGGTCCTAGGTTCGATTCCCAGGTCGAGCAAAGCAAATTTTTTATTTAATTTGCTCGGGACTGGATCCCTCATAGGGGTTGACGTCAGGCAGACGGCCGCTCGTAAAAACTAAGTCAAATCCTCCTGCAACATGCTTGAAAAATTTGTTGCGCCGATCCCACATTAAGGTGGGATAAAGGCAGATAGAAAGAAAGAAAGTTAGACTCCAATTGAAAAGCCCTTATACATAATGGAATAAGAGGAGAAGGTAAAATATTACAAGTAAAGTAATCAAAACATTATAAAATAATATGTAACATTCGACTCTACGTAGTTTGTTCAGCGTATATTATTTGTATATTCCAATTACAGACCGTATATGTGTATTATTACATGCACCTATACATTTCTGCTTGCTAAAAGAGATCAATAATAGATCGCAAACCGTACAAGGCGTAGTGAATGATCATTAAAAAAAGTTCCATTTGTTCAAACTAGCGACTATTTCAGATGTTAATAAGTGATATTTGTCCAGTCATTACCACGACCGATATGTCTGTTCACGAATGTATGTTTATGAAAAATCATAACAATTCTTCTAACTGAAGTTTGCACGCTATAGATACATTTATATCGTAAATTGTAGTAGAGTAATGTTAAGACAATATAAAGTAAACATTTTTTATAGCAAACTATCTGTAGCTCGCGTATAGTGGCGTGGATTTAAAAAAATCTGTCCTACGGGTGACGTACATTTTTCCGGAAGTGGACTCCAGACCTCCTTGGTCGCCTTGGTCGTCCTTGGCCTCCTTGGTCTAGTGGCTATATATGGGCTGTGGACCGGGAGGTCGTGGGTTCTATTCCCAGGTCGGGCAAAGCGAATTTTCAAATTAAATTTGCCCGGGACTGGATCCCTCAGAGGGGGTTGACGTCAGGCAGGCAGCCGGTCGTAAAAGCTATGCCAAATCCTCTTTGCAACATGCTTGAAATAGTATGTTGCGCTGACCCTACATTAAGGTGGAATAGGGGCAGGTAGAAAGAAGAAAGAAAGAAGAGTATTCCAGACCTATAACCTAACTCTTTGCGAAATGCTGCCTCGATGGCGTACCTACTTGTATTTCGGTACGACTGCTGTCCTGAGGTCTCGGGTTGGTTTACTGGGTCGGACAAAGTGGTATTGGACTTTTTCAATATTAGCCCGAAGTCTGGAATTTGTGACGTTGGGTTCGCCCCCTATCACATCTGGGACGGAACTGGACCCGGCGAAATGTGGATGTTCTAGTTCGCTAGTTCGCCTCTTCCTACCTCTTTGGGATACAGGCGCGAACTTATGTTTATATATTTCATCCAGATCCATTCCGCTGCTCTGGCTTGATTGAAAAAAATCACATCCATACAAACATTCGCATTTCTAATAGTAATAAAGTAGAACCATTATTGATCGATGTGCACTTTTGAATCGCTTGTATAGTCTTATCAAGCCGTTTGTTTTCTGGGGGCGTGTACTGTGTGGAAATAATCTCACAGGAGTTCGTTCATATCCCAAAATAAAAAGTTTGCACGTTGCACCCTTTTTATTTCAGCTATCCATATATTAAATACATCAAAATCGAAGTATTTGTTAAAACTAAAACTCATCCTCCGAAGTTTCTACATGTACACTTCTTGCGTTTGCTAGAATTAACAATATGTTTAAATTATCAGAAAATAAGCATTAAGCACTTCACCTTCACCTTTAAAAATTGATTAAAAAAGCAGTTTTTAGTCTATCTAATTATTATAATAACTAGTTATAATACAAATACCAAACAAAGTACTTTAGTAAAAAACGTAAAGTAAATGATCTAAAGGCAATACGGCAGTGAACGTAGGCGCTTCTTCGTAAAGTATTGATATTGTTAATTGAAAATAAATATTAGCATATGTTCGTATAACGTAAATACAACATATACCTCTAAATACATAATTCAACCATCTTCGTGATGAAGAAAAGATTATTGAATTACTATTTTTTGCAGAAGACTTGTGTCAATTACGGCGAACAAATTGCAAACTTAAATTAATTATTTCAGCGAGAAACTATGATTCAATAATTATTGTAATAACCCTGACGACTAAACTGTTGGAATATTGTCTTTTTTTTCAAGCTGCTTTAACTTACAAACTTTTCACTTTTGTAATAATAGTTTGGAACTTATAGTTGGATATTTAATACCACCACATCCCTAATTAATTTTCGATATACAAACTATGCATATCTCATATTTAACTTTTTTAAGTAAACATAACAGTTTTTCATCATAAGGTATTTACCAGTCAGGCCAGTGTCCACAATATATAATCAATCAATTCATCCTTTTGAGAGATTTAAACGTGGTTAGTTGCCTCGGTGGCGTGGTGGTATTTCGGTACGACTACGGTTCTGAGATCTCGGGTTCGATCCCTGGGTCGGGTAAAGTGATATTGGATTTTTTCATTACAGCCCGGAGTCTGGAATTTGTGCCCGATATGGCGATAGGCTCGCCCCCTATCACATCTGGGACGGAACTAAACTCGGCGAAATGTGGGTGTTCTATTTAGCTAGTGCGCCTCTGCCTACCCTTTCAGGGATACGGGCGTGAGCTTATGTTATGTTATGTAAACGTGGTTTAGGTACGTAGTTTGTGGCAGCTCTCATGGTCAATGTGATTGTTTCTATATAATACGCCTCGTGAAATTATTATTATTTTTCGCGTGTTATGTGATATTACTACTAAACTGCCTCGGTAGCGTGGTTGTATTTCGGCACGACGACCGTCCTGAGGTCTCGGGTTCGATTTCCGGGTCGGGCAAAGTGATATTGGATTTTTTCATATAAGCCTTGAGTCTGGAATTTGTGTGATATATTGTGATATAATGATTTCTTAGGTTTACGTGAATGTTATTCATTGAAATTAAACTATTTTTACGGATTATATCACGTTTTGGTTTTAATTTTTATGCCCGACGTTTCGAAAGCTTTGCAGCCTTCGTGGTCACGGGTCAGACAGATATTTATAATAGAGTCTGACCCGTGACCACGAAGGCTGCAAAGCTTTCGAAACGTCGGGCATACAAATTAAAACCAAATCGTGATATAATCCGTAAAAATAGTTTAATTTCAATATTGTGATATATTGATAACTCGCGGGGGCGAGGGCAGGGGTGCCCTATCTGGGACGGAACTAAGCTCGGCGGAACTTGGCTGTTCTAGTTCGCGCCTCTGCCTATTTTTTTTTTTTTTATAGCAGAGATTGGCAAACGAGCAGATGGGTCACCTGATGGTAAGTGATCTCCACCGCCCATAGACACCCAAGACAAAAAAAATCATGGGTGCGTTGCCGACCTAAAAGGAGGGAATGGATGGGGAGGGAAGGGGATTGGGAAAGGGAGTGGGGAAATGGGCCACCGGAAATCTCACTCACCGAACGAAACGCGATAGCAAGCTGCCACTTTACGTCGGTTTTCTGTGAGACAGTGGTATCTAACCGGTCGAGCCGGCCCATTCGTGCTATAGACGTTACTGTCTACAGCGTGGCTCTACCACGTGATATCACAGGCGATACATGTTTGAGCTTATGTTATGTTATGTTAATACAATTAAATTATCTAGAGGGCCCATAGGTCTTGGCTTCGGCCTCACGCACTGCTCCAAAAGGTTCAGGACTTTGTAGGTTTATCACGGATACATTATATGATAAAATACACAAAACAAATTAAACTTCAAAATAAAGACACGAAGCATGAAGATAACCAACATGGCAGTTAACGAGCCAAAAATTGTAGTAATTTTTTCTATCAAACATAATTTTATTGACATGTATATTGCTATTAGAAATTTCGCGAATAAATTTTTTATTTGAAGGATAACGGAAAAGAACGGAGGCGTGTTAACTCAAGCAGATGGATTCACTTTACACGCAATAAAAATTAATTTACACCTCGATTGCACATGAATATGGATATATATTTTATTATTATGAATATACCTTTATGAACTTTAATATTATACAGGTTGTTCCATAAAGTTGGTATCAATAATAAATACACTTAAAGAGGGGATGGCAAGCTATCTAACGGAAAAATTTCGTAAGGCTCATAGTTTTTGAATAATGGGAATCATCTGGGACGGAACCAAGCTCGGCGAAATGTGGGTGTTCTAATTCGCTAGGGCGCCTCTGCCTACCCCTTCGGGGATACAGGCGTGAGCTTATGTTATGTTAGTTTTCATAAATGGTTTTCGTCTCTAAATTATCCAAAGATTCAATATAAAATGAGAGATAAACTCGTAAAATGCTCAACATGCTCCACCAAACCAATAAATTATTGAATTCACTCAAATACCGACACACTTATTCATAAACATGCATACGCATATTTTATTACAAATCTCTATAGAGCTAGATTTGACAATGAAGTATTGAACTCGTATATCATTATTGAATATAACTAGTATTTATATATTAAATACATTTTTGTTGTTCAAATTAAAGTAACTCTCTAGATTTTATTCACTTGCTCTTATCCCACATAAATGTGACGTCGGCATTCACTTTCCAGCATGTTGCAGAACGTATTCGGCTAAGTTTATTGGCAGCTGCCTACGTGACGTCAACCATGGATGCAATCATTAACCGGAAATACAAAACATATTAGACAAATTGAAATATATCTACATTAAAGGGCCTTTTTAACTGTCAGGGTCGTTGTCTATAAATAAGGAAAACGATCCGCTGATGTGTCAAGGCTTCATATCAACAATATTTTTATGACCGCTTGTATTGTGGTTAAAGTAATCATCGTATTTATAGCATAAAGCACCTGCGCTCCTTCACGGTATTTTGGTATGCAACGCTTTCTTCCTTGATATTATTAAAGGAACAAAGAGGGGTTCTTACCTTATTTTTTCTTTACCTTGAGTAAAAAGGCTTTCATTTTTACATCGCATATATCTTAAGCGATAAAGTTCCATGTATAAATATTTCTTCTCTAGCGTTTGCTCGCATCTCCACTCGCCTATAAAGTATTCTGTCGGGCTGTAAGCAATCATAGTCATATCATTCTACGTGTCCAAATTTCACCAATTTGTACACCCTTTAATGTTATTTTCGACCGACTTCCAAAAAGAAAAAGGTCCTCAATTCGTCTGTTTTTTTGTGTATATCTCCGCCAAATGTGGACCGATTTTCAAAATTATTTTTCAAGGGTGGTCCCATATAAATTTGGTCACAATCGGATTTAAAACTCCGTATTTTTTTTATTTTGTGATTATTTATAACAAACACCGTTTACAAACTCACAGACATTCAAACTTTTATAGTATTTGAGAGAAATAACGTAAGATATGAAAATATCTTAAGCCATTGCAATGTGTAGTATAGGAACTTACCTAGATAATTATTCTGTAGTTTTGCTAATTTTTGATGATAGAAATTAAGTAGAGGTAACATTAACTTTGTATACGAAAAAAATGTTATAAATTATATAATATATAAGAAAAGGTAACAGAAACTTACTTATATTTGTACCGTAAATATTTTATGATAATACGATTCAGGAACTCGAATAAACACTTTAGCTAATAACAATCCGATGTCCCTAAATGAAATAAGTGTCTGTGGAATAATATAATGTAATTATTAGTACCATCATCGCCGAGAAGTAGTTGACACTGTGATCACGAAGGTTAATCATTTATAACGTGATATTACAATATATTTAGTTTTTGTTGCTCGAGTAAAGTTTCATACTGTTTGTACAAGGAGTGCATGTAACGCGCGCTCACTTTTATTATTATTTTCTTACTTTTGTATTATTTGTTTTAAATTCCATTAATAAGTGTCTGTTCACAAATTATATGGTACGTAACATAATTTTTTCTAAGTTCATTATATTATTTTTAAAATGTGAACGTCTCCTGTTTTTCTTTCACCGTTTTTATCGCAATGTGGGAGTCAACGCACCACACTTTTTGAGGTATTTTGCAGAAAACATTGGGCTTAGTTTTTACTACTAGATTGCCTGCCCAACCAAAGTCGCGTTTCTCAACCTGGGTTTCGAAACCAGGAACCTCTTGGTCCATAGTTCATATAGGCTGCCACTGGACTGAAGACGCGACAAAGTAAATTGTGAAAGTGTATTGCATACTAATTGCATAGACTAATCCAGCTATCTACATTATTTATTATACATATGTATGTATGTTTATTGAATTATCACCCGCAACCATTTATATGGTGAAAGTTTATCGCCCGCTTGAAGCGAGAATTTAACAGAGAGCTGACATTTAAGAAGCCACATCATGCAATTTAAAACAACAATCGTATGGCATTAATTCTCATCTTGACCGCTCGATAAACTTGTACTTAGTAGTTTTGGCAGTTCAATTTATATTTATTGCAGTATATTTACAAACCGTCTAATATGGTATTACCGTCCTGTATTTGGTTACAGAACCCTAATAAAATTGTTTTCTTAAGTTTACGCGAATGTTATTCATTGAAATATAACTATTTGTACGGATTCTATCACGGTCAGTCCGACCTGTGACCACGAAGACTGCAAAGTAAATAAACGCCGGGCATAACAATTTTAAAAAATCGTGATTGAATCCGTAAAAATAGTCTTATTTCAACCCTAACAAAATTATAAAACGAAATGTAAATATTCAAAGTAAAAAGAAATAATACTTATTGCTTTAAATTTTTAGACACATTTTAGCGACAAAGTAACACAATGTAAAGGTGAAAAGATCAAAAGCTCGCGGTGTTCAGTCACCGACCTCATTTGTATACTTTTTGTCGTGTTTACTGCGCATTTTATGTTGTGATTCATCATGTTAACCATTCAACTCATAAACAACAAGAATCTTTGAGATCGTCTTTTATTTATTGAAGCATTTATTCCTCGAATAAACAACTGCATACTTTGTCGTTTCTTTGTTTGGTTTCTGTATTTTTCCTCAAGAAAGTATATATCAAGGGGCATAGGTAATTAAATTGATGACGTCATTTCACATAGGTTACGGCCATTACCGATTCATTCATCATCAATTTGATTGATTCCTTAATTATTAAGAATTAAATCTTGTATCGTATTATCATACATTAAAGCCAAGCATAAAAAACAACCCTGGGCAGTCCACGTGTGATGTTTCGAATCGAAAACTCAGACACAAGGACAACTTTCAGCGCTATTACTAATCTAGAGTTACACCTTATCTTGATTTAACATGTAGTTCACTCCTATAAATAAATCAAGATTTGGGATAAATAGAGATTTATCACGGAGGTGCAAGTGGCTCTTATTGTGATTACTTAATCATGTGATTTGCACCCAGAGGAGTTTTGATATCTTAATTAATTTGAGGGGTGTCTATTCTTTATCTCAATAAAAAAAAGTGAGTACTGTTTGTGTTATTTTTATTAGTCGTGACTTGGTGATACTTCAAACAATCAAAATCCAACGTCCATACGTTGAAAACACACAAAACAATATTAATTTAAGATAAAGATTACTCTTAGACATCCTTATGCCAATTATAAAGCATAAAGCCTTTTTGCTAGCATTCGTGTAGATAAAAGGATCAAACAAAAAAATTCTAAGTATACGATTTTTGTTTGTAAATGTGAGGCATCACATAGTCAGCAAATTGTTTGTTGGAAGCACACTTTGGTATACCCTACACGCTATCTCACAGGTTTTATTTAGATTTTTTTAATGCCGAACAGTTTCTTTATTGGCGTAGTTAGTAAATAATATCTTACGGAGGAAGTCGTACGTGTAAAGCGTCAAAATATTTGGTTTTCAAACTTCTTGCTACTTATTTTCAACTGACGCAAATATAGCTTCTCAGTTCCACGAGTAATATTTTTACCGGTTTTTGTCTAAGTAAATGATGTTATGTAAATTTATCATTGATCTTATAATCGGCAGCATTTCAAATCTGGTCTCATTAAACATCGACTTTAATGTTTTTTTCACAACATATTTTAGAATGAAACAATGAAATAACACCAATGACCAAAAAGTGTATTCGGTCCTTAATTCTTTATGCGGAGCTTTTAATTACTGATACAAAAACTGATTTAATAATTGGTTAGATTAAGATCTAATTTGATTTCTTGCTTATAGGTTTTTATGTTGCGTCAATCATGTTATTGTTTTTCACTTGATCATATTTCTAAAAAATAATTGTTACATTAAGATAAAATTAACGTCTAGACAGTGTATTAAAAGTAAAAATAACTTATAACAGGTTGTTTCATAAAGTTGGTACCAATAATAACTTCACTTAGGGCCACTTGCAGCTCCGCAATCAATCTCTATTTATCCCAAATCTTGATTTAAAGATAGGAGTGAGCTGTAGGATAAATCAAGTTAAGGTGTAACTCTAGATTAGTAATAGCGTTGCAAGGCGCCCTTAAAGAGAGGACGACTAGCAATCAAGCGGTAAAGTTTGAAATTTCGTAAGGTTCATAGTTTTTGAATAATAGAAACACGAATTTGTGTCAAAAAAATATTTTGTGGCTCATTGGGTCAGGTACATTTGCGAACCTATGGGGTAATTAATTATTTTTAGCATACACAAAACGTAAAAGTATGTGAAATTGTTATTGGTACTACCTTTATAAAATATGCGGTATAAAAAATTTAACAGGGAAATAAATGTGTAAAATTAAATGCACTTCTCCGAATTAATGAAACTTATAAACACAGCTAGCTAGCTTTCACTCACCGCTCCGCTGCCGTTGAACTTTTCTACTACTGCAGGTACTAAAAAATAATATAGGCTACAGCAGCCTCCTAATAGGGAAGACATGATAAAGTGTCATAATAATTATAATGTATTGTAAAAACTATAGATTTATTATATATGGGGGTTACCGGGTATGTAACTTCAAATAATTATGTCAGTGACAGTTCATAGAAACTTCTGCTTAAATGACACAGATAGATCACTGTCAAATACGAATCTGAATCACATAATTTAGTCCACTTCGGAAGTACATTCTAAAATATGTAAGCATGAAAGTGTTTTCTTAGAACTTTTTAACTTTTTTTGAGTTTGTTTCGGCATTTCTTCTCAGGGATAGCCACGAAATGCCGACGCCATTATTACTTTATCAATATCTTAAAATCAATATATACTCGTAATTGAAACGTGAAAGTGGTATAAAATATCGTATTTGCAGAATAAATTATTTGAATTTGAATTTAAATTTAAATAACCTCTTGGACTAGGCAGACCAGAGACAATACCTAAAAAGTTAAGATAATATTTGCATAACAAAGCATTAACCTTGATATCATTAAATAAGGTAATTAAATAATTGCTGTCAACATTCCCGTATAATTAAATTTCTTATATGATTTTGCATTCGAAATAATTTAAAGAGCGGTGTCGCCAAAAAGCAGTATGGAGTTTTTATGTGCGTTTCGCGTTACTCTTTCCGCGTCTAATCAAATGAACTCTCTCGAACGATATCCTTTATAATATTACATAACATAACATAAGCTCAAGCCTGTATCCCCGAAGGGGTAGGCAGAGGCGCACTAGCAAACTAGAACACCCACATTTCGCCGAGCTTAGTTCTGTCCCAGATGTGATAAGGGGCGAGCCTATCGCCATATCGGGCACAAATTCCAGACTCCGGGCTGATATGGAAAAATCCAATATCACTTTGCCTGACCCGGGGATCGAACCCGAGACCTCACAACCGTAGTCGTACCGAAATACCACCACGCCACCGAGGCAGTCTTTATAATATTCTTTTCTAAATGTTTGGATGGTTGCCCATATATCAATCATGCCTTAACAGGTGAACGGCTTTAGAGTGAATTTGGGATCATCATCATCAGCCATAGAACGTCCACTGGTGAGCAAAGGCCTTCCCTAAGATTTCCAGATCGACCTGGTGCAAGTGGCCTGCATCCAACATAGCTCGTAGAACTGATAGCCGATGGGGCAGAAAAGTTCTCGAGTGAATTTGGGGTAATTAAATATAATCAACAATGAAGTTCGGTCAAAGTAGACTACTTTAATATAACTTGATGGTTAGTTGGGGCGGGTAAGAAGGGACATCCCTGTGTCTGTATCAGTCAACCGCCTGTTTTGTCGCAAGACTCTTGATTTGCTTTTTTCCACTTCAGAGTGAGAAGAAACTTAAATAAGCCGGCACGATTTTGGTGACCATCGATAAACCCATTGTTCGGTCGCTGGTTATTTTTACTGTACTACGCTAACCATCATATCATTGTGTAGTGACATTGTGTATTGTATTAGACACCCTCCGTGGCGCTGCGGGCGAGCAGCCGGATGTGAAGCGTGAGGCCGCGGGTTCGATCCCCGCACGACATATTTGTGTGGGCCCACAGATATTTGTTTCGGATCTGGGTATTGTGAGACCCCAAGTCTCTCGTAGTTCCTGATACCCACAACACAAAACTCGATCTTAGTGTGGGGTCAGAACTATGTATGTGAACGTTGGGTGTTATTCATTATTTATTTAGTGTAGTTAGTTTGCTGTGCTCGAATAAAAAAGTAGACGATATCCTGGACTAGTCTTGGGGTATAATAATATCCTAAAATACGAATTTTACTCAGACAGAACAACAAGCAAACACTCGTAAAATGTACAAACCGCAATAAGCTGCACTAAGTGATTCTTGTAATCGCATCAGTCTTTGTAACCGCATTTTATGTAATAGTTTGTGTCATACTTCCTTACAAATACATAGTCCTTCATAACCACAAACAGCTGTTAAAATCAGTTCTACGAATTCTAATAGGAAGTTTTGATTTAGCAGCAGTTGCAATTACAATCAGAATGTGTCAAAATATTTAAAGTTTTTAGTTCTGTTGTATGATTAGTTGTCTACGAAATGAAAATACCAAAAGAACAAAAATATCCAAATCAAACGTAGGTATCCATGGGAAAAGAAATTATATTCATATCTATGTATATACTTATACGTAAAGTGGCAGCTCGCTGTCACGTTTCGTTCGGTGAGTGAGATTTCCGGTGGCCCAACTCTCCCCAAACCTTCCCCCAACCTCCCCAATCCCTATTTCCCTCCTCTTCCATTCCATCCTTTTAAGTTGGCAACGCACCCATGATTCTTTTTGTGTCTTGAGTGTCTATGAGCGATGGAGATCACTTACCATCAGGTGACCCATCTGCTCGTTTGCCAGTATCTGCTATAAAAAAGACATGTTGTCAGTAGTTACAACTCACAACATGTCTTTTTTATATACGAGACCGCACTCGTCATGTCACTATATGTAATGTCTCTAAATTTAGTTGAATAGAAAACAAATCAAACACAAATAAACATAATATTATCTATTATCAAAGTCAAAAATAAAACCACAGAACATAATATTTCTGTGTTTTTTGAATAAAACATTATCACATTTGATTATTTACTGCCTCTGCAATATTTATTTTTGTCTAACAACGCATTTGTTTGCTGTTTCTAAAGATTTATATTGCATCTTTTATTTATGTGACCCATGGCAGCTGTGATCCCAATACGTCTTCGTGCCGTTATAAAAACAAACTGAATTAATGAAGCTCATTAAAAGCTTCTGAGTACAATGATCATGAAACGTTATATATTAATCAGTTCCAAGAAAGTGATTAACAATCTAGAGACCATATTCAACTTTTTCCTTATGTGTTACCGAATTTAAAATTAACATTATCATAAAATCTGATCATTGCTGATTATGGTGAAACAGGTTCGAGACATTTTCGGCTGCTTACAAAGAACGCTTGCTGTCAATGGTTTTCGCTTCAAAGTGCAGTTCAGTTGAATTATAAAACGGCCAAGTTTGTCTCCGAACAGTAGAGTTGAGCGTTCCCTAGCAAAAAATTTAATAATGAAAATTCCAAGTTGATAAAAATCGTATTATTATTTTTTTTAAATATGGAATATAAATAATTTTATTTGAACCTCGTTAAAGTTGTACACCCACGATTTATTTCAGAATGTTCCACGCCATAGTTTAAAAGATAAAAGAAGTGACAAAAACTAATATGTAAGCGAATATCGCTATTTAAATAAAAACGAATTTAGAATCATTTGTATAATTGTTATGAAAATAATTCAATAAGGCATATTTGCGATGAAAAAAGATGTGCAATTTTTTCCTTTTTAGAGAATGAATAAAATGTCGATATTACTAGGCACGGAGTGTGGTGCAAAGATTATTATTGCACAGTGGTCGTAAATAAAAATTAATAGTGATGTGACAGATTCTTATTGATATTGTATTAATTAAACGAGTTATTCAAATTAGCGTCAAATATTAGGATAAAATGTATCAATGATGTAGACGTCTTTACGCAATAAATTGCGTTTGATGTACATAATTCTATGATTTTGTTTGTAATGTGGCAGAACTGAATCCGCGACAAATATACCTAACTTTGTATAGTTGTATCTTAAACATACAGGTTACGGTTGTGTAACTCAACATGAAAAAATTATAAGGATTCCGTTTTAGCCAATTGGCTATGAAATCCAAACAAAGCGTCCAAAGAACTCTGTTTATTAAGGCTTTTACCCGACTTATAAGAAATCTTGTGTAATCAATTAACAAGTTAGATAATAGAAAAGCTTCCATGATTGATATGTAATACGAGTATACACATTCAAACAATGTAACAATTACTTTTCGGACGAGTTACGCCTTAGTCCGCCCATAACTATATGCCTAAAAAGTTTTCAATTCGGGACTAAAATAAAAATACATACATACCTCTACATACACACACACAGTTTCTTTCTACCTGCCCTTATCCCACCTTAACGTGGAGTCGGCGCAACACACTTTTTTCAAGGATGTTGCAAAGAGGATGTGGCATAGTTTTTACGACCGGCTGCCTGCCTGACGTCAAACCACTCTAGGGGATCCAGTCCCGGGCAAATTAAATAAGAAAATTTGCTTTGACTGGCCTGGGAATCGAACCCAGGACCTCCCGGTGCACAGTCCATACATGCTGTCACTAGACCAAGGAGGCGACACATACACACTCTCGCCTAATATAAAAATAATCTATAAAAAATAGTTTTACATCAATATGTAATAATCGTTAACATTAGGAAATATTCGATATTATTCCACTTGCTACGTATACGTGCTAAACTTCATGCATACACTTTTAATCCTAATTTATGTTATTAAACATTAACATAAGCTCACGCCTGTATCTCCGAAGGGGTAGGTAGAGGCGCACTAGCCAACTAGTACACCCACATTTCGCCGAGCTTAGTTTCGTCCCAGATGTGATAGGGGGCGAGCCTATCGCCATATCGGCCATATCGCACAAATTCCAGACTCCAGGCTGATATGGAAAAATCCAATATCACTTTGCCCGTATCAAACCAGAGACCCCAGGACGGCAGTCGTACCGAAATACAGCCACCGAGGCAATTTATGTTATTACCTATCAAAAAATAAATTGGATAGTGCTCTTGTAACACTAATGTGTATCAAAATTAAAACGCTAATGTACTGTGGCATATATTATAATATCAATAAAGACCCCCAACTGTTTCAATGTGGGGAAACTAAATGATTCATAAACGATTTATATGTTGGATTTCCAACTAATTTGTAACATGATATACTATAGTAATAATAATTAGCCATCTAGTTTTTCTAATTCAAATGCGTTGTTAGCAGGATGTGCGATGTTGGCTGCAAACAAACTTCGGCAAAGCAAAAAAACGCACCACAGGGGTTATTTACGTACGTTCCAACATGTACTCCGAAATTATAAAAAAATGGTCAATATTGACTAAGTGTACACATTGAGAAACCAGTTCCTACAATCGGGTATTCATATTCAGTTTACCATACTTACAACAATTTCGAAGAATAATGATGAATTAAAGAAAATGCATACAATGTTTTTAATACGAATTCTTCAGAGGGGCTTAATTTTATGCTGACGGCTAGTCGTAAAAACTAAGCCAGATCCTTTATACAACATCCTGTAAAAGGCGTATTGTGCCGACCCCACACTGAAGTGGTAAAGTGCAGGAGGATGAAGACATACAATGTTGTTGATAACGCTCAAAGAAAAAGTCTTAGATAATTTTCCCCCAACGTGACGTCCTTGCTGAAAGCAAAATAAAGTATGCTTATAATTGTACAAATATTTAACCTAATAAGGAAATTAAGAACCGCAAGCTCACCTCATAATATTTGCATATCAGTAGTTTCGTTCATGACTTCACAGACACGACCGATCCTCCTTCCTACACTCAGTCGTGATGACAAAGGACCTAGAATTGCAGGTAAACGAAAGCTTAAGCATTATGATTCAAAGCCTATTTCACGCTTGACTTATAATCTCTGCACGCAAATATGAATAAAACATAATCAATGTATGTTTATGAATTATTATAAACAATTAGTTTTAAGACCATGCGAACACGTGTATATTAATTTATTTCGCTGTTTCGTGTGTATTTACCACATTTTTCTCGTCAACTATCAGCTTCTCCACATGAAACCTATTAAACATAACATAAACAATTTAATTGCAAATATTTATTCCCAATTCATCAATATTACCTTACACGGAAACGCGGTGAATGCTATTGTATGGAATCACCTGTTGTGACATTCAATGTTATCGGTAATGGATCGTGAACAATTGTAAACACACACATTTAAACGAAGTATTTAATTCATACAGAGATACTTGCGTCTCTACAGACGACGCTTTGTCTGCTGGCGCTGAAGCTTACTCAATACCTATACATCATCACAGATAGTTGCTTGACTGTCTTAGTCACCGGTACACTACAACGAAATACTTACATGATATTTTTAGACATACTACTACTTGGACTACACTACAGCTGATGGTAAGCACTGTGCAGTCCAAAAACCCAGCAACCATCGGTAAACAATACGTTTATCGGTGATCACCAGAATCATATCGGCCTATTTATCTTATTTGGCACATGTATCTTTTTCGACCTTAAGTTACTTATCTAAGAAGATAAATAGCAAAATACCGTGTATTTTGTTTAAATTCTGTTCAAATAAGTGAATTTTGATATAGCATCATAACGATGTCTTCCTATTAATCTTTACTTTCCATCAGAATTAGCAATTAATCGAAAGGCGGTCGTCATTACTCTTTGAAGACATAAATATAAGATTACATAATATTACGTAGATTTCTTTGAAAATATTAAGCATCGTTGCTTGTGTGAATTGAGTGATGATATGATAGGTCCGCCTCTTATCACATCTGGAACCTCAGCAAAATGTGAGCGTTCTAGTTTGCTGTTAGCCTCTACCTACCCCTTCAGGATACAGGCGTGACCTATGTCTGATAGCTGGCTGTTAATATAGATTAATCCAAAAGACGAGGACATGCCAAGCCTAATCAAACCAAATGAGTGGCAGACAAAAGCAGAAAGGCTATGCCTATTTTACAAATGTATTGGTTACACTGGATAATTTCATCTAGTGGATAGTAGACTATAACGTTTTCACTGGTTTGTTTAATGATATTAATAAGGCCATTTATTTAAAGGTCATATAAACTGGCTTTGACTTTCAAGACGTTCCACTGTATTTTATGGGTTATTACTATCAAAGATAAGAAATACGTGAATATTTTAACGTTTTTATTATAATATTTGATATTTAACATAGTATTAGTCCGAATATCAGACAGCTCGGTTGTATTGATGTAATTAATCTATTATTTATTTAATTTAGTTTAAAGCGTAAAGATAGGCATGTCTTAGACTAACTTTTTTTAGCACAGGCTCACAATGAAACAAATGCATCACCTGACGGTAAGTGATCTCCACCGCCCGTGAATACTCGTAAGACCAGAATGATAAAAAATGGGAGGCCAATCATAAAATAAAAAATTAGGGGTTTAGACCGTAGCCAACAATACCGTACTCAACGTACAAAGTGTTACTATGTATTCTGTGAGATGGTTGTAAAGCGAGAGACCTGGTTCGATTCCTGCATTAAGACGAATGTGTGTTGCCCATAAATATTTGTTTCGGGTTGAGGTGTTCTGGGACCCAAAGTCTCTCGTAGTATCTGATACCCACGACACAAGAGTCGTATCTGACTGTGGAGTCGGGACTATGTGTGTGACTCAACAGTCACACAACAGACACAATAACACCCAACGGTGTAATTTATCTATTTTATGATGATAACTAATCCGGTCAAATCGGCACATTTATGCCATTAACAAATCGACAGCTAGTTTCTACTACTTTAAGGATATCAAACATTAAATAAACATTAGATGCTAATATTTTAATTAATAAATTAAAGATTGAAATTGTAAATTAGTCCTCGTAATGTTTTGGCGTGTAGATGCGTGTAGTAAATCGTGGTTACGAAATAAGACTACAATTCATCTTCCTTTTAAATGTTATTAAACATACAAATATAAATATCGCGGTCATTACAGAACTAGACAGAACCTCAGATGAAGGTCAATAAAGTCCACTGCCAAGGTCTGATCGATTAAGTGTAGTAGAATTGCAAATTTTATTCTACTTAATTGTAATTCCCAATACGGTGTGGCGCGGCGGCTCGAACGTGCCGCAACGTATGTATGTATGTTCATGTGATACTTCGATAAAATATTTATGATACAACAATGCTTCGATTTTTAATAGTTTTCCTCTGTTACCTTCCTTTTTAGATTAAGAACTTTATGATCAAATGCTGACACCTTACAAAATAGTGAAACTAGCATTCTTATGGTACGTCCCGACTTTTAGCATTTCACCGAACAAAGCTATGACAGCTTTAGCAACGACGCGTATCTGCTAGGATAGTTTGAACGTAATTTGCTACGCGAATATTTCAGCTACGATGTGATCCACACCCCCGAAAAAACTGCCTAACATTGAGCTACAGGCGAATATTGCACGGCGTAGCAAGCTACAAGTGTGGACGGTGATCCCTGCTCTGTTACGCATTAATGCTACATGCTACGACGGCTCGTGGATCGGCATCCATCTAAGTCAGATTTTTTTAGAGGATTTTGCTTCTCTCTGGCTACGACCCGTAGCTCCCTGTACCAATAAGACGCCACACTACGCGTAGCGGCTAGCGTAGCTGATGTGATGGATGGTGTTGTGACTTGTGACACTCGTGACATAGACTCACCCGCTCCCTCCCTACCCGCACCGCATACCCCACATAGGCGCTCACATATTATCGTTTTCCGGACTTTTTTCAATTACTACTGGCCTAGTTATTCTCTTATTCATGTCGCGCATTTGCAAAAACATGCACTGTTTCTTGTCAAACAGGTTTCTTTAAACTGACCTTTATTTATTTTAAGGATATTTATGAAATCTTAAATTTAACCAGTATTTACTCAGAGACTAAGTAATAGGTTTTATGGACCACCTGTACATAAGTAGGCGTCGGACCCTGGAAATAATTACCATAATCGCATAAAACCTGCTATGTTTGGAAGCCGCTTAGAAAAGTTTCCATTGATATAATATTTACCAAAATTGATGGTGATATTTAAATAATCAACCACAGTGCGTTTTCGTACACATTTTGCGTATTTAGTTTGCAGTGCATGACAAACCTTTTTTATTTAATTCGCCGTGCTCGCTCGTTAGTGCACGAGTGCAGCTACGCCTCCCGTCCACATTGAGCGTAGCTAGCTCGTGCTACTATGTCACAGCTCGGGTCGACGCAATGCTACAAATCTGGACCCACCTTTAGGTTGTTTTTGGAAAGCTTACTTGGGTGAGATGACATCGTAATTTTCTACAATGATCAAAACAATACAGCTTTTTCAAATTGACAAATAATACAACCTAAGGTACGTCTATTTTTTACCATTGAAATAAATAATAGTTTTTTAAATACTCGGGTGTTAACACAATAACACAAGTCTTGTTTTGTAGGTATCGGAAACTACGAGACTTTCGGTCTTACAACACCTACACCCAAAATATTTGTGGCAAATATTTGTTTTGGTACATGGATCGAACCCGCGGCCTCTCGCTTCACAGACTGTTCATCCGTTACGCCACGGAGATTCTCAATTTTATTTTACATGGATACAGCAGCATAGAACTGTTGTTTTTCTTCTTTCGTGCAGAATTTGATTATGCTAACTTATTTATTGGCCGTGCCACCTGCAGGTGTCATGTAGCGTTTTTGTTTTATTAGTAGTCTGATATTCAATGCTTGATCTAATATGCTGACTGCGTATACGGTGAGATATTAACATGTTTCGAAATATAATATCAACGATGACGTTGAAATGTATTCCAAAATAAAGATTAGCTGTTCACTCTGAGATATTGAAAAAGGATATTCTAGAACTCCTCGTGCGTCTTTGGCATCTTTTTAGTCCACGTAAAGTGTACACTATATTATGGTTTAAAGCGAATAAGATATTAGTTAGTCCTCTTTCTCTCTTATGACATCCCACCTCAACGTGGGGTCGGCACTTATCAAACATGATAGTAGTACTAAAAGCCTACAATTAAATATATAATTACACAGCTTATTGCCGAAATCTTCTTGACGTTAAAATGTTCAATGCCAAAGTCAAGTTAAAGGTCGAGAGATCAGAGAAGTGACATTATAAACCTTAAATTAAATATTATGATTGCACACGTTCGATTAGTATCGAAGTAGTTAATTAAAAATATAATGGCTCCTAGCCTGAGTGCCGTCACGTAAAATAAAAAGTCAATAAAATAATGCTCATTAATATGCAAAATGAAGAACATACAGAAATTCACCTCAGGTGGTAAACCGGTTTGGTTAGTAACAGACAGGTTGTCACCTAAAAGTTTTTGATCAATATTAGTCCATATAACGACTTTCTGTTGCTATTTAGTAAATTGTACATATTCATATTATCTATAACAACGGTCGTACAAAATGACGATAATAAAATTAAGTGAAACTGTATACGTTTATTATTATTTAAATAATATCTTCTAATATATCTGATTAACTATTTGCTTGTTTGTTGGACTCTAGCATTATATTAGCCTTGTAATATTACTGACCCACTGCTGGGCCTCCTCTACGACTGAGAGGGGTTAGAGCTTAGTCTACCACGCTGGCCTAATGCGGGTTGGTAGACTTCACATACCTTCGAAATACTTGTAAAGAATTTTCTCAGGTATGCGAGTTTCCTCACGATGTTTTCCTTTACCGTTAAAGCAAGCGATAATTCACAATGAAAACACACTTAACTTAGAAAAGTCAGAGATATATGCTCTTTTTGGGGGGTTGGTCTCAAACCTCCGTCTCGGCAGTATGTATTCTTAACTCCATACTTAGACTCTACCATAAAAATAATAAATATTTTAAGCATATACCCGATATTATTCTAAAACGACGGAAGCCCAGTATAATATAACATTATTTATAACTTTCGTCATAATTATTATCTATCGCCACATTTATCATTCAAACGGGACGATGTCAATACAATAATAAATTGTAATCAAAAATTTAAATGAACTGAAAGATGCCACGTGAGTCATCTTAATATTTACTATAATCATAGATAATCATTATCTGAACATATTATATCATCACTATTAATGAATAAGTAAATACGTAGACGCGTGATGCCGTTTTCTAAATGCATATATCAATTTTATTAGTAATTTTTGAAACGCGGTCTGAGGTTGTTGATGCAAAGAGTGATTACACATTATTCTTTCCTTGTTTTAAGCTGCCTATAATTTCACTTAAGGACTACTTCCGCTTCGACCAATATCTGTCAAAATATTTCCACGTTCCGTTCAGACACATCACAAGAACTCGATTTCATTGACAACCACCGTGTGCAGCATAATGAGTTTTAAATTATTACCGCAGATAAAAAGTAGCCGCTCGATGTTCCTATAACCTTTCTTTATTTCATAACTGAAGATACTACATCATCTGTATAGACTGGCCGGAGTTTTCTTTCCATAAATTGGAGGATATATAAATTATCATTGATGTACAACTATGTTATTAAAATGACTCAATTCAATTTGTCAATTTAATTTGTTAATTTAGGGGGTAATGTCGGCGGAGACGTCGAGTTGGGCGGGCGGTGCGCAGACGCAGCGGGCGGCGTGCGGCGACGCTTCGTCTCCATGGTAACGAGGCGTCGAGTACATAAGCGTTGAAGCGGCCGGCTCGCCGCACAGATTGCTATCGCCTGGAGAGCGCGCCGCACGTAGTGCAGCGGATCACCGGGAACATCATATCAATCAAGTTCGACGTTTCGTCAATTACAAGTGAAGATCTAACTTTAGTTGCGAATCTCAACTTATACGTGTAACAAAGTGTTCTGTGAACTAACTTTAACAAATCAATATGATGTCCTTAGTGTTGTTTGTTTTGGGAGGTCTCCTCGCAGCAACAGAAGGCTGTGATGCTGGAAAACAATTGATAAGTAAGTACTTTTATTATTTTAGCTTTTTAAAATATCTTTAATTTAATTTAATCTTTGCTAAAATTGTCTCAATAACATAAATGATCATATAAATGCTAGCTAAGCGTTATATTTTATTTAATAAAAATATTATTCAAAGCTTTTTCATATTTAATATTCGCTTTATATGCATTATGTTCTTGTTCTACAATGTAATGTTTTATAATCAAAGTATGCCATATAAATGTAAAAACAAAGTAAATAGCTGTAAAAATTACATTTCAAAATAATTACGCTGAAATTATCATATGTAAATCCTGTAAGCCATAAATTGATCTCGCCGCCACCCAGTCTGCATTTCGCGAACCAGTTCTATCTGATTGATAATTATGTCATTAACATACTTGTCTGGGTGGACGTCGTAAAATTTTATTATATTTTACACTTGTGTTAGCACGCAATGGTCTGATAAAACGAATAAATCTGATGGATTATGAAATCACACTTATGTTAATATTACCTTGACACTTCTGATGGCCCCATATCACGAGTTAACAATAGTAGTGACAAGAAAAAATATTGTAATGGAGTTCATGGTTTGTGTTCAAATTGAATTATAATATTATAGTGGTTTCTTGTTATTTGTAGAGTCTGGTGGGCTTACTGCGCATGAGAAACAAGCAATCGTAGACGCGCACAATCGCCTCAGACAATCGGTTGCCTTGGGACAAGTCTCCAGCCAGCCTCCAGCAGCCAATATGATGGAAATGGTATGTAGCTTACGCAATTATTACAACCCCTTAATAAAACTCGGTTGTCACTCGTATAATTTGAACAAGTCTAGTGGATATAAATATTCAATTCGAACCAATAAAATAATAAGCCATAACGAATTTATTCTTCAATAAATTAATTCTCAATATTCGACTTTTAGAATTAAATCGTTTAAGATAAAATATTTCTGAGGAGATCGAGAAAGAAACTTGGAATTAAATTAAATCGATTGCGTATCAATTTGTGCCAAATATTTAATTTATACATAACATCCAATGCCGTAAAAGGCATAAAGAAATACAATTATGTATATTTGTCAATTTATCGACTTTGGGAGAGTTCATTGTCCCGTTCGCCTACCTGCGAAACCGTATATGGAGCTCGATCAAATTATACAAATGGTGTTTTGGAATGTAAGAAATTGATTTTAACGATGCGTAATTTTCACAGACTTGGGATGACGAATTAGCAGCGACTGCTCAGCGCTGGTCGGACCAGTGTATCACGGCGCATGATCGCGCTGCTCAGCGGGACGTCGGTCGGTTCCCCGTCGGTCAGAACCTCGCCGCCACCTGGACCACTCGCCCCCCAACAAACCCATCCGACTCCCAGCCTGACTTCCAGAAACAAATCAATGCATGGTTTGATGAAGTCCGCATATATGGCTTCAAACCCATCACTGGTGGACACGGAACAGGCCATTACTCTCAGGTGAGGATCTGTAGTTCTACAGCATTATGCCACAATGAGTAACAAATTCCTTTTTCTTATAAAATTATAACTTTTACTAATGTGATGTGTTTATTGCAGTTGGTTTGGGGCGAATCATCCCACGTTGGCTGCGGCTTCACATTCTATTACGACCCAACTCGTGGCTACACCAAACTCTACGTCTGCAACTATGGTCCCGGCGGTAACGTGATCGGATCCAACCCATACGAGAAGGGACACCCGTCCTGCAGCAGCTTCGGCCTGACTGAGTCAAGAAAATATTCCGGTCTTTGCGGTACGTACTGAATTTGACATAGTTATTTCTGCAGTACGTACACAGTAGTTGTTTACGTATTAAGTAATTTAAGATTGTATTTATACTTTAATACAGTTAAAATGATCTCGCAATAAATTGCATAAGTACGAAACGAGCATGTTTTCTTTTACTAATCATTGGTTTTCTTTACAGCGGCCAGTTACACCGCTTCTTCGTACCAGGAGAACTCCAACAGCTATATCTCGAACGTCATCCCCGACAGCACAGGCGACACGCGAAGCCTCAACTACCAGTACAGCAACCAATTCTACAAACAGTACAACAACCAATACCAGTATCAGTACCAACAACCTACCACCTTCTACCAGGAAACGTCCACGTTTAGGCCACTCCTCAACATCCTCAAAACTGCTTCGAATCTGTTCGTCAAACCGAAGTCACAAATCAGAATCGGCACAGTGTTTGTTTAAATTTTCAACGACAATTTCATTCATTGATAGCAGTATTTTATAAATTATTGTGACAGTTGTGTTACTCGACTGATGATTCGGAAACGCTGTGCTCAGGTTTTCGGAACTTTGTAGATAGTATTGTTATTCCTTGGTTTTACAAGGAAGTTAGGCCTATCAATAATATAACGATTTCCAACTTCGAAGGTCTCGGTGATATTGTGTTAAAATTGCATTGCTGTCGAGAATGGCCTTCTAGTATTAGCAGAGTATGTGAGAGTTGTTATTTAGATTTAATTATATTTATATTTGAAATAAACAATATTCTATAAATCATATGTTTTTGTTTCCTTTTTACCCAAGGAAATTTTAATTATATATATGGGCATATAAACATGAATATACATAATATTATTATATATTTTGCTAGTTTCGCTTAGATATAATACAGAATCTTTAATTCCACAAAATTTTTCATCATCAACAAGTACTATTTTGAAATCAAAGGTATATTCCCTCTTAATATTACACTTTAGAACCAACCTAGTTCAGCAGGGTTACCACGACCTCTTATAGCAGTATTATTATAATCGTTCTTCGTTTGTTTTGTATGGGAATCGATACAAGTAAAATTATAATAATACTGCTATAAGAGGTGTGATGGTAATCCCCCAGACATGTATATAAGGGAATCATTTACATTCCTTTCTATTTATATTATTATGTGACCAATGCTGCATTGGTTTTCCCTAGCTGCTAAATAAACCCTAGTCAGGTTTTTATAACATGTCTCGGAGCACGTGACGAGCGTAGTTAAGAGTTCGTCTTGCTATTTATTCGCCTAAACATTTACATAGAACAACGTAAACATACACCCATAGACCCATGCTATGCTGAGATGAACTAGAGAACTCGAAAACCAACATTTCGCAGAGCATATTTCCGTCCCAGATGTGATAGGTGTTAGAACCCACCAACCATATCGTGCACAAATTTCGAACTCCGGGCTGATACTGAATAGAAAACCCAATATCAATTCAACCCGGGGATCAAACCTGAGACCTCAGGACGATAGTCTTACTTGCCTATGCCACCTTCTTCACCTCTTCTAATAAACTATGCCACCAAGGCAATCATAACATAAATATGCCAGAATATTATTTAAATTTGGGATTCTTAGATTATTTAATGACACTGTTCTGTCTTGTTATACCTAATTCACCATAAATTACGATCACAGAAAAAAGAAATTACGATCAATCTATATATGTTTCAATGAATAGTACCTGCCGGGGCAAAATAAAGCAAATGAACTATAACAGCGTGTATAGGTTGAATGTATGAGATATAATGACCAAGAAAAGGTCAAGGTACGTAAAATGAGAAGAAAATATCTTGAGTGATGCAAATTACCACAAAAAAATAATGGCTAAAAATCAAGCGAATGTTCTACATACTTGTTGCTAAGTTGTTGTTCTTGTGACTTATATATTATACGATTGTGCTGTATATCTAATGGATCATTTACACGAGGACAATTTATAAGACGATCTACTAAGCAAAGACATTGAGCTAGTAGCTAGTGCAATCATTCACACAATACATGTATTTAGATTTTATGGCATAATACCAATATCTATGTATTAGCTTTACAAACAGCATGTTACTTCAGATATTCGTTTGTTCATTTGCTTTAATTTCCACGGAATGAACTTGGCATTTGGCAATGAAATTAATATCTTACGTGTCTAACCGCATCATTAAAAATAAATAATAATTATATTTAATAATAATTTTATTTATTATTAAACAGTTAGGACGATTCGTAACATTGCCAATATATTATGAAGGTGGATTTAGGCTAAACGCGTGAAAACTTGCCCTATACTCGATCTATAAAATGATATTTGTGGACGTCCTATAGCTGATGATAATGAATAAAGATAGCGCATTTTTTTCATTCACGTTCGTTGTTCTTTGTTTTGGAAGCTAAAAAGAACTAACGTTAACACCTATTGGTTAAGCATTTATATTACCTGTGTTCATTTAGTCTAAACCCACCTTTATACAGAATTAATATAATAATTTGTATTATACAGCACGTGACTGCATTAATAAATATAACAAAATCTGGTTTTGAATAATGTTTTTCTCCTCGTGCGTATTACTTATTATGTGGAAAGTGTTCTCTCGAAGAACAATAATGTTTAAATCAATCATCGTTGTGACTCAACAAACCATATTACAGTTTTTACATAATATGGTAAACAGCGTGGCGATTTGTGAAAATATCTCATTGATTTGTTAGCCCTACGTCAAGCGATGACCGTCGCGTCGTTCAAGTTATTTTTATAAACAATTACCTGGAGTTTCCTCATTACCATGTTTAGAAATAGCCCAGATGATTATGTGTATAAATTGTTTTACGGAGTTGTTGTAACCGTGTGGTGTTTGAAAATCGATGCTTGGGTTTAAAATACCAACCCGATCCGTGGTTGTTTTATCTGTCGATAATCATAATAATTCTCTAGTAGTTGACGATAACTGAAGGTGGTCTCATTTCAAAATCAGTACGTATATCAAATTTATGTATTTATATACATTTTTATTACAATTCTATTAACAACGCGTATAATATTCGAACCCTAACTATCGAGTCATCAAAATAAAACTATTCCACAATTCCATAATATTCGTATAAAATTAAAAAGCCTCTGTAATCCACAATATATTCGCAATTCAAATACTTCAGTCCCGTATTACAGAATAATACCCAGGCATTATACTATTATCCCTGTCCCACTGTTGGGCACGGGCCTTCTCTACTAATGAGAGGCTACTCTACTACCACGCTAATACGGATTGGTAGACTTCACATATTTTCGAAATTATTGTTCATCGTCATCGAGTATTAAAGAAGATTTTATATTTATAGTGTGTCAAAAAGGTTATAAACTTAAAAACCTTAAATTCCTTTTGAAATCGGTTGAAAACTAAATTTAAACACGTGGCGTGGTTTTATTTTGGTACGACTACTGTCCTGAGGTCTCGAGTTCGATCCCCGGGTGGGAAAAGTGATTATGGATTTTTCCATATCAGCCCTGAGTCTGGAATTTGTACCCGATATGACGATTGACCTACAAGGTGGACCGACGACCTGATAAAGGTCGCAGGAAGTCGCTGGATGCAGGCCGCTTCCAACAGGTCGATCTGAAAATCTTTAGGGGAGGCCTATGTTCAGCAGTGAACGTGCTATGGCTAATGATGATGGCGATAGGCTCGCCCCTATCACATCTGAGACGGAACTAAGCACGGCAAAATGTGGCTATTCTAGTTCGCTAGTGTGCCTCTGCCTACCCTTTCGGGGACACAGGTGTGAGCTTATGTATGTAATTAAATCTATATTCATGTCTAAGTGTCGTTCAGTACAAGCCGTAGTGTCCCTGACCTCAGGCCGTCGCTGAGCGGTCGAGGACACTTACGTAAAACGAAATGTAAATATCGAATGTGTTAAAATCAACATTTTCCGATTTACACTTCCCTCATATAGAAAAAAGAACGCATAATTATGTATATGTTACAAAGTTGTGCAAACACAACTTCATAACACCTGGATAAAGCCGAGTGACCTCTGCCATCCTCTAGGGTGGTGCTAAGTAGGCTAGTGGGTAGTAATTGTACTATTTTATATTAGTAGACATGTATATCATAAAATATACAGTAAGGAAATATATAACAATTATCGCAATTAGATGCAATTCTTGGGTCTCATATGTGTGTATATAAAATATAAATCTAAATAAATAAAACAACTACATTACGTAATTGCGAAAACTATACCAATTTTATAATCCCAAAAATAGTACTGATTAACAGTGCACCTAAGTTTCCACCTGTACTAGGGTTATATCATTTATATACATAAATACATATTATAGTATATGTAAATAAGTACACTTAACACATTGGTCCAAATGTTTGCCCAATTATCGAGATAGCAACAGCGAAATGGTACTAGACTCGATAATATTATGAAAATGGCCTCTACACATAAAAAAATAAACTGACACACAGGTGATAATATGGTTAACAAGTTCTACATGCATATCATGTAATAGCCATCAGTTGTGTAACGTGGTGATCACATAAAAATAATATTAGCACATATAATCGAAAATAGGTAAGTACTTTTACTTTCATATTAAGTTCATACATTCCGGATCTCTGCCTCTCATACGTTTAACTTTTCTGCGTAATTCGTTTACAATATTACTAACTATAACATTAAATAATTCATTGTACGTACATAGTTACAATTAAAAGTATTAAAAAACATCAAAGTATATAATTTTTTTTACAAATTTGTCCTTAACTGAAATTATGAGATTGTTAATTGAAGTTACGAACTAGAATGGGTAATAAGTGATAAGATGACCTTAATGCCTTCCGCGAAGACTGGTGGAAGTTTGCTGTTGATCGTGATCAGTAGAAAGATAAACGGGAGGCGTTTTCCGTAGTGACAAAGACTAATAAAATGAAAAGAACTAGAATCAACATCATCAGCCACAGGGCGTCCACTGTTGAACATAAGGCTCACCCAAAAATTTCAAGATCGACCTGTTGGAAGCGGCCTGCATTCAGGGACTCCTTGCGACCTTCATCAGGTTGTCTATCCACCTTGCAAATAGACGTCCAACGAGACGAGGCGTTGAACGAACTAGATAGAATAAATAATATTATTAGAATACGTCATTAAAATGTATTTGCGGAAACAATACTATTGTGGATGTACCGTATTCTGAACAGTAGAAGTAAGTATTACGATGGTCATACTCTACCGCCCATATGGAATGTAACTCTCTGCCAACGTTAACAATTTTCTCTCTTATAGAAACGTTGAAATATTTCAATACTTAGTAATATAACTATTACTATTACTATATGTGCTACAAAATTTGTTACTAAGATAAAAATAATGACTAAACATAATATTATATTTAGGGCGAAATGCAGCATTAAAAAATTAAATATTTGATATTCCGCTTGCCTGAATAACAATAAATAAATAAATAATATAAAGTAATACAAATATTTATCATGAATAATAATAATATAAGACATACATTGACCATCACGATCGGATAATAAAACAAAATATAATAAATAAATACCAAGGTAATAAAAATCAAATTACTATAACGTTTTTTTTTTATTTATTAAAGCGCCATCTATCTGTAAGCAGAGAAAATGTTGAAACAGCCAGGCAACAAGTTTACTTTTCGCTTAACATAGGAATATCAAGTTACAGCAACATAGCATTACAAAGATTAAAAAATTGCGTACCTGGGAACACAGATGGCACTTAACTTAAGAAAATAATATTATTATGGAACATATTTCTATGTAGTTTCGGAAATATTAATTTGATTTGATATGTAGAAACATCTGCAGGTTCGATTTTCGATACGGTTTTAAAATTGCCGAGAGAATATGATAATTTCTACAGGAAATTTTTATGGTGTAGTGAAATATCATCTATAATTATATAATTAGCTAAGGAAATAATATATTGAAATATAATATATCTACTTGCAATGTATACTTTCATTTTATCTTAGCCACCTATCTACGTACCTAAACTTAAAATAACATCACTTTAGATTATTTCTATTGCAGAGCCTGGCAAACGAGTAGGTGAGTCGGCTGAAGGTAAGTGATCTCTACCGCCCATATACACATACATAACACTTATAGAATCATAGGTCTGTTCTCAGTCTTTAGGCGAAGGAAAGGGGTGATTTGGGCCATCGTAAGTCACACTTACCGAATGAAACATAACAGCAAACTGTTATTTTAAGTCGGGTTTCTGTGAGACAGTGATATCAAACCGGTAGAGTCGCCCCTTTCGTACTGCAGAAATAACTTTCTACAGCGTGGCTTTACCATTCAAGATACTTGACTAGGCAGTAACCATTATTGACATACTCACGCTTTGAACGAATATAAATAACAGCATTTACAAATGCGTATGTCCTGCAATATATCAAGAGAAAGCAATAAGCATTAGGAAAATTGATGGCCGCCATATTGCAGTACGAGTAATACCTACCTATTTGATTGAGAGCAGATAATATATTTGTGACCAAATAAAATAAAGTATAAGGAATAAGTATAATGATAGCAGCATATATTAAGGAATAGTTACTACATAGCCAACTATAACTAAAAACGATACGTAAGTTCTTACTTAAGTAGAAGTAAAGTAGTAAGTAAAGTAGGTAGGTACTCATATCAAACAAAAAAAGCTAGGTACGCACCGAATTGATAATCTACTTTTCTTAAAAAGGTTTTTAAAGAGGAACGACTGGCTAATACAGGTATCCGTTTACATTTCACATAATTGATAAAAAGGGTTGAAAATTTAAATTCTCATCAACTTTAATACGCTTTGTCGTACAAGAATCAAACCGTGTCTGAAATTTACACAAAAGATATTACACTGTGTCAAAAGGGAAAGTAAATTCGTTAAATGGAAATTGTTTGAATCAAGCGTTAAAAGGATAGGGTATCTTTTTCAATATTTATCAAATCCATTATCTTGAATTGTTGATTTTCGTAATAATAATCCACGTTGTAATTACACACTATATATGTATTGCGTTATTTTTATATTTAAGAAAATCACCTTACAGTGATTGCCTTGGTAGCGTAGTTGTATTTCAGTACAACTACCGGTCCTGAGGTCTGGGGTTCGATCCCCGGGTCGGACAAAGTAATATTGCCTTTTTTAAATTCATAAGCCGGATATCAGCCCGAAGACTGGTAATTGTGTTCGATATGGCGATAGGCGCGCCCCCTACCACATCTGGGACGGAAATGAGCTCAGCTCAATGCGGGTGTTCTAGTTCGCTAGTGCGCATCTGGCTACCCCTTCGGGGATACAGGCGTGAGCTTATGTAGGTACCTCACAGTCATACCATTTAAATATTGTAAGCCATAGAAATGCCAGTAATTTCTTTAATTTTGACCTGACTGCTCAGAAAATTGTGTCGTGCATATCAGGAACGACGAGAGACTTTCGATCTCACAATACCCAGATCCGAAACAAATATATGTGGGCCACACAAACAATTGTCTCGGTGCGTGAATCGAACGCGCAGCCTCTCGTTTCAGCTACCCTAGCTGGCTATTGACCCGCTGTGGCATGGAGGCTGTCAAAATAATACAAAAAATGTATTTTTAGCAGATACTGGCAAACGACCAGATGTATCACCTGATGGTAAGTGATCTCCATCGCCCATAGACACCCAAAACGTTTCCAACCTAAAAGGAGGGAAATAGGGATAAGAAAAGGGAGGGTGAATTGGGCACCAGAAATCTCACTCACCGAACGAAACGGGACAGCGAGCTGCCACTTTACGTTGGTTTTCTGTGAGACCAGTAATATTAAACCGGTCGAGCCGGCCTATTCGTGCTGTAACGTAACTGTCTACCACGTGGCTCTACCACTCAATATATCACTATTTTAAGTGATTCGTTTTTTAGGTCACATAATATATGTTCTCAAAAATGCTTCATGTAGATGTGTCCATTATAAAATATTAATTGTCTTGGAAATGGGTATTACGAAGGAGAGGGGTATTGGGGAAGCGAAACTCCATATAGATACACTCATAATACTTACATTATATAATTTATAGTTGTTTAAGCTATAGCATAATGTATGATATTAGTTATCAATTAATTTAAATAGATCTAAGGTTTGGTTTATCCCTAGATTCATCACATCCGAAGTGGTCTTACTGCTTTTTGTCAGTTTCAAATTGAAAAGTAACGTTGTAGACACACAATAGAACATCGGCACATAGCTGAACGTATGAATAAACGAATTTCCAATCCCCTGCGAGAATTCAACAATTCCGAACGATGTGAATCAAAAACTAAAAATGAAAATAAAATCGACAGAAGAGGCCGCGCATAGAGGTTTTTGTGCATCCGTAGATATCACTCAAGATTTATTTTTTATCAGGAAAGTAGGTGTTTATACTATAGTGATATAATTATAAGAAAACTAATAAGTATTACACAAAGTTGAAACAGCTTTCATTCTACGTGCCCTTATACCAAGTTAATGTAAGTGCAATCGACGCAACGCACTTTTCAAGTTTCAAGCATATCACAGAAAGGATTTGGCTTCGTTTTTAAGACCGGCTGCCCACCTGACGTAAACTCCCATTTGGCGGATCCAGTCATGGGTAAATTAAATTAGAATGCTTTGCCCGACCTGGGAATCGAACCCAGGACCTCCCGGTCCACAGCCCATACATGCTAGACCAAGGAGGCGATTGATCTGTCTGCTGTCATCTCAAAATACGAGAGATGGAAATACTATCATATTTTGCAAGGCACACACTGTCATGACTCATGACTCTATATGTCTTTTATCATAAATCATGATGCACTAGAGAATTACCGTAAAATAAAGTAACGAGGAACTTTCTCCTTAACTCTCCTGCCACAAATTGGTACAAATCGACGGCTGGCCGTCATGTAGCAGCATTAAACCAGTTGCATTAAATTTTACGATGGTTAGGGTAGCAAAACGTTCGCCAGCCGTGTAATGAAGTTGCACGAGCTACCCAATACATACAGAAAGCGGCCATCTGCAAAAAAACATGGCGTTTTACCTTTTAGGGACCATCCGATAAAGCAGCTGGGTTAATGACCGCTTAATGTGTATTAATCGTATATTGTGTTTTCCTGGTACCAAAATGTAATGGCATTTTTAAAATAAAAATTCCATCTTTCCATGATTCGCCTCATGTACATTACTAGCCTGAAAAACTGAGAACTTAGTTCAAATCCTCAGTTGAACTATCACACTTTGTGCGATTTGTCGATATCGCGTTTGTTATTACATCAAAGTTTAATGAAATACGTATAAACAAGAACCATCTCTATGTGCCGCTTAAGGAATATAAGATTGAGCCGTTATAATACACATGCATAAGCTCACGCCTGTATCCCCGGAGGGGTAGGCAGAGGCGCCCTAGCAAACTAGAACATCCACATTTCGCCAAGCTTAGTTTCGTCCCAGATGTGATAGGGAACGAGCCTATTGCGATATCGGGCACAAATTCCAGACTCCGGGCTGACATGGAAAAATCGAATATCACTTTGCCCGACACGGGGATCGAACCCAAGACCTCAGGACGAAGAAGTCGTACCGAAATACAACCACGCCACCGAGGCAGTCTACTACTACTGGTAATACTACATCAGCTTATTGGGTAACCGAACTTCTTGTTCCTTATGTCCTTACCCCACTACAATTTAGGGCCGGGGCAACACACTCTTTCATGTTGCAGAAAGTCCTGCAAATCTTTACCTCAATACCTGGCATTCGAACCCACGATCCCAGATTGATAGTACTGTATGTGTACATTTACTTGCAGATTAGTGATTATAAACATAGAAAGAAGAGCAGCTTGTTCCGACAAAAAAAATGTTTCATAGAATCTGCATCGAATACTGATACAATACACTAATAAACAACATACAAACGTATTGTCTAATAAAAAATAAATAAGTTAAATTCAACGAGTGTACGAGGAACTTCAAGCCAACAATACCACAATGAGTTCGTTATAATAGAATTTTGATTCTTCGAATAGGCATTTCGTTATCTCGAACGATTAATGCGCTCGTATTTTGCAATTTTGCAAAAATAAATTACAATTTTCATTCATTTCGTGCCATTGTATGTTGCAATTGGAACAATCGAATGTAATTAACATCACAATTCTGAAATTGAATGACGACTCTTTAATTTTTAATATAGATTTTAAATGGAGTTTTATAATCATTTCAACTTTTATTGACCTCGACGAAGTTTCATCAGTCTTCTCAGAAGGTATCTAGGCCGTGAGGCTATCTTTAATAATAGAAATGAACCTTGTTTTCTATGAAAGACACTAGATGGCAGAGATGTTAGATGCAAGAATTTCTGGATATGGATACCAACTTTCAGGATTATACCGTATACCAAAATTATGTTGGTATGCAATATTATCAACTTTCAATATAGATCTTGTTTTATAATATACTAGATGTTGCTCACGACTTCGTTCGCGTGGATAACCCACGGAAATATAAATAAAAAGTAGCCTATGTTACTAGCTGATAATGTAGCCTTCCATAAAAAAAAAGGTTCAGTAGTTTTTGAGCCTATTCATTACAAACAAAAATACAAAAAAAAAC
The DNA here is from genome assembly GCA_036417725.1 of Clanis bilineata. NCBI lineage: Eukaryota > Metazoa > Arthropoda > Insecta > Lepidoptera > Sphingidae > Clanis > Clanis bilineata. The sequence goes on along the minus strand of CM071145.1, from coordinate 7,754,327 downwards.
TTTAAAAACCAACTTATTTTAAGCCACGTACATGTTTTTAAAAATTGTTACTTATGAACTATCCTATTTAACAATCATTGTATGAACAAATATCAGAACAAAAACGGCACGCCTATCGATGCAGCCCGGTACAATCAGGCGGCCATTCGATTAAACTCTATTTGTGATGACGGTGTTGTATTTATTCGCCGTATTTTCACAATTTTTAAATTTACGCTTGTTATTTTGTCAGTGTCAGATTTTTCAAATAACAATAAATATTTTTTGTAAATAACGTGAAACACAAAGGATTTAAACAATCCTCATATTTCAGAATAATGTAACATTAAATCTATGTAGAGATAGACCAAGGGGTCTACCTCTACATACCTTTCTACATTTCTCTATCTTTCCCTATCTCTACATTTTCCTTGGTATAAGGATACTAAGGAAACTAAAATACATTTAAAGTCATAAAGTAAAGACAATTTCTTACTATGTACACTCATCCTTACGGAACTCTTCACTACGCGTGTTCCGACCTAAACCTTCTATTAAATTTTTAGTTATTTTTTGGATTCTGTTACTGTTAATCCTATGAACAGACAGTAGCACTAATTAAACTTTCAAGGCACATGTAATGCCTTATTAACTCTTTTTTTCATATATGTTTATAAGAGAATTCTAAAGCTGGACACCAAAGAAACGATCACCTATTCCAAATTGTCGGAATATGTTCCTTCATACAGCACACATACACCCAAATTGCGATTACAACTACCTATACACCCATAAAAATGCAGTGCATGCACGCTTCTTGTTGGAGCTATACACTGTTCAATTAAAAAAATATTTGATTCCAAATGATGTATGTATGATGTATATAAATTGGTGTTCGATTTTAATTCTAAAGACGACATCAATAATTGTCTGAATATATAATATTATTAATTTAAATCTTGCTTGTGTCGCACATGTTGGCCATAACACATACATATTTTGCATGCCACAAACGCATGTAACAGAGAAAGATCGCCCGCACGAGTTCCAACATAGTCTTTAATGTAACAGTGCGTGTTACAGTAAAAAAGAAACAGTAATCAAATAATAATTTACGTTTAATTAGGTCTCTAACTACTATATAATAAGCAAATTCGCGTGTACAATAGTAATTCACGCTCTTCGTAGTGGGTAACTAATTATTTCAAACTTGCACCTTTTCGTTACTTTTACGTGAAATATCACTCACAAAATTACCACAATTTGTTTTTAAACACTCGCACACAAACTACTGACCGTCTCGGAAACTTTTGCAATTCCTTATGCATACTTATATAAGCTCACGCCTGTATCCCCGAAGGCGTAGGCAAAGGCGCACTAGCGAACTAGAACACTCACCTTTCGTCGATCTTAGGTCCGTCCCAGATGTGATAGGGGGCGAACCTACCGCCATATCGGGCCCAATTTCGGGCTTAGTTTTACTGTGCCGTCTGTTTAATATCGACCCTTTCTAAGGAATCACGTCCCGAGATCATGTTAGAAATACCGCGTTGCTCGACCTAGGATTCGAAGACATACCAATGCTCATCCTATATACGCAGCCACTACACCATTACTGCATTATTCCCATAAACAATAATTGAATCAACAAAACGCCGTACAGTGAAAATTGTTACGGCCAATATTTACATTGGAAGAACAAGTAGCTGTTGAATCAAACACCAAAAACTGTAAACGAAAGCAAATAGGTACGTTAAGCTTGGCACTTTCACAAGCCGCGCACGTATTAGCAAGCTGGGAAACATAAATAACAAGCGAAACAATTTACCTACGAGCCTGGCTGAGGTATTCTTACAACAGTTTAGTTTGTTCAATACATACCAGCCGGTGATACGTGCCCCGAATCCACCTAACAGAACCCTGCTTTATGGTGCGATGACTGTACTGAATTGGTTGTAAGCCGCGTGTTAGGTTACTATCGCTATTTTATACATCTTCATCGCTTTACCGCTCGTGAATGGGAAACAGTTGATATCCGTATATTTATATAATAATAATATAATAATATTAGCCCTGTAATATTACTGTCCCACTGCTGGGCACGGGCCTCCTCTACTAATGAGAGGGATTAGGCCTTAGTCTACCACGCTGGCCTAATGCGGGTTGGTAAATTTCACATACCTTCGAAATTCCTGTAAAGAAATTCTCGGGTATGCAGGTTTCCTCACGATGTTTTCCTTCACTGTTATAGCAAGCGATATTTCACAATGAAAATACACTTAACATAGAAAAGTCAGAGGTGTATGCTCCATTTTTGGGGTTGGTCTCGAACCTCCGACACTCGTCTCAGCAGTCCGTACCATTACCAACTGAGCTATTGCTGCTTATATTTATATATATTTATATTTATATATTGCAATGCAATGACGAGACAAACAAGCTCGCTTGATGAAAAGATATACGACTACCCATGAAAATTAGCACCACCACGCCCAGTTTTCCAGTTTTAATATAATGTTATTGCGAGAGTCTCTCACTAAAATGCCGTTAAGTGAATCCTAATTTTGAGATTTCGCTAAAAAACGTAGAAAATATTGTCCCAAGAAGTTCATAAGACTAGGACTAATATATTTAATAGAGCTCATAACTTGTTTACTTTAAATTTAAAAATTGCCATAAGTTAACTACACCTCTAGGGAGAATATTTTCGACGTTTTTGGCGACATATTAAAATTAGGTGTATTCGCTGAACCCCATTTTAGTGATAAGACGGCAGTATGAATATTGCCATTGTTCCATGGCATGCATTTCGCTTGCATATCCTAACGTTAACGATTGTCTGGAGTTTAAAAGAGGCGATCTTGAATTTGTTTCGGCATTTCTTCTCAAGGATAGCCACGCAATGCCGACGTCTCTATTTAAAACATATAATTCACATAAAAAGTGATATGTACCTCTAATATCCTATTTACAGAATAAATTATTTGATTATTTTTTTAATAATAGCACTTAGTGTGTGTAATAAAGGGTTTAACACCAAAACAATTTCGTATCTGCTTTTATTGTACCTGTAATCAACATTACATTATAATGTTTTAATAACCGTTCCAGACAACTTTGCAGCTTCAAAAAGTTTTCAAGTACTTACAACGCTCGCCCTATTATGTCACGTACACAATTTTCTTTATAGCCGAAAATATTCCATTAAAATAACCCTGCCACATAATCCTGTTCACAAACATTTTACGAATTATTGAAGTTTTAGAATCCACGGTACGTGCGCGCCTAATAGAACCACAAACAAACTAAAATTAGAAAACAGTCGCAATCGTAGATAATGTTTTATCAAAACCTTATTGTAAATCCCCTATATCCAAGCTTAGAATCGAACTCAAAAAGGTAATAAGGCAATTTTCTTGAAAATCCCTAAACGTAATAATGTGCCGAAAACGTTTTCTAAATTTACACATATTGTGCTCGCGGTAGAATCGCCGGAGTAGCGTACGATCAGAATACTCAATGCGATGGGGTGAAATATCACAGAATTATTCTCACAGTGCCACTTACATACTAGATACTAAAGCCATCGCACATCATTTTCCATATCAGAAGATTTTTGAACAAATATTCAAGAAAATAGAGCTCAGTAAACCCTTTGCTGCGAGTGGAAACGAACAGTTTAATAAAGTCTGAATTGAATTGAAGCTATTTAGAAGCACCAGTCAAAGCCTGCTTTTAAATAGCTAAATAATTTTGTTCAGATATAACATTTTGAAGAACATGGAGTAAATTTATTATTTGAGCGGCGGGCTGCGGACAAAGGATTTAGGTTTGCTGAATTATGCAAATAAATTCACCATTTTGTAACATTTGTTGGGAATGTCTTTATTTCTGTAGATTTCTTAAAAGGCCCTCAAGACTAATCCCGCTTTTGGCTTTTGAATCTTCTTAACTTGAACGAGTGAACGTTCATACACCTGCACGAGTATTAACATATTATATAAGGGATAAAGGTAAAAGCACTAAGTCTAGTAGGTATTATTCCAACACGAAATTAACATAAATCTCAATACGACGTTTTTATTTCTTCCTCTTTTAAAGACAATTTTCTCGGAACCGACAGGCTTATTCTCCGCGGGGCCCACCTTTGTTGAAATATGCTTTTCGAATTTTACACGCTTCGATCATTACTTTTGGATTTCTGCTTTTCTTTAAGTATTCTTTTATTGAATTTACAGTTTAAAAATTGAAACATGACTCATTGAACATAGTGCACCGAATTAACGTTTATTTAAAAAAAAAGGTTCACTAATATGTAATAATTTTTACGTGACGTTACGTGGCCGCAAAATTACGTTTATTCAATGCAGTAAATTTTCTTTTTAACAGGATTGACAAACGAGCAATTGCATCATCAGACAATAAGTATTTCGACCACACTTAATCAACACACTAAGGAAAAGATATAGAAAAGAGTTAGTTTGTCTGAATTTGAGCTATTACTCATTTACTAAGGTATACTGTCCACAAAGGTATTTTTATATTACAGGTCGATCGTCGAGGAAATCTTTGGCGGAGGCCTATGTCCAGCAGTGGATTTCCTGTGGCTGATGATGATGATGATGATATATTACCTATCTGTCACAATATGAACAGATTTATATAAATTTTTCAATACTCATATTGTTTGAAAAAATCCTGTTTTAGTAAACATAGCTAGGGATCTTATTATTAGGATTCATTAAATATTCGAATACAACCTAAAGTAGAATTCAATATAAAATTGTTGTGGAAAACTTGTACGTTCATTATATTTCAGACGAACATTTCACAATGATTCCCAAACGAATATCGAGAGAACTCTTTAAGAACATTTTCTGAATCCCAGCAGTATTATTTGCGTTTCTAAGACGGTTCCGGAACGTTTAACGCAATATACAACTCTGTAATGTTACCAGGTTTGTGGTTTCATTTAAATAAATATCCAAGCAAATACAAATGGTGTTTCAAACAGCGAATAAGGAATTGTTTTGACAGATCCGTTTACTAAACAATATAACAATTCTGTTGATACTGTCACTACCAAGTTATAGTGGCAGTGTAGCAGGAATATTTTTGACAATCGAATTCGTATCGAGCTCGATGCGCGTCTATGACATTTGTATGAAAATTTAACCAAACGTTATCAGCTGGATACGAATTCAAAAATATTCCTGCTCCGGCCGCTGTACTCAGAGTTGAATGGATTTAACAAAGTGAATCTACGTAATTATAAGATTGAATACGAAGTTTACTCTATCTTAAACGTTTCACGTGAATTCGGCGACAATGCCGTGGTTCCAGAATCGAGTGATACCGGAAAGCACCCGTCATACACATAGAGAAGACCGCTACCGGGGTTCTCTTCGATTGCTCTGCAAACTGTCGGGATTTGCAATCGATTTCTATGTATTTTCGTACAAAATTCAATAGGAAGTACCAGATTATACTCTTTAAGAAATTTAGTTGGGCATATTGACAATACTCATTGTATTGTTTTTATACCTAGGAATATCTATGCCTTTCTAAGTAGATCAACACATACCTTCACGTTATGGGATAATAGTACAGTACAGTATACTGTACTGTACTAAGTATAGATATGCATAATATAGTAGTAGCGACTAATAGTTTTATTTATAGGCTGTATTTAAATCTCTGACTTATTTCAAGCTGACCGTGCGAATATTTTACTGCACGCGTATTTTTAAATAAAAACTATCTATATAATGAAGTTCACGAATAGATCGCAGTTATTAAGTGCATATAATTCTGATGGATCTATTCCTGTTCAATCTATTCCTATTTTGAGTGGTAGAGCCACGCTGTAGACAGTTACGTTTACAGCACGAATGAGCCAGCTCGACCGGTTTGATACCACTGTCTCACAGAAAACCGACGTAAAGTGGCAGCTTACTGTCGCGTTTCGTTCGGTGAGTGAGATTCAAAATTTCTTTTCCTTCCCCTTCCATCCCTCCTCTTAGGTTGGCAACGCACCTATGATACTTTTTGTATCTTGGGTGTGGGCGGTGGAGATCACTACCATCAGGTGACCCATCTGCTCGTTTGCCAGTCTCTGCGATAAAAAATCTTATTGCCTGCCAACATTTTGGGAAATATATTTAAAACCATTATAACACTACCATGGCGGTGGCACTACAACCAAACACCAACCACGTATCTCGGTCAATAGAAATAAATTCCCGCAACAAAGTGAAGTTTCTTTAAAAATGAAGGCGCTTTCCCTAGAGTGGTACCGTCATGAATCGTAGGGACGAGTCATGGTTTTTCCCTAAAGTGCAAGGAAATATCGATTGAATGGCCGACCATTATTTAGGGAGGAAAGCAATAAACATCAAACCAGTGGTATGTTTGATTGAATAATATAAAAGCTGCACTGTGAGTAATTGTATTACGATTGCTGTAGGTAGATAATATTTCATTATTATAAGCAATTACTGTTTATTGTATTGCAAAAATAATAAACATACGTTACATGTTTATGGTATGTAAATACAACGCGGTTTCATAAAAAAATGCGTAATTTAAACCGACTTCAAAATCGATGCATTTTTTTTAATTAGCTTACGAAGGTATATGAGCAGACAGTGCACCTGAGTAAGTGGTTACCTGATGACGTTAACTGGTCATGGTCATCACTAGCCACTAGACATAGGCTATCCCTTAAAGATTTTCAGATCAACCTGTCAGAAGCGGCGTGCATCAACTTAAAAAAATAGAAAAATTTATATAATGCAGCAATCTCAATAAAATATTTGATTCGTTAAATACATCAAGATATACATGCGTATAAACGTGGACGCGAAAATTAAATTAGATATTAAAGATCCATCTGCGTGGATTGAACTTCCCCGGATCTTTTCGGAGCGCCTGATACCGTGTAACGAAGCGTGATGGTTCATTTTATTTGCATAAATTTCGATATCGAGATTTATGGTTGCGTTCTGCATAAATTAATGCTAAAATAACTTTATTAATTTTTGAAACTGTTCACGTAAATGTAATTAAGTATAAAATGAAATTAGTCGTAATGCTTCCTTTACCTCTACTTCCTTTACCTTTTATTTGATTATAAATTAGGAAATAAGAAATGTATAGAAACTAAGATATGTTACCAATTATGTAATAGATCTGTTAATGTAGAAATTTATACAGATAGCAGCACTGAGAGCAGTCTAATTGTGTTTATGGATATTATTATTTACACATGAATCGTTAACAGAAAGAGAAGTAATTCCTGGAATAGGTAAAATTACTTAGCGAAGGTAAATATCGTACAAACTTATTATAAAATTCGTTGGTTTAACAGCTATTGAGATGTTTCTAAAATATTACACTATTCATGACAGTCTCAGTCTAGAGTAGCTGGCTGTAAATCGCGAGACCGCAAGTTCGATTCTCGCACCGTGACAAATGTTTGTGTGACTTGCCAATATAATAAATATTCAATTAATCAACATACAATTAGATCTGGCTGTTGTGAGACCGAAGTCTTTCATAATTGTGATCCAAAAGTTGTGACCTCGTGGTCATAAGTCACTCAGTCGTATTTGAAACATACGCGCACAAGATCGTGCCAACGTAATAATGTTTAGACAATTAAATTGTCTTACGTGATTCTTGAACATTCACATAACATTCTAGGGTATAAATTGTAATAATGACTGCCTCGGTGGCGTAGTTGTAATACGGTATGACTACCGTACTGAGGTCTTGGGTTCGATCCCCGGGTCGGGCAAAGTGATATTGGATTTTTCCATATCAGCCCGGAGTCTGGAATTTGTGTCCGATATGGCGACAGGCTCCCCCTTTATCACATCTGGGACGGAACTAAGCTCGGCGAAATGTGGGTGTTCTAGTTCGCTAGTGCACCTCTGCCTACCCCTTGAAGGATACAGGCGTGAGCTTATGTTATGTTATGTTTAAATTGTAATAAACGTCGTCGCATTCCAATAAGTGGTAGATTGCGAATACCGATGGTTGATATAAATTTTTTTGTATGGAAACTTGCTTGATAGCTCCTCTGTAGATAAGTAATATTAAATATCTTTGTATTTAGTCAATGTTATATTGATAGATACATTCGGTTCCTCGAAAAATCTACAATGTAATATTGTATGTTGACACTTTGCCACATATTCAACCTCCGTGGTGCAATGGGCGAGTAGCCGGCTGTTAACCGAGACGCCGCAGGTTCGATTCTCGCACCGAGACAAATTTTTGTGTGGCAGGTATTTATATTGGGTTTGGGTGTTGTGAAACCAAAAGTCTCTGGATGTTTCTAATATCCACGATACAAGTTATACCTAGTGTGGGGTCACGACAATGTGTGTGACTGTTGGGTGTACATATATACCTCTATTTTATTTACATTTTCCCGTTATCACATTCCACCTACTTGTAAGCTACAAAGTTACATTTTATTACAAAAGGTACAGTTAGAAAAATTCAAAGCAAACACTAGGTTCAGGTCGCGCTCAAGACAGTTATTCGTTGCAAAGTGCGGAAACAACATTTCCCGCTCGACATGAACCGAATTGCACTCGCTGGCTTGTTTTCTCATTTTACTACTGTTTCTTTATTCTTTGGTTAGTTTCTTGATCACACTTTTGTGTAAAGCTGAAGGAAAGAATTTTTACAGTTATTTTACTGCGAACAAAGTCGCAGCATTTTATTAAAAATCGTGAATATTAAACCTCACATGTAAAACGTTTCCTTAGATGTTTATATTGCTCAAATATCCGCAATATGAATCCGTATAACTACAATGGAGGTTTCAGCTTATGTTATATGTGAGTAGGAATATCGTGAACGGGTTCTTGCTTGTGTAGAACGGTATGCTCTTGTTGATTATATTATTATATTAAAATTAAACATGTAGTTTGTTTGACATATGTTTTCTCCAATGTAAAATTTACTCACAGAACATTTAAAATAAATTGTTATAAACATGCAAAATTTTAAAGTAAAAAATCTACAATGAATTATATCTTAGGATAATGGCCTTTTCCTAAGCACCGATAAGGTTATTAAGTAATATTATAATTGAATTAATAGTTTAAAAAATGGCTGAATAGTGTAAAAGTGACTTCGTGGCCCAATCTGAATCAATCAATCAATGAAAGTTGAAAGACTGAACGTATCAGGATATTTGGCATAGATTTGAAAGTGGTAGAGCCACGCTGTAGACAGTAACGTCTATAGCACGAATGGGCCGGCTCGACCGGTTAGATACCACTGTCTCACAGAAAACCGACGTAAAGTGGCAGCTTGCTGTCGCGTTTCGTTCGGTGAGTTAGATTTCCGGTGGCCCATTTCCCCACTCCCTTTCCCAATCCCCTTCCCTCCCCTTCCATTTCCTCCTTTTAGGTTGGCAACGCATCCATGATTCTTTTTGTCTTGGGTGTCTATGGGCGGTGGAGATCACTTACCATCAGGTGACCCATCTGCTCGTTTGCCAACCTCTGCTATAAAAAAAAAAAAAAAAGATATAGATTATAGGCTAGAATTTCACATAAGCTACTTTTATCCCAGTAAAAATCTACGATGGGATACATATATTTCGACACGAATCAAAGAGATTTAATATTACTAACTATAGAAGGGCTATCCAGCCTATTTCCATACAAAAAAAATATCTCAAACGTAGGTAACGCTATCTACCACTTCTTACAATACAAGGGCGCTTATTATAATTTACACCCTAGAATGTTCTGTGAATGTTCAAGAAACCCATAAAACAATTTTATTATATAAACATTATTACGCTAGCACGACCTTACGCTCGGTCGTATGTTTCATATACGACTGAGTGACTTATGACCACGAGGTCACAACTTTTGGATCACAAGTCTATTTATTCACAAGTCATAGGTCTATATAGTTTTTAATGTCTTTGACGTGAACAAAGTTGCGGGCAACAGCTAATTACATTTTTATATTGAATGCATATTTTTCTGTTCGGCACATGACTAACCAGAAAATCTCATGTCAAAATCTTGACTACAAATAGAGACATTATTCGACGCAAGCTGAACGACTTCTGCGCCGTATTGACATTAAACTTTAGAGCTCATCCCAGTGTTTGTACGCGCTTTATTATTTCTTCATTGTCGGGTACAAAACGTAGGCAGAGGGTAATTAGGCGTTTAGCAAACAACAGATATATCTTGTGAAATATGAAAGCGAAACTGCTTTCCACGACCGAAATGAAAATGAATTGCTTTATCTATCTTGTGCAAATTCAAAGTAACTCGCAACTTCAGTATCTCTTGTATGATTTTGATTAAAATTGAAACGTTCTATGAATAGTTACATAGGTACTATAGTGGTTACTTTAATACATATTTTTATTTAATAGTCACATATTAATATGGTAACATCACCGACAATTCAAACTATAATCACAAGTTTAAAAACTTAACGGACCGACTTCAAATCCGATCGTAACAAAATATATATGGGACCACCCTTGAAATAAGCTCTATCGAACACATAAATAATTTTGAAATTCGGTCCACATTTGGCGGAGATATCGCGTAACATACATAAAGTAAACAGTTAAAATACAGACGAATTGAGGACCTTCTCCTTTTTGGAAGTCGGTCGAAAACCAAATACCGTTTTTGAATTACCCTTATATGTAGATACATACAAATAATTTACGTTTCGCTAGCGAGAAATTTATATAGGCCAACCATGAGTTTTTTAACATTTCTCGCTAGCGACTCCGTAAAATATTTATATGAAAAACACCCGAATTCCTCTAGCGGTTACGTGGGGAATTAATGTTTTCCATATAAATTAAATATACGTAATCGCCGCGAGAAATGTTGAAAAATACTTATGGTTGAGCCTCTGGTTCACGTGTATACGTGATACATGTCAGTGATCACGTGGCACACCCCAGAAAATTCACAACCTTAGAATGCTTCTTCTTTTTAAATAATGCCTTCCCCGCAATTGCAAAGATTTAGCCATTATGTCAAAGTAAATAGAGCAATTGTAAAGTTTTCGCAACGACTACGAGACCCAGATGTGGACGATCTCAAGGTCCTGCTGGGATTATGGCGGCAATTCCTTCCAGTCCCTCAGATGACCTTCACTCAGCAAATCGACCGAACAAAGCCAACCAACGCACCAAGCAAAATTCATCAAAGATCACCGGTTAAAAAGTTTCCACAGTATACTGTCCATCTTCGCTGAAGTTTTGTGCATAAAACCACATCACTTTAAAACAACAACCTACAACTCTAGACAATAATATGACATCATTTTAATAAGCTACGCCCATCCTTTTTTTTTTTTTTTTTTTTTTTTTTTTTTACATGGGGAAATCCTCTTGGATCCCCGCCCATAGGACGGGGTATGCCGGATTTCTACCGGCTAAAACCCCATGGTCGTCGCCATCTACATTACGGAAGGGTTTTGGGACCACCTATAGGAACGCGCCAAAACCCCTCCAATGCAATGCTATAGAAGCACTTCTTGGGAAGAGCTGATCAACTCCCCACACTCCAGGCCCCCTAGGTTGAGGAGCGGGTGCGACCTCTACCGCCACCCCTGCGTCCACGTCTCCGAGCGGGATCACTCCTCTCCCGATCCCGCTCCGCAGCCTCCTTCTTGACCATGACAGACTCACAGAACGAGGCTACCGCTTTCCAATTAACCTCTCCACAGAGCATTGCCGACATGACTGCCGGCAGGGAGAGCTTCTGCCCGATCCGGTTTGTTAACGTCCGTCGTTCCAACTCCCACGCAACACACTCTGAGAGTGTGTGCGTTGCGGAATCTTCACTTTTACCACCGCAGTGGTGACAAACCGCTGTCGCCTCGCGTCCTATCTTATTCAGATAATCACCAAAGCATCCATGCCCGGTGATTATCTGAGTAAGTCTGTAGGTTAATCGTCCTTCTTTTCGCTGCATCCAAGCTTCGAAGACCGGCAGTATTGCTTCAACGACGCGTTTGTGCACGAAAGGCTCTTCAAGGAGTCTCGAGTGCCACGTCGTGAAAGCGTTTTGTCGTTCCTGTCGTCTTATTGCCACCTCGAGCGCCTTCGCTGGCTGGCCATCGCCCGCCTGGCGTCCATTACGAATTAGGTTATAAACTTTTGTGTCCATATCCGCCAAGATGTCCAAGGGCGGGAAACGCGCCAAAATTGTCGCCGCCTCAAAGGATATCGTACGATATCCTCGTACAATCCTGATGGCCATCCTGCGCTGCAGCCTATAAAACTTTGTTCGACAGCGACGAACGCGCAGTCTTTGTGACCAAACAGGTGCTCCGTAGAGGGCCATGGATCGCACGACTCCCGCGTATAGGCGACGAACTTCCTCCGTAGGTCCTCCGAGGTTAGGCAACAATCTGTGCATAGCACCTGCTACCCTCTCAACACGAGGGACTAGACGCTCGAAGTGCTCATCGAAGCTCCAGCGACTATCCAGGATCAGCCCCAAGTACTTAATGTACTGGCTCACCTGGACTTCCGATTCACCCACGCGGACACGCAAGTTGGGTGGTTGTCTACCTCGGGGTAGTTTATGAAACCACAGCGCCTCAGTTTTATGAGGCGCTATTTGGAGACCCAACTCGCGTATTTTTGCGACAACGATTGCCACCCCATGCTCGGCGATCTCAATGGTCTTTTCGAAATTTTCCCCATCGGCTATAACTAGGGTATCATCGGCATAACAGATAATATTTACGCCGTTGGGAAGGTCGACACGCAGAACTGCGTTGTATGCAATATACCAAAGAAGAGGTCCCAGCACGGACCCCTGAGGAACACCGCAGTGCATCTCCCTCCGGTTTAAGCGCCCATCCTGTCCATCATATCGTATGAATCTATCACGCAGGTAAGCCCCGACTATTGCCTGCAGATAGTCTGGAACTGCATGATGGACTAGTGCCTGCCTAATGACATCCCACGGTAATGAGTTAAATGCATTAACGATATCTAAGCTTATCGCTAGTGCCACTCCACCCCGGGACACAGTTTCCTCCGACAGTGAGCGGACACGAAGAATAGCATCAACCGTTGACCTCCCCTGCCGGAACCCATATTGGGAACCAGCCAGATCAGGACCTACATGTGACAGATGCTCGCTGAGACGGGCGGCAACTATTCTTTCAAATAGCTTTCCAGCCTCGTCCAGCAGACATATAGGGCGATATGCAGAGGGAGAATCCGAAGATCCGCCAGGCTTTTTCAAAAGGACCAATTTGGCCTCTTTCCAAGCGCTAGGGAACGTAGCGGTACGGAGACAACTATCAAAAAGTTTCCTCAACCTGTCCCCCAGGGCAGGCAGAGCTATCACCCAAGCCCGGCCGGGAATTCCGTCCGGACCTGGTGCTGTATTTCGAGCTCTCAAGCGGCGAACGGCTTGATGGAGTTCCTCTTCGGTTACCCCCGATACTTCATACCAAGTCGGTGGCGTGGCCGAAGGCATCACGGGAGTTACTTGACTTGCCGGAAACAAAGTAGTTATTACTCGTTCTAACAAGTCAGGGTCCAGGGTTTCGGTCAGAGGAGGCACCCATGGTCGGAGCCTACCTAGCACCATCTTATACGGCCTTCCCCACGGATCCCTATTAAGACCCTCCAGGAGCTCTTCCCAGGACCGAGATTTCGCAATCTTAATAGCGGCCTGGAGCGCCATTGTAGCCCTTCGATACTCTCTGTATGCTCTGTCGGTCTCATCGGCAGTAGATCGCCTTCTTCTTCTAGCTCTGGTATACTGGCGGCGACTTTGTAGACAAGCAGCGCGCAGTTGCGCAATTTCTGCTGACCACCAGTACACAGCCCGACGATTGGTAATCTTGGCTCGAGGCATCGAAAGGTCGCAAATCTTTGTCATTGCGCCTCGGAACCAGTTTGCCTCATTTTCTGGATCGGACACTATTTCATCGGCTCTTATATGCCAACATGTGATGTTAGCAGCGGCTAGGAGCAAATCCTGGTTCATCCGTTTGAGGGACCAACGCCGCGGTGGGCTGCTGTCTCGACAACTGTGATCAGAACCGGAACGATGTAGAGCTACGTTGAATACTATGTGTCGATGATCGGAGAGGCTGACCATTTCCTCTGCAACTCGCCATTCGGATAATGAGCCAACTGCAGACGTAGTCGCCCATGTGAGGTCTACGACCGACTCGCCTTGCCAACGCACACATGTACTCACAGACCCTCGGTTCATGAGACTAAGGTCAAGACCAGCTGCCCACTCCAGTAGGATTTCTCCCCTACGATCGTCTCTGCGATTACCCCAAACTCTTGAGTGAGCATTGTAGTCCCCCAGTACGATCAACGGACAAGGAAGACATCTGCGAACGCAGTTGGCCACGTTGTCAAGATACTCCTCGTATTCAATTATGGGCTTATTTGGAGAAATATAGCAGCCCACAATGGCTAGAGCACCCCATTTTACAGCCACGAAACCCTGCCCTTTCTCCAATAAAGAGCAATGTGGGGCATTGTCGACACTGCCCCAGTAGATGGCTACAGAACCCTGCTCGTCGCCAAACCATCTAGGATGAATCGGAACAACGTAAGGCTCTGCAACAACCGCGATGCCAACTGAACACTCCGCAATGGTTTGCAGCAGCAGGTTCTGCGCATTGCGACAGTGGTTCAGATTGCCTTGCAAAACTTTTAAGGGCAAGAATGTGCCGTGTCCATTGCCTCCTCGGTGGTCTCTTGACTAGTAGCGGGAGAAGCCTGCTTATTGCTCCCGCTCTTTTTTGGTGGTGAGCCACATTTTTTTCCCAGTCGATGATCCGACGGGCAACTCATTTTGTCTGCACAAAGAGGACATTTCAGCACCTTAGCACTGCATTGGCTTGCCCTATGACCAGGTTCGCTGCAGGCATAGCATCGGTTGCTTCGATCCACTGTTTTATTGGGGCATTTAATACCCACGTGGCCCTTCTCGAGGCACCGAAAACAGTGCATAGGTCTTGGTTCAAGTACTTCAACCCTTACGATACACCAGCCTACGCGGATGCGTTTGGCGGCGATTATTTTCTGCAATGCTGTAAGGGGACATCTGACCCAGCACGTGCCCATTGCTGTAGGTGTCCTGCGGATCTCACCCGTCTTAATGTCTGTGATTAAACACCCGCCTGCCTCAGCGACGGCTTCTGCCACTTCTTGTGGAGTGACGGCGTCGTCAAGATCTCTCAACCTAAGGTCTCCTGATTTGACTGGACGATTTATGCGGACGCTTTTTTCATCCGGGAGGACTTCTCGCATCCTCGCCGCTAGCTTCTCCGCTTTCGCATTGCATTCTAGTCCTGCTATCTCCATTAGAATGCCCCCAGTAAGGCTTCTTTTGTGTAAAATCTCCTCAATGCCAAGATCCGATAGTCGAATCTCAGCTTTAATTTTTTCCGTTACTTTGCTGTAGGTCATGGACGATTCATCCATGACCGTGATTGTTACAGCTGCAGTCTCAGAAGTCTTATGGGATTTCCCTTTCTTCTTTCGTTTATATTGTTTGGTTTCGACCAAAGTCGTAACCTTATCTGCGGTCAGATTTTTTGGTTTCGGTTTTTTTGTACCGACTGTCACCCAGGCAGCCTCTTTTGATGTCGAGGCTGGCGGCTCTGGTCGCTCAACTGGAGGCAGTTCTACCACTGGTGGATGAGCAGGATGGCTCTTCTTCGGTTTTTTCTTTTTGCTGCTGCTCTTTTCAGTCAGCAATTGTTGCTCAGCGGCCATAGGCTCTTTCCGCAATGGAGGCCTTGCAATTCTATCCGGAAAAATTTCAGCTTTAAATGCTGCAATTTGATTTTCAACCAGGACTCTCATTTTTTCCATAAGTATTTCTTCAGCATTATTCTTATATGTAGTTATGCTAGAAGGGACGGAAACCGACGATAACCTTATATTGGTTGACATAGACTTTGGACCAGCTGATGGCCCAGGAACTTCGCCTCGGAGCTGCGCAATCTCATTTGTGAGATTGGAGAGTTGTAAACGCAGGTCTACAATTTCGCTCTCTAGTCTGACAACGCTGGTGTCAGCGTTAAATCGACGCGTCAACTCACCAGTTGTTGCCCTTAGCCACTGAATAGCTGCTTTTAGTTCATGGGCATTGTCTCCTCTGAGACTACGGCTCCTTTCAGTAACCTTCTCGATTGATTCTAATTGCTGTTTTATGCAATCGCCCAGTTCCTCAATAGGCTGTGTTTGCACAAGCTGGTTTATCTCTTCAGGATTAGAGGTGTCCTTCTTTGAGATTCGGGAAGTCGATACATCAGATATATCACCGTCTGTATCAGCTTCTTTGGTGGTCTCCTCTCCGGACGTTTGACCAACCGAAGTATGTTTACGTTTCGACTTGGGTTGAGCGTTCGTGTTTGTAGGGGGTCTGCCCCTCTTGCGTGTACGAGGTACGCTAGACTCGACCGATGCTAGTGACATATATGAGCCGTCTGACTCACCACCGTCACTTTCCGTCCCCAGTATATGAACTGGCGTGTTAGGGCGCCTGAAGCCCTTGCGATCTTCGCATTCAGATACCGATGGTATTGGCATCACATCTTTCTTACTACCGTCTACATTCATTTTTTTCTTTGATTTATTATTCATACTTGTCCCACGAGAATGGGGGAAATGATTGTCCATCCGGGTAGTGCCCCCTGTACCCAGATAAGCCTACATGTAACCCGCCACGGGTGTCGGCCGGTACCCTGGCGGGGGACGCACTAACGGCTGATCTACCCATCAACCATGCATCCTCTCGTGGTGCGCCGCCACTTAGGATTTGGGGTTATTTTTTATAGAGGTTTTCTTCCTCGTGATCCGGCCGATTAAGGCAAGATCCTCGATCCCGATTGAGGCCGTGAGACATGACCACAGCACCTCGTATCGGGATTGCGAGATCGACGGTGGCTAGGTTAAATTAGCTCCCTACCCCGCTCCACGGCAGTTTAGTACACGAGGAGCCCGCCTGCGTTTCTCCACTATGCGCTCTGCTAAACAGAGGGCTATGTGGAAAATCGCCATTGCTGGTTTTGGTCCACGTGCCCTCAAAGGGGCATCCTCCTATCCGCCACCCAGGAGACGCGCCCGATGGGAGACCAGCAACTCCACACGGGAAGCTACGCCCATCCTAGGGGTTACCACCACCTCTTATAGCAGTATTATTATAATCTTACTTGTCAATATTCCCATACAAAACAAACGAAGAACGATTATAATAATACTGCTATAAGAGGTAACCCTGGAGTAAGACATCCCATTAAAATCACATTAAAATACTTAACTAAAATTACGACATTTTGACCTAACTCAGTACACTTCATATAAACAAAATATCTATGCCTACACATTCATATTTATAAAGAAATAAGTTCTCTTCGGTGGGTATGTATACCTCTATAACTCAGTAAATGAATACAGCCTGTAGCCTGTAAGAACGGATCCTCGTACAAAAGTAAGTAGGCGAATTTATTATTTTCCTGTAATTAATTAGCCACTCTTGCCCATATTAAAGGTATTCCTACAAGATAAGTAATTAATGGCCGGTGTAATAAAAAGGAGATTAATTGAATCCTTAAAAGAATAAAGATAAAAGACAATGCTGTTACAATTTTCAACAAGCTCCTTTTGAGCTGGTAAAGCAAAAAGGAACCACTACTCGTTAAAGATTCGTTTTCAATTCGCCGGCCGCATTCAATTTCAATTTCTGGATAATCGAGATCTTGCTCAATTGAACACTCGATTACTCGTTTACGAGGACATTCTCAATGTTTGAGTTTGCCGAGTTTGATTGGGTTTACACTGCACTAAGACATCATTCACTCAATACAATAATAATAGGTACATTTTAAAACATTACAATACATTGGTTAACACATTGAAAGTCTCATCTCCCAAAAATACTCGTTTATAATGAAAGAAAGAGAATAATCTGGATTGTATTGTTAGGATAGCAATAACTTCTGTAACATTTTTAAATCGATATTTTTTTAAGGAAGAGACTGGCAAACGAGCAGATGAATATACACTGCCCATATACACCCAAGACACAAAGAATCATGGGTGTGTTGCCAACCTAAAAGGAGGGAAAAGGGATTCGGTAAGGGAAGGGGGAAATGGGCCATCGGAAATCTCACTCACCGAACGAAACGCAACAGCAAGTTGCCACTTTATGTCGGTTTTCTGTGAGACAGTGGTATCAAACCGGTCGAGACGGCCCATTTGTGCTGTAGACGTTACTGTCTACAGCGTGGCTCTACTACTCAAATAATTAACGTAATGATCATCGACCGCATAATATTTCCACTATAGCCTAAACTAAATCTCATACTTATCCTAATATCTTTCTTTCTTTCTTTCTTAACTCACCTCAATGTGGGGCTTGCGCAACACATTTTATCAAGCATATTACAGAAAGGATTTAGTTCGTTTCTACGATAATTGCCCGAATATCAACTACTCAAATGTAATTACAAAAAAATATTTACATATTCTCTTTTAAACAAACATAATCTAAAATTGACTAATACTTACAGATAGAATACTAACTTAAATAATATTAAAATGGATGTAAATATTCTTTGAAATCCATGAATAAATTAAACAATAATGTAAAATCCAATTCTGAGACAAGGTAAAGCTTAACAGGCAAGCCTATTACACTCGTCGAGCTGCCTGTAGTACACTACAGTGTTCGAGTGGCCATAACGCAGAGATGGAAAGTTGTCTAATTAGCATCCCACTAAACATTCGAATAATAAATTTTGCTAATTGAATGGCCATTTTTTAATTATTCTTAATGTTGATCCAATTATGGAATTGAAAAGGAGGGCTCGTGACTTTGTTCGGATAAACTTTTGGCGTAAGTATAATAGAGTATATAGCTGTCGAAATACTCGTAAATAAGTATTTTTCTGCTATTTTCTTAAAGCTTATTGAATTACGTTGTATCTATCGGGAATTAATTAAATTAAGTAACTTGAAAAAGCGCATTTGTTGGGTTATATTTATTTTACACAGCAACGATCGTCATTATTCTTGGCATAAATCCTTGTTGAGTGCTGAGCTCTGCCTTCCTACTTATACGTTCCCTCTTCAGCTCGTCTTGAGGGTCTGTTATAGTTAAATCATCAGACTTCCGTAATATCTTCATTTTTCCTTTAAAATGCGAACGGGATCTAGAATAGGCAATTGGAACCAACGACGTACTCCTGCGGCTTCTTCAAAACGTGTTCAACTTGCTTTCAGTGTTACCTGTTATTAATAATAGAGCTCGATATAATTAACATTTTATTTCGTACTTTATGCCTAAAGTCTAATACACTAGTAAAAATAGTATAGAAGTCATAACAAACTATCTAGATATCTATCTAGATCTGACAATATGGCAAGAGATTTTTATAAACACAAGGCTCGCAATTTAAACGTAAGTAGTTTGTCTAGTACAGACTGAAGTCAGCTGCATAAGCGTATCGAGAAAATGCAGGTGGGGCTAGTTGCCATAACGAGGTTTTAGAGGTACAATCATGCCATTAAATGTTCTCTGATGATTGACTTTCTCTTATCTACCAAAAAAGATATTAAAAATCAGATGCATCAATAAAAGTTGTTCTCAAAAAGGTTGAATACCTGCTTGTTTGTAAATATTATAGAGTTAATTGAGATGGAATGACTATAGATTTGAATATTGACTGCCGAGTTATAGATGACTATTATGTTGAAAAGGGCACACACCAATACCATAATTATTTTGAATAAATTACACATACAATATTAAATAGGAAACTGCAAGACAAATAATTAAAATTATACAACTATTTATTTTACCTTTATATGTAAAATTAAATGTAGGATCGTAGCAAGTGGAAATCTGTCTACCCCTATGGGAAAAAGGCGTGAGTCTATGTATGTATGTAAAATTGTCCCCCTCTCCCAATTCCTGAGTACGCCTACGGACCGTTGAATTGTTAATTACACAGCGCAAGTTTTCCACTTAGCGCCTCGGAGTTAGTTTATCTGATGTTACCGCGATTTATACGTTTTAGATTTTAGTCTGATACACGAACAGTGAGGCTCGCTTGACAACGTGTCGTTACCACCATTATAAACAACACCAAACAATTGTTAATGAATGTAGCAGAACCAAGTAGAACTTTGTTTTTAAAAAGTTTGCCGTTTCATTTGGAAATCTTGTGATTCGACACCGTCATGGAGCAGTGATGTAGTTGTACGTGTATTTCATGAATTTTCAGCAGCCACCTCCTGGAAATGACTTGTTGAGACTTCCTTTGTGCAAGCTTATCGATTCCGAAGACATGCTTTGCTTGGTTTTGGGATTTGTACTTGACGTAGTTAGTAATAGGCTCACTCACCGCCTCGTTGTAAATAAGATGTAAATACTTAAACGAATATAGAGGTATTATAATATACTGCACCATTCAAGCTGGCTTCTATTGATCAGCGGCACGAGTAAATGTCTGGCAATCGTAAGTGTATTCGAGGTCGCTGCGCACTGATGACATTTGGTTAATCTTTCTTTCTACCTGCCCTTATACCACCATAATGTGGGGTCGGTGCAACACACTTTTTCAAACATGTTGCAGAAAGGATTTAGCTTCCTTTTTACGACCGGCTGCCTGCCTGACGTCAACCAACTCTGGAGGATCTAGACCCGGGCAAATTAAATTAGAAAATTCGCTTTGCCCGACCAGGGAATCGAACCCAAGTCCTCCCGGTCCACAGACCATATGTGCTGCCACTAGACCAAGGAGGCGACTATAAAACATCATTACACGGTATATTACCGTAGTAATAAAATTATAAAAACAAATAAACCGACATTACATGTTCTGTAATAAATCCATTTGTATAAACCAGATAAAGTTAAAAGAAACTGTCGCACAAAAGGTTTTTTGTGAACACTAGACGGAGAAAAAATAATTTGCCTCTTACAGGCGTTTCATCTCACAAAGTAAGTAGCGAATAGAACTAGTTTCGCTTTATAAAGAGTTTGTTTACAGTACAATCTTCTATCATCAAAGATTTTAGGAGCGGAGAGAATAAATCACTATCCATTTTCAGGACATGACAACCCACCCACAATGGTTATTAATACGGTTAGAACTTACTTCGTTCTTTCTTTCTTTCTTTCTTTCTTTCTTTCAACCCGCCTTTAGCCCGCCTCAATTTGCGATAGACTTTCTAAACCCAAAAAAAAAAACACATTTAAATTCTTATAGGTTCTCCTTATATATTATTTTTCTTATATAAAAGCCTTATTCAAAAGCCTTGTTGTGTTATAAAGATCAAAACTTTATTAGAACCACTTTCTGCTTTTTATAATATCCTGAACATATTAATGGAATTGAAAATACACCTTTATCTCACATAAATAAAAAGCAGGATTTAAATTTTATTGCTAACATCGTATCATGATTTTCAGTATTTCATTAATAAATTAATTATTGCTTCATGAATCATCGCGAACACTAAAATTTCTATTTTAAAATTGAAAAATTAAATGAAAATATAGAGATATGTACTTATATTAATGAATTACATGTCATTCATATATTTTTTCATTTCTTTTTCAATTTAACTTGAGGTTAGGACTAACTGTAGGTTAGTAATAGTGGTTCAAGTCGCCCTTAGTAAGGTATTACTATAATAGACCTGTATAATTACTCATCTGTTACGAGTACTTTGGTACGAATCAAGAAGTAATAACTAAGGTTAATCTTAAACTATGAAGTATATATACGTCTAGTAGTTCAGATTATGCGACACGTAGCTCTATGCTCTGTGCCAAACGTCCTGACGAAGCTCCAACTTGCTCAAGTTTCCCTCGTTTTATACTTCGCTGTTTTACGTATGAAGTTGTTATGCTCGTTTGTACTGCATTTGATAAATCTGAGTATATTTGACTGCGCACACATATGAATAAATTATGCTTATATCTATTAATAACGTAGTGCATTGTGCAGTAACCCCTATTCCAGTATTTCTGTCTACACAATAATATCAAATAACATGAATAATATTCCATGTGCTTTTCGGACGCATAGGTAATAATGTGACTGCCTCGGTGGCGTGGTTGTATTTCAATACAACTACCGTTCTGGGGGGTTACCACAACCTCTTATAGCAGTATTATTATGATCGTTCTTCGTTTATTTTGTATGGGAATTGGTACAAGTAAAATTATAATAATACTGCTATAAGAGGTTGTGGTAACCCCCCTGAAGTCTCGGGTTCGATCCCTGGGATATTGGATTTTTCCATATCAGCCCAGAGTCTGGAATTTGTGTCCGATATGACGATAGGCTCGCACTCTTATTACATCTGGGACGGAACTAAGCTCAGCGAATTGAGGGTGTCCTAGTTCACTAGTGCGCCTTTGCCTACCCCTTCGGGGATACAAACGTACGCTTATGTTATTGTAATCATGTGTATTTATTTATTTGTCCTTAAACTTCACGAATATTCAGAGTGACTACTTTTCATACACTTTTGACAAAAAACACAATCGAAACACAAAGGGACTATGTTATTAAATCTACCCACTATGTTCATTACACAATTATTTTCTTTTCTCTCTATTTCTTTAACATTGTATCTAAGACGTAACTTTAAAAAGTAAACGAAAAACAGAAATAACAGCAACGACCATTATTAAAATAATAGCTCGTTGCGGGTTGGAAGACTTCACATACCTACCTTTGAAATTCTTGTGAAGAATTTTCTCAGGTATGCAGCAGGTTTTACTCACGATGTTTTCCTTTACCATTTAAGCAAGCGATAATTCACAATGAAAATACACTTAACATAGAAAAGTCAGAGGTGTATGCTCTTTTCGGGCTTGGTCTCGAACCTTCGACACTCGTCTCAGTAGTCCGCACTATTCCCAACTGAGCTATCACTGTTTATATCGGTCTGGGTATATTTCTTAAATAATAAAGAATAATTATTTTTGATACCTTATAAGCCTGTAACACACCGTGTATTTTAAAACAACGCAAATGATTTATTTACATGACAACTGCCAGCAGAATGAATGCATTTTCGGAGTAGTAGACCTATATTGCACATAAAAAAGTATTAATTCTCAACTAAGACATTAATATTAGCTGGTATATAAATAATTTTTAATTTTAAAGTAATGCTACGGATCAACATCTGCCCATGCTAAGCCGTTAGTTTTGGAGCTTATCCGACGAAAACTTTAATAGTTTAAGCGCTTATATAAGATTAATAGCGTAAAGTGGCACCTCCAACTGAAGTGGTGGGTTGAAGTACTGAATAATGCTTAAATAAATAATCAAGTGCTGCTGTCAAGATGCAAATACAACCGAAGTCCTATTCGGAGTCATGTTGCATTAACGAGCTAGTCTCTGGAGGTTTAGCTTAAATAATTTACAACCTTCTTTAGCATCTGTAATTATAATTAATGTCTTTATGCTTTCTGATACTTACCGACTCATAATTGGTTAATTAACTATTAACTATCAAAGAGATAATCCGAATTAATTTAAAATAGTTGCGATAAATATTAAATAGTTACAATTACCAATGACTATTCACGTACGACCTATGTCCAGTAGCCCGAGCACGAAAAACTAATGTAAATGTAAACTCGCTGCGCTGATGACATTTGATTAATATTTCATAGACGCACATCAAGCACGAATACATTTACGGTTGTCAGAAATTTTCCTGCTCGGGCTGCGGCAGTGAACGTCATGTGGCTGATGATGATGATGAAATATAAAATACTAATCCATGCTTACTAATATGCCATAAATATTGTTAAAATATAAATAAATAATTTCTATCTCTAAATTCAATGAAAAGGTATGTCAAAAACTAAGTTATATTTCTAGCCATTTACATGATTTTAGCGTGGTTGATGCTAAGTTAAAACGTTTCGTATTAAAATATGAATTAGTATGTTAAAGAAAATGTAATTTCAGTGATTGCCTTGCACAAGTTGGTATGGAGACGTCATTTAATGCAGATCCTATCAACAGATACAACAAAACTTAAATCTGTTGAAGACTAAAAAAGTTCAGAACGGACGTCGACTGTTAAAATAACAATAGCTTTTAAAAAGAAAATTCATCGAAAAGAAAACCAACCATTTTATCACTAGAAATAAAGAATAACGCTAGAACTTTACGTATCATAAAACAAAACTGGGACTAGCTTATCGTCATTATAGGTACTAGACATACCTTAAATAAATCGATTAAAATATATAAAAAAAATAGCAATTTAGAAAACAAAATTGCAAAGTGTAATTTTACTGCTCTGAAGAACCTTCGCTAAGGGTTGGAATGATACAATATTCCGGATTTAGTCTTCATCTAGTCTCGATCTTAACTTATTGGACTACATATTACCATCAATCCTAGAGGACAAGGCCTCCTCTTAACGACACTCTAATAATGAGTTGTACAGAAAGATTTATAAACTTTACGTCACTCCATTGATAAATACGTATATTGACGTGTAATACAACAGGACAGACTGTGTATAAATACAGACATTAATAACATAAATTATGTGCATTTTCACCATAACATGAATTTTAAACAACAAAGGATAGCCAATAAAACTGTTATTTCGGTCGTACATCTAAACATCAATCCTTACAAATCTTTATTCTTTTCCAAACAGAAGACCCACGGCCATCAACCAATGAATTATATTATTCCAATACAACAATGCTTTAACAGATATGGACAATTATTTCGGAGTTGATATCAATTGAAACATATTATACATTACAGACGTGTAGACCACGCCACACTGAGAATGAAAATTATTGCATTAATTTTTTTTCGCTTTAACGTTTTTAATTTACTTTTTTTAGTGTTGTTAGGTCCTAATTTAAACTTTTTTAATCCATAGTTTCCTAAAACAATTGACTTAATTGTACTTCGTTTCGCTTTAGCTTTTCTTTCTACCTGCCCTTATCCCACCTTAATGTGAGGTCGGTGAAACACACATTTTCAAGCATATTATAGAAAGGATTTGGCTTAGTTTTTACAGCTGGCCGCCGGCCTGACGCCAACCCCGTCTGAGGTATCCAGCCCCGGACAAATTAAATTAGAAAATTCGCTTTGCTCGACCTGGGAATCGAACCCAGAACCTCCCGGTCCACAGCCCATATATGCTGCCACTAAACAAAGAAGGCTTTAGCGCAATATAATGATCCGAATGCAATAAACAAAAAAACCTACAAAACCAAACCATGATTTATATCTTAGCATAAAACGGTTATAGCATAATGTAGTTCTTAATTCTAAATATGAGAATTTAAAACTGAACAAATCAAATTGTGCTGTACAATGAACTCACGGAAACTATTAGAAAGTTCCAGGAACAAGACCCGTGGTGCCTAGCCGACGGGAGGCGTGCCCGAAGAACCCCCACAAGAATTCCTGCATTCGGTACCTACTACGAAAATGGTAAATCTATACGCGTAGATATACATTACTTCCTCTACCATCAATAGTAGTTTCGATCGTCGCGTTCTGCAGAGCATGAAAACGTAACAGTGAATCCAACCGCAACATGTTTATATATCGTGAACCTATTACTAAACTCAGTTCAACGGTTCACGTGATAAAAGATTTTTCTGTAAGATGTTATAGAAATATTATATTATTATGAATAATAAAAAAATAAATACACCCAACAGTCACACACATAGTCCTGACCCCCACACTAAGATCGAGTCTTGTGTCGTGGGTATCAGGAACTACGAGAGACTTTCGGTCTCACAACACCCACACCCGAAATAAATATCTGTGGGCCACACAGACATTTGTCTCGGTGCGGGAATCGAACCCGCGAACTCACGTTTCACAGCCGGTTACTCGCCCGATGGGCCACGGAGGTTGTGTTATTAATATATATTATGTGTTATGAATATGTCTCTATAATCGCCTTATACTATTACGAAGAAGTCAATGCATACAATTGCTAAATAAAAGGTTACAGTAACAACATTTTGCTGCCTCTGCCTCGGTGGCGTGGTGGTATTTCTGTATGAATACGGTTCTGAGGTCTCAAGTTCGATACCCGGGTCGGGCAAAGTGATATTGGATTTTTCCATATCAGCCCGGAGTCTGGAATTTGTGCCCGATATGGCGATAAGCTCTCCCCCTATCACATCTGGGACGGAACTAAGCTCGGCCAGATGTGGGTGTTCTACATAGTTCGCTAGTGCGCCTCTGCCTACCCCTTCGGGGATACAGGCGTGAGCTTATGTTATGTTATGTTAACATTTTACTGACACATTTTAACCTGCTTTATTGCAGTTAAATCTCATAAAATTATTTGATTAATACTTGAACTTTAGAGCCATCGACTATTCATGATTTCAAGCAAATGACTAACACTGGGAAAATTGATTTTTATAGAATAAATGAAAAAAAGCACTTGCAAATTTGTACAACAAATTGATTCTTTAACACGTACATCAAATTCGTATAGTTTAATAAAGGTGAATTAAAGAGAACTCCATTTAAATGCAAAGGTCAATTAGCGAAGCCGTGAGATTGCTTTGATCTCAACAAAAGACCTTCGGACCGACCGGCTTCTTTAATATTCGCCGGACGGCAAACAGATTATCCACTTTTGTTCACCAGTTTTAGCATTTTTAATAAGACACTTCCACTGAAAATGTTCTATGCTCTTGATTAAATATTACACCGTAATTACAATACCTTTCAGTAATTATCTCGATTAATCTCTCGTCAGTGAATTTACGAATAGACGCTGATGGATATTTAAGTAGATGCGTTAAGCGTTTTGAATTATACTCCACAACTTTAAGGTAGTTTTAGAAAAGGTAATTATTTGAACCCAATTTACTTATTAAAAAAGTACATAGGAACATAGATAAGCTCGCGTCTACATATATACTCGAAATGGTAGGCAGAAGCAAACTAGAACACTCACATGTCTCCGAGGTTATTTCCGTCCCAGATGTGTTAAGAGGCGAGCCCATTGTCATATTGGGCACAAAATCCATACTCAAGGTATAGAACAACAAAATATCACTTTACCCGACCCGGGGATCGAAGCGCACACGCAATACACCTGCCCAACGGAGGTAGCAGTAAAATAGTGCACTTCTTCTTCTTTCTTTAAAAGGTGGCATCCATCGTGGAATAGTGCACTTATAAAGTTTAGTTAATATTTCATACAAGAATTCGATTGTCAAAAATATTCCTGCTCAGGCAAATATATCCGCTGTAAATGTTGGTACCTACTGCAACCTATCATAGTTTTCGTGCATCATTTTAACTCGGACCCTTTGACTAAGAATATGGCTTTTAAACATGCGCCCCGTGCTTACATCGGTATTCTGTATGAAATTAGAATTTCGCAACGAATTTTGCAAGTTGGCACAGCGTGAAATTGTATCTGGCTGCAGCAGGCGTCAAGCTGACGCGGATATACTTCCCTTGGACAGACGTCATAAGTTCCGAATATTCTACGTCTTCATAAATAATTTACAGTTGATATTTATCGTTGCATTTCTTGCACATAATTTATATTATGATTTTGATACATTCTTATTGAAATATGAAAACATGTCTACGGATAAAGATAATAAAAACAAGCAAGGAAACTATGGCCTTCATCTACGCCTGGATGGTCAAATGCTACTCAACTTTAACGGCTTCTTACATTGATTTTCGCGATACAATTTTGGCAGATAAAGCGGCCTTAAATGACATTAGGAATCCTTAAGTGTCTGAGCATTCGGCAGAAAGGAACATCTACATATTATATTATCATACTTACGAACGCCCACACTAAGCGACGTCATAAAAATTCAAAACGTGTTTTTTTTGTGATAAGAGATAATAAATAAAATTAGTAGACCTGAATGTGTTGCATGTTCACGTTATGAAATTAAAACTCGCATCAACTTAGTGTTCTATGCTAACGATAAACTTCAAAGTTATCTAAAATATAATGTCATTAAATAGCGATGGCAACTAAAGTGACGAAGTTAATAAATTGTATTTCGCTAGTATCATATCACAGCGCTGCACAACTATGGAATGTAGAGGCATATATTGTGCTAACTTTGCACATGAACGCTAACAAAGCTAAAGTACCGTATAACTTGACCATTTATTAGTTAAACTAATTCAATTACGATCAGTTCAATATCGGAAGCAACTCTTAACTGAATGGATACAGTTCAAAGTTATAACAAAATTCATTTAAAGATGATACAACGTCGAAGCATGCTCCAAATCGCCTCCTTCGTCTAGTGGCAGCATATCTGGGCTGTGGACCGGGAGGTCCTGGGTCTAGTTTGATACCACTCCTTTGCCAATCTCTGATATAAAAATGATTCAAGTTTATGTCTTCATTGAAAAATAATTATAAAATAAAAAGAAAGTGAATAGTTAATGATTTTGGTTAATGTTGTTGTATTTCATAAGGTGAGTACGAATTCCGAAGGCAAATTATTCCAAACCTTTCCTCAATCGTCAAAAGAAATTAACTTTTCTCTTAGGTCGGAAAACACATTGATTCTTCTAATAAATGAGAATAATAATAAATGCTTTATAGTACACACACTTACAAAGAAAAGAAAAACAAAAACATGTTTAAATTATGTACATACAATGGGCGGTCTTATCGCTTTAAGCGATTTCTACCAGACAACCATAGGATGGACAGAGAATACTTTTTAACTTTACTTACTTACTTTACTTTACTTTTTGTCTTTTAGTATGAGAAGAAGGTGCTGCTGGGCGGTGGATATCATTTGCTATTAGGTGACCCACTAAATAGTTTGTCATCTTTAAAATAATATTAATGGACAACACAGCTCCTCTGTCTGTCACGGCTTGCCCATTTATTATATTTGGTATTTTTTTGAGTTTTAATAACAAGCACTGGTTTTGCATACAAATTTCGGATAATTGTCGTTAAATGTTAAAGCTCCACCGCCCATTATGTAAAATCGTACCGTGAAGATAATAAAAATCAAATTAACCATCCGCACGAGTGAAAACTGGGTTTAAAAAAACAATGAATGTAAGATACAAAGTGATTTTGTAAGTGGAAACGAAATCTTTGGAGCTATGTAATGTGAACATCGCGTGACTCAATGTAGCGTGGTGGAGGTGTACCAAAGAAAGGGGTAATGGAACTTAGACAAGTCGCTGAATACTTACAAAATAATACAAAACAAGCTTAGGTTCCGATACCATACTAAATTCTGATAACAACTATGTACGTAATTTAAGTTGTGATCACAATTAAATACGAACAATTTAAACCGTTAATAGCTTAGAATATCACCAGTAATAAATACCACATACTTCATTCAATTACTATATTTATAATCATGAAATTATGATTATTCTACTAAAACTAATTTTGTTAGTTCGATTGTTTTAGGTGTACAATAAGGAACCAAGAAAATTTAGTAATCCGTTAAAGTTTTAAACAAAATATATCATTAGATGAACTATATAAACATATATAAGTAACTTATTTGCAGCACACTGATTAGTAAATACTTAGGCGAAAAATAAAGTTAAAATAATGTTGTCATAAAATAAAGATCTAAATTAAAATGCAACCAAACAGCGAAATTCAAATAGTTTTGCATGCAACATTAATCGAAATATGATTTAAACGACCAGTTCTAGGTAAAGGAAAGACCATTTTATAATGTAGGTACTCGTATTTCCCAACCGTAATAACAGTTTACTTCTTGTTCTCTATAAACCGAGCCGCTTGGGGGTGGTTACCGTAATACAAGCATGTGTATCCAATCTACCTATTCATATATTATGAGTATTCTTTCGTACCTATAATATGGAAACGACTGAAACGTTGAATATTATTCGTATTATTAATAACAAACGGGAACACGACAATGCTTGCATAATAAATAAATAAATACACCCAAGAGTTACACACACATAGTACTGACCCCACACTAGGCATAACCTGTATCGTGTGTATCAGAAACTACGAGAGACTCGGTCTCGCAACACCCAGACTCAAAGCGGGCTGCACAAACACATGTCTCGATGCGGGAATCGAAACTCGCGGCCTCTCACTTCAGAATTGACTTTTCGCCCACTCCTCCAGAAACGCTGTCACAATGCTGCTTGTCGATATAAATAGGCAAGGCAGTGGTTACCCAGACAGACTCTCGCATCTGAGAGTTTTAGACAAGTTACTTTAATATTTATTTATTATAACTTGAGAGGTAGAGCCACACTGTAGAGTCTATACTGATGATTTGCATTCAACACGACGTCAACAACCCGAATGGGCCGGCTGCACCGGTTAGATACCACTGACTCACAGACCCTAACCCAATCCGTATTTTCCTCTTATTAGTTTCGCAACGCATCCATGATTCTATTTGTGTCTTGGGTGTCTATGGGCGGTGGAGATCATTTACTATTATCATATTGCGGAATATTCATTTAACATCGTAAACATTTCTACAGGATGCAATAGAAGTACAAAGCATTATGTGTACAAAATACACTTTTAAAACGGTAAACAAATCACATTGGGCTCGGTTAGAACACTAATTAACTAGGACGTCCCACGGAGCCACTGTTACAGATGGACACACAAACCAATTAGACCGTGTAATTAGTCTAACCAATCCATATGGCACACGCTTATGTTTATGAGAAAAGGCGTGGATATTTATATTTTTGAAAATTTTGTATGTAGTCTAACTCTATTTTTTCTTTGCTACAATTATTAAATTGACAAAGTAAAAGATATTGTTCATAATTTTCGTTTTACTACCACGTCCAATATTTTATAATTATATGTATATCCAGAACACTTTCGAGCTATAAACAGAAAAAGTTAAAAACAGTTAATTTCAACACAGTCAAAAGATAAGAGTACCGATTATATCTCTTACTTTGATAATTAATCGCAAAAACTCACTTACAACCTGGTACGTTGAACTAGACTTAAAAATATTCATTTCAAATATAGTTAGACGATGTTCTCTTTTTCCCAGGTTCCAGCAGGGTCAAGTATAAAAAAATACAAATGAACGGTCATGGAACCCTTCCAAGAGGTGACTAATCGCACTTGAATAATTATTTTTTAAACCTGGATTAATTTGATAGTTTAGAACTAGGAGTAACGCCACCGGAAGCTGTTTAGCGGACGGGCCTACAAGCTAAAGCTAGTATTTAATCCCCCTTTGAAATAGTTACAACGATATCGCCTTTGTACGAAAGCACCACCTAAACTTGAGTTATGAAATCGTTGGAACAACTACGCAAAACTTATATTAGCTTGAGAACAGAACAGTCGTGGCAAAGTTAATGTTAGCGCAACGGCCCTTCTATTTTTTTTTATTGCATTCCAACTTTACCACACAAAATCGATCCATCTTACCGCTATATGCTTCACGGGGATTTTTATATTATTAGTTCAATAGACATTTAGTCGCCTCCTTGGTCTAGTGGTAGCATGTATGTCCTGGGTTCGATTCCCAGGTCGGGCAAAGAAAATTTTCTAATTTAATTTGCCCGAGACTGGATCCCTCATAGGGGGTTGACGTCAGGCAGGCGGCCGGTCGTAAAAACTTAAGCCAAATCCTCTCTGCAACATGCTTAAAAAAGTGTGTTGCGCCGACCCCACATTAGGTGGGATAAGGGCAGGTAGAAGAAGAAGTTCAATAGACATTTCTTAATACAATGTAACATTATCTCATAATTACAAAGGAGCTTATGAGAACAGCGCAGCGACGCGACAGCCCTAGCATAAATGATTTTGACAATCGAATTCAAATCGACTTTTCGGCACACTATGACGTTTGATTATTTCCAAAATGTCATAAGGCCGCATATAGAGGTAGTTTAATTTGAAATCGAATGTCAAAAATATTCATGTCGTGGTCTCTTTTACAAACAGATGAAATGAACAAAAGCATTATCCTATTTATTGTCTAATTACAAAGATATACCAACATGCAAGTTTCCATAATCATCAACCGTGCCGTGTCTCATTGCTGGTCTCGGGGCTCTTCTAGTGGTTTTCCTTTAGTTCGCTTCGATTTAGTTAGTCCAAGCTCTAACCTCTTGCTGGCCTAATGTGTAAACAAGTTAATTATTAATACATATTACACACATAATTTATATACTTCCGTCTTTCATCTTCGTACCCCTCCTAATCTGTCACTGCTCAACTTTCTGTAATACTTTCCAATACTTAGACATAAGATTACATATAAGTAACAATATTTTCCTTAAGACGCAAAGGAAAACACTCTGATAAAGAAATTATTTCAATTCCCCTCATCAGCAATAAACAAATAAATTTAGAGAGACATTGCCGTAATGAGAGCAGCTGTAAGCGCTGCAAAGATGTTCCGCGAATAGGGCCAACTAATTTGGGCGACACGCTTTAAAACGGCGAATAATAAAAGTTAATGGAACCACTCTTTTCATGATTCCTGGCGACGGTGGGTGCTCATTTCCCTGGCCGTCGTTTTCCATGTTAATTAGCATTTTGGCACTAAAATACGAAAATTTCGAATGCCAAGAAGTTACACAAGTTACCTTTTACAAAACGAATTGTTCAGCACAATTTGTGAGATTTTAACTTATAATATTCTTATAGTATGATTATAATATTAACAACACAATTAAATATTATTTATTATTCTAAAAATAATATTAAATTAATAATATTAATAGTCGCAGGAAGTCGCTAGATGCAGGCCGCTTCTAACAGGTCGATCTGGAAATCTTTGGGGAAGGCCTATGTTCAGCAGTGGACGTCTTATGGCTGATGATGATAATGGTGATGATTCTAAAAAGCATATGTAATTATATCAAGCAGTAACAGTAGTAGTAGTAGTAAATATTTCATGACATTTCAAAAAACACCTACATCAAATTTAAATCACTTGTAATAGAATGTTTATTGAATATCACAATGAAATTACATTAAATATCATTTTATTTATAGATTTTGTAGAGAGTGCAAACATTTTATCATAAATAACGTTTAATGTTCTACACAAAACATTTAATTTCCGGATCCGAACCGACCGTGACACATGTTACTTTAACTGCCGACTCAAACAAATTGATTTACGTCAATTTATCTATTTGCAACATATTGAATACGATCCTTGCAGCATTTCATTGGAGAATATACCAGCATTAGGACCATTATACCACTTTCCTCGTGTTTGTAATGAATGATTTTTAAACCAAAGCCGAATTTAAGTGGATACAGTTGATCGTACAACATTGAACATAGGCTAATATTACAGAAAATTAAAGATACGACGCCGTTTTCCATTTGTAACCTTATAAGAAAATTCTGTTTTTGCGCCTCTGTCATACTAGAGAGGAATTTACAAAGATGTTAGTAATTTTGATTCTCCTATTACTTGATAACTAAGAAATAATTTGATACCTAAGCTCGGCATAAGAAAACAGGCGTAGAGAGATGTAACCATGAAAAAATGTTATATAAAATTCTGACCCAATTTATTGCAATTAAGCACCCACGATCGACTTCTTTTGAAAAGAAACGTTCATGGCTTCACGTTTAAATAGCCTGGTTGATGTTTCTCATCCACCTCTATTTTTTCTCAATTAATTGCTACTTCACTACGTAATTTATCGGAATATTTTTAGTAGCTGCTGTAATTGGATTGCAATTTTATAGCTTTTATTAATGGAATGGAACTTCCTTGACATTTTCTCCGTCTTCTTTTAAATAAGGAATAAAATGATAACGTATTTTATTTTATAGCAACTTCCCTAATGAATGACATAAGGAAAAATATTTTAAACTAGGAATTAATCAATCCACATAAAGAGTGAGATAAACAATCTTATCCCAAAATTAGCGAATTAACACCGCTATCGTCACGTAATTTAAAACTAATTAAGAAAGGAAAATGCTTGCTCTGAATGCTTACTTTCAGAGAAAATGGACTTTGCAAATATTCGCCGGAGAATAAAGTGACTCGGGGCGTTTAACTTTTGTATTCAATTAAATAGAAAGCTCTAGAAATAAACGGCAAGGATAGTAGAATCGTCCTCATAAATTTATTGCGATTTGGTCCTGGTTTTGCTCTGGGTCTGCAGGTACAATTTTATTAGTAACAAAATTTATTCCCTAAGAAGTTATTAGTGACATAATACATTATTTTGAGGAGTTTTTGTGGTTACTATTGAAATGTAATTATAAATATGGATCGCAAATGGATAAATATGATTATATTCCAATAGTAGTATAAACTATTCAATAGGAAAAACAACAGAAAAAGTAGCTTGAGATGGTATGGCCACGTTTTGAGGAAACCACAGTAGTATGTATGTCATTTTGGGGGAAGATATGAGAGCCAATGGTCTCACTGTGGAGAATGATCAAGACCGGGTGAAGTGGAAGTGTTTAAGTAGGAAGGTGGACCCTGGCATAAGGCCAGGATAACCCAAGGCAGAAAGAAAGTAGATTTTTAAATAGTATATAAAAATATTAGTAGTATATATAGTTGATATTGAATTAACTAATAAGGATATGCACCCTTACTACATTTATTTTGTGATAAAATGACATACATTGGATCACAATTATTTTTTTTTAAAACCAGTTCATTATTATGTAGTACCAAATTCTTTTCAAACTAGTCGAGCTGCGCTAGATTTATGTTCACGTTTTGTTTTATTATACCTCTATAATACTTCATTAATATTTCATGCACAGAAATAAGCATATTTATATCCTAAAATTTAACAACCTCGGAGTTACTTCAGTGAATTAATATTTTATTAAGAAAACTATTGTGTTAACATACACAGGGTAAAGACGCAAGTGTATGGACTTAACTCGATTTACCGTTTTTGTCCTTAACGCCCGAATGGTCAAACGCTACTCAAGTTTAACGGCTTCGTAAATTGATTTTTGAGATACAATTTTGACAGATAAGCCAGCCTTAAACGACATAAAGCAACCTTAAGTGTATGAACATTCGGCGGTATGTTCCTTATGATACCAATATCTGCGAAATGTGATAATACTATTAAAAAATACAAATATAAGGAAGTTTGAGATGATACAAAAATGCTTTTTCTATTGTGTCAGGGCAGTACTTCGCAATTAAGATAAACATCAATACCGCCACAATAACAGCATATCTTAATTCGATTCACCTTGACACTTGTAACGTTACTAGTAGACATATCTCACGTGGAGGACCCTAGTCCCTAAGTCCCACTTGTGAACCCTATACTACTGTAACCATAGATTTATTTACACTCGACACGCGCCGCGACTCAGGTGCAGCTCTCGTAATAATATCGCAGTTGAAATACAAATATCTGGGTAGCTCCGGGGCCGGATTAAACACAACACTGCTGTTTTAATCAATTATCAGCAAATTGGTTATCGCCAGTCAATAATTCTGCATACGCTATATTATTTTCTACTGCAGTTTCGATCTTCGGGATTTGTTAGTTGATTGCCTACAGTTTTATTATGCATAATCTATTCGTTTTTAGTTCATATGCTATTTAGAAATATGGCGATAGGCCCCTATCACATCTGGGACGGAAATGGACTCGGCGAAATGTGGATGTTCTAGTTCTACTAGAGAACTATCTCTAGTTCACCTGCATTCCCCTTCGGGGATACAGGCGTGTGTTTATGCTTTTGAAAAAAAATGTGGATAACATAGAATAACCTACTAACTTACTTACTATTAATGCTAGTTAAATCTTATATTATATATACTTAATAATGCAATCGAAAACATAAAAAGAATAGAAAGTTGGCTTTGTGCGAACTCAGGTTCATAATTTAAAAAAAAAACTTTAAGATAGGTACTTGCTCGGATAGCGTTTCACTAATAAAAATAGTGAGATATAACTGGATACCAAGTTCCTTCGAAGTTCCGTAAATCATAACTCCTACGTAACTTAACAATCTTCAATTGCTATGAAAAAAAGTTTAAAGTAATATAAAATAAATTATTACTTTAAAAGCTCTAAATGTGGCCCATTCTGAAACGACAAAGCAAGCGTCATATTGTGATACGGATGAGACTTCACGAGAACTTTATTATATATAGATCAGTTACAGCAGCCTGTGCTCTAAGTTATTTCATAATACAATTACACTAGTGCACATCCGTGTATTCGTTTCAAGTTTTTCTCTCAAATCCTTACTAAATAATAAAAGCGAAAGTAACTCTGTCTGTCTGTCTGTCTGTCTGTCTGTCTGTGGCGTTTTCACGTCTAAACCGCTGAACCGATTTTGATGAAATTTGGTATGTGGGTACCTTGAACCCCAAGGACGGACATAGGGTACTTTATTTTTTTTAATTCAACCCCTAAAGGGATGAAATAGGGGATGGAAGTTTGTATGGGAATTTTGGAACCGCTTAATGGATTTTGATGAAATTTGGTATGAGGATACTTTTGACCCTAAGGACACAAATGGGGTACTTCATTTTTTTTATCAACCCCTAAAGAGATGAAATAAGGGTTGAACGGTTTATATGGGGATTTTATGTCTAATTAATGGATTTTTATGAAATTTGGCATGGGATAGTGGACATCTTTGAGTTCAAAGACACAAATGAGCTACTTTTTTAAAATCAACCCCTAATGGGATGAAATAGGGGATGAAAGTTTTTATGGGAATCTAGAAACCGCTGAACGGATTTTTAAGAAAGTTGGTATGAGGATAGTTAGATAGATAGTAGCGCTAAGGACAGAAATGGGGTGTGATATATTTTTATCCTACAAAGGGATGAAATAGGGGTTGAAAATTTGTTTCTTTGTTTTTGGGCCGATTGACTTCAAAATCGATATCTGAGTCGCCCCGTGGTTCCAAACGACAGAACCGCTGTCAGAACTGCCAAAAGTGGCCGCCATTTTGTTTTCTTTGTTTTTGGGCCGATTGACTTCAAAATCGATATCTGAGTCGCCCCGTGGTTTCAAACGACAGAACCGCTGTCAGAACTATCAAAAGTGGCCGCCATTTTGTTTTTCTTTGTTTTTGGGCCGATTGACTTCAAAATCGATATCTGAGTCACCCCGTGGTTCCGAACGACAGAACCGCTGTCAGAACTGTCAAAAGTGGCCGCCATTTTGTTTTTCTTTGTTTTTGGGCCGATTTACTTCAAAATCGATATCTGAGTCGCCCCGTGGTTCCAAACGACAGAACCGCTGTCAGAACTGTCAAAAGTGGCCGCCATTTTGTTTTTCTTTGTTTTTGGGCCGATTTACTTCAAAATCGATATCTGAGTCGCCCCGTGGTTCCAAACGACAGAACCGCTGTCAGAACTGTCAAAAGTGGCCGCCATTTTGTATTTCTTTGTTTCTGGGCCGATTGACTTCAAAATCGATATCTGAGTCGCCCCGTGGTGCCGACTGACAGAACCGCTGTCAAACCTGTCAAAAGTGACCGCCATTTAGTTTTTCTTCGTTTCTGGGCCGATTTACTTCAAAATCGATATCTCAGTCACCCCGTGGTTCCGAACGACAGAACCGCTGTCAGAACTGTCAAAAGTGGCCGCCATTTTGTTTTTCTTTGTTTTTGGGCCGATTGACTTCAAAATCGATATCTGAGTCGCCCCGTGGTT
Source organism: Clanis bilineata (assembly GCA_036417725.1). Taxonomy (NCBI): domain Eukaryota; kingdom Metazoa; phylum Arthropoda; class Insecta; order Lepidoptera; family Sphingidae; genus Clanis; species Clanis bilineata. Next base: position 7,716,657 of record CM071145.1, on the reverse strand, counting down.
CCAAACGACAGAACCGCTGTCAGAACTGTCAAAAGTGGCCGCCATTTTGTTTTTCTTTGTTTTTGGGCCGATTGACTTCAAAATCGATATCTGAGTCGCCCCGTGGTTCCAAACGACAGAACCGCTGTCAGAACTGTCAAAAGTGGCCGCCATTTTGTTTTTCTTTGTTTTTGGGCCGATTGACTTCAAAATCGATATCTGAGTCGCCCCGTGGTTCCAAACGACAGAACCGCTGTCAGAACTGTCAAAAGTGGCCGCCATTTTGTTTTTGGGGCGATTGACTTCAAAATCGATATCTGAGTCGCCTCGTGGTTCCAAACGACAGAACCGCTGTCAGAACTGTCAAAAGTGGCCGCCATTTTGTTTTTCTTTGTTTTTGGGCCGATTGACTTCAAAATCGATATCTGAGTCGCCCCGTGGTTCCAAACGACAGAACCGCTGTCAGAACTGTCAAAAGTGGCCGCCATTTTGTATTTCTTTGTTTCTGGGCCGATTGACTTCAAAATCGATATCTCAGTCGCCCCGTGGTGCCGACTGACAGAACCGTTGTCAAGCCTGTCAAAAGTGACCGCCATTTAGTTTTTCTTCGTTTCTGGGCCGATTTACTTCAAAATCGATATCTCAGTCACCCCGTGGTTCCGAACGACAGAACCGCTGTCAAATCTCTCAAAAGTGGCCGCCATTTGTTTTTCTTTGTTTTTGGGCCAATTGACTTCAAAATCGATGTCTGGGTCGCCCATATTTAGACTAAAACGACAGGGCGGATCGACAAATCAAAAGATTTTTCCATTGGCCCTACAAAATACGCGTGCGGAGCCGCGGGCAAAAGCTAGTAGATTTATAAAATAAGTAACTCACATAGATGTAAAAAAAATATTTTGCCATTAGAAGAATAAAAAATTAACGCTGATATAATATGGGCCAACATATTTTAATAACATTATCCTTATACTAAATAATAAAAGCGAAAGTAACTCTGTCTGTCTGTCTGTCTGTCTGTCTGTCTGTGGCGTTTTCACGTCTAAACCGCTGAACCGATTTTGATGAAATTTGGTATGTGGGTAGTTTTAACCCCAAGGACGGACATAGGGTACTTTATTTTTTTTTAAATCAACCCCTAAAGGGATGAAATAGGGGATGAAAGTTTGTATGGGAATTTTTGAACCGCTTAATGGATTTTGATGAAATTTGGTATGAGGATACATTTGACCCTAGGGATTCAAATGTGGTACTTAATTTTTTTTTATCAACCCCTAAAGGGATGAAATAAGGGTTAAAAGTTTGTATGCGGATTTTAGGTCCACTTAATGGATTTTTATGAAATTTGGTATGGGGCAGTGCATACCTTTGGGTTTAAAGACACAAATGGGCTACTTTTTTAAATCAACCCTAATGGGATGAAACAGGGGATGAAAGTTTTTATGGGAATCCAGAAACTGCTGAATGGATTTTTAATAAAATTGGTATGAGGATAGTTTTAGCCCTAAGGACAGAAATGGGGTGCGATATATTTTTATCCTACAAAGGGACGAAATAGGGGTTGAAAATTTGTTTCTTTGTTTTTGGGCCGATTGACTTCAAAATCGATATCTGAGTCGCCCCGTGGTTCCCAATGACAGAACCGCTGTCAGACCTGTCAAAAGTGGCCGCCATTTTGTTTTTCTTTGTTTCTGGGCCGATTGACTTCAAAATCGATATCTCAGTCGCCCCGTGGTGCCGACTGACAGAACCGTTGTCAAGCCTGTCAAAAGTGACCGCCATTTAGTTTTTCTTCGTTTCTGGGCCGATTTACTTCAAAATCGATATCTCAGTCACCCCGTGGTTCCGAACGACAGAACCGCTGTCAAATCTCTCAAAAGTGGCCGCCATTTGTTTTTCTTTGTTTTTGGGCCAATTGACTTCAAAATCGATGTCTGGGTCGCCCATATTTAGACTAAAACGACAGGGCGGATCGACAAATCAAAAGATTTTTCCATTGGCCCTACAAAATACGCGTGCGGAGCCGCGGGCAAAAGCTAGTGGATTTATAAAATAAGTAACTCACATAGATGTAAAAAAAATATTTTGCCATTAGAAGAATAAAAAATTAACGCTGATATAATATGGGCCAACATATTTTAATAACATTATCCTTATACTAAATAATAAAAGCGAAAGTAACTCTGTCTGTCTGTCTGTCTGTCTGTCTGTCTGTGGCGTTTTCACGTCTAAACCGCTGAACCGATTTTGATGAAATTTGGTATGTGGGTAGTTTTAACCCCAAGGACGGACATAGGGTACTTTATTTTTTTTTAAATCAACCCCTAAAGGGATGAAATAGGGGATGAAAGTTTGTATGGGAATTTTTGAACTGCTCAATGGATTTTGATGAAATTTGGTATGAGGATACATTTGACCCTAGGGATTCAAATGTGGTACTTAATTTTTTTTTATCAACCCCTAAAGGGATGAAATAAGGGTTAAAAGTTTGTATGCGGATTTTAGGTCCACTTAATGGATTTTTATGAAATTTGGTATGGGGCAGTGCATACCTTTGGGTTTAAAGACACAAATGGGCTACTTTTTTAAATCAACCCTAATGGGATGAAATAGGGGATGAAAGTTTTTATGGGAATCCAGAAACTGCTGAATGGATTTTTAATAAAATTGGTATGAGGATAGTTTTAGCCCTAAGGACAGAAATGGGGTGCGATATATTTTTATCCTACAAAGGGACGAAATAGGGGTTGAAAATTTGTTTCTTTGTTTTTGGGCCGATTGACTTCAAAATCGATATCTGAGTCGCCCCGTGGTTCCCAATGACAGAACCGCTGTCAGACCTGTCAAAAGTGGCCGCCATTTTGTTTTTCTTTGTTTTCGGGCCGATTGACTTCAAAATCGATATCTGAGTCGCCTCCTGGTTCCGAATGACAGAACCGCTGTCAGACCTGTCAAAAGTGGCCGCCATTTTGTTTTTCTTTGTTTTTGGGCCGATTGACTTCAAAATCGATATCTGAGTCGCCCCGTGGTTCCAAACGACAGAACCGCTGTCAAACCTGTCAAAAGTGGCCGCCATTTAGTTTTTCTTTGTTTTTGGGCCGATTGACTTCAAAATCAATATCTGGGTCGCCCCGTGGTTCCGAATGACAGAACCGCTGTCAGACCTGTCAAAAGTCGTCGCCATTTTGTTTTTGGGCCGATTGACTTCGAAATCGATATCTGAGTCGCCCCGTGGTTCCGAATGACAGAACGGCTGTCAGACCTGTCAAAAGTGACCGCCATTTTGTTTTTCTTTGTTTTTGGGCCGATTTACTTCAAAATCGATATCTGAGTTTCCCCGTGGTTCCCAATGACAGAACCGCTGTCAGACCTGTTAAAAGTGCGCCATTTTGTTTTCTTTTGTTTTTGGGCCGATTGACTTCAAAATCGATATCTGAGTCGCCCCGTGGTTCCGAATGACAGAACCGCTGTCAGACCTGTCAAAAGTGGCCGCCATTTTGTTTTTCTTTGTTTTTGGGCCGATTGACTTCAAAATCGATATCTGAGTCGCCCCGTGGTTCTGAATGACAGAACCGCTGTCAGACCTGTCAAAAGTGGCCGCCATTTTGTTTTTCTTTGTTTTTGGGCCGATTGACTTCAAAATCGATATCTGAGTCGCCACGTGGTTCCGAATGACAGAACCGCTGTTAGACCTGACAAAAGTGGCCGCCATACTGTTTTTCTTTGTTTTTGGGCCGATTGACTTCAAAATCGATATCTGAGTTTCCCCGTGGTTCCCAATGACAGAACCGCTGTCAGACCTGTCAAAAGTGGCCGCCATTTTGTTTTCTTTGTTTTTGGGCCGATTGACTTCAAAATCGATATCTGAGTCGCCCCGTGGTTCCGAATGACAGAACCGCTGTCAGACCTGTCAAAAGTGGCCGCCATTTTGTTTTTCTTTGTTTTTGGGCCGATTGACTTCAAAAGCGATACCTGAGTCGCCACGTGGTTTCGAATGATAGAACCGCTGTCAAACCTGTCAAAAGTGGCCGCCATTTTGTTTTTGGGCCGATTGACTTCAAAATCGATATCTGAGTCGCCCCGTGGTTCCGAATGACAGAACCGCTGTCAGACCTGTCAAAAGTGGCCGCCATTTTGTTTTTCTTTGTTTTTGGGCCGATTGACTTCAAAATCGATATCTGAGTCGCCCCCTGGTTCCGAATGACAGAACCGCTGTCAGACCTGTCAAAAGTGGCCGCCATTTTATTTTTCTTTGTTTTTGGACCGATTGACTTCAAAATCGTTATCTGAGTCGCCCCGTGGTTCCGAATGACAGAACCGCTGTTAGACCTGACAAAAGTGGCCGCCATATTGTTTTTCTTTGTTTTTGGGCCGATTGACTTCAAAATCAATATCTGAGTCGCCCCGTGGTTCCGAACGACAGAACCGCTGGCAGACCTGTCAAAAATGGCCGCCATTTTGTTTTTCTTAGTTTTTGGGCCGATTGACTTCAAAATCGATATCTGGGTCGCCCCGTGGTTCCGAACGACAGAACCTCTGTCAAATCTGTCAAAAGTGGTCGCCACTTTATTTTTCTATGTTTTTGAGCCGATTGACTTCAAAATCGATATCTGATTCGCGCTGTGGTTTCGAACGTCAGAATCGCTGTCAAGCCTGTCAAAAGTGGCCGCCAATTTGTTTTTCTTTGTTTTTGGGCCGATTGACTTCAAAATCGATAGCTGTGTCGCCCGTATTTAGACTAAAACGACAGGGCGGATCGACAAATCAAAAGTTTTGTTCCGTTGGCCCTACAAAATACGCGTGCGGAGCCGCGGGCAAAAGCTAGTGTATAATAAATCTTTTGAAAAAAAAACATAAATACTTTATCTACTAAACAAAGAATTTATAACTCTGACTCTTTTTGACGAACTCTGAATTTAAAAAAGGTAGAAAAAAATACTGACTAAAGACTGCCTCGGTGGCGTAGTTGTATTTCGGTATGACTACCGTCCTGAGGTCTCGGGTTCGATCCCCGAGTCGGGCAAAGTGATATTAGATTTTTCCATATCAGCCCGGAGTCTGGAATTTGTGCCCGATATGGCGATAGGCACGCCCCCTATCACATCTGGGACGGAACTAAGCTCGGCGAAATTAGGGTGTTCTAGTTCGCTAGTGCACCTCTGCCTACCCCTTCGAGGATACAGGCGTGAGCTTATGTTATGTTATGTACAAAAAAAAAGGATTCTAAACACACACTACAAAAAAATGGAGTTCATTCAACTAAACTTAATTGTAGTGTTTATTTCTTTATTCAAATATAACAGATAAAACGTTGACCGTGCTGTATCCACGCTTCGACGAAAGTTTTATTAGCTACTTGAAATAAAACATTCAATGCAACCAGTAACCACGTTAGAAAACGCGGTAATACATTATATTATTACGAATAACAATATTAATTTACAGATATTTATATAATAGATAGGTTATAAATAAATAACAAATATACCACACGCAACAATTATGGTCTAAAATTCTAAATAAATAAAAGTATTACGAGATGCGGTGAATAAAAATACACGGGAATTTAATGGACTCAAATTCGTTGTAGCTTTTAGTCTTTATGACCTAACTTAACTGTCAATAATAACAAACTTTCTACTATTTAAAATTACACTTTGAATTAAATTATACATTGATCTGGAGAAGATCATAGGTACTACGAGAATCTTTTGATGTCACTGTGACACTATCACAATACATGGTCCCGAAAATATAGTTCGTTATACCCGGCAGTCACGAGACTCACGGCAGAGTCACGACACAAGTCTCATATTTTAGTATACGGTCAGAACTATGTGGTTGACTGTTGGATGTTATTCGTTATTATAATTCAGTCATGTCCAACGCTTCTATTTGTCACAGCTATTGACCTCAGAAACTTAAATAATTCAACCTTTTTTTCAATTTACTCTTTAAGAGTAGGTATTTATCGGGATTTTTTTTTAAATAATAGGATATTACGAAATTTTGTAAACGTGTCATTTACACATGAATTTTCATCCCTTTTACGGAATCCTTGTGTGCGTGCAGGGACACATCCTTGAACAGTTTTTGTTTGTAATGTATTTTCACATGAATCATGTTGCACAAAATTGCGTAAGCGGAAAATTCTACCTACCATACATTTTTCTTGATTCACCTAGCCACGCCTTCCATTCACTGTCTATTGAGGCGATCAATTTACAATCAGAGAAAATTCAAAACTGATATATATTTATTTTTTGATGAGTCTGTTATGTCCCACTGCAAGGCAAAAAGCTGACTTCCTTCCTTTTTTTTTATAGCAGAGACTGGCAAACGAACAGATGGGTCACCTGATGGTAAGTGATCTCCACCGCCCATAGATACCCAAGACACAATAAGAATCATGGATGCGTTGCCAACCTAAACAGAGGAAATGGAAGGGGGGGGGGAAGGGATTGGGAAGAGGAGGGGGGAAATGGGCCACCGGAAATCTCACTCACCGAAAGAAACGCGACAGCAAGCTGCACTTTACGTCGGTTTTCTGTGAGACAGTGGTATCAATCCGGTCGAGCCGACCCATTCGTGCTGTAGACGTAACTGTTTACAGCGCTAGCGGCTCTACCACTCCAAATCACTCATCTTTATCAAGGTGTGTGTGGACCAATCTTATCTATATAATATAATCGAGAAAAAAACAATATCTGAATATAATCTCATATAAGATGAGTCGCAGATCATGTTTAGCGATGCTTGATTATAATTATCTAGCAATAATAATAGAATTGTAATTATTAATGCCAAGAACCGCCATTCCATGTAATGGGTTGTTGATAGTGAACATATTAATATAATCTCACAGAATTATTACACTAGCTTTTGCTCGCGGCTCTTTACCTAGTATAAAAAATAAGCTGTCCCATTATCTAAGAAACATGCCTAACATAGTCTACAAGAAAATATTTATATAAATTCATATCAAATAAAAATTAATAATAACAAGTTACAGGGATTTTTTAGGGCTCGGAAGCCAAATGGCAAAAAAGGAACCCTTATAGTTTCGCCATGCCCGTCTGTCTGTCTGACCAATGTTTATTAGAGACTATAAGTACTAGAGGGCTGTAATTTGGCACGAGTATACATATCTATCAAAGTAAGAAAGTTGTGGAATAAAATTATGAAATTTTTTTAGGGTGCCTACCCTACATAAAGTAAAGTGTAAAGTGGGGGCGATTTTTCTTTTTCGACTATCCTATGGTGTGGGGTATCGTTGTATATGTATTTCAAAAATAATGCGGGTTTGCAAACTCTATTTTTCGATTATAGTATTACAATTGTATTGTAGGCTCTGTTTGCGAAATATTAAGCTTCAAAACAGGTTGTAAATATGAATTTATGGACCATACACTTAAAATTATGTCTAATAAATTATATTTAAGTAACAGTTACCCTTATTATTAATAAGTGTTTAAAATGAAAAACTAAGAAACAACCATCGATCACAGTTTTGCATTTATAAAATTAGTAGTCATACATACACTATGTTTTTTTTTATTTATTACTCCAATACAGAATTATATGATTGCATACAAAAGTAAAATAAATATACATGATTCATGAAACAAAATCACAATGGGCTATTTTCGGATCTCGCTTAAATACATCGCAAATTGAAAAATTAAGCTCTTGAGTCAGGTTTAAAAGTTCTTTAGGCTGTCGAAATTGTAGCAAATCTGTTAATCATAGTTAACTACTTACAGGATAAGCAATGTTCATACACGGAATTCATAAATATGGGTTAATGTATACAACAATTTATTCACTAATTATCGCCCGAAGTCTGAAACCCAACTCAAAATTCAAGGTCGTCTTACGTCATTTGTGGCCACATTATCCATGAAATTTGTATAGCATAAAACAAAGTAGTCATTACATTTGAATAGCGTTTCAATATTGGGGATATAACGCTTAATCGCCTCCTTGGTCTAGCGGCAACGCCTATGGGCTGAGTGAGACCATGATTCAAATCTCAGATTGGACCAAACGTTTTTTCCAATACAATTTCCCCAGAAAAAGTTGATGTCAGTCAGGTAGCCAGCCATAAAAACTAAGCCGAATGTTTCTACGACATACTTACAAAGTGTATTTCGCTGACCCCACATTGAAGTGGGATAACGCAGTTGGAAATAATTCCATCATAACAATAATGAGAGAATGAACAGCACCTATATTACGTCAGTTTTATGAGACAGTGGTACTACTCCGGCCGAATCGGATATCCTACTACATAAAAAAATGTCTCTAACGTGATTCTACCTCTATGAGAGTAATGAAGTTAGCTCTTATATATTGTCGGAAACCCATACCACGTCATAATGCCGTCTATGAATACTTAATTTTCTAATAATGAAGTGGTCTAACATTTAAATTCTTCCTTTATACTGAATTTTCGCTAGGAAACTTTGAATTTGAATTATACATTATTTCCAATAGAGCAGAGAGGATATAACATTATGACCTCATAAAAGAAGATGAGAACTTCAAATTGTTTGCTTGTGTTTTATGCAATATCTCAGCCAAAATTGGTGTTAATTTACCACTTTCTAAAGGATGTCGCAGAAAGAATTGGGCTTTTATGACCGACTGCCTGACGTCAACCCCCATTTAAAGTACACAGTCCCGTGCAAACCGTGCTAGATACACCCCGCCCGATTTGGGAATCGAAGCAAGAACCTCACGGTTCACAGCTCTTATACGATGCCATTAGACCAAGGAGGTCAGTGATTTTATTTATACATAGATTTTTTTTTATAATAGTAAATATTTATTCCAGACAATTTAAAATGTACTTAGTACAAGGGCGTTCAGAATCACTAATATCTATTAAATCTGAGTTACAGTTAACTACGTCGATGTCCACAGCCCTTGTCTTTAAGAAAAGATAAATGTAAGTGTTCCGTCAACTGCCAGCTTGATTGATAGCTCAGATCTCGGAACAAAGACGTCGAGCATTTACAGAATCTCTTTGTACCCATATCCAATTATTATGACAGTGCACAAGCTCAATTAAAGCACAAGTATATTCCTTCAACGGTATTGTTTTCCAATGTAAACCACTCTATTGTGTTAGTAGTAGCCAATTAATTAAAATAAATTGCTAGATTTTACATTGTTTAATAAGAAGGCTTTATTTCCTTGCTACCTCTGCTTTTTCTTTGTTATACAAAAGGGCTAAATTTTTATGATTTTTGTAAGAAATGATTGTTCTTAGATCCTATCAAATTCGGCTTTAAATAACATTTTCTAATATAGAGGTAGATTGGACGTGTCTTAGCCATGGTGTAGATTACATTCATTAAAGTTTTCAGCCTATGTTGGTATGTTAATTTCAATTTTGGCTTCTTGCCAAAACATGTGACTTTCTAAACGATACTCTTGTATACTAATGAAAGAACACGTATGAATAATCAACTATTGCAGTATATAGACATAATAGACCTTCGAGTTTTGTGTAATAATAGAAAATACTTGAATACTTACTTCAGAAGTACCTACCTATGTGAATTTTTATTAAAAACATAACCCGACCGAACGAATGTAGATGGTATAATAGGCCGAGACCCGACTGCAAGATCGCTACATTCATCATGTATGTAGTCAAATCTTATTTTTACGGATGACTAGCTATTGCCCGCGGCTACGCCCGCGTGATATTCTTGACAAACATTCATCCACCATTACATCCCTTTAGGGGATGAATTTTGTATTATACATATAAACCTTCCTCTTGAATCACTCTATCTATTGAAAAAAAGCATCAAAATCCGTTGCGTACTTTTAAAGATCTAAGCATACATAGGAACCTAGGGACGGACAGACAGCAGGAAGCGACTTTATTTATACTATGATAGGATTATAAAGATATATAATGGAATTTATTTTTGCCAAGGTGCCAATCAAAATTTGCCCGCGAGTGTATATTTATACATATACTCGCGGGCATATCCATCCATTATCCATATAATTATCTATAAAAAAATGATTTTGTCAAAATACTTTATGGACGTAGAGATTTTGCAGCCGGATCTCGGTCTATAAGCAGGTATACACAAAACTCCGTCGCCGGTCGAGACAACAATAACATCATTGGCCGGAACATTTAACTGGAAAACCTTTTTTAGCATGCTAATAACAGTAACACTGGAAGAAAAATAAGGGCTTAGGTGTATTTTACATTTAGCCATATTTTTCTCTTATAGCATGACAGTTGTGAATTTTCTGTGATGTTATTCTGAGAAATAATGTTACATATCACTTTTTTAACATATTTATCAGTTTTGAATTATGCACTGTCATTATTAAAGCTTAAAACAACATTCATGTAATATTATCATCCCTAAATTGATTGAAATAAAAAATATTTTTATGATTTTTTTACAATTATCTCCCAGATCTATTCCTTGGTTTTCAAGTAGCCATTAGACTCCAAACTCGCCATGTTTAGATACATGTCTGACAGCCACAGTGTTAACGACATCATCACATATGCAACGGCAGAAAATATAAAGACTATAATTCCTTTGGCACTTTCATGCATCCCTCAGAGGGAGTTGACGTCAGGCAGGCAGCTAGTCGTAAAAACTAAGACAAATCCTTTTTATTTATTGTAGTAAGAGTATATTACCTTAAATAAATTATACTTGTGCCTTATATTGATGGACAAAAAAAGTTATTACTTTCTTTCTTTAAAAATGATTAAAAAAGTGTATTGCGCCGACTCCACATTACAGTGAGATAAGGACAGGTAGAAAGAAAGAAACGGCACTTTGTACCATTTGTACCAGAGCCCCATAATTTGTGAGATTACCGACCAAGTTAGTAGTGTTAGAGCCAAGAGGGTAAGAAAAACATAAGTGTAGGATTGACTTATAATTTGCTGCCTAATCATTGCAACACAGTCAGATGCCGAAACAATAAAGTTATATTGTGACTGTCCTGTGATCTACATATACCACGAAAATTATTTAATTATTTATTATGTTTACTAATATAACGCAATGAAAAATAACTAGATCTTTTTCAATAAATAGCTATAGTGTAGACATGTTTAATGATATTAAAATTAGAAGATATATTTTTGCTAAAGCTTGAGTAAGCGTAGGATATAGTCATACGATTAAAAGACAAAACTAGCTCTCCTACAAAGTTTGCATTTCATGGTAGTGTCTTATTGGAATAAGCGTTCGATATGTTGATACTTGGGAGAGGCGTAAGTTCAGCACCGGAGGTCCCGTAGGTGATGATGATGATATTGACGTTAACGTTACGTTTAGCTTGTGATTTTTCAACGTTTTATTAAAACTAGAAAAAACCAAGCTACTACGCGTAAGAAAAATTCTAAAAATAATATTCAAACAACTCATGCACGAAACATCCAATTGTTGAACTAGGTAAAATCGCTTGGGTACCATCATTCACTTAAGCACATTACGGCGGGCTGGGTTGGCCCAACTTTGGGTCCAGAGAGGTAACAGTGAAAACAATTGTGGAGCCATGGGAACTAACTTGCGAGCCGCCACTGCAATAGTTCAGTGGAAATTGGCATAGAGTTCGTTACAAATTCTTTCGTAATTGGAATGCGGGACATTAGCCAAGAGAACTGTTTGTTGCAAACTGAAGCTGTATCAAACATTATTTATAGCCTCATTTTGATTTAACGTCACAACGTCGTAGTTTTTTATGTTTTTTTAGTTTATGCCATTCTCAATCTTTCTTCTACTACCGATGTGAGGTCCCAAATTCGGTCCCGGGTTGAGTAATATTATGTTTGGGGTTTTCTGCTCACTTGAAGTCTGAATTTATGCCCGATATGGCGATTGACTCGCCTATCTTAATGGGACATAAACAACCTTGGTGAAACAGGCGTGAGTAGGTACTCGTACCTATGTCTGCAATTTCTTAAAGAGACGTGCAATCTCCTCCAAATGTTGTTCTGTTAATATTCTTGTTTAAAAGCGGCACCCATCAGTAAGGCTGAACGTACGATGAATTATTAAATTCCACTGCTACGTCTTTTGCGGCATCCGAGTTGCAACAACTAGGAACCATATGTTTATGACATTTTTTATATAAATTCAAGACAATCTGCGTTAAGACTTTCGGACTATGAATCGTTTTGTTTGACGTGACGAAATTATAAGGGATCTTCTCTGACCATTTGGCTCCAAAGCCTTAAAAATAGTGATAGGCTGATAAGCTAATTAATATCTAATATTTTCTTACTTCACTGATTATTGTTATTGATATCCATGACACACTCGAATATATTATGGAACCTGTCAGGACTACGTATGTGATCATTGGTTATTTATTTGTGTTTATTAATGTGCAAATAGATTACAAAAATTAGCCAATAAGAACACAGTTTGAACATGACTCCGTCAAATGACTTGATTTGATTGGTTCATAATCGCGATCTATCTGCACTGTAAACTGAGATAGTATATTAAAACCGGTCGTTAATAGTCGATATTGTACTTGGACTGCGCTGTACATAATGTCACTAAACGTGATGGTATGGACCAGGATAAAAATCCACCAATGACGAAAGAAAAATATATAAAGTAATCAGACTCACTCACATATACCTCTATGTCATAACATACATTTAGGTCACCCTAAATGAAATTTGTTTGCAGTTTATTTTTTCATTCTATCGTTTTTCGAAACATTTAATATTGAAAAAGCAATTTTTGCTAGAATACTCTGTAGAATTTAATAACGTTCGCCGAAGGCCAGGCGAAGTCAAGCGATATTCTTTTTCACAGTTAAGAAAACAAATGGATGTTATCAATTATTGGAATGGACTGCGACTTGTTTAATTAAAATGTACTTCAAAATGATCTTACAATCAAGTCAATCTGCAGTGATCTAGGTACATTATATCTACACATTCTGATAAAGCAAAAAATACCTATAATAAATTTCACAAAAAGAAAATTGTTATTTGGTTGTTACTTTGACTTCAATTCACACAAACGTAATTTTATGGCTTTAACCCAAATGGTCCAAAACTTAATGATATTCTAATTAATAATTAATTATATCTATAGGGACGTTGTTTCTATAGAGGTATATTATGAGGAGTATAATGAGAGCAAAATCATCTTCCACTCTTTTCTGTTTAATTATAATCTGAGAAGTACCTACAGGTTCCACCATGCTCATCTCAATGCGGGGTCGGCGCAACACTCTTTCAAACAGATTGTAGAAAGTCTTTGGCTTTTATTTATGTTACTATGTACTAGCTAGACAGCTAGTACATAGTAAAATAAATTAAACGTCAGGTAGACACCTGACGTCAAACCCTCCTGGGTGATCCAATCCAAAGCACATCGTGTCACAAAGACACCACTGCGGATAGCACCATAGCTTATACAAATCGTGATTCTAATAATCGTACTAAAATAATATCCTTTACAAAGCAAAATATATATCATAGAAGCTTATATTACATCAACTTCCCTATAAACTGATACACGTGACTGAGGCCTTGTAATCGGTATATTAATAACACGAAAACTTATTTACCTGGCAACTATTAATTTGTTTCACGAAACATGATAAATGGTATGTATAATGATCGGTAAAATCGCCCGAAAAGTCAAGTGGAGTATTTTTTTTAAATCCAGCACTAATTTTCGGCTCACGTCTGCACCATATTACAAATATTTTTTATTACCCCTTAAGGGTGGAATTTGAATAACGCCAATATTTATATTTGGTTAAATGTACAGAAAACCAATGACTAAGAACAATATAAAATACATTAGACCGAAATATACTTTACAATCTCTTTTCACCCCTTTAATTTAGGGACGATAGATACCTATATGTATAACATGAGCATCCTCATATAGTAGATCATATAAGCATCTATGTTATTACAGGAACATGTTGTCCAAATTGCAACTAGGTACTTCGGTCTAACGGTTTGCTTTGAGCGTTAGTGAATTTGTCACTTAGGATATGTAATTATTCTCCTTCCACCGGGTCTTATGCCACACCAATGTGGCTGATGATGATGATGACGTTTTTACATTAAGCGTGGTGCAGAAAAGTTTCAGCTTTAATTTTTACGACCAGCTTCTTGATCTGACGTCAATCCCCTCTGAGAATCTATTAGCAGGCAAATCGTGTTAGAGAAACTGCGTTGCTCGATGTAGGACTCGAACGCAGGTCCTCCAGGTCCACAACCCATTTAAAAAACATACATACATAAGCTCACGCCTGTATCCCCGAAGGGCTAGGCAGAGGCGCACTAGCGAACTAGAACACCCACATTTCGCCGAGCTTAGTTCCGTCCCAGATGTGATAGGGGGCGAGCCTATCGCCATATCGGGCGCAAATTCAAGACTCCGGGCTGATATGGAAAAATCCAATATCACTTTGCCCGACCCGGGGATCGAACCCGAGACCTCAGAATCGTAGTCGTACCGAAATACCACCACGCCACCGAGGCAGTCACAGAGGCAGTCAGAGCAGGCCACAACCCATTTACGGTACCACTATTCAAGGAGGCGGCTAAAAATTATAACAATTCTAATATGATAAAATAGGAATAACAAAAAATTCTCGAGCTTATGTAATGTGACCATCGCGTGACCGCGAACGAATTGTAACTGATGCCTAATGGAACGAGAATCATCACATTTACCGGAAAACCGCTTTTTACCTATCATCCTTAGATAAATGGGCAAAATAATAATAATTTCCTTCTGTAATGTGTTTCTGATTATCTGATTTTGGAAGAAAAATATCAAACACGAGTGCGTGTCGACAGTGCATTAACTTTGTACTCTACCGAATTCGTATGAACATTCAAAATCCGAACTCGATATTATAAATGTGAAAGTATATCTTTCTGTCGGAATCGTTTTCAGGGCTAAACTACTAAGCCGATTTTGATAAAGGTAAATGAAGAAAGCTTAAATCCTAGCGAATAAACACAGACTACATTTTGTCTAAAAAAATCTGACAGGAATGACAGGGTTGCCTTACAAAATTTTATCTATTACGTAGGATATTAAGAAAAGGGGCCCACAAAAATTTACTACACGAGCAGTACCGCCAGCAAAAGCTAGTATAATATACAATAATTTATAATTTACTTTGCCTCGTTAATGCGTCACTTACCTTCAAACTTAACATCATGCGTTTAACTTATCAAGCAATATATTTAATGGTTATGAACTTTAAGTTTATTTTTTGAAACCTATTAATTTTCATTTACTTCTGCTAAACGAAAGTTTCTTACTTATTCGGTAATATACTGACCTTGGCTCGCGCTTCATGTATACCATCTTTTAGTAATGTGATAATTGGAATCTTAATCCAGGTTAAACACATAATAAATAACACAATGTTTATTGTAAAATATAGCAAACTGGATTTAAAAAAATATTAAGGACATAAGAATTATTTTGAATTTGTATCAGTGTATTTAATATACCTATAATAATATTAGCCCTGTAATATTACTGTCCCACTGCTGGGCACGGGCCTCCTCTACTAATGAGAGGGGTTAGGCCTTAGTCTACCACGCTGGCCTAATGCGGGTTGGTAGACTTCACTTACCTTCGAAATTCCTGTGAAGAAATTTTCGGGTATGCAGGTTTCCTCACGATGTTTTCCTTCACCGTTATAGCAAGCGATATTTCACAATGAAGATACACTTAACATAGAAAAGTCAGAGGTGTATGCTCCATGTTGGGGTTGGTCTCGAACCTCCGACACTTGTCTCGGCAGTCCGTACCATTCCCAACTGAGCTATCGCTGCATACATGCATACCTACAACATATATTTTTAATGATCTTTATAGCTTTAGTTTTCATTACATGAAATTAAAACTAAGTTAAGCCACACCCTTATATTATACTACTTTTTTATCCTACTACTATTTATAGCATCTCTTAAAATATAAACATAGCCTCCGTGGCACAGCGAGCGAGTAGCTGGCTGTGAAGGAAGAGGCCGCGGTTCGACCCCCGCACCCAGACAAATGTTTGTATGGCCTACAAATATTTGTTTCGGGTCTGGGTGTTGTAAAACCGAAACTCTCTCGTAGTTCCTAATACCCACGACACAAGACTCGATCCTAGTGTGGGGTCAGGTCGAGGGATCGGGAAAGATCAGATCCCTCCCGCCGTCAGAGGAGACGTAGGAGGCGTCGGGTTGACGACTGACCGGCGCCTCCCGCCCTGTGGTCGGGGGCGTTTGGAGAATTCCACCACGGTATCCCCTGCCCGTCGTAAGAGGCGACTTATAGGGGCCATCGGGGGTCGCGGGCGCGCAGCGGGGGGCTGTTGTAGCGCCCCGTTTAGTACTTTTGTACATGCGACCCCGAGATGGACGGCAGCACGGGTGGTTGGCCTCGTGTTGTCGTTGACGCCGAGGGCGTCCTTCGGAGGCGGGGGCTTATGAGCCCCCCACAATGGAGACGGGCCGCATGGCGGCACCGCGCAGGGACGGTCCCGGTTGAAGCCTGGGCGCTTCTCGCCTAGGGAAACCCGGGGCCGTTCCAATGCGCCGAAGAGGGCCACCGCGGGGTTTTAGTCGGTATTGTCGGTGTAGGGTGTACATAGTGTTAGGGACTCGGCCCAACGGTCGCTCGGATGATTTCCATCTCTCCCGGGCGGCTCAACGTTGGGTCGTAAGACCGGCGAACCCGACATAACCGACACGTCTCCCCCCCAGACATGGCGGTAGCGGTAAAACGCTTTCCCCGCGACAAAAAAAAAAAAAAAAGGACTATGTAGGTGACTGTTGGGTGTTATTTATTTATATATTTATAAAAGACTAATTAACTATAAATAATATTTCTTTGTACCTGCCTTTATCCCACGTCAGTGTGGGGTAGGCGCAACACACTTTTTCAACGACACATGTCGTAGAATGGATGTGGTTTAATATTTACGACCCGTTTACTATAGTTAAAATGACGTTGAATTTGTAAAATAGTCATATTTAGTATGAAATATTTAATGATATAGAAAACGCCGATATGTAAGTAATGAAAAAGTATCAACTTTTCACAACTGAAATTCGTTGTTATGAACATTTTTAAAAGTAAAATCCTGCCCCATGTGGATTCAGAGTTCTGCGTATATCAATGGAGCGCAATCACAACATAGTTTACGAGCTTTCAGTACTTTTACTTAGCGCCGGGAAGTATGCAAGTTCAATATTTTCATTTGGAATTCGAGCGCTTGCATAAAAGAATGAAGTTATGAGAGAATTTTTGCACAGTGCAGCTTTTTCAAATAAATTATGTACAAACGAATACCGAAACAATAAATCGATAACTAAAGAAAATACCTTAAGACATAACACCTGTAGGCAACTTTCCTACGCAACAATAATTTATTGTATTTAAACTTAAATATTACATATTTTCACTTAAAGTTACACTATTTAAATATTAACCTTCAAATATTTATTTACATATTTACACTTAAACCGAAATAAATTATAATTCTTAACCTATTCTTAATAGCTAATATTAACACATAATATCTATTTACAATTTATATTTTACTACGGTGCATATCAGCTTGTCGATATCGATATCGACTATCGTACACTTTATCGACACCGGCACATCCCTATTGCATTATATACTGGCCGTGGTAAATAACGTACTGGTTACACGCTTGCCGCCACGGCCCGGCTAGCGGCGCGGGCGCAGCGATCGCCAGTCGTGAACCGCTTTGTCGATGAACGCACGCTACTCGCTTACGCTTTTTATGATAGATTTGTGCCTATTTATAAGACTTTTCGTGCCTATCCGCTTTCTTATTCACTGTGCTATACTTCAGACTATCGCTTCTTCCTCTAGACTGTATTCTGTGCCTGTGCTTCCGTTTTAATTGTGCCTTCTGTATCGTGTGTCTGGAACAATATAATAACATCGAACCGTGAGTCAACTTTTATTTCACCACCCACGACACACCTTGGTATTACCTATAGTGCTGACGCCCTGTAATATCGGCATATTCATCATTACCATATTGGTGACCCTCTGCAAGGACACATAACCCAAGATGGAGACCGCACGTGGCGCATCGTCAGGGGCTAGTGATGCGAAACTAGCGTTAGATCGTGGCGAGGTGTATAAGGTGAGCGTTCGCATTCCACCTTTCTTGCCGGAAGAACCGGAGATTTGGTTCGCCCAAGTTGAAGGTCAATTTGCTATTAATAAGATTACCAGCGATTTGACAAAATTCAATTATATTATTGGCCAACTAGAACACCAGTACGCTAAGGAGGTTAAGGATATTATAGTAAGTCCTCCTGCGGACAATAAGTATGACAAGCTGAAGGCAGAGCTCATTAAGCGATTGACAGCGTCGAAAGAGAAAAAGCTGAAGCAACTACTCATGCACGAAGAGCTTGGTGACCGGAAGCCTTCCTGCTTTCTTCGGCATTTGCAGAGCCTCGCTGGACCCAATATTTCAGACGAGTTTTTGAAGACCATCTGGACCAGTCGTCTTCCACATGGCACAAAGTAATGTGTGAATCAACGCTGTTTATAAGTACGTTGGCTCTATGATTGCACGTGCGATCAATAAAAAAAGCTTTTTATAAGTACCCCGAATAAAAGTAATCGGATATATATGTATAATGTATATTGTTCCTTAATCTTTGTTCTGGGTTTACCAACTGCATTAACCGGGAATCTCTCGGTTGAATGGTTTATGCTGTTCATTTGTTGCCGTGTATTTGCCACACTTGGAGAGTAACGAGAGATAGGGAGCAATGGAACCAGTTAGAGGAGGGCGTTGTCAATAGGCACACCGAGAAGAGAGACATAGAGAGTTTTTCTTCTTCTTTGTAAAGCTATCTTGGTAATGGCTTCGCACTCTTCATTTCAAAAGGTTATTTTTTTAATTTATAAATATATTATAAAATAAAGCACTTAAAAATATAAAATATTCCCTTCCGATGACGAGGCTCGGGACCCACGCCACCGGCGGTTAGGAACCCAGAGTGAGGAACCTACTCACAATTTCTGCCGTGTCCAGTAACACTCTTGACCCAAGCACCAACCGAGAGCCTCTTAAGGTTTGGTAATTATTATTATTATTTTCCAAACTTGATGTTGGCAGAAATGTCACAAAAGACTATATCCCTAGAAATATTTATAGAAAATTAAAATACTTCAAGGTAATTAAGATGCGGCTGTGAATTCTACAATCTCAACTCGCAGAACGTAAGCATCTCAACATTCTCAACGATGTAAAGCAAAAACCGTGTCGTGTGTCTCTTCAAGCCATTTGTGTAAGTGAAGGTAAGCGAAAAGCAATGCTCCCGCAATTTCGTATAGGCTTTTCTTTAATGAATATTCATTACTTCATTTGCTTGAAGAAGCGTCATATATAACGGTAACGAATGCCGCGGAAAATAACAGAACTTTGTCGTTTCTACGCTTAACTGAAATGAATATGTATAAGTATTATAGATTCATATAGCTATATTTTAGGCTTAAAATATGGTGTTTACTGTTTTGTTGTGTTCACTATCGCTGAACTTAGACAAGCTTGGCTAATAAAGATTGCCTTAGGCCCTTGCACATTTAGGTATATGAAACTGGTACTGTGTCCGGATTGCGCTTTTCCTCGTGCAACTTTCTTTCGCAAAAGTAGGATATCACTCTCTTTATACTCATCTATGTATAAGTAAAAATTCGGGTGTCTTTTGCTGTTACAGCACAAAAAGTCTATTACAAGCACACTGTCAAGAGTGCTAAGTCCTTTATAACATTTAAAACTTATTTCTTAGTTTCGATCATTTATCATAAATATAGTTCCGAGTGAAACTTAAAGCTGACCATTTCACTAGCATATGAATTTTATAGTATACATTAAAGCGGAACCAAAGAACTAAAACTTGGCCTTGGTTGTAAATTTTATCAATAGTTTTAAATGTAAAAGGACAACTGTATTGTTTTAATTATATCTTTCTTCCACATGCCCTTATCCTACCAAGCTCAATGTGAAGTCAGGCCTTTTCAAGAATGTTGCTGAAGCAAGCAATAATAAAAATACGAAAGAGGCAAAGAAGTGGAATGAAATATACATTAGTCGCCTCCTTGGACTATTGGTAGCATATATATGGGCTGTGGACCGGAAGGTCTGGGATTCGATTCCCAGGACAAATTAAGTTGTCCGAGACTGGAACCTCCAGAGGAGGTTGACGTCAGGCAGCTAGCCGGTCATAAAAAGTAAGCCGAATCTTTTCTACAACATGATTGTAAAAGTGTGTTGCGCTGACCCCACATTGTGTAGGATTAAGGGCAGGTTGAAAGAAAGATATGCATACACACTCTCAAACATATTCTCCTTCCGGCGCAATTGGGTAAAAAGTACATTCATACAACAAATTCCTCTTTAGATCGTTCAATATACATACACCGTACCCAACATATGCAAATATTACATCATTATAGTTCAAACCGAAATCATAGGGAAAACATTAAAATGTTATAATTGGCAAATATTTTATGAACACTTTAATGGCAGTGTGGCACGAAGGCTCTTCTAGCCATTTCTAAGGCACTGATCGAACGTTACGGCTCATTATGAGCCTTGTTATATGGACAGAATCATGCAATAAGAAGTCAGCACCGCTATTAAAGTTATGCATTTTTTTTCAACCTACCCTTATCCCATAATGTGGGGTCGTGGAAACACAGTTTTTGAGGCATGTTGCACAAAGGATTCGGTTTAGTTTTTACGACCGGCTGCCAGCCTGACGTCAACCCCCACTGGTGGTTCCGGTCCAGGAAATCAAATTAGAAAATCGCTTTACCTGACCTGGGGATCGAACCCAGGACCTCCCGGTACACAAATCATATATGATGCTACTAAACCAAAGAGGCGACTCGAAAGTTATGCACGTCGTGAATATTAGTTTTGGTTGTAACTGTTTATAGGCCTTATAACTTAACGTTACTTTTGATTATATTCTCCGAGAATGTTCTATTTTGTGTGGCTATCACGTGTGAGCCCAAGACGAATAATTTTGACAATTGTATAAGAATCGAGCTCGATGCGTGCTTATGACTTTTGTATTAAACAATCTCTTCATATAAATAATTGCATATTCGTACCTACTAGTTAGTAAAAATATTAAACAGGAAGAAGGAAAGGGTTGTGTACACCACATTTTATTTAAATTAAATTGCACATTTAAATTTGAAGACGTGTTGGTTAAATGTTTACTCTTTAGTACCTTCACTTAAAATCTTCAGGTAAAATAAAATATATATTAAGTTATATTTTCCACCACTTTGTTTGACTAGAATGTTATCTTTGTAAATAATTTAAGTTTTTTATTTCAATAAATCTTAATCTTGTCTGCAATCTTGTTGAATAACCCCATTCACTGGCAAGTGTGCACCGAACCGTTGACCCTTGATTCGGTCTCGATAAAACCCAAAAATACTTTGTCGACTAGCATACCAACGAAATTGGGTCGTATAAATAAATAATTTTACTATGTTACCTCAACAACTAACACTAACAACTGACCCTTACGATACTGTGAGTGGTAGAGCCACGCTATAAACAATAACGTCTACAGCACGAATGGGCCGGCTCGACCGGTTTGATACCACTGTCTCAAAGAAAACCGACGTAAAGTGGCAGCTTGTTGTCGCGTTTCGTTCGGCGAGTGAGATTTCCGGTTGCCCATTTTCCACCTTCTTTTCCTAATCCCTCCCCTTCCCTTTCCAAATAAAAAAATTGCAAGCATGGGTATGTGCATTGAAAGGAGTACACAAGGTATTGATATGTATCGAACTGTTGATATGTATCGTGGTATGAACTTTTGAACTTTGACGCATTTGAATACTCCTAGAATCCTACATAGATTAAGATAGTTTCAGTACTGGTGGTATTATCAATGTTTTGTTTAACTGCCGGTCCCATCGCCTTTCCATTGTTCATTAGTCTGCAAAAATTTGATAGCATAAGCTACTTTTTATCACAGAAACACCCCAAAAAAGACCGAGCCAAAGTAAATCATAAATAAACTACATTCTATACATTACAAAAGTTCCTCGTGAAACAACCATAATTATAAATTAAGAACATTATTTTAAAATGTTCAGCGTAACATATTAAAACATACATATTTTATAACTCACCAAATATGCATAACAAATTTCGAAAAACGGACGCCTCAAATTACCTTAGAAAGAAGTATGTAACGTATAAAGTTAACTTGGTATATCTTCGCATACTTTCACGAACATAGCTCAATTACTTCGCCTTTCTATTTTGCATACAATTTCTTTACTTCAAACATAACTGTGCACTTTGCCATTAAACATAAACTAAATTTTTGTGGTAATAATGGTTATAAAAGAAGTATATTATCCATCAGTTATAATAAGCTACGAACGTTTCACGTAAGAAATATTGATTAAACTATTAAAGTTTGTCGTAAAACTAAGTGTACGCATAGCAATTCTTTACATTGGAATAAAAATTGTATATAAATGTTAAAATATTAAATAACCTTTACTACAGAACCTGTTTCAAGAGACACTCGAAAGTTTTTCCGCAGTGAAACATCCCATCGAAAACATTACAAAATGTATAAATCTTTGAATCCGCTTCGAAGTATTAAAAAT
Source organism: Clanis bilineata (assembly GCA_036417725.1). Taxonomy (NCBI): domain Eukaryota; kingdom Metazoa; phylum Arthropoda; class Insecta; order Lepidoptera; family Sphingidae; genus Clanis; species Clanis bilineata. The sequence goes on along the minus strand of CM071145.1, from coordinate 7,693,978 downwards.
TAATTAGTACATTAAAATGTTATCTGTTATAAAATATATACTATATGCCTATAGTAGTTGCTATAAATGACCAACCTCTAATGACATCGATTTAGTATATAATATATCGATGTCTAATGAATTAAAAAATATATGTAACGTATGTTTATGCCATGATTTTTATTACCATTACTTTAAGGTAATATTATGTATTATTGCCTTTTACCACACCGTATGAATAAAAAAACGTTGTTCAATTGTCAAAGGTCAAAGTATAAAATATTGAGTAAATATTTGACGAAGATCAAGGAATCAAGTGTTACGATCTGATATCGATGTTAATAAGTCAATAAAACGTCGACGGACTGGAAGCAATCTCTTTTTATGAGTCCCAAGACGATAACTGTTAACATTCAGCCTCTCAAAACATCTACTAATACATTATTTGATATATGTGTAAAAGAGATCAACATTACTTTTTACATAATCATCGAATCATTTTCCCATTTGTTTTTATAACACAGAAAAGCATTTCAAGGTTTAAGAAGAATTATTGTTTCGAAATTTAATATAATTGTAGTTGAAATTTGGATTACATAATTTTCTTAATGAGTGACGGGCGGCTCGGCCACCAGAGGCCGTGCCTATGTGCCGCCTCTTACGGGGTTAAGGCTGTAATTTAAGTAGATCTATTTTTATTCCGCACAACCTATAAACCGCCTCACCTATAAACTGAGATGTTGCTAATTCTCCAGACGAAACTTTTAATTTATTCATCTCGTTATCAAATTACCGTGCCTGTTATTTTTACCAGTAGGTAATAAATTTATTCGCTCCTCTACTTTTTTATTAATTAATAAAAAAAAGTATTTTCTGTTGAATATCCACTGAATAAAACGGGTTATATTAAAATTGAAAAAGTTTGGAAAAAGGTAAATAGTTTATACCTTCCAACTTTAAAATTATTATTATAATTCAAAATTAGTACGCGATTTCAATTGGAATTGAATGTAAATAAATTCATTTCTAGAAAGACACAACGCGGAAGCATACCTTTGCTAATTATTTTACTATTTTTTCTTCTGTCTGCCTGCCCATATACAACTTCAATGTGCGGTCAGCAACACACTTTTTTAAATTGTATTGCAGAAATGAATTATCTTTTTACGAACGAGGCTTTATTTTTACGAAAGATTGCTTTCCTAACGTCAACACCCTCTGAGGGATGATTTTATTGTACATTTATCTAAATCAGTTTCCTTGTAGCCACGATAGTTTGTTATAATATATTGAGCATACAGTGCTATGAAACAAGATGTCGGACATTATGAGATGCATGTTCGTACACCTCGTATGTTAATATCGACAACGCAGTTAAGCTCTGTAATTAATCGAAGCAGGGATACAATTTGTCTTCGTCAAGGAGCAAATAGCTAATTCCCACACATTAGGAACACAATGGTCCGACCGCCAGCTCTTATTGATTACCTATTGTTCGCTTTCGAACGCCTTAAATGATACACTTGGCACGATTTACGCGACAACCACTGTCGGTTATAGATTAATGAACTAATTAATGACAGTCCTTTCAAACTTTACTGTAAATAGTGTTCGTCGACGATATCCGCCACTTATATCTTACAATCAATCGTTATTCATACCTTGTCAGTGCCAATTAGGATTATATCCAGGGTGACAATTTCCGAGAATTCTGGGGAAATTGCAAATATCTCGTACCGAGTATTAAGAGTAGGGAAATCCCGGGAAATCGGGAACGGATCATAAATAAAATAACTACAAAATCAAATGTGCAATGTGTCATAACTTATGCTGAACATCTTCATTACAAGCTAGTTAAAGATTATTTTTTTTTATATTTGACACATTATTTTATAGAAATTTTTAACATTCACGGGAATATCGAATGCCTACGAACGTGATTATTTTGCCCCTGGATCCCGGCAACGTAAAATCGCCCTTAAAATAAAAATTCTTTGACAGTGTACCGAACAACAACAGTGCCGTATTCTCAGTGCACTATAGGTACTATTAATGGGCTATAATTCATATTACAGGTAATTTTATACTTATGCAAATATCAAAATACTGTAAGTTAAATTATATCAAATTCTATGTCCGCCGTCACGTCGCAATTTCACGCTCTTCTGCGCTTGGCCAATTGTCTTATTTTATAAGTTGGTAGCGTTCTCTTCCCCTTAATTTTGAATTAACATTTTAAAATAATTTATGTTATTGTTCATATGCGGAAATAGATATAATAAGGATAAGTTAAACAAATTAAGTGTCGGTTTATGTAACAGCGATATTGAAACACATCTTGTTCAAACGCTTTACGACTTTACCTTAAATGTATTGGAAGTATTTCCGAAATTTTGCACCCCTTAGGGAGAAGCACAACATTGTATCTCATAAATTTTGAATTATACAAAAGGCAATTTAGAATGTCGATATTATAATCCAAATACGTCACACAAGCACCTGTGCTCTGAAACATTGCAGAAAACCTAACATAATTTTTCCTCACACAGGGACAGAATCGGAGACATCAGAAAGGTAGTCGTACAACGTACACAATACAATCACTGAAGCCATACCGATACGATTAATAATCACAAGTTTAAAAGCCTTAACTGACCGACTTCCAATTTTCCGATCGTGACCAAATTTATATGGGACCACCCTTGAAATAAGCTCTATCGAACACAAAAAGAATTTTGAAAATCGGTCGACATTTGGCGGAGATATCGAGTAACATACATAAAAATACAGACGAACTGAGTACCTCCTTTTGTGGAAGTCTGTCGAAAAATCGAAATCATGTAATAATGCTTTAATACATACGCAGTCTACGTGCCACGTAGTTTAGATGCTCATTATGAGAGTGGCACGGGCGTGCAGGATCACATCAAGATGGCATTATATTTGAAGCGCCGTGACGCCCACGGCAGCTCAACATAAAGGGCATCCGATTACTATGACGTCAAACCCGTCAGCACTGCCTGCATCGTGCTAAACGCAATTTAATCGCCAGTTTAGATAGTTCTCTATGTAATGCGGGATAACGGTCAGCCAGGCATGTAGTAGTACATTGCTGTGAGATCTTCACTATGGCACAGGATTTATTAGATGGCAGGTCTCTGTCTGGGTAATTCCCGCTGCCAAGAAATAATGTATAAACTATTATGTTAGAAAGACCTTTAAACCAGTTAAGTAACTGCAGCTCTAGCAGAAATATTTTTGATAATAGAATTCATATCGAGCTCGCTCGCGCATAGAGCTCGATACGAATTATATTTTTCTTTTTATAGCAGAGTCTGACAAACGAGCATATGGGTCATCTGATGGTAAGTGATCTCTACCATCCATAGACACCCTAGAAAAAAGACTAATGGGTGTCATAACATAATTTTATTCCAGTAAGCTCAGACGAATGTTTAAACTATATTTTCAGCAAAACAATAAAGGCCTTGTGAAAGAAATAGCGCGGGGCCTCGAAAGCGAGGTAAAGCGAACTGATTTATGCGATATTATAAACTAAATAGTTACAATCTGCCACAGATTCACGATCTGTGTAGTCCATTCATAAGTTTTTTCGGCTAGCGACTCCGTTAAATATTTATATGAAAAACACCAAAGCGCCTCTAGAGGTTACTTCGGAAATTAATGTTTTTCATACAAATTATTGTACCTAGTCACTAGCGAGAAATGACAACAAAGCATGGTCGAGCTACTGTTTAACTAGGCCTCTAGTATACACACGTGAATAAACTCTTAATAAATCTGTGGCAACAAAATAATATTTTATTAAGTTTTCGTAAGCGTGTACACAGATTAAGCTCGAACACATAAATCACCGCTCCTAAGTTACTCGTATTCGCCGTAGTATTTATTTATTTGTCCAGTTCGATACAATTGACTTTTAGGGAAGAAGAAAAAGTACTTATCGTACTACACAGCGACCCTTCAAGCTATATGAGCTGCCCACGAACTATTTACGAGAAACTATTTATTATTGTTGCTTGTGGTATGGTGTATTAATTAATCACTGACATTGGCATAAGAAACGTGGCACTAGGAACCTGCGTTAAACATTTTCCTTACTCTATGTAAAGTGTTCATTTGTTTGCGATTAGGGTTGCTATGACGTGTCAGACTTTAGCCGAACATATACAACTTCATTTAAAAAAAGTAAATACCTAATAATAATGTAAATATAATATAAATAATACGTCTCCAGCCTGTCTGGCTTTTTTGGAAGTAAATAGTGCATCGATACGCAGTACGGTATATGCAACCGTTAAACATACTTCTACATAATCTTTTTAATTATAACTCACAAAACGCTTGCCTTTGGTGAAAGAAATCCACGGCTTTTAGGTCAAATGTCCAACCTACAACGCTAAGTCCAGATTTTGTTATTTTGGAGCCTGGGTATACTCTATTCGCGATTGGATTTTTTAGTACTGTAAAACTATCTACACTAAAATACGGTTGTAATATTTTGTGCCTCCTATGGCAATAAGGTCGCAGGAAGTCGCTGGATGCAGCCCGCGTCCAACAGGTCGATCTGGAAATCTTTGGAGGAGGCTTTGTTCAGTGCAGTGGACATCGTAATGCTGATGACGATGAGGATTATGGACATCTTAAAACAGTAATGAGCTTACCTCTTTCGATAACCAAATTATGTTGTAATATGTTTATAGGTAAGTAACTAAATTCTTAGTTAGATTTGTATAGTCTAACGAGTAACGATATAAGTAAAAAAAGAACTTGACATAACTACGAAAGAACGTATTTGTTCTGAAGCCGGTCCAACCATTTTTGGATCACGATTTGTTTATGTGTAAATTGTCACAATATCTTAGCAAATTCTTAATTATTGTGGCTTAATAACGTTTAAATACTTTAGTGAAAAAAAAATATACATACTGTGTATTGTGTATTTACAGTAATACTAATTTCGAAAATAATGTGAAGAAGATGCCCAACTAATATATAACTGGAATCTTTCTTTCGCCAACTCGCCATTTTGGTTTCCATACTTTAGGCAAACAAGTTTTTCATAGTCTTGCCAGGTCCTCATTTTTCTTTTGTCATTGGTATAGACTAAACAAAATTATAAATAACACGAAATACATTAACAAAACATAACTACCAATTCCCAGAATGTAAGTTTTCATTCGTTATTTAGAAAAGGGAGTAAATAAGTAGAAAGAGTCAAAGAGTCGCTACAAAGAAAACCATTAAGTATTATATTTTCTCAGTGGATATCAATGTCGAACATTATACGTTAGACTCCAATTATAAATTATATAAATAAATAATTAAAATGATGTATTTAACACCCAACTGGCTCGGCGGTGTGGTTATATTTCGGTACGACTACCGTCCTGAGGTTTCGGGTTCGATCCCCAGGTCGGGCAAAGTGATATTGAATTTTTCCATGTCAGCTCGGAGTTTGGAATTTGTGCTCGATATGACGATGGGCTCGTCCCCTATCTCATTTAGGACGGAACTAAGTTCGGCGAAATGTGGGTGTTCTAGTTCGCTAGTACGCCTCCGCTACCCTTTCGGGGATGCAGACGTGAGCTTATGTGTATGTGTGTAAATATACCCAATAGTCACACACATAGTATAGACCCACACTAGGTATAACTGGCATCGGGGGTATTATAAACTACGTGAAACGTGCGGTCTCACACCACCCAGACCTGAAAAAATATGTGTGGGCCACACAAACATTTGTCTCAGTGCGAGCATCGAACGCACGGCCTCTAACTTCGTAGCCGGCTACTGTTCCGGTGCGCCACGGAGGCATTCAAACAATAAACGACAAAATATTTCAATAAACTTAAAAAAAACAGCAGCATGTACGAACAAAGTTTCATATATCGCTGGGAAGAGATTGAAGAGACCTAAATTCTACATCCTAGAATGCCTGGAATGGTTCATTGTACGCCTATAAAGTTTTACACTTTAACGGTCTTTCTATTAATTTACCGATCATTGTCTAAAGGCACGTCAAGACTTCTTTTCCGTAGACTTTTAAAAAGGAGGAGTTTCTCGTATATCTGTTTTTTCAACCAACATGATAAATCGAAGTAATAAACTCTTTATTATAAGTTATAACCATCATGCAAGATTTTAAATAATCAACTAAAAAATAATAAAAATGTTGCACGAGTTATCATGACTCATAACCGAACGGTGACAACTAGGGAGCCATCTCATCATAAGTATTGTGACTGAAGTGAAGGTCAACGAATTCCAGGTGAAATGTTTCCTTAACCGCCGGTTGTGGAAGAGTTGCGACAACTGGAGCGTGCCATTCAAACATTTCCAACACTTTACATTTCAACGGATATAAAGCAGAGCAATTTACCTTTAATGATCGACCGTGTAGACCTTTTTTTCCCCAATATATTTCACGGAATCCCAAGTTTTTATGGGAAGTGAAATACAGAAAGGATAAAACGGTATTTTCATTGCTTTTTACCTCATAATATTCATATTGCTCAGTCGAGCAATTCCAAGTTGATAATCCAGGGTTTTGTTTTAATGAGGCCAATGTTAACCCTTCAGATTAACAAGCGCGCGTGCATGGTGTGCATGATTCCATTATATTATCCCTTTTTGGTTCCGGTGTTTAGGGATGCGTGAACCAAAAGCGACAATTTTATTCGCAGGCTTTATTTTAATGTGTATATTTTATTGCGTATTTGGATAATTGTTTATAAGATATGCCGTGAAGACTGAAAATAGTTGGGTAAAATTAGGCATACATGTAGACTAGACATAGCTAAAAAGTTCCAAGAAACGTCTTGGTCACAACTCACAACCCACCTGCAATATAGAGGTAAAACTATTTATTTCAAATAAAGCAAACCTGTAATCACTATCAACGTATATTTATTCGTAAGGGAACCCATTGGGAAAAAGTAAGTTCCTCAAGTTGGGCAACTAAACGTAACTAAGTGAATGGATGTGGCCCTGGGGTATCACAAACATCAAAACCACATTACATCACTTGTGAGGATTTTACTTAAATATCAAGCATAATGTATAAAACTACTTCTAACTATGTTGACACCCCATATATTGTATATTTATAGTTTGTTTCTAATTTGTTATATTTTATTATGAAAAAGTTGATGATAAACAATCAATCTTTATTGAAATAAAACAATTTTTACGGATGTTATCACGATTTGGTTTTAATTTTTTGCCCGACGTTTCCGAATCCGTAAAAATATGTAGTTTTATTTCAATGAATAACATTCGCGTAAACCTAAGAAATCATTATAATCAATCTTTATTAATTTACTAGCCTTTGTAATTTGTTCGCCGCACTGCCAGTGTAAATATATTTTTCTATTTCTTTAGGTTATATATATAGGTATCTGTCTTCATATATCTTGACACGTGGTCTCCACCCGAGAACTTTTCTGCCCCATCGGCTATCGGTTCTACGAGCTATGTGCCCTGCCCACTGCTACTTTAGCTTACTAATCCATTTTGCTATATCAGTGTCTTTTGTTCTTCTACGGATCTCCTCATTTCTCGAGTGGAGATCACGTACCGACAAGCGCAGCCTTAGACGTCCACTTGCTAGATGGACAGACGACCTGATAAAGATCGCAGGAACTCGCTGGATGCAGGCCGCTTCCAATAAGTCGGTCTGGAAATCTTTGGGGGAGGCTTATGTCCAGTAGTGGACGTCCTGTGGCTAATGATGATAATGATGATGATATCATGGCAATCTTATACCTTGTTTGACACATATCTACTTTTAATGATAATACTTAAGATATTATTTTAGTCCGCCAATAGCAAATAGTGTTTTAATTTACCAGTATTACGCAAGACTGCCTCGGTGGCGTTGTGGTATTTCGGTACGACTACGGTTCTGAGGTCTCGGGTTCGATCCCCGGGTCGGGAAAAGTGATATTGGATTTTTCCATATCAGCCCGGAGTCTGGAATTTGTGCCTGATATGGCGATAGGCTCGCCCCCTATCACATCTGGGACGGAGCTAAGCTCGGCGAAATGTGGGTGTTCTAGTTCGCTAGTGCGTCTCTGCCTACCCCTTCGGGGACACAGGCGTGAGCTTATGTTATGTTATGTATTACGCAAATCTCTGCATACAAAGCGTAGACAATCCTTAAGGTTTAATTACCAACTCTATTGAGGCAAAACAATTGCCCGTTATTACCTAATTGCTTACGACCGCAGACAAGCCTCCACTACACTGTAATCCCATGCCTAATTTGTTGATAAACCGAAATCATTTAGTTAATTTGGTCTTGTTATGATTTAGATATTTGTTAAAGCCCAAACTAGCATGACATTTAACCCTATCGTATCAATTGTAATACATATTTTAATGCCAGCATAAATCTAACATGTAACCGTACCCTTTGTAAAAAAAGATTTAGTATTATGTACGGCCCATATATTAAACATATTAACGACATAAAATTACTACCTACGCCGAAAGCCTTTACTTTTGGAATTTTTACCTGTTTTGTATAAAAATAATTTATGAATCCGTACGGTGCTTCAGGTACAATTTACGAAATAAGAATAGGTATTGTTATTGAACCAGTGAGGTAGTGAAGCAGTGAATACGGCTGCGTTCCGGGCACCTTGCCACACGAACGAATTCCCAAACTTGCCTACTTCTTACCGGATAGTGCAGCTGGTTACAAAATTGTTTAGGTTATCGTGTAAAAAGTGTTGCACTCAACATGTGATTTATAATACTTATACTGTTCACACGAACTTATTTCGGTTCTAAGTTGTAACACATTATTTGACACACATACATCATACATACATAAACTCACGCCTGTATCCCCGAAGGGGTAGGCAGAAGCGAACAAGAGAACTAGATCACCCACATTTCGCCGCGCAAATTTACGTCCCAGAGGTGATAGGGGGCGAGCCTATCGCCATATCGAGCACAAATTTCAGACTCCGGGCTAACACTGAAAAATTCAATATCACTTTGCCCGACCCGAGGATTGAACCCGAGACCTCAGGATGGTAGTCATATCGTAATATCACTACGCATCCGAGGCAGTCAGACATTATTTGACATTATCACATCATTATATTCATGACTTAAAAATTGCTCATTTACAGAAGCCTCGGACACGTCTGATATTTTCTCTCGATAATATTTATATAAATTAATATTTACTTTGACTCTACTACACGGGTCTAGGTGATGAGAGACCGAAAGTCTCTCTTAGTTTCTGACACCCACGACACATGTTATACTTATTATGGGTTCAGGACTAGGTTTATTATTACTTGACAGTCTCCGTGGCACAGTAGCCAGCTGTGAAGCGAGAGGCCGCAGGTTCGATTCCCGCACCGAGACAAATGTTTGTGTGGCCCACAGATATTTGGTTCGGGACAAGTTTTGTGGGACCGTAGTTCCTCGTATTTCCTGATATCCACAGTGTAGTTAAGAGTGTTTGTGACTGTTGGGTGTATTTCTTTATTGGACTGCCTCGGTGACGCAGTTGTATTGGATGCCTGGTATTGGATGCCACTACCGTCTTGAGATGTTGGACTCCTTCACCGGGTCGGGCAAAGAAATCTTTCTGAAGAAGATTTTCTGCTCAGCGTTAGTCCGAAGTCTGGAAATGTGGCCGATAGGCTTCCCCCCTATCACATTTGGGACGGAAAAGAGCTCGGCGAAATGTGGGTGTTCTAGTCCGCTGCTTCGGCTCTGCCTACCCCTTCCTAGTATAGGCGTGAATATATGTATGCATCTCAAAATTATTTTTGCCCAGTTGTTAGTAACATAAAGTCTATAAGGGCGACTTGCATTACTTTTACTCACCTACAGTTAGTACTAACCTCAAGTTAAATTGAAAAAGAAATGTTTTCATTCATGCAATTCATTACATGTAATGTACTACATGTAATTAAGATAACATTTAATTAATTACATATCATTAATATATTTATTTTTCAATTTAACTTCAGGTTAGGACTAACTGTAGGTTAGTAATAGTTGTGCAAGTCGGCGTAAGTTATCGTATTGTAGATATTATTTATATTTTGCTCCAATCTGATATACGATTCCCTAAACCAATAGTTGACGTATCTATCACCGAGATCTGTGTTCGACATGGTATCGGCTATTAGGACTAATATTACATTCCAGTGTCATGTCGATTTGTTTTCGTCGCTAGTCGCTACCCGCTGCAGACGGCTGAAATATTATGTCGATTATTAATGTTGTGGTCAAACAAAGAGTTTACATTTGGAATCAATCTTTTTACATGAATAGTATCCCTTACTATTCGATAAATCGTATATTTGAGTAGAGCCACGGTGGACAGTTATGTCTTCAGCGTGGACTACAGCACAAATGGGACGGCTCGACTGATTTAATACAGCAATCTCACAGAAAATCGACGTAAAGTAGCAGCTCGCTATTGCATTTATTTCGGTGAGTAACATTTCTATTGGCTAAAATACTTATTTCCCTTATCAATCCCTTTTCCCCTTCTTTAAAATTAACAACGCCTACATAATTACTTCGGTATCATGGGTGTGTACGGGCGGTGGGCCATTTACCAGGAGGCGACCTACCTGCACGTTTGCCACTCTCTGCTGGTTTATATATATCACAAGTTAAAAACCGAGTACGAAACCACATCACATCTTGACCAGAATGAATATATGAGACCACCATTGGAGTAAGCTCTATCGAACACAAAAATAACCTTGAAAATCGGTCTACATTTCGCGGAGATAAACTGCAAGAATGTCGCTTGTGATGGTATTGTTACGTTATGAGAAAACCACAGGAGAAAGTGTCTGTACCAGATCGTAGCACGGATGCGTCCCCGTGGACAGTCCAAAAACCGTCACAGGGTTTGGCGGATGATATGAGAATTAATGGTCTCACGGTAGAGGAAGCTCAAAATCGGACGAAGTGGAAGCGTTTAAGTAGGATGGCGGACCCTGATATTAGGCCGGGATAACGCCAGACAGAAAGATTCGGCGGACATATCGGGTCACAAACAAAAAAAACGAAGAATTGAGAACCTCCACGTTATGAAGTCGGTTACATAACATAACATAAGCTCACGCCTGTAGCCCCGAAGGGGTAGGCAGAGGTAAACAAGCGAACTAGAACACCCACATTTCTCCGAGCTTTGTTCCGTCCCAGATGTGATAGGAGGCGAGCCTATCGCCATATCGGGCACAAATTCCAGACTCCAGGCTGATATGGAAAAATCCAATATCACTTTACCCGACCCGGGGATCGAACCCGAGACCAGAGGTCGGTAGTCGTACCGAAATACAACTACGCCACCGAGGCAGTGAAGTCGATTGTTAAATGAAAATTAAACAGTGTGTAAGGAATATTATTATATTAATATATATCTATTATTTTCGATAACTCGTTGAGTTTATATAAATATTAGATATGTTATATCATTTCTTTGTTGCCTATGAACTTAAATTGCTGTATTACAATTTCCAGTCTAATAATAAGACCGCCCTCATTTTAGTAATTACATCTATGTAATCTAGCCATTCCCTAGACTTTAAATAAAGGCCAATCGAAAATAACCTACCTCGCGATAAGAAAGTAAAACTGCTTTAATTATTCTTGAACGAAAAAAGGCTACATAATCACGTTTTATTAGAACACGTCGATAGTTTTTATTATACATACCAGGATAATAGTATTTTAAGAGCCTCTATGGCGAGTAACCGGATATGAAGCGAGAGGGCGCAGGTTCGATTTCCGCATCAGGACAAATGGTTAATAAATAAATAACACCCAACAGTCACACACATAGTCCTGACCCCACACTAAGATCGAGTCTTGTGTCGTGGGTATCAGGAACTACGAGAGACTGTCGGTCTCACAACACCCTGACCCAAAACATATGTTACTGTAGGCCATACAAACATTTATCTCCGTGCGGGGATCGAACCCGCGGCCTCTCGCTTCACAGCCGGCTACTCCCCCGCTGCGACACGGAGGCTGTTGTGGCTTACAGATATTTGTTTCGGGTTTGGATGTTCTGAGACCGAAACGACGCAGCAATTAAAGGACGTACTGGATCACCCATATCACAGATACTCGGGCATTAATTTGATTTTGAATCAAGATTTTTGTACGTGCCTGCCTCGGTGGCGTGGTGGTATTTCGGTACGACTACGGTTCTGAGGTCTCGGGTTCGATCCCCGGGTCGGGCAAAGTGATATTGGATTTTTCCATATCAGCCCGGAGTCTGGAATTTGTGCCCGATATGGCGATAGGCTCGCCCCTTATCACATCTGGGACGGAACTAAGCTCGGCGAAATGTGGGTGTTCTAGTTCGCTAGTGCGCCTCTGCCTACCCCTTCGGGGATACAGGCGTGAGCTTATGTTATGTTGTGTTATTTTTGTACGTAAAACTTGTTTTAAACTTAAATTCATGCCTAACATTATTTAAAACGGCCCTATATCTTGTGAGAAGTTCGATAGTTTCGATGTATATTATATATGGTAAGTAGATAGTACTTAACAAGTTAAATATTCTGTGTTGGCGCCTAGCCCCTTGAGGTTGGTAGAACGGTACGAGAACACAACTGGCTTGTAATTACTAATTATCTTATTCCCATTGTACTGTTGTGGATCAACAAATAAAGGTAAATTTAGCTAATTTACCCTTTGATATTCTGAGATCATACCAACGAATGTCGACACCAGATATTTCTATAATTAGGTGCCTATTATATGAATTATGTGGTATGTTTAATATATGCACCATTTCAATTCTATATATAAATAAACTTTAAGTAACATTATTATAAAATATTGCATTTAATTTGGTAATATTTTAATTTCTTTCATAGAAAGATAACATTTATAAAGTACAAACTTACGCTATTACCGATGACACGGATTCGGTAGAAGTGTCACATCATTGACAAATCCAGTGGCATACAAATTACGCATATTTGTGTGAGTGTGTGTGTGTGTCTGGGTTTTAAGGCTGATTTTTAATTATTATTGCAGGCTGCTGATACGCAGTCAAATTACGTGTAGTGTTCTTTTAAGTTTATTATAAAATCTGAAGCGGGATTCCTGGTGCAGAAATTCACTTTCCCAGTAAATTAAATTGATTGTAATTAAACACAAATATGGATGCAATTGAATTTATTTTGTACGGGAAGCAATAGTGGTCCGCAATAATTATATTATAGACAATATTGACGTATTAACAAAAGCCTCATTATAAGAAACATCAATCACTTGTCAACTATTGAAAGCAATATACACTTTAGGAGATAATGGAAAAGGTTACAAAATACTTCCCTAGTTGTGTTATATTTGAAAAAGCAATGAAAGCCCACTGACCCCATATTTCCCCGTCATTATGTTGATATAATTGACTGCCATTTGCAGACTTTCCCGGAACTTAAAAAGGCATGTACGTACAAACTTATGTCGGTAGCTACACAATAAATTCTTATCCTCATACATACATATGTACAAGCTTAATTTCCTCGGAACTCAGTCTATATTTATTTAATACTTTATTATACTAATTTATATTTTTTGTTTATAAATAATATCTACATTTCGTTACCATAAGTGTCGTTAGAAATCTAATAGATATGTCAATTTAGATATTACACGTATCTAAAACTAGGCTAATTTACAGTAAAGTAAATACTAACGGAAACATAGTCGATGCATTAATCTATACATTTTCTATTCTTAAAAATATTATGATGTTTCTATTTCCGCGCAATTTTTATATTAGGGAAATATACTAATAGACGCCCGTATAGTTTTATAAGCTTTATTAAAGCTCAATAGCCTTGTTTGATATGTCGATTACGTAAATAAAAAACAAAGTAACATAATAATATTTATAGGCAAATAAAATTTATTCTATTTTATTTTAATGTGAATAGTAAGCACAGTAAAGTAATTAATTCAATGGTACTGTATTTAACAACAGCATAAGTATCTACTGCACTAACGTTGTGATTGATAAATACTCGTATCATCTGCGGCCTGAGCAGGTAAATTTCTGACAACCGTAAATGTATTTCAGCTCGATGCGCGTCTATGAAATTTGTATGAAATATTAACCAAACGTCATCAGTGCGCAGCGAACTCGAATACATTTACATTTACATTAGTTTTTCGTGCTCGGGTTTCTGTTTAGAAATTCAGTAAACATTACTATCATATCATAATTATTTTATGAACAATAATTTTTTTGTACGAAACACAATGTGTCGAGGACAAGACATCAAAGCAATTTCCAATTTACGTGACATACTGTACGGCAAGCTATAATTAATTAATTCATTATTAATTCAAGTGAAACCAAATCCTCAAGATGTCGTTATCTTGATTAAAATGACTAATGAGAACAAAAAACCGTAACAAAACGGATCCTTCGAGACTGCCCTGTTGTAATCTTGTAACCTGAAATCTGAAAACATTTTGCTAATTAGCCTGTGAACAGGTTTTTTGTTGGAAAAATCCTCTGGGATTTTGTTTTCTTACAGATATTTTGAGACTACACAGGTTAATATAATGTAATGCTTATTGTTGTGTTCAACGTATATTTTATTAAGGAATACTTGTTACTGTTTTGCGTAAATACGGTTAATTATTTTGTTTTTATTAATGAACGACCAAAAAGAGGGAGAGCAACTGTTAATTATTTATACATATAAGCGTAGCCGTATAATATATTATTTTTTACAGTGATCCTTTAATATGTCGATGATTATTTATTCCTTTGTATAAATTATTATGAAACCATTAACGAATACAACTCCACTGACTCAAATTTTGTCAGATTAAGAAAAAAAAAATTGCATTATACATTTTTAGAAGTTTTTTTTAGTAAAAAAAACTATATTTTCAGTAACTAATAATATAATACGCACGCTACCCATATTTATTTCTATTCTTTTATCTCTAATAACACAAATCACGATTGACGCGCATTTAAAAGCAAATGCATCACGATTCAATAAAATTGTTTTGATGTTATCGGAACAACTGCACATAATTATGACTTACCCTGCGTCCCAAAAGGTGTGCTTTCAGATGATTTGTCAGCGACGATATTTAGCCTCTGCACAACTAAAAAATAAAATATATTTTTATTAACTATGTTTTAATATTACTGTAAACCTGTTAAAGAAATACTATTAACATTTGTATCATCATCATCAATATCATGAGCCATAGGACGTCGACTGCTGAACATAGGCCTCCCCCAAAGATTTCCAGATTTCCTAACATTTGTATAGTTCATTAATATTTGTATAATAGAGATATTTACTTTATAAGAGTAAAAAGTTACTCTAGAACTTATAGAATAAATTTATTTCATAATGGCTGCAAACGGGAAAGCTGATATATTTTTATTCATGGATTTTATTATATTGTAAAAAACATACCATTTCTATTTTCCATCGGGGGAAGAGGCATTGCTATCACAAAAAAAACATTTTTAACACAATGCAAATAATTTAATTGTATTTTTTAATAGACTGCTAACGCCCGAATGGTCAAACGCTATTCAACTTTAACGGATTCCTACATTGATTTTCTCCATACAATTTTGACAGATAAGGCGGCCTCAAACGACATAAGGCGACTTTAAGTGTATGAACATTCGGCGGTATAATATGGGAAACTAATAAACTAACCAATTCTATTTTTTATTAGTCTGCTGAAATACTTTTGACTTCCCTAATACTTAATTATTTTAACAATAACCATAACATACTAGAAAATTACTATCTATATTTTATCCCAGAAAACAACAGTGAACACGTAGCACTAAACAAATCCCAGTTAATCATATCATGTTTCGAAACAAGTCATAAAATATTATAAAAAAGCGAGTCGCAAAGGCACTAAGCGTAAACCAAGGAACCCGCCTGTCTAGTGCTGAAAAATACAGTATTAATTAGACCTTTCGTGAATTTTATGGGTATTAGCATGCTGGTTAGTATCTGAATCTATTAACGTCTATGCGCCGTATATAAATAACTTTTCACAGACGTGGAACTACTAATAGAATAAGATTATTTTTTCAGCGCAATTCTAAAAAAAATATATTAAAATGACTTTGGTAAGGACTAAGGGTGACTTGCAGTGCTATTACTAATCTATAGTTAGTCTCCAACTCGATTTAATCTACAGCTTATTCCTATATTTAAATCTAGACTGCCTCGGTGGCGTGGTGGTATTTCGGTACAACTACGATTCTGAGGTCTCGGGTTCGATCCCCGGGTCGGGCAAAGTGATACTGGATTTTTCCATATCAGCCCGGAGTCTGGAATTTGTGCCTGATATGGCGATAGGCTCGCCCCCTATCACATCTGGGACGGAACTAAGCTCGGCGAAATGTGGGTGTTCTAGTTTGCTAGTGCGCCTCTGCCTACCCCTTCGGGGATACAGGCGATCCCTATACGGTAGTCCCGTCTGGGCCGAGTCCCTGAGCGGACGATGCGTCGCCCTGCTGCGCAAACCGCAGCGCGCAGTGGCGCAGCGTGCGATCAGGGGCTACCGCACGGTCTCATTCGAGGCGGCTTGCGTATTGGCCGGTTTCATACCGTGGGATCTTGACGCGAAATCCCTCTCCGCCTTATTCCATTGGCGGGAGGAGGCGATCAGACGTGAGGAGAGACCGGTCCAGAGTGAGGTAGAAGCCTTTCGTGGCTCCCTCCGTAGAGCCGTCGTGGAGGAGTGGCGTCTCAGGCTGGAGAACCCGTCAGCGGGTCATCAGACCATCGCGGCAGTGCGCCCTGTCTTCCAGCAATGGTTGGACAGGCGCCACGGCGCGGCGACTTTCCGACTGACACAGGTACTTACTGGCCATGGTAGTTTCGGTCGGTACCTGTGTCGCATAGTCGGCGTGGAGGTATCCGCCGTGTGTCACCATTGTGACAACTGTCCGGAGGACACGGCCCAGCACACCCTTGAGGTGTGTCCAGCCTGGGACGAAGAGCGCAGCGCTCTCGCAGCAGTCGTCGGAGGAGACCTCTCGCTGCCAGCTGTGGTTTCGGCCATGGTCGACAATCGGGAGGCCTGGCGTGCGGTGGCCCACTTCTGCGAGGTGGTTATGTCGCAGAAGGAGAGTGCCGAGAGGGATCGGGAAAGATCAGATCCCTCCCGCCGTCAGAGGAGACGTAGGAGGCGTCGGGTTGACGACTGACCGGCGCCTCCCGCCCTGTGGTCGGGGGCGTTTGGAGAATTCCACCACGGTATCCCCTGCCCGTCGTAAGAGGCGACTTATAGGGGCCATCGGGGGTCGCGGGCGCGCAGCGGGGGGCTGTTGTAGCGCCCCGTTTAGTACTTTTGTACATGCGACCCCGAGATGGACGGCAGCACGGGTGGTTGGCCTCGTGTTGTCGTTGACGCCGAGGGCGTCCTTCGGCGGCGGGGGCTTATGAGCCCCCCACAATGGAGACGGGCCGCATGGCGGCACTGCGCAGGGACGGTCCCGGTTGAAGCCTGGGCGCTTCTCGCCTAGGGAAACCCGGGGCCGTTCCAATGCGCCGAAGAGGGCCACCGCGGGGTTTTAGTCGGTATTGTCGGTGTAGGGTGTACATAGTGTTAGGGACTCGGCCCAACGGTCGCTCGGATGATTTCCATCTCTCCCGGGCGGCTCAACGTTGGGTCGTAAGACCGGCGAACCCGACATAACCGACACGTCTCCCCCCAGACGTGGCGGTAGCGGTAAAACGCTTTCCCCGCAACAAAAAAAAAAAAAAAAAGACCTCAGAACCATAGTCGTACCGAAATACCACCACGCCACCGAGACAGTCAATTATTATACTTATTATCGACTAAATGAATCCACAAATATACTACTCGCATCATTTTCCACGGGTGGACGTATTTACTTTATAAAATACCTCTAGGTAAACATAATACAACTATACATTATGCCAATTTCAGTGAATTCGAGCCATGTTGAATTGAAAATACATATACTCTAAGTAATGGCAACGTTATTACCTGTAATGTCTTTATTGACCTTTACGATACCTTTACAAGACATTTACATCTTATCTGGCCGCAAATAGGTCTACAGAACCTTGTGACGTCTATATTACTGCTACCTACGCACAAACGTTCCATATACTATAAATAAAATATTACGATAATAAATTAAAAGAAAAATGTACTTTAAAGGCACGAAAGGAAAAACTATGACGGCATTTAATATTTTACATTGAGTGGGTTTAATTACTTAGGTATAAGTTATCCGAGATAATATTATTGTACTAACGGACTGATAATCCGCGATACTGACAATTTTTAACTTCACACTTGATAGCATCATAAAATATACCCTCGACATTAAGCTTATAAAATTGCTTTTATGTTGGCATTACGTCCATAAAAATAAATTAATACAAAATTTATAGCTTAAGCGCATTTTATTTACATGAAAGCTATTCTATTTTTCAGCAAATAAATACTTACGATATAGCTTAATAGTGCCATCGGTGTCACCGAGAGAATTTTTTGAGACACATTTGTAGGTTCCGTAATCGGAATCCGCGACCCTTCGTATGGCGAGCCGTAATACTGATCGATACGCTCCATCGATCTTCTGCGGTTCCAAGCTTCCCCCTATACAAGGAAAATACAATACTTTTCAAAAACTGTTTAGACTATAGTAGATTATTATCTACTATAGTCTAGGGCTTAGTCTTATAGGCATAGTCTTACGTATTCCTAATGTCCATATTATAAAATATATTTTGCACGACAAACCAATAAAATTTAAGGATAGAGCAATTTATCAGAGTATCTGATCAACGTAAGCATTACTTCTGAATAACCGCTATAGCCTTAGTATAGTCGGCATTTTTTTTATTTAAGCAATAGACAAATATGAAATTTGCAAAGGCCAACTATGTATATGTAGCTTATGAATACTAATGAAGTTTCTGTTTTTTTCTGAATCGCTCATTGATCATCCGATACCGATGTAGCCTAGTACAGTTAGTTGTATAACTGTGGGTGTCATGAGCGAGGGGCGTATTCCTGTACTATCGCGACCCCGAGATGGACGACAGCGGAAATGTTTAGTCTAGCCGCTTAAATTGACGCCTAGGGCATACATGCGTGCGGGCTTCTGAGCTCGTAGAGAGGAGCTTATCACCTTAGGAATCTTATCCCTATTACGCCAAAGGTGATCACCGCAGAGTTTTGATTGATATTTCTGATGTAGAATGTAAGGGACATGACCGAACGGTTGCTTCGACGTGTACAATCTCTCCCGGGGCGGATTAACGCGTGTACCAGTGAGCCCTAATAACCCTTCCGCATCCTCCCGGAGCGGGATGGCGACGAATAAATCATTTCCCCGCATATGAAAAAAAAGTTATACAAATGCAACTTATAGTACTCATCAAAAGGCTTTAGAATATATCGATCGGTCGGTATAATCAGTCTATTTTTACATTGCAAATATAGTCCAAAATATATTCAGCAATTTCCAATGGAAGTTGTATTAAGAATTGTAATATTGTAGAAAATAATAATAGGTTTAACAACGACGACCCTGAAAGATTTCAGACGGATTATTACGAGTATTAATGTGAATAAATATTTAGGTACCTATTCTAAGGACTGGTTAACGAACTATACGTTAGATCCACAGAAACTTAGCTATTAAGCCTCGTTGTTATAAATATACGTATTTTAGATAAGAAAAAATGAATAGGGGAGAGCCATACTCTTGTGGTCTTATCTTTGACATT
Organism: Clanis bilineata; assembly: GCA_036417725.1. Classification (NCBI taxonomy): domain Eukaryota; kingdom Metazoa; phylum Arthropoda; class Insecta; order Lepidoptera; family Sphingidae; genus Clanis; species Clanis bilineata. Next base: position 7,674,191 of record CM071145.1, on the reverse strand, counting down.
TATTTCAACGACAACATCGCTGTTTCATCGCGGCAAACGACAACGCTAGCGTCCAAAACACGCGCTTCATCTTCCTATTAAAGAAATAGAGTTGCCAGACTTACCGCTACTATTGCCACTCTACAATTTTTTTATTAATCTTAGACTCTGTCTTAGATTCCTAAGGTCATGGAGATGGCCAGGCACAAAACTGGTCACACCAAAAGATTACAAAACCTTTACATCTATTCTAATGTCATTAATTGTAATAGAAAAGCTTAAAGATTATTTTGAATAATAATGTTCCGAATGTTGGTTACGTAGCTAACTACATTTTAATATTTGCATAACACTGTTAATATCATCATACACATCTGCATAACTAGCGCTTGTATTTATTCTTGTATGCAGACATATGTAGATCTATCGAAAAATTGTAATGGCATGTAGTATAAAATATATTCTAAAAATATTAACACAAAACTAATAAGGACATCAGCCAAGCGTAGGTAATTATTTATGTTATTAATTTTGCCAATTCCATTTACTAATTATCAAATACGTTGTCGAACCGGACTATTTCCGAATTGTAGCCAAATTATTTATGTAATCAATGTGTTCTGTTCCCCGTTAGAAAATGATTTTACTCATTAAAGTACCTGGTTATATACATTTTTATTGCAATATTGTTAAAGGAATGATATTATAGATATGTAAAATTATAAACATAGTATTGGAAAGGTAAGTACAGACAAGGAAAGTAAAATGGATTCTTACCGACAGGAAGAATTTCTCCATTGTCCCTACTCCAGTAACTAACTGGCTTCGGGTAAGCCTGGATTTCACATTCCAGCAGCAAGTCGGTGCTTAGCGCCGCGCCCACAAGCTGATTCTTTATTGATATCACCGGTGGAACTATTAAGGAAATGGTTAATGAATAAATTATATGTTATAAATATAGTACTATGATTACTACGCGATTAGTTCACGCTACGGTAATATTTGACCTTTTCGAAAATATGTTTGCACGATAATGATCTTAAATAAACATGTACGATATTAAATTATGTACTATGTGTGATAATTATGCTATATGATCTAATCCCTAAATTTAAAATGAAAACATTTAATGTTTGGAGAGAACATTTTGATAAGATAACTGAAACTAAAGGAATTTGGTACAAAACAATCCAAAGTGAGCCTCCTAAATACCCTTGGTTTGATGATACTAGACTAAGTAGAACACATATTAAATTGGCTTTAAGGTTACGTTCGGGACACTTTCCATCGGCAAGTTTTGCATTCCTGATGAAAAAAGCGGAGTCTCCCAATTGTATTTCTTGCAATAGCATTGAGGATATTCATCATTTGCTGATGGAATGTATAAAAAACAAAACAGAAAGAGAGGAATATTTGTCGCATTTCAAACTTAATAGACTGGACATGGGTCTTATCCAGTCCATCCTGTCAAGCCCGAGTACGGATATGGCAAGAGGACTCTGTATGTTAGCCATCAGTCTAGCGCCTAGTCGCTGATTGTTGGTACTTTAATTTTTATATATGTGCTGTGTTTACTAGTAGCTAAATTAGCTGCAGATGAATGTAGTTATATTATTTTCTGTAATTAGTTTAATAACATACAATAGGGCTGATGTGTCCATGTGGACAAAAGCCCTGTAAAAAAAAAAAAAAAAATTATGCTATATTTCGCTGTAAGGACAGACTCGCCCCAAATGGCGGAACTGTCATTGCATTGAACGCTTCAAAGACGATTCCCATAGTGCATAATTCAAATGTTACTTGTATATTTGGTAAATATAAAGACATCATAATCGTCTTTTTTGTTTAAATAAATTATTTGTGTTTATATTTTTGTTAGTTACTCAACTGAGTGATTACTTAGCATTCTGTATAAAAAAAAATTGACAACAGGACCAGTAATTTTAGAGTTTATCCATTACAAATAAAAACAAATCTCTGATATTATCGATTATATAATATCATTGTCCCACTGCTGGGCATGGGCCTCTTCTACTAATGAGATATGTAATTTCGGACTTAGTTACCACGCCGTGGAATTTTCTCTCGCTATAACAGTGAAAGAAAATACAATGAGGCAACCTGCATATCTGATAATTTTTGCACATGAATTTCAAAGGTATGTTATGTTATGAAGTCTATCAACCCGCGTTAGTATGAATTTTGCTGGGTTGATCAACCGACTTCAAAGAAGAAAGTACTCAATTCGTCTGTATCTTTTTTAGGTATATTACGAAATATCTCCACCAAATATGGACGGATTTTCAAGATTATTATTGTGTTCAATAAAGCTTATTCCAAGAGTGGTCTTTTGATCACGATTAGATAAATGTTGAAGTCGTCCCCTTAAGTTTTTGAACCTGTGATTATTATCAATTACGTAAAATATACTTACACTCAACAGTAAGCATTATTCGCTTGCTTACAGTAGGAGGGACGCCGTTCGACGCTATACAGAGATACGCGCCAGCGTGTTGCCTGTTTACCCGGCTGATGTTCAACACCGGGCCCTCAAGTGATGTCACTAAAAATAAATCTATTTATAGTTATGTTGTCCATATATTTGTTCTATTTCCTTTTACTTTCCGGTTTCTGACAGGTCAAGAAAAGATGTGTTGTTACCTTAGAATTCTCATTAAACTTTGCATACAAAATGAAGTTTAAATTATCACCAATTTCTGCATGAGTGTCGGGGTAGAATAACATCAACATATGTAGAAAATAACATCTATCTTCGGTCATAATGTGATAATAATTACGTCCACATACCTATAGATAAATCCAGTTTTACATCTCCAAAGAATTGCTGGAATTCATTGATTGGTGTGGAAAAATGCTAGTTCCTTGCTTATAAAAGTCAGAGTGGGCAGTGTTGGTGGGGGGATACTCTTGATAATTTCCTACAAGTACTTTACAATTATACGCAAATTGTAATGGTAATGTATCGCATAATATATCGCAAGGTGAGAATGGTAGCGACTCAATACAAAATTATTGTTTGTGTAATGAAAAATATATCAGTGATAGTCGGCGGGCACGGAAAGTATAAAAATAAAAGACTGTACCTGGACCTTGTTTACAAGTCTTTCTTTCTTTCTACCTGCCATTATCCCACCTTAATGTGGGGTCGGCGCAACACAGTTTAACAAGCATGTTGCAGGAAGGATTTGTCTAAGTTTTTACGACCGGCTGCCTACCTGACGTCAACCCCCTCTGGGGGGATCCTGTCCCGGGCAAATTAAATTTGAAAATTTGCTTTGCCGGACCTGGGAATCAAACCCACGACTTCCCGGTCCACAGCCCATACATGCTGCCACTAGACCAAGGAGGCGACCTTGTTTACAAGTAATAAGTATATTTGTCCAAGTTTAGTTAGTGAGGCATGGTTTTTGAATTGAGTCACTTTCGTTCTCACCGTGAAATATCACAATGGTGTGCAATAATTTAAAATGACGTTGTCACCTTGAATTCCATCTGAGACGCTAATAGTCTTGGAATGCTCTCTGCGCCAAGTGATTTGTGGATGGGGTGAGCCGGTGGCGGCACACGTCAGACTTATCGAAGAACCTTCCCGCGCTGTCTGGTCGGTGCTGGTCCCGCGATCCAGTATGTCAGGCGGTACTAATGGGGACAAAAATAAATCCTGTCTGAGCGAGATAATTAATTGAAAGCGAGCTAAAATTGCACCGCATTGTGAACATTATGTGACACTTCATTTATATCATGAATGGAATATATTGTGTTTAAGTATAACTTAAATTTTCAACACGTAGAAAACCCATAATAATAATTACGAGGTTACTGACATGTGGGATATAAACTCGACCCTCGTCGTCTTGACAGTAACTGCGACCTATGGTTTATTGTTGATACCAATTTGCCACGGCCAACAGACGCATTGGTTTGAGGTTTGAGGCATTTAGCAAATCATTGGTGATTAGGTCAAGAACCAAATGCAGAAAGCAGTATACTAGACACGACACGTATTGTGAGAAGATTCCTCACTCTTGGGTTCTAACCGGCAATGGCTTGGGTCCCAAACCTTTATCAGAGGGGAATACTTTTCGAAAATGTAAAAAACCTAACAAATAAATTGGATATTTTATGAGCAACTAAAATGAAATGAAAAGCAATATAAAAGTGTATTTACCAACGACGTCTAAGTATCCAAGTTGACTTTTCATGGGATCAGTGTTGATCTGACACATGTACCATCCTCTGTCTGTCTCTCGCAGCTCTCTGATGTGTAGGAACCAAGTCCGATGGTCGCTGTGAGTTACACCCACACGGCGACTTCTCGAAATCACGTGTGTGTGAATTGTGAGTATTGTCTGTGTGTCCACTCGTAGCCAAGCGACCTGGTATAAAAATAGATTTTTTTATGATAATATCAAGTCTAATTATTCAGGTATATGTGTTTATATACTGATTTCTTAAGTTTACGCGAATATTATACATTGAAATAAAACTATTCTTACGGATTCTATCACGATTATGTTTTAATTATTATTCCCGACGTTTCGAAGGCTTTGCAGTCTTCGTTGTCACGGGTCAGACTGAGGTGTCATTTGTCCAAAAAAGTTTAGTGTTACAATATCTACCATCATTAAAAAATTATACAAAATCAAAAAAGGTTAATTATTTGTGTTCCGATCTATGCAGTACGAGCTCACGGTGTCTTGAGTTCTGGCAGCTGGTCTTTTGGGTTCCGATTTAATAAGATGTATAATTGGATCCAAGGTTTGTGCAAGCTTCCAACCATCTTCTCTATTGAAATTAGGATGTTTTTTAATTTCAATAGCCTCGCGTATCATTCTAGGGAGGAATCGTTGTTCTTTGGCGAGGATTTGTGGGGTCCCTATATTCCGTTTTGTTTGTCCGATGTAAGAGAGACCACAGTCGCAATCAATTTTATACACGCCTGGTTCTTGCAGAGGTATGTGACACTTGACAGATGGTAAAAATTGACTAATTGACGCTCTACGAAGTCTGCAGTTGCTGAACATTCAGAGGAAGGCTCCAAACATTATCTTAGATTTGATAAACCACAAATCCTCGCCAAAGAACACCGATTCCTCCCTAGGATGATACGCGAGGCTATTGAAATTAAAAAAACATCCTAATTTCAATAGAGAAGATGGTTGGAAGCTTGCACAAACCTGGGATCCAATTATACCTCTTATTAAATCGGAACCCAAAAGACCAGCTGCCAGAACTCAAGACACCGTGAGCTCGTACTGCATAGATCGGAACACAAATAATTAACCTTTTTTGATTTTGTATAATTTTTTAATGATGGTAGATATTGTAACACTAACCTTTTTTGGACAAATGACATCTCAGTCTGACCCGTGACAACGAAGACTGCAAAGCCTTCGAAACGTCGGGAATAATAATTAAAACATAATCGTGATAGAATCCGTAAGAATAGTTTTATTTCAATATATGTGTTTATGTAGTAAATGAGACAGAGATTTGGATAGCGATTCCGTAATAGTCGCATTTAACTAAGAAACTTACTGCAATCAGTCTACATTCGAATGGAACGAACATACTTAGATTTCTGACACTTGCTAAATCTTGCGACTCGTTAATTACTTAAACCAAAGACCAATTAGATCAAGTACTTATTCTGCTACTTGAAGGTTTATTATTTTTGATACCGCGATATTATTCTTGTGTAGTGTTTTCCCAAACATCTATATATATTTACAAAATGTTTGGGAAGCATTACCTAAACGTTAACTATTCTGTATAAGCTAAAGCTTTACACAAACTCTTTGTAGTGTTCAACATGCAGTTTGAAATCTCTTTGGTAGTGATTTAAGAATATAGTAAGAAGTTTTGAGAACGTACAACAACTGCGGTGAATTTGTAGCGCTTCGTTGCATTCAATAAGTACATTTAGTATATTTTGTATCAACATATAAGTATATTTGCTATTAATATTGAACTTCATACTAAATAAGAAACTTTTATTTGTTCAATGAAGCTACTGCAGCTTTTGTTATTGTATATTTGGCGCCTTACAGAATATAAAAGTCAATTCTTTTCACATAAGTTATGAGTCCATTTTTATAAATTAATTTAAATGTATCGTGAATTATTGTTTAAACTTTGTAAATTGATTTTAAAAACCTGCTATATTTTAAACATAACGAGTATGCGTGAGTGTAAAAGTCGGTTTATTCTATTCGTGAACGCAACGAGCGACCTGACCTTTGATGGAATAATTGTGTACAACTTTGAAGGGCGAAAGAAGTATAAACCAATGTCTATAGCTTTGACAGCGGAAAATATCATAAATCAAGTCGTCTTATCACTTAATTCTATTCGTATGTAACTATGTGGGGTTTTATTTAATATGGAACAACGCTGCTGGTTTTCACAACGGGTTAGCGCGCCGTACGTGCTGTCCGTGGCACGAAGGCGCAAGTTTCATATTTTATTGTGAGATATAAAATATTATTTTGTACCCCAAATGTCATAACAACGTTCACCGCTTTATAATAAAGGCATAATCTGGCTTGTTTTTTCTTGTTGAAATTTCGCTCGCTTTCTTTAAAGTAAAGACTGTAAAGTTAATGTTCTTTACTTTATTTATTTAATCTGCTTTATAAAATTTATCATAATGCGATTTAGAAACAAACATACAAAATAATATGACCACAATGTAAGTATAATGAACTATTGCTGTGTGGAAAACTATTAATTTAAGATGATGAAATATGCTGAGTGGTCACAGGCATGAACAATGTGCAACTAAGATAAAGTTTAGTAATGCAAAGTAAATAACATTAAGCACGTTATTAATGTTGGCTAATAAATCGTTATTCTCTTTGTTTTTAATGAAAATAATCGAAATGTGTAAGGTCACTGACCTGGTTACCAGTACCGATTACGATTATAATACCTTGTATGTGGAGAGGTTGTGCACGGTGCATGCGAGAATTGCCTCGCGGCCGAGAGGCGCAGTCACGTTTGTTATGGGCGCGCTGAAACCCGGCTCGTCTGAAACATTGTTACTGCATTCAAACACCCTGTTAACCAAAGTTAATGTCACTTCAACTCATTTAGATATGTAGCTCGACCACGAGTTTTTTGACAATTCACGCTAGCGACTACGTAAAATAATTTGTATGAAAAACAATGTTCACCACGTATCGGCTAGAGGCGTTCGGGTGTTTGTCATACAAATATTTTATACGTAGCCGCTAGCGTAAAATGTCAAAAAACTCATAGTAGAATTCAAAGACCTCTATGTATTACTAGACAGGCTGTTTTGCGCACTAAGTTTCCGTCAATTGACCGCAACTCACTATAAAGATCAGCAGGGTTACCACGTACTCTTATAGCAGTATTATTATAATCGTTCTTCGTTTGTTTTGTATAGGAGTCGGTACAAGTAAGATAATATAATAATACTGCTATAAGAGGTGATGGCCCCCTTTTTTTTTTTTTTTTTGTTTTCGCGGGGAAAACGATTTATCGCTACCAATCCACTCCGGGGGGAAATGAACAGGTTATGTTGGACTCGCCGGTCTTACGACCCGGTATTCAGCCGCCCGGGAAAGGTGGTAAACATCCAGACGGCCGCCAGGCCGAGTCCCTAACACTATTTACACCCTACACCGGAAATACCAACCAAAACCCCGCGGTGGCCCTCTTCGGCGCATTAGAGTCGGCCCCGGGATTCCCAAGACGAGAGGCGTCTCAGCTTTCTCCGGAGCCGCCTTTGCGCATTACCGCGTTGCGGCCCATCTTCATTTATAGGAGAGCTCAGGAGCCCCCCATGCACCGAGACGCCCTTGGCGTCAATGGCAACAACGAGGCCAACCACCCGTGTTGCCGTCCATCTCGGGATCAAATAATGTACAAAGTACAAGTGGGCGCTAAGACAGGGGTGATGGCCCCCTGCTCTTTTCGTTAGCCGTCAAACGTTAAACAATCGTAATGTGACATGATTTTACTTCTAAACAGCTTCTCTAGTAGTACACATAGATTTCTTTGGTAGAGTTAAAGATCTGCGGCCCGAGCAAGGACATTTTTGACAATCTAATTCGTATCGAGGTAGCTCTGCGCACTGACAACGTTTGGTTAATATTTCTTACAAATGTCATAAACATGCATCGAGCTCGATACGAATTCGATTGTTATAAATATTCGTGCTCAGGCCACTAATATCTATTGGGTATGTACTGCAAATTTATAAACTGGGTTTATGATATACATAATGGACGGATATTTATAAAACAGGATTCTACTTCGTCATGACTTGGTCTCTTTGGTATCTCTGGCTTGGGAAGAGGAAGAGGAGGGCGACCAGAAATCTCACTCACCAATCGAAACGCAACAGCAATCTTTTTGACGATTTTTTGTGAAACAGCGGTATCAAACCGGTCGAGCCGGCCCATTCGTGTTGTAGACGTTACTGTCTACAGCATGTCTCTACTACACAGAAATTAAATTCTATTATAAATATTTAAATGATTTCCATCGTCCAAGTTCAATGAAAGCTTTGTTTTTACCTTTTGGGAAATCACATTCGGCTTGTACGAAATATAATATTAGATTCTTAATTAAGTTTATATAACGTCGTTAAGAAAATTTATTTGGAGTTCAGGTAATACTTGGCTCTCGTGTTTCAGTATTTATTTAATAATAGTGGTGAAAGGGGTTAATTGTGCTGAAGAGTGATGAACAATTACTGAGAAAAGGCTTAACTATATTATGATGTTAATGGCTACCGTCAAGAAGATTTTATTTCAAAATATACAATTAGGTTATCGTAAATTATTTTAATTGTATAGACAAAAAATTTCATTAACTTATAGTAAAACATTATATTATGTCCAGTAACACTAATAATATATTTTTTGACCGACTTCCAAAACGGAGTAGGTCCTCAATTCGTCTGTGTTTTTTAATGTATGTTACGCGATATCTCCACCAAATGTAGTCCGATTTTCAAAATTTTGTGTTCGATAGAGCTTATTCCAAGGAGACCACCATATAAATTTAGTCACGATCGGATTGGAAGTCGGTCTGTTAAGTTTTTAAACTTGTGATTATTGTAAGACAAGAAAGTGAGGTATTGATTACATTTATAAGCTTTATGATATTAAAATACATAAGTGACTTACGAGGACACTACTTGTCTCTACTAACATACGTTTCGTTGCGATTGTTATATTTTTCATTGATCGTGAATACATCAACGCAGGAAAATCAAATATTATGAGTCTGGAGAGAAACCCTCTGGCATTAAGTCCGCCTGTACATGTCTATGTATAAAGTGTTTAAAATAAAATAAATAAATAAAACCCGAGTTAGGCCGATTGAGACCCATTATTGATTTTCATCACTCAAAGCCATAGCCTATAATTCCATACAAATAGCTCGAATAATTGATTACAAGATATTACGGAATTATAAAGGCTTGAAATTCTAGCAAAGACTGAAATACTGATTTGATAATCGTTTACCAAGTCAAAGCTAATAACGAACAAAAGTTTAAAATAACTACAAAATCAACATCTACCTAGTTTTAAACAGCTGTAGGCGACTCTTATAAACAATATTAAAGCGTGGGAATTTTATCTGTACCGAAGCTAATTTTGGAAACAGTTTTAAAAACTTTTGGAGACTATTTTATTACTACTAGTATCAATTTATTAATGTTTTGATATGTTTTTCAGTTACAGCAATCAGAAATACACCTCATAGCATTTCATTTCAACATTTTAAAGGCATTTATTATCTTCCAAAAAGGAACGCTTATAGTGTTACCATATCTGTCTGTCTGTTTGTCTGCCTTAAGGCTGTACAAGTTAACGACTAATAGTCGACCAAAGTAAAACGCAGAATTTCGAACAAATTCTATTAAATACTTAGATTAAGTCGTTGGTTATGTATAACATGTGGCAAATAAAAGCTAATGGACTATGTAATTAAAATGATATCGTATATATTACATCTTCGGAACACTTTACCATGCGTATGCACTTGATCTTTTTTTTAATTAATCCAGTTAGCACTTCTAGAAAGAATTTCTAGAAGACTGGAATTCTTTATACTTTTCTCCGCTCCACTGAACTTTCAACATAGTTACCATGGGATGGGTAAGATCATTGATCCAAATACAATAATAAAGTTATTAGTATATTTATTTAGATTAAAACGCATATGATAAAATAGACTTTTTTTTATTTAAGTCGAAATAATACAAACTTAACTTTTAAAAGTTACTATCATACATAATCATGAATATAAATATTGTTTTAAATTATACAAAAGAAATATAATATTGTCATTTAAAACATAAAATACTGCTTCTTAACACCTTGTAACGCATATTTATACTCCTCGAATATCCATGAATAATAACGTTTTGATCTGTTTCAAAACGTCATTATATTTGTGATTTCTTTTATCGGTTGTTACAACACTTGTTTGGTTTTCTTTTAGGTTCACCATTGTTGATTTTCCTTTTGTACGAAATAATAAAGCGTGTACTTAATATTGCTTTGGAGCGAACGTGTTATCAAGTGTAATTCGATAAGGTGTTTAACTTAAGAACGTTAGTGAGCGACTCGGAGCTGAGCGTTAATGCCAAAATACCCTTTAATAAACCGTGTTTTTATTAAATTAGTTCGGTAGCACGCGACACACGAAACTCAAATATACTTACAAACATTTAGGTCAAACTAATATTTTAATATTTGAACTATACGCTAAAATTATTTCAACATTAAATAAGTATATATAGCTTTCTGATTATGAAGTCAAACATAGCAAAAAAGAAGGGCAATATATTACAACAGAGCGAAAGACTATAACATAACATAAAATAACATGGTATGTTATAGTCTTTCGCTCTGTTATAATATATTGCCCTTCTTTTTTTTGCTATGTTAAGAACAATGATAGTAAACATAATAATGTTTAAAATTATCATGTTTACTATCAAATTTTATTTATTACTATCAAATCTTAAAATCACTATGAGAGGTGATTTAAATCAAATCAATTCAGTCAAATAAGTTACTAAAAAATAAATTAGCTTTTGCTCCTGCTTACGCCCCCATGCAGGTACGTCAATGTTTCTCCACCCAAAAATTTTAACTTGTTTAAGGGTGTTGATGATTCAATAAGTGAATAAGAGTTTTTCTGAAAGATTGTTGGGAAAAAGTGATAATTATAGCTAATAAAATAATGACATGTGTAAGGTGATCAAACAGTAAAATAATAACATCCATATGGGTTGACGATCTACAAAAGTTTGTAGCGTTCACTTGATTAACCCAACAGAAAGAGGAGTGGCATAAAAAGTTGGACATTTATGCCCTGAAATGGAAGTTCAGAGGTTTATACCAAAAACCTGTGAAAATAAAACTAGTTTGTTTTTTGATACATCACGCAACATATTACAGAATACAGAATACCAACGTGAAATAAAATTTGTTCTTCTATAATAAGGCAGTTCAAAGATAATGCCATACAAGTTTGTTCATAATGTTGATATTATACCCAGTAAATGGGGTCGTTTTTAGGGTATTATTTATAAACATTCACATATTAAGCTTAAATTGGATTCTTTCCGCAGCATATTCCATACTTTTACACATTACGAGCGTAATGTGAAGTCATAACCCGATTTACCTTTATTGATATTGAATTGTATAATGTACACAATACCTGTATATGTAAATAAAAATGTGTTTTTATTGTAAAAATAAAGAATAATAGTTTTAATCCTGCAATATTACTGTTCCACTACTGGGCATGGGCCTCCTGCAGTAAATAAAAGATAGATTAGGAGCGAATGAGGCGAAAGAGGTATGTAAGGATCGTGGCAAGTGGAAATCCACTGTCTCTGCCTACCCCTATGGGAAAAAGGTGGGAGTCTATTAGGGGAGTCGGGAGTAGATTAGGCCTTTATCTATCACGCATTCTATTGCTTGTTTGTAGGCTACATATTCTTTAGAAATTCTTACGGAAAATACAATTTCAGGTATACAAATCGTCTCGATTTTCCTTTACCGTTATAGTAAACAATTAGTCAAAATAATTACACACTTAACATAGAAAAGTCAGAGCAGCATACACGTTCTTTTTGAGGATGGTGTCGGACCTCTGACACTAGTCTCAGCAGTCCCAACTACTCCCAACTGAGCTGTCTCTACTTAAAATGACAATAAACGAATGCTTCAATTATAAAAATGATCGATAAATAATATTTTATAAGTGGAAAAACAATTTAAAACATTGGTTATCAACAACTTGAAACACCTCAAGTATCACATTTATAATAATTAAGGGCTGATTTTACAGTAGGCTTTAAAATAACTTATAAATAAAATGTTGTAAATAGAGTGTTGTCGTTACTATATTGCAATGAAGATCCTGTAAAAGTAATGTTAATAGAAATAAATAAATAAAACGGGAATTTGGAAAATATATTACACTATTGTATGGAACATCTCTCAAAGCGACAAAATTATCCCTCAGAATAAATCTGGCTATTGAAAAATGAGCCTTAAGTAGAATCAAATTATCTAGGTAAACGTACATATAGGGTATAATGTACAATAGTCCAATTTAGTTTGACGTCTCCTAAATGGCATTATTACGATATACCTTTTAAACTAGGCTTGTTGAACTTCCGCCGCTGTCAGTAACAAATTATAAGCGCACCCCGTCGCGTCGCTTCGCGTTCCTTGTCCTTCTAATTGACTGCACGTCAAAATTGGTCGCTACATCGTATTAGATGGACAGAAATCAATTCCTTTTAGCGTTTAATGTTTTATAATAAGGTAGCTTACTACGTTCCTTGGTTTACCCACGATTCCACCCACACAATCAGTTCGTCTAGGATCAAAAGTAGGTTTTATTTAATGTAGATTATGATCTATTTGATATTCTGATGAAAGGATAGTTATAAAAGATATATTTTGTGCAAGTGACATCAAATCCTGAGAATAGATATAAGAGTATAACCCTATACAAAATTCTTGTTATTACAAACGTATTCATTTCTTACCGTGTACCTTTCACCCTCAGCCTTTTAACCATCACGTGACCAACTACAAATTCACAAACATCAAAAACTTTTGCTTTTATAATATTAGATTAATGGTGGATATTAATTATCTCAAAACGCAAGTATGTCAACCGAAAATTTTGTGAATAACGTAATCCCAAAGACATTCTGACGATTTAAATACGTGTACATACTAATTAGCAGGGCTTAAATGCCACACGCAAATAGTGAGATTACTTGACCTAAATACCTCATACGTACATAAGCTCGTACCTGTATCTGAGATGTGGTAGGCAGTGCTTTAAATAATATACCAACAGTTTTTTAATTGCAATTTTATGAGAAGAGCAAGCCGCTCGCTTGCTGATAAGTGCTACGACGTCACTAGAACAGTAGCAACACCACCAGAACATGCTCTGCAAACCAAAACACAACATTGTTTGCAAAATGCTGCTTGGCGGCATCTAATCAGATGGACTAATGTAAGTCGTAATATATTAAGTGGAATAGTCTAATGACGTAAATATATGCTGATCAAATCAATCATCATATCGCCCGTGCAATACTTAAATCTCAGATAAAGTAGAGTATTATAACTCTGCCTATATGCCTAAACGGTCGAGCTTTAGATAATGTAGTAATCCAGTAATTAATAACCAATTAAATAACGTAACTAAGGAAGACATGTTTCTTATAAACTACTAAGGAATTGTTAAATACCTCTATTATGTAAATTGAATTCTTCTCAACAAAAAGAAAAGTAGGTAGGTTTTTTTATTATTTCTTTATCCTTAAAATAATATAATAATTTGGGATATTACATTAAAAAAGAATTCATGGTCATGCTCAAATAATCCAGATTTTTCAAAGTCAATATTATAGTTAGCATAATGGAAATTCCAACAACTAATTAGTTGTCTAAGATAGCTCTCTGTCGCCGAACTGAATTATCCCGGTCCAATGTCATTACAGTTACACGTTTATTAGAGACTAGACAAGGCGATTAGATAAGCATACTAACTAGACGACAGCCAATTACTATTGTTTTTGCGCGCCTTTTGTTTTTTGAACTTAGTAATTAAAAAATCTCTATATTCTAAAATGAGCAATCAACATGATGTTATTGTGATGCTATGTTTTGTTTATTATTTTTTAGAATATGGCTCTGCTCTTGGGGACAATTCAGCCAACATAAAGTGTGACTGTTGTTTGACTTTTGGGTGATATTTATTTCTTATATAAGATCTATATATTATGTAGGTTATATCATAGAGCTTTCGTTGTATTCGGTACAAATTGCGAACACGAATACATAATTATAAATCTAGTCTCACACCGACTTTCTTAGGTATTTTGTTTAACCATAAAAAGTTTGATAGAGAATTAACATTCCGCATTATTATTTTATTCATATAAAACATCAAATATTGTAGCACAATAGAATTGTAATATTCCTTTTAAATAATATATTCATTAATTGGATTATGTTCATCACGTTTTATAAATCTAAAAGTTATATTAACTATCTAAACAAATAAATTGAATTGCAACTTAATTGCAAAAAATGAAGACTTAATGTCGCCTTCGGTAGTTTATCACTTGTTAAAATGTATGTCAAGTATAGAAATCTTAAGCCAACTCTAATGTTTAGTACTTACACCATTGTAATCCTCAAGATGTAAAATCAAATCAATGTAATAAATAATTATATTTTTATGAATTATATTTTGTGCATTAAGCACATTTCAAGTAGGTTTCTTAAACTTGTTTTTTTAGAATACGATAGTACTATGATAATGTAGTATGAGTAGTTTGATAAAGAAAAAATGAAAACAAAACATTAAGTTCTACAGTACGTAATGCTTTGTTAGAACACATTCCAGTTTCCTTTCCAGTTCTTTGTACTAATTAAGTATGTTGTTGTATGTTTCATGCTTAAAGAAAGCGAATAATAAACACAAACTACTTTTAAAAAACATTTATTTCGTTTAGTAGTACTTACGTGTAGTAGCGACAGTCGTACTTGCCAATAGCCAATCCAGTACAAGCAATCCGAGTATCATTTTCCCACTATTCAATAAATTAAATAGAAAAAATAAACCATGACGCATTTTTCATTGTATGCATTATTTTTGTGATTTCGTTTATATTGATCTCATTTCAAATTATAAAAGATTGCTATTTCATATGCGAAATACCACGTTGGGCGCCAATATCCATGAACGAACTTGTCATATTTAACTTTCCAAAAGTAATTACGCTACAAGATAATGTAGAAATAATCATGTAGTTGAAAAAATCAATCGTAAAAACATACTAAATCACACGATAAAACATTTCTTTAAATTGCATTCAACACACGCAATAAAGTGATTATGAAAGCGTTCAACTTCCAGAACGGCTAATACTTTCCCGAAATCCCGTGAAAAGTTTTATACGTGACGGCGAGCTGGCGGGCAGCACGCGACCGTCACCACTGACGGCTCAAATATAACTGATGCAGAGGACATGCAACCCTGACGACTGAAAGCACCACGGACCACCCCTTTCTATAGCCATCCCTTTCGTATCAACCAGACACGCGTGAAATTCATAGTAAGCCTACGTCTTAACCTTTTGATTGTAACATTTTCTTTTAACACGGTGGGTGGAATAAGGGTTTCAAAGTATTTGTTAGTAGCAAATAATAAACTTAATTTGATTTTTTATCAAATGGTAAAATGAAATTACAAAATTATTTATATAATTGAGTGTTTAGCTTATTTCAATTAACATTTAAAATGTAAATATTTGCTCATTATACGTAATATGCTTTCCTTTAATGATTCAAATAACATATGGTTAGCTGATATTAATATGAATAATATTACTATATTTTAGCTTTTCAAAGGCTTCAATCGGTTACTTGGCTTGTAAGTAATTTGAGTAGCTACTTCCTAACGTTCTCTAAATAATATTTCATTACAATCACACTGTAACCACAGTGTTAGGAAACCTGTCAAATGCTTTTATATCGAACATTGCTTTTTTGTTTATTTCGCCGTGTGACGTAAACCTCTTTGACTATATTATGAACCAAGGACGACTAAAACATTATTTCAATGATAATATTCCAGAGAACTATGTAAATTGATCGTTTCCTCGAAACACTAATATTGACTATTATTGGTTGATATTGGTATTCAATAGTGGTAAACTTATCGTTAACGTTTAGCAAATCTAATTACGTTCCTATAGTTCGTCTAAATATTCCACAGACATACATGCCGATTCTAAAAACATGCCCATAATTTATTTTAGTTCCAGGTAAATAATGTCCGGCAAGTCGGCGCCATAGAATTGAGTTCCGCGAACTGAGGGGTATTTCCTTGCAATTCCCCTAGGTCACCCCACCGGCACCGGCCTGAGAACTACCATTAATATTTATACCGACATACGTCACTCCTATACTATACACCTTTACCCGATGCAATTGAATGTAGATATAAAACGTTTCTTTGTTGCAACCATGAGATTAGCAGCATAAAATTATACATCAAGTAGCGAAATTGAATGTTCATATGTTTTATCGTTTCGCTTGAGCTTGCAGTGCACTTAGATAATAAATCGTGGAAATTAAATTCCTGCTCCGAAAATCGGATTTTGCAATTGTATTTTCGGTTAAAAAATATCACCTGAGATGACCTGAATTGGAGTATGCGTTCAGTACAATTTATGTACGCTCGCCCCCAATCTCGTCATGGAACGGAAATAAGCTAGGCGACTGCATACTGTTCTAAGCATTTTTGGTGGATAGATACATAGTATATGATCCCAATCTCATGGAAAAAGAATAGGTCCTAGGAATCCTCAGATAAATTATAAATGGATTTATTACAGATCTCCACGAATAGTTAATGGATTAGTAAAATACTGAACATAAACCTACTGAATAATACTAATAAACAAACCTACGCCTAATAATTTCAATAGGAATTCTAAGCAACTTAACAATATTCAATTAGAAATAAGGATGAAGCCATTTAAATGTCATAAGTCATAACAACTGTGCCATACAAACAGACTATTGTAGGTACATATTTAACTTGGTACTTGCTATTATTTCGTATCTGAAGAAAAATGGTCACGGAATATCATACTGAACTGAATATTACCTGATTATTTGACAGCATGTTGCAGAGAGGATTTGGCTAAGTTTTTACGACCGCCTGACGTCAACCCTCTCTGAGGGATTCAGTCCCGGGCAAATTAAATCAGAAAATTTGCTTTACCCGACCTGGGAATCGAACCCAGGACCTCCCGGTCTATAGCCCATACATGCTGCCACTAGACCAAGGAGGCGACAAGAGGACAAGGAGGCTTATTTGACAGTATTATAAATAATACCTGAAAGTCAAATTTTACTTAAAAAAATACTTCCCTCTTGTTAATATTTTTTGTTTTTATATTTACTGCATCTTTATCAGAGACTAAAGAATCAGGAGATGGGTCAGCACTGCCTGCAGATGGTAAATGATCTTCACCACTCGTAGATGATACCAGAAGACTTATAGGTGCGTTACCAATCTTAACTTCTAAGGTCTAGTACGCCATAATCATCATCCAAAACCATTCAGCCGTTGGAGCCGTGATAATACAAATTCAAAACAAAACCATAACAGAACATTGCTGATATTAAGCCGGGTCTCCTGTACGTGTTTTTCTCCTAACAAAACACAAAAACACCTACATAAAATATTTTTTTCCGCTGTCTCTTGCTCATGGGACAATGGACCATAGACAAAAATGTATAGCGAAACCATGTTTTGTGGACCTAGGTGTTTTATGTAATGTTTTAGTGCAGGAGACGCGGCTTTTGTATTTACTTGTATAATAACTAACAAGCGAGACTTAGTATATTTTTCTATAACCAGTTGAATGTGTTTAAATAAAGTTTAAGGTCCGACGCATTACCCTTTAACTCCCTGACTCAATGCAACTGTGTATTTCTGACATGTTTCGTACCGCGTACATTACACTTTCACCGTATAAACAAAAGCAAATTATATAAAAGTTAAAGCATTTTTTACACGGCTGCTTTACCATTTTTACCTAAGATCAGCAGTCGCCAAATACGAATTTTATTGTTTTTTTGGATATTTCAGCTTAGCTTTGTAGCACTGTGTATATATGCGAATTCATAACAATGAAAATAAATATTTATTACAAGGTTAGTGAAGAACCAGAAATGAATAATTTGAGATAAAATAACATTCTGGACATTCATAGCTTTCTTGAGCTTGAAATTACTATGACTATAATTCAGTAGATATACAGTAACTAAATGCGGAAAGTATTATAAAAAAATGTCCATCTGCAATTTCTAAATAAAAAACACATAATTCAAATTTCCCGGCTAGTGGTGAGCCGTGGCCTTATTACGTATTTTATGGTGTCTCTTTATAAATTATTATGATACCTAAGGATAGTTTAAGCACTCCAAAATGTTGTAATAAAAACTATATGTTGTTCCAAATATTAAATTCAGTTAGAATTTACTAAACATGTTACCTGTACATTGACGCAGACGAAGTCACGGGCTACAACCAGAGCCAGTAACTTATAAATAAAATTTTGTAGGCTATAAAGCTTGGTAAGCGATTCGCCAGTTCTTCGTGATGTAGTCCGGTGCAAGGTTCATACAAAATGTATGAAAACCGAGTATATTCTTACGCCCCATATATAGCGTTACGATGCTGCCTTCTCATTGTACCGTAATGTTATGACTCCGCATACAAAACACCACGATACAATAATTCCAAGTTATTCCCTATTTTTCTGGCCCGATCGCCGTGACTACTTATTTTTGCTTAAAATATAACATTTATTCATGTTTAAATGAAAGTTAACGTGATAACTTGTCGAATAAAATTATGTAATTTAGAACAATATATATTTAAAAATAAATAACGTGATCTAAAACAGTACAAAAACAATAAAAATTATGAACATAGGCATTTTTTCTCTATTTTTAAAATATATTTTATACATACCTACATTAGTAATTCTGATAATGATATCTACATTTTAAATCATTAGATTTTTTTACCCGCATTCATTGGAGCATTCATTACATATTCGTACTAATTCGAGAGATGAGAAAGATGACGAAAGCACTCAATTTAATTTTATGAAGTTTAATCACAGAAGTATATACAGTATATAAATATGTTATTATGTATATTCTTCATTATTTGAATCGGTGCGGTGACATGTGATAGCTCGGAGTTAACGCCAGAGATACAGAAGTGAAGCTTCGCATTGTGAATATGTGACATATTGCTTGAATCTGCTGCGCTCTCAAATCTGTCAAGCGTTATTAAACTATGACATCTGTGATTTATGTACTCTCACACCCGGCTTTATTGCGCAGATATGGGCATAGATTATTATCATATGCAAAATATAAAAACGTTGCTAACCGGTCCAATGATGTTCTTATGAATCAAAGAAACTGATATGCGGGTGGTGTATCTAGTGTTTACTTGATTTTGCACAATATTTAATTAAATTATATTAAGCTTACATAAACGCACTATATACGTATATTTAAAATTAGCATAATACTCTGTTGATACTGAATTTCCTTCTACCTGCCGTTATCCCTCTTCCTGCTCTTATAACTGATTGTGGGGGTGGCGCAACACATTTTTTCAAGCATGTTGCAGAATATATTTGGCTTAGTTTTTAGGACCGGCTGCCTGCCTGACGTCATCCCCCATCTGGGAGACCCAGTCCCGGAAAATTATTATTATAAAAACGCCATGCCCGACCTGGGAATCGAACCCACGACCTCGCGTTTCACAGCCCATATACACTGCAACTAGACCAAGGCGTGAGGCGACTATTGGATACTGAATATATCTGTATTATGTCAATAAATCTGTAGGTATAAATCAGTAATAACACCTAATTACAAAGTGAAATAATTCCTAATATTTTAATTGAAAGTTTACAAATGAAATGGCTAAACGTCGTCGTGATACATCTTTTGTTTCAAATTAGCTATCAAACTTTTGGTTATCTGTGTTCCAAATCACGCGCCAAGTTCTCGTGGGGAGGGAATTGTAAATGTTTCGTATTTACGATTCGTCTATTTTCGCTTTATTACCGTTTATGTGCTGCCGCTAATTTACCTTACAAACGTGTACAGCACGCAATCTATATACTAAGCCTTAAAACATCTTGAAACAAAAAAAAAATCCCTGCCGTCAATTGGCCTTACCTACCTCTATAACAATGACTGATCGTTTTCAAAATCATACTTCGCTGATATTGAACGTAAATTAATAAAACACAATTAGTACAACTGACATTTTATTACAAGTATAAAGATAATTGATTTTGAACCAAAGATTTACAATAGGAAATTCACCGAGTCGAATTGGTCTTTGTAATCTTATGTACACAATAGTAAGTTATTCCTTTGTATTTTGTGATGCCATTGAACATTGAACCAAACAGGAGAATTCAAAGAAATAAGAATCTATACATATACAAATAATTAAAATTGGAGTGTCTGTAATTTCAAACTAACAGCCTTTAACTAAATGCGTTTGAAAGTATATACGGTACTTATATCAAAAAATCATTTATTTTTATTTTAGCCTGTCTGTTCCGGTTAACCTCTGAAACGGGTGGACAGATTTTGACGGGACTTTCACTGGCAGATAGCTGATGTTATACAGTAACTTAGACTACTTTTATTTTAGAAAAAAAAAATATCCTGGAAAATAAATTACCACACGAACGGAGTCGCGAGCAACAGCTAGTCCTACCTAAGACCCTAAGGTCTTTTTCACAAATGGCGAAGCAATTCGCAGTTTATTTGGCATTTAAGCAAATTTAGAGGATCCCTCCTGTGCTGGCATTTTGTTTTATGTGGCTGCTCGTTACCGGCGGCGGTCGCGCGTGAAGTTACGGACGCGTTGGGCCGCACCGCGCCGCGCCGCGCCGGCTCCAGTTCGAATACGCACTGACATTCGCGCCCGCTGCGTTCATTCACTAATAAGCTTTGGTACTAGAATGGTGCATCTGAATAATAAACCATGCACATGCAACTTTGAACTCATCACTTTTATTCGAATAATTTATTAAAGCACATAATTCACTTGTACTCCCTAGTCAACCCCTATTAGGCTAGCGTGGTAGACTAAGGCTTAACTCCTCTTATTAATAGAAGAGGCAGGGGCCTCCTATAGCGTACCTCTCAGCGGACAACAATGGTACAGACCGAATATTATTTATATTTACAGGCGCCCAGTTTTATTATGGTTAAATTAACCACCTGACGTATGTCGTATTTATATTTTTGAGTGGTAGAGCCACGCTCTAGACAATAACGTCTACAGAACGAATGGGCCAGCTCTCCCGGTTTGATACTACAGTCTCACAGAAAACTAACGTAAAGTGGCAGCTGGTTGTCGTGTTTCGTTCGGTGAGTGAGATTTCCGGTGTTCCAATTCCCCATTCACTTTTCCAGTGCCTATTTCCCTCCTTTTAGATTGGCAACGCACCCATGATTCTTTTTGTGTCTTGGGTGTCTATGGGCGGTGGAGATCACTTACCATGGGTTCTGGTCATGGTCATATGCTCGTTTGCCAATCTCTGCTATAAAAAAAAGTATAATAATACTTACGAACAATTACATGTGCAATCTACTCAAAGACTTCAATTCCATCGTCAATGTATAACAACATAACATAACGTTTTTTGCTGGTGGTAGGATATTCGTATCCGTCCGGATGGCGACCACCGTACACATGGTGCTAAAACCTGCCATAGTGACCCACACTCCGCGTGTGGTTCGCGTTCCAGAATCAGCCAGTGTACTTCCGGTTCTCTCGAGGGGCTTGCGGCATGACTTGATGGTTGGTTGAGACGGGTATGGGGGGTATTCCTGTATCTGCGTCGGTCGTCCGTCTGTCTTGTCGCAAGCCCCTCGATTTGCTTCTTCGTTCTTCGGATTCGGAGTGTGAAGAAGCATAAATAGGCCGGCATGATTCTGACGACCACTGATAAACAGTGTTTGTCAGTGGTCGCTAGTTTTTTTGGACTGCACTACGCTTACCATCAGGTGCAGTGTAGTCACTTTGCCGTGCCCGGATAAAAAAAAAAAAAACGTAAGCTCACGCATTTATCCCCAAAGGGATAAGCAGAGGCTCGCCTGCGAACTAGTACACCCACATTTCGCCAAGCTTAGTTCCGTCTCAGATGTGGTAGGGAGCGAGTCTATCGCCATATCGGGCACAAATTCCAGACTCTGGGCTGATATGGAAAAATCCAAAATCACTACCCGACCCGGGGATCGAACCCGAGACCTCAGGACGGTAGTCGTACATAAATACAACTACGCCACCGAGGCAGTCTATTAATTTAATAAACAACAAATTCAATAATTTAATTAAACTATCAGTGATTCTGTTAGGCTTTAGTTTAGTGTTTTATAAATTTAAACATGTTGAATAAACTTATCGTTACTTTATTCTAGCGACTTCAGTGGACCGGTCAATGTATTACGATTACAGATATCAACATTAAAAACTAATAATTATTTCCACAACAGCACAAACGCCGCTGTAATGCTCATTAGTGCGTGAGATTTCCAAATCGCGCCCGGAGGGATACGATGCACCTCGCATCTCACTACTGACAATATTTTTATATTTTCACTGCATTTCTGTTCTGATTCCACAAAAGCTTGTTTGTGGCGGTGAAAAAAGTAGATACGTTAAACATCCCGTTTTGTTAAATTCGCTCTCATTTCTCTTTTGTTTAAGTTTGTTACTTGTTGCGTTTGATATTTCAAAAAGGAAAAATCAAAATTAGTTTCGTTTAAGCTCTTTTTGACATGTACTGTAGTGTAAGCAATGTTTGGTAGAATATTTTTTGTTTTATTTTTAATCTAAAGATATTTACAGAATCCCGAATTGACTTAATGTTATGAGCGAAATCATCAGGGCCAATCATTAATATTAATTATTTAATATTACATTTCTTCCCTCCCCTTCCTAATTCTTCCTTCACCTTTTTCTTTCCTATGCGACCGACACTTCAAAAGAAGGAGGCGGGTAATTTAATTTTTTTTTAGATTAAAAATTCGTCAGTTTTTTTATCTTACGCAATATCTCCGCTAAATATGAACCGATTTTCAGGATTATTTTGTGATAGATAGACCTTATCCAAGGGTGGTCCCACATGTTACGGTCACGATCGGATGAGTTTTTAAGTCGGTCCGTTAAGTTTTTAAACTTTTGATTACAAGTTGACAACACACTCATGACTCTTTTGGTATGGTGTATGGCTATGGACGGCATCAGGTGACATACCTTCTCGTTTTACAAATCTGTGCAATATTTTTTATCATATATATTCTTTTTCTTTTTACCAGACCTTATCTCACCTTCATTTGGGGTCGGCACAACACACTTTTTCAAGCTTGTTGCAGAAAGGATTTGGCTTAGTTTTTACGACCAGTTGCATGCCTAACGTCAACTCCCTTTGAGGGATCCAGACCCGGCCAAATTAAAGTAGATACTTTAATTTGGGATTGGGTAAACCCAACCTGAGAATCGAACCCAGGACCTCCCGATCTACAGCCCATATACGCTGCCAGTAGACCAAGGAGGCAATTTTTTATCATACCTATCATAAAATAAAATCCTTTTTTGGAATAATTGAAAATGCTACACTTCGCAAACGATACATGTTAGGTTTTGTAAAATAAACAGTGGCTAAAGCCATTTTCCTTTTCAATTTCCCAAGATTCCACGTAACTCATACAGTGCGGTCCCTTGTCAAATAAAAACTTTTTCATGTATTATCGAATCAATTACATTAATGGATGTAAGGCTACTTTATATCTTCCAGCCTCTATTTTTCATTATTTTATAGATACAAAACGACATTTTGCTCAAACATTTGTGACAATTTGCTCAGATTGTTTGAAATCGATAGTAACAAGGAATGGTTCACGTTTTCAAAAGATAATTCATAATATTTAGTTGTTTAGTAGCTACAAGTGTTTTGTATTTTTTTAATCCCAGAGACTAGTAAACGAACAGTTGGGTCACCTGTTAGCTTACTAACAGGTGACCCAACTGTTCGTTATCACTTATGATATCCACCGCTCATAGATACCCAAGACACAAAAGAATCATATATGCGTTGCCAACCTAAAAGGCCCCTCCTTTTAGGAATAAGGATTCGGAACGGGATGGTGTGAATTGCGCCACCGGAAATCTCGCTCACCGAACGAAACGCTACAGCGAGCTGCCAGTTTACATTCGTTTTCTGTGACACAGTGGTATCAAACCGGTCGAGACAGCTCAGTCGTGCTGTCGACATTACCGTCTGTCTACAACCTGACTCTTCCACGCAAAATGAATGTTTTAAAACATTACTACTAAAGTGTATTCATGATTCTTATGTATTCCAAAAATGTAAACAATATAATCAACTGACTAATTAATAAACTTTAATGCTAAATGTGTAATTGACATTTAATATTTAATTTTCAAAACTTATCTTGACCAAGAATCAAAATGCCAAATTATAACTAACCTTCTTAACAAAGTTCCATCATTGTAAGGACACTTGGTTTAAGAATAAGTACGGACCTTTACACTTCAAGCTTCGGTTGCAATTGGCAATATTTTCTATTGGTAACTTGGGAGTACTTATGTAGATTGTTAAGCCTGCCAAAACTGTAACGATATATATGCACCCCAGTGAAATAATTCAAAGTTTACCAACAAATCAACAATAAAAATATTTTTTATTTCACACGAACGAAGGGTAACATAAATGTCACGACATTACATTTGTTCCCCAATATTGAATAATTTGTCGACCCATGGGTAGTATTATCAAAATAACGAGTTTAGGCAGTGGACCGAGAAGTCCTGGGATCGAGTCTCAAATCGGGGAGTGCGGTATTCTAACAAGATTTGGTGGGGACTGACTGGCGGTTGGTTGCTAAAACTAAGCAGAATCCTTTCTGTGAAAAAGTTCGAACCCACATTGGAGTGAGATAAGGCAGATGGAATGAAACATAATTCTGAATTAAGAGGATTTGCGAAAGTGAAGAAAATGTGTTCTCCCTCATTTTAAAGTGCAAAATCAACGTTGGAACGTTCATTTAGTGGAATAAAACTAAAAGAAATTAGTGTAAAAATGAGTGAAATAGAAATCCATTTAATATTTAAATAAAACCTATCTTTTCTGGTATAATATTAGTGTATTACAATCAAATGATTGTATTGTAATACACTAATATTATTCAAGACCTTCGACCTAGCTTGCTACGCCGTGTAATATTCGTCTGTAGCTTGATGTTTGCCAATTTCTTTGGGAGTTTTGGACCACATCGTAGCTGAAATGTTCGCGTAACAAATTACGTCCACACTATCGTAACAGACACTTTTTTCGGTGAAATGTTACAATTCTAGAGTCAAGATTATTATTTATTTATTTATGTAAGTACCTAAACGATTTAAGTTCAATTTATTCAATATTATAATAACTCTTTAAAAAGATAATGAAAATGATAAAAATGAATAAACACTACCAAAAGCTCCGTCACTTTCCAACTCTGGAATATTTTTATGCAGACTCGCGTAATGTCGAACTTTGTTTTTAAACATTTTTTAATTAAGGTACAAAGTCCAGTCGTGGTTTGTCAGCGGCCATTGCGGTATTGCTCTACTCGCCTCTCAAAACCGATGACACATTCCAAACCTTCGATTGAAGCCTGATTCCGTATTTATTCAATAAGTCATAGTATTTTAAATTCACATCCAACCCTCCCAATCCAATCCAATCCAATCCAATTTATTATATTATTATTATCAATCTATTATTACTTTAAATAGATTGGTAAATTAATTATTGTAACAGATGCAGAATATGGCACTCGGTAGACAGGCAGGAAGGGAAAGCAGGCCCAATTAATGCAGATGATATTTGAAAGGAAAGAGTGGAGAAAGTAAAACGTGCCGCGATCCCCACTAAAGCCCTACGCAGCTCACTTATTAGCCATACTTAAGCTAGCTGAGAATTATGAGCTAAAGAAGAAACACAGAAAGATATTCCAAACTTATTTTTCTACCGACTTTCAAAAAGGAGAAGGTTCTCAATTATTTTTGTATTGGACAAAGCTTGTTTCAAGGGTGGGCCCTTATAAATTTGGTTACGATGGGATCAAGTTGGAAGTCGATCAGTTAAGTTTTTAAACCTGTGATTATTTCATTTTAAATTCTGTCATATTGGTATTTTTTAATTCTGAATGTCTTATTTTACAAAAATATCATATTATATAAGTATGTGTAAATATAGTATAAATCAAAACAAATTTGACGGCATAAATGTATACCCTTGCAGGTCAACAAATAGGGATGAAAACATTCATGTTCAACCCTACCTCGGCAAGCTTATATCTCAAGAGCCGTAAAATATTTTGCGAACGACTCAACCTATGCCCACCCACTAGCTATACAACTAACCAGATGAGTCTTGCAGGAACCTTTATTTCGAAATAGTGTCGGAAACTAATGCATGCATATTTTTCGATTATTGAACAATGTCTTCTAAAAGAGCTACAAATACTTGATCCAGTACAAACAAACTAGTTCTCCGGGACGGATATAAAACGAGTGGTTAATTACTGTCTTGCTGGTCTACAAGGTGGACCGACGACCTGATAAAGGTCGCAGGAAGTCGCTGGATGCAAGCCGCTTCCAACAGGTCGATCTGGAAATCTTTGGGGGAGGCCTATGTTCAGCAGTGGACGTCCTATGGCTGATGATGATGATGATGATGATGATCTACAGTGCTGTGTTGGTGGTGAGTGATGTACTAATATCAATTCTAGTATTACAATACATATATAAATGTTGCAGATAAGCAAAATATAGACATAAAGCCTATCCAGGTAAATTTTATTTTCTTGTTATCCGTAAGCAAGGGAACTCCTCGAAATGTAGGAAGCGCCCAATTTACCCTGTAACTGCATCTGAATGTTACCATATTCGTGGAACAAGTGAAGATTGAGCTGCGAATGGTTTTCTTGTCGTAAACTGCGTGTCTTGTTACGTTTCCAGGAGAACAAAGGCTAAATTTATGAAACCATTACAGTCTCGCGTCGGTAACGAAAATTACTTTGTTTTAGAAAAATAGAAAAGCTTTTTAGAGCTTTGTACATGTACCTACTTATACATAAATAATTTGAATAACTAGGTAGTATGTAGCTATGTACATTTTATACACAACATTTGTACATACACTTTATAAATTGTGCCTACATATTTGGCTAAATATTAGATACAGAAAAAGGAGTATGAATGCAAAGTCAATACTACACTGTTTGTAAAAAAGCTTGTTAAAATCAATCATCGTAAAGTCCTGTGGTGCTTACAGATAACCCGTAGGTACTCAATTTAAAATGGCGGCGTCGAGCAAAAATAAAATGATATGGCACGGTCAAAGTCCCATAATTCAAATAAGAGGCCGGTACTTTTATCTCGACAGTCCCCAGGCAAAGTTAAGGCCGCTGTTCATTTTGCTCCTTTCCAGGGTATTCCGTGAAAAATGCAGCCAGAAGCAGAACTCAAGGGATCATATTATAAAGTACACTTTACCAGTAAAGCAAACGGCAACTAGACTCGATGAACAAGATTTTTTTTCCTTTTGAGTTACATTCAAAATTTGTTTAATATACTTAATTTAGCTGCAATAATTTTTAAACTTTATTTAATTTTATTTCGTATTCTACTGACAGACATACATTATACTTCATTCAATTAGTTTGAACATTATGTTTTAGTTACGAAAAAAATGAAGTTGAAAAAGAATTTGGACAAGAGAAAATTAATAATTAATGGAACCGTGGAACCCTCAGATGGGGTTGATGATAGTTAGGCAGCCGGTCGTAAAAATAAGCCAAATGCTTTCTGCAATATGTTTCAAAAAGTGTATTGCGCCAACTCAACATTTAGGTGAGATAAGGGCAGGTAGAAAGAAAATTAGTAATAAATTGCAAGAAAAATACCTATCAAAGTGCATTCATTATCGACAATCTAAATCATTCTATTATTGATTTTTTTTTTACAATAGATATTATTATTTATGACTATTTCAAAAATCTACTAGGTACATACTATTTTCTCGTAATTTATTTTCATCAAAGTAATTATCAGGGCAATAGAAACTTTTAAATTTATTACAATATTTCAAGGTAAATTATTTTCTTAAAGTACAAAATAAAATAAAACGTATACACTTTAACTTTTACCAGGATACGCACTACGCAGGTCGAATATCCTAAAACATTTTACGGCCTAACTTTTCTAATTAGCAATTTAACATCTAATTTAAGAATCTCTATAATTTACAACTTAAATATTACACGTCATGATACTTTATAATAAAACTTCTAAGAACTATTATAGCTTATTATATAACTATATAAAAGGGCCTCACATAGTTAGTAGTCGCCAAAATCATACGTACCATTGCTTTTTATCAATTTATTTGCCACTATAATCCGTTATATAGTCATTTTTATATTACGTATGCTTTCTAATTGTTCTGGCTAAATAAATACGCAGATAAATAACGCTTACGTGACTATGTTACAGCCAGTTTTTATTTCGAATGCGTAAAAACGCAATACCTTCATAATGACTAAATGATAAAAAAGCTGCAACTATGCAATAATGCATAAATTTTAAATGTCCTATCATTTATAATAACCTATTTCGTCTATTGATGCGTTTCTGTAAATATTGCGTGGAACGAATAAAAAATATTCAATAGAGTTTTGATTCGTATCACAAAATTAAATATTTTGTTGACATGAACCATAATCCAATTTCTAGAGCTCAACAATCTCCACCATAACAATCGGTGGAAATAAATCATTTTTGTAGTATAATTAACGAAACCCTCTACCGGCTAACGACTAACAAACGTCGATAGGTAAGGGTCAACAACTGAAAAACAATAAGAAATACAAAAAACTCATTAGTCACGCGAACCAGCTTTACTGCCGACGTTCCGTTAAGGACTTTGGATGTGACACAGTTTGTTCTATTTTCTTAGCCGACGATTACCGTACATGTATAGTTACGTAGTTTGTACATTTTGCGAAATCGCACGGTTTTCTAATTTGATTTGACCGGGACTGGATCCCCTAGACGGAGGTTGATGTCAGGCAAGCAGCCGATTGTAAAAACTAAGTCAAATGTTTTCTGCAACATGCTTGAAAAAGTGTGTTGCGTCTACCCCACTTTGAAGGTAAGGGAAAAGGCGAAGAAAGATTTTTTTCGTAGGTAAGTGAATATACGGGCGGTGGGCTGCAACGCTTATATGCTCGGATAGTATGACTATTCGCCTTACAACATTATTCCTTCAGCCTAGATGTGGCTAATAAGTGAAATAACAAACTATAGTTAAATTTTTTCTTGTATAAAACGTTCGCAAAATATAAAACACGTGCCGCGGTTGTCATGTATGTTGTTATAAATGTTAACGAGTTTTTACGTAGAATTTCTTTATAATACGATTACTGATATAAATCCATTTTATTTCACATCGGTATTACCTTCTTACATAAGCTTGGATATAGTCATTCTATAGTGGTATCAACGTAGAATTAGAAAAAAAATAGTTTAGAGATATAGAATTTTAAAATCTCGATTCAAACAAAATAGTCGTTTGTTGGTACAAAAAGCCTTTTTATGTATATCTAATGCGATGACTTTAATGCAATGGCGATATTGCTATGGGAAATATTACAGTTGGTTAGATCTAGGGGAGACTTATTATATAAACTTTCTCCTTATTTATGATCTGAAACTCCAGACTTGATTTCTGTTACAGATAAGAGTTATGCGCTTTAAATGTTAAATTTATTTTTACTTGTTTTTACATAATTTCACATAAACTAAATAATAATATATTCTATTATACGAATCATGAAATAAATATTCGAAATCTAACTTCCCCATCACATATATTAGTAGCATCATAAAATATACCAACTATCTTTGGATGATCAAATATGGAGGTATAGTAAATCTATTATTATATTAAAATCGTAATACATCACTCCCTAAATATCATTAATACATTATTATCTAATAAGACAGGTAAACCCCTCTACTCGAATCAAACCACTACCTAGAAAACCCAGTAAACAATAAAACCAGTAAGTTTTAATATTAAAATGTACGACCCTTGTGTGGATATGAAAGCCCAATCGAAAAATAAAGCATTATATTTTATACCCACATTGAAACACGCCACTGCGAACACACACCTAGTTAAAGCCGCTGAACAATAGTAAAGGCTTACGTTAACGAGGTTTTAATGTAGAAAAGAGCAACGAATCCCGGCTTATCGCTATCTGAACCGGTATAACTCATGTGATTTCGTAATAGAATGACTGGTCATTGTATAATGAGCGCTTTAAAAGACTCTACATGCAAGTGCGGGAAATATTAAAGCATATAACGCCGTGGAACATTCATTTAACATTGAAATTACTTGTAAACTTTAATATTAGGTATTTCAACACACATTATACTAATTTTCAAATTTACTTGATTGTACTTAGAACTTCGTATGAATTAGGTGGATATTTCACGTTCAGGCAATTTCTACATAGCCAAACTTTTTAGTAACATCTAAACTGTTTTATACAATATTACGAGAGCCTCAAATAAATACATCAAAAGTTTCCAACAAAACTTCACATACGTAAATATAAGCTATCTAAAAGCAATATCGAATATTGATCATTTTACTACGTATAAATAAAGCGAAAGTGAGGTTTTATTGGGCAATACGAAATTGTTACAGCTATAACTTAACGTTCTCAATCTCTCTGATATTGGAGTGGATGAGTTACGCCGAAAACATTCGACATCGCACTTACGAAGGGAACCACGCGTCCGCGGTGAATACTGATAAAACTTTTTAATATGAACATTGTGATGTTTCAACATAAACTATGAATTTGGAGACATACGTGTTCACAAGATAGTGCATTCACTCACGTCCCAAATTATAAATGGCACTTAACACCCAGGCAGACCTGAACGGGGATATTAAATTTACTTCAATAATATGTTTGCGATGGATAAGGCTTTTATGCAGGTAGTACTGCGAGAACCAGAAATGATCTTAATAATAAACCCACAATAACAAACCCGTAATAATTTATGGACTTTGTAAACGTCGTAAACACCGCAAACAATAATATATTCCACATAAAATATGTGGAAATACGTACGTGTACTTACACGGATTTAGACGTTTTAGCTTCACAAAATGTAAGAACATACATAAAAAATAAACGGTAAAAACAAAACCTCGTAGATCTCCCAAATCCTCAAGGTGAGTCTCGGCAAAGTCTGTTACGGAAAATTTGTTTAACTTCAGTTGAAAAGGGGCAGATATCTTCAAAACAAAGTAAAAGATTTGAGGGACAGCTTTGTACGAAAACAACACGAGAAATGTTATTTCGCGGCACTTATCTCTCAATTAACATTTGACGGACTCTTGTTCTTGTTGAGTCGTCCTTTGCACTCAATTATCTGAATATTAGGTACTTCTGTGTCTGAATGTGAATGATGTCTGAAAAATGCCAATATTTTCTTATCATCAACTAAACTAAAAATATGCAATTCATTACTATCAATTACGTGATTACGAAAGTTCAATGTTATTTACGTTTTGAATATCATTAATCTTACATTAGGTTTTCATATGCCTTTGAAGATTTAATTGCTATGCTCTTTATATTTACTCTTTGTACTTTAGGTGTAACAATATTTAATTTTAGATAAATTTGACATAAAATAGGGTTAACTTCGAACAATGACCAGACTAACTAAAAAAATGCTTAATTTGGTTTTTGGACCACAGAAGATGACTGATATATTGAAATTCTGTATATAAACAATGATTAATGTTAATTAGTGAATCGAACTAAATCTGTTTTAAGGTATTAGTTCAAAACTTCACAGGTATAAACTTACCGTAGAATAAGCATTAACAATTTCACCAAACTTTCCACACAGTGATCAATTAATTCAAAGGTTCAGACTGGAAACTTTCAATGATTTAAGTTTGGGTTTTGTGAAACTATTTAATTCTATGGATTGTTGATATGCAGTGATAGTGAAAGTTATATACGTTAATAACATCACGACACTATAACGCAAAACAATTGGTAAGGAAAAGACTGTATCCTACCTTAAAGGTCGGCAACGCGCGATGTATCTTCTGCTATTATAAATGGTTGTGGCAGTGATCACTTACAATCGAATGACCAACTTACTCATTTAGTTCTTCTTTAATAAAAAAAGTTTAAAATCCTATGACAAGACATGTTAAGCGCACGGAATACATGTTAATGTTCGACGGAGTAGCGACAACCGAATATCATTTGAAAGTCTTCTTGAGGTTCTACCATGTAACTACTGGCCGACATAATTTTTATAACTATCTATAATTGGCCGACAGTATACCTCAACCGTACTGTCCACACTCTTCTTATTATCACATAAAGCATAATCGCTTTGTCGTATCTGGATAGAAAGCCGTGAAACCAAAAGTACATAATATAGATATACTAATAAAACTTGTGCATGAGTTATTTTATCCTCTATTCAAATATTCCTAATGCAGACCCTTATCAAGTTTGCCATCTGTACCTACTTTCGGCCTACTAATATATTACATACACCTACAATATTTTCTTTTGATTCTGTATTATTTTGGCACCTTTAACTTATTTTATTTTGGCACCAAAATAGATGTTTTCCCTCAGCATCGATGCCATGGAGTGGCGGGTGACACATAATCAAAATTAAATACCTGTTATTAGAGCTTTACTTAAAAATTATTTATAACATAGGCTTCTTTGCGACAATATTATGTTCAATTATATGCTAAAATTATAGGCCGCTTCCAACAGGTCGATCTGGAAATCTTTGGGGGAGGCCTACGTTCAGCAGTGGACGTCCTTTGGCTGATGATAATGATGATGATGATATGCTAAAAGTTTTTTTAATCAAATGTTCGAACAATTGTAGATAAATCTGACGACATAGAACAGCCTGGATAGCTAAATTCGGGCTTGCTACGTATATGCTAGTGTATTCCTAACTTAAGCCGTTTTTATTTTTGGTTTACAGATTACTCTCCGTTCAAGCTTAAATTAAGATGCGCGTT
Source organism: Clanis bilineata (assembly GCA_036417725.1). Taxonomy (NCBI): domain Eukaryota; kingdom Metazoa; phylum Arthropoda; class Insecta; order Lepidoptera; family Sphingidae; genus Clanis; species Clanis bilineata. Next base: position 7,640,854 of record CM071145.1, on the reverse strand, counting down.
AAGCTGAAGTGGATGAAACAAGTCTAGGAACCAGCTTTAAGTGCACATAAAGCGGGTTAGCTGACGTCGCTCGCCTAGCCAACGAGTAATAGTAGATCGTGTTCTTTTTAACGAGTCTCCCGCCGGCCATATTTCATATGGTACAAATAAAAACGTAAATTGTAAGTGTACAACGTTCGGAAGTCGAAAGAAACATTTCTGTGTGCTCCTCACTACCTTATCTGTGAAGATGTGTCGAGGCTGCGCTAGGTTTATTTGTATGCAATTAATTTAATACCAGAAGGCACGTAGTTTTAATGAATGTTTCTGTGATATTTTAAAATAATCATATGGACGTACTGCAAACTGGGAAGATAAATTCTGTCAAACAAAATATTTTCTAAGAAATGTATATACAGGTTCATTATCCAGGGGCAACATGTACGGGACCAAAGGAGGTAAGCTTATAATCTGTGTGGAGCTCACTGAATGGAGTCGTTTTGGCTCAAGCCCAGACCGGGTCCAAACAGGTCTAAAGCTAAAAGGTGAATAGTATTATGCAAATTATCATACTCTTTGTTCCGTTCTGTAATACTATTTACGTTTTATTTATTTGCAGGGGAATTTAATAATAGCAAGGTTATTGTCGACTACCTGACCGTTTGTTTTCAAAGGTTATTTAGTGGCTGCTTTGTTAGTTATATTATGATAATAAAATGTAGTATTATTTTGTACATAACTACTATTCACAGAGAATAGCGAGACGCCTTGCTATACCTGAATTGTAGAGCTACGCTGGAGACCCTTAAACCATCTTATAGTAGTTGACGCTGTTGCGTTTCATCCGGTGAGTGAGATTTCCGGTGGCCTAAGTTATCTAGTTTCCAATCTCTATTCCCTTTCTATGATTCTTTCGGTATCTGTCTATCGGTGGTGAAAAAAACTAAGCATCAGTAGCCCGAGCACGAAAAACTAATGTAAATGTATTCGAGTTCGCTGCGCACTGATGACGTTTGGTTAATATTTCATACAAATTTCATAGACGCGCATCGAGCACGAATACATTTACGGTTGTCAGAAATTTTCCTGCTCGGGCTGCAGATATGCTCGTCCATATGCTCGTCTGCCAATATCTGTTATAAAAAAGTTTCCACAAAATGTACCGTGATATAAAACTAGTAAATATGCATCTAGTAACTCTTTAGTTTATATAATTCAGTTCAACGTGACTATGTGTTGACGTTGTTCATGCGGCGGAAGATTTACGAGCAGTGCACTATGATACTGCAGTATGTCCCGCCCCAATACTCAATGTTGCACAATCGTAAACAAGTTCTGTTATTACTCTTCCGTCAGTGAAGACAACTCACTTTTCTTTCTGATTCCTACGACACACTAAGGCTCTTGACAAAGAGACAGCTAACAAGAGCGTTTCCAAGCTACTTTATAATTGTAATAAATACAATATGGTTAAACAAGATAAATGTCGGGGTCCAACACGCTCCGTTTTCTAATTTCTACGTGATTTGTTTCTTTCTATCTGCCCTTATCCCACTGTGGGGTCAGCGTAACTCACTTTTTCAATGCATGTTGCAGAAAGGATTTGGCAAAATTTTTACGACCGCCTGCCTGCCTGACGTCAACTCCTCCTCCTACCTCCTCTGGGGGATTCTACGTGACTTGCTTATAAGTTATAAGTCAAATAATCAATTTCTGTGTGTCAAAACATTACCAATAAACATGGTATAACTCTAGAATAGTCATTTTGTTTTATGCTCTTTTCTCTGACATGTTCATGATGAGTGTGAGTATAAAGATAAATAGCAAGCAAAACTCAGTATTGATAGAATCTTCATGTTTATTATTAACACAAACATTGATATTATAATAATTATGTTGTGTATATAATTTTATGTCACTTTCTTTTCAATGATATAATAAATATCTTTTAGAATCTAATTTAAAAAGCATTACATGATGCATCATTTTCGTAAAAGCAAGTGCTAATAATCTTGGAAACTAAATCTCAAATAATGAATGAGCTCAGTGAACTTGTGAAATCATTAATCTTTCATTATCCATCATTAGTACAAACAAGTTTGCAAACACCAAAACTGATCGTCGGCAATCCCGATCCCACGAGATAGAGTTCCTACACTCCATCTTATTGTAAGCGATCAATTTATTTCATCCGTTCTTCCGACACGACGCGACGTATCGACATCCCACGCCGACGTCTCGCTAATATACCTGCATTTATTAACACCGAATGAATATAATTAATTCTTCACTAAATTAATTTATCTTTCTTTCATTCTACCTGTCCTTAACCCACCTTAATTTAAGCATTTTTAAGCATTTTGCAGAAAGGATTTGGCTTAGTTTTACGGCCCGCGGACTGCCTAACGTTAACCCCCTCGGAGGGATCCAGTCCAGGCAAGTTTATTACATTGTCTAATGACTATGCATTAAATCTTAAAATAGTTAACGTAGGGATAAAATATCACGGTTACGTCCTCTCAACTTAAAGCTATTTTTATTTTCAAACTACTTCCAAAAAAGACAAGGTCTTCAATTCGCCTGTATTTTTTTTATGTATGTTACGCGATATATCCGTTAAATGTGGACCGATTGTCAAAATTATTTTTGTGTTCGATAGAGCTTACTCCAAGGGTGATTCTAGATTTAAAGTCGGTCTGTTAAGTTTTTAAACTTGTGATTATTAAGATTTATGTTCGGTAGAGCTTACTCCAAGGGTGATTCTAGATTTAAAGTCGGTCTGTTAAGTTTTTAAACTTGTGATTATTAAGATTTATGTTCGGTAGAGCTTACTCCAAGGGTGATTCTAGATTTAAAGTCGGTCTGTTAAGTTTTTAAACTTGTGATTATTAAGATTTATGTTCGATAGAGCTTACTCCAAGGGTGATTCTAGATTTAAAGTCGGTCTGTTAAGTTTTTAAACTTGTGATTATTAAGATTTATGTTCGATAGAGCTTACTCCAAGGGTGATTCTAGATTTAAAGTCGGTCTGTTAAGTTTTTAAACTTGTGATTATTAAGATTTATGTTCGATAGAGCTTACTCCAAGGGTGATTCTAGATTTAAAGTCGGTCTGTTAAGTTTTTAAACTTGTGATTATTAAGATTTATGTTCGGTAGAGCTTACTCCAAGGGTGATTCTAGATTTAAAGTCGGTCTGTTAAGTTTTTAAACTTGTGATTATTAAGATTTATGTTCGATAGAGCTTACTCCAAGGGTGATTCTAGATTTAAAGTCGGTCTGTTAAGTTTTTAAACTTGTGATTATTAAGATTTATGTTCGATAGAGCTTACTCCAAGGGTGATTCTAGATTTAAAGTCGGTCTGTTAAGTTTTTAAACTTGTGATTATTAAGATTTATGTTCGATAGAGCTTACTCCAAGGGTGATTCTAGATTTAAAGTCGGTCTGTTAAGTTTTTAAACTTGTGATTATTAAGATTTATGTTCGATAGAGCTTACTCCAAGGGTGATTCTAGATTTAAAGTCGGTCTGTTAAGTTTTTAAACTTGTGATTATTAAGATTTATGTTCGATAGAGCTTACTCCAAGGGTGATTCTAGATTTAAAGTCGGTCTGTTAAGTTTTTAAACTTGTGATTATTAAGATTTATGTTCGATAGAGCTTACTCCAAGGGTGATTCTAGATTTAAAGTCGGTCTGTTAAGTTTTAAACTTGTGATTATTAAGATTTATGTTCGATAGAGCTTAGTCCAAGGGTGATTCTAGATTTAAAGTCGGTCTGTTAAGTTTTTAAACTTGTGATTATTAAGATTTATGTTCGGTAGAGCTTACTCCAAGGGTGATTCTAGATTTAAAGTCGGTCTGTTAAGCTTTTAAACTTGTGATTATTAAGATTTATGTTCGATAGAGCTTACTCCAAGGGTGATTCTAGATTTAAAGTCGGTCTGTTAAGTTTTTAAACTTGTGATTGTTAAGATTTATGTTCGGTAGAGCTTACTCCAAGGGTGATTCTAGATTTAAAGTCGGTCTGTTAAGTTTTTAAACTTGTGATTATTAAGATTTATGTTCGATAGAGCTTACTCCAAGGGTGATTCTAGATTTAAAGTCGGTCTGTTATGTTTTTAAACTTGTGATTATTAAGATTTATGTTCGATAGAGCTTACTCCAAGGGTGATTCTAGATTTAAAGTCGGTCTGTTATGTTTTCAAACTTGTGATTATTAAGATTTATGTTCGGTAGAGCTTGTTCCAAGGGTGGTCCCATATAAATTTAGTCAAGATTGTATGAACTGTGAAGTCGGTTTTAAGTTTTAAACTTGTGAATAATACTGATACAGAATATTCTTTAATCACAAATACTTATTGTAATAAATATATGTTCCTCTTATCAATATACGAAAGAATTGAAAAGTTCAGAATGTACAAACCAAAATTAAAGGATCGTACACGTAAGTAAACACGTGTTTATAACTAAAATCTTGAAGCTCGCCCCAGAGCTCCCGTGTTTATTAATTTTATGATTATAGATTTAAAGTCGGTCTGTTATGTTTTTAAACTTGTGATTATTAAGATTTATGTTCGATAGAGCTTACTCCAAGGGTGATTCTAGATTTAAAGTCGGTCTGTTATGTTTTTAAACTTGTGATTATTAAGATTTATGTTCGATAGAGCTTACTCCAAGGGTGATTCTAGATTTAAAGTCGGTCTGTTAAGCTTTTAAACTTGTGATTATTAAGATTTATGTTCGATAGAGCTTACTCCAAGGGTGATTCTAGATTTAAAGTCGGTCTGTTAAGTTTTTAAACTTGTGATTGTTAAGATTTATGTTCGGTAGAGCTTACTCCAAGGGTGATTCTAGATTTAAAGTCGGTCTGTTAAGTTTTTAAACTTGTGATTATTAAGATTTATGTTCGGTAGAGCTTACTCCAAGGGTGATTCTAGATTTAAAGTCGGTCTGTTAAGTTTTTAAACTTGTGATTATTAAGATTTATGTTCGATAGAGCTTACTCCAAGGGTGATTCTAGATTTAAAGTCGGTCTGTTATGTTTTTAAACTTGTGATTATTAAGATTTATGTTCGATAGAGCTTACTCCAAGGGTGATTCTAGATTTAAAGTCGGTCTGTTATGTTTTTAAACTTGTGATTATTAAGATTTATGTTCGATAGAGCTTACTCCAAGGGTGATTCTAGATTTAAAGTCGGTCTGTTATGTTTTTAAACTTGTGATTATTAAGATTTATGTTCGATAGAGCTTACTCCAAGGGTGATTCTAGATTTAAAGTCGGTCTGTTAAGCTTTTAAACTTGTGATTATTAAGATTTATGTTCGATAGAGCTTACTCCAAGGGTGATTCTAGATTTAAAGTCGGTCTGTTAAGTTTTTAAACTTGTGATTGTTAAGATTTATGTTCGGTAGAGCTTACTCCAAGGGTGATTCTAGATTTAAAGTCGGTCTGTTAAGTTTTTAAACTTGTGATTATTAAGATTTATGTTCGGTAGAGCTTACTCCAAGGGTGATTCTAGATTTAAAGTCGGTCTGTTAAGTTTTTAAACTTGTGATTATTAAGATTTATGTTCGGTAGAGCTTACTCCAAGGGTGATTCTAGATTTAAAGTCGGTCTGTTAAGTTTTTAAACTTGTGATTATTAAGATTTATGTTCGATAGAGCTTACTCCAAGGGTGATTCTAGATTTAAAGTCGGTCTGTTAAGTTTTTAAACTTGTGATTATTAAGATTTATGTTCGATAGAGCTTAGTCCAAGGGTGATTCTAGATTTAAAGTCGGTCTGTTAAGTTTTTAAACTTGTGATTATTAAGATTTATGTTCGGTAGAGCTTACTCCAAGGGTGATTCTAGATTTAAAGTCGGTCTGTTAAGTTTTTAAACTTGTGATTATTAAGATTTATGTTCGGTAGAGCTTACTCCAAGGGTGATTCTAGATTTAAAGTCGGTCTGTTAAGTTTTTAAACTTGTGATTATTAAGATTTATGTTCGATAGAGCTTACTCCAAGGGTGATTCTAGATTTAAAGTCGGTCTGTTAAGTTTTTAAACTTGTGATTATTAAGATTTATGTTCGATAGAGCTTAGTCCAAGGGTGATTCTAGATTTAAAGTCGGTCTGTTAAGTTTTTAAACTTGTGATTATTAAGATTTATGTTCGGTAGAGCTTACTCCAAGGGTGATTCTAGATTTAAAGTCGGTCTGTTAAGTTTTTAAACTTGTGATTATTAAGATTTATGTTCGGTAGAGCTTACTCCAAGGGTGATTCTAGATTTAAAGTCGGTCTGTTAAGTTTTTAAACTTGTGATTATTAAGATTTATGTTCGATAGAGCTTACTCCAAGGGTGATTCTAGATTTAAAGTCGGTCTGTTATGTTTTTAAACTTGTGATTATTAAGATTTATGTTCGATAGAGCTTACTCCAAGGGTGATTCTAGATTTAAAGTCGGTCTGTTATGTTTTTAAACTTGTGATTATTAAGATTTATGTTCGATAGAGCTTACTCCAAGGGTGATTCTAGATTTAAAGTCGGTCTGTTATGTTTTTAAACTTGTGATTATTAAGATTTATGTTCGATAGAGCTTACTCCAAGGGTGATTCTAGATTTAAAGTCGGTCTGTTATGTTTTTAAACTTGTGATTATTAAGATTTATGTTCGATAGAGCTTACTCCAAGGGTGATTCTAGATTTAAAGTCGGTCTGTTATGTTTTTAAACTTGTGATTATTAAGATTTATGTTCGATAGAGCTTACTCCAAGGGTGATTCTAGATTTAAAGTCGGTCTGTTATGTTTTCAAACTTGTGATTATTAAGATTTATGTTCGGTAGAGCTTGTTCCAAGGGTGGTCCCATATAAATTTAGTCAAGATTGTATGAACTGTGAAGTCGGTTTTAAGTTTTAAACTTGTGAATAATACTGATACAGAATATTCTTTAATCACAAGTACTTATTGTAATAAATATATGTTCCTCTTATCAATATACGAAAGAATTGAAAAGTTCAGAATGTACAAACCAAAATTAAAGGATCGTACACGTAAGTAAACACGTGTTTATAACTAAAATCTTGAAGCTCGCCCCAGAGCTCCCGTGTTTATTAATTTTATGATTAACGCACAAGCGAATTGCTAAAGCCGCGTGAATTAATTTTATATTAAAATTTATCCCATCCTACGTTATTTATTTAGGAGTATTTACAAAAATTTTTATTAGTGCTTACGCTTAAAAATTAATACAAGGCTCTTGGGTGACAAATTATATCATGGGTTGGAGATGAGGCACATTAATTTCATCAACAAGGCCTTGGCTTTGATAATGTAGATACTCTTTAGTTACACAAATAATTTGAACGTTTCCACATCGTTTTTTTTTAGGTATTTGAAAGTCTATCCGACGAATGTTCATACACCTAAGGTCGCGTACGTTATACGTAATAAGCGGCTAAAGTTGAGTAGTGTTTGACAATTCGGGCGTATGACACGCTTCATGCACTCTTATAGCAACCTCAAGAAACAAAATAATATCGATTTACAATGTACACTAGACGATTACGTACTAGCAAATACGACAACAGAGGAGTACTAACATTGTATAAGAATGTGAGTTTAGTTCACTTCAATTCACAAACGAGCGAAGATCCACACTCAGGTGGCGTTCTCGAAAACCTGAAATTGCATAACAAAAACAAACACAAGTGTAGAAACGAGCGTTGCCTTTGTGTGGGATCCGTCTTGCCAGGTGAAGGAAGCTAAACAATGGTCTGTTGATTCTAACACTGCGGGCTCAAGCCCCTAAAGTCTACTGAGCGAGACAATGGTAGCGCGAATATGGGCTCAAGAGAAACGTTCTTGTCTTGTTACCACGAACAATATTGTTAGTTTTATGACGAACTGAAAGAGCCCTTTGTGCGGACTTTTTATAGTAACGGTGCAACACTTAATTTATTTCTGGGTAAACAAATAGCCTTGTTATGGAAAATACATTTTTACTGGCTTTATTATAATTGGTATGAGTCTTGTTACAACAACAAAAAATCAACGAATTAAATTGAACATTTTGATTTGAATGAAATTCACTAAAAAATACTTCAGATTCAGAACTGAAGGTAGCTTTTAAAAGGAGTAAAAATCATGTATAATTTAGTTTCGATACGGAACGGCGGCACGTTTAATAGGTACTGACTGTGGCAGGAACTGTTTAAACTAGTTCGAAACGTGGATCAACTTCGTCAAGCGCATTTCATGGGTATTTCAAAAGTTCCAATACTCGTAGTCATCAACATTTCAGGTGGCAACTAGCAACATATAACAGTAATATAACTTGTACACACACTCTAATACACTCAGATACTTATAGATTACCTCTATAGTAAAATATATAAAGCAGCTATAGCTCAGTTGGGAATGGTACGAACTGCCGAGTCGAGTGTCGGACCTTCGAGACCAACCCCGAAAAAAGAGCATACACCTCTAAATTTCAATGTTAAGTGTGTTTTTATTGTGAATTATCATTTACTATAACGGTGAAGACCTGTACCTGTAGGTGGACGTCCTACCTGCAAGCGCAGCGTAGGACGTCCACCTACAAGGTGGACCGACGAACTGATAAAGGTCGCAGGAAGTCGCCGGATGCAGGCCGCTTCCAACAGGTCGATCTGGAAATCTTTGGGGAGGCCTATGTTCAGCAGTGGACGTATATGGCTGATGATGATGATGATGATGATAACGGTGAAGGAAAACATCGTGAGGAAACCTGCATACCGGAGAATTTCTCCACGAGAATTTCGAAGGTATGTGAAGTCTACCAACCCGCATCAGGCCAGCGTGGTAGACTAAGGCCAAACCCCTCTCATTAGTAGAGGAGGCCCGTGCTCAGCAGTGGGACAGTAATATTACAGGGCAAATATTATGATTCTTATATAAGGTATACCGAATTGGATTGGCACTACATTATCTAAACAACATAGGCTTGATCAAACGATGGGCAGATCCATGATTGAAAGGGATGCACCTAACTGTTCAGTAAGCAAACACCGGAGTTGTAGACAATAGACCAAAGCCTCTGTTTGTGCTATCGAGTGGATACACTTTTGCAATTAGCGTAACAATCGTGGACCGCATGCACACGCCAACCAAAAGAGAAATAGCACTTCGTCAGTTACATTCGACGGATTTCAAAATACAAAGAGGCATCTGACAAATTAAATGTATCTAATAGTGTATCTTTTAATTCCTTTAGCAGGCCACCGGTCGTAAAAATTAACCCAAAACCTTTCTACATGCTTACATTAAGTGATATAATAGAAAAGAAAACCATATTTTGAAATTTAAAATTAATAAACTTTTACCACGCCACGTTAAGCAATAGTCAATACATTATACTTAATCGTCAGCAACTTGTACCGAGTGAGCCTGTATATGGTGCGCCAACTAATAAACCCAGATCGACAGGATACTTATAAGCTTTCTTAAACTAATTATGTTCACTACAATGGTAATACTTACTAGTCTGCCTCGATGGTGTGGTTGTATTTCGGTACGACTGCCGTCCTCAAGTCTCGGGTTCGATCCCCAGCCCGGAGTCTGGAATTTGTGCCCGATATGGCGATAAGCTCGCCCCCTATCACATCTGGGACGGAACTAATCTCGACGAAATGTGGGTGTACTAGTTGGCTAGTGCGCCTCTGCCTACCCCTTCGGGGATACAGGCGTGAGCTTATGTTACTGTTTTTATGTAATACTATATAACCAGCTAGTTCTCAAGTACTAGCTGATAAAATGCAATACCGTTTTAAGCCTAATTGGAGGTAAACTATGTTTGATTTTATACATTATTTTATGTAATAGCACAAACAATCAAAAGCGATCAAGTGCAATTTTCAAGATTTTATTTTAATACTTTTCGGTTTAATAGATATGCATACTCATGCCAAATTGCTGCGGTCAGGCAAACTGACAGGCTGATAGACATGGCGAAACTATAAGGGTTCCTTTCTTGCCATTGGCTTCGGAACCCTAAAAAAGAACTCTACTGTAAAAAAACTTCATAGAAATGGTTGAAAAATGAGGCAGTAAATCATATTTTATTTTTACAATGAGCTAGAGTGAGCGCATAGGGGAAATATTTTTGAAAATATTTCAAAATTTATATCTCTAGTATGTTTTAGATGACGTAACTTATAGATGAAATTAATAGAAAATTAATAGAAAACAAAAATAAATTCGTCAAAAACCCAAATGGAGAAATTTTATTGTCGCGAAATGTTGTAGCGTATTCAACATACCTTATATTATATCCTTAGACACCTTCAACAAACACCAATAAATGGGGAAGAATATGTTATGAGGTTTTGAGTCATATAGGGTCATAACTTATGACTCTCACTAACACACTATTTGATTAAAGTTCGTATACCACAAGTCAGAGTTGCATTAAATCAATTATTGATGACGTATGTACTTACCTACAGTTTCCAATATGTGGCAACCCTAGTATTCCACATTCGTGTAAAATTTCCAGACGGCAGCACAAACCTAACAAGGCTTCAGATTGACACCTTCTTATGCGTAAGCAGAAACAAAAAGTAAAATCCCTAATTCGACGTTAGAAGATTTTTTGTTGTTGTTAAAACTTAACGAAAAACCCAAATTGTACCTACGTAGATAGAGACTACGACGGCCACGGTGGCGTGGTTGTAATACGGTATGACTACCGTCCTCAGGTCTCATGTTGGATCCCCGGGACGGGCTAAGTGATATTGGATTTGGATAAATGTGGATGTTTTAGTTTGCTAATCCGCCTCTGCCTACCTCTTCCGGGATACAGGCGTGAGCTTATGCTATGTTATGTTTATGTGTAGATAGAGAGAGACATGAGTCCGCATTTAGCCAACGCTCTAATAGAACACAAATAATGCCTGTCTCTGAACACATAGCAACCAACATGTGGAATGGTACATAATAGGACTACACATATGACTTTTTTACATGATCTAGTACACACTTATACATTATATTGTTATTTAAAGCATGATGTCGAATGCCTTAACAACAGTCTTGTTTAATAATAAATACATTATTGTCTTTACCTATGATATAACGAATGAAACACATTACCCATATAATAAAAGGATTATGGATAATAATTAAATGTAGGTAGGTACAAGTATCTATCATCATTAGCCATAGGACGTCCACTGCTGAACAAAGGCCTCTTCCTCCTCTCCTTCTATATTATACTAGCGGACCCGCGCAACTTACAACAGGCCTATGTTCAGCAGTGGACGTCCTATGGTTAATGATGATGATGATGATGACAAGTATCTAACCGTTATTATTTGGTTTTACGTAATATAACATGAGCTCCCGCCTGTGTCCCAGAAGGAGTAGGCAGAGGTGAGCTAGTGACCTAGAACACCCACGCCGAGCTGATTTCCACCCCTTTGTTTGATAGACGGCGAGTCTATACTCTATCGCCATACCGGGTGAAAAATTCAACTACAGGCAACACGTGTGATTTTTAGGAATTGAAATCTCAAAACACATATTGTACCTAATGACTTGACCTGGGATTTGAACCCAGGGCCTCACTCTTAACCTAAACACAGGACTAACCAATATGGCGGTTTTATTTAATTTGAAATTACCTTAATTTACTGGTAGCACATAAAAATATAAAAGCACACAATTAGCATCGATCTGGCATTATAGAAACTAAAACGAAAACCATGTACGTAGTCATAAACAACTGGATATAAAAATCACAAGACCTAAAAAATACCTATGTAATGTAACTAGGTATGCATGAACTTATAATTTAATTTCTACGTTTAAAAGGTCATTACTGAATGCCGTATTAAAATATTTTTATGACTTGGTTGTTAATAGACCAAGACCACTAATCACTGAAATAAATACACTTGAAACCATAATGCCTACGTAGATATTGAAATTACCAAGAAAATAACATAAAACTACGAATCATTACTGTAGTTTCTGGGTCAAATAATTATTAATTTATGTGTAGGCAAAACAAACTCATGTAGTTACAGCGATTTCGCTTAATTATGTCGAACATAAATCTTTAGATATTTACTTATTATGCCTTTCTAATTTTAGGTTGAGTGTATACAGCCGTCACGCTACAGGGGAAAAAAGCAGGTATAATTTTCAAACTCGAGCAATAAGGAAATCAGTAATTGTATTGTGTTGTGAAATTCAGACGCAAGTAGGCAGTGGCTGATTAAACTAACGATACAGTGGGAAGAACTGTAGTGCCACTTAAACTATGAATAGGTCAAGACTCAAGAGTCGGATACAAGTGGAAATATTAAGTCTGACAACTTATTATTACGCTCAATGTATACTAATACGTATACAAATTTAAAATAGTATTTTTCGACTAAAACTACTTCGTCGTGATAATTAGTCAGGTGAACCGACTGCTCGGTTGCCACTCTATAAAAAAATAATATTACCTGGAGTATTAAAGAGGTATAATGTACCGATTACAGCGATGGACTAGTTCAAAGTAATCATTACACAGGCACACCAAAAAGCCCGGGTGTAGACGTTATGAACTAATAGTCTCTTTGTCGACGATGCTGAAGACCGGCCGAAGTCCGCCTTCCTACTTAGCCTGTTTGGCACTAGGCCGAAATAACGCTAGGCAAAAAGAAGTAACTAATAATTACACAAAAATTGATAATTATGCTAACAATCGACAGCCTCCGTGGCGCAGCGGGCAAATAGCCGGCTGTGAAGCGAGAGGCCGCGGGTTCGATTCCCGCATTGAGACATATGTTTGTGTGGCCCACAGATATTTGTTTCAAGTCTGGGTGTTGTGAGACCGAAAGTCTCTCATAGTCTCTGACACCCACGATACAGGTTATACCTAATGTGGGGTCAGGACTAGGTGTGTGACTGTTAGGTGTATTTATTATTATTATTTAATTACATGACAAATCAAATTGACGTAATGGTACATATACCGATTGATTTAAAATATATACTCGAAACAAGTGGACCATATGAATATTTAATATATGGAAACTAGAATTAATTATATTACAGAGATAAACACATGCCTCTGCTTGTTTTGTACAGAACATCTAAAAGGGCGTAAAGCTATAGCAGTTCTAATAGGGCTGTTAATAATAATTATTCAGCAACTGTTATGTATTACCCAATTATAATATTTAGAGGATACAGTAATATAATAATATATTATAGGATCGCAGCACTGTTGTGGAGCAGTTTGTCAGCTCACGTGTTCGGTGCCTCCTACTATATTAGGCTCTTTAAGCAGAATTATCATCATCATCATTCACAGACCTTTTTCATCCCACTGCTAGGCCTCTCCTATTTCATGTCATTTGCCTCGGTGTGAATGAATGTGAAGGACCAATTGTGGTGGTGTGTAGTGTCTTATGCACTGTTCTTACTATGTATATACCACAATATGGTATAATACCATCAGTAATTAAAAATAAAACAAGAGCAACATTGAAATTCCTCCATTAAATGCGTGATTTGCGAACAACGAAGAACTTGTATCATATTTATATAGATTAGTCGCAGTGCTTTATATATAGTTTTTTTTCGAAATGGATACCAGGCCACGGTGGAATACAGAAAACTTAAACAGCTATCAGTAAAAATTTAAATATATGTCCACGTGATCTTAAAATTTTCATATTGTAAAAAGTCTAAGTAGGTACTAAGTCAATTGAAAAATGTTTATAACAGAAACTGGCACTGAATTATATCAAAATACTCATGGGTCGAGCCGGCCTATTCATGCTGTAGACATGTTAATGTCTACACTAATTTCGCAAGAGTAGAGCTGAGGATGAAGATAGTGAAATAAATAAAACATCAGTGTCAGTAAATAAATATTTCACCGTGTATTTGACGTTTTCCTTAATGAGCTGTTTACGTTTACGTTATAGATATACGTGTACGACACACGTATGGATGTTATAGTATCAGGAAAATTTTTAAAAACTGCATTTTGAACGTCCAATATTTGGTCGGATGATACAATAAATTGATGTCGACAACCCTACATAACAGAATTCTTGCAGCGGCGCAGAGTTTTGAGCACAACACGAGTGCGTTCGTTATGCACGCCAGGTTATGAAAAAATGTTATTTATTTCACTTAAAAATATAATATTTATTTATTTATTTATTTACATAGATAAGTAGTTTCCATTAAATGAGTGGTACTAGTGAAAGAAGCTTTAATGTTGCCTTATTTGATAAATAAGCAATTTATCAGTATCTCCGTATGGGTAGGTAGATCTAAAGAAAGAACACTATGGATTAATTGGTGATAAGCTGAATGTTATAAACAATTAAAAATTAAAGCAGATAGTTCCGTGGGATAACCATGACACCATTTTTAAATAAAACTGCGTAAAAAATATATTTTAATTTAAGCTTGGCTGGACTGCGAGTATACAAAATCGGTTATATTTATATTCAAATACAAATTCAAATTCAAATTCAAATTCAAATTCAAATTCAAATTCAAATTCAAATTCAAATTCAAATTCAAATTCAAATTCAAATTCAAATTCAAATTCAAATTCAAATTCAAATTCAAATTCAAATTCAAATTCAAATTCAAATTCAAATTCAAATTCAAATTCAAATTCAAATTCAAATTCAAATTCAAATTCAAATTCAAATTCAAATTCAAATTCAAATTCAAATTCAAATTCAAATTCAAATTCAAATTCAAATTCAAATTCAAATTCAAATTCAAATTCAAATTCAAATTCAAATTCAAATTCAAATTCAAATTCAAATTCAAATTCAAATTCAAATTCAAATTCAAATTCAAATTCAAATTCAAATTCAAATTCAAATTCAAATTCAAATTCAAATTCAAATTCAAATTCAAATTCAAATTCAAATTCAAATTCAAATTCAAATTCAAATTCAAATTCAAATTCAAATTCAAATTCAAATTCAAATTCAAATTCAAATTCAAATTCAAATTCAAATTCAAATTCAAATTCAAATTCAAATTCAAATTCAAATTCAAATTCAAATTCAAATTCAAATTCAAATTCAAATTCAAATTCAAATTCAAATTCAAATTCAAATTCAAATTCAAATTCAAATTCAAATTCAAATTCAAATTCAAATTCAAATTCAAATTCAAATTCAAATTCAAATTCAAATTCAAATTCAAATTCAAATTCAAATTCAAATTCAAATTCAAATTCAAATTCAAATTCAAATTCAAATTCAAATTCAAATTCAAATTCAAATTCAAATTCAAATTCAAATTCAAATTCAAATTCAAATTCAAATTCAAATTCAAATTCAAATTCAAATTCAAATTCAAATTCAAATTCAAATTCAAATTCAAATTCAAATTCAAATTCAAATTCAAATTCAAATTCAAATTCAAATTCAAATTCAAATTCAAATTCAAATTCAAATTCAAATTCAAATTCAAATTCAAATTCAAATTCAAATTCAAATTCAAATTCAAATTCAAAATTCAAATTCAAATTCAAATTCAAATTCAAATTCAAATTCAAATTCAAATTCAAATTCAAATTCAAATTCAAATTCAAATTCAAATTCAAATCATTTATTCTGCAAATAGGATATTTTATACCACTTTCACATGTCAATTACGAGTATATATTGATTTTAAGATATTGATAATGTAATAATGGCGTCGGCATTTCGTGGCTATCCCTGAGAAGAAATGCCGAAACAAACTCAAGGGTTATGGTCTCTTTTAAAATCCAGACAATACATGATATATAAAATTACAATTCAAAATGTCAACTTATTTCTAAATACAATAATATATTAATATGCTAATAGAGCAAAGTCAGAAAAATTAATATAATAGTAAAATATACAATTGTGTTGATACAGCCTTATAGTGTCAAGAGTGAGCTGCTCAATCCCAAGCATTTTTGTCTTGTAAGTAGTCCTTTACATTATAAAACCCTTTTCGGCATAGTTGCTGTTCAATAAATGATTTACATTTATTAAGGCTTAATTCTTTAATATGACTTGGGATTTTGTTATAAAAGCGTATACTTTGGCAAATAAAAGAATTATTAACTTTTTGGAGCCTTGTCTTAGGTAGTATTAAATTATTTTTATTCCTAGTATTGACCTTATGGATGTCGCTGTTCTTCATGAAAACATTAATATTCTTTTTTTACATACATTAAGTTTTCATATATATATTGAGATGCGACGGTCAAAACATTTATTTCTTTAAATATACGAGATGTTGCTCGCTTGCTTTGTTCGCGTGGATATCCCACGGAAAGCGTACATTTTTTCGAGAAAAAGTAGCTTATGTTACTCGTTGATGTAGTTTTTCATAGGTTATAAAAATATTTAAAATTGGTTCAGTAGTTTTTGAGCTTATGTGTACATTTATTACAAGCAAAAATACAAAAAAATATATTTCCTCTTTATATTATTCGTATAGACATATACTGCGACTGTCAAATATTATATCAAATGACTCGCAAGTCGCAACAGACATGCACATAATCGATTAAATAAACTTGATTTAGGTGGTTCATTTAAAATGATTTAATTTCGAAGCGTTTCCCGCGTGTGTACTGAATTGATTTCGGATTGCGCTGTCTTTATTACCGCAACTATTATTTTCACATGAGTTTGTTACTAACAGTTATATCGTGCGACGTAGCAATGTGTTTTTTATTTTCGGTATCAAAAATAACGGTGACGAATGAGCTCTGTAACTGTAGTTATGCGTGCGTGACACATGAACATTATATGATTTAATATCAAACCTAATATTACAAGTTTTTGCTTTACAACTATCAAGTCACATTTGATTCCACTAATAATGAACAAAACATCTTTAAAATATTCATATCGCTTCACATCAAATAAAATATCACAATTTTGACTTGATGCACCGACTTGGCTTGTCTGTATTCACCTCATCAAATACGGTAGCATTTTTTGTGTTCATATTGAGGATATCAAATAGCGATAATTATAATCGAGCAAGTTAAGCCATAGCCAATCAAACGTGAGAGGCCCGGTTAAAGTATGTACTATGAATTTTTTGACATTTCCCACTAGCGGCTACTTAAAATATCGTAATCGTTAGAAACTTTCAGGTGTTTGTCATACAAATATTTTACGTAGTCGCTAGGGACGATCGTCATCATGGTCGAGCTACAAATCATTGCCTCGATGTGTCAATTATTTTACCAAACGTTGTTAATTTCAGTAAAGATAATAATGATCTACCCGCATTACAATTTTAATAAAATATTATTGTGAAACAAATTAATTACTTACAACACTGATTTAATTATACCAGAAATTTCAAGGGAGTGAACGAAAATGAAAATTTTAATAAATTTTTAATTTATCTGCAACACATGACCACATTAACACAAAATAACATTATAGTTATATAAAAATTGTTATCATTCTCTCCTTGTAAACTTTACCTCTGTATGTTTTGATTATACTCATTATGTTAATAAGCCGGCATGATTTTGGCGATTACTGATAAAACCATTATTTATTTTGTCTGTCAGTGGTCGCTAGTTTTTCTTTGGACTGCACTACGCTTACCATCAGATAGACACTTTGCCATTACCGAAAAAAAATCCAAAACCGCTATAATATAATATTTTATGAATATGGATATGCAAGGATGATATAATATTGTATAAATGCGAAGACATTTGTAAAGTAATCTATAAGTTGAATTGAAATTGAAATAAAATATATGTGGTGGTTTTTTCGGTAGGTACTCATGTTTTTGCAGAACAACAGCTACTGTGAACGTCTGTCCATGAGGGGAATAAGTCTTAGAATTTACTTGTAAAAAAATTAAGGAATACGTAACCTTAACACTAGTCATACAGGATGTTTAAGAGTGAAAAAGTAGTTTGAAATACATAAAACACTACCAAAACATCCGAAACCAGACATAACCCGTTCATATTTTGACATCATTAGTGGATTCCCAGGTTACCAGTTACCAGTCTTCTTACGTAAAGCAAGCGGTTGAAACCAGCGAATAAATCTGCTATTTGAACTAAGCATCCAGATAGGAGCTTCTAAACCACTCTTACCTAGATGAATGTGCGGAATAAATTCCAGGAGTTCTTTGAAATAATATGTCTGGAAGCAATAAACCAGCAAGTTGGAACATACTCCGGAGAAATACACCAAAGTTTTCAGTTTGAGTCGTAACTTGTGAATACTTAGCGTTGTGGTAATAATTTGCGTTTATATATCTATCTCTTAATATTTTGTCATAAAATATATAGTGTGTTGATTGAAAAAGTCAAGAATATTTTAGAAAACTCTTTATTAAACACAAAATAAAAATAATAAAATCATAACTGACCGAGTTTAATCCGACCAATTTTATATGGGATCGGTCCAAATATTAGCGAGATACCGCTTAACACACATAGAAAATACAAACAAATTAACAACTCCTTCTTTTGACGTCGATCAAGAAAATACAATATGTTGTGACCTCTTTGCGTCAAGCTGTTAAGAAAAATAATAAAAGCATTATCCTCCTTCAGAGTCAGTCGAGTAAAAGTAATAAATGTAACTTACTTTGACGTAAGTAGTATTATTATATGTATAAGAATGTAATCACCTAACATTTTTCCAACAGCACTATTTTCTTTCACCAAATGATAACAATCCATTCGTATCATTTCACATTTGTAAGGTGAGGCAACTTTTAAATAGTGATAAAACAACTAACGACCACGCGTCGTGGACAAATTGCGGCCAACCCAACTGACATTCTACTCTACACCATAGATTGGTGATAAGCGACCAATTTGAGGAGGCGCCACGACGGGGTACGGAAGTCGTTATTACAGTAGGCGGTGCGACCTAGCAAATTGCACCCGAACACGCCATCTGAACGTGACAGCGCTGTCGAACACATTCCTTATTTGAAACGTCTCAACTTGACATTCGAACTGTATAGATATTACGAAAATTATGTGTTATAACTGCAATTTTGAACACTACACTACATCCGTTGCCTAATAAACCGTTTTAGTCTGCGGTTTTATTACCGCAACTTGTTACTATTCCCGTCTCGCCTAAACAAGAGTCAATCATGACTCAAACCACCGAAATTAAGCAATGCTGTTTGTAAAAAACAAAAAACATTACCTACTTGGTTAATACATGTCAACACGCACGACTACGCGCTACCGAAATGCTACGACCACGGTCGCGGACTACGCAGCTACGAAAAACAAAGACGCTGCATGGTTTATTATCGTATTATTTATTCTAGAAATAAATCCATACTAACCGAAGCGATAGTCTGTAATTTCTTATTATAAATAGAATCTGATTTTAAGTATGATAATGGCCCTGATTGACTGACGTATAAAACAGTTGTAGAGCTCTTCTGCAAAATTTACTTACTAAAGAGATTCACTAATCTCACCGCAATTTTAGGTACCAACGAATATGGTTTGTCAATCGTATCCCTAATGAATGTTAGAACGCATAGTTGGCCTGTACACCAGCAATCACAAGTATTATTATTACTGTGGTATTTAAGGTGGCACATCGATCATCTGTTTTATAATAACAACAATATTAATTAGTCATAGTCCGTAGTATCACATGCTTCGACGGGGAAAGTGGTTTGCTAATGTCAGTGGATCATTCGTATTTTCATAAGTTATTCTTAACGTTCTATCGTTTCTTGCTCCAACGAATTAGATTGAAGTCAAAAGAGAAATTGAGCTTTGTTGATTGTGATTGAAACATGCGTATTCATCAATATAATCAACGATGCTTACGATTGCGACAGTTATAACTCAATTACGTAATCATACTTTGTATTCGTAATTCTTGGTTTGATTTACAAAGATGTGCGTAGAATGCCAAATGCATCTAAATTAAGACATCTCATCGATCGCAATAATTTTGTTGGTAAAGAGCTGCAAGCACATGAACGGTAATAGGAAAGCTGTATAAATTTCCATTTAGTACGAAAGAATATGAAGTCCAGTTGAAAGAATTGTTAAATGGCGGTCGTATATTTTAATTAAGGCCCAGTGGGCATGCCGTCGATAAGGCGGTCGAGCTGTAACGATACGGTCGCGACTCGCGTCAGACGGTCGTGACTCGCGCGGTCTCGTTGTGGCGAGTTTTATTTCACATAATAACACATTAGAAAAGGCCCCGCGGCACGCGCCCACCGGCCAGCTCGTCGAGTATTTCGTAAACCAAGTAAATAAAACTTGTTAAATGACTGCACACAATACCACAGCCGCTGGACGCCGGACACCGCCGCGCCGAGCCGTGTTGAACCCACAACGCCACACTGATTGCGTTTTAACCTAATAAAGTCTAACCTTTGTATGCATATTTGTATCGCCCTTATTTTTGCTATGTATGTACATATGTAATTTAATTATATTATAATGTCAATAACTTAGAACTTTCATACTATTTAAGAGTAATGTCATTATTTCTATACCTTTTATTTTTGGAAGACTTACATTTTACACTTACCTATGAACTCCATGGAGTTTACCTATGTAATTATGTAATGTATCTAAATCCTCATGAGTATTACATAAAAGGGTCTCTCCATAATATTTTAGCTCTCGATTATTTACAGAGAAATTACAATACATGTTTTATATAAGTGCCAATATGACTTGATATAATAAATCTCGATACATTCCTTTTGATACATCGCAGCACAACGAAAATGATTAAAATATTAATATATAATACACAAATACCCTAAAGACCTCAGTAATAAATGCGTGTAAGGGAGAGTGCGTGGCAGTAGGATCGTGGTCCGCAGAGTCGGTGCCCGTCGGAGCACACTGCACTAGGGCACTCGTGACGGGTTTACTATTATGAACAGGTGCGCCGTGCGTATAGACAGTTGGGCCATAGAGACTTCACCCTCGTATCATCCACGGATGGGCGGCCGCGGTAATGAGGGCGAGTTGCGTAATTTACGACCGAGGGACGACGGACGTACTGAACTCCGTGTGCAACTGTTTGAAGTTTTTACACATGTTTGGTCTGCATACAACAACTTGTCTCACAACAAAAAGTTCGTGCAGTTGAACTATACGCTTAACAACTCTTTACAGTTGAACGCTACGCAGCACCTGCACCGTGGCACGTCCGCGTCCCAAACGCAAACCCACGTACATGTGGTAAATCATTTAAGGAACTGTACACACGTATTGGGATATGAGTTTGGATATTCAATATACAAAGTACTTAAATAATAATACGAGAATATCTTAAGGTTTAATATCTTATTCCGCGAGTTTAGGGCCGCTGTTCGTGGTCCTTAAAAAATCTGTATATTAATACATGAAGCGAAAACTTTGTACCCCTTTTTAAGATGATTGCGCGAACGGATGAACAATTTGGCACAGTTGAAGTTTATTATTTTTTTTTAATTATGGTCAAATTTCGACCAATAGTATAACAACAACCAATAGTATTACTACCTACTAAGTTAAATCTTTATAAAAATTTAAAACACTCCCGCTTAAAAAAAACCTCTAAAAGCCTCACTACCCAGTCTCCCCGACACACTTTTCTGCTCGATTATCAAACTCTGGCCATACATTTGTACCTAATCTATTTAATTGTGATCAAGTACAGGGAGATCCCTACTACCTATTGCAAATAACATTTATCCTTGTAATAAAAAAATACCAGTATGGAAACAACTCGTACCCTCAATTATTTGTTTAATTTATTTTACGTTTCCGTTTCTTTATTAAAATTCGATATCATTTACATTTCTCCGACATTTCCACGCTACATACATTTACATTTAATGGAATTAAGAATCAATTCTATCGTCGTATTCAATCAACTCCAATGCTATTTGAGTATTGAAATAATTTATAACAGCTTTATTGGGCACAATATAATCCTTCTTTCCACCTTCCCTTATCACACGTGCTACACACCTCATCAAACATGTTGCAGAAAGGATTCGGCCTAAGATGTACTATCCGCCACCTGCGTCATCCTCCTTGGGGAACCCAGTCTTAGCAAATTGTGTTAAAAAAAAACCTGTTTACCCAACCTCAGATTCAAAGTTAGGACTCTCACTCCACAGCCCATATACGCTGCCACTGAACCAAGGAAGATTATTGCGCACAAAATACCCGTCGTAAATCACAGAAGTAGAAATATAGAAGTACCGGCCTAATAGATATCGGATCGGAATGCGCCCGCTCATAAGCCAATAGATATATTTTACCGGTCTAACGCCTTCGTACCTCATCCGCATAACGTAGACGGCACACCCTTCTCATTTGTCAAATCAACAGAAATATATGCGTGAGAACTCACAGATTGATGGGGTGGCCTAGATTGAATTACATCTCGGTAAAACCTGACGAGGGTCTAACGTTCCATGCGGGTGTATCTGAGAACAAGAATAATATGAGAATACGGTTCGATATCCGACGATGAACGGAGTACCTTTTACTTTGTATGACCAGAACATTTCCTTTACCTAATGGGTTTAGGATCTTTATTGCAAGATCATACTCTTTAAATTGATAAAATGTATATATAATGATTTTGAAACAAAGTATTAGGTACACTAGCTCCTAGTATAACGAAACAGGATCTTAGCGTATGCTAAGACGGTTTAAAGACTTAGTAAAACTTGTTTGTGAGGAAAACAACTTACAATCTTGTTGGACACGGCGTTTCTTCTCGTCTATACATTATCTTGAAATATTATAATAAAACTAGGGCACTTCGTACACTGCCCTCGGGGTATTGGTAAAAATACCTATAGGCCATCGCAAACGATCCATACAACTCTATTCTTTCCGGCTTACTTTTGCCACCATTGTCTACTAAATAAATTAGTAATTCAAAGATAAACTAGCATTGGCTTCCCTTTTATAATTTTTCAAACTTGACAACTGGTATTGGGGTAGTGTTTCTGGAACAAAATAAAGAAAACGTAACGGCATTATTTAGTTGTGACAATGTTATTATTATTTTGTTTTTAATTTAATATTATCTCGTAAAGAAGAAACCGTCCAGTAAACATGGCCATTACAAAAATTAAAACTAATTTTAAAAACAGTATTCCTCAAATGCAAGTTATTCCTCAAAGATTCTGGTATGCACATCATGCGATGATTAATACATAGTTCACGTGAAATTTTGACATAATACAGTATAAAACCTTTACGAAACTCATTGCATTTAGTTAATTGTTTCTTAAACCCGGTTTAAGAGAGTTTATATCAATTTTTCTAGACCAAATATAACACAAAATGTTTACTTTGGATTTTCTAATTTCATGACACGGCTTCGTATGTTTCTGTTTTCTGTTAAATTTTCGTCTTAAAATACTGTTATCTCCTTCCATATCTCTATACATGGCACTTAACACAAAATATACAAGATCGAGAACATTAAGTAAAACAAACATAAACATAAGCTCACGCCTGTATCCCGAAGGGGTAGGCAAAGGCGCTCCAGTGATCGAGAACACCCAAGTAAAGTCCCAGTAAATTCTTATGTTAATATTATAAGCAAGCGAGGAAACTAATGTGCGGTCAGGACAATATTCATTGCAAACAATTTAGGTATGCGAGAACTGGATTTATCAGTACGTTCAATCTTCAATTGGTAAATAGAGCTTATCTCAAGTGTGTAGTTTAATCGGATGTTTATCCAACTAATTGGATTTTCCGTAACACTCCCGCCAGTGCTCCCCGCCCCGGCCTCCCCTCGCCCCGCTGTTTCCCCGCTCCTTCGAAGGAACCTCCTCATACGAGTAGGACGTTTCCGACGCTTCAGCCTTCACTTCACAGTTCACACTAAACGTGCCGCATGTAGACAGTAGACACCGACGCTACGCGAGCGCGACGCATTCGGCGTTGAAATTGTTACGATATTAATGTTGTTCCCATATTAATATTTGCATAGAGCAATGGTGAAGAGTCCAAGTAACTCGATACTTACTGGCTTACATTTACCAAACTCACATTCGACTAGTAAATAGGTATCATTAATTATTACACACAAATATTATTTGAAATAGAAAGTAACATCAGCTTAATCTAAAACTTAAAACTTAACACTTACAACTTAACTTAAAAATCAAGAAAATAAATATATTTAAATAAATTTCAAGTACATCTTATTATAGCAAATATGTATACCAAATGAAATAAGCTTTGCAGCCTTCGTTGTCACGGGTCGCACACGAAGGCTGCAAAGCTTTCGAAACGTCGGGCATAAAAATTAAAACCAATCGTGATAGAATCCGTAAAAATAGTTTATTTCAATGAATAACATTCGCGTAAACCTAAGAAATCATTATATATCAAATGAATTGAAAAGTTTGTAAAGAAAAGTATAGTAGCTCGGCCATGAGTTTTTTGACATTTAACGTTAGCGAACCTCCTAAATATTTGTATGACAAACACCCGAACGCCTCTAGCGGTTACTAGTGATTTTTATACAAATTATTTTAGGTCGCCTCCTTAGTCTAGTTGCAGCATGTGGGGGCTGTGGACCGGGAGGTTCTGGATTCGATTCCCAGGTCAGGCAAAGCAAATTTTCTAATTTGTATTGCTCAGAACTGGATTCCTCATAGGGGTTGACGTCGGGCAGGCGGCCGGTCATAAAAACGAAGCATAATCCTCTCTGTAACATGCTTGAAAAAGTGTGTTGCGCCGACCCTACATTAAGGTGGGATAAAGACAGGTAGAAAAAACATCCAGCCAGAAATCTCTAAAAAACTCATGGTTAAGCTACGGATTTTAAAACAATTTTTTATTTGAGATAAAATTACCACTGTTTTAATAAATATATCTATTAATTAACGGAATATAAAAAGTATTATCATTAAAATAAATCTTGCCTCTATGCCTCTTGAATATCTAAAAATTCAATTAAATTAAAGCAATCGTTACTTTTAAATAATCGCATTAGATATAATGGGTGCAAAATGGTGGTGTAAGCGATATACTAATATATTTTCTTCTAATTTATTTTTATCTTTATCGCTTCACAGACAGCTGCTACAGTAATAAAAACAAACACAAACAATAATAAAAAGTACAGTTTTCAAAGAAAAGCAACTGAATATTCGACTGAATAGTAAATAAATGGTTATTTTAATTAAATAATTTAGGATTTTGTATAAACTTTAATATTTTTGGAATTATGTTTGGAATAATTAAGTACATCCATGTAATAGTATAATGAACAAAATCTTAAATGAATATGTACAAACTTAATAGTCTAAGCATGTGCTGGCTGAGCTTCTAAACTAGATGTTGCATATTCAACAAGCGATTTGCTTAAGTAAGCAATCGCTCATGTACATAACTACATATACATGTCTATGTACTATTCACTAAGTTCTGCTTTCGAAACGATCACCTGCGTGCGCTTTACAATTGAAAATACTATATATGTGTACATACAGTTACGTAGATACGTATAGTATGTAGTATTTTTCAGTACTTACATACTAAACTATAAAAAAAATATTTTTTTTTATTATTTATACTGCTCAAATTAATGTAACACCATAGATTAAAACAAAATAAAACTTACATCTTTACTGTAGACAACAATAGATAAAAGTTTATTTTTCGGGATAAAGTTTGTTTTCAAAAGCATCAAACATACAAACACACTCACAAACTTTCGCCGTTATAATATTAGTGTGAAGTATGATAAATCGCATTATAGACGAGAACAACAAATCATTAAAACCGTACGTGATGTTCGAAGAATTAAAGAAAAATACATCCATACCCTATTTAACCTCTTTCTTTCGACCTGCCCTTATCCCACATTAATATGGGGGTCGACGCAACACACATTTTCAACCACGTTGCAGAAAGGATTTGGTTTAGTATTAACGACCGGCTGCCTGCCTGACGTCAACCCCCTCTATGTGAGCCAGTCCCGGGCAAATTAAATTAGAAAATTTGCTTTGCCCAACCTGGGGATCAAACCCAGGACCTCCCGGTCCACAGCCCATACTGCCACTAGACCAAGGAGGCGACCATACCCTATTTAACCATTAGATATGTAAATATGATATACTTAATGCTATCCTGTAGCGGTAGCACTCTTGGTAGCATCACCTGTATATGCAGATAGGCATTTGAGCAGCGCACTCAACTGCGCTAATAAAATATCATTATCACTGACAACGTTACCACTAGAAGTATTTTATCTACAAACTTGCCGCCGTGTACCGGTACTGTCGTACTCGTGCCGTTGAAGTACATATAAAAGTTCACGAATAACGTTAGATTAAATTAAAATATGCGCACGCTTTACACAGCTATTTGAAACAATTTAAAAGTCTAAACTCAAAATTATGACATTATTTTCTAATGTATTTAAAAGGACAATGATTTACTATGTAACTTTATACACAAAGGGCAATGCATTGTGGGGGCTAGTGTTTAGATCCTTGTAGATTGTAACATGATGAAAAATAGCATAGCTGGACATTAGAACCAGTAAACCAACGCCATATCGAATATAAATCTGAAGTAAATTGAATCCGGGCAAAGGGTGTACCAATTTTTGTAAATCGATATATTAAATATTTACTTTTGATACATCAATTATCTAAGATTCTTAAAAACCAGAAGTATCTAAGTAGGTAACAGTTGCTGGCGTTAAATTAATTATAAAGGGTTAGGTAATCGAACAATTTCATTCTTTTTAATAAGACTTGAAAGTAACTCTTTGGTGACGTCTATAGATGTCGTCAAGGATTTCAATTAATTTTTCTCACTTGATAGATCGGCATGCGCGAGAACAAAGCAATTACAACATCCGAACGTAACCGATAGCAATTAATTTGTTTTTGCCTCAGCGAGCAGCCGATCAGACGAGCCCTTTGTTGGCGTCAATTCAACGCCTTTTATATTAAATTGTTGTTTGTACTTAAAATAGGCGAGAGAATCTGCTCACCGAAAAAGCTATAATCTTAACCCCGTCAGCAAAACAGACATACGAGTTTTGAATAAATGGATTTCGATTTAAGGGGTTTTACATACCAATATGTTGTTCGAACAATATTAAACCTTAATTCGTATTAAAATAACTGGGGAAACTTAATATGGAATATATTTTTAAATTTTTACAATTGTTTACATCACAAACTATGCTTTTTTGATTATCGAAATAACGATCTCGTTGTAACTCGATAACAGATTTCATAGGTATAGGTAGATACCTTTAAGTAATTATTGCATTCATGATGTTGATGTGTTTGTATTATTTGTAAGTGAGTATGTAAACAGTAGGATAAAGGTCGTGGGAAGTCGCTGGATGCAGGCCGCTTCCAACAGGTCGATCTGGAAATCTTTGGGAGAGGCCTACATTCAGCAGTGGACGGCCTATGGCTGATGATGATGATGATATAAACCAATAAATAAAAAAATAAAGAATCAGGCATAGTGTAGTCACTTCGCAATCTCGTCAAAAAAGTGATTCGTTCACATTCAGAGTTTAGAACATAGAAGACTAACGAGTAAGATATACAAGACAAGTGTGGATGGTAAAATTAGTAAAGCTTAAGGGTCGACCGCATCTAAACTTTATCAGGTAAATTGACATTCTAAATAAAGGATAGGTTAGGAATACCTACACGTTAGAATCTATGAAGAGATAAATCAATGTAGATGGAAGGAACTTCAGGATCCTATAAACTAGAAAACTATAGCCAATACTAAACTCTATGAGATGTAAGTGTGTCACGTAATGATTATAATTAATATTTTGATAATAACTGCTTACCTACTTATGTACTATGCAATATGCATAAATATTATGTATGGTTAAAATAAGATTTCGCGCAAACATTAAACATACATATTTGTAAGCAAGCTTCACCGAGGTAAATCGTGACGCGATAGTGGCTTTCATGCTACAGCTTTCACAACGTTGAAAGAAAAAGAAAACGTTATAAATTTATTTTCCAATATTATGTGTAGTTTACTATACAAAAGCATTTTAATAAGATTCCTTCAGTTCAAGATATGTTTTACTACCCTAACGAAATCACTAATAGTGTATTTAAATTATTGATTATACATGTTGAATAAACTTATCGTCACTTTATTCTAGCGACATCTGTGGACTGAGAGGTCATGGATTAGATTCCCAGGTCGGGAACAGCGGTTATTAACACGATTTGCTCAAAGGATTCTTCGGTACATCCCCCAGAGTGAATTGACGTCAGGCAGTCGATCGTATAAAACTAAGCAGAATCTTTTCCGCAACATACTAAAAAGTGTATTGTGCCGCATCCACACTGAAGTGGAACAAGGGCAGGTAGAAAGAAACAACTTTAATATAGAAATTAATTAAACAAATTAAGAAAATAAATGACATTAGTAATACTTATGCTTTTACTTCTAAGTAGTAAAATCTTAGTACCTCCATTGAAAACGAATCTTGTTATATTGTATCTAAATCCAATACAGAATGACAGTCTGATGCAGGCTCTATCGAACACGTATTTCAGAACAGCGGGTCACGGAGAGCAGCCTAACGGACGTGTAATAAACTGAAGACGTGATACCTATCTTTTTCCTGCCGACATTTGGTAAAAATGTTTCTCCTTACCGAACGACAAATGTGTTTAATCATACAAACCGAGCAGCCGTCTTAGATTTGAGGTCTGGGCAGTGTGAGTGGATTGACTTTGAAGGTTAATTATCCGTGGAAGCCTGGAATTCCATACTGGTTTTTTTTTTCCATTCCTGTGTTATTCATACAAGACCACTCAATCTAGAAAAATATCTCCAAAAATAAATAATATTATTGTTATAATCATTTTCGTAAAAAATAAGTACTCACCATTTACTCATCTAAGTGATAACCTTAAGCTAATGAAAGGTAACACAATAAAAACAAAAGACAAAGGAACATGTTAAAGTACGTATAATTTATAAAATGAACCCGAATGGGTACCATAAACTGGAATCATGAAAGTTTATACCCTGTTTTAGTTAAGGGCGGACCATTCAATCGTGACGTAAAAAATTTACGATCACACGTCAAGAGAAACACCAATGAAGCAGTAAACAGTCCCCTTCCGATAGTTAAGTGTCTACTTGTAAAAGTTCATTAGCAATTAATGTTGTCTGCTTTTATTTTGTCCTAAGTACTTTCATTTCGCCAAAAATAGCTGTAGTATAGCAAGCCCGTGAACACACTTTAGTTAGTAGAAAATACTGTACTTGTTGCTGATTGCTATTGTCTTAAATGACACCCACAATTTTGAGCCAAAAATCACCACTCAAAATACACTGCTTTTTGTACACATGCTAACAATAAGCTCACGCCTGTATAGATAAGGTGTAAATACAGGTGCAACTGAAGCACCCTATTTGTAGATTTAGTTTCCGTTTCCTGACAAATGGAACGTACTAGCTATGTTGAGCAAAATTCAAATGGTAAATTCACTTTCAATTCAATTCTCTCGAATTCACAGCCAAATTACACACTATTAATCTAAATCAGATAATACATAAGGCCTGTCTCCCTGGAGGGGTAGACAAAGGCGCACTAGCGAACTGGTACACACACATTTCGCCGAGCTTAGTTCCGTCCCAGATGTGATAGGCGGTGAGCCTATCGCCATATCGGGCACAAATTCCAGACTTCGGGCTGATATGAAAAAATCCAATATCAATTTGCCCGACCCGGGGACCGAACCCGTGACCTCAAGACGGTAGTCATACCGAAATACAACCACGCTACCGAGGCAGTTATTAGATAATAACATAAGATAATCACAAGTTTAAAAACTTAACTGACCGACTTCCAATTTACCTATCGTAACCAAATTTATATGGGACCACCCTTGAAATAAAGTCTATCGAACACAAAAAGAATTTTGAAAATCGGTCCACATTTGGCGGAGATATCGCGTAACATACATAAAAAAAAAAATAATAATACCGATGAATTGAGGGACCTCCTCCTTTTTGGGAAGTCGGTCGAAAATAAATTAAATTTAATTATGCGCAAAAAAAAATGGTATCCCGGAGCAAGACTTTTATTACGAGAGCGGAGTTACGGAGAACACCTAGTTATAAATATGTTGTGTTTGTGTATTCCCAACTATCAACTAGAAAAGTAGCTAAATTCAACTGTCAATTATAAGTATCACCGATTTCAGCAGGAGTTTCGATATTGAATATTTTATTAGTTGGTTTTAGTGTCCTTTTTGTTATAAGGTCAAAAGGGTCTCGAAGTATTCCGCAGAGATTCAATTATTCAACCACTATCAGATAGATCATAGACATTGGTTGAAAGATTTACTTAGCGTAGTCCAAAACTATTCTTTGTGAAATAGACGGGCAATAATAAAAAAGTTTCTTTTGGCAACTTGTAAATATCACTTTTATTCTTCAAATTATGTTACTTCGGAGTCGCCTCTTCTTGTTTACTACTTCAGTGTGCTTTATCCATTAATAATACTTTTCCTACATTAATTCGTAAAGTTTGATTTTTCCCGGGACTGGATCCCCCATAAGAGGGTTAACGTCATGCAGGCAGCCGGTAGTAAAAACCAAGCCACAACATTTTTGAAACCTGCTTGAAAAAGTGTGTTGCGCCGACCCCACTGTAGATAGTCACGGGCGGCTCGGCCTCCGGTGGCCCATACGCTTATGGAACATATATATGTGCCGCCTCTGACGGGTTAAGGTGGGATAACAGCAGGTAGAAAGAAGAATTCGTAAATTAATACATTTCATCATTTTACAACTTTAAATTGGGATAAATTAAAGGTATCCCTTTGGAACATCCACTTCCATCTAACATTAATACAATGCTATATCTAGAGGTCGATGTTTTTATATTTGATATATTCTCTTATCTAGAAGTAGATGCATCAATTTTTTTAAACTGGATGTTTAAACATTACATAGGGTCACGCCTGTATCTCCGAAGAGGTAGACAGAGGCGCACTGGCGAATTACAACACCCTCATTTCGCTGAGCTTAGTTCCGTCCCAGATGCGATAGGAGGCGAGCCAAGCGCCATATCGGACACAAATTCCAGACTCCGGACTGATACTGATCCAATATCACTTGGCACGACCCGGGGGGTCGAACCCTCTCAGGACGATAGTCTCAGTTAATACCACTACGCCACCCAGGCAGTCCAATGATTTATATATCGTAAGTAGGTTTCATTAAGAAAACAACCTTAATTTCTTCAATATCACTATCATCACTACATAGTATAAAACAAAGTCGCTTCCCGCTGTCTGTCTGTCCCTATGTCCCTATGTATGCTTATATCTTAAAAACTGCGCAACGGATTTTGATATTTTTTTTAATAGATATAGTGATTTAAGAAGAAGGTTTATATGTATAATACATGCATAAATTCATTTACTAAAGGGATGTAATGGGGGATGAATGTTTGTCAAGACTATCACGCGGGCGTAGTTGCGGGCAAAAGCTAGTTAATTTACATAAAAAGTATATTTTTTCATTCAATAAAGTCAAATTTAAAAAGTACGTTAAAGATATACATTTTCGTATTTCGTCTCTAGCTTTTACCTGAACTAGACCGAATAGTTTTTTGAACGAAAAACTCGTTTAAAAGCGGATATTGCATTCGAGAGCGTTCCAGTTAGATCGATGCTATGTAAACTATTCTTTTGCGTATTAATACGAATAGGTAGTCAAGTCCCAAATATATTCATGCAAGTAAAAAAATGATATCTAAGTGGTGGCGGAGGAAAACCGTTTATATTGAATGTAACCCGAAAGTGATAGAAGTTTACTTGAATGAATTTGCCGATGAAAAAGGGAGGGAAATAAACAGACGTATAAACGTATAAACAGCTAGGCGTTTTTATTTGTCAATGCATGGATAGCTTGAATTTTACTCGTCATTTTACTTCGCCACGCTTTTTCTCAGTGGCGGCGTTAGGCGTCGGCGACATCGGCGACCGCCGATGGCCTCGCACCCGCGCTCCATTGGAAAGGGGCGTCATCGGATAAAACTTTCAATATATATTGACGGAAAAGTCAAGAAGCCTTGCAAAGCTAATGTTGCCGTAAAATTTTGGTCTAGCGTCGCCACTGCTTTCTGTTCACGGTGCTTTCTATAGTTAATATTTAAAATATTTATGCATAAAACTACACATATTATCATTGACAAATCATTGTAATCTTGAATACTGCTGAACTAATCTCATTATTTAAAAGAGTTTTATTACGGATAAAAGTTAAAAACGGCAAAATATGGAGAATTAAGTGAGGATTAAGGCTGAACCGGCGGAGGCGATCCTACACTCAGGTAAAATATTAAACGTTTGGGCAGATGGTAATTAATAATGCGGTACCATACCACGGGCCGCTGGACGTCTGCCGCGGCCCGCCGGATATAACAGAAAAATTGCCGGATCAAGCGCTTAAAATTCTCGAAGCAATTTTAAGGTAATCTGTTAAAAAATCATGTTGCTTTTAGTGATCTTTAACCGATACCCGAAAGCCTCTAACTTCATTATGGATGGCTCCTGTACATAAAAGAATAAGTTTCAACAGTGTTATAGGTGTTACCTTAGATCAATCTAAAACTAATACAAATACTTATACATAACATAACATAAGCTCGCGCCTGTATCCCCGAAGAGGTATGCAGAGATGCACTAGCGAACAAGTACACCTACATTTCGCCGAGCTTAGTTCCGTCCCAGACGTGATAGTGGGCGAGCCTATCGCAATATCGGGCACAAATTCCAGACTCCGAGCTGATATGGAAAATCCATATCACTTTACCCGACCCGGGGATCGAACCCGAGACCTCAGGACGGTAGTCGTACCGAAATACAACCACGTCACCGAGGCAGTATCTTACTACTAAATACTTTCAACTCACATTATATGCCTATATGGTACCTAGTTAGTTATTAGTCGGTATTTTAATTCAAAAAACAGCCCTTTGTAAAATGACATCATTTTAGTAACTTTCATGATAATAATATCGCTAACATATTATAAATTACCTTTTTTTAATAACAACTAATAGCTACTTCTATGTTGTAAGGTCTAATATATTTGGATATATAGTTATTTGTACATTGGAATTGGAATAAATATTGTCAAACAACGACTGAAATCTTCGAAAACATAAAGTATTTACAATAAAATAATAGTTTTATATCTATAGAATGAATAAGTATTCAAATAGACTAGAGAAAATAAACATGGGCAAGCCATGTAACAAAATTGAAAGCCCTCCACTCAGTTTGTAGCAAGTCCGAGTCAAAGATCGATTTAATAAGTCAATAAACCGTCGTCGATTGAGCCAATCTCATTTTATGAGTCCCTCGGCTGCGCGATCAGACCTTCTATAAGAAAAGTTGCCAGAGAGCAGGGAAACAGCCTGTCTGCGGCCTTTATCCCCTATCTGAGAACATTCACTCTTTTACTGTGTTGCTCTTTGCTGACTAAACATCCACAAAATGCTTGAAAAGGAATATTAGGAATATAATTATTTTGTTTAAACTTTCGTCCCTACCACTTCCTGATTTCTTCAATTTAGTTAACTATCTAATTTTATTCGACAATTTATTAACGCAAATAAGTAGTGAAGAAAGCCACTTGACCTGAAGTTATTTCCGTGAGAGAATTTACTCAAAGTGTCGGGAGGCAATTTTTCAAATTATTTTTCCTTACTTTGCTACTTTTATCTCCTTCATTGGTATAAGACTATCCATACATTATTATATTATTATCTCCACTATATTATTATTAGAAACGTAACGCATTACGAAACCAACCATTATTAAATAGGTTAGGTTAGGTGTCTTTATAATTAAATAGGTTATGCACTCGGCTAACCATCCGAAACTACCATAACAAATGTCCGTCAGGTAATTCCAAAAATCTCATTAAATAACCAAGACACGTAAGAATTTCAATAAATAATAATTATCATTTACTAATTAAATGTCAGACATCAGAATATCTGTCAAAACGGTATTCATCTCAACGCGACGGGGCGACGGTTAAATGAGAAAATTAAATATTAGGTATTATCTCAATAATCAAATTTCGCGTTTCTTGAATCAAAGATTTTTAAAAGGAGAGTCAAGGCATGAGGGTGTGCTCGGGTGGGTAACGAGCACTCGACTCCGAGTGCCGACTCCTCACTCCTCATGAGCATCCCTTTGATCCACCATTCATACGCCGACCTTGCCGCTTAATGAGACGGGAGCCATTTTAAGAAACCCACCAAAAAAGTTTTCTAATTGTATTAATTATTAATCCTAAACGGTTTTTAACATAAATATACTCATATTATAGATAATTAAAATATCAACAATATTAAAATTTGAATATTTTTACTTAAATTAACTTATAAATTATAATACATAATACAATATTAGCCCTGTAATATTATTATGCCACTGCTGGGCACGGGCCTCCTGTATTAGAGGGTAAGGCCTTAGTCCACCGTACCGTCTAGTTCACCGTTATAGCAAGCAATAATTCACTAAGAAACACATTTAACATAGAAAAGTCGGAGGTGTATACTCTATTTTGGGGTTGTTCGCGAACCTCCGATGCTCGTCTCGGCAGTCCGTACTTCGAACCATTCCCAACTGAGCTATCGCTGCTTCATTATTTATAATTCTCATATATATTGCATAAATTTAAAAAATCATCCAAAATATCGAACGTCGTAAGTTACCTACGTGAATGTGCCACTTTTTCTTTAAACTTGCTAATGGCGGTTTCTTCGTGCACCAAGACGCACTTTTGACCACAAAAGAATATAACCGGATGATAACAAAATAACACACAACTAAATAATAATATTAAGTATGAACTATTCTTTACTACTTCAATTTCTTTGAATAAACGTCTCAAATTCAAAGTCGCATACAGTCATACCGTCGGCGTCGTGTCGCGCTCACGCCAGCTTCATTGCCAGATGGTGGTAGTACACGCGTATATTATGCATATTACTGCAACTTATGCATATTATTTAGACACCCGGATAAGTTATTTGTTTTGTTAGCACGGCTAAGTTAGTGTATAACGTATTGCGCTAACAAGATTAATAAACTCCCATACAGCGTAACCTAAATAACATTAGTTGTTCCGTAGACATAACAGTTTCAACTTCATCTAGAATAGTTTAAAGAAATATATGTAGTTAAAGTGCGCTTTGTAATAAAATTAAAATATTTATCTTTGGTAAAGTAAAAGTGTTGATGCTATATTATGGCAGTGCCGAGTGAACATATTACAATCCAATTGGCACTGACCCTTATTATAAGTATATTGAGTTCCACACTATGCAGAAACCAACCCTCGTCAATATAGACGGCATGGCGACTCTAACCAGTCACTATTGAACGATCTATTTCCAGAGCAGATTTTAAGTGCAGAGAATAATTCCTGCCATAACATAACAAAGGCTTACGTCTGTATCCCCGAAGGTATAGGCATAGGCGCACTAGCGAACTAAAACACCCAAATTTTGCCGAGCTTAGCTCCGGTCAATGTGATAGGGGGCGAGCCTATGGCCATATCGGGCACAAATTCCAGACTCCGGGCTAATACTGAATTGAAAATCCAATATCACTTTGTCCGACCCGGGGATCGAACCCGAGACGTCAGTACGGTAGGTAGTCGTACCCAATAACGAAATAAAACTAAGCCACTGAGGCAGTCCTACTACCATACACAAATGAAAATGTTTGATAACCCATTTCCAGACACTACACTTATATTTTCTGTAGCACAATCTATACAATAGTTAGCAAACGAAACATCATTTAACTCGTAGTTATCATAATGATGTAAATACCGTTTCTAAAAACCGACTGACAAAAGTTTAAATAACAAATCTACCACCTAAAAAATGTAAGTGTCCCTCACTGAACTTTGGTATATACTTACTAATGTAATCTCATTAGTATTGATGCCTCATAATGTCATCCAAGCAAGACCAATTCAAGTCAAACCAAGTCATAACATAGAGGTCCGGTGCGGTTGGGAGACTGAATGCTATTGATGTTTCTCTTCACAATCCAGCCCGCCTAGCATGCGCGCCATGAGGTATCCCGATGATCGACTGTCGAGATATTGTCTACGTATTCTCAACAATATTGTATAAAAATAAACGAGGACGCATGTTAGTGTCCGTAGACAAATATATAAAACCGGTTATAACAGGACAAAAAGCGTAGGCAAAATGTTCTCGTGACGCGCATGCTAGGCGGGCAGGGATGTAGCGCCGGTCGTGTATCTAAAGTGTTAGTACAACAAATTCGGAACACTGTGCAAGCGAATTAAGATGCTCTAAGAGTTGTAGTGCAGTTTAAAGGCAGCTTTTCTTGCTTACTGCTTGCGCCAGTTAATTAGCTCGTCGGCACGGTTTACTCCAGCGTCTCGCAGTTTACTTTACCGACGATCATCCAATGTAATGCAACACGGCGTCCTAAACTAGTCTACATTGATTAAATTATCTCTTACAATTTATCGTACCTACTTATTGCACAAACATAGAGTTACGCAATTATTAATTTAGAGACAATGTAAGCACTAATAACAATAAATATACAATAAATTGCGCAAATTAAAACAAAATTAAAGAAAGTATAAAATAATATTGACCCTGTAATATTACTGTCCCACTGCTAGGCATGTGCCTCCTCTTAAAGCCTAAGAGGGACTAGACCTTAGTCAACCATGCGGGTTGATAGATTTCACACACCTTCCAAATTCTTATGCAGAAATATATAAAGTAAAA
Source organism: Clanis bilineata (assembly GCA_036417725.1). Taxonomy (NCBI): domain Eukaryota; kingdom Metazoa; phylum Arthropoda; class Insecta; order Lepidoptera; family Sphingidae; genus Clanis; species Clanis bilineata. Next base: position 7,604,047 of record CM071145.1, on the reverse strand, counting down.
ATGTTATTTATTATTATAAGGACATGATCAACCTAAATCTCGCACACGACTTAAAGTAGTCTCATTTTTACGCAGCACTGTTCGCAATTATGTTTACAGCAGAATAGCACTACATTTCACAGAACAACAACTAAGGTAAAATACATAACATGCAACATCACTCTCCATTCTTTGGACGGTCCCCTTCGGGCCCCTAATGAGATGCTATATGTCCCACCCTCTTCCAGATGGTTACCTGCTACTCGTCCGTGTCATTGTTTAACAATTTACACCTGTAGATGGATGAGTAGCTGACTATTATTACCATATAGTTTAAATATTTAGAAGTGGATTTTGGATAATTAGAGATTTTTTTCTTTCCTTGGGTTTATACAAACCACAATTATTACTTTCACAATCAAAAATATACTAAAAGATGATATTAAAATTGACTTAATAATACCTACACGCCTTATATATAATTACAAAATCACTAACACAACAATGAATGGACTGATAACCTAAACAAAAGCATGTCAAGCTATGCTTACATACTGTAGAGCCGTATGTATTACGTATATACCGAAACCTGCAATTTATGCAATTATTTATCAAACTTATTAGGAAATGTGGATGTACTAGTTCGCTAGTGCGCCTCTGCCAACCCTTATGGGGAGACAGGCGTGAGCTTATGTTCTTAATAGGAAATCAAACCGGATCACTTTAAATACGTTGTGTTTTTATACGGAAGCTCGTAGAGTAGAAAGTCAGCCCGGATTTGGTATTGGTACCGGTGGTTATCGCTCGAATTAGAGAGCGCTAACTCCAAGAAAATTACTAATAGGTAAAGACAACTATCTACTATTATGTTTTATGGTAAAAATCTTATTATCTAACAACGTTAATTTTCTACGGACTTCCAAAAAGGAGAAAGTCCTCAATTCGTGTGTATTTTCGTGTGTTTTTATGTATGTCCCGCAATATCTCCGCCAAATGTGGATCGATTTTCAAAATTCTTTTTGTATTCGATAGAGCTTATTTCAAGGGTCTCAAATAAATTTAGTCACGATCGGATTTGAAGTCGGTCTGGTAAGTTGTTAAACTTGTGATTATCTGATTTTAAGGTTAGTAAGTTTTAATTTGATACCATTTTAGGATTAGTTCAGGGCACAGCATGAAACCTACCCTGAGATCTTTTAATTTAATTTAGACAACAGTAAAGTAGGTTTAATTTAAAAATCTTTTGTAAGTACGATTTCAAATATTTGGAATAGTTTGTGGTAACTAGGTACAAGTGCACAATAAAATTAATATTAAAATAAACAAAATATTAAAATGACACATTTAAATAAAAGAAAACTTAAATGCAGATATTTCATATTAATCGTCGCTCTACTTTATTTATTTCCCAAGTCACAGCTTGTTGACTCTGTAAAAGGTCTCTGGGGAAATATACTTTCTTTCTCTGAATTTTGTTTCTTGACTGGTCATGCCTGAACTTCGTTGAGTTATTTTCCATAATAATTTTTATTATCTGACATCATACTTGCACATTTTCGGAGACATGTCTTTGTAACGGATTTAAATTGAATAATTTATGATGAACTAACTTTTAACCGACTTTATATAGGAGGATCAATGGATCTGTTTGTATAATGTATCTATATTGTTCAGCGATAGCTCCGATATTCGTAGACATTAAGTTATACCTACTTTTTGAAATCAGACTTTCTTTTTTGAATTCTGATCGACATTGATAGATATTCAACACTAAATATCATTTCAATAAAAATATACAACCAAAACTTAAATTAATAAATAATTTTGTAAAATTCAGTTGAAGTAATTGTTGTGTTTAGTATGTGTTTAGTACACAAACATCAACATCAACATTAACATCAACAAATATCATAAATAGATAAATAAATTCACGCCTGTATCCCCGAAGGAGTAGGCAGTCATGTACTAGATAACTATAAAACTCACTGAAATTACCGTTTTTTCGTTAAACAATTATCTCACACCCTTCCCTTTCGTGGAATAACTGTTCCGTTTCATAAAAATAGCATTTTATAAATTCCGTAGGTAATGCAGGGGAAAAAGCGTTCCCTCTCGTGAAAAAGTCCTTTTCAAGTACTTCCGTTAGGCTCAATTGCACCACAATTATTAACCTAGAGTTAGTCCTAACCGCAAGTTAACTTACATGTCATTCATACATTTTCTGTCAATTTAGCTTGCGGTTAGGACTAACTCTAGGTTAATAATAGTGGTGCAATTGAGCCTTAGGGATTTAACATGATAAATCTCATCTAACCAAAGATTAATTTATCGTGATATCGAATCAGTACTAAATACTAATACAGTAAAAATATCTGATAAACACACCTCATACACAAAGACATTAATTACGTACTAGTGGCGAAGGGTTCATACAAAACACGATTCCTACCGGCTTACCTTTGCCATATTATTGGCTTAAGAAATACGCATTAATCAGAAGAAAACGCTACATCGGCTTCCCTTTAGAAAAAATAACTCTTCGCCACTGTTACGTACCTAATGTTTTTGATTAACTTACGAAACTCGAAACGTGTTTTGTGTCATTCCATATTGTGCATTTGGTACACACGCTAGTTACATAGCTGTACAAAGCCTATAATTCAACCAGAATTCTTGGCCATTCTCCAAGGAAAAGCTACTCGAAATCGGCTCGATATATTTCGAATTCATATTGCAAATATACGTACTACGTACATACATACATTTTACTGATATGTTAAGCACAACTAACCCAGCATGTTAAATTACGGTAATTTACTTATAATATATGCATCGATTAATAGGAAGTAAATAAATATGTACCAACTCACTATTTAAAAAAAACAACGTAAAATCGTACCAAACATTTACTGAAGGAGATAGGAGATGACCTTTATACTTCCTCCCGTTCCTAATTCCATTCCTGTAGATAGTCACGGGCGGCTCGGCCTCCGGTGGCCCATACGCTTATGTAACATATCTATGTGACGCCTCCGACGGATTAAACTATCAACTGATCCATGATTTTTTGGTATCGTGGATATCTACAATGGAGTTCACCTACCATCAGGTAATCGTAACCCAACCCGCTCGTTTGCCACTATCATATAAAAATACTCTTAAAACTCACCAACTGTATGTTATGCCGTCTGCCACGAGTCACGACTTTTACAGGATTTTTTAATTATTACTATAAAAATATGATGTAAACAATAACTCAACTTGGTTTGCCCTAACTACAGAAATGTACGTAACGCCATAACTTTATTATTTTTAAAATCTTAATACATGCTAGAATTTTTGACCTTATTATATTTTTCAAATAGCGTTCTGTGGGAGTTCTCTGTTCCCCCAGAGGAGGTTGACATCAGGTAGGCAGTCCGTCGTAAAAACTAAGCCAAATCCTTTCTGTAACATGCTTGAAAAGTGTGTTGCTCCGACCCTACATTAAGGTGTAATAAGGGCGGGTAGAAAGAAAGCGTTCTGTGGGACGAGGTGACGACGGTTTAAAAATTGACGACAATAATCTTATTCGAGAAGGTGGCTTCTATATTACTTTAAAAAAACAGGCATATTATCTCTAAACTAAACTAAAAACATAATATATTTTACCAATTAATATACATTATAAAATGTAACTCTTTTACATCTACAAAATTGCAGTCTAAGTTTTAAAATTATGCCTACAAGGCTACTTACCTACCCCACTACGTAATACCGACCTAAGCTTCGCTTGTGTGAAAATACATTGGTGTATGGGCTTAAATTTAACTTCGGTTTCGTTTGCCAAAACCGTGTATGTATGTACATATGTAATAGTAAGTTGGAATCGGGATGAAGCATGTTGTCCCGAATCCCGGGCGAGCGACACCGTAAATACACAAAAACTTCCATGCCAAATGTGATGCCAAACTTCCGTTGCACTTGTTTATGAACACGACGCGCCGCGCCGCCCACCACGCCGCCCGCCCCACCGGGATCCACCGTCCGCATATATAATGGACAATGGTCACCTGTTATTTCCATATATCGGCTCTTATTTGTAAACATTTTAAAAGATAGATAAATAAATAAACAGCTACTACCATGTTAAAATAGTAATTGAGACTTAACTCTATTTACTTTTTAAAAAGAGATGTGTGATTAGGCGAGAACTGAGAAGTGAAAAGTTGCAATAATGTAGAGCCATATTAATCAGCCCACATTTTAATATGAATAAATATTATTGATCTGTATATTTATAAAAGATCTCTAGCCTTCGTACCTTCTCTATGCTGCGTTCTTGATCTGGTGGCAGGGTGGATTGTAAACCAACTTCGGCCTCGGATTCCAAGTCGGCCAAAACGGTTTTTCTAACACGATTCACCCGGGTCTGGACTCCCAGACGTTGACGTCAGGCAAGTAGTCGGTCGTAAAAAATAATCCGAATCTTTTCATTATTTCTTTATGAAAGTGGGTTGTTCCGATCTTATACAGATATGTATATAGTAGAATAAATAAGGGCATGGACAAGAAGTATTTTTATCTTACTGTACTTATCAGCCTAATACTATCATAGCTCTTAAACTATATAATATTTAATTCATAGCGCCACATATTCTGTGTGTGCCCATAAACACTTTGCTAGTAGGTACAATACAAAACGTACCCCAAGATCAGCAATAAGATAACTTGATAGAATTATTATTTAATTGCACTGTTCTCTGAACTAATGCTTCTAAATATGAACCCATTGTGGAAATATGATGGGACAGTATTCGAATCGTGAGGTCGAGATGTACATTTGTATCTAACAATTCCATAGGATTAAGTTTACTACGACCTCCGCACGATGAGTGGCTACCAAGATATTAATGTATTTCATATCTCCTCTCTCCAGCTCAGGAAAATTGTATTAATAGAAACATTTTAGTTATTAGTAAGTACCTATGACATACGTACATAAACACACATACATAACGTAACACGTACGTACGTAAATAAATTAATAGGTATTCTATACCATATTTTCATAAAAAATACACGCTCATTTAGACATGAATAATAAATTAACGATGTGAACATTTGGTTCGATATTTACTACTTAATAATACTTGTTTAACTGTTCACTACGCCACACAAACAAAAAATCAAATGGTAAATATTTAAGGTGTATTTACATGTTTATACAATCTTTATTAGGTACATACAAAATTGTCTATTTACTTAAAACCTTATAAACAAATTCTATGTACAAGTACCTACTTAGAGCTTTTCCCACATGCATCTGATAATACTTCCAATAAAATGGCAACCAAACAAACCAAATTGTATCTTAATTAACATACATACTGAACTAACATAAAAGTTTTAACTGCTGCATATAAACTCATAAAAACTTCATTCAACTTGTTCCCTGTTTGGGATATATGAAACTATCAGAATGACAATGTAAATGTGAAACATTTATTTTACATATTAATTAATAATTTCGGTATTAACATATTATAGCAAACAAACTACTGTAAAATGAAATTCAAAATAGAATAAGTAGGTACTTACAGTGACTACGGCTCGTTATGTTTCATCTATGGTGTCATCAGGGCTCGAAATGGACTTTTTCATGAGAGGGAACGCTTTTTCCCTTACGTTCCTTAATTTATGAAACATTGCTTTTAGGAAACGGAACTGTATTTCGCGAAAGGGTGTGAGATGATATGTTACGAAACCGAATGGGGATTTCACGAAAGGGGACACTATTCCTACGCATCACCGTCCATTTCAAGCACTGTGTTTTATGCTACGTACGTAGAACATAGCAACCATGTAGCACGCGGATGCTACGCCTCCGCTACGCATTTCACGATGTACATAATTATAAACTTTTCGAGATAGACATGTCGGAAACTGCAAATTCCTAAAATTTAGTTAAATTACATTATTTATAAAATATGACCTATGTTATAGTAGATGGTTGGGATGGATGGATGGTAGATGGTTGGGACGATGTGAGATGGATGAGCCCTTAATTAAGATTAAGAGATATTAAGATATCCTTCACCGATACAAATGTTTGTTTGACCCGCAGATATTTGTTTCGAGTCTGGTTGTTGGAGATCAAAATTCTCGTTGAAGTTCTCGACACCCACGGTATACGTTAAACTCCATGTCTGTGGGTTAAACCCTAGTGTGGACTGTGGTGTCAGGACTATGTGACGGTGACTGTTGGGTGTGCTTTGACCAGTTTTCACTAATGACGTTAAAGCCTCAAAGTAAAATACTCACCTAGTACAATTTAAAATAAGTTTTTTTTTGGGTTTCCGTTCCCATTGCAGTCAATAACATATGAACTCTAAAGGCGCATAAAATGATTAAGCATTCCTTTTTAATGGTAAACGAAGAAATGAATAATGATTAGGCAATATTTCACATCAATTTTTAACAGACCAGTGATCCGTATCATTAGCAGATTCTGCAAAGTGTCAGTGCCGGATCTAACAACTATCAATCTTGAATTTCATCCATATAAATGATATTAGATACCTAATATACGAATTTCATATAGGTACCTACATTTGTGGTAAAGTAGGTACGTAGTGTGTACGTTTTGTCCTACAATTTATTTCAGTTTAGCCACGTCTCCTGCACTTGTTTTTTCGAAACAAGACACTAAAAACACCTACACAAAACAGGGTTTTCATTGTCTCCTGCTCATGTAATAAAGGACCATAGACAATAAATTGTAGAAATACTATGTTTTGTGGAATGTTTTAGTGTAGGAGACGCGGCTATATTCAACTACTACTAGGTATTTAAATGTAACTTGAGCTTGACCTATTTTTAGCAGGCAGATACATTACGACCTCCGTCATTAGTTACATATTAATCCTAGACGAACTTCATAATCCTCATGGTCTCTTCCATTTCGCCTTGAACCAAAAAGTTCGCTAAAATTACCTTACGTATCTACTATTAGGGTCCGGAAAAGTTTTCGGGCTCACGTGCTCACTATTTCCCATATTTGGTACAACTTTTAGGTAAACAGACTAACATGATTCTGGTGACCACCGTAAACTCAAAGTCCATAAGGATAACCGAAATGACAATATTCATAAGTACGTCTATGAGGTCATCGTCGCGCTGGTATTACTGAACTGCACTGCATTCATCGTCAGGTATAATGTAGGCAGTAACATCTTTACCATTCGGGCACACGGGGCTCGTGCGCAGGGCCGCCGACCCTAGGGGGGGTAGGGGACCCCCCAAAGGCTGATAAGTAGTTTTGAGCGAATATATGATGTATGAATCTTTACTTTTACACTGCCCTTAGAGGTCGGGGTCAGTCTTTTTAACCCGCTGGAGGCGGCACATATATGTTACATAATATATATGGCCACTGGTGGCGGTGACGTAAGTCACTATTTATAACAGAATAAAACGTTAACCTGCCTAGTATCTTGCTGTAATAATGCATATGAGAATACCTCGACCCATCAATAAATAAAAACACTCAACACACACATAGTCCCGTCCCCACAGTACCTCGTGGTATGATACCATGGGTGGATGCCTCAATGGCGTAGTGGTATTGCGTGCGCGGTACGACTACCGTCCTGAGGTCTCTGGTTCGATCCCAGGGTCGAGCAAAGTGGTTTATTCAATTCAGTATCAATCCGGAATCTGGAATTTGTGCCCGATTTGGCGATAGACTCATCTCCTATCATATCACACAACGCCGCGTGCGCGCCGTTCGTGGGCTCGAGGAATGCGCATGCCCAATGTGGGGTCAGCCTTATGGTATATGACAAAAGATGTATATACTGTACTTACTATTACATTAATGCGAGCAATGTTGATTAGTCCTTCTTTCACGAAGAATCGACATAATTTTAGCAGATATGTAGTTAATATGAAAGTATATTAATTCCAATCGAGCAACTATGTATGAGTACACCTACTTTATATATTATTCGATTTCTACTTGGAAGTTTGTCAAATTCAGAAAACTTAATTACATATTATAAAACAGTTAAAAACAGTTTGATATACCTATTATCAAAATTTCAGCCGCGTTAATATACTGTTACTAGAAGTTTTCATCAAATTAATAAATAGATATTATTTAATTACAAAACTTTATTTAAATAAAAATGTATATCAAACATAGATCATATTACTATTTTTCTGGAATATTAAAGTTACTTTTATTGCTGTTTACGAGTTACAACACTTTTCAGATTTCTTTTCTTACATTTAAGACATACAATTATGTACAGGCACATAATATTTACTTAAAAGATGTAGTATTACAAGTACTTAAAACCTCGTAAATCGAGAATAAGTATGACGAAAAAGGCAATAAAACAATATAAAACCAACAAAACACAGTTCTCATAAACTTGACAAACTTCTGAAAAAAAAACTTTTAAAAGTGCATCTGTGGTAATTAAAAATAGTACAACTACACAACCTTTCATTGGCTTGGATGGAAACATTTAATATAATAGAAACTCTCTAACATATTTCTTAAAAGTTGAGTACTGCAATTTTTAATTAATGTAATATGCTTCACCAAACAAAAAAGTTTAAAGTAAAATTAAGTCACCAAATAATAAATATAATTAAGGCTAGAGAGAACATCATTTAATCATACAATTAAAATACATCCACAGTGCCAAGTGTGTCTCTTCACAAATCTCCTTCAACAAGAGCCTCAGATCTTTTGGCTGTCACTCTCTGTGTACTAGAACATAAATCGCCAAGCAGGCCAACACAGCAAACTGTAACAAATAATTTTCTTTATTTAATTGCAGAAAGCAATGCACTTTAAACAAAATCAAATAAAAATCACTTTCCAAAACCCCTTTTTTGCAAACATTAATTGGACCGTGTTACACAAAAATGATCCAACCCACAAAAAAAAATTGTTAACACCAATATGGTCTATTAATGGTTTAGAACATGTTGGCATCAATAACATTTTTTTTTTTTTTTTGTGGGTTGGATCATTTCTGCGTAACACAGTCCAATTAAATACAAATTCCACATCTATTTTGTTCTACACAATTAAAGGGATATTAAAATATTTTTCTTTACAATAACTACAATGGCTTTTCTGAAGTGAACACCTAACCAACTTGATTAAGTCCATTCAAAAGAAAGTAAAGATTCCCTCATTGTGCTTTGTTATGGGGCACTATAAGTTAGCTAGACAGACATAAAAATTTAATAGAATGAACTACATATATTATAGAACATATACTAACATATACTATAGAATACATTTTGAACTAATAGTAGATGTTAGAACAAAGTTCTTTAAAAAAATGAAGTTTTTAGAGGAAAGTTGAAATCGTAAGCGGGCTCAGATAATGTAGGAATACCATTTATAATATAAAAATGTTAGATTAAACACTAAGGGCCACTTGCAGCTCTGTTATATTTATCCAAAATTTAGATTTAAAGATAGGAGCGAGCTGTAGGATAAATCGAGATAAGGTGTAACTAGAGAATAGTAATAGTGCTGCAAGTTGCCCTTAGCTATAGAACCATTGTAATATATTAGTTACCTTAAATTTTGGATATTCATTCATATATATTGTGACCATCCCAACATATGGTAGGAACCCTCTAGCACGGCCGACAACATCCTTCTTGGTGAGCCATAACTGCCCTTGGGCATATAAGCCTCTATCATCCACACTGTTATTGTCACCCTTGGTCAAAAACTTTACTGTGCCATTGTTCCTGGAAACATAAAATAAGACTTATGCTCAACTACTAAATCAATACCAGTATATTTGCCTAGAACTGTATCGCCAAGAAGGGCGAATCCCACCTGGGATTGGGGCAGGTGAAAAGAAACAATGCATGGCCCATGCGTAATTTAAAACTTTTTTTTACTACAGGACATGGAAGTTTGACTAGAACCACACCAAATTCCCAATGTGTCACTAGAATAATAATATGATTACAATGTATGTTTTAAATTTTAAGCCACGTATTTAAAATGGTGCTCAAATATTAATGAATAACTATGAGGTACTCACTTTTCATGGAGTTTCAAAACTCTATGTACAATCGGGATGTCTCGTCCCTCGACCTTGAAAACAACAATCTCACCCACTCGCACAGGCTCTTCAGGATAGTTTGTCAAAAATAGTAGGTCGCCTCTGTGAAATGCTGGCTCCATACTACCAGACAATACCACCACTATTGGACTCTCACTACCAGTTACAACCATTAAACCTTTCCATATCATAAGAGCTGAGGATACTATCATACCAAAGCTCAACACTTGGTACATAAACTGGAAAAACAAATAAAACCCCCATCAAAATACAAACGCCGATATGTTAACGTCACCTTTACGATAGTGGCAAAACATTACCTGTCGCTTGTTCATGCGCTTTACATCGTCAAATATACTGTCCAACATTGTTGTGTAAGTATATTATTTTGAATTTTTTATTGAAAATATTTGATTTTTTGGTTATTATCACCTTTTCCTGTTTTCGCCGATGGACACCACGAAATTAGATTATATTTTTGACATGACACCACGTCACTCGTCAGATGTAAAGGGATGGGATCAGAAGTGTCGATGAAAATCAACAATATGCCTGAATTGGAATAATTAAAATATTTATGAAAGTATGTTGATGAATGATGATCAGGCATAACGGTATGTATATATTGTAATATGTAGTGCTATTAGTGTATCTTTTAATAATAAAATTAAAAAAAATATTTTTATGAAATATATCTATACTATTCCCAGTAGCGTCTCTAGGCTGCCATTTTTCCTGCCATTATCTTTTAAAAAATGCATCCACCATGCTAGTAGTGATTTTGCCAATATAACGCCGCGTCTCCACTCTCTGCACTAAAACATTACACAAAACACCTACACAAAACATGGTATTTCTAAATTCTTTTGTCTATGGTCCATTGTTATATGAGGAAGAGACAATGAAAAACCTTATCTTTTTGCTTATCTTGTTTAGTTGTTTTTAGTTTTGCTAAAAAAAACATGTACAGGAGACGCGCCAATGTCATTGCTAGATTGCTACTATTTATTCTTATAAGAGATTGGCAAACGAGCAGATGGGTCACCTGATGGTAAGTGACCTCCACCGCCTATAACACTCAATACAAAAAAAATAATCAACCCAACCTAAAATGAGGGAAATAGGGATTGGGAAGGGAAGGGGGGAATTGGGCTGCCGGAAATCCCGCTCACCGAACAAAACGCGACAGCGCGGTGCCACTTTGCGTCGGTTTTCTTTGAAAAAGTGATATTAAACCGGTCGGGTGGGCCCCTTCGTGATATAGACGTAACTGTTTACAGCAGTGGTCGGCAACCTTTTAAGAGGCAGGGGCCACAAAATATAGTAAAGGCGGGCCTCACCTCATATTTTCTATCTAGAATCTATAACATTTTTAGTGTCCGACCGAAGCTTCGGCTTCGGCCACCTTCGGCCGAAGGTTCGGCCAAAATTGGCCGAAGTTTTGGCCGAAGCCGAAGTTTTCTAAAAAGCGTTGAAATTAAACGAAATGTTACGGACACGGGAAAGTAAGTGATCTTCACCGCCCATACGGTGTGTATGGGCAAGACACAAAGAAAATCATGGGTGCGTTGCCAACCTAAGAGGAGGGAAATAGGGATTGAGAAAGAGAGGAGAATTGGGCCACCGGAAATCTCACTCACCGAAAGAAACACGACAGCGAGCTGCCACTTTACGTCGGTTTTCTGTGAGACAGTGGGATCAAACCGGTCGAGCCGGCCCATTCATAGACACAACTGTCTACAGCGTGCCTCTATCACTCCAAAAATATACAGTTAACATCAATTTCCTAGGAACCATTATTTACTTTTAGTCAATTTGAACTGACAAATTTTTGGTCGCCTACTTGGTGCAGTGGCACCTATATGGGTTGTAGACCGTGGGTTCGTTTCCTAGTTCGGGCGGGGTGGTGAAAATATGGTGTTTTTCTAACACTTTATTTTCATCCAGTCCCGGGATCCCCAGATGAGGGTTGACGTCAAATGGGCAACCGTTCGTAAAAACTAAGCCAAATCCTTTCTGCAACATGCTTAAAGAGGGTGTTTTGCCAACCCCAAATTAAGGTGAGATAGAGACATCTAGAAAGAAAGTCAAATTGAACCGAGTTTCTTAGGGTTATTGAACCTTCGGCTTCGGCTTCGGCTTCGGCCAGAAATCGACCTTCGGTCGGACACTAAACATTTTAGATATTTAAGACTAATTTACAAAACATTTACGGGCCGCAAATAGGATATCCACGGGCCGTGTGTTGCCGACCGCTGGTCTACAGCGTGACTCTACCACCCTAAATATAGTAATCTGTGGTTTAGCTTTACATGAAGAAACTGGGGGTTAGGTCTAACATACGATCTTATTTCATAGTATAATAGTCTTAGGGCCTCGTTCACCACCCTCAAGTAAAGTGTCAAGTAGGCTAATCGTCAGTTAAAGTCACCCGTAACTGCACGTGTGAATTTCACGACGTTTGAGTAGCATGCATCTTATGATTAAACTGGCCAGTAAGCTACTTGCCACGTCGTCTGCCAAGTAGCGCGTTTACTTGACGGTTAAAGTTTAAAGTAGGCAGTTAATTGTACATTTATCGTAGTTAAATAAATTATAAAATCAAATTATAGTAGTTATACCTTAATAACGATGTTTAACGTTTTAAATGAACGTGTTAACTGTAAAATAGCCTTTCATTTAAAAAATCAAGTAGTTTCAACAAAAACAAACTGCAATTCGGGCGAAGCGAACACCGATGTCCAGACGAGGTCACGCAAAACTCGTCCTTATGGCACACGATTTAGTACCTGTGTAACTATTTAGATAACAAAAAAAGGGTCCGGTAGGTTTTTGTGTCATGTGGTGCGGACGCGGGACGAGTCACGAGTGTTTTTTTTGCCAAAATAAGATACTTTTGACGTAATATTGAACGAATGGGACGCAGGATTTGTGATATCATTCACTTAACCAGTAAGTTGCTACTCAGAGCTCTAATTTTGCTTGTGAAATTAACAGAAGTTACTCAGAACTCTTACTTGTCAATTAACGCTAGTCAGAAAGTAACTAATCAACACTTTACTTGGAGTTGGTGAACGAGGCCCTTAGTATAATAGTACATAATGTGTACCTACTTACCATCACAATATTTAATTAAAAAAAGAGAAGCAAGAACAACTAAGATTCAAATTTTAATACATTGACAAAAAGATGAATGTATTAAATTAACATATAGGTAATTGATAACAATTCTATTTGCATTTTATCGAGACATTTCAACATCATCATTCTCTATTAATTTTAACTTGATTGTTATTGTATTTGGTGTAGTAACATCAGCTACTAGTATATCTGCTCCATTATATAAACCTAGTTCCGAAACTTTCTTTTTTAAATTATCTCTAGTTCTTTCTTCAATGCTCTTGATAGAAGACATATACAATGTTTTGTTACGTCCATTTATTACAGTTGTGATACCTGTACAGAAATACAACACAATCTTTACAAACCTGATATATATATATATATATATACCAAATGCCTACATTTCATTTATACCTAGGTACACATATTAATATTACACACCTGGACTCTTCATCATATAACCCTGATCCTCACAAAGTTTATCATATATAACCTGAAGAGTAGCAGTAGATTCAATTTCCATAACATGAGAAGTATTGCTACATGCTATACAGTCTTGTCTCCTTTCAGCGCTAAATGTGTAGGTGTACACACCATCAGCCATGTTTAAAACCATGTAGTTGTTCATATTCACACAGCAAGATGATGCTAATTTAAAAACCTGTAATGAAGCACACAACATTTCTATATTACAATAAATTACAAACAGAACTCTTTACAATAGATTCATGAACATACCTCAGTAGCACAAGCAGCTGCTATGGCAGCATTAGTACTAGCAACAGCTGGTATAATATTTTTCAAAACACCTTGAGTTAATCTATATGTTACATTTGCGATACCATGTTTCATTGCTCTCTCCTGTGCCTTCTCAAACACCCATGCCACATGTTGAGGGTCATCTCCATCCAAACCTGTACCACTACCCCAAGGATTCTCCTTTGCCCATTGTATTACTTTTACATATTCAATGCAATGTTCAGGTAACCTTAAATTATACAATACATTTAAATTTGATGAATTTAAGAACAGTCCAATTTGACATTAAGATTCTAACTATAAATTAAAAAGAACTTAGAAGTAAGACTATTGGAAATAAATTAGTGTAATTTGTTAACATATTTTTTTACAGTCTCATTGAAACAACGTCACATCCGTTTTTACCCTACACATATTGAACACAATACCAAAAAGCAGACCACTCGCTTATAGTGATCTATAATTTTAATCCCTTTCTCTCTCTCTCTCTTCCTAGCTATTTATCCTACATGATGGTAGTGTCAGCTTTCCTCGTTTAAATATGTCTTAAGTTAAAAAATTTAGCAATATTTACCTAGGAGTGTTGGCAATAGTGCAAAGTGGGTAAGTCTTCTGTGGAGGGTACAAATCAAGAGTACACTCGATGCAAGCACTCATTCCTGGCAAAATTACTCTCGCATTACCCTTAAATCCTTCAGTACCTCCATCTACCATAGGTATCACACTGCTTTGATCCAGACTTCCTAAAAGCATTGTTCAAAATTATATATATTTTATTTACATGGATGAAGAAAAGCAACTCTTTCACTTGATGCTATGCCGGCTCCTAGAATAATAGTGCAGTAATCACACCTATATTGCATTACGAAGAACTCCATGGAACTCTCTTCCACATGCCTTTATCCTACTCCAATGTGTGGTCAGCACAACATACTATATTATTCATATTACATATTGAGGTTAGATTTAGCTTCATTTTTTACAACCAGATGCCTCCCTGCCCAACCTCTTCTAAGAAAAACAGACCCAGGCAAATCATCTTAGAAAAACCACTTTACCACCAAATTAACTGTTCATATCTACAAACATAGTAAATGATGATAATATGATTAATGTAAATACTTTACTGTCGTCATTATATTCCAGGAGCGATACTAGCATTCCATTTAGCCATCTCCTCGCCACAATTGAATCAAGGCCACACACAATAATGTGAAACTGTCTATAGAAACCCTCGTCAAAGTCTTGAATGGTACAGTGATGAGCAGTTGCTTCACACCCAGGTACTCTGTGAATTTTAAAGGCATTATTTCAATTTACTCATTCCATAATATTATTCAATAAATATTCATTAAACCTCAAAAAATCCTATTATCTGACTTCAACAACATAGCCATTAGCCATATTGACATGATGAGCCATGAAATTTTAGGGGTGGCTCCAAGCCAAAAGTAGTATAACAAAATATATTATTATCTTTACTATTTCAAAACTTGAAAAAAAACTTAAAATATTACCAGTCATAAAAGAATAAAGTAAAAGATTTTAAAAACAAGTACAACTAACCTCTTATTGACAAATTCAACAGCACACTTGGCTTTTGATAATCCTATATCATTTTTTCTAAACAGAAACTGTCTATTTAAGTTGGAAAGTTCAATAGTGTCCATGTCCACAATATGTATCTTTTTGAACCCCATTAATGCCAGGTCTTTCAACAATTCACAACCAAGTCCACCAGCACCCACTATCAACACTTTGCAAGAATTCATAATAAAGTCAAGTATCTCTGCTGATGGCTCAAAATCTGGATGACAGAATGGACCTGATCTTTCCAATAATTTCCTAATATTCATCCACCTTCTGTTCTGATAGTCAGATGTTTGTGATTCACCAGAAGCCATCATTATTGTTGCTAGAAAGCAATAACAATTATAAAGAATTTGTCATGAACTTATGTATACTAAAGTATTTGGTGACAATTAATATAATAGAGAAGGAGAGGAGGGAGAGGCCTATGTTCAGCAGTGGACTTCCTATGGCTGATGATGATGGTGATGAAACTGATGATGATGATGATGATGACGATGAATATAATTGATAATTTATTGTCTTAATAATATTGTGAAAACTTCAATATGTGTGGCTATTTTATGTATTTTTCAGTTGTTATGTGTTAATGATAATTAAATGATTTATTGATAATAAAGGTGTTTACTTTAACTAATTTAATTATTGTATATTTGTAATTATTGTTTTTTAACCTAAAACGCCTAACCCCCTCTCATTAGTAAAGGAGGCCCATGCAGCAGTGGGCCATTAATTTTACAGGGCTAATCACATTACATTTTAGTATTATACTTGCTTTCTGTATTTTATAAAATTGTTTTTTTAATTTTTACAAAAACTCAATGTGTTTATGGGCTAAGTATGGAGAAGAGGAGCCACAATCATTGTAGCTGTGCCCAAATATATTTTTTAATGAAATACAAGTACCTACTTGCTTTCAACAAAGAAATTAAAGTACAATGCCAATCCTTGATCAATATCACTAACAAGCAATGTGTGTATATTACAAATTGTTTGTGAACAAGACCACCATTTATCTTGTGTAGAAATGAAACCCAGACTCTTACTATACAGTCAACCACATACATGCTGTACCAGAGGCTTTAGTTTATAGATATAATCCATACAAATCTCTTTCTATACTTCCAGCTGCTCTAATTCCAATTAAAATGACATGACATCCAACATAAAGAAGTGATTCCAGAAAACTTAACACACTCAGAGCAACACATGATAAAAAGCTATATATAAGACATTATAAATGTGAATGTTCGTAAGGATGTATGGGATCCTGGATTTAAGGATGTTAATTACTTTTTACAAAAACTACCAAAACGACTTTGCTGAAACTTTACATTATAATTATATATATCGCTCATATCGCGACAACAGTGTCTTCAAATTGTACATCAGAATAACACTAGTTTATATCCCGGACAGCTAATATTATATGTATAAAGATAATAAGTACCGAGATGTCAGATGACTATTGCATAGATAGAACTAAGGCTGAGATCTATAGAGCGAACTTCGACTAAGTCTAAGTCAAACTCACAAACTCAGGGGGATTTGTAATTGTTAAATCGAACTTTGACTTTGTCCGGGTCATTTTTTACAAGAAAAACAGACTGATAGATAAGACTAAGCAAACATTTTCTTGTAAAAAATGACTCGAACATAGTAAAAATCCTCACCGAGTTCGTGACTTTGACTTAGACTTAGTCGAAGTTCGCTCTATAGATCTCAGCCTTAGTTCTGGCTTAAAGTATTTTACGCAAATATATTTTTGAATAGTAGCCTGATTATAAATAAAACGGTATCACATTTTTCTTGATCTTTAGTCATTTCATCGCTTGAAAAACATCGAAATATGAAAATACCCCGGCACTTTTTAGGTTAAATTAAATTACTGAATACTGCCACATAAATAATATACCTATACTCACTTTTATTGACACAGGTTATTATTTTGTAGAGCTAAAATAATTATATTAAAATGTTAAAACTAAAACACGAAGTTTAAAAAAAAATATGTCCAATCGTAATTTTTATTTTGACTAATTTGACGCTTATTTTGACGGACAATGACAGTGATCACTGATGGCTGACAGGTGACAGTAGCTTGTGTAGTTCGCGAACGAACTAGTTCGAAAGAGCGCTCCCAGAGATGAATGAATAAATTAGTTGCCAGATTTCTCGCTTTTTGTTTCGTTAGTTCGTTTGATAAGTTAGATTCTAATAACGGCCGGTTTCAATAAACGGTCTCGGTTTGGGAGTGCAGGTAGATCGCGATTATGAACTAATCAAATCGTGTCATTTGACGGGAGTCATGTTCAAACTGTGTTCTTATTGGTTATTTTTTGTAATCTATCTGCACATTTGAACTGAGATTGTTTATTGTAACCGGGCGTAATTATTGTATGTAATAGCGAAAGTGAGTCAGAGCGCGGCGCTATCCTATTTCTTTCTTTCCGCCTGGCGTTATCCCGGCCTAATGCCTAATCCACCTTCCTACTTAAATGCTTCCATTTCACGCGGTCTTGAGCATCCTCCAGAGTAAAATCATTGTTTCTCATATCATTATCAAAAACGTCTAACCAGCGCTTTTGGGGCCGTCTGGATTTCTTTAATATAGCGCTAACAGCCCATATATCGCACCCAGTTTTTCTATATACTGGCCGAATGATGGTCTTGTATATGAGACCTGAAAGTCTCACTGGCATCTTACGGTTACCAGTAATCTCATTAATCACCAGTAAGTATTATGTCACCACATATACTAGAAACAAAAACATTAAAATATGCACAAACCATTTAACTATCGCAAATCAAAATATGACTACTTCTTCTTTTAAAAATTATGGCTTCCACGCATATGCGATGATTTAGCCAATGTCAAGGTAATTAGAGCAATTATGTTTTCACAATGACCATGAGACCCAGATGTGGATGATCTCAAGGCCCTGCTGGGATTATGGCCGTATTTCTTTCAGTGCGGTAATAATTTGGAAAGAGGAGGAACTTCAAAATCTCATTCATCAATCACCATACTAAACATAACAACAGTTTTTCGCAAAATTGAGAAAAGTACCCCAACCTGGAAACACTGCTTAATGCAACGACGTCGCTTGGGTTTTGCAATAATGTTCCATTATACCTAATTTCTAATTAAGATATTTTGTAAAATATCAAGTTTTAGATACTACAAATTTCATCATAGCCTATTTCAAGGTTTTGTTTATTGATTTATCGACACAATATCTCGTTATAATTTTCGTGCATATTCTCCTTTGACATGGATTCATTGCAGATCCCTGGTCAACCCTCGTAGTGATCGGGAAAGGTTTGGTGACGCCAAAATCAGTCCGAATCAAAGACTTTGATCGGAGGCACATGTCCCCAATAATGTCAACATAAGCTTCTAGCACCCTTTGACCCTTAGTGCCCACCAGATCATTCGTCGAGACACAAAGTGAAAAGACTTCTGCAGATCCAGGAAAGTGATATGCAGAGGCTTCCCTTTCGCCCTGCATGCCTCGCGCAACGATCTAATGGCGAATACTAGGCCCATGGCTCTGTCTGTTCCCCAAAACCTGCAAGGCAGGAACCCAGGTTTCGCCAGCGCCTAATCCGTTACTCAGAAGAGTGTACTACTTGCAGATGAGATTAGCTTGAACCTAAAGGTGTTGGTGACCTACTTACACCCCTTACACGACGTCACTACTCCCCAAATGTGTACAAGAAAAAAATAGCAGCAAATTATTAAAGAATAAAAAAATGCGTGCGAATAATATTTTTTAGCTTCTTTGGTTCGAGACGAGAACTAAAAGACCAAACTCGTTCGGTGAGGAGCCGAACTGTTTGTATTTAGTCTTGTGTAGTTCGCAAACGAACTAGTTCTTAACGCTCCTACGAACGAACTGAGCGAAGTAGTTCCGAGATTTCTCGCTCCTAAGTTCAAACAAAACAAACTAAAAAAACAAAAGATCGCGTGCGAATTACCTTTTGAGCTATGCTTTTGAGAGAATAATCTAAGGATCTGACGAACTAAAAGAGCGAAACAAGTAACTGCTCCTTCTTGCGAACTATTATGCGCAGGACAAAACCAATAATAAAAGTAGAATAAGGACTTGCATGACTACGAAAAAACAAAGCATAAAATAGTGAATACGGGGAAATTAATTATCAATGTTTGATATTTAAACCTGCTAAACCGACTAAGAATTTTGTTGGTATTTTAGTGGTTCAAGTAGTGCATTAAATTTCCATCAGCCACCGTTATCCTGTCTATACGCAGGCAAGCGTATAAGACATAGGTCCCTTATATTTGTTCTCATAAGATGGTTTCTTTTCTATAGTGATGTTCACGTACATGTATCTATCCGCGCTGCACAAGTAACACCGTCTGCAGTTAGGACCTATTTTATTGATTAATCAAAAATTAAAATGATATTCCTCAATAGTGCCGCTATATCAACGATTTTGTTACATACAATTTAATATATTGCTTGAGTATTTTATTGTAAATGTTTTGTAAATACATATGCAGGTATTAGGTACCAACCAAAGGTACCAACTATATTTTCATCTTGCGCTTTCTTTTACGTTCACCTAACAATAATTTAGCAGCTCTGTATTGTTTATAACTGAGATCTAATGTATATTTTTGGACCCTTTATTGTCGTATTGCCTATACTACTACTACCTGTTTGCGTATAATCAACAAAGGAAGATGCCAGATTTCATGGAGATGCATATTAAATCTTAAAATACTTTGGAGTACAGAATACTTGATTCTTGGTTCTTTGGAATAATTTCTATTTCAGTAAAGAAAAGTCTAAGGATTAAAAAAGCATCACTGTGGGCAGATTTGTGAAACGGCACACAAATATGGCACATATAGAAACCAATATATTGAACCCAGAACAGGCACAAGAATTACATACAAAGTAATGATTTCAAGCTCAATTTCAATTTCTTAGCTCCTTGAGCAAGCCTTTGGGGCACGCACTATTGTCATCGGCACAAACTACATATAGATACTCCGTATGTAGGATAATCTAAGTCCGTATGACATAGGCCATCGCATCGCTAGCTATTTGCTGCGTTTAGTTATTACTTCGTAAAACATGCCAACGCACCACAGGATCATTTTACAATGTATCATAGACATTTTTTGATAAATACTCATTTCATATAAATATTCAATATATCAAAAATAAAATGCTAAAAAAACAACATATATATATGGCTTTCAAATATATTTAAAAGTATTATCTAATTTTAAAAATACTTTAGGATTTAACATTTTTTATCATTCCGATGTTACGATTGTGAACACTGTTACGTACTAAGGGTGCTATTCATTTGTTGAAAATGGAGGCGTGATGGACGTGCATTCGTCGGAAATCTAGAAATCTGAGTTAGCGGTTGTGAGGATTTATATGTAAGTAGGAAGACTTTACATACTGCATAGTAATCTTTGGCTTATAAAATGTCTATCGCTGCTGGAAATATAGTTCTGAGAGCGATGTTGTCGTGTATATTTAAGGGAGAGACTGCGAGCATTTTGGTAGGTATTGCTCGTATTTTACCATACTGGTTACAAGAATGGCAAAATGTGCAATTCGCAAGGAATAAATGCGAACATAATGTATATATATAGAGATTGCAATTTGAAAATAATTCTATAAATAACATATAACAGTGATATTGTCATGTGGGTTGATTAGTATTATACAAAACTAGTAATCGTTTTATATGTCGGAACTGGTTGGTGTTTCGACAATCGTGCGTGCGTGCTTGCTTATATGACGCGGTTATTTAAATTTATTAAAAATATGTTTATTAGATGTACAATGGCTGGTAACAAAATACACAAGGCGAAAGGAAAAGAAGACAAGAATAAAAGTAACAAAGCTAAAGGACAACATAATGTGGAAGCTGATGATCCTGATCATGCTTTGTTAAGAAAACCTATACTTACAAGTATTACTGGCTTTAGTCAAGCTAGGAAAATATATGACTGTGCCACTGAAGAGGTCAGTATGAATATTACAATATGTTCTTATATTGATACTAATACTGCTTTTTTTTTCATAAAATAATATAATTTAATTAACACTATCATAATAAGATTAATCATTTTCTAAAGATAAGTTGCTATATTTATTTGGATCTCCAGCAACACATCCATGAGTCATTATAATAGGTAGGTAGTCATGTACTAAGAAACAGTTATATAATTTGACTGCACTTTCATTTAGACTAGACTGTAAATTACGTTAATTAAAAATAAATACTAATTACCAAATAAACAACATATCAAAACCCCAAAGACTTATTTAAATAAAAAAAATATATATACATATGTATATCTAATTAAAATGCAATCCAGAATATAATAATAAACAATTTAGGCAGGTACATAATCATATATGTATGAAATGAAAGTGTTCATATTACCATTGTAATAAATCTGCAATTTAGTGTTGAAAATTCACTTATAGTTTATATTGTTTTAGTTAAAACATCTGTTATCACAAGAGTGTGATATGTTATATGAGTGTAAAGTTTGCCGCAATATATTTAGAAGTTTGGCAAATTTCATATCTCATAAACGTGTTTACTGCAAAGATCAATTCAATCCCAGTGAACATGGACACTTTATGAAATCACCATCAAATGTGAGTAGAATGATTGATTTTCCTTAAAAAACACCATGTATTTTTATCGCAAGTATATTGTTATATTTGTCTCAGGTTACTGAATTATTAAAAATTAAGCGTCTTGAGGAAGAATACCAACAGTCATTAAAAAAGAACAGACCACCATATGGGACATTAAATGAAGATGAGGAACGGATTCCTCTAACAAGAGATATAACAGAGATTGTGGAAAAGCTTGGTAGGAGAAATGGATTGCAAAATGGTCACTTAAGTCAATCAGAACCTCAGATGATATTGCAGGAAATACCAAGCAGCTCAGTAGCTGTGTTCCAGAATTTCAATACAACTGGAAAGGAAAAGGAACTCACTGATGGCATGCAAAAGCAGGTGATTGCTGTGGGCAGGATTATTTTATAATATTCGTAAAACTTAAACCTAGTAACAATAATTATGAAATAAGAAAGATGAACGAAGACTTAAAAGATTTTACAGATAGTAAAAAACTTTAACTGCAACATAGTGATCCATTACTAAAATACAATTTTAAACATTAATTTTTATTTTGAATTTAGCAGGCATTTAAAATATAAAAATGTAATAATCATATAATGACATTGAATTCTCAAGTTCACCTCTGCCTACCCCTTCAGGGATACAGGCTTGTGTTGTTTTGTACATTATGTAAAGTTTGAATGTACAGTCCTGCGGTAAAAGGTTTGTTCTGAGGCTGTTACTAAAAATAAATGGGATTAAAATACGTTTTCCATTTCCAGGTAAATGAATTGAACAATATGATGTCAAGGAGCTTAGCTGTCCTCCAGCATGATGGCAATTGTAAAACGAAAATTTTAGCTCAAGATGCAGACACTGTCATACAGATAAGTGATGATGATGATGAACAAAATGGTGATACAAGTGACATTCTCAAATGCAAAACTTGTAAGTTGCATTTTATGGTAAATTTTAGAAAAAATAAAAAGCATTATACCATGTTATTTTGTTATTGTATTTTAATCAGTTTTTGTAGAAAATAGAATAAATTATAAATGTTAAAACTAAATGGTGCTTGAATATCAGCCCAGTATATGGGCCTACTGTATTGAAGAGAGTGGAGCTTAGCCTTTAATCTATAATGCTAGCCTAATTAGATATGGCAGACTTGGAATATCTCAAAATAATTATATAGAAATTCTAAGGTATGTCGTCATGGTGTTTTCCTTTACTATACAAATGAATCAGTTATTAAAAATTTAACATTAAAAACTTATATTTACTTAAATTAAAATCTGTAGGTGTATGCTTGCTGGAATCGAACCCACCATTGGTCCACACTAACGTGTAATCGAAGTAATGCGAATATTTTCATTTTGATGAAACTTACTATTTTGATTTAGTATCCCACAAAGCATGGCATTTTTTGCAGATTATAATCTTTTATGTAATAATATTATAGAGGTACAGTAACTATCTTTAGCTTCTGGTAATTAGTTTGCCATATTTCATATATGCAGTGGCGTAACAGTGTACTTTTGGAGGCCCGTGGCCAATTCACAGTCACGTCTTTTTCGTATAGGGGCCCTCATCGTCACGGTCTTTTCTGTCAGAAGCCTCCTTCTGGCCGGCGCGGCGGCACGGGGACTCCCCATGGTCGGAAATGACTGACTAGTACAATTTAGTAGGTGCTTATACAATATGATGTTGCAGGTGATTTGCAATTTTCAACTCAAAAAACTCTGAAGTTCCACATGAAGTATAAACATGTTGAAAGTCGTTTAGTTTATCCTTGTCCTGATTGTTTGGAAATTTTCTCCACATCATGGAGCGTATACAGACATCTATTCAAAGTACACAGGTAATAAAATGGATACATATTTATGTATATTTATGCATATTATCGTTTCCATGGTCTAGTGGCAACATATATGGGCATTGGACTGTGAACCAGGAAGTAAGATCATAATTTTTAATTTCATAATTTTAATGGATTAAAGAGGGGTTGATGGCAGGCAGGCAGCCGGTCGTAAAACGAAACCAAATCCTTTCTGCTTGAAAAAGTTGCGCCGACCCAACATTATGGTGGGAAAAGGCCAGGTGGAAACAAAGAAAAACTTACGAATATTATAACGCTTGTTATTAGTAATATTTCTGTTCATGATTAGCCCCAATGGTTTATAAAACTGTAGCTGTATGGGTTTTTATTTTATCATTTAATTGAGTAAATCGATTTTTTTATAGGAAAACTGGAGCTCAAATCAGAAGGTTAAGGGAGTCCATTCAATCAAAGGCTTTTAAAATGAATAATATCCCGACCTTTTATGAAAAACGTAAGAATAGTGCAAAACCAACTTCCACGACACGGCAAATTACCGAGGAAGAGAGATTGGATCAAGAAAATCAGGTGAAGTGTTACATCCATAATTAATAAATTATCATTATTGGATATAATAGAGAGTGCCTCGGTGGCGTGGTTGTATTACGGTACCACAACCATCCTGAGGTCTCAGGTTCGATCCCCGGGTCGGGCAAAGTGATATTAGATTTTTCCATATCAGCGCGGTGTTTGGAATTTGTGCCCGATGTGGCGATATCAAATCTGGGACGGAACTAAGCTCGATGAAATGTGCGTGTTCTAGTTCGCTAGTGCACCTCTGCCTACACCTTTGGGGATACAGGTGTGACTTATGTTTTATAATATAGAATATTAATTGTATGGCAGATTCGATACTGTTCTTAGCGACAATCGATTTTTGTTCGCCATTTCAAAAATAACTAAAGTATTGAGGTTTTTTTTGAAGCAAGTTAGATTTGATTTGGCTTTTAGAAAATATGTTGAACACATATAGGTTAAGAAGCTTCAAAATCTATGTTATACGGATCTCCTTGGTCTAGTGGCAGCGTATATAGGCTGAGAACCGAGAAGTCTTGGGTTCAAATCCCAGGTCTAAAGATATTTTATCTCAAGATTCCCCCGAGACAGGGTCTTCCAGAAGGGTTTGATACCAGGTAGGCAACCCATCTCAAAAACTAATGCCTAATCCTTTCTGCAGTATATTTGAAAAAGCGTTGCGCCGATCCCACGTTGAAAGGATAAGCTCTGGTGGGAAACATTATATAATAAAATCATTTTTTTTTAAATACCTGTTACTGGTATAGCACAGCTGAAGTAATTTGTAACATACTTATTGTACAAATGGTATGAGAGCTGGTGTATATTTTTGGGTACGTATTTGAGGCAACCTGATTTGCAGAAGTTTTGGCCTGAAGACGGTGTGGCTCTTTCATTATTTTTACTAAAATTATGCAAAGCTATATAATAGCCGTCTGACAATTTATATTATCAGTCTGCTACCGAATCAGTGATCAGCAACAGAATGTGTGTGTACACTATACAGGAATGGATGGACAACATGGAGGGCGACGGGTCGGGCCCGCGCTGCGGCGGCTGCGGGCGCGCCTTCGAGCGACGCGCCGCGCTCGTCGCGCACACGCACACCTGCGCGCCGCGCACCCGCGCACGCGCACTCGCCGCCGCGCGCCGACACGACGCCAAGCGCATACAGATACAGATCCGCCGCGACTACCACAAGGGGCCGCCGCCCGAACACGACGGTACTCACGGTACCTAGTACCTACTGCAATCTGCATGCAACTCGTAACTGTCCACCGACCACCGTCCACGCTCCGACTCACTCATCTTATTGTATTTTACAGAGAACAAGATCGGGGAGGAGCCGCGACCTACCTCGGAACCTGTCAAAAGTGATGAATCGCGAATGGTCAACGAAGAGTCAGAGGATTCGGTCGAGCTCAAAGATGAGAAACCTGATGAAGTCGTGAAGTCGACCGAAAATCTTGAAATGGAGCAGCAAAAGCCTACTGCGGCGGCTCCGTCCGAAGTTCTAGAGGTGCCGCATGAGGCGGCGCTCGAGCCCGAGCGCGAGTCGCAGCACGAGCAGTGTCCCGAGCCCGATCGCGAGCCGTGGCCCGAGCGCGTGCGCACACACATGCTTCCGAACGCACCGCCCTCTGTGTTCCGACTACCGTTCGCGAGAAATACGGAAGAGACTAATTTAACCGCATTTAAACAAAAAATGCAACCTGACGTTGAATTGCAAAAAATGTTGTGTAAAAGATGCGAAGTGAGATTCGGTACAGAGCAAGAATTGCACGATCACATGGCGGCACATTACAAATGGATGCGTTATGCGTGCAAATTGTGTAATTTTAAACATTATACTTTTGAAAAATTACCTGAACATGTAAAAGTTGTTCATAAGTTAAAAGGTGACAAAGACTTTTACATAAGCACCGTTAAAGCTGTTGACGGAACTGAAGCGTTAGAATTGGCGGAGAACACGGATGAACAAACAGCTTCGAACGGAAACAGCCCCGAGTCACAAAGGGCCAGTAGATGCTCCAGTGATTCGAGCCGTTTATCTGATGATGCCTCTTCCGGTAATACGCGAGTAGACGGTGCCAAAAAGCGTAAAATGCAACTAAAGAAGGTATCTACTAAAAGGAAAAAGGAATCGCCAAGCAAAAGTATGTACACCTTATGTTTGTAGGATACTATTTAGTTACAAGCTTTTGCTCCCGTCTTTGCCCGCGTACTGTCTTTCTCGTTCAATTTCCATTAATCCGAAATGAAAACTTCGAACCTCGTATCCCCTTTTAAAGTTGTAATCTTCAAAAATCCTTTTTAGCAGATGCTTACGTCATAAAATAGACATATTATTACCCCTTATTTATAAAAAACATTTACGCGCTTCCTTATCTTTAAGAATAGTTCGACACTTTTTCCTTACGTCACATTGTTGCAAATAAAAGGAACAAACTAGTTTTAGAAGTTAAGAATCCCGTAAATATTTATATAAGGTTAATAGACACAGTAGTTTTGGCTTTGTGTTTTAAGTTATTGATAATGGTCAGTGAGGACAGAAGATAAGAGAGTGGTAGAGCCAATCTGTAAATAGTTACATACGTCTACAGCACGAATAGGCCGTTTGATTTTATTGAATAGACCAGTTTGATACCACTGTCTCACAGAAAACCGACGTAAGTGGCAGTTCGCTACTGCGTTTAGTTCGGTGAATGAGATTTTCGGTGACCCGATTCCCCTTTCCCTTCTTTTAGCTTGGTAACGCGTCTATGTTTTTTTTTTGTCTTGGGTGTCTATGAGCGGTAGAGATCACTTACCATCAGATGACCCATCTGCTCATTTGCCAGTCCCTGATAAAAACAAAAAATAAATACATATTTGTTTGTTCTTTCCAGATAGCGATGAGTCTAAAAGTGACAATCAATTATCGCCATTAGAAAAAGATATAAGTTTCATTGAAGTCGATACTTGCTCTAATGTCAGAGCTATCGAAGAAAACTCTTCCGATATAGATGATGGTGACGATAAAACTGCGAAGCGACAAGTCATGGATGATACTCCGTCGATGGCTTCTCGTCGGCCTGTACGTAGAAAAACAAAACCTAAAAATGAAGACTTTGAATATGATTTATCTAATTTACTTAAAATGGAGGCACAGGGATATAGGGATTCTCAAACTAGTGCTACCACAAAATCTAACAATGCTAAGAAAAAGAGTATTCAAGAACAACAAACTAATTATGAAAATATGAACAGAGATTGTTGCGGTGCAATGATAGTTTTATCAAAAAAAGCTGTGGAAAGATCAGCAGCTCATATGAAAATGACATCGTTTGCTGTTTATACCGCTACCAGGGAACAAAGGAATTCAAACCTATTTGTAAGACCTATGTTACCTAAAAGTTTTAATAAAGGGGATAAATTATCTCCGAAAAAAGATATTCCTGAAGACAAAAGAGACAATTCTTCTAGTCCAATCAAAGAATTAAAAAATCAAAAGGTTAGTGAAGACGTTTCTAACAGATCAAATTATGAGATGGTAGACCATGTTATTAAAGATTCTACAGATAATGCAAAAGTAAATCTAAATCCTGATAATGCCAATAAAGATTCTGGAGATAGTGCAAAATTAAATAAAAATGAGGCAGTCAAAACAAATTTAAATAAATCGACTGTCGTTCCTATTAAATTGGGAGCTCAAAGTGTAGGATTTTTGAAAAATCCTTTGATTAACAAAAATCTAAAGAGCTTTACAAAACCAAAACTGGCATCAAAGAAGATATTAGTGATCAAACCTTTTAAAAGAGACCCTGAGGGTATGAAAGGACTAAACACACCAGTACAATATCAAACAATAACAGTAAAAGATACTATTAAAGATCCGTCGAGTGAGACTAAATCAACTTACCAAAAGCTAGTAGTTGAAATGCCCAAAGTAGATAGTACAATTGCTCGTACGTCAGTAGATACATGTGTCGTAAGTAAAGTTCCTCCGATGTCATCAGACGCATCCACAGAATCTGCAACAAAATGTGCTGACGACTCTACTGAAAATGTTAAAAAAATAAATTCTTGCCCTGATGCAAAAGAAGATGAAAAAGACAGCAAAACCAGTGCCCCTATTGACAACCTTTGTTTAAACAAGCAAGCTACTGTTGTATAGAATATGTGCTTTGATCATGTAAACATATTGTAATCAATAATGTGATAAATTATCAGAGTGCACTGTGCACTGCGTAATCTTGAAGTATATAAGGTAACAGAGTCCAACGTATTGCAAGTATTAGCAGTTATTTACAATATTGCAAGTAGTCATATTTTGTGGTTGATCACAAAACTATTTTTCCGTGTCAGCTTTATTTCTGGTTGACTCAAAAATATGTGCGGTCACATATACTTTATTTTAAATAAATCAAGTTGCTTTCCAAAAAAATATCTTTTGGTATTTCCCCTCCTATTATCTTTGGGGGAGGCCTATATTCAGCAGTGGACGTCCTATGGCTGATGATAATGATTTCACCCCCTGTTGGAAGTGGCCTGCATCCAGCGACTTCCTGCCGCCTTTATCAGGTCATCAGTCCAACAGGTCGATCTTGAAATCTTTGGAGGAAGCGTTGTCCAGTAATGGACGACCTCTGGCTGATGATGATGATGATTTCCCCTCCATGTAGCATGGCCGCAGGACATTTGTATAGCAATATTAGGATTTAGTCGTACTATGGTTATACTAGTTTCTTTCCCATATCTGTCTCTGTTTGAAACGCATTTGCGTTTTTTACAATATTATGAGAAAAATGTTATATTTTATTTGCTGTAAATGAAGTTACGTTTAGTTATTTACCTACTGTTTTCTTTTAGAAACGTTTGTAATAAAACTAGAATGCTAATTTCATCGTTTTATTTTTTTGCATCGTTCTGTTCTGTTTGCACACAAGTGCTAATTTAGAGGTAGATATCTCATATTGCACCGCTCTCTCGTTTCTACCTCTGACTGCAGATGATTCAGCAGTCACACGCGTGATACCCAGATACGTACCTATATTATCGTCGCTATACCTTATTGTTATTTGTTGTCGTATAACTAATACATAATATAATAGTAAATACATATTTGTTAAGATTTCGAATGACACCATAAGGCATAAACCCGCAAGTGCAACATGCATTTAGTATGGCGAGACTGGAAAGCCATAGTTTCTGACGTCGCATTAGTAAAATAACCATAGTTTAACTATTATTAAATAAATGCGAAAGTTTGTGAGTATGCTTGTTACTCTTTTAAGCAAAATCTACTAAATACCTATATAGATTATCCTGGGGGGTTACCAGTTACCACCACCTCTTATAGCAGTACCTATTGTTATAATCTTACTTGTACCGATTCCCGTACAAAAAAACTATGATAATAATAATACAGATATAAGAGGTGGTGGTACATTACAACAGAATAAACAGGCTACTTTTTATCCTGGTTTTTGAAATGTCCGGTTTCCGTGGGATATTTTGGCGGACAAAGCCGTGGGCAACAGTTAGTCATTTATGAAGCAAAGTTCAAGATAGAAAGTACCTAGAGGGAAAATTATAAAATGCGGCGCAATAGCTTTATGCTATAGGTCCAAGGACGTATAAATTTAGGTATATAGCTGTTTGTCGTGAATAAGAAACGGAGCAGAGATCGTGAACTATAGTATAAAACACCTCTTTTGTCGGCGGCACTTTTTGTCAGGCATAGGTACTGTTGAAAAGAAAGATGCATGCAATGTCAGATATTACTTTACATACATCATTCCCACTTATTCACAACATTAATCATCATTGGCAGAAACATTGCAAATGCTCGGAAGCTAAGATGGAAGCCATATGTAATATAAAAAGAAGAACACTAATTATGTTGCTAGCTTATATTAATGAAATCGACCTACGGTCAAGTGTTGAAATACGAATCTTCCTTATTGACTCCTTACGCAGTCACCACATTTCAACAGGACTATCGCCCGCTGTGAGCTGTTCGGCGTCGACGCTTTGGGGTGCTACATATTAGCGAGACATACTGATTGACTGAGGTATACCATATTAGATATTATATTACGCAGATTTATAGGTAGCTTCATTCATTCTGTAACATGCTCCTATAATCGTTTGTCGTCATTTCATCAAGAGAAGAAAGAGAGAGATGTTTGGTATACAAGGAATGGTTATATTTAAATTAAAGATATTTCAGTAACCAGCACAGAGTATGTACTTTGTATATACTGAAAGTATCCAGATTCTGCTGTCTTGAGCCAAATGGTACTACAGTCTGTTGTCTAATGTCCATTAATTTAGACGGTTACTTACGAAGCGATTACCTATATTATGGACTTCGGGTTCATCTTGAAGCACAGAATATCTTAAGCCGCGTCTTCTGCACTAAAACAATCCACAAAACATAGTACTTCTTAAATTTTTTGTCAATGGTCCATTATTATATGACCAGGAGTGTTGACCAGGAGACAATGAAATCCTTGTCTTGTGTAGGCGTTCTTAGTGTTTTGTTCGAAAGACATGTGTAGGAGATAGTAGGTAGTGCCTATGACGGTGGAGAACTCAAAACAAAAAATAAATCAAAATATATAATTATTATGCAATGTAATAAAATATCTCTTCAAATTGATAGTTTTGTTCTGTCGCCTCCTTGGTCTAGTGGCAGCGCTGGCAGCACATATGTCATAGTCCTGGGTACGATTCTCGGGTCATTTGAGGTGTTTCTTCTAATACTTTGGCCGGGACTGGATCCCCCAACAGGTTGACAGGCAGGCAGCCGGCCGTAAGAACTAAGATAAATTCTTTCCGCAGCAAGCTTGAAAAAGCGTGTTGCGTCGACCACACATGACTGGCGGGATAAAGGCAGCGGCGCGGTGGAGCGTATGCAAAGGGGTGAGATGATTACTAGGTCACACAGTGACTACAGGCTTAAGTTGCGTCTCCTGCACTAGTTTTTCTCAATACATTACACGAAAACACACGCAAAAAAACTATTTTAGCTGTCTCGAATGGACCATAAATTTTACTTTAAAACCTACACAAAAGTAGTATTTTTTACTTACTTTAAAAAATACTTCTTTTGTGTAGGTGTATTATGTAATGTTTTAGTGCAGGGGACGCGTCTTTACCTTAGAGTAATTACGTATGATGATGTATGATATTTCTATGGTCTTTACCAAATTATTTTAGGCATATTGTGCATATGTACAATATGCGACTTTTCTAATTTAGGGATAGTTGAAAGTAAAAAGTCGGTATCCACAATAAAATGTATTCTTAAAGCCGTGTCTCCTGCACTAAAACATTACACAAAACGATATTTTTCTCTATGGTCCTATGTCCATGTCCATTGTCAACAAATATGTTGTTTTGTGTTATGTATTTGTGTTGTTTTGAAAAAATATGTGCAGGAGACGCTGCTTAATAATGACGCATGCTCATTTTAATAAAAAAACCTTTAGGTGGCACTAGATTTAATTAGAAATACATTTACATTATTCATCCATTCCAGTTTAAGCATTCTTTGCAAGGGTTTCTGCCTTCGCAACAACTTCCTCAATTGGTCCAACCATGTAGAATGCAACTTCAGGAAGATGATCATACTCGCCCTGCAGAATCTTAGAGAACCCTTTGATTGTTTCTTCAAGTGGCACAAGTTTACCAGCATGTCCAGTGAATACCTCAGCTACTTGGAAGGGCTGTGAGAGGAACCTCTGAATTTTTCGTGCACGGGCTACGGTCAGCTTGTCTTCCTCAGACAACTCATCCATACCCAGGATAGCAATGATGTCCTGGAGGGATTTGTAATCCTGCAGAATCTTCTGAACGCCACGTGCAACATTGTAGTGCTCAGCACCAATAATATTCGGATCCATGATACGGGAAGTTGAGTCAAGAGGATCCACGGCTGGGTAGATGCCCAACTCAGCAATGGCTCGGGACAACACAGTAGTGGCGTCCAAGTGAGCGAATGTGGTAGCAGGAGCAGGATCTGTCAAGTCATCAGCAGGTACATAAATGGCTTGCACAGAAGTAATGGATCCTTTCTTTGTAGTGGTAATTCTTTCCTGCATGGTACCCATGTCAGTGGCCAGAGTGGGCTGGTAACCCACAGCAGATGGAATACGACCTAGCAGAGCAGATACCTCGGAACCAGCTTGAGTGAAACGGAAAATGTTGTCAATGAACAGCAGCACATCCTGACCTTCTTGATCACGGAAGTACTCGGCGACTGTCAGGCCAGTGAGGGCGACACGGGCACGCGCGCCTGGGGGCTCGTTCATCTGACCATACACCAGGGCCACTTTAGAGGTTTTGTCCTTGAGTGAGATGACACCAGACTCAATCATCTCATGGTACAAGTCATTTCCCTCACGGGTGCGCTCACCTACTCCGGCGAACACTGAGTAACCACCGTGCGCCTTGGCGACATTGTTGATCAGCTCCATGATGAGTACAGTCTTACCGACACCGGCGCCGCCGAACAGACCGATCTTGCCTCCTTTCGCGTAGGGGGCGAGCAGATCGACGACCTTGATACCCGTCACCAGGATCTCTTGCTGGACAGACATGTCAACGAACTCAGGGGCCTCTGCGTGGATGGCAGCTGTCTTGTCTGTAGGAATGGGGCCGCGTTCGTCGATTGGCTCACCAATTACGTTGATGATACGGCCGAGGGTCTCCGCGCCGACGGGGATACGAATGGGAGAGCCGGAGTCGAGGACAGGCTGGCCACGTACGAGACCCTCAGTACCGTCCATAGCGATAGTACGGACGGTGTTCTCGCCCAAGTGTTGTGCGACCTCCAGGACGAGCCTGGGGGAACGATTCTGGACTTCCAGGGCATTTAAAATGGGTGGCAAATTATCTTCAAATTGTACGTCGACTACAGCACCGATGACGGCGACCACCTTACCTTGTCCTTTTCCAGCAGCTTTCGCTGCGTAATCTCTTTTGTTGATAGAAGATACAGCCGCGATCTTGCTGCATTCTTGAAGAGTTTTCTCAGCTACTGATTTAGCGGCTAAGAAGCCGCTTCCAATCCGACTTACTGCCCCCAACATTCTTGATAATCAGCTGCGCCCTGGCGAAAAGTAAGGCGGCCGAAATATAAAATTATGTAACCTAAAAACCACAGAGTAATAGACTAAAGACTATAGACACGAAATCAATAGTAGACTTTTCACCAATGTTTCACATACACACTCTTAATACACACTATATATTACGAATTATCGATTATAAAATGTGATAGATATAAATTATAATCATAAATTTCTTTAATGATTTTACGTCATCTAAAACGTAGCACAGAAAGAAATATTGAAATACTCTCAAAAATAAAAACGTTACATGCCTTTGCAATTTGGTGTAACCGTCAAACTTCGGGAAATAGAAGTATCAGTAAAATACGTCACGGCCATAATGTGCGTGCGTTGAAAAGGGATAGCAAGATCCCCACTACACCCCCACTCTTGCTCATTGCAGAATTTAAAATATGAATTACTGCCTCATTTTTCAATTAATTTCGATGCGGTTTTTAGAAGGGTTTCTTTTTGTTTTATTTGCTATCTACTATATAAAAATAAGTCGGGTTTTCCCTTCTGACACTATAACTCTAGAACGCACGAACCGATTTCCATGGTTTTGCATTCGTTGGAAAGGTCTCGGGCTCCGTGAGGTTTATAGCAAAGAAAATTCAGGAAAAATTTCAACAGAAAAGCGGGAAAATCTTTTTTCACATACAGCGCCATCTCTGATACAAACTATATGTACTACAAACCCATATTTTAAGTAGATGGCGCCGGTGCGTGATACATTGTTTGACAGCTACTCATTGTTCTCTGCTCAGTTAATTTCATGTGACAAACCGGTATTGTGTTCACTATGAAATTGTGAAAAAAAAGTAAAAAAAATTGTTATTCGTTTCCTAACATTTACCATCAAATCAATCACGTGTATTGTGCAAATTATATGTTTACATCGTTTAAAATATAGAACAGAAAGAAATATTGAAATATTGTCAAAAATAATAAGTAATAACTGACAGGCTGACTCATGGGGTGGCGGACGGGGTGACTGACGAGGTGACTGACGGGATGACAGATGGGGTGACCGACTGGGTGACAGACGGGTGACAGAAGAGTGACAGACGGGGTGACAGACGGGTGACAGACGGGGTGACGGAATGGGTGACCGACTGGGTGACAGACGGGTGACAGAAGAGTGACAGACGGGGTGACAGACGGGGTGACAGACGGGTGACCGACGTGGTGACAGACGGGGTAACAGACGGGGTGACGGACGTGGTGATAGACGGGGTGACAGGCGGGTCACAGACTGGGTGACAGACGGGGTGCCCGACTGGGTGACAGACGAGTGACAGACGGGTTGACAGGCAGGGTGACAGACAGTGTGACTGATGGGGTAAGAGACGGGGTGACAGACGGTGTCACAGACGGTGTGACTGACGGGGTGAGAGACGGGGGACTGACGGCCGAAGTAGATCATCCCATTACCTCCTTTAGAATTATTGGATTATAGGTGCCTACGACTCACTCTTTCAACCCTCTCTCTCATACGCAGACGAAGTTGCGCGGGTCAGCTAGTTACATATAAAAATGTGTATCAAATGAAACATAGTCAAGTACGCAATTGAACGAATATCGTTGGTTACACCATACTTCAAAGGCTTTTATTGATAATATTTTAATATTTCGTTCTAGTGCTATATTTTAGATGTTTCCATATAAAATTATTTAAAAAAAGGTACTTTATCGATAAAAAATATTCACCATACGTCTCACTAGACTGCCATTTTTTTCCGCCATATTATTATTACTTTTGGACCAGACTTGGGGCGCGGCCTATTGACAATTTAAGTTTCGGAGTAGAAGCTTGAACAATGTTTTATCTTTTTTTACTTGAGCTTACATTCGTTAAAAAGAGATAGTGGTCTTCGCTGATTCTATCAGGTCCTATTACTCGATAGACAATAAGGATTCCATGTGGTATCGTAAGAAAAATACTCGAAATAAAAAGTAATTGAGTATCGATACTTTGTCCAATCCCTCTCTTTAATCTAAGGTTAATCCGTATTGACAAATGTCAATTTAATACAATACAGAAATTTTGACAGAAATCATTTGAGGTCAACGAGATATACAGTGCGTTCCACTAAGCGTCCACAACGATCAAAATGCTCCTTTAGTCGTTCCACATAACGACCGCGGTCGTTGTGGTCGCGGCGAAAACGTCACTTATGACGTCATGACTTACGCTCACGCGAAGCTCACGACGACCCATCTAAAAAGGTGGGTCGTTGTGATCGTTGAGAAAAATAGCGGCGTTTTCAAAACTCAATGGCTGCGTTCCACTAAGCGTTCACAACGATCACGCTCACGACCGCAGTTTTTCCCGTTCCACTTGCTTGTGAGCGTTACTGTCGTAAACTCAAGTGGAATGGATTATAGAGCGTTTTGAGCGTGGAGGTAAATAATACAAACGGCGAGTTAATAAAAAGAATGCAAAATATTTAACAGGTTTGGTTATAATCTCTAAGCCTTGAAAATAAACTTAATTAATTATTGTTTAATACGATTTATATTCAAAAAAAATATAATTTAGTTTTTTTTATCCACTGCAGAAACATTCACTTCTACTAAAATATATCTTTCCGCATGAAATAACGTAATCTTAACGGTCGCCATTTTTGATGCATTGAGTTTTGAAAACGCCGCTAATTTTCTCAACGATCACTACGACCCACCTTTTTAGATGGGTCGTCGTGAGCTTCGCGTGAGCGTAAGTCATGACGTCATAAGTGACGTTTTCGCCGCGACCACAACGATCGCGGTCGTTATGTGGAACGGCTAAAGGAGCATTTTGATCGTCGTGAACGCTTAGTGGAACGCACTGAATGCATCAAAAATGGCGCCCGATAAGCTTACATTATTTCATGCGGAAAGATATATTTTAGTAGAAGTGAATGTTTCTGCAGCGGATTTAAAAAAATAAATTATATTTTTTTTTCAATATAAATCGATTTAAACAATAATTAATAAAGTTTATTTTCAAGGCTTAGAGATTATAACCAAACCTGTTAAATATTTTGCATTCTTTTCATTAACTCGCCGTTTGTATTATTTACCTCAATGCTCAAAACGCTCTATAATCCATTCCACTTGAGTTTACGTCAGTAACGCTCACAAGTAGGGGTGGGTAATAGCGGGATTTTTGATTAGCGAAACGAAACTAGCTATTGTGCTCCAATAGCGGTTGTAGCAACGTGCTACTATAGTAGCTGCTGTCCAAAAAAAAAAAAAAAATGTTCGCAACTAAGGCGCAACCCAGATATCAATTTTGAAGTCAATCGGCTCATAAACAAAGAAAAACAAAATGGCGGCCACTTTTGACAGATTTGACACCAAATTTGTTGTTTGTAACTAAGGCGAAACCCAGATATCGATTTTGAAGTCAATCGGCACATAAACAAAGAAAAACAAAATGGCGTTAAAAATATATCGCACCCCATTTTATTTCTGTCCTTAGGTCTAAAAGTATCCTCATACCAAATTTGATCAAAATCCATTAGGCAGATCCAGAACTCCCATACAAATTTTCATCCCCTATTTCATTCCTTTTAGGGGTTGATTTAAAAAAATAAAGTACCCTATGTCGGTCCTTGGGGTTGGGGTACCCACATACCAAATTTCATCAAAATCGGTTCAGGGTCAAGCTAAAGGTTAAACGCAATGTGTGTGCGCATGAACCAACAGGCATGGCTTTCGACAACGCCACGCAACGCCGCGCCGCAACTATTCGTTGCTCAGTACTCACGAATCATGATCGTTGCCGAGTACTCATGATCGTTGCCGCGTTGTCGTGATTCAGGGTCGTTGCCGCGTTGCCGTGATCACTACCGTTGCCGGCGTTGTCGTGATCGCGATCGTTGCCGCGTTTACGGTTGACGGCTATTATAGCCGCGCGGTCGTTATTAGCTGTTAGCTCGTTGCGTTGAATTCCAACAACTAGCTACAAGTGATTCAGCCGTTAGCCGTTGCGTCAACTAGTTGCGTTGCGCAACGACCACTTCTACTCACAAGCAAGTGGAACGGGAAAAACTGCGGTCGTGAGCGTGGTCGTTGTGAACGCTTAGTGGAACGCAGCCATAGTATACAATAAAATTATTTTTGAAAAGAATCGATTTCAATAGTGGTTTTTATATGGATGTCGGACTATAAATATTTTTATTAGAATGTTTGGTTGAATTTGTATGCTGACATCATATAAGTTATTCTTTTGTAAATTCGAAATGTTACGAAATCGTACATTATTCCAAGTATGTATACCTAAAAAGTGTTTTTAAAAAAAATTCTTATATTGCTTTTAAAAATATGGGACATTTTGTTTATTAAAAATTCTTGGGTTATTTGCAGCTATTGTGTCACCAACGGGCTCTTCAAAAAGTTGGATCTTATACAAAACCGTTCATTAGTGTGATCCCCAAATTATGTATCAGAGATCAAAGCACAATGACAGTAGAAGATGGATATGTAAAAAAATTTATGAAAGCTGTTGGGTGGATGGACCAATCCAGAACGGTAGGTATATTTTTTGGCACTTTAGATTATTGTAGCCGACTCGGGAGTAATTCGGTGTGTAAAACGGGGAGTTATTCGTCATCTTTAAACAGAAGTAATAAATAATCTATTTACAATAATAAATTTAACTTATAATTCACAATTTGTAGCGCTTGAAGCTTATTGGATATTTCCTGTATGAAAACATACCTGAGAAAGTGTTGTATGAAGAATGGTTTGAAACTTTAGAATTGCCTGATACATTTGCATCATGGTTTAACATCACAGAGCTACATGTGTGGCTGTTGATGGTGCGCTACATGGCTGAAGATGTTGTGATACCAACAACAGAAAAGAAGAAATATGTCAAAGGAGATGGCTACTTTGTTAGGAATTGTATTGTTGAAGCTATGTGGGCTGATGTATCAAATAGAATCAAACTTCTGGAGGTGAGTGTTTCTTCTGAGCATTACTGGTAAATAATTATGATGTAGGTTAAGCTCATCATGATCGTAGAATAATGTTGATCCTAAAAAAAACAAAATTCACTTTTCCCTATATTTGTATACTAACACTGCCTAAATGTTATTACTAGGTACATTAAAAAAAACTACGTATTTTAGTTATATGCCAATTTTGGTAACTACAGATTTTGAATTAAAAAAGTTATGTAAAATAAACAAATGATTATTTGAAATGGTGCCCTGTAAGTTTAATATTTTTCAAATACGTCACTGTTCTACATATTTGAATACCACAGAGAAACTAAATAATATGGCATATTATCCCATAGCAAGTCTTCCTATGAACATGTGCTTTATTAACATTGAGACAGTCCATAATATAGTCATGATTAAACTATCCAATACAATTTTCATGGTTACAGGGGGCAAATCCATCAATAGCAAAAAAACAAGTGTCAGAATTGTCTGAGCAGTTTCAAGCAGCACTTGTGGCCTATGATGAAGGACTAAGTGATGACAGGGTCCTTGCTGCTGCCATCTGGAGGAGATTCTACTCACTGTCTCATGATGTCAAAGCAGAAAATATTGAGAGAATTGTTAAATTTATCAGGCATCAGGTAATTCATTCAACTGCTACTGAATAATATTTGTATATTAAGTGAATGTAATGTGTGTGCAAGTATATGGCTACTATGTCCTCAACCAATCTCACTTTGCAAATACTCTTTGCTTTGTCCCTGCAAAATTTCATTGTTACTGAGCTGCAATCCCTTACTAAAAGGATATCAAATGAATAAATATAATTTCGAAATATGGCCTAAACACCTTTTAGTAATCAGATAGCAGTGAATACACATTTACTTTTCTAACTGCACTTTCTGTATATACTGTATATATCTGGCTGGTGTGCATAAGTTTAAAAATCGACTAGCAATACTGCATGAATACTGGCAAATAGATTAATGTGGGGTCGGCGCAACACACTTTTTCAAGCATGTTGCAGAAATGATTTAGCTAAGTTTTTACGACCGGCTGCCAGCCTGACATCAACCCCCTCTGGAGGATCCAATCCCGGGCAAATTAAATTAGAAAATTATCATTGCCCGACCTGAGAATTGAACCCATGACTAGACCAAGGAAACAACTAGAGATTGCCTCATTATAATAGGCAAATAAATTACTAACTCAACTTGTCTATGGTTATGTTATGTCATAAATATTCATTTATTCACATTAATGAGAAATCTGGATACCAGTTTTTGAACAATATCAGAAGTTAATGATTTCTTAGGTTTACGTGAATGTTATTCATTGAAATTAAACTATTTTTATGGATTATATCACGATTTGGTTTTAATTTTTATGCCCGACGTTTCGAAAGCTTTGCAGCCTTCGTGGTCACCCGGTGCAGTCTGACCCGTGACCACGAAGGCTGCAAAGCTTTCGAAACGTCGGGCATAAAAATTAAAACCAAATCGTGATATAATCCGTAAAAATAGTTTAATTTCAATGAATATCAGAAGTTTTTACTCCCTAGTGGTTAGTGACAGCAATGGATCTTATGAATGTTCTTCTTCTTTTAAAATAAATGGCTTGCACAT
Organism: Clanis bilineata; assembly: GCA_036417725.1. Taxonomy (NCBI): domain Eukaryota; kingdom Metazoa; phylum Arthropoda; class Insecta; order Lepidoptera; family Sphingidae; genus Clanis; species Clanis bilineata. Next base: position 7,563,812 of record CM071145.1, on the reverse strand, counting down.
TTTCTTATGAATGTTTATTGTTGTTTTCAGATGTCTTTATTGGACAAAATACCCAGTGAAGATCTAAAAATGCATCCCAATATTACCTGGTTAAGTATATTGTCGTAATAAGAAGTTGTGTAAATACTTAATTCAGGTTAATTTTTAATAAGTAGTTATTTATAAAGAAATAAAAGTTAGTTGTTACATTTTCAGCAGTTTTTATTGTTTACAAAAAAAATCATTGCAAAAAATAATATATTTCTTATGATTGAAAGTACAGATTTCTCAATTCTTCACATTTTTGTCTCTCCCAAAGTACTGTGACAACAGTTTTGCATAAATTGTCGAGTTTGCAATATATGTTGCAATAAGGCCAACGAGCGTCACTCAGTTTGGAGTAAAATGCGGCATACTTATCCAGTAATTCAGTATTAGTTGTAACCATTTTGTGCACCAGATTATCCATTGATGCGGGGCTTAAATCAGCTAAGCCAAAAGTGTTTTTCATGTCATATAGTTGGAACCAATGTGGTCGTCTGTTGGGAGTTAAATTGGCTTCTGTAAGGTTGTACGCATAATTCACGATATTGCTTGGCTCCTGCAACAATTATGATGCCTTAGCTCGTTTAAATTAAGGCGAGTCTCTTGCTCATGTTTTCCGCGCAACACTACACGATACACATTATTGCGCTACATTTTGTCTATGGTCCATTGATTCATGAGCAGGAGAGAATGTAAGTCAAAACAATGTTTTGTGTAAATCTTATAGTGTTCGAGGAAAACATGAGAAAGAGACGCGACTTAACTCTTTTCTATGTGCATTTAGGCTGAGATCTATAGAGCGAACTTCGACTAAGTCTAAGTCAAAGTAACGAACTCAGTGACGATTTTAACTCAGTCCGAGTCATTTTTTACAAGAAAATCTTTGCTTAGTCTGTCTGTTTTTCTTGTAAAAAATGACTCGGACTAAGTCAATGTTTACCAATTCCAAATCTTCGCTGAGTTCGTTACTTTGACTTAGACTTAGTCGAAGTTCGCTCTATAGATCTCGGCCTTAGTAATTAACTTACAAAAGTTTGTGTATCAATTGTAACAATTTTATAATTTAAGTTGTAAAATGTGTAAGCGGTGGCACTGCCGCCACCCCACGCCATGTTGATGGGCGTGCCTTCGTTGTTGTAGAAAATTTTAAATTCATCAGAATGTGTATGACCATTGAATTCTGCTGCGATAGTTGACGAGAATCTGGAAAACCAAATAAGTTATAAAGACCAATGTGGCCTTCGTTTTTCGAATTTATGGGCAGTTTTAATCCAGATGATATCTCGGGAAAGATTCCATTCAGCGAAAGCTGCAACATGAAGCTAAGGAATTAAGACATCTTACAACACATGCCGCATTTCTAGTTTCTTTGTCTATGTATTTTGGACAGACTTCCAAAAAGGAGAAGGTCGTCAATTCGTCTGTATTTTTTTTATGTATGTTACGCGATATCTCCGCCAAATGTGGATCGATTTACAAAATTTGTGTTCGATAGAGCTTATTTCAAGGGTTGTCCCAAAATTTGGTCACGATCGGATTTTGTTGGACGTCGGTCAGTTAAGTTTTTGAACTTGTGATTAATACATACTGATTTCCATGTTTGTGCTGATTTCAGTGATTTCAGACCATTTTTTATTTTATTTATAAACTAGCTGACCCGCGCAACTTCGTCTGCGTATGAGAGAGAGGGTTGAAAGAGAGAAAAGAGAATTACCCAATAGAATTGGGTAATTGACTATGCTTGATTTTATACACATATTTATATGTAATAGCAAATAAAACAAAAAATAATCCGTTCTGTAAAAACTGCATCGAAATTAGTTGAAAAATGAGGTAGTAAGTAATTCATATTTTAAATTCTAGGGGCATATTGAAGATATCTTGCTCTTCCTTTCCAACGCGCGTACCGTTATGGTGTGACGTGATTATACTGATACTTCTCTTTCCCGCAGTTTGACAGTTACACCAAACTTCAAAGGCTTATAACTTTTATATTTTTGGGAATATTTCAATATTTATTTCTGTTTTACATTTTAAACGTAATAAATATATGTAATATTATTAAAAAAAACAAGTCAAGTATCCAATTGTTTAGGAGGTAGGTAATAATAATATTAATAAGCCCGCAACTTTGGCGTAGCACCCCACATATAAGAGAAGTTATAAGACACGATAAATAAAAATAATAATAATCTTTGTTTCGAATAATAAATCATTCTTGTGTGTCACGGGTTTCGGAGATCAATACTTACGAATGGAAATAAAAATGTTCGTACCTATTTACAATCCTGTTGTATTCTCTAGTCCACGTGTGTGTGAAGTCGTGTACTCCCGGCGGAATATGACCAAGTATATGAACCTTTTCTCCGGCTAATTCTGCTTTATGCAGCTCTTCCACGAGCCAATCCAAATGTCTTTTAGCGTCCAGCGGATCATAAACAAGCCACCTGAAATCATGTTTATTTAAAAGAGTCTCTCCTGCACTAAAACACTACACAAAATATGTTTTCACTTAGTTTTGTGAAAGGTTTTTGTGGTTTGTTTCGAAAAAAACGTACAGGAGACTCGGCTTAACGCGAATATCCCGTAGAATATTATAAAGACCGTTCGCGAAGGGCCATCGATGATGGGGACCGAACGTTCCCGATCATTCCCGAATCTTCGCTATTACGTTCACACAACAGCGAAGGTTTGTTTGTGTGAATGCGACATTCGTTCGGTTGGTGTGTATCCGCCATAAGGAAATATCAATGTTATTTTACCAGTTGTGTCTATAAGCGACATTGTTGTTCAAACTTATTACTCTCAGGCCAGGTCTGACTTCAATGGAGAATTCACCGCGATCCCTTAATGTTTCCTTAGCTTTGTCCGTCAGATAGAAACCCCACTTTTCAGCTATGGCATCATACAACCATGTGGTATTTAGATAAGGTTCTTGTATTGTAGATGGCGCAAATCTGAAACAAGTATAGCGGAAGTTTATTCAACATAAGCTCACGCCTGTATCCCCGAAGGGGTAGGCAGAGGCGAACTAGCGAACTAGAACACCCACATTTCGCCGAGCTTAGTTCCGTCCCAGGTGTGATAGGGGGCGAGCCTATCGCCATATCGGGCACAAATTCCAGACTCCGGGCTGATATGGAAAAATCCAATATCACTTTGTCCGACCCGGGGATCGAACCCGAGACCTCAGAACCGTAGTCGTACCGAAATACCACCACGCCTAACGCCCAACCCTACGGTAGAGAGAGAGTTCTTCCACAGCTATCAGAATTAATCCCACGTACATATGTTTCGCGTTTTTTTGTAGTTTTTGCGTTATCAATTATTCATATCCGCATTGCATGACATTAGTATCTTCTTCTTGTAGTGCCTCTCCAACTAGTGAAGGTTGGCCGTCTTCTCAACATATCCTTATCCTTTGCTTGGCAAAATAGTTCAGCAGCGCTCGCAATCCCTGTTCACTCTCTAATATTCCGCAGCCATGACTTCTTCCTACGACGGACTTTCCTTTTACCCGCTACTTTACCCATCATTATAAGTTGCAGAAGCTCATACCTGGCATGTCTTAGTACGTGCCCCAGATATGCAACTTTTCTTGATAGTATCCAAAAGATTGCGATTTTGACCAACTCCTCGTAGAACTTCCTCATTCGTATCATTGACATTACTATAGCGACGTGAATATAAAATAATCATAGATTTAAAACGTTAGGATACTTACTGGTTGGTTGGCTGAGATTCATGGTTTCCAAGAGCGGGCACTACCAAAACATGGTCACCAAAACTCTTCCTTATTTTATCAATTAGGTAGCGGTTCATATCATTTATCAACTCATATGACGTCTCCCACACACCGTGATCTATCGTATCGCCAATATAATAAAGCACGTCCACATTCTAGAAAATAAACATTTAAATTAAAACTTGCTGAATTCTTAGGTTTACATGAATGTTATCCATTGAAATAAAACTATTTTTACGGATTCTATCACATCAGACAGAGTCTGACCCGTGACCACGAAGGCTGCAAAGCTTTCGAAACGTCGGGCATAAAAATTAAAACCAAATCGTGATAGAATCCGTAAAAATAGTTTTATTTCAATTAAAACTTGCTGTAAAAAAATGTTGACTTGTTCAATTGTCGGCGTGAACCGCGTGATCAGTGTTTGCGTTAAACGTTTTAGTATTCAATAGTATTTTTTGGTTTTATTCTAGGCGCGTTAGCAGTGCACGAGGATGTTATAGTGCGCGTTGCCAAAAATGATGCTCGCAAAATATGTTCTTTAGACTCTAAACCCTTTGCTAGGATATAGGACTTCGTCACGGTTAAGGATTAGGATTAAGAAAACAAACCTACCCAGAGAACTGTTATATAGGATGTCCCAATTATTTACGCTAAATTTTGCAAGATTTGTCCAGTAATGTGTTGCGACGTTAACCGACAGCGACTTCTAATTTACACATTTATTTATTAGTTTAGTACGATAATTACATATATTAATAATAAAATTATATTTCAGAAACATTAATTCCTACTGCAAACCCTTTACTATGAGTAGTTAAACCATCGATATAATAATATACCTAGATGCACAGTTCCATACAAATATCATTGTAAACAGTGTCCTCGACAGACAAAACAAATAAACATCACAAATTTAATTAAATTAACACAAATATGACCTTATAGACGCGGCATAAAGTAGCTTTTTAAATTGAATGTTCAAACGTTCCTATATTCGAAATTTTTGAATTTCTAATAGTTTTTGAATTTGACAATAATTTGACATTATTAAAAGAAACATTCTAGTCACTTGGACAAAGATTGAATGGAGTCAAATAGTTCTTGTATTTATCTGTGAGAAATTTTGACCACGTGGCGTACAATGTAGATGAGAATGGCGATATCTCTATAATAATTTTACTTACATTAAGAGATAGATAGAGTATAAATGTTTAGAAGATAACGAAGCTTATGAGTTATGAATATGAAATAAGCACTGTTTTGCCTTAGCGTGATTCATAAATAAATAAATAACACCCAACAGTCACATACATAGTCCTGGCCCCACACTAAGATCGTCCTTTGCTCTTTAGATTCTTAATAATTTCTTTTAGACTATCATTTCGTTTTCTTGATCTTTTGTTCTGCTTTTTTAAGTTTCGCACTAAATTAGATTTAAGTTTAAATTTTTGGTTGCGTTCCTTCAAATTATCTTTCAAAAGTAACGTCTTATTTGACAGTGGAATGTTCAACTTTGTTCATGTTGGCAATTTTTTATGATCTGCACACTTTGATTTAAAACATTTATTAGAATTAGCCGCAAATTATTAAATAGTCATTTTACATGGCAGTATGTACCTAGTATATGCTTGCTATTGATGAATTCTGTATCAAATATTTTTCAGCTATTACACTTGTACTGCACCCTGCCTCATTTAAACTTGTAGTTACGACAATCTAAAATAAAGTCAATAAATGTGGCAATATTTATTTATTTATTTATAGGTACACCAACAGCATACATATTGTTAAATTAAATAGTAAACATTAGTTAAGGACAATGTAGCTGATGACAATTTACCACCTTTATTTTTGGTACAGCATTCTTTTTAATTTTCCTAATCCCTTTTTCTGTATAATATCCATCGGAATCGGCAAAATGGTCTGAACAAACCACACTTGAGTAATTGGGTTTAAAATTTTCTTCTCTCCTTTCTTCGGAAATAATTTTACGCCATTTATCTCTTACTATTTCATTTCATGGAAATCTGTAATTAATAAAAAAAATCATATATTTAAAATAAATATAATATATTTCCAAAAAAAACGACTCCATATATTTCATTGTTCCAAATCATGGTATCAAAAGGGACAAAATATTTTATTAACTGAATTCGTTAAATTAATTATTTATACACGTTTAATACTTAATTTAACATGATTAAGGTTTTAAGAATCAAGTAAGGGAATTATACTTACTTAAAATATGAAATCCCATGTGTTTTGCGCTTTGTAAGAGTGTTATTTTTGCACTCTTTCACAGAGCATTTAGGCATCTTCACAGACGAATGGTCGGCGCCCGACTGACAGCCAACAAGTGCTTACTTACATTTTAAGCACTCGTTGGCTGTCCCACTTTCTGAGCGTCAACTGTGCATCTAGGTATATTATATCGATGAGTTAAACACGTACTTGTCTAAAATTAAAAATAATCAAGTTTCAAAACTTAACGGATCGACTTTACTATCCGCTTATTCCAAGGGAAATAAGCTCTATCGAACACAAAAATAATCTTCAAAATTGGTCCACATTTGGTGGCAATATCGCGTAACATACTTTTAAAAAAAATCAGTCGAAACCTTCTCCTTTTTTGAAGTCGTTTGAAAAATAGATATGTAGGTAAGGTACCTTATGTGTTTCAGCAATTCTATCGATGACATCATCATATGCCCACAAAGGGGAATCGCAATTGCGATAATCGCCCCAGTATCCAGCCGGCGGGGAATTCCTAGCGCTAAATCTTGTTTGAGAAGATTTCCTCATTTCCTTGATTTTGGGCACTATGCTCAAATTGAAAGAGAGGTTTTCGGTATTACCAACTACGCTCTGTTCTACAATAGATTCCTCTATGTTCGATTTGTATTTGTAACTCCTGGCCGGTTGCTGCCCCACTCTGCAGCAAGTGGGTTCGTCACAATCGGCGACGCCAAATGCCTCGTACAGTGGATCGAGATGCGCATCCGTGATTATTGCTACAGTGAGAGGTTTCGAGTCCAATATTGGAGTCTGAAATAATAATTTGCTTGAAAATTACAATGGAATGCGAATACTGAAATGTTATTCAAACATGACTGCCTCGGTGGCGTGTTGTATTTTGATACAACTACCGTCCTGAGGTCTCGAGTTCGATCCCCAAGTCGGGCAGTGATATTGGATTTTGCCGTATGAGCCCGGAGTCTGGAATTTGTGCCCGATATGGCGATAGACTCGCCTCCTATCACATCTGGGACGGAACTAAGGTCGTCGAAATGTGGATGTTCTAGTTCGCTAGGGCGCCTACCCCTTCAGGGATACAGGCGTGAACTTATGTTCAATTACTTAGGTACTATAAGTAAGAGTCGTCTAAAGATCGAAGCCACGATCTCCCACCCCATTGACAATGTGTACAGAAAGCCTCCATAGCGAACTATGAAGTGAAAGATCGTGGGTTCGATCCCCGCACCGAGGCACATTTTTGTGTCACACACTACGTTTCTTTCGGTTTTAGGGTTTTGTTGTATAGGTATTATTAATGTATTATTTACATCACACAGATTTTGTGCTATGACTAGGTATCTAGCCCCTTACTTATAAAAATATTTAAGCGCTGCTTATCTTTATACCATAGGTTGTCCCTTTCATTTTTTAACAATGTAACGCAAGGAAAAAAGTGACAGGTTATTCTTAACCATTTGCTCAGCTAAAAAATCTGTTTTAAGTAAGGCCCCTAGAGTCTAGACGAGTAAGTAGTAACGAACTGCTTTGTTTTAACTTACCCTCACTTCAGTGGGACGTTCTGGTAAAGCTACTTGCCAGTTAAACCTTACATCGTTAAAAGGGCACGAATTAGCGGTGTGTACTGTTTGAAATACTAAACCACAAAAGGCTGCTGCTGTAGCTTCTGGTACATTTCTCACAATATATGTGATAATAGGCTGAAAAATATATATAGGTACATATTAATATATTCAATTAATATATAATCAAAATTATGTAAGTAGATAAGAGCCAAAAAAGATAGTTATTATATTTATAAACAGCCTTCCGAACTGGCGGTAGAGGAACTTTGAAGGAATCTAAATTAATGTTACTCAGAGATATTCAATATTACCTATGTTACTACCTCTGCATTTCATGGATTCAATAAATATGTTGATTCAATTTAATATTACACAGGTCAACAGTGGTTTAATTAATATCAGCTCCTTATTGAGATATTGAGGCAGAAAATTTTACAAACATTAAACAATATAGCAATATTTTCATGTTAGGATCTGCATTTTCGCGAAACTTTTTTAAATATAACTTTCTTTAATGATTTTATTGCACGAGTCGAATCACGAATCAGAAGCACTACATGCTACAAAAGTAATCAGCCATCATATCTGTTGTCTCAATAACCCTGATATGTCTCTATTGACTTGACTATTGGTACACTATGAAAATTAACGAGCCAATTGATAAAAGCTGAGGATAATAGATATTTTCGCATTGTATAGTAGAAGAGGTATAGCAAAGGTAACGTAGTGTCTATATACTATTGGCTATCAATGAACAAATAACAATCTTTAAGTACCTACCAGACAGCATACTCGTATAGAGACGAAAGTAAAGTTTAATGAACTTAGACAGGTACCAAGTACCAACCATAGTAGTACTTAAACATATCTATATTTACACGTACTTATAGCATTGTGGCGCACAATTCTTTGCCTACACTCATGGGAAACAGGCGTGAATGTGTATGTATGTTATTAGTTATAGCGTTTTGATCTAATCACAATCCTTGAACCTTACCACGTTCAAAGCGACAGCGCCACTGCATACATTATAATTCTGTATACCCAATGAAACACACAGTGTGGTGATAACGTCAATAATTTCTTGATCAGTTTGATTGTTGGCGAGTCCTTGAATTGCAGCTGCGAATGTACTTCGACATATTATGCAATCGATGCTCTGCAAAATACAATATATTTAATAGCTGGTGGTGAACGAAAAGCCGCCGCTTCGATTCCGCACCAATGCTTGTGGCAGACCGCAAGTCTCGTGCTTCTAAATCCTAATACCAATAACCCACGAGATGATACTCGATTCGAATCTCAGTCGACAATGGACATAGGGTCAGGAAGAACTAAACATGTACCTAAGTGAATACCTATTGAGTGAATTTATTTCGAGAAAATGTTTTATTATTTTTATAATTGGTATAAGATCGCTAACAAATAGACATATTACTAACCAGATATACCGCATAACTAACTATATGGTATACCTAGTTAGAATGTTTCGTTGGGGCGACGCGACGTCTGGAACATCCCAGCAGCTCGGGCGCGGCGACAATCGAAGCTATTCGTCCGATAAAGGCTTCGGAGGAAATATTGCACCCTAACCTACAGGATGTCACAGGTGCTCACGGGACACTGTTCGTTTCAGAAAGTACCTGTGTCATATTTGTAGGGAAACAACAGCGGGGTGACACAAGACATAAGATGGATGACGTTGACGCCTCATGTGAGCAGGTAATGTCTACAAAAGAGGAAGCGCAGAGGGAAAGCAACACCCTTAACCGAGCACTGGGTCTTCGAATCCGGTGCGAGAGAGACAATCTCCGGCCACTGCACTGTAAATTAACGGTAGGCAACGGCAAGCTGTATTGCTACTTAAGAGTCATGTGTGTGCTCTGCACGTACCTACAATGGGTAAGTCTGAGGTCATCTTTGAAAGCGAGAGTCTAGAAGAGCCAACTTCTACGGGGACTTTGCCTGCATGCATCTGCCATCCATGAAGAGAGCGGAACATGCGGGACAGTATTTATTCGGTAGGACGGTGTAGACCAGTGATTTTGATATAGGTAGGTACCTCAGATCTTTGGCTTGAAGAGAGTGCATAATTATAGTATGCGCTTTTAAATAAGTAGTTAAGTGTTAAAAATATTACCATTCGTGTTTGACTGTTTCTGTCCACTGAGTCAACTGAAGCATATTCAGGTCTGTGTAGAATCTCGAATACATCTTGAAGTAAACTCTTTTCATCAGCAGTCAACTCATTTTTCATCAATTTAACAAACAACTCCTCAACAACATCTACAATGGGAATAAATTATTCAAGATCTCGGTACCAAAATAAAAAAAACACTGAACTTTCCACTGACAATCACCAAACACATTCGAAAACGATAAAGTATCTATTAACCAGATGAAATTAGTTGATTGGCACCACTAAAACTCAATAACATAAACAAAAACACGAGAACCCTCATCATAGCCGATGAAGATTACCAATGGACGATAATGTAATATTCCGCCTTTATATCTATTATTCGTAAGCGCTACAGCCAGGGTATCATTGAAATTATTAATACATGTATTAGTGCATTTAATGCTAGGCCGTGTCGTTACCGTGATGCGGGCAAGTGTATTACTTATTAAATCATTTTGTTTATCGTATCACATGGACACTTATCAGTTCCGTCTTTACCCTGTAGGCACGTTGCACACCTGACCCTACAAATGTAACACTAACACCTAGTACCTATAAGTAGTACCTATCGCTTCATTATAATATGGCCCTCAACTCACCACCACAGGCTTGCAGACTTGTGAAGGCTGTCAAAACCACCTACATGGTGTTTAAAAAAATGTCGGTTCATTTTTGTACAATCTCAAAGGCCCCCAGATCTGAGTGCCGCAACACGGCCCTGGACAATGTAGATTGTGATGTACCTTTAGATAGTTGCGGATCATTTGTGCATCCCGCTATGTGTATGTGAACTAAATGTGTTATTTTCAATGACGCACCCATATCTAAGCTACTAAGTACCTCCACTTATTTTCAAGAGGCAGGATGAATCATCATAGGATCAACACATCAACAAATTATATTTTGTAGACACGCCTCTAGAGTGTAGGTACTTATTATGCAGCTGAAGGGCCCTAGATAACAAACCTCATTGAGTGTTTCTCACTTTATCACAAAAATGTTGGGCTCATAACTATTATCAGCATTATTAAAGAATAATCCGCCATCGATCAAAATTTATCGCTCCATAACATAAAACGTTTCAAGACTATATATACCTAAAGGTCTTATGTAGGGGACTTCTATGACTAAAAGTTGTTATTTACAACCTTTTAGAATTTACTAACGTTCTCCAAATTACAACATATTAATTTAGAGGTTGTTGAAATAGAAAATAGATACATATGTACCTACACAGTTACACATACATAGTTTTATTTTAACCAATTAAAGATACAGGCGATCAGCTTGATCTCCTATTTTGTTTTTTAAGACATTTATATTTTACTTTAATCTAACCCCTCTCATTAGTAGAGGAGGCCCGTGCCCAGCAGTGGGACAGTAATATTACAGGGCTAATATTATTATTATAAGCATAGGATCGTCTAGCCTGTAAAGACTATTAAAAGTATGGGGGCTGATTCTTGACACTCGATTCGAATTCGATTTCCAGATTTTCCACAGAAATCGGGTTAAAAAGTGCGCCAATGTTGCATTAGATTCGAAAATTTTTCGGTATTTAGTGCACGTTTTAACTCTATTTCGGTGAAATTTTAAGTCAATAAATGAATTCGAATCGAGTGTCAAGAGTCAGGGAGCAGTTCATCGATAAGTTAAATAAATTATAACACTTAAGTAAATAGATGATTATATTATACATAACAAATTACACTAGGTATACAGTTTAACAAGACGCAAATTAGTTAACGTTTTGTTCACGACTCATGCGTCACCCATCTCGACGTCTTCAATGATCAAGTCGTCCAACATCTCAGCGAGAGTGATTCGGGGCAGGGCAGGGTCTATTTCATCTGTATCCACGGGCACTTTGTTGGCATCCTTAAATATATTAATATTTTGCCTAAACGCCGGATCCTCTTCCAAATCATCCAAGAATTCGTTATAATCCCTGTAAATTAAAAAGAAATTTAAACCCTGATTAACGCCATATTAATCGTTTTATCATCATAAGTAGGTATACTATTAAGATTAATTCATAAAGTTATTGTTTGTTCAACATTTCTCGATAGCCTCACTGGTTTGTTATATAGAAGCAACTGGTAAATATAGGTAGAGTGGGTACCCGTAAATCTTCACTTTACCTGCCATTACAATCTACATAATACCAGTGACGTAGCAGTTGGGGCTTGTGAGTTGTAACATCATTATCATTGGTATGGCAATATACTGTTATGATCATATTTCAACTGCCCTTATCCCATATCAATGCAGGTTAGGAAAATCGTGTTAGAAAATAGACAAAGTATTTTCCGAACTAGGATTAAAAACCAGGACCTTTCAGTATACACGCTGCCACTAGGCCATGAAGAAGACAACTCCATATTCATATATTTCAGTTTTTTTTTTATATAACTGCCTGCCTCGGTGGCGTGGTTGTATTTGGTAAGACTCCCTCCTGAGGTCTTGGGTTGGGGATCCCGGGTCGGGCAGTGATATTCGATTTTTCCATATCAGTCTGGAGTCTGGAATTTGTGCCGAATATGGCGATAGGCTCACGCCTATCACATTTGGGACGGAACTAAGCTCGACGAAATGTGGTTGTTCTAGTTCGCTAGTGCGCCTCTGCCATCTCCTTCGAGGATACAGGCGTGAGCTTATGTATGTTGTAATATAACTTACTCATTTGTAGAGCTAACACCGTCGTGCAATCCTTCAGCCATGTGCTTCAACTTCCACGCACGTGCCCGCCTTCTAGCGGACTTCTCACCATAATACTTCTTGACTAAAAATACATCTGGAATCCTACTGCCATCCAACTTGTCCAAATTATCGTCATTGACGTTGGAGTCTCCAAGATTGTACCTAAGAATAAAATTATAGTTAGTTAACTTTGTAGGTCAGGTAATATCAACTACATGTTGACGTATAAAACTCGGAGCTTCACTTTGGACAGTTTTGTCATGAGGCCTATTTCCCAATCTACTCAGTACCGGATCAAGGTTTGTTCAAAGCGAGGGCAACCCGCCAATTTGCACGTTTTACTGCCCCCCAAGTGATAGGGCGGCCTCCAAATTTTGCCACCTCCCAAAACCAGCCGCCCGGGGCACGTGCAGCCATTCGCCCCCCCCACCCCCTAGATCCGGCACTGACTCTACTAGAAGGCTACTATTTAGTTTTACAGAAAACAGACCGTACACAACGAGAGGTTTTCAGCGCAGCAACTAAAATCCAATAGTCTCGAAATATTGATTACACGATTTTTCTGAATAGGAATTTGTGAATACAACGGTCTAAATATAGTAACTTCATATATTGTCTTGTCTAATAATATCGAGAGATATTTCGCCGCTAAACGGTAATAATTGCCGGAAAAATGTATTGTATGTGAGTAAATTATTTATTATTCATCAGGTTCCGGAATTGTTGGATGCCTGTTTTATAACAATTATCTTGACTAATGCAGAACACGTGAAGCATGAAAAATCCGGGATCCAGATAAATTTATTAAACGATAAATGTGAATAAAAATTATAAATGAACACAATCGGTACAATAAGATGTAGGTAATTAAATAGATAGAGGCACATACATGCACGACATGTTTATGGGCACATGTCACATTAATCCATCACTAACAATATGACGTCATTGGATAAGCGGTAAAATCAGAGATCGGTAGCACGAATAACTCACTGTAAGGTCAGCGCATTTGTATAATACCTATGTCATATCACAAGACCACAGCATATACGTAGATACGCGAATTGTATTTAAGTTGAAAACAATAGTTAATAACATAAGCTCACGCCTGTATCCCCGAAGGGGTAGGTAGGGGCGCACTAGCGAACTAGAACACCCACATTTCGTCGAGCTTAGTTCCGTCCCAGATGTGATAGGGGGCGAGCCTATCGCCATGTCGGGCAGAAATTCCAGACTCCGGACTGATATTGAAAAAACTCAATATCAACTATCCCAACCCGGGGATCGAACCCGAGACTCCAGGACGGTAGTCGTATCAGAATACAACTACGCCGCCGAGGCAGGCGATACTACTTCAAATATTTCCTCCTCACTATGTTTCGAATAGTTTGTTTATTTACTATTTTTCTTTCAGCCTATGTGCCTTCATAAACCAATAAAAAATATTTTTGTCTTAGAAGCACGAAATAATAATGAATTTTGAAATTATCTAAAATAAATTTAAATAAACTACCATAATTACTGTTAGCAATGCCATATTTATATTAGGAAGACGAAAAATACGCAATAACTACCTACATAAAATACTCAATAATATTTACAACTTAGCTGAACAGTGGTAAGGTGAAATAACCCCCATATCATTGAAACTATGCATTGAAATTTTCATTGTCAATGTTATGCACAATATTTTTATTGTGATGTTTTTATCAGTACGATCTCCACATTTCATTGGAAATGTGAACCCACATCTTAATACACAGCTTATACATATACGCAACCACTACAGAGACAACATAAAATCATAATTTATGTGATAAATGTATATTTACTCTAAAATTCCGAAAAACTTTCTGTCCGTATTCCACTCTAATATGAGATGAGCACACCACGCAACACACTTTTAGCAGAAAGAATTCGGCTTATGTTCTACGACCGCCCACTGTCGATTTGATCGAGCATCTTCCACATGGATTTTGTGTCCACTCAGTCAGAAGGGCATATTAAAATTGATTGTATAATTACCCCAAAACAGTGTCGCCTGGTTTCAAAATATGTCCCAGATGTGTTCTTGTGTGCACCGGACTGACATCCATGCCGAGTTCACTGGCCTTCACAACCCATACATCTGCTATCACATGCTTGTTTGATACATTGCCTTGACCCGGGAATGATTTCTTTTCCTATAACAATAATAATTATTGTCACATCAAGATAATTAACCTTTTTTAAAAATCCCAATATACCTTCTTTTTTAAACAAAACTTACGTTATTACTGCAATATGTAATTTTATTTCAGTGGTATCATAAATAATACTTGACTATTGAGCTTGATGCAGCCATAACATATCTATGTTGCAATCCAAATATGTGTAATAAATGTTCTTTATACTTACATGTTCTTTCAATATATCAATATCCATCACAATGTACTCTTGTAACTGCTTTGGGTTACATATAGGAGTAAATGGATGTCTCCAGTAATTTGTAGATGATAAATCACATACTATAACAAACAAAATACAAAAGTTAAAAAAAATCAATTGATATCTACTATATAAAAATAAGTCGGGTTTTCCTTCCTGACGCTATAACTCCAGAACGCACGAACCGATTTCCACGGTTTTGCATTCGTTGGAAAGGTCTCGGGCTCCGTGAGGTTTATAGCAAAGAAAATTCAGGAAATATTTCAACAGAAAAGCGGGAGAATCTTTTTTCACGCACCGGCGCCATCTACTTAAAATATTGGTTTGTAGTACATGCTATGTATCAGAGATGGCGCTGTAACAGACAGACAGACAGGTGACAGACTGGGTGACAGATGGGTGACAGACGGGGTGACAATCGAGCAGATAGATGGGGTGACCGACGGGTTGACCGACAGGGTGACTGTCGGGGTGACGGACGGGGTGACTGACGGGGTAACTGACGGGGTGATGGACGGGGTAACTGACGAGGGTACTGGCTGGGTGACTGACGGGGTGACTGACGAAAACGGACCAAAGTAGGTCATCTCATTACCTCCTTTAGAATTATTGAATTATAGGTGCCTACAACTCATTCTTTCAACCCTCTCTCTCCTACGCAGACGGAGTTGCGCGGGTCAGCTAGTTATGTATATCTTTTTTTTCTACCTGCCCTTATGGCACCTTAATGTGGGGCGGTGCAACACCCTTTTTAAAGCATGTTACAGTTATGAAAAAGAAAATGGATTTGGATACGTTTTTACAACCGGCTGCCTGCCTGACGTCAACCCCCTCTCAGGAATCCAGTAACGGGAAAATTAAAACAGAAAATTCGCTTTGCCCGACATGGGAATCGAACCCAGGTTTTCCCGATCCACAGCCTATATATGCTGCCACTAGACCAAGGAGGCCACCAAATATGTATAATACCTTCAAAACTTTTTCGATATTATTAATATCTGGCAAGTGCTGATACAAATACCAATATTTTTAACGTTATTAAACATAATTCGTTAAAAATATTGGTATTTGTATCAGCACTTGCCAGATATTAATAATATCGAACCCAGGTTTTCCCGATCCACAGCCTATATATGCTGCCACTAGACCAAGGAGGCCACCAAATATGTATAATACCTTCAAAACTTTTTCGATATTATTAATATCTGGAATGTTTGAACTAAATCATAATGGAATGTTTAAATTTAAAGCAAATAAAAAACTTAATGATGTCATACCTTGTCCTGTGTTAGCATCAATCAAATGAATAGTGCTGGTAACTCTGAGCACTAAGCAAATAGGCGATATGGAACCAAACTGATGTGTCAACTTTTTAGGTAAACACACAACACTGTCCTTTGACAATGGAACAATCTCAATGCTGAATGTAAACTTGTAATTGTAAATATTGCTGTGAATGTCATGGGATATAAGTTTTTTCGAATGTTGACACTTCACGGGCAACACAGATTGGATGAAGTCAACCATTTTTCGAGCATGGTTTTCTGTGGCATAAAAGAAATCCAACCCATCTGAAATCAAATTACTTAATATATATAAAGTTCCTTATTTTAAAAGTGAAGCTGTTAATCCAGTGGTTTAATCAACGTAGTATGTATTTAACTATTGTGGTTAACATGATGGAATCCATAGAACAAGTACATACCATGTTTAGGTTTAATTCCCAGAGTATTTTCATGAGCTTTGTGCTTCAAAATCAATTGTTCCAGATAGTAGAACGTTTTTCTATTATTGGATCTTTGTCTGACTTGCACAAGTGCACGCCAATAGTCCTGTGCCTCAGAACGATGGCATGCGTCACACATCTGATGCTGAATGGTAAACTCAACAATAAAAGTTTGTTGAAGAACTGCTCCCCCTAAAACCTCCCCTTGTACTGTCAGTTTTACCTGTAAAGATAATAAATTGATAAAAACAAGCGAAACAGAAAAATGTTGATCACTTTTAAAAACGTTTTATATATGATGCATGTTGATTGCAGATTATCATGAAATTTTATTTAACATATTTCTTGCGATATTTTAAAATTTGTCATATTATTCCAATGTTTATACATAAATGACATTAAATATGCAAATTATGAGAGGCATTGAAAAATATTTTATACATCAACATAATATTATTAAACATTACCTTAATCCTTTTTGAGTGGGGCTCAGTCCAAACAAACCCTGCATCAATCAACTTAACCCTGTTCAAGCCTTTCAATTTCTTGAGACATAGAGCTAACAACTCACGGGACTCTAAGGCACATACAACCCATTCAGATGGTGGTTGCAAATATCTGTAATCAATAAACTTTATTCAAAACAATTACAAATTCATATGCTAAATAATATTCACAGTTATATTTCATGTGACTCTCATTGTCTATTGATTTAGTTTTGAATAAATCAAATAATGAGCAAGACCTATATGTAACATTAAGTAGAAGCCTATTTAGGCTAAAGAGATAAAAAAGACTGTTCAATGTTGTGTTTTCTTTTTACAATTTTATTTGAAATTGAAATACTTAATTTTATATTTAATGGATCTTTCATATATTTTTACAACTTTAATTGTTTTGTCTTTTCTTCGTCGCATTTGTGATAAGATTTTTGTACAAGTTAAAAGATTAGATTATTAACTTGAAACTTTAAATGCAAATATGTATTGTTTAATCACCTATTGTGCTTTCTAACAAGTTCAATGTGTTCCATATATATTGTGAGTCATAATTGTAAGCAATAATATATGTATAGCTCACCTCTCACATCCTCTACAAAAGAACAAGGTGGCCTGTTTGGGTATACCTTCGGTAATGTCTACATGAGCTCGTAAACAAGCAACACACATGTTTGACGGGTTGGCCTCTATGGATACTGCACACTGACAGCATAATCTGAAAATATATACACAAGTTCCCTATATGTAGTAAAAACATATTAATCATGCTAATTTCATAATAATACACAATATCACAAAGTTCAAAGTTGTAACTTTTTAACTAATATCTTGTGAGGATTTACAGTGACTATAAAACTAAAATGAAGAGAAAATTAAGCAAGACTATAGTCTATATGTTAAAATTTCTTTTTAAAATTTACATTTCTTAATTTACAAAACTTATGGTTTATATTTCAATACCCAGATAACTTTCATTATTATTGAAGTGAAACTTTTGTAGAATCATTGCAATTTCAAACAGGAAATTAGCCAAAATGAAACGGTAATGTGCCAAAGAAACAAACACAAAATCTATATAATAATGAAGATTGAGTCGACTGACTGATTGCCTGCAGCCTGACTAACTGACAGGCAGAAAGACTGATGGCCTGACGGAAGGAAGCATTGAAGGACTGACAGACGGACTGACTAGAGTCCATAAGTCAAATCAAGTCCTTTGTCTCGAAGTTTAGTTTCCTAAAGTTTCACTTTGACTGCGTGTGATTCAAACACACATATACACACTTAATTCTGGAGAATTATTTTAATATTTAGACAGTTAATGTATGAAATATCTCTCCAATAAACAAAATTATTAATCAGAAGTAATTTGGCTATTGGAAAAGCTCGCCCCCGGTCACTTGAATGGAATGGCTTCAGTGAAGTGTTGCACTTCGCTTCGGGAATAGCGGCGTGAGTTTATGAATATATGAGACATGATAATAGAGTAAAAAAATATCCCTCAGATAAAATTATATGTCAATTAATTAATCTGCCCGTAAGAGTAATTTTGAAAATTATTAACCTAAACATACAATATAACCTAAAAATAATAATACTTACATTCGTGTGCTATTTGATAAGGGTGCATTTTCTGGTGATATATATTCCATGGTTATTTCTGTTACACTGCTGCAGTTACGATAATATGCACGTATTTTCAAGATATTATAAATTTTTGTAAACCCTCGTCGTGTCACAAGTGACAGCCTAGAATAAAGTTAATACTAGTCATGGTCGTTACAACGATCGCCGTTTAAGTAATAGTATTATTTCTTTAAAACGACATTAGTGGTGATTTGGAAATCACTACTAACGTTATTGAAAAGCTTTCAGGTTTTTAAAATTGATCAGAGACAGAGACTGTATGCGCCATCTATAAGAATTTGCTAAAACTAATGTAATACGTTTGAAGAGTGTATCAATTTGCTATAGTGACATCTAGCGACTTTTAGACACAATTTTCGATTGCCATCTATAGAAATAAGCTGGAACTATTATGAATCATGGGTTAGTAATTTTAGTGTTAAATGATTACGTAATTCAAATTGTTTAACAACATCTAGTGATTTTTTTGGAAACTATTTGCAGTCAAGGTAAGTAAATCCATTTAAAAAGCCGACAATTCGGTTTATAAACATTGGATACTAGATCTTTATTTTCTAGATAATAAGGCGTATTTTTGGTCGTATCGAATTGCAACCTACGACCTTTATTATTTTGTAGACGAAAAAGCTATGTAATGATACTGATTTAAAAATACTTTTTTATTCTTATTTCAACTAGAAAGTGATGACCATCATAATTTAATATGTGTGTAAATGCTAGTCGCTATTACGACGATGCAGTTAGTTTGTTGACACTGCTTCATGAACTTCTACGCAGATTTGTTTGAGCACTGCTCGAAACTCGGAGATTCCCGGTTAAGAATTTATTCCTTAAAAACGTCAATTGTTTCATAACTCGCTTTAATGATGCTAATAAAAACTTTAAATTAATATTGTATAAAACTACCTTTTTCATTAAAACAAAATTATGTTATTAAATATCCAAATAAGAATTAAGAACACGTTACGATCCAAAATACGACAAGCACATCAACAAAACGCGGGCACCAATAAAATGACCGCGATTCACAAAATAATATTAGAACGAGAAAACCGTGTTTCGTAATAAAGCTTACTGCTATGAACACAACTGCGGCGATTGTAGATAGCTGCGGCGATTCAAGACAGCTGCGGCGATTCAAGAAGCCGCTATCAAAAAAGTAACCTATAAGTTACTAAAGCCGCGCGGCGGAGAATCGCTGGTAGCTTTAAATAGCGATTTAGAGTAATAGCTTTGTAAGAATAGCCTAAGCGACATAACCTAATGGCAAAAGTCAGCCGTTGTTTCCATCGCTAGTTAATACACACCCCTATTGTCTTTTACAACCTATCGAGTATAAAATTTGATAGAATCCGCAAAAAATAAAGCTATCTCTTTTTTACTAATGGATGTCAACTCAGGTAAAGAAGAATCAATATACAAATGTTTATTCCTGTAGGCCCGCATCCGTCAATAAGCTACGCCCCCGGAACAAAGTAATAACAATATGGCAGCTGAAATGGTGGTCTAGCGACGAGGGACGTAATCATTGCGTATGGTAACGATATCGATAAAATGTTTTATTATGATATATATATTTATTTACTTTACGAGGGAGAAGGGGGAAGAATAACGAATAAGGGCAGACTACAGCCGATAGTCTGAATATAAATTTAAATATTGATGTTAAATAGATAATAATGACGGGTGGCTCGGCTTCCGGTGGCTGAGACGCTTTAACATATATATGTGCCATGAGCTTATGCGACTGCCACGTATACAATTGATTATCGATTATATAGTTTCGATTTTACGAAATATGTATTACAAAATTGAAATGGGAAATGAAAATAGTTTATTTCTAAAATTGTCACATATGAAATATAGCTCCATATTTTTGTTACATGAATGTATTGGACTTTTATTGTACGTGCTAACTGGCATTTATAACGAAGAACGAAACATGAAGACACGCAGTGAAAATAGTGACAATAACTGAATCGATTCCACAAACTGTTTTTAATAAAAACAAAAAATTATTTTCATAAAATCTTTTTATAGACATGGTAGATCTTGTACCTCGGCAGAGTGGAATGCTATTATATAATTTATCGATTTTTTGTTAATATCGATAACGTTACGGTGTTTACAACAACGCTAGTCACGGTTTTTTTTTCTCTTTTCATTTCGACAAGTCAAAATGAAGTACGTTTGTAAAGATTTTATGAATTTATATTTGTGTTCATCTGATTAATCACTTATAATTATCTTATAACGTAAGTGAATACTATTAGTGCTGTGAGTTTAACATAATGTGTGTGATTAATTTTCAGGATCGGTCTTTGTGCGTACAGTGGGTACAAAATCTACCCTGGCCATGGGAAGACCATGGTTAAGGTGGATGGCAAGGTAATAACTGTTAAAATGTAACACAAACCAATAGATATTAGAGTAAAGAAACAATGTAGATACATTCATAAACATCTAAGTTGTTAATCTTTACATTTTCTGTGAATTGTTTAGATGACTATAAATTAGAATCGATGAAAACAATACACCGCAATGTTCCAACAGTTTCTTCAGTTGCTTCTGTATATGTCCCTCAACCATGAACTTACAATTACAGACGTTCACATTTCTGAACTCAAAATGTGAAGCCGCTCATCTTATGAGGAGGAATCCTCGTAAAGTAACATGGACCGTATTGTACAGGTATGTAATAACTATGTTGCAATATTATGTATTTTTCGGTAATATATGTGCATGTGTTCCTTATTTATCATAGTATGTTCATTAGAATCTATATATTTTGTTGTCCATATTTCATTCCATTATTTATTGGCAAAATATTAATTAATACAACCCCACAAGCAAATACTAGGTTAGTCTTGTTATGTTGGTGATTAATTCAGGTTAGTTTAACTATTGGAGAGTTATATTATAAAATAATTATGCTATACTAGGTTTTGTCACAGCTTTGCCTGCTTTAAAGATAAACTGAATGTTTTCACAATTACTCTGTCCATTATTATTAATTATTAGCACACTAGCAGCTATTATAAAGCTGATGTGTGTGTATCATACTGTTTAATGTTCTTATTCAGTGCATTTTAAAAGTAATTCAGTGTAGGTGCCATTGGTTAAATTTATGAAAATCTATATGGTAGTTTTTGAGCGTATAATGTTCAGACAGATGGACCTGATGTGGGGACTTTGTTTTTATAAGATGTAAGATGAATTCAAATCTATACACAACTGTGTCCTACTGTTACATGCATACCTAAAGTTATAAAGGGCTAGCTTGGTAAGGTTATGTTCTATATTAGGAGATTTATTACTGACTGATAATGATGAAAAATTCATTTCAGGCGTAAGTTCAAGAAAGGCCAAGAGGAGGAACAAGCCAAGAAGCGGACCAGGAGGACTCAGAAATTCCAGAGGGCTATTGTTGGTGCCTCCCTCAGTGACATCATGGCCAAGCGTAATATGAAGCCTGAAGTTCGCAAAGCACAAAGAGAACAGGCAATAAAGTGAGTTTTCCATTTTTTTTGTGTTATGCAGGGGTTGGTGGGGTTGATGTCAGGCAGGCAGCCAGTCGTAAAAACTAAGGAGGAATCCTTTTTGCAACATGCACATGAAAAAGTGTGTTGCGCTGACCCTACATTAAAGTGGAATAAGGGCAGGTAGATAGGAAGTTAATCATTATTCAGACATATTTCTTATACTAGAGTCTTCCACAAAGTGGTAAAATTGTTGATTTAAAACAAAAAGTTTTAGCTAGTTAATGAAATACTTCAAAATTATTAAACAAGTCAAAACAAACACTTATTTAAACAAATAAAACTTGAAAATATAATGCAATCTGTACACCATATTTTATACCTACTGACATCTGCTTTTTAGGTTGCCTTAAACACCTACTTCAAAATGTGTATTACAGTTTGGCAAAATAGAGTTGATAATAAATGAGGGTGCCACTGCGTTTTAGATGACAACATTAACACCATGACACAAACCATCTTATCCATTGAATTAATAAATTAATTTTATACAGATCCAGTCCCTCAGAGTGGGCTGACGTCAGTTGTAGAATGTAGCCAAACCTTTTCTGCAACATGCTTGACAAAGTGGTTTGTGCTGAGCCCATATTAAGGTGGGATAAGGGCAGATAGAAAGAATTATTATGCAAACCTTGGTCTAATTAGTTGCCTCCTTGGTCAAGTGGCACAATATAAGAGCTGTGGGGGTTTTTGTTGTGCTATTATTCTAGGTTCGATTACCAGGTCATGCAAAGCTATTTTTCTAACTTGTATTAGCCCGGGACTGGGTCCTCCAGAACAACAAAAAACACATTAACTAAAGCAACCATTTTTGCTGTCTCCTACTCATAGAATAATGGAACATAGATAAAAATGTGTGTATGTATTCTTACTTAGAATAATATGTTTACAGGGCTGCAAAAGAACAAAAGAAGTCCACCAAAGCTGCCAAGAAAGCAACAGCACCAGCACCTAAAGCGAAGGCACAGCCTAAAACTAAGGCAGCGAAAGTCAGTCAGAAATCTGCACCACGGGTGGGAGGCAAACGATAAAAAACAGTAATAAAAATGTCATAATGAATGTTTTGTCTTTCTTTTCATTTACAGCCTTGACATATAAATGAATCTTATTTTTATTTTAATATACATACATAAGGTCACGCCTATATCCCCGAAGTGCCTACCCCCACACCAGGGGCGTACTAGCAAACCAGAACAGTCGAGCGCACGCCATACCACTACGCCATCGAGGCAGTCTAGTCGTGTCGAATCTATGTAGTTTAGCTTTAATTTTTCATGATTAAACAATTTTGGACAAGAATTATGCTTTAGTTTATAGTAATTAAACCACTTGTGTGCAGTGCTCGAAATGGACGGGAAATAGGAACGTGATCTCTTGTTAAAAATAATGTTAAAAGCTCCCTCTTTCCTATTTGAAGTTGGTTAAAAAACGAACATGGGGGAAAATGTGTTCCTCTGGTGAAGAATTATTTTAAGCACTACTTGTGTACCATAGTTATAAATTGTCTCTTAATTTTTTTTTCCATTCACCCTATTTTGTGGCAATATGGGTGTAGTCGGAGGCTCAGGAAAAAAAACTGAATCATTATTAGCTACCGAACACATGACACCCTGCTGCATATACACTTCCCTCAAAGATTGCCTATGTATCTATGAATACATAATCAATTAGCGTTAAATATTTGTTGCGAACGGACGGTCTGGAAATTTTTGGGGGAGGCTAATGTCCAGCAGTGGATATCCTGTGGCTGATGATAATTTATTGCGTCGAAGGCAAGACCAACAGCCGTTGCATATTTTACTACTGTCAGTGTGATAGCTTTCTAGTATAATAGTCTGAGCTAAACGGCGATCACACAGACAGACATGGCGAAAATGTTTCCATATTTGGCTTCGGAGCCTTAAAAACTACTGTTGGATTTAATAGTTTTTCTCGCTCATCCTATGGTATGGAGCATGTTCGTATATAAAGGGGAGAGGGTTTAGGGGGTCTGAATACTCGCCTTTAGTCTACACCAATGGTCTGCAACACCCAGGACATTGCTGATATTACAGAGGCGGGGGCCTCGCAACCACCCTAGATTGGAAGAGGGCCTGACTGGATGAAACTGCCAATATAGAGGTAATTTGCCAGAAAAGTCAAGGGGCCTCGCAAAGCTGATAACGTTCAATTTTGGACCACCACTGATATTACGTACCTACCTTCTATATATCTATACTAATATTATAAAGCTGAAGAGTTTGTTTGTTTGTTTGATTGAACGCGCTAATCTCAGGAACTACTGGTTCGATTTGAAAAATTATTTTTGTGTTGAATAGGCCAATTTTCGACGGTGGCTATAGGCTATATAACATCACGCTATGACCAATAGGAGCAGAGCAGAAATGAAAAGTGTTTTAAAGCGAGGAAGTTGATATATCAGAAACTACTGGTTCGAATTGAAAAATTCTTTTTGTGTTGGATAGCCCATTTATCGAGGATGGCTATAGGCTATATGATCACGCTATGACCAATAGGAGCGGAGCAGAAATGAAAAATGTTGCAAAATCGAGAATATTTATATCTGAGAAATAAACTACTGGTACGATTTGAAAAATTCTTTTTGTGTTGGATAGCCAAATTATCGAGGTTGGCTATAGGCTACATAACATCACGCTATGACCAATAAGAGCGGAGCAGAAATGAAAAATGTTTAAAAGCGGGGAAGTTGATATCTCAGAAACTACTGGTTCGAATTGAAAAATTATTTTTGTGTTGGATAGCCCATTTATCGAGGATGGCTATAGGCTATATGATCACGCTATGACCAATAGGAGCGGACCAGAAATGAAAAATGTTTAAAAGCGGGGAAGTTGATATCTCAGATATTACTGGTTCGATTTGAAAAAATCTTTTTGTGTTGGATAGCCCAATTATCGAGGGTGGCTATAGGCTATATTACATAACGCTATGACCAATAGGAGTGGAGCAGAAATGATTTTTTTAAAGCGGTGAAGTTGATATCTCAGAAACTACTGGTTCGATGTGAAAAATTCTTTTAGTGTTGACAGACGGGGTGACAGACGGGGTGACAGGCGGGGTGACCGACTGGGTGACAGGCGGGGTGACCGACGAGGTGACAGACGGGTGACCGACTGGGTGGCCGACGGGGTGACAGACGGGGTGACAGACGGGTGACCGACTGGGTGACCGACGGGGTGACAGGCGGGTTGACAGACTGGGTGACAGACGGGTTGACAGACGTGTGACAGACGGGGTGACAGACGGGTGTCCGACTGGGTGACCCTCGGGTTGACTGTCGGGGTAATCGACGGGGTGACAGGCGGGTCGACAAACTGGGTGACAGACGGGGTGACCAATAGGGTGACAGACTGGTGACCGACTGGGTGACAGACGGGGTGACCCTCGGGTTGACTGTCGGGGTGATCGACGGGGTGACCGACGGGTCGACAGACGGGGTGACAGGCGGGGTGACAGACGGGGTGACAGACGGTGTGACAGGCGGGGTGACAGACGAGGTGACTGACTGGGTGACAGACGGGGTGACAGACTGAGTGACCGACGGGGTGACAGACGGTGTGACCGACGGGGTGACTGACTGGGTGACTGACGGGATGACGGATGGGGTGACTGACGAAACCGGACCGAAGTAGATTATCCCATTACCTCCTTTAGAATTATTGGATTATAGGTGCGTACGACTCTCTTTCAACCCTCTCTCTCATACGCAGACGAAGTTGCGCGGGTCAGCTAGTCTATATACACATCTCTACTAATATTGTAAAGCTGAAGAGAGAGTGAGAGGAACTACTGCTTCGATTTGAAAAATTCTTTTTGTGTTGGATAGCCCAATTATCGAGGGTGGCTATAGGCTATATAACATCACGCTATGACCAATAGGAGCGTAGCAGAAATGAAAAATGTTAAGCGGGGAAGTTTATATCAGAAACTACTGGTTCGAATTGAAAAATTATTTTAGTGTTGACCGACGGGGTGATTGATGGGGTGACCGACGGCATGATCGACGGAGTGACCGACGGCGTGATGGACGAGGTGACTGACGGGGTGACCGTCGGGGTGACTGACGGGGTACCTAACCAAAAGGTGACCAACAGGGTTACTAACGGGGTGACTGACGGGGTAACCAAAAGGTGACCGACGGGGTGACTAAAGAGGTAACAGACGAAGTGACTGACGGGGTGACAAGATGCAAGTTTTAATAATTACCTTGCAGTGTGGATGACGTTACATCTTAAAACTTAATATACAATAAGGGTACATCAGATGTTTTTGTTTTTGTTTTTTTTAAAAAGTGTTATACGCAACAGTGACACACAGTATTGACCCCACACTTGGTATAACCTGTATTGTGGGTATCAGAAACTACGCGTGACGATCAAATATTTCGGAATTCCAATACCAACTTTCATCACCTACTTCATCCCTTTAGGGGTTGATATAAAAAAATAAAGTATCTATTCTATCTGCTAAGTTGCAACATATCAAAAATAATAAAAAAAAACATCAAGATCGCTTCAGTAGTTTCTGAGTTTACCTTGGACAAACTCAAACTACTGAAGCGATCTTGATGTTTTTTTATACCAAGTGTGGGGTCAATACTGTGTGTCACTGTTGCGTATAATAACACTATTTTTATAAAACAAAAACATCTGATGTACCCTTATTGTATATTAAGTTTTAAGATGTAACGTCATTCACAATGTAAGGTAATTATTAAAACTTGCATATACGACCGGGAACAATGCAGAATAGTCGGGACACCAATTTGAGAGCTATAGCTAAGCCCGTGGTGTGGTGTTGTTGGATAGGTCGTTCAAAAATATTGCGGGTTTGTTAGAACCATTTCTTGTAGGTTTCGTCAAAATAAATAAAATATAATAATAATCATGTATTTGTATATTAGATACATTGTGAGTTGATAGATGTTCAGTTATACATAATATCACTTTACTACCTACACAATTCTGAATTTAAAATCCATATAAATTATTTATGAAATAGGTAGATAACACTTTATATTTAAGCATTCTTGGCTAGAGTTTCTGCCTTTGCAACAACTTCCTCAATTGGTCCAACCATGTAGAATGCAACTTCAGGAAGATGGTCATACTCGCCCTGCAGAATCTTAGAGAATCCTTTGATAGTTTCTTCAAGTGGTACAAGTTTACCAGCATGTCCAGTGAATACCTCAGCTACTTGGAAGGGCTGTGAGAGGAACCTCTGAATTTTTCGTGCACGGGCCACTGTCAGCTTGTCTTCTTCAGACAACTCATCCATACCCAAGATAGCAATGATGTCCTGGAGGGATTTGTAATCCTGCAGAATCTTCTGAACGCCACGTGCAACATTGTAGTGCTCAGCACCAATAATATTCGGATCCATGATACGGGAAGTTGAGTCAAGAGGGTCCACTGCTGGGTAGATGCCCAACTCAGCAATGGCTCGGGACAACACAGTAGTGGCATCCAAGTGAGCGAATGTTGTAGCAGGAGCAGGATCTGTCAAGTCATCAGCAGGTACATAAATGGCTTGCACAGAAGTGATGGATCCCTTCTTGGTAGTGGTAATTCTTTCCTGCATGGTACCCATGTCAGTGGCCAGAGTGGGCTGGTAACCCACAGCAGATGGAATACGACCTAGCAGAGCAGATACCTCGGAACCAGCTTGAGTGAAACGGAAAATGTTGTCAATGAACAGTAGCACATCCTGACCTTCTTGATCACGGAAGTACTCGGCGACTGTCAGGCCAGTGAGGGCGACACGGGCACGCGCGCCTGGGGGCTCGTTCATCTGACCATACACCAGGGCCACTTTAGAGGTTTTGTCCTTGAGTGAGATGACACCAGACTCAATCATCTC
Source organism: Clanis bilineata (assembly GCA_036417725.1). NCBI lineage: Eukaryota > Metazoa > Arthropoda > Insecta > Lepidoptera > Sphingidae > Clanis > Clanis bilineata. Next base: position 7,535,621 of record CM071145.1, on the reverse strand, counting down.
ATGATACAAGTCGTTGCCCTCACGGGTGCGCTCACCTACTCCGGCGAACACTGAGTAACCACCGTGCGCCTTGGCGACATTGTTGATCAGCTCCATGATGAGTACAGTCTTACCGACACCGGCGCCGCCGAACAGACCGATCTTGCCTCCTTTCGCGTAGGGGGCGAGCAGATCGACGACCTTGATACCCGTCACCAGGATCTCTTGCTGGACAGACATGTCAACGAACTCAGGGGCCTCTGCATGGATGGCGGCTGTCTTGTCTGTAGGAATGGGGCCGCGTTCGTCGATTGGCTCACCGATTACGTTGATGATGCGGCCAAGGGTCTCCGCGCCGACGGGGATACGAATGGGAGAGCCGGAGTCGAGGACGGGCTGGCCACGTACGAGACCCTCAGTGCCGTCCATAGCAATAGTACGCACGGTGTTCTCGCCCAAGTGTTGTGCGACCTCCAGGACGAGCCTGGGCGAACGGTTCTGGACTTCGAGGGCATTTAAAATGGGTGGCAGATTATCTTCAAATTGAACGTCGACCACAGCACCGATGACGGCGACCACCTTACCTTGACCCTTGCCAGCGGCTTTGGCTGCATAATCCCGTTTGTTCACGATGGCCCCAGAAACCAATGGAGCTTTTTCGGAAGTGCTGTTTACTACCGTCTTTGCGGCCAACCGGCCAGCTCTACAGACGGTAGAGAACATTTTCGTTTTTAGAATTCGATCGAAAATTAAAAAATAGATTCTAAATTGATGAAGTCGTTACGAAAAAATCACAAATTCTTTACGTAACTTTCAGGCACCGACAAGTGTACCGTGTGGTTCGGTGATAAGGGGAGCGGCGCGGAGCAAGGGGGGAGTAGGGTTGCAAACTTGCAATTTGTAGCGATACGCGAACATTGACTATTATATCGATACATATTTTTTTTTATTCCATATTGCATAATTAGCTATTTCGAAAATATTTTAAAGAATATTAAAATTAAGATTAAAATGTTATATCCTTTGGTTATATCATAATCCATTTTTTTTTCATAAAACGGTTGTTTTTTAAGAATCTATTATTTTTCACATGAACATCCCTACGATATGCTGCTCTCTACTCTTTGGTTTGTGCAATGAGTAAGAAAATTTAAGAGGACCTAGCATAACTAAGGAAAATACACGTTTTAATGTCAGTGAGGCTGGCCCAGTCTATAAAATAGTCTAAGCATTTAAGTTACTCTATGGTCTCCATTCTTGAATCTCCATGACATGCATAACCTAACCAAAATAACTCATGATACCGATAAGCCTATTTAAAATTCTGATACATTATAAAAACACCCGGTATTGTACATAATTTGTTCACTTTTAAATAATGATGATTTGCCCAGATTTTTTAGAATTTCAGGTAATTAAAAAGCAATATGGTTTCTATAGATGATCATTAATTATTGTGAAAAAGTGAATAATTTTACGGCTATTTCCCAGGATATTTTGAAAAAAATGCGTATTTTGGACGATAAAATAGTTTACGCTCTCAATACATCAATACCTACAGAATCATTCAAAAATAAAGTTGATGCCACCAATGCTTGCCAAGATTTGCATTTTCAAATTCAAAAAGGTCATTCTGAAAGAGAAAGTGTTATTAAAAATTGCATTTTGGCTACTGCCGAATCAGTAAAAAACTTGAAGGTGGCAAAGGAGGAAACACCCGATGATTTTGATATAATGAAAAATTTAAAGGCTGAACAAAAAAAGGTAGGTGCTTAATGCTTAGATAGTATTTAATCACTATAGTTATAGTGGTCAGAGGACTCAGAGGCGAAGGATGATAATATAAAGGGAAGCTAGCACTAGTTTTTTTCTATAGTTCTTTATGAGACTACACAATGGGAAATGTATACCAGTAGGAATTGTGTTATATGAGAACTTGTTCTGCTTTACCAACGGTGGAGGTTATTATTCTTATCAATAAAATGAATAAGACCATAGGTAAAGTAGTTGGTGGTGAATGTGTTTTACTGTACCCTTGATTATACTTAATAACCTGTCATTTCTCTGCATCACTTGAGAATGGCAGGATGAATTAGTAATTTATTTTTTAAAGGAATGGAATATGGATTAGGAAGAGAGTGGATTTATTTCTCTAAACAAAATGCAAGTAACAACAAGTTGCCATGTTATTGTTCTGTGAGACAGTGATAAATAACAAGTCTCACTAGCCTATTCATGTTGTAGATGTAGCTATTTACATTGAGTTTGCAATTGCATGGAAAGAAATGTTGAAATATTCCCTTTGAAGTTAGGTGTAACCTTAAACTGCAGGAATGAGTTTATTCACATCACCACCATAACCATACCTGCGTTGGAAAGAGATAGCAGGATATCTGCAATATTCCATTCCACTCCAGAATTTAAAATATGAATTACTGTCTCATTTTTCAACCAATTTCGATGCAGCTTTTAGAGAAGGGTTTATTTTTTGTTTTATTTGTTATTACATATAAATATTTGTATTAAACCAAACATAGTTAAGTACCCAATTCTACCATTTAGATATATGGGAGAACATATCAACTAGGTAGTACAGATCTCATACCAATGAGATGCTAGATTTTTAGGGTTTTATTTATGCATGACAGTACTAGCCAGTAATATGAACTAGCCCATTACAGGCCAGACAGGATCCTCCTCTATCAGTGAGGAGGTCTTTGCAATGTTGACCTCAGATCTCATGTGTCCTTCACAGTATTACTAATTAACTACTTATGTTATAAAATGAGAGGTGCATGCCTTCAGGATACACTTTGAATCTATTGCCTTTTAGCAGTGGGCAACACCACTCCTCACTGATATTTTGTTATTTTAATAAGTCGTATATTTTTCAGTTGCGACTATTACAAACTGAGCTTAGTGTAGAAGAAGTGATCAAAGAAAAAACTACCAAGATTTTTACTGACAAGTGTAGGAGTTATTTTAAACCAGATACCTTATGAAGACTGAAGACAGCTTTTGTTTCTGAATTATGATGTATATAATAAATAGTGGTTAGTACCTAAAGTACATTTTATTCGTAATTCTAATGTGCCGACATATTTTTTTAATATTGACCTGTACACTTTCCCACTGCTGTACAAAGGCCTCCTTAACTACTGACAGTACTACTCTCGACCTTAGCATACATTACACTGTTTGGTAAACTTAATTATAACATTCTTATAAGACATGCCAATACATAAGAATGTAATTTTTATATTTTACCCAGCAGTATAAAATAAGCAATTAAGGTAGTGGTGTTTTTGGTTTTCATGTGGTTACTACAAGGGTTCATAGGTTTCCCTTGATTTTGTATCTAAACTTTTGGGTTGATGTAGTTATTATCTTATAACTACTTTTGTTTCTATCTCTTTGTAAAATAAAATCAATAATTTTGCCATGATTTATTTAAATATTTATTCTACAGGCAATATATTAAATAAATTGTTATGCAGTTGTTAAAATCTACATGAAAAAGCTCTCACTAAAATAAATATGCATACTTTATGTAATTTTTATGCTGTATAGATTTGTCACTTTGTAGCTTCCTTTGCTTTAAACTCTTCTTCATACCTTTTGTGCCAGTCAAGGTTCATCTGATGTACAGATTCACCTCGTTTTGCTGCTGCTTTACCAGCAAGTATTGCTCCAAGACTTGCCAGAGCAGTAAGAAGTATGAGGATATTTGATATCTTGATTCTTGCCTCACTCCTAGACCTTTCAATTAAGTCAGCACTGCAAAATAAATAATATAGGTATAGTAATGTTAGGCCTGCATGGTACTAATGAAAATCTCAATGCTTCAATAAAATAAATATACATAAATAATTTTGTGCAAATAATCTCAACAAATCTATATATAGTTCAAATATGTATTGCTTTAAGGGTTATTTAGTGAAGGACCACAAACTATAAAGAGTAACCCCCTTATTCATAATGAAATCTTGGTCTTATCGAAAGCATAACCCTACTTTTGCCTAGTTTAGCAAAAACAGAACTAATATATGCTTATCGAATACAATGTTGCTGGTTACAGAAAAAATATTATTTTTATCTCTGGCAAGCTTTGAAACAGATACGAAGTCTTGGCTATATATTTTTTATTAATTGTTTCCAAACAATTAATAAAATATATATATCAATCTTAGATGGAGTCGTAGACTATAAAAAATTAATATCATTAAGAAAGAACATCAAACTTGAAACAGCTGATCGGAATTGGCCATGTTTTCACTATTGAATGTTGGCATTATGAATACAATTTTTATGAAACGTACTTTTGCGGTCTCTTTACGCTCTACTAAGTTATTATGAATAAGGGGGTTAATGTAAAAAACATTTTCGACATTTATAGGTTTTGTAAGCTATTTTGAAAATTAACTAACAACTATAATTTAGTAGACATGCAGTAACTAGATTGATAAAGGCAGACTGTACTCCTCTAAGACCTACTTCCAGTTTCATTATGTTTAATTTACAATTAGGTACTTGACAATAGTAACCAATATCAATGAATTTCTGTAGGAACATAGATTTAATATCTAGATAACGTATGCAATAGGAATTTATTGAAAATACTCCAAGGATAATTTTATTTTAGTAATTTAAATATTGTGTGTCACGTGACGGTAAACACTAATCACGATGCATGATGTCAGATTACTTGTTTTTCTTGTTTATTTGCTCGACAAGGGCCTAAGACCTAAGATCAAAAGTCATACTGCCAGGTTATTTGTTTTTTGTTTCGTATTTTTATTTCTTAATTTCAACGTGGATGTGATCGACGATCGATATCTGATCGACGAAATATCCAACCCGTTTTTTTTTGTTTGAAATCATAAATGTTATTTCCTCAATATCTTTTTAAAAGCGATTTTGTATCTATGGTAAGAAACAATGATGTCACCCATAGCTACAGTTACCAGGTAGTGTTTTGGCAGCAAACTACATTATAATATTATTTTTTGCTTTTTTTAACTAAATATATGAAAATAAATTACAAAATATTTTTTTACATGTTTAGGATAAACTAATAAATATCCCTGTATAGTTTTAAAAAAATAGTCAAGTATCCAATTGCTATGTAAGTTGGTTTCTAGTACTCGAATATGTGCCCATTTTACAGGGAATATCTCAAAGCCTTTAATAAATAAAATGGCACGTGAAAATTTAATTAAATGTGACATACCATTTTTGAAATCAAAATTACATTCAATTATAAATTATAAAAAAAACTTTGATGCATGAGGTTTTTCGCATGAGCAAGACCTACATAATAGACCGAAAAAGATTGCACAATACTGGCTATCTATAGTCTATACATGATGTAATCATCTATACTAATATTATAAAGGCAAAAGTTTGTAACTAGATCATGCCATAATGGCTAAATAGATCTGGATGAAATCAGGCAGAGGTAAAAAAGTAATCTGGAATAGAATATTTATATAATATAGGCTATTTATTACCCTGGAAAAAATTATGGTTCCAGTGGTACATTCATTAACAAATCTATTAATAAAATTCCACACAGTCGAAGTCGCAGGTATCCGCTAGTGAAAAATATATATGGAATAATATAATATAACTTGTGCAACCTTCTATACCAAATGGTCAAAAACATTCCGCGCTTTGCGATTTGGTACGATATAATCGGTTGTTCAAACGCGCCCTAATTACAGTAATACCTAAGAATGTACGTACGATACAAAAGATGGAATCTCTTCCTTACTCTTGAACTTTTTTGTCCAGACTAGAATTGTCTTTTGAAACTCCGTAGGTCTAAATCTTTTATTTAAGTTCCCCGATGAAGCTCCTGGATCAGGATTGGGTGTTGAAGATGATCCTGTAGCCATTCTTCTTGTTATAATGCGACATCTTACGAAGGAAATAGATTTATTCATGTTATAAAACGAATAATAAATGATTCAATACAACAAATGTAAATATGTACTTGTTTGAATAAAATGTACGATCATAATTTTTTCGTGACCTTGCGATGAAATTAATTTGACTTTCAAATGAAAATAGATGTCTGCCAGGCCAGATTAGGGATGATCGATATACATCGATGTTTAATAAACATCGATGTTTTGATTTCGATAACATCGACACATCGATGTTATGAGAATAAAATATCGAAACGTCAATATATTCCTAAGGGTCATCTAGCGTTGGATGGACTAGCTAGGGACTAGATAACTATGAGTTCAACTATTTAGCACTAGATGGCACTGATCAACATCATCGAAGTAAGCCATACGAATAGTTATTTTTTGCATTTCCTAAGGGATTAAAAATCTGTTAACTTCAATGCACAGACTAAAGGGAAAACACTTGAAAAAGTTACTTTTTTACAGAGTGTGCCCAAAAAATACTGGGAATGTTAAAAAACATCCTGTATTGTGTTTTCAATAACAATAGGGTATTTTACTCTATACGAGAAAATATCTAAAACTATACAAATGACATAGTTTAGGCAATAAGCAGTCGGAAAATGTTAGTGTTAGTTCATAGAATGATAAAATACATTTTATAATACAATTCAAAGTTTTGAGTTTTTGTATCTGTTCTTTTACTAAGCGATATAGTAGCCGCCATGATATTACGTCATACAGTCATGAAAACAAAGTATCAAGTGATCAACATTAGGTTGCTTTTGTATTATATTTTATTATCCGTGTACTTTTTACTTAAATAGTATCATAGAAACCGACGACATTTCATAAAAACACAAACTATCTACGATTAACTTGAAATAATGTACGGAGTAAACTCTTTTCACGTGATCCATTTACCAAGTTTCTCTCATATTTACATTACTTGACACTTCAATCCACAACGTGTCCGCTGTTTTACACTTATATTCTCGCATTCAGGAACAACACAGGTTAATAACTCATTCTTAAATTGCAATAATTTACAATTCCAATATTACGCGATTTGTTTACGTTCCTAATGACGTCTTGACTATGGAAGAAAAATGACTTCGCGCGCGCGTTAGCGTTTTTGCCAAATTACGCGCGGTATAAAATTAAAACGCATTTTTAAGGCACTTATCGATTGAATAAAAATGTTGTAATTTTTTTAGTAGTATATTATTACCTTAAGATCGCATTAAAACACATTTCAAAAAATGGTGTAATACCCTATAAACACAAAAACTAAAAAATAAGAAATGAATAAAAAATAAATGGAATACACAGTTTTATTTGCGACAAAAAACATCGATGTTTTGACATATCGATGTTTTGCTATCGTATTTTATCGTACATCGATACTTTTGAATCGATGTTAGTATCGATGTCAACATCGATGTTTTTCTAATATCGACCATCCCTAGGCCAGATACAGTTTACATGCTCTTTGGGCCAGATGCAAAGAGCAATGTTTTTTTAATTTTATTTTCCCTTTCGAGAAGGCAAAGGGATCTAGCCCATACAGCCTCGTCTTCTTATGTGCTTTTTTTGCTTTCATTTGCTTAGTTATATCTAATTTTTCACAAGTGCAATGAAATCGGATGTGTTCGATTTCAAGGCCCTGCGCTGGAGTTTTGGCGTCAATATCTTCCAGTTTGATGCTTTTTAGACGATTTTCTCGCAGCGGAGGAGTCAATATGGTTGACACATACACCCGACAAAAAGCGTCAAATCACTTATTTCAAAGCTTCCACATACTGTCCATCTTCGCTGATGTTTATTGCTTAGATACACATCAAATTCAAACCACAAGCACAACTTAAGATTATAATATGAAATCATTAAAACAAGCGACTACGCGTACCGTCAGAATTCCCGCCAAAACTAGTTTTTTTTACATTTGTTCCGCAGGGAACCGGCTAAGGTCAGAGACCATGCTGCCAAGACATTAGTTATGTACAACGCGATTCAAATAAGAATAGGAACGTCGATGACCTCTATCTGTCAAATGTCACTCAAAAATTAAGGTTTAAGACTTAGTTTAAGAGGAAGGGTTTAAGTATGGTTTGCAAATTTAGTCTAAGGTTTGCAACGAAATTTTAATTGCGTTTCAATTTTTTTTTTATTTTACTGTCTCAGTTCCTCAAAGTGAAAAAAGTCTAAATTTAGTCATAATTATTATAAAAAAATATATATTTTTATTGTTTGCAACAATTCACCACAAAGTAATGACGGGTAGAACGAAGGCGAAAGAGTCTATACCTGTTTCATTCACACATCAGCGAAAGTTTGTTTGTGTGAATGCAACAGGCTATTGTCTAGTACAACCTATTGAGTATAAAATTTGATAGAATCAGCAAAAAATAATGCTATTTCTTTTTTGCTAATGGGTGTTAACTCAGGTAAAAAAAGGACAAATATACATTTGTTTTTCCTATAGACCCGATCCGTCAATAAGCCACGCCCCCGGGCCAAAGTAATAACAATACGGCAACAGGAATGGTGGTCTAGTGACGAGGATCGTGATTCATTGCGTATGTTATCGATATTGATAAAATGTTTTATCCGCTATTTTAAGTTTCTTTTTACATTACATACATACTGTCACACGTATGGCATACAAGAGTAGACAGAGACTATAATTTTCTAATTCGTATGATTAGAAAAGCTTTAGTGCGTTAGATAACGATTTTTATAGTGAAGATTAAGCAAACGATTTTTTTAGGATATACAGTTATACTTATGATTGATGTTCTGTATTCATTGAGTTAATGTGTGAAAGTGGCCATTCTGTGGCTGATGATGATTATATTATTAAACCGACAAGGCGTTTGAACATAATCTCAAAATAATAATCTACGTTCTATTTAATATGTTTGCTTATAGTGCCTATTCACTTTACATTCTAGGAGATTATCCAATTCATCTATACTTCACAAATTTTTGATATTTTGAATTTTCTGATCTTAATATCAAATTGAATCATTAATTTATAAATCGTTCTAAATCTCGAGACATTTTAGGAAGCGAATGATTTGACTGACACCTCAATTCTCATAATCGCCTCGCCCACCTCTATAGAGAACTAGATAAAATTGAAATAATTGACGTATTTTTATGATCGATGGTGGATTGAATATAAAATCTAATTTTTTGTTTATTTTTCTTACTCCTTTTTCCGACGCAGTAAGTAACTTAATATCTAATATTATATGCTGACTGATTAAATGTATTTTCTGTTGTGACGAGCTTATCTGACATTGCGTTTACTTTAATGAATGCCTTGCAAGTCGTTGCACAGTCCATTTCTTTTTGTTAGAATACGATCATTTAAGTTGCATTCTAATTGTTTACTATAAAAAAAGGTAAAATGTTAGCATATCTTGCCTAGAATCCTTATAAAATCTTATTTTTACTTTAGACACTGGCTCAAAAAACAATGATGATACTTATGTTACATACATAGTACAATTAAAAACATTCTGTCATAAATCTCAGATTTGTTGTACCTATCTAATTTTCACTAATCATCTATAAACTACATTATAAACAATCTGTATTGCATGTTGATGTTAATATTTTAAGATGTCTGGTGGTCATAAACATCGTTATAAGAACGCGGGTCTGAGCGCGGATGAGCTGCGTCGTCGGCGAGAAGAAGAAGGAGTTCAGCTCAGGAAACAAAAAAGAGAGCAACAACTGTTTAAAAGAAGAAATGTTAATTTACCTGCACCAAATGTTCCTGATATTGCCCTTCAGGTTTAATATAGACTTAATTACTATAGATACTTATTTAGTATGTAGGTAATCCTTTGCATTTACTTGGGGAGGCCTATGTCCCACAGTGGATAGTAATAGTCTTTGATAATAAGGTATTGTGTATAAGATAATCACTGTAAATTACAGTTACATTATTATGTTACTTCTTCCAAGTTTCAATCAGTGATTTTTGTTTAGAAGTGATTAGAATATTTTTGTAGCTTGGATATTTGCGAAAAATTACGTTCTGCACATTCATGGCTTTTGTAAGTTTTGTTTATAATGAACCATGACTATAATTCCAGTAGATATGCCATAACTTAGCATGTAGTAATTTACTATGACTATAATTCAGTAGACAAGCAGTACTTATCACACATTAGGCAGGAATTACGACCTTAAGTTGGACTTTAGAAAATGAAATAATGAAATGGATCACTGAATTGAAATGTTTAAATAATCTTGATCTTTTTACTGCAGGACTATTTATATTTCATCAAAAAGTGGCAACATTTAAAATGTCAGTTTTCTTCGTTTAATTAGCAACCGGACTATAGGCCCCTGGCATTAGTATTTTATTACCTTTAAGTGTTGCTTCTATTAATTACTTAATCACAATCTGATAAGGAGAAGCAAAATTACATTTTGCCTTACAATTATCTAAATAAAATAAGGTTTTATAGTAAGTATGATTTTATAGTTAAAATATATCTGGATTTGTAGGAAGATTTCAATGTTCCATCATCAGATGACATCACTCCGGATATGGTAGCTGCTCTTTATGGTGATGATCCTGAAGAACAAGTTGCTGCCACCCAAAAGTTTCGTAAACTTCTTAGTCAAGAGCCAAATCCTCCAATTGAAGAAGTTATCCGGACAGGGATAGTTCCGAAAGTTGTTGAATTTCTTACTAATTATTCAAATCCTACACTCCAGGTGATTATTCATTTTATATTTTTTGTATTGAAAAAACTTGTATACGTAAATGTAAATAGTAGTCATAAGAGTTGGGACTGGTATGGACTGGTGATTCTCATAGTGCAGGTTCAAGACACTAACATCAAGAACTCAAACTGATGTCCAATGCAGGAGGAGTACCTTATACCGAGTGGTGTCAACCTAACAATACTAATTTAGATAATGAGTAACATAAGTATTTTTAAATTTCTCCACATCAAGAAAAATAATGTAATATCAACACTTCTCTTTCTTTTTGCTTGACCTTCCATACCTTGCTTGACCATAACATTGAAAATGTATGTAACATCAACACTGAACAAATTAATTTTTAAAACAATGTAAATAACAAAATTTGGTTTTAAGTCTTAAGTCCCTTAAGTCTTAATTATAATACGTCATGAAAAAACTTAATATTTGTGTATACTTATGCATTGTTAACAAGTTTTGGAGTATAAAACGCGAAAATAGTTTACAGTGTGTTTTTCCTATTCAATTAATACTTATAGTTAATAGAATATAGTTTCATTAAAAAAAAAACTGGTTAACTTGTTTATAGTGTGATTATGATATGATAGTGTAAAAATGTTTTCAGTTCGAAGCTGCGTGGGCTCTGACTAACATAGCGTCAGGTTCGTCGGAGCAGACGCGGGTGGTGGTGGAGTGCGGCGCCGTCAGCGTGCTCGTGGGACTGGTCGCGGGCGGTGCGGGGGCGGCGGGGGGAGCAGCGGGGGCGGCGGGGGGAGCCGGCGACAACGTGCGTGAGCAGGCCGTGTGGGCGCTCGGCAACATCGCCGGGGACTCGCCGCGCTGCCGCGACACCGTGCTCGCCGCCGGAGTACTGCCGCCGCTGCTAGAGTATGGACTCTTAACACATCACCGACCGACATTTGACAGCCTCCGTGGCGCAGCGGGCGAGCAGCTAGCTGTGAAGCGAGAGGCCGCGGGTTCGATTACCGCATTGAGGCAAATGTTTTTGTGCCCACAGATATTTGTTTCAAGTCTGGGTGTTGTGAGACTGTGTGTCTCTCATAGTCTCTGACACCCACGATACAGGTTATACTTAGTGTTAATGTCTGCTTGGGGTTTGGACTATGTGTGTGACTGTTAGGTGTATTTATTATTATTGTCTGTTTTTACTCAAATGGGATGTTCAGTGATCGGTCCTATTAATATGTTTCATTTTTAACATTGATTTAATTTTATTTTCATATTAAATTTAAAGTACGTTATAATACTTGGTATTTACGTATCGTAATTTTTTACAGCATATTGAATAAATATACAAGATTGTCAATGACAAAGAATGCTGTTTGGACATTATCAAACTTGTGTAGGGGTAAAAATCCTCCAACGAACTTTGAAGCTGTTGCACCAGGCAAGTTTTATTCATAGGTACCGTTTAAATATCCTTAAAGAATGAAGTCATGACATAAAAATTAAATGTAAATGATTAATTTTTGTATATTTTTTTAATAGGTATTCCAGTTTTAGCAAGGCTGTTGCATCACACTGATGCAGATGTTCTAAGTGATGCTTGTTGGGCTCTCTCTTACTTGTCTGATGGACCAAATGAAAAGATCCAAGCAGTCATTGATGCTGGTGTATGTAGGCGATTAGTTGAGTTGCTAATGTAAGATACAAGTTGTAGACATAGAATATTGTTATACAAAGTATTGGATGACTTACTAGCTACAATAAGTAACCTTTATTCGCATTCAGGCATAATAAATCTACAGTCGTCTCTGCGGCACTTCGGGCAGTCGGCAATATCGTGACGGGTAATGATGCGCAAACGCAAGCCGTGCTTAACTGCAACCCACTGCCGAACTTGCGGACATTATTGCGATCTAGTACTGAAGCACTTCGTAAAGAAGCCTGTTGGACATTATCCAACATTACGGCAGGAAATGCTGCACAAATACAGGTATGTCTCATTTCATATACAAAAGATTAATTTCAGAAGAAAATTCAAAGTTGACTGGTAGAGAATGCCTTCGGCATTAAGTCCGCCTGTATACAATGTATATGAAGTGTATAAATAAATAAAAATAAAATAAATATTGGGAAACACAAGATGTTGAAATATTTAGGTGCTGTCGTAGTGATGTTAAGATGCGATGGGACGAGATGCATCCACGGAGGTGATTTGTTGCTAATATATATATACTGTGGTACATTTTATAATATTTCGTACGCTGTCAGATTCTAAGACAGTGGCGGGTGTGAGGGAACCGCAATGCCGGAAATTTCAGCCCTGGACTCCTTCCTAGTTGTTACAATCTTACCAGAGTGGTTGTCATTGCATAGTTTGTGACCCACTTCGCAATTCGTCGTCATCTCGAACACCTCAAACGACCATTATATTTTTATTATGCGTTGCAGTTACCATACCATACATACCATTTTAAGGAAAATATCACATGTAAACACATTTATTTATAACAGGAGTATATTGACATAATATAGTAATTAAATGACCTTGTTACAGGCTGTAATAGATGCAAATATATTTCCCGCTTTAATTGAAATTTTGAGGCAAGCTGAATTTAAAACGAGAAAAGAAGCTGCTTGGGCGATTACGAACGCTACGAGTGGTGGAACTCAAGCCCAAATCAGGTAGAATTTTACACGTTTTTTTTATTTTAACACATTTTATTATAAGCTCACTCCTGTATCATCGAAGGGGTAGACAGAGACGAACTAGCGAACTAGAACATCCACATTTCGCCGAGCTTAGTTTTGTCCTACATGATAGGGGGCGGGCCTATCGCCATCACTGAGCATATTTTTTAAAAAAATATTTTAAATTCGCATTAAGTATATATATGCAATGGCTGATGATGATGATGATGATGATATGCAAGACTGTGTAAACTTTAAGTCTGACAACACCCAGACCCGAAATATTTATCTGTGGGTCACACAAATATTTGACGTGACGTTATGTTATATTACATCATGTTCGGAATGTATTATAAAATACTGTAATATTTATTGTAGGTATCTTGTCGATCAAGGTTGTATACCGCCGTTGTGTGACTTGTTGACACTTACTGACGCGAAGACCGTGCAGGTAGCACTAAATGGATTAGACAATATATTAAAATCTGGACAGCAGTCGGACCAACGGGACAACCCATATGCAGTACTGATTGAAGAATGCTTTGGTAAGATTTTTATAACATATGTACTCATTTTAATGAATACATTACAAACACAATAAGGTAAATATGTTGCTAATTAAGTTTACCAGTAATTATCTCCTTAGTGTCCTTGTGGATATTAAGTGTAAAATGATCTACAGCCTAAATGCATTTTTGGTTAAAGAAATCTTAATGGATCAAGTTCAAAAAATCGAGAACAAACACAGAAAGATTCGATTTAGATTAAAGTTTGATCACCATGCCTGAATTGCCTGCTCATTTGGCAGTCTACTATACCCCTGTCCCCAATTTTTCATTAGACGGGAATAAACTGACGATCGAAATGACACTTTACAAAATAATGTTGCCAACTTCAAAAACATAGTGATGGCACATTTTTTATCGTTCAAAGAAATAATAACTGACCAATAACTTGTAAAATTTGAATTTTATTGTGTATTTTAGAAATTTCAGCTCAACCCTTCGACTAAAATTTTGCATAAATAATCACAACAAATACGTGAAATAATATCAATGAAAATCGGAAATATTACTTTTAGGGTTTAAGAATAATTATGTTCCGCAAATTCATAGCTTTTGTAAGTTTTGTTTATAATGAATCATGATAATAATCCATTAGTCATGCAGTAACTATAGTAGGATTGCTAATTAAACCCTCGATTGGCGGCTGTCAAATTTGCATTGACATGATTTATGATCTGTTTGCAAAGAGTAAAAAACGCGCGAACGCGTGCTTATTCGCGAAATCCCAATAAAAACAGTAACATAGCACCGATTTCCGTTCTGTAAATTAGTATGTTTTATTTAGAAAGACATTACGATGCGGGTAACAATAATATAAAAATGACATTACACCCTTTTGGTATCAGTTTTTGTACTTCAAAACTGTAATTCAAAAAAAAAATTTCCCGTTTCACATACCCTCCATGTAATATAAATTTTACGCAATATTTTTTACATGCTGTGATATTTTTCCCTTATACAAACACAGAACCAAACAAAAACGCGCGCTTGAATATCGGATGACTTTTGTATACATAAAAACAAAGCACTTGAAATCTCCCCAGCCGGGCGCGGCCGATAACATTTAGTCATCTGTTCGAGTCTTTCAATTGTTTTTTTTTGCTTCGTTGTAAGTCTTCGAATGGTTGTAAAATCAAACAATAGTGCTCTTACAAACCCTCTTCGATGTATATTTGAGAGAATTACATACATTTTCAATGTAAAAATTGCATTACCGTATGTCGATATTGAGTTCGGTTTTCAAGGTCTAAAGTTATAATTTTACTTGCCTATCGCTTGAAATAGTAATATGAAGAAGTATTTTTACATTTATCTACAGGAAGTACAAAATCATATGCCAAATAAAAATTATATTTTTCTCAAAACACGTAAATCACTCTAGGGATGCGCCGCTCATCTCTTGTAATTTATCGATAATTGACAATGTTTATTTTGGATAATGTTTCGTGCACAATAAAAAACTGAGATTCCACATAATTTATTTCTAATTTCTAATACATACATAGACAGACACATATACAATCTCACACCTGTAACCTCGCAAGGGTAGACAGAGGCGCAAACTAGCACACTTGCATCTCTTCAAGCTTATTTCTGTCCTAGATGTGATAGTGGGCAAGCCTATCGCCATGGCGAGCACAAATTTCAGAATGAGCTGATACCTACATTCATAAGCTCAGGCCTATATCCACGAACGGGTAGGCAGAGGGAAACTAGCGAACTAGAATACACACATTTCGCCGATGAAATAGGGGGCGAACCTATTGCCATATCCGACACAAATTCCAGACTCCGGGCTGATACTGAATAAAAAAATCCAATATAATACTTTGCTCGACCCGAGGATCAAACCCGAGATCCCAGAACAGTAGTCGTACCGCAGTTCAACTAGGCCACCGAGGCAGTCATGTGATTAGAATTCTTTCATAAAGATTATTCATGAGCACAAGCGGTGACAATCATGTCTTTATCTCTGCACTGTCTCTTATACGTCTCACATTCACATCATCACTTGCAAACCTAACGTCAACGTCGGGCCGTAAAATATATGGAGCTTCGGATGTTGACGCGCGCCGCCGTACACGTAGTGTCATTCTCATCCTCCACACGCCGCGGGGATCTAAAAAAAAAAAAAATCTAGCTCTAGTCTAGCTGATAATAATGTGACCTTTTTGGGTGTATTTTCGCTGTTTCGTTTACAATTATCGCGACAAAAATATAAGAAAAGCAGTCAGTAGGTGTCAATTTCACCCTTCATCCGCAATAATAATACTATATTTTCATACAAAACTGATTTTGTAATACGATTTGCACAGTACTGTATAGGGTTGACGTAAAGCCGGTCATAAAAACTGAAGCAGAATCTTTTCTGGCAACATGTTTCAAAAAATGTGTAGGGCCGACGTTGAAGTGGGATAAAGCCAGATATAAGTAACTTATGAGTACTAAAACAATGAGGCAATTTGTTAGTCGTTGAATCATTAGTAAACAAAAATATACCTCTTCAACATCAGATTCCGATTCAGACACTGGTTACTCCTCATCGTCCGAGATATAGCTATACACATATAGCTTTTGCAGAAAATGCGCCGGCATCTGCCTGCCGCGCCCTCACCGATTCTCCAGATACCTCAATCGGTCGCCACCACGTCAGTCAGTCATCTGTATATAAATAAAACTACTTGTAGCAAAAACAAAATCAAACTTTATATTATGTACATACCTACCTACACGTTTTGTCATCTGCATTGCATATTTTGTGGGATTTACCTAATACTATATTATAGACATAGTGCATTATGATAATTGGTTCACAAACATCAAACATGTATTTCGATAAAATTTTGCTCGATAAATATTTCGGAACATCACTATCTCCGCAAACTTTGAATTTCAACAACAACATTTTTGTGAACTATTGTAATTTTTACGAGGTTTACAATACAAAGTTATTGTAATAATTGCAATATCATATTCCGTTCACAAATAAAACCAATCCATGACGATAAAATTTGCACGATCAATTTTCTCACGAACAGTAAATACGTAAACATTTCAATTTCAAAAAAGTGTCGAAATGTGAACTGATTAGCAAATTATTATAAGTAAATTGTATTAGGATCATAATCACTGTAAATACTGTCTAAATAAGCCTACTTCAATGTCGTTTTACCAAATATTCTACAAACACACATAGGTTAGAACAGACTTGAAAATAAACTTGAATCACTAAAAATATACTACAAATTGTTGCATAATGAGTAGAATAACATAATTCCTATCATAAAATGTACTTACCTTTCAAAAATAAACACTTTTGCACAACTTTTATCCAAAAAGTAAACACGCAACTGTCATGGCGGCCGTTAAATTCCTCAGTGTTGATTTCAGTAATGGTTTGTTTATACAAAACGTTCTGACGTTTGTTTTAACAGTGTTACAAGAGCAAGGATATAATTTATTAGCAGTTATAATGATTTTCAAGCTAAAACAAACTATTATTTTTAATTAAAATCGCATATAAATTCATACAAAACCGCCGTAACAATAAGGTCGACTTTCGCCTGGCCCGCTCGGCCACCGGTGGCCGAGCCGCCCGAATTGGGTTAAACGTAGTAAACTGACATTTCGAATGTTGCCACCTTTTCATGAAATTTAAATTATTTACGTACAATAATTTACACAGACATTTAGTCGAAGGGTTGAGCTGAAATTTCGCAAAATACGCAATAAAATTGTAATTTTCCAAGCTAGTGCTGAGTTATTGTTTCTTTGAATGATTAAAATTGAACTAGATCAATCACTATGTTTGAAAGTAAACAACATTATTTTGGAAAGTGACATTTCGATCTGTCAGTTTACTCCGTATAATTAGCAATCGGACTATAAGCATGCAGTAATTTATGACTATGATTCATACTATATGCTTGAGTTGGACTTTAAAAAACAAAACAATGAAATGGTTCACTGAATTGAAATGTTTAAATAATTTTGATCTTTTTAGCGCATTATTTAAATAATTTGAAGAAAAACTGGCAACAATCGAAATATCAATTTACTCAGTCTTATTAGCGATAGGATAATATATAATAAAAACGCCTAAACAAAGATTGGTTTATCATATTCTATCTTTTACTCGAAGATCCTCTTCTCTTAAATTTTTCTCTGCAATGAAAGTAGCTTATAAGTTATAACATACTCGGAGACAATGTAATATGTATTGGTAAAGGTCCCAAAATGCCCAACAAACTCGTAAAGTACAAAAACTCCACAATAGTATAAATATAGAATCTGGAATGGGATTGATTATTCATTTTGGTCGTCATTTGATATCGAAATATATTATCTGGTTTAACATTATCTTTAGTGATATTATTATAACGCAACCTGATAGGCAAATATTACGAAAACAAAAGAACATTGAGCGCGTAACGTGGTTCGTCGTTTTTTCTCAGCCATATTAAGGTCCTGTAACGGAACGTCTATTTTATGGACCCTTACACAAATCACATTTTGTCTCACTGAAAACCCTCACGGAATCTGATCTTGTTGTGGCGTTTTGCTATGTGTTTGAAATCCCGGATGTCCAACTTAACCTAAACTCGGTTTAATTTTCATTCAGCATTACATAGGGTGACTTGCAGCACTATTACTAATCTAGTTAGTCCAAAACTCTATAATTTACATGTCATTTGTATATTTAAATTGAGATTTATCTAAGTACTGTAAGTCGATTAAAGATGTGGATGATACCTTTGGCAATCCGGCTGTTTGCACTGATTCAATTTACAACAAGCAACATTGGGACAGAGTAGCAGTACCGACTATATACATAACTATCCATATTGACACGAAATCAAGAACGAATTTTATCGGGTCATGATGTTTCAGGATTGGACAAAATTGAGTTCCTGCAATCACATGAAAATTTAGACATATATCAAAAATCGTTCGAAATTATCGAAAACTATTTTGGATCGGAGGAAGAGGACGGCAGACTAGCACCAGCGGTATCCTCGACTACAGACCAGTATCAGTTCAATGCCGACCAGTCTGTGCCAATGGGCGGTTTCCAGTTCTAACGTAGGCTTTAATATAACTAACTGTATGCTTATAACGACGCTCACTGTGCAGTAAGTATTATTTTGACAATGAAAATTATTTTAGTTTTTAATAGATCAAATCCATTCATGTGCTCAAAATCTATATATTTTTCTGTAAAGTTTTTATTTTTATCAATTATTTTACTAAATATTATATACATATAAAATGAGCTTAGTTTGAGATAATATTATATAAATATGAAATTAAACAGGTACGCACAATGTAATTATCACATGAACTATGTAGGTATCTTTAGAAATCATACACCAGTTAGCCTAAGGACGCTACATAGGTAAAAGCCGACTTTTATAGAGCGCTTAGACGGCTCAAATATCACGCATATTTTTTTTGTTTTTATTTGCAGTAAGTTGATAAATCGTAATGTTTAATATTGTCAACGACTCTACATTGAGATGCCAATAGTAAATAATGCCTCGTGTTTATTAATGTTTATTTTAAAATATTGTAATAATAATATTAACAATGTATTGATGACAGGATGCAGGCCGCTTCCAACAGGTCAATCTGGAAATCTTTGGGGGAGGCCTATGTCCAGCAGTGGACGTCCTATGGCTGTTTATGATGATGATGATTGATGGCAGAAATACGCCGATTCGCAGTTATAAACATTATTACTTAAAAAAGAAATCCAATAAGTAACAATATTTGCAAAATATTCATAACATAAGTTTGATCAAAGTATATGAGCACTATAATTTTCAACCTAAGTTAAACAAGAAAATTGTATTTTGTAGGCATGTATTAAAAGGGAGCAATAATTGAATGGTGGATGCACACCTATTTGCGTCACACGTGCAGACGTTACATAAGATGCCATTGTTATATACAGTGGATTAATGCGCTGCCGTCATATGTGTGAGGCTGCATAATAAATAAGCAATAAGTAGATCATTATAATTTTAATAAATTCTTCAGAAATCTGAAACAAAAACATTGACAAATCGCGACTTATGATCAAAAAATAATAATTGTGAGCGGTAGGAGTGCCCTGTAATGTGAAATGTGGCGTCTTTTAGGTTTTATATATCTTAGCACTGCATCGTGTACTACTACTTAATATGTGAAAAAGAATTAAAAAGAAATGTAATCGTTATATACATATTATACATACTTGCAATATTATATTTTGTATAATACATTTTTAGTATTTAATCAATTAAACTTTGATAAATTAGTTTGCTTAATATTTTTTTCAGATATCTATGTAATATGCAGAATGTGAACAGATATTTGATATCTACTTCCCATGCAAATGATTCTGTTAAATAAACAATTGACTCGACATCTTTGTGTAATTATACTTTGCACCAATTGTGTATAGGTGAAATATTAATTTATCGTAACTAAGAGTTTGCCTTTTTATTTTATTTTTCATTTGTAGATAACGGCATCTAGTTTATTACGTAGCAAAATGTTATATATTATTTTATTGGCTTTTCGCGCCAGTATTTGTTACTAAAAATACTTGTATATTGTTATGTGAAAAAGTATCGTTTCGTAATATATTGCAGATTGGTATCATTATTTTATTTTAATTTTTGCCTTCCAAAACTTTTGTTTGACACCAGCCTCAAGAGCTTGCACTTCAGTCTTAAGTTTTAGATGTTCGGTTTAACCATGAAGGAAAATATAATTGCACAAAAAAAACTTACAGATGGTAAGATTTTCATAAGAATTTTGAATGTAAGTATATGAACTATAATAGTGAAGTTTATTTGGGCTAACTTCTTGGCCTAATTGCAGTATATACTTATGTGCTGCAGATTGGGATTTGGGACATCTTGGGTTCGAATCCAGGATAGGGTAAGTAATGCAATTTTTCCAACATGATTCACTTGGAACTGAACCCCCATGGAAAAGTGGCAGGTCTGGTGCAGGTGGTGCACTGTGGAGTGTGTAGTGTGTAGCTATGCACCACATGTCTATACTAAGTGCTCTACAGTCTACCTCTACACTACAGCTCATGTGATAAAGCCACTAATAACTGGTCCTATATTATACTTTTAAATGGTGATTCTATACTTAGTAAATAAACATTTTGTGGTTTGATACGTTTTTATTCACAAAAAGACACCCAAGTCATTGAAGTACACTTGCAATCTAAGGAATTTATGCTCATCGTGTAGTTTATCCCAAAATTTCATTCGTTCATAAAAAGGATTTCTGCCTTTTGTAAGTTCTGACCCTATACTTAAATAATTAAGTCTTTCACTGTTATCCACTGGGTCCCATGTAATTTGTAGTAGTGGGTCATTATCGTTTGGAGTGGGGTTTCTGAAATTCGAATAGGTTAGCATTAGAAGTTAATTTTATTTATATAAACTGATGCTGACCATATACTCACCCATATTTCGCAAAATTAGTCCACATCTTTACTACTCTGTTTCTTGTTGTTACAGAGTCTCTACTGCCTTTAATAAGAGTTTCTCCTGCTTTCTCCAATTTTAGACCGAATACAAATGGAACTTCTGCCAAATGGCCAAGTGTGTTAAGAAAATATAAATCCTCTGGAACTGACCATTCTCCAGCATAATTGACAACATAGTAGTAGATTGGGCAGTTATGTGAATATTGACTAAGCAGGGCTACAGTTTTATTGACATAGTATAAAAAGTAGTAGTCACTGATCAGTTGTAAATATTGTGTTCTAGTGTCTTCACGAAGTTGTTCTTCTCCTCCTAAGTAAAATCTCAATAGTTGTTGCCCTATGTTTTTTGCTGAAGCCGAGTCTCCAAGAAGTGATCTTGGTACAAGAAGATTCAAATTTTTATTGTACTTTTCAAAATTATAATAGTCTTGTTTTATGAACTCGATGACAGCACCTTCAATATTGTTACTTCCAATGATTAATGGCACTTTTGTAAAGTGTCCTGACTTCATCAGCAGTGCTGGGCTTTTAGTTAAGAATGCCGATTGACCTTCATATTCAATTTCAATGCAAGGTTTAAAATGTGAGTCAATTAAATTGTTATCTCCATTTTCCACTAATTCCTCAAACATTGTTTCACAAGCCTTCATAATATCATGGGCAGGTAAAGCTCTGAGTTCTTCAAGGACTTCTAGTTTGCATGTTGTATTAATATCTAATTTTTTAGCTAATTCCATGACGGACTGATTTGGATTTTTTGCCAAACTCCAATTGTTTAAGGCACTTGCACTCTGAATAATAGCTTTGTGAAATAGACCTGCAGCCATAGGTGATAGCAAAAGAAAGTGTACTATGGCTCCACCAGAACTGTTTCCAAAGATAGTTATGTTATTTGGATCACCACCAAAGTTATGTATATTTTTTTGTACCCATTTTAGTGCTAAAACTACATCTTTTAAACCACAGTTTCCAGGTGCGGTAAAGTCATTTGTTGAAAGAAATCCAAAAACCCCTAACCTAAAACTACAACGAACAAATACAACATCTTGGTTGTTTATAAGTGATGGATCATATATCAAATCCATATTGTAAGAAAATCCATAGCTTCCAATCCAAAACATAACTGCCATAGGCCTGTCTGGTTGAGTATTGGGTGTAGCAATATCAACATGAAGACAGTCTTCTGATCCCACAATATTACTATGATAGTGCCATGTTAGGGCTGTTGTAGATTCCTGTGTGCAATCCAGTTCTTCTGACCATGGAGTAACTGGCAATGGTGGCTGGAAAAAAAATATTTCATTCTAATAGCCTGTACCTAATTGTTCAGATCTAAATGCTAAAATAAAAAAGTGACAAAACATAAAACAGGTAGGTAAGTACTTACCTATTTCAAACTACTTTTAATATCAGTGTTTAAACTTTCTTCATAAATAAATAAGGTGAAAGATATGTTTACATAGGTATAACTTGGTATTTTTGTGGTAAAACATCAACTTACCAAAAATCTTAAGTTTCCTGTGGGTGGTTTAGCATATGGTATGCGATTGAACTTGTAACATGTTTTTTCGTTTTTTAATTCTACAAATCCAACAATAGGGCCATCTTCCGTATTTACGCGGGACAAAACTTTTGGCTGGCTCATCCTCTTTAATCGTACTATTGACAAAAAACAAATTTACTGGAGTCATATTATGTACACATATTTATGGGGTCATTTGTGATAAAAACGGTTGATAACTGACCAGATTTTGTTCACTAATTACCTACTTATTTGATACAGTATTATTACATTTCTTGCGAAGTAATAAACTGTAAAATTAATACGGCTGATGTAATTTATCAACGATCTGTGATCCAGTCTCCTTATTTATTTGATACAATAATACATTTCTTAATATTGTCAAGTATGTAAAATTAACACGGCTGCCCGTAAAGTAATACTCTGTGAGACGTGATCGTGAATAGAGGTGGGCATTATTGCTTAAAAAGAATAACAAATTGAAACGTTAATTTATTTTAAAAAGCTGCTTTTATAAGTTGCTTTTATGCTTTTATGCTTATACACGGTCTTACGTATGTACTGTCCAAAAAAAAAAAAAAAAAAAAAAAGGGCCACTTTTGACAGATTTGACACCAAATTTGTTGTTCGTAACTAAGGCGCAACCCAGATATCGATTTTGAAGTCAATAGGCCAATAAACAAAGAAAAACAAAATGGCGGACGCTTTTGACAGATTGACACCAAATTTGTTGTTCGTAACTAAGGCGGAACCCAGATATCGATTTTGAAGTCAATAGGCCAATAAACAAAGAAAAACAAAATGGCAGACGCTTTTGACAGATTTGACGCCAAATTTGTTGTTTGTAACTAGGGCGCAACCCAGATATCGATTTTGAAGTCAATCGGCCCATAAACAAAGAAAAACAAAATGGAGTTAAAATATATCGCACCCGATTTCATTTCAGCGGTTTATACTAAAGGTATCAACTTCTAATAATTAAGGAGTTATATTTCCATCATCAGCTCAGAAACATGAGATGACAAGTACCAGCCGCAAATATATGAATAGTTTTAGAAAATATATAAAACACATTATGCGTCCCTATAGGATTTCAGGGTTGCCCTTGATTTTTCTGGTATCCCATCATCAGACCCTAACTTGGTGCCAATGGGACCACCTGGAAAGTATACCCTTTTAAACAAAAAAAGAATTTCTCGAATGAGCCCAGGCGTCTTCGAGTGATCGGGGAATATACATAAAAAAAGTTTTCGACGAATTGTTAACCTCCTCCTTTTATTGAAGTCGGTTAAATAAACTTTAATTTCCAAAACGTATCGTTGAAATCGTTAACATAACAAATCCCCAGTGAAGAAAAATATGCACTGAGATAATTAATTTTTAACGCAAAATTCGCTATATCATTAAAATCAAAACATTAAAATTCCCATTGAATAAAAATATCCACTGACATAATTAATTTGCAACGCAAAATTCGCCAACTATTGTAATGTTAAAAACATCCACTTAAACTTTTAACTTATAATAATTGATAAAGCACGTTCGTAAACGTTACGTTCGTCAACAACATTCCACGTCAAGAATAAAAGTATCACTGACCAAAATAGCAACAAACGAAAACCTGATAAATTGAAAAAAATGTATAACGTACCTCCGATTGGATTAAATCATGCTTTGCGTTTTGGTTGGATTAAAATTATTACGCAACGAAACGATTACGTACGTAATGCGAATATACTACCGCCATCTATCTTTTTTTCTTGTAACTTTTTACAAATTTAGCAAGCACGCTTTATTGACTTGGTGTGAGTGATGCGAAAATTGACCACTAGATGGCTTGGTGCAAAAATGTTATCCATTTTTAATTACGAGAACTATAATTTCGAATAAGCATTTTAACGTAAATTGCTTAAGATATATAATGTTATTTTTTGCTTACTTTGATAAACGTTTATTTTTTCTGCTTTCGTTTAAACGCCCACCTCTAATCGTGAATGTGACTTCTATACCAAGATTTTAGATAGGCCAATTCACCCAATTCATGGTCGATTTGCAGGGTTGCCAACTGTTAATCTTGCTCCCCACCAGATCCAAGTTGTAAAACCACCAGAAAACCACTAACAAAATCGACCCTGCTTGCAAAACCACCAGATTTTCCACTAAACTTGGATTTTGTTCGTCTAATATAGAGTGAAGTTAACTCGTAACAGACCGAAATGTCACTTTACAAAGTAATACTAGTATTGCCTATTTCTAAAAGGTAGTGCTGAATGCAAAATACATGAAAAACAAGAAAATAACGCTACGTATGACTTTTTCAACCCTTCAGAAGACTTTTCTAATCTAAGGCTAACATATATTTTTATTTTATTTTAGTTTCAGCTAAAAAAAATAAAGAACATTATTTTTATGCTAAAAGGTAATATAACTGTATCATTAGTAGCCTTCGTCTGTGATAGTGAAAATGTTTAGTGTAATGCCGCGTCTCCTGCACTAGCTTTTTTAAAACAAAACACTAAAAATACATACAGAAAACAACGATTTTAGCTGTCACCTGCTCGTAGAACAATGGACCATAGATAAAAAATTGATGTTTTATGTAGGTGTTCTGTGTAATGTTTTAGTGCAGGAGACCCGGCTTAAGAAAAACATTGACGTACGGAATAATTTAAGGACGTACGAAAAAATCAACGAATAGAAATGTCATTACTGGAATTAAAGTAGTGGTACTTTGTAAAAAAACTTACAATATCAATCAATCAACTTTTGTGATAATATGTCATCATCAGCATTAGCCACAATGATAATACTAATGCAAATTTATTTACAATACATACATGCACACCCACGCCTGCATCCCACGGGGGTAGGCAGAGACTATTGAGCTACACGGGCTGCGATCCCGACACGCCTCTTTTGCTTCTTCCACATTCATACTTCGTTTCATACTTTTCCGCTGATTGAAGGTACTCCGAACTTGCCCTTAACGCAGGAGATCATTTATTTGATCCATATAGGATCGCGTTGGGTGCCTTCTTCTAATCTACTTGCCCTACCATTCACTAGCACGATAGACCCCATTCGTAAGTCACCTTTCATCCATCCTCTTAACATGTCCAAACCACCTAAGCATCCCTTTCTCAATCCTACTCTGCACATCATCTTTCAACTCATAACAATCCCTTATCTTGCTATTCCTCATACGACCAGCAGGGGTGATTCCGCATATACAACACAGGAAACGCATTTCCACCGATTCACTCGACTTTCATGCTTCTTATTCAAAACTAGCTTTTGCCCGCGGCTTCGCACGCGTATTTTGTAAGGCCAACGGTAAAAACTTTTGATTTGTCGATCCACCCAGTCGTTTTAGTCTAAATATTCTACAACGGGGAGACTCAGATATCGATTTTGAAATCAATCTGCCCAAAAACAAAGAAAAACAAAATTGTAGTCACTTTTGACAATTTTGACATCGGCTCCGACGTTTGGAACTACGGGGCGACCCAGATATCGATTTTCAAGTCAATCGGCCCCGAAACAAAGAAAAATAAAATGGCGGCTACTTTCAACAGTTTTGACATCGTTTCCGTCTTTTGGAACCACGGGGTGACCCAGATATCGATTTTGAAGTCAATCGGCCCAAAAACAAAGAAAAACAAAATGGCGGCCACTTTAACAGTTTTAACATCGGTTCCGTCGGTTGGAATCATGGGACGACCCAGATATCGATTTTGAAGTCAATCGGCCCAAAAACAAAATGGCGGTCACTTTTTTAGATTTCGACCCCGGATCACTAAACGACTTTAAAATGGTACATAATTCGTAAAATATTCAATATGACTCTGAAAACTGAAAATATGGTAACGCTATCTATTGATAAATTTGAAAATCACTTTCAGGCTATAAAGAACTCTCAACAATTGCACACATAATACAAAAATATCCGTATCTTTTGATAAAGTTGACAGATTTAAATAAAACAAAGCCTAAATGTTATTCCAAGATGTGGTCTACAATTTCCTATCCAACTCCGTAATGTTACTTTGGTGGTTTTCATTAGATACCTGGTCAAACATACAGACAGACAAAAATTCTAAAAATGATAAAAATGTGTTCTATTACTTTTCTAAACCCCCTTAACTTGTTTTTTTTGCAAATCTAAGCAATGTACAGACGCGCGATATTTACATTCTTATTATATGTATTGATATTGATTATTTACATAGACATTTTAATTGAAGGAATGACTTGAATATTCTAAAATTCGCAATAAAATTTGGATTTTGCAATTTAGTGCTGAGTTTTTGTTTATTTGAATGATAAACACTAAACTGGATCTATCACTATGCAACATTATTTTGTAAAATATAATTAAAATATTAGTATACCTAAGTAAAATCTCATATAAATTATTTATAAAAATGTTAAATACACTGAATATTAAAAGCGAAAGTCTGAAAGACACAGACCCTTCAATGGGATATTTTCGAAATTTGACCATAATAAAAAATAAATTTTTTGCTAATATTTTTATTGATAGCACTAAACGATGTAATTACACTCTCTATGCTTAATACTAAACAGAAAATTGGTTAACAAAAGTCGAGAAATTTACTGGAATAGTTCAGTACTATTTATTTAAAGTGTTATTATATTCAGTACTCTTTATTTTCAACGTTATTTTTTACATTTTTAAATATATGCTACAAAAATAAAAATACACGCCACCGGCGGTTAGGACCCCAGAGTGAGGAACCTCCTCACAATTCGTGCCGTATCCAGTAACACCGCCTTCTGCATTTGGCTCTTGACGCAAACACCAACCGAGAGCCTCTTGAGGTGTTGGTTGAGGCTCATTGGTATCAAACCACGGGCAGAAATCGACATTTTGTCCTTTTCGGCTTTCACAAGGTTCTCATCATGCGGAATCGTGACATCAACAAGCATCGCCCGGCGCGTCAATCGATCTACTACCACAATATCAGGCTTATTGGCCACAATAGTCCTGTCCGTGATAACAGATAGATCCCAATAGAGCGTTGCATGACTATTTTCGAGAACTGGTTGAAGGACATATTGATAATAAGGCACATCAGAAGCCACAAGGCAATATCGAAGAGCAAGTTGCTGGTGTAGGATCTTGGCTACAAGGTTATGCCTATGCAAATACTCGCCGTTAGCAAGATACGAACAACCGGAAATAACATGCCTGATAAATTCTCCGGGACGGTGGCATTACATTATTATTATTATAATAGAGCAACATTATATCAAACACAGCTTCTTCGAGACGTGCAATATATTTGGAAATGTATCACTCACTTAGTGGTTGAGCGATCAACATTTTACTAATTTTTTCTACGAAACCACTAAAAAAATCCACTAACCACCAGACGGCATTTTTTCCCACTAAACGGGATTCAAAACCACCAGATTTAGTGGAAAATCCACTAAGATGGCAACACTGTCGATTTGACAATCTTTTTCTTTTTTTTCCCTTTCGGGAAGGCAAAGGGATCTAGCCCATACAGCCTCGTCTTGAGTCCTTTTTTTGTCTTCATTTCCTTATATCTAATTTTTCACAAGTGCAATGAAATCGGATGTGTACGAATTCAAGGCCCTGCTGGAGTTTTGGCGTCAATTCCCTCCAGTTTGATGCTTTTAGATGATTTTCTCGCAGCGGAGGAGTCGAACATGGTCGACACATCCACCCGACAAAAAGCGTCCAAAACACTTATTTCAAAGCATCCACATACTGTCCATCCTCGTTGATGTTTATTGCTTAGATACACATCACATTTAAACCACAAGCACAACTTTAGACTAGAATATGAAATTTTTAAAACAAGCGACCACACGCACCGTCAGAATTCCCGCCAAAACCTCGATTTGACAAATGAAATGAATCCCATATGAACATTGAACTGTCAACTGAGTAGAGATGATCGATATTCATCGATGATTTATAAACATCAATATTTAACTGGAAAACGTCGATATTTTGACATTAACTCAATGACGACTTCAATCATAAGAACTACTCAAAAACTCGTTTATTATATAAATCGTTATCTAAACGCACTAGAGCTTTTATAATCATACCTTAGATAAAGAATGTTATATATTGGGCGTCTAAGTAGCAAGCATAAGTGAGATAGATAAATGCAATTTACAGTGTGAGTGATAGAGACAGACGAAAATGTTTTTATCTCGTTCTGCGTATACGTTTTTATTGTCCGACACCAACTCGGATTTGGTGTCATGAATGGAATTTAGTGTTACCAGTAAAACAAGAACTTAATCACCCAAATAATGGGAAGTTTACATAATATCGCGTCTTCTGCACTAAAATAATGTTTTAGTGCATATACAATATAAAGCACCTAAGCAAGACATGGTTTCGCTACATATTTTTATCTATGGTCAATTGTTCTTTAAGGGGGAGACAGCGAAATTAATTGTTTTGCGTATGTGTTTTTGTATTTTGTTTCGAGAAAAACAAATGCAGGAGGCGCGCCTTATTACAGACAAAAATGTGTAGTGCCGGGTCTCCTGCACTAGCGTTTTTCGAAACAAAACACTAAAGACACATACGCAAAACAACGGATTTTAGCTGTCACTTGTTCGTAGAACAATGGACCATAGATAAAAAATGCATGTTTTGCGTATGTGTTTTTGTATAATGTTAGGGTGTTTTTAATTATTAATATTTTTTCGAAACGAACACGAAAAACACCTACATAAAACAAGGATTTTTATTGTCTCTTGCTCATGTAACAATGGACCATAGACAAAACAAAAATAGAAATACCATGTGGCCCCCAGCTCCTCATGTTTTGTGTAATGTTTTAATGCAGCAGACGCGGCTTAATGTACAACCACTTGTGTTATATATGTATCTTTATATTTTTATTTCTTTCTACCTGCCTTTAGCCCAACTTAATGTGGGGTTCGGTCGGCGCAACACACTTTTTCAAGCATGTTGCAGAAAGGATTTGGCTTAGTTTTTACGACCGGCTGCCTACTTGACAACCCTTTTTAAGGGATTATTAACCAAAAATAAACTCTATAGTTATTGCTGTACTGACGCTTTTAAATGTTTATTAGCAAGGAAAAGTGAAAAAAAAATTAGTATGAACTACATTTAAAATAAATGATGGGTACATTTTTCCAACAAGGTATCCCTGTGTCTTATATTCTGTCCCTTACAGGTATACGCACATGGCTACTTTATTCATTCTTTCTCTAAGAATCAGACGAATTAGAAAATTATAGTCTCTGACTCCTCTTATGGTATATAGGTGTGACAATATGTATGTAATGCAAAAGAATATACCGTGAAATAACTAAATAAAACATTTTATCGATACCATACGCAATGAATCACGCCCCTCGTCACTAGACAATTATTTCAGCTGCCGTATTATTATTACTTTTCCGGGGGCGTGGCTTATTGACGGATACGGGCCTTAGCAACAAACACTTGTATATTGATCCTTCTTTATCTAAGTTGGCATCGATTAGAAAAAAGAGATAACTTTATTTTTTGCTGATTCTGTCTTTTCTACTCTATAGGTTGTAAAAGACAATAGAGGCCCCCCTTGACCGTCACTACTACCGACTGACAACGACAAGTGCTATGTAAAAATTAAGGACTTGCCATAACTATGTAAAAAAAAGTGTGAATTTGGTTCCTCCATTTTATTTTCTCGATCTATTTACATGTAAAGGCGCATCGTCTCCTGCACTAAAACATTACACAATACACCTACACAAAACATGGTTTCGCTTATCGCTACACATGTTTGTCTATGGTCCATTGTCCCATGACATAAGACAGCGAAAATCATTGTTTTGTGTAGTTGTTTTTGTGTTTCGAGAAAATCACATGAAGGAGACGCAGCTTAAGTTGTCACCATGTCATCAGACATAAATAAGTATAAATATTTGATTTGTATTTAAATATGGTGTTTTATTTAAATTCAAGTAATATGAATTTCGGAATATAAACAAGATGTTTAAATGCAGTAATGGGATATTTCTTTCGCCGTCACCATTTCGGTTTCTTTCTATGGAAAGAAACATAAAGCCCCGTCTCCTGCACTAAGACATTACACAAAACATGTTATTTCTACAATTTGTTGTCTAAGGCTTTAGGTATACATATTAAACCGCGTCTCCTGCACAAGTTTTTTCGGAAGATAACACTAAAAACACCTACACAAAACAAGGGTTTTCATTGTCTCCTGCTCATATAACAATAGACCATAGACAAAAAAATTTAGAAATACAGCCGGGTCTCTGCTCTAAAACATTACACAAAACACCTACACAAAACATGCATTTTTTTTATCTATGGTTCATTGTTCTACGAGCAGGTCACAGCTAAAATCGGTGTTTTACGTATGTGTTTTTAGTGTTTTGTTTCGAAAAAGCTAGTGCAGGAGACCCGGCTTACAACACACGTATTTTTGTAGTCTTTTTTAAATCATTGGACACGTGACAACTGGCCAGTGTTAAATTTTATTTCTTTCCTTTCGGGAAGGCAAAGGGACCTAACCCATACAGCCTCGTTGTATTTGCTTATTTTTTACTTATTTTCCTATATGTGATTTTTCACAAGCTCAATGAAATAGGGTGTAGTCAATTTCAAGGCCCTGCTGGAGTTTTGGCGTTAATTCTAGTGTAATGGCTTTTTAGACGATTTTCTCGCAGCGGAGGACTCGAACAGGATCGACCCACCCACTCGACGAAAAGCAACTAAAATATCTTATTTTAAAGTTTACATACACTGTCCATCTTTGTTTATGTTTATCAAATAGACCCACATCACTTTTAAACAACAACCACAACTTTAAACTATACGCTGATTACTCATTAGACGAAGTAAACTGACAGAGCAAAGTTCACTTTACAAAATAATGTTGCTTATTGGTTGCTTACTTCCAAAACATAGTGTTTGATCTAGTTAAATTTTTATCATTCAAAGAAACAATAACTCAGCACTACCTTACGAAATTAGAATTTTATTACGTATTTTAGAAATTAAAGTTCAACCCTTTGACTCTATTGGATCTTAAAAATCCGTCAATATTTAGAGGAGATTTTTCAAGTAGTTTGTTGAAAAGCAAACGTAAAAATATTGAATACTTTTATTTAAGGAATTTCTGCTCTTTATGATGACGAATTTTGGAGGGTAATTATTACATACCCACATCAGTATAAATTAGTAGAGCCCTTCAAAGTTAAAGGAAAAATACGATATTTGAAAATATTTGTAGACACTCCACGCCCCTTGGGTTTTTCATATGAACATTGATTACTATTTCCGTTTCAGCAAAAAATTTGGTCCTAATCATAGATTTTCGAACCGTAATAAAATTAGAACCTGATGTGATGTGATTGTGGCTTGAAAGGCCAACTATTTTTCATACAAACATACACGGGCCTGTATCCAGGATAGGTAGAAGCGAATTAAAACCCCCCCACATTTCACTGAGCTTATCCCGCCCCAGGTGTGATAAGGGGTGAAGCTATCGCCATATCAGGCGCACATTCCAGTTTCCGGACTGATTCTGAGTAGAAACCTATTATCACTTTACCCGACCCGGGGATCGAATCCGAGATCTTACGGATTGTAGTTGTACCGCGCACGTAATACAACTAGACCACCGAGCCAGTCATTGAAAGAAAGAAAGAAAAGAGACAGGAATTGAGATCCTCCCTCTTTTTTGAAGTCGGTTAACAATAAAACGATCCACCATCTACAACTGTCTATATTTTGGATTGATCCACTTCGCGATCATAGAAATCTTTCAACGCTTCTTGATCCATGATAGCTTCATCGCAATATTTTAACTTCTTGATTAGATTTCTTCTGAGTTGGTCTTCATCCTTTGCAAGCATTTCTTTAAAGGCGGTGGAAGAAATCATGTTGGCGAAAAACTTACGATTGCTAGTAAATTTTTGGGCAAATCCGACTGTGGTTTTTGATGGATAATTGACGAAGCTCTTTAAATCATCTGTCAAAAAACTAAACATATACTTATTTAAGTATTTGGGCCATCGACAGCTTCCGTGGTGTACCTAGAGGGCGAGTAGCTGGAACGAAACCAGAGGCTGCGTGTTTGATTTCCGCACCAAAACAAATGTTTGTGTGATCCACAGATATTTGTTTTGGTTCTGGGTGTTATGGGACTGTAAGTTCCTCATAGCTCCTTGTACCTAAGTTACAGTTAAGCTCATGTGTCGTTTAACGGTGATTGATCGAAAGACTAACATATTGTGATGTCTATTACGTCTTATGACATCACATCGACCAATCACAGTTAAACGACACGGAGAGGTGTGTGTCCGTTTGCATTCGCGCGGTGTCCAGCCGACGCGACGCGAGATATGGTACCCACATGCGTGATGTGGTGTGTGTGTGTGGCTCTTTATGAGCATTTCATAATTTTTCTGAGCATTTTTTTTATGGCAGAGAATGGCAAACGAGCAGATGGGTCACCTGGTGGTAAGTGATCTCCACAGCCCATAGACACCCAAGACACTAAAATAATCATGGGTGCGTTGCCAACCTAAAAGGAGGAAATGGAAGGGGAGGGAATAAGATATTGGGAAAGGATGGGAGGGTAATGGGCCACCGGAAATTTCATTCACCGAACGAAACGCTACAGCAAGCTGCCGCTTTACGTCGGTTTTTTGTCAGACAGTGGTATCAAACCGGTCGAGCCGGCCCATTCTTGGTGTAGACGTTACTGTCTACAGCTGTCTACCACCCAAAAAGCTCATTTAGCCGTACCAAGTGAATCTCACTTTCAATGAGTGATCGACAGGGCTATCAGCTAATTTGCAATAGCAAAGCGATTGCCTTAGAGAATTAAATATGAATGATATGACAGATGTGAGTACTCCGGCGGCGCCTGCCCGAACTCGCAACATTCACGAGTCACGACCGTCCCATTTTCAGATGGACTGTCTTTGCTAATGATAATAAAAAAATTCTACCTACCCTTATCTCACCTTAATGTGGGGTCGGCGCAACACTTATTCAAACATGTTGCAAATAGGATTTGGTTTAGTTTTTACGAGCGGCCGCCTGCCTGACGTCAACCCCCTGCGAGGGATCCAGTCCAGGGCATATAAATTAGAATATTTGCTCTGCCCGGCCTGGGAATCGAACCCAGGACCTCCCGGTCCACATCCCATACATGCTGCTACTCATAATTAATATTCTCGTATAATATATAATAGAATGTTTACGGTACTCACTGTTTATTAGACATCGGTGTTTTTAAACAGTTTTCAAATAATACATAAAATACCATAGATACATCGCTTGCGAGTGCCAACGCTTCTTCATGTCTTAAATAAAATTGAAATAGTGCAAAGGGAATTAAAAACTCATTGTTTTTATTATTTGTTAGTATTATGTATAGAAAAGTTCTACTTTTTAAAGTAATTCTACGTTTCTATTTTTAATTATTAAATAAATGTATTCTGGAAAATTTGCGAATTATAGGTATCCTAATGCTCTAATAAAAACTTGTTGTGAATTGTGATTGACTAGGCCCGGTTGGCCGAGCATACATAATATTATAATATATTAATAGATACTTATTGATTACTAAACCGAGTGAGACCGAAAGTCTCTCATAGTTTCTGATACCCACGATACAGGTTATACC
Source organism: Clanis bilineata (assembly GCA_036417725.1). Classification (NCBI taxonomy): domain Eukaryota; kingdom Metazoa; phylum Arthropoda; class Insecta; order Lepidoptera; family Sphingidae; genus Clanis; species Clanis bilineata. The sequence goes on along the minus strand of CM071145.1, from coordinate 7,501,071 downwards.
TAGTGTGGGGTCAGGACTAGGTGTGTGACTGTTGGGTGCATTTATTTATTATTTATATTTATTTAAACGAATATTACCGAAGAGCTAAATTGTAACATATTAAGTAATTTATGCCTTACTTTCTTCTAATATCGTAGCACACTGATCCCAATATACAATTGATAAATAATATATGTTGCAGGGCTGAATTGGTTTTGAACATTTCTTTTTGACAAAATGGTTATTCTTTTACACAACACAACATTATTATTTTACACTTAATGGCCTTATGCTATAAAATGAAAATTGATGGAGGCATAGCACGTACGAGTTTTATGTTTGTGTTGAGTAGTAGGTACTATGAAACTTTGGACAAAATATTACTGAAATAATTTTAGAACGAGAGTCTGAAAATTGTACCTATGTCGTAACTCGGAAGAAAGCATTTTTTTATAGCAGAGACTGGCAAACGAGCAGGTTCTTCACCTGATGGTAAGTGATCTCTACCTTTCAGTATATACAAAGTACTCTGTGTCTCTACCGCCCATACACGTCCAGCATTAAAATAATCATGGGTGTGTTGCCAACCTAAAAGGAGGTAAATACTAAATAATAATTGGGAAAGGGAGGGTGCCACTTTACGTCGGTTTTCTGTGAGACAGTCGGATCAAACTGGTCGAGCCAGCCCATTCGTGCTGTAGTCGTAACTGTCTACAGCGTGGCTCTACCACTCAAAATAATAAACGGAGGGTAAGTTGGGACATTCATTGGTTTTCCCTTCAGCATTAGATTGCGACTTGTGAGCCTATTATAATACTGCAGGGCACAAATTCGAATCCCGATCATTCAAGGTACTATCTAACATAATATATGTACATATATAAAATGTATAGAACCGAGGCCGCGAGGGTGAGGTTCGATGAGGAAATTATATTTTTCTCGGAGCACGGGCGTAGTGGGAGGTTTGCATTTTGAAATGACGTTTGAAATAAATTTCCGCTTCTGCCTACGTTGTCGCCGGAGGCGTTCGATTGGAACATTGGCCCGATAATAATTAATTCCTTCAAACCGCATCCGACTTTCGAGTTCGTAGAGCAGTCTATCTATACTAGTACACATCAACTGTGTTTATTTCCGATCTTGAGGAAATTGCCAGTTTAAAAAGATGGGGATTGTGCGTTATATAGAGCCACACAATAAGCGGTAATATTCTACCTATAATAATTATGATTTGGAGTGTTGTGTTTGGGAAAATAGTTCTATTGCGCGTATTTTAACGACTATCGATGAAGCGCATAGGAATGGGTATATTTTAGTGACTGATCTAGGATCTATATGCGCATACGCGCGTCTATTAGCTGTCAACTGCATTTGGGTTTGTTAAGACATCAATAAGGTAGATGACTCTGATCGAGTTTGTATATTATTGAATACATAATACTATAGTCAGTGGCGGATTTGCAGTGCTGGCCGCTCTAGGCTCGGTATTAGCTACCGTCCTTTGTTTTTAACCGACTTCAAAAAGGGAGAAAATTCTCAATTTTATTGTATATAATGGAGTTAACTTCGTCAGTAAGGTGAAAGTTGCCAAATTTTTTGTTTCGTGTTTGGCCGCCCCTAATGCTACAGGCCCGCTCTACCCTTGTTAGTTGGCCTTAGAAGAAATCAGACACTGCCTATAGTCCTATAGGATATAAAACAAAACAGGCAACAGAACAGACTGCGCTTTAAACGAAATAAAATTTGTAGAATAATAATTATTTATTTCTACTTGTATGGCTATAGATGTATAATATTATAAGAAGTAAAACATTTACTTATGTTAATTCAACTTATTATGGAACCTACGCACCTACGAACCTATGCACTATGCATAGAATTTGAACTAATAACATTGCAGAATTCAAGGGGTACTTTGAAGTAGGCGTGTCTTCGAGAAATGCCTAAACCATACAGTGCTTTTAATTGAATAGCGAGGAATTATTTATTAAAAACCTTACAACGTGCTTAGTTCTAGAATAACATGATTATTCTATTGCAACTGTATATTTAATTAGCGTGAATAGAATATTTGGACTATGATGGGTATTTAGAGCTGGGACCTTATTACGGGTAAGGTCCGGAATGTAGGAGGGTCAACCTTTCTACTATATTGAATTCTTCAGTTTCATGACAACAATGCAGCAACTCAGATTAATAAATACGTATAGGCATAAACAACCGAGCCTGACTACCACATATCGAATGCCGTGTATAATATAGCAAAATAATAATTTTTTTATACATTAATGAAAATATACATTCGCTTAATTTTTTTATTTTAAAAATAACATATGTGCAGGACCAATGTCATATTTTCATTGCCATTATTTTGATATTGCAAATGACGTTATCTAAGGAATTGGATTTAAGACTATTAAATTTTGGAGGATACCAAGATCCGTAAGAAATATTTGTAGGGTTTGCCAATCACGAATTCGTTGAACAGCTGCGCTCTAATGGAGTATTTCGTAGTCGCTCTAGCTTCAAATGAACGGGCGATGTCGCAGATGTGGCAGCGACTGTTGAACGCCTCTGTAACTCAACACCGAATAGCGATTTAAAACTACCTCCATATAAACTTGGTTCAGTTTTACTATCGTCGAAAATAGAAGAGGTTCTCAATCCAACACGTATGTAAATTTCTTTATTAGCCGACTTCAAAGACAAGAAGATTCTCAATAAAATTCGTGTATACGTCATTTGCGAATGTACCAATATTATTGTAGTAAGATATTTCTTTTACTTTAGTATAGTTATTTATATTGCTGTACAATAAGAAAGTGGTTATTAGCGCCAGGCGTATTTTTATAGTGTACACAGTATAATATTTGAATAGTATTCGATTGGCATCAATTTATTGCTCAACGACCTATAGAAATGTAGAGCCCGTTTTATACCTACTTTACTTTTCAGGACAGTCTATTCTACTGCTAACCGAAACCTATTCTATATTGCCTATTCGATAAAGAGAATGTGAATGTTTATGTAGAGCTAGTTCTTTTTTATACAGAGTCAGCTAGAGTTTCAAAGGATACGGACAAAGCTATCAGTTTTCGCACCATTAGTTTTTTGCTACGACCTCATCACCATCGGTGATATATCTATATGTATCTACTATACGCGTACTTATTCGCAAAACGGGACATAACCACGTCTACCTATATGTACTATCTACTGAATCACGTCATCGTTTGTGTCTACCACAAATGTTAGATCTTTGACGAGTAAAGCTGGGTATGAATGGTAGGTGGTAGCCTGTATGCATTTTGTGCAGTATATAGGTAATATATGAAAAGTAAACCAGTCTGTATTTTCTATTTATTTAAGGTCCAATTATACATAATAAAAGCAGTTTAATAATATAAGTGTTTTATTTATCTATTATGTACCTAATATAGAGGTATAATAACTATATAAAAGAAAAAATGATCAAATATTTTTCTCTTCATATGCACGCGGCCCACTGATGGTGAAGCGGTTACCGTCTCGTCGCCCATGGGTAGTAAGTAGTTAGGCCAAAGGGTACTTAGGCCTGCGGAAATCTCACTCACCGTAGGTAGGTTACAGCTGCTATCTGTCGGTCTATTCGGTGGAGCCGGTAAATTCATGATATAGGCACAGGTGTCCACCACTATCGACCCTATTCACGTAACACAGTGCGTAGCATTGAGTTTTCTATCGGATTTCAGTTCTATCTCATAAAAGAAGGAAGAGACATCCGCTCTAAGACACTATATTTCACTTTTATGATGTAGGTGGCATCCAGAGCGCCGTAAAAAATATAAAGAGAAAGAAAGTGCGGCAGCGTTTTTACGACGCGACGCCTTTAATAGTGTCACCCGCGCTAGTTGATACGGTTTTTATAATGAAAGTTTGCGACGTGAGTAGTTTTACAGGAGAGGTATTTTGGCTATGTAAATAAGTCATTTAAAATTGTTATACTTTACAATTTTACACAACCTATGGATAAATCGTATAATTAATTAATTGTTTTGGGGGATATTATTTGAAAAGAAATAGAACTCGGTTGCAAAATACATTCGTAAAACGAAATAGACGTGTTTCAACTGTTTTTAATAAAATAAGTTCACGTCTGTATTACTCAGTATCTCCGGAAGGGTAGGCGGAGGCGTAGTAGCAATACTGGGTGTTCTAGTACATCTCGCCGAGCTTAGTTCCATCCCAGATGTGATCGAGGGCAAGCCTATCGCCGTAACGGGCACTTTCAGACTCCGGCCTGATATTGGGCATCGATCTGAGACCTCAGGACGGTAGTCGTACCGAAATACAACTACGCCACCGAGACAGTTAAATTTAAATAATAATAGTCATAATAGGTATTATGTTAGCCCCGCATTAAATATGTCCCATTGCTAGGCACCGTCCTCCTCTGATGAAAGGTATTTGGTCTAAGTCAAACACTATGGCTTAATGCGGCTTGGTTATTTACATGATGCCTTTTCATTTGATCTGTTTTAGTCCTGTCATCTATTCGGAAAAGAGTAAGAAACTTATTCTTTTTTTGTCAGTTTTTAAGTTTTATTAAACTTTTTTTTTTCGACTGCATGTGTAGTGTGTCGTGCTCGATAAAAAGTATTACTTTTATTACTTGGTGATAAATTCGGGCTTGTGCGGTTTGACAATCTCAATTCCCATTATTAAAAAATGTGGATGTTAAAATGTTTAAAATATGAGAATTTGTCTGTTGTATCGACAAAAGTATCCGGGATCAAATAACGAAAAAATAATAAACTGGTGCATGGATGATCATCCAGAGTAACAATAAGTCGTAACTGCTAAAACAGTCACGAAGTTGCATTACTCAGTTTCAAGATATATTGCAAGCATTTGCTCTACGTGCATTCTAAACCTAAAAGCTTGATTGATCGAAGTGTGGATCTTCAGGGAATTCGACCACTCACATTTCACTATCTTTATTAAGTTGTTGATGTAGGAATTGTGTCCAAGATAGCAATTAGTTAATGGACGTAAAAAATAATAAGCCGCATTTTCAGTACTTATAAGTCTATAAAAAGGTACAAACGTTTTCTTAATCCCTTACTACTGCCAGGGGCTAAGTTTTTTTTATTACTTATTATTTATTAATCCTTAATAAACAATACGTTCCTTAGAGAATTTCCAAATTGTACATATTTAGTCTATCAATTATAAGGCTGGTAATACGGAAACACCATAAATAAGACGTTACCGTTTATCACGGCTACCTTTATTTTTTTATCAAATAAAAAGGTGTACCTACCGTGTAGGAATTAAAGCTTTGAGTACACAAAGTACCCAAATTAATTACGGTAATTATTATGGTCACTTCAATTTTCCATGTTGAGGAAAATTACTATCATTGTTGATAATTAGGTCCCATGAGTGCTTTGAATCATGGTGTTAATTAGCTGATTACTATAATTTTTCCACGTGACTCGAACATATTTGATATTTGCATGTTTTGCTATTACTTAGCATGTGTATTCCAGCCTTAAAGAAGGTACCAGCGGAGAGGTTAATGAGAATGAGAGTAATTTCGCATCCCGCTTCATGGGCCGGAGCGGGTAATAAAGTTTTACGCCACGACCCTTATTACTGTTCCCACGATCCCACGCCTCTCCACCGGACAGGGCGATTAACAATGCGTAAACTGATTTAGCTGTCAGAATCAAGACGCCCTTTGTTCCGATAAATGTACACCAATGTAATACACACTAGTCAGGCATCTACAAGGACACCGAGGTCGAGTCGATGTCTTTAGAAAACGGCGCCAACAATTAGCTTTTTATATAAGAAAAATAAAGCTGCAACAATCAGCGTTTCGATGGTGGCGTCGCAAGCCAGCTGTCGGGGGGATGGCCGGTTCATTAGGTCTTGCTGGCTAAAGAGTTACGTCGGCCACTCCCGCTGCGTCAGCGGCCGTCCCTCGTTATCCTAATGACAGCGATTTTGTTCCACCGAAGGCGTACTTTTAGTTCTACAGAAACGTTTAGAGTTACCCGTCGTTAATAGCGTAATGCTTTGCTCTGTTCACATTTATTTCGTTTCTGCAACTGAGTGCCATAAACAATTCCATTCGATATTGGAGAAATGTTAAAAGTATTTTTGTTTATATTGCCTGAAAACGTAACTTCATTATATGTCGATGGTAATAGTAAATTATATTGAGCAAAATATAATGCAAATATATAATACAAATACAGTGGTTACACTTAGAGTAAATTAATAAACATTCAGTTTTATTGGTAATTATGTTAAAACTCGTAAAATGATTTAAATAACCAAATAAGTACCTTTTTATGTGTTTATACTGCGAAACTTTCGTCACAATTCAAGTTACTATCTAGGTACATATGATAGATATTTTCCTTTTTATACGGTTTACCGCGAAAGCATAGCGAAAGTCCGCCATTTCCTGACTATGATTTATCTTGCGGTCTCTAAGCTAAGGGTCACTTTAATAAATGTCTACGGGGAAGGTGGATGGGGATATTCTGAATGCAATAAACTAATATACGAAAGAATATATCTTTAGCTTACTCGATAGTTGTGAATATATCATTTATTCCGTTGTCTTGTATATTTTATAAGTCAAAGACAATCGATAACCAAAGATATATATTTGTTTTATTGGAATTGTAAAATGATGTTGTTGTATTATTGATAATATTTCGGTACCTATTTTAGTAAGTTGCGAACATGCAAATCAGTCGCTGTCTAGCCTATACTAATATTCAGGAACTACGAGTTATTTTAGGTCGTATATCAACCAGAACCGAAAGAAATACTTATGAGTTATACAATATTTGTCTCAGTGGGTAGATCTAAACCAACGTCCTCTCGCTTCACAATCGTCTGCTTGCCCGCTGCGTCACGTAGGTTGTCAAACCTATAGCCACGGACGTTAAAAAATGATGGACGGAGCGCTAGGAACATTGAAAGTGAAGCAGGGTTTTCAGCCCATTCGATCAATCGACACGTAATGGTGCGTGTGTGTGTGTGCGTAGGGTAATTTTGTACATGCGCGTTTGTGTGTGGCTCTTCTCTGTGGTGTCCGTTTAACTATAGGCGAGATGGTGTCCTTCTTTTTATTTACATCCGTGTTTAAAGCGTGTTACACATCGTTAATGAAATAGTCGTTCTATGGGATAAAGTGACTACTGCTTCTTTCATTCTACCTGCCCTTATCCTACCCCAATGTGGGGTCGCTGCAACACACTCTTTAAAGCATATTGCAGACGCGATTTGGCTTTGTTACTACGATCGGTTGCCTGCCTGACGCCAACCCCCATCTGGGGGATGCAGTCCCAAGAAAATAGTGTTAAAAAACATCACACCTGACCTGAGAATCGAACTCAGGACCTCCCGATTCAGAGCCTATATACACTGCCACAAGACCAAAGAGGCGACTACTAGTGAATATTCCTAAAATTCCTAAAATATGGACCAATACAAATATATGGAAAATCATTATGATAATATAGGGGTCAGTTACACTAAGATACTGATAAAATGGTAAAACACAATTGTGAAAAGCTGTGTTCCTTGGCCTCAAATATGATGATAAAGTTGGGTAGTGCCGATTTTCATGCAGGAAGAAAAAATATAACATAACATAAGCTCACACCTCTATCCCCGAAGGGGTAAGCAGAGGTGTACTAGCGAGGTAGAACACCCACATTTCGCCGAGCTTAGTTCCGTCCCAGATGTGATAGGGGTCGAGCCTAACGCCAAATCGGGCACAAATTCCAGACTCCGAGCTGATATGGAAAAATGCAATGTCACTTTGCCCGACCCGGGAATCGAACCCGAGACCACGCCACTGAGGCAGAAGAAAAAATATATTACTTATAATTACTACTGTACCAAAAAAAAAAATAATACATGTTAAATTTTTTTAAAGATTTTCGGTGTACATTATCTTGTAATTTTGAAGGGCAACACATAATAATATGAGGATTTAGGTACTATGTTTTCATTCTTGAGACACTTAGGAAGGGACAAGAAAAGTTCAAATAACCCAAATTAAGGAGCGCAATAAAGAGTCCCTTCGGAAAACCTTGTGGGAACAATTCATGGAAATGCTACTCAAACGTTTCCAACAGTTAAGATGTTTGGAGCTGCATGAAGGATTGAGAAAAAAGTAAACCTTGCTCATTTTTTAGTTTACATTTGGTTCATTTCTTAGCGAAAGATTAATCTTACAAAACATTCCATTCATTCAAATCTATTCTCTTAATTTAATCTCTTCTTTTTGTGCCTTTTTGATAAGTACCTATGCGTCTGCGTCCTCCATTGAGAACTGACTGCATAAGTTACATCGCCACAATATAACATTAGTAGACTAGGAAACTGACTGTTATCGGGAAGGTGGCTTGGCGTATCATCCACGTAAGTATTATGTTCTATTACTTCTATTATAAAAGTATAGCGTACTAATTTTTATTTATCGCAGTGTTTATTATAAATAATTTTCATCACGCATCCTTCATGTTCAAAAACAGTTGTATGGATATCAATTTTATTCTAATGGATAACAAAATCTTATAAATATATTGAATTTGCGGGTTTGCTACGAAAATTCTGTATAAAAAATCCGAAATAGGATTTCTTACCTAACAAAAAGCAAGTGGGCGGCGATTTCTCAGAAAGTGTCCGAAAATATAACGCGCATTTACAAATACTGGAGTCTTCAAAATAACGTATTAGGGAGCGTAGAGTATGACATAAATAGTGGCGGTGTGGAAGTCAGTTGACTATATAAAAATGAGGTTGTGAGAGATGTAACGATGGAGGCAGAGCGCCGGCGCCGCGGCTCTCGGCTCTCGCCGTCAGCTCGCACAGTTCGCGAGCAGACCCGCTGGCGCCAGCAGTGCCGCCGGCCGCCTGGTTGTGCCCTCGCTCCGCCTGCACGGCCCGCACGGCCCGCACCACGCACACGAGTGCCCTTGCGCGACACATAATACAACAAACGTTACGCATCACTACATTAGTGACACGTGTTACACCTTGCTATATGGAACTTTATTTAGAGTGTTCTCGATCGCCAAACGTTTTGGACATCTGTGTTGGAGCATGAGTGATAGTAAAGTGGTTGTATCAGGTCCGACTTAAGTGATTGTGATATTTTTTTAATTACAACATGTTTTGCTTAAGTAGAAAATATATGAACGCAAGTGTTAGTGTTGAACGAAATAATATGCATCAACTGTATCAATTTCAGTATGACATCGTGTTGAATCCAGCTTAAACACAAAGAAGAGCTAATCGAGTGTCACGATGACTCTATCAATAAATATGTGTTTATTTTATATTATCATTTCGACGTGCCAAATAACATTCTTAGCCTCAATATGTCCAGATATATGTGAGTGCCATAACAGTGAGACGCAATGTGAATCGTGTTTCTACAATATAACCTTGAAAGAAAACATGAATGTTTATCATTCGAAATCAGTATGCTGCAACGAAGATGTTAACTCAGTTTGGTTGCAACTGTATGCAAATAAAACTTGGACAGAAGTATCCGTACAATATAATAATACTTGCAACATAAGTGCAGTTGATTTTGATATTTTATTATTAGATACTTATTCACTTTCCTTAAAGAACAACAGCATTATTCATGTGAAAATTAATGTAAAACCACAAAATTTACAAGAGATTGATTTATCATCAAACAAATTACAATATGTGATCAAGGGTCTTCTCAATAATTTCACTAATTTACGAAAATTAAATTTGCACCACAACAACATTACCAACATACATGAAGAAAGTTTCAACGGTTTGACTAAATTGGAATCGCTCGATTTGTCCGACAACAACTTGACCAGCTTGGCAAACATATTTACACCATTGAAAAACCTTCAGCACCTTAATTTGAGCAGAAATAACATAGAATTTATCAATGAAAACTATTTCAACAACTGGTTGTTACAGCATTTGGATGTGTCTCATAATAATTTGAGGAAGCTTGCACCTGGAGCTTTACAATTATTACCGAACTTGGCACGATTACTGCTAACCGATAACCCGCACCTGGGTATCACACAATTGGACTCGCAACTTTTAGTTGGTACTGGGCGCAGGTTGCAGCAAATTGATGTCTCAAGGACTGGGCTGTACCAGATTCCCGAAGCCTTTACACATTCCGTTCGTTTTTTGTCATTGATAGGCAATAAGATATCGTCTGTCAGGTGTGGAGATTTAGATAGCTATCCTTTATTGCAATCTCTCGATTTTTCTGACAATAAAATTGATTCAATTGAAGATGATTCAATAGGTAGATTAGAAATGCTTTTATTTCTAAATATAAATAAAAACTTTCTCATAACAATTCCAAAATCATTACCTGATGAATTAAAATATCTATCGATTAATAATAATTTGATTAAAAATTTGTCTATTCCTGATTTTAAGAATTTACCTAACCTTCGTATACTCTTGTTGCAAAATAACAATATACACTATATAGAAGACCATGTTTTTGACGATTTATTATCTTTAGAAATGTTAGATCTATCAAATAATCCCATACAAACATTATCGTCGAGCACTTTTGACGGGCCTTTATCTCTACGTGATTTGAGACTTTGCTACTTAAACTTATCCTTGCCTGAACAGGACGGCACGTTTCCGATGTCGTCTCCGGAAAGTGTACAAATGCTTCATCTTCAATCTAGTCCGGGACTAGCAAAACAATTTTTGGCAGATTCCGCAGCGCTAGCCGCGTTCACACATCTGCAATATTTGGATTTGAGAATGAACAATTTATCACAGATTAGAAATGATTTATTATTTTATTTGGGGCAGTTAAAGACGCTACGCCTTCATGGGAATAGTATAAATTGTAGTGCCGAATTGTGGCTAAAAGACTGGATTAATGGAAATAAGACTTTATCCAGTGACGAGTCATGTTATTATTCTACAACTGAAGCAAGAGCCGACATAACAAAGTATAATTGTACATTTCCTGAAACGTTTACTATTAGTGATAGTCTCCCACCAGTAAATTTGTATAGTACCGAAATGATAAATAAGTTACTAAGATATTATGGTTATCTTAATAATAAAACCGAAAGAAACATAAAACATGGTCTACTGAGAGATAAAATAAGATATAAAAATACTAAAACTAAACTTCAATCGAAAAACACAGATCCGTATAATATAGATGGTGTTAATTATTCATCTGAAAAGCGTGAACCACAAGATTCATTACTTTTGAGAAACGAAAATAAACTTAATATTAATGAGTATCTTAACGGGTCGGTTATATTAAAGGCGCGAGAGTCGTCTAATGTTCTGGATCAAAATAGGATTGACAATGATCAATTTAACGTCGACAAATTTATAAATACTGTATCTTATATGTCAACACCATTTCAAAAGTCAAAAAATACTTTCAAAACTGATTTACATGAAATAAAAGATACGGCAAGTTCTGAAAAGCGTTTAAATACTCCAAACAGCAAGAATGTGCATAGAAAAAGTAATGACACTGAATCAAAATTGGATCCGACACAAACTTCCATACAAAACCCACTTAAGAATATCAGTGGCTATGAAAGGAACACTTTAAATAGAAATGACAAAGTAGAATACTCGCCGTATAGATCTACTAGTAGAAACTATGCGCAATACGCGGGTACAGTGGCAGTATGTAGTTTAACAGTTACGTCGTTAATTCTCTGGATAAGTTTCCGATTAAAATACAGAAGCCGAAGAGTGCCAATTATTGATGCTCAAACTGAAGATCAAATAGAAGTCTCCAATATATCCGGCCGAGTACTATGGTGACATTTGCGAGCAGCCGACCCCACGGCTTTTGAATACGACTCTCTTCTTACGTAGCATTATGTACAGGTATGTAAATATTTTTGAAACAAATCAAATTAGTTTGTAAATAAATAAACAGTGCTGATCTTTTACCTCTATGTTCTAGGCTAATTTATTAACAACATAACATAACATATGCTCACGCCTGTAAGCAAACTAGAATAACCACATTTCGCTGAGCTTAGTTCCGTCTTAGGTGTGATAGGGGTGAGCCTATCGACATATCGCGCACAAATTCCAGACTCCGGGCTGATATGGAAAAATCGAGCCGGGAATCGAACCCGAGATCTCGGGTCGGTAGTCGTACCGAAATACAATCACGCCACCGAGGCAGTCTCCAACATATCCTTATCATTATCATTATCTAACATATCTATTATCAAGATACAAATGGGTGTACACGGTAAGTTATATTGCAGACTTCTTAATATTACATGTTGTAATATGTTTTTGACCGATTAGAGTCAGGGCAAAGTTTAGGGACCTCTTAAGGTTGCTTTCGCTAGCAGTTATATTAAAAATATAATAAATTACGCAATGGTATTTACCGTTTAAACTCAGTAGGTATTCGAGATTCCAGAATGATTGAACGAGTCATTATTTTATTGCCGCATAATTTATTATTCATTGCACTGAGTAGACTGAGTATTGCGCAATATCTTTAGTGACGATATTCAATACTCTAGTCTACTATATTCAATACTCTACTCTACTATATTCAAATATAGAGGTAGTATATATAAAATTAATAGTATATAGTAATATATATGTCAATATAGTATAGTATACTATATTCACGTTGTAATCGATAATTTGAGTACAACTAGTAATCCAGTTTCCAGATTCTGCAAATTTATTCTAGGTGTGAGGCTCTAGCGGGCCCAAAAATTTCAATTCAATTGTAGTTTAAAACCGTAAGAAATTATTCTAGGATTACCACGTGCCCTTCGTTTTTATAAACATATATTATTATTTGAAAACATAGTACCGATAATGTATGGTATGTAGATAGTTGTTTCTTTGTTGCAGTTACGAGAGGTCGGCTGCGGGTGAACAGATTGTGTTTGTGATATAATTGGTACATATTTTTTTATTAAATAAGTACAAATAGTGTAAACAGCCTAATGTCAAAACAGTATATTTAATTTTGCATACTCTGTAAATACAGTATTTTGTTGAATTGTCGGAAACATTGGTTTGTACTAGACCGATTAGGGTTACTAATTATTGGAACGTGGAATCATTTATGAATTTGTATCTATTGACCATATTATTAAACACGCTAACCGAGGTTGCATCTTGTATAATAATTTTTGAACAAAAATAATTATAAGTAGACTTCTTATTGCCAGTGTGGACTCGAGAATAGTGAAAAGTAATAGAGTTAAACATTTCGAAAAGAAAAACAGATCATGTCTTCCCTAGTAATCCTTTCATAGTAATGTAATGTATGTATATGTTATTATGTATTGAATTGTATTGACCTGTCGAATATATAAAGTGCCAAATATGTTTTCTTTTATCTATTATATAATTTCAAGTTGTATATAGATAATAATGACGTTAATAGCGTCATAACAACCAGTATAACTTAACCAATTAATGTTATTTTAGGAGCCATTTAAATTACACAAGTTACTTTTACATACAGTTTACGGGTACGTGTTAATGTTCGTCCTACTTTTTCATATATTTTCTAATCACGAATATATCTGTATAGTGATGTGTATAGAACGATTGCCTGCTTTGTTGGTTTTATTATTCTTTAAAAAGCTTTAATGTGCAATAATTCTTCTTTGAGATTCTAAATAGATAACATTAAAATACGTAATGTAATTAGTGTGTTGTTTTCTATGTAAGAACTTTATGTCATAAAATATAGTGAACATTCAGTATATTATGTGTGCGATGAACAACTCATATAAATAGTTTGTATCCAACATCACACACAATATCAATACATTTCATTCATCATTCTGAAACCTAAGGTTGTAACTTGATATATAACGTTTTGAAGACAATGATGTGTAGATATATGTTTTTACGTGATTGTAGTTTATGATGTACAAACAGTCAGAGATTTAATAAACCATAGAATGTATAAATTATAGTTTTAATTATTCCTCAGATTAACCTATTCAGCAGGGCTTATAGCTTACTACTGGAAATCAATAGGTTTAGGTACATACGTATTACGCATGCACATGGGAAGGGACATGACTTTAAAAGTATATATTACCTTCAAACATATAGGTACATGTAGACGCGTTAATGTACATACGCGTACAAGAAATACACGTTGAATCAGTGAATGAATAAGTAAAGAATTGAACCGAAAATAATTTTCGTTATCATTTATCTCAAGAAAAGTCGTGTTCGTTGGGAAATAAGAGAACTGAACGTAGGTAATGATTTTTCAATATTTGTATTGACAGGGTAAATAAGGGACGTCTACGACATTAGGCATTCGGCTATAGCTTGGCTATAGCGTTATATTTGTATTGCGTAGGCCAGATAATAAAAGGGATATCTATGTTTCAGTCAAGGTGCGGCAGCAATTTCAAAGTGTCAATTATGACTTTAGACTAATTAATTAATAGCCGTGATATTGCATATTTATTTCATAACGGTTATTGTCAATAATCTAGGGTGCAAAAGAGTCCCGTCAGCATCTCAAACATCCCAGACAATGGTTCATGGTGCAATATGATAGGGAAGTGACCTCGAGGATCGTAAAAAAAAATTGTAATAGTAACGTCTATAGTACGAATAGGCCGGCTCATCTGGTTAGATACTGGTCTGACAAAAAACCGACCTAAAGTAGTAGCTGGCTGTTGCTTGTTCGGTGAGCAAGATTTCTGATGGTGTAAAACTCCACTACCCTTTTCAATCCCTATTCCCCTTCTATGAGGTTGATAACGCACTCATGATTATTTTGGTATTGGTAAATGTACAGTACAGTGCAGCGGATATCACTTAACATCATGTGAACCACCTGCTTGTTTGCCAATCTCTGCGATAAATAATACTTTGGGAAAGTATAATTTCTGGATGATACAAAACGAACGAAGAGTGAGTATACGTGAAAATGTTAACAATGTTATTCAAGATTGTATAGTAAATGTAAACAGCCCTCAGCTATTATGAATCGTGGTGCACAAGACAAACAGTCTTGGAGCGGCGTCTCTGTTTTGCTTAAATATTGATATTGGGGCGTACTCAATCCCCGGCAGCTATTCTACCTACCGTGTGGGTCTCGCCGATTTATAATCAATTATTTCATATTTTGTCCAAATGTTATATTTCTCAGCCAAAGTTTTTCAGTTAGTCGAAGGAAAACTGAAGATGGTTAATTAAGCATACTTAAATTGCAGTTTTTGAAATCGATATGTCCGGTAACAGAGAAACTACGGATAAAACACAAAATAATTGCATTATGTTGTACATTCGGAGATATAGGCGTGAACTTATATAGCTATGTATGTATTTTCCATGAGACAGTGGTATCACCCTGGCAAGCGGTATCTAGTGCCGTTCATGTTGTAGAATAAGCTAAACCGTAGCTCTACCATTTTACTTGAAACATAGTTATCTTGAAATGGTTGCCTGGAAAAGATCTCTTTAAGGGAAAAGGCTGCCGGTTGCGGCACAGTTATTATGTTGTTTACTGTTTCGTGATTTTGTGTTTGTGTCTACAATAAAAAGTTTATATCAATCATGATATAAATTCATGGTAATATTCTATAAATTCTATATGTAAAAAAATATTTGATATGTTATACTCGTAAGTACATAGCAAAGGTTGAAAAAACTTGATTACCATTTAAATAACCGAATTAAATCTAATCTAGCAATCTTAGGGCGACTTGCACCACTATTACTAACCTACGGTTAGTCCTAACCTCAAGTTAAATTGAAATAGAAATATGTGAAGGACATATAATTCATTACATATAATGTACTACATCTAAAACAGATAATATATGGTGACATTAAATTAATTACATGTAACGAATTACATATCCTTCATATATTTCATTTCAATTTAACTTGAGGTTAGGACTAACCGTAGGTTAGTAATAGTGGTGCAAGTGGCCCTTAGTTATGTTGTTTTTAATAACAAAAGCTAGCGCATTCTGCTTTAATTTCAGAACCTAATAAATCATAATTGTAGGAGACAAAGGTCGTTAATCCTAGATGGCTTTAATTATCAACCCTTTTAATCCCGAGCTCCAATACAAGCATTTAATTAAAACACCAGTAAATACACCAACAAGGCCCTCGTCTTAGGAAGTCCGATCTCTAAGGTAAATTTTACCTATACAGCAGCAAATTTTATTTTCATAATTACAATAAAATTTGTTGCCTCCTTGGTTCAGTGGCATCTTATATGGGCTGTGAACCGGGAGGTTCTGGGTTCGATTCCCAAGTCAGGCGATCTGTTTTAAATGTATAATGGAATAAGCTCTATCAAACACAAAAATAATCTGGAAAATCGGCCACTTTTGGCGGAGATATCGAGTAACATAAATAAAAAAATACAGCCAAATTGTGGGCCTCCTCCTTTTTGGAAGTTGGTGGAAAAACAAAAATACACCTATCTGACTCGTATAACTTTTAATGAATGATAAATAAGAGGGATCTTCTATTCTACAAAAAAGAGCAGATAGTTACAGTAAATGATATCCCCCAGAAGGGGTTGACGTCAGGCCGGCAGCCGGACGTAAAAACTTAGCCAAATCCTTTCTACAACATCCTTGAAAAAGTGTGTTCTGACAAAGGTAAATGTATCCATGAAATTCGTACGAAATATTAACCAAATGTCATCAGGGGGGTTACCATCACCTCTTATAGCAGTATTATTATAATTTTACCTGTACCGATACCCATACAAAACAAACGAAGAACGATTATAATAATACTGCTATAAGAGGTCGTGGTAACCCTGCAGTGCGTAGTACATTTACGATTGTCAGAATTTTTCCCCGTCAGACCGCGGGTGTTGGGAACGGAAGGGGGGGAATTGGGCCACCGGAATCTCACTCACCGAACGAAACGCAACAGCGAGCTCCCACTTTACATCGATTTTCTGTGACACATTGGTCACAGAAATAGTGACTGGCAGCTCGGCCACCGGTGGTCTAACGCTTATGTGAAATATATATGTGCCGCCGCCATCGGGTTAAACCGGTCGAGCCGGCTCATTTGTGCTGTAGACGTAATTGTCTATAGCGTGGCTCTACCACTCAGATAATTTTTTTATTACCTACATATTACATATATATTAAGCAACATTCACAATATTTAGTAATATGTGATAACAAAGCCTTCTTTCCGTCTAAACCTGCAGAAAGAATTTGCCTTAGATTTAAAGACCGGTTGCTTGTTTAACGTTAACCCCCTTTGCGTAATTTCGGATTGTGTCAGAGTAAGGCCTCATTTGCACGACAGATTTTTTAACGCACGTTAAAAAAGCGTTGTAATGGAACAAATGAGTTTTAGTATAGTTGTTCACACGCCGGCGCTTATAATACGCGCCGTTTTCTTAGATGGTATGTAGAATATTACTCATTAGAAAAAAAGCAAGAATGGTTTTACAGCAATCATATGAACATAAAATGTTGAGACGCTTTTTTAACGCGCGTTGCAAAAGCTCTCGTGCGAATGAAGGCTAATAAAACGTGTTAAAAACCATGTTGGTCGACCTGAATGAAGAACCTGCCAGTTTACAGCCATTGTTACACTGCTATTACACCAACGAGGCGAGAACACCCAATAATTGATTATGTAAGTATCTCTGATTCCAATCAATACTATGTGATATACATATACTATGGACTATAAATAATAGGCATTGTTATTTTAATTTTTGTATTCCTGCGTTTTTATATTATAAGTTGGATAAAAAATATAACCTGGAGTATTTTTATCTCAGCAAAACTTCTTTACGTGATTAATGTCATGTAAGGTAAGTTTCGAAATGATAGCAAGTGGGCGGGAAACGTAGGCGTCACTCTATAAGCCGTCATTTAACTTGCCTACGGCTGGGGTGAACTATTTTTATTTGGTCACGATCGTGGCAACAACAAAGCCAAAAACAGTCAAAGTTGAATATATCAATCTTCCGTATGAATCTGCCACAGTATATTTGAAGCCCGACGGAGGTTCGGGCCCGTTGGAACGGTTCTGAATTATTCATATACTCTTAACTGTACCTAGTTGTTTTTCTTTCTTTTGTTCCAAACTTGGCTTTTATAAATATATAATATAATACTAGAGATTCTAATGCAATACCATTAAATGTATCAAATATAAAATATTAACCATTTTATGATTACGTAAGTATATACAATATTTTTTTTAATTTGAAATTAGGTAAGGATTATCTCCATTTTTCTCGATCTAAACATTATAATTGTTTAATAAAAGGTAGTTTTTGCGTGTTGTCGGTTTGTTTTATGTTTTGGCTGAGATAAAAAAAATATGAAAATCTTATTAATGATGTTATACTTTTAAATGTAAAATAAGGTTTTATTTATTTAAATTATTTTTCAACCAATAAAGTATTCTTGAAAGAAAATTCTACCTGCAATATTGAAGGAACCTCCCCATTCCTCTCTATGTGACATGGTCCTGAGACAACTTGTATACCATAGACTTACTTTCAATATCTAGCATATCGTTTCCACATTAGGCATAACAAAATAATTGTTAATCTATCTTCAATAAATAGAGGATTTAATTGGATAATACAATCTTATAAAGCTGTGAGTTGACAAAAGGAAAATCGTGGCGTAATTAAACGTTAAATTATGTATGGCGGGTGTGGCCAGGCTTGACCACAGAGCGTCAGAGCTGCAGCGTGCATCCTACGACCTCATATAATTTATTGAAACTAACGTCACCACCTCACGGCCGTTCGGCCTCGTCTTTTCAGTTTTCACCTCACGCTTGTTATGTAAGCACTTATCGTTCTTTTTTATATCCAATGTATGTATTAACATATATTTTACAACTCGCTTTGACTGAAATGATGCCTTGAGCTACCGCAAAGAACAGTAAGTAAGAATATACATTATGTAACAATCAGACTTATATCCTACAGTTTAGAAAATATTTATAGATCTACTAAAGTAGATATATCTATTTTGTAGAAGTATATCTCTCTCCTATGTTCAGCACTGGACGTCATATGGCTACTGCTGCTGCTGCTGCTGATGATGATATATATTTAGTAGTAAATATTACAGTATCACTGAATAAGTATAATAAGTACATTACATCTATGCTTGTTGTATATAATATGTAAATTATAGAATATAAAATACATAGTAAAACACAGAGAAATTACATGTAATATTTGTATAAAGATACATAGCTCTTTAAATTGAAAATTTGAATTAATTTAAGAACACTAAATACATATTAACATAATTTCTCATTTACTTGGAGATGAGTACTAAGTATAATATAAATTAGTTACATTGGTTATATTCGTATTATAAGCTCACATAAGTTGACGACTGTATCTCCGAAAGACAAATCTAGGCAGAAATGCTACTAATATTATTTTTTTTATTGCAGAGATTGGCAAACAAGCAGATGGGTCACCTGATGGTAAATGATCTCCACCAACCATGAACACCTAAGGCACAAAACAAAAATAAACATGGGTATGTTGCCAACCTAAAAGGTAGGAATGGAAGGGGAGGGAAGAGGGATTGGGAAAGGGAGGGGATGATTGGCCCACCGGAAATCTCATTCACGGAACGAAACACGACAGCGAGCTGCCACTTTACGTCGGTTTTCTGTGACAGTGGTATCAAACTGGTCGAGCCAGCCCATTCGTGCTGTAGACGTAACTGTCTACAGCGTGGCTCTACCACTCGAATACTATCTTGTACTTGTATAATGATTCATTTCATTTTATTCAGCTAAGTAATTAGTATGTTTTGTTATTTCAATGTTTAAAAACAATTCTAAATCAGAAAAATTCAAGTTGCTCACATTCAAAATTTCAATTGAATAGGTCATTGTGAAATTAGTAAAATATCGGAGATACTTTTTTAGTGGTATGATTTTTGCGACGCCGAGTGTATATGTTATAAGTGTTGTGCCTAATTCTGTCACATTTTACGACTCAATTTAAGTAGTGTCGCTAAAGGCTGAATGTTCATTCCGTTTCTGGAGATGTTAAATTATTCATCAGCGAGTGGCACTTTCATCTCGCTTTCGTCACACCGGGTTCTATGTATTCTACGGCAAAACAACTCTTATTTTATGAAAGTACACAGAATATAAGATTTGTTTACACACTTAGGTTGTGTTTTTAAGGCAACCACAGTGGCGCACCTAAAATGGTTTGTAAAATAGTCTAAAAGTATTTTGCAAACAAAAACATGGCTCTATTTAAATGATCGTTAATTAATAAAACTCTGTATTTTTTTTATTAAAGGTTTAAATTTTTAAGAACCTACATAAAGAAAGTCAAAGTAAATTATGATAATTTAATATTTTTTATAGCGGCCCGAGCAGGAAAATTTTTGACAATCGAATTCGTATCGAGCTCACTGTACACTGATGACGTTTGGTTAAAAATTCGTACAAATGTCACAGACTCGCATCGAGCTCGATACGTATTAGATTGTCAAAAATATTTCTGCTCGGGTCTGGGGCCACAGATTCCCAAAATTTAAATATATGAAATATGGTTAAAAAATATGGCATTCATATTTTTTACTCGTAGTTACCAGAATAACATATATTTTTGACTATTGCTTATTGGTTATGCAGCTGTAAATAGTAGGATATTCATTCTATGGATGGTGGATTCTAGCGTCGAAATGCTATTTCAGATTATTACGAAACGCACTAGTACTTAGTAGAGTCATAGGCTATTTTTAGATATGGATGTAGTGAAATAAATATTAAAGTTGGTATGTTTTGAACCGTAAGCACAAAAACGCAACTCAAATACTTTAGGTCTTGTTATGCCTTCTGAGGACGTCTCTGTCAAATGGTAAAATAATATAAGCCGGGAGGTAAGCGTAAGTTATGTAGGTTGTTTTAGGAAAATAAATTGACATCAAAAGTTGATAAGAATAGTTATATTTTTATTATAGTACGTAGCTTATCTCAACCTGCTGCTAGGACATAAGACTTTCTTTTATTTTTCCACAGATCATGATCAAAAGCAAACTTCCACTAGTCTTCGCAGATGGCATCGAGATAATTTCGCCATCTTTTCCGTGGTCTATTACGTCTACGCTGTTGATCTTAGGATACCTATTGCTGAGGATTACGGCCCACCGCTCGGGTCTATAAATGCGCCTAACATGCTCAGCTCAACTCTACTTTGAAAGAGCAAACCAGTTACCGATATCAGCAAAGCCAGTTAGTACATTTGTGAATTTTTTTTTATAATAACCTAAAAACCTATTTCCCACATCTTAGTTAACGTAAGTAACCGATAGGATATGTATTCATACTTAAGATATTCATGCCATAATATTCTCAAGCAATACATGTAATGATTGCGGCTTATAACATATCGCTTTGTGTACAATGTACAAACGTGATGATTAACAATGTTTTAATAATGAACTAAGAAGATTTGGGATTAAGTATGGGTTATGTGTACCAAAATCGATGTAGAGAATACGGTCGTCCTTCGCTCAACGTGTAAATATATAATGTTCGTAGTAGGTACTAAAATTGGTGTTGAATTTACCGTCCGAAATCGTATCCTGCATTTTAATGTACATGTAACGAGCACGATAGAGGATAATAATAATATTGGAAGAATATTGGCCATGAGTGGCGATGGGTACCTTGCCATGAAAGAAGCCGACATTTACATTTCCTTATGACATTTGCTACATTTCCTTATTATTAATACTTGCGAGTATTTGCCAAACCAAATACTTGGCAAAGGTAAGCCGGTAGGAATCGTGTTGTGTTAAGCCTTCGTCACTGTTGACCCTGTAAATTACTGTCCCAAATTCCAATGCAGGACGTGAGCCTCCTCTACTAATGAGAGGGGGTTTAGTGCACGATTCTGGTCTAATGCGGGTCGATAGAGTTCATATACCTTCCGGAAATAACAAAAAAAATTACTTAGCATCAGCGAAGACTCTATACGAACAATTAACATATCTTTGTACTGGCAAACGACCCATAGACACCCAAGACACAAAAATAATCATGGGTGCGTTGCCAACCTAAAAGGAAGGAATGGAAGAAGAGGGAAAGAGGGGGAGGGGAAATGGGCCACCGGAAATCTCACTCACCGAACTAAAAGAAACAGCAGGCTGCCACTTTACGTCGGTTTTCTGTGAGACAGTGGTATTAAACCGGTCAGCCGGCCCATTCGTGCTGTAGACGTTACTGTCTATAGCGTGGTTCTACCACTCTACATCTACAAAGGTTTCATGTTTTAATTTTTATCTTTCACCATTGTTATTTAGTTCAATGTCTAGAAATCTTTCCTAAATGTATATTTTTCAAGAGGAAGAAGAATAAATACCTAAAACGTAAAAAAGTAGTCGACATGAGCTAAAAGATTATCCGTATGATTGAATTGTTATCTAAGAGTTAAATTGAATCTTGTACGACTATCGTAAATCGCTGTCGCATTGAATGAACGCGAAACTAAAGGCACATCGACAGTTAAATGGTCTTTGACTTTTTTATTCGTAAATTGCAAGAGAATCTCCCGTCTATCTTGGACTACACACGGTTATACAATAATGATAGATTATAAGTTTATGAACTTCTCAAAATTTTCTTTTAACAATTTATTTTTTTATTTCTCAGCAGAGTGTTCTTTAAATAAATATGAATTTACTATGCATTCCCGCTATAAAAACTCTTTTAAGATAGAGTCAACGACATGTTAAATGATGCTATCGTAATACACCATACGAAATTGATAGGTACCTAAGACGTAGTTCTAAGTGGTAGAGACATGCTGTAGATTTTTTTAGATCATAAATCGGCCGGCTCGACTGGGGTGACACCGCTGTTTTACAAAAAAAATCACGTGAAGAGGCAGTTTGCGTTTTGTATGTTAGGTACGATTTTCACAGGCCTAAAATAATATTTCCTCAAACGTATTATTAAGTTTGTAAATAAATACTTATTTATTTATTACTTTTCTCTCCTATTACAAGACCTAAACAGGCATTAAACAAACTCCCTGTACAAATATTACTCACATGGCCACATGGCCTTGTTCTTAAGAACTAAAAACTATACAGAGTTTCACATAATATGTTCAATTCTCTCCATATAAAAGTCTAGTTGATACAACGATCTGCAAAATAACGCACGGCCAGGTGATCTACACGAGTACAATAAAAGTTGCAAACGATGCAGACTCAGCACACAGACGCTGTCCTTATAAAGATTTCCACTACATTACAACAACTGGCCATACTACAACTGGCTTGCTCAATGTGCATATCAAAATAAGATCGGAAAATTAACTGATCTCAAATGTATACAGAAATAAAGATTCATAAACGATGTGGTTGATCAATAAATGGTTAGAACGGTCAGTGAAATTATGACGTCTATTTTATATTATTTGAAGTTTCAAGAGTTTAAATTTCTAGAAGTGAAATGTGGAAAGACATCATTGGTAAAATATTTTTTTATTAACATACAATTCCAACGCACCGCACCTTCATATTTTTAGAAGCAAAAAAATTCCAGAAAAACTTCCTCATATTCCAATAAAGGTATATTATATAAAAAGGTAGAAAATTTACAGCACTGACATATTATTTTCCATGATGTCTCTAGATATGTGAATTATCAGCTTATCCCGGCGAAGTAAAAGCTCATATCTTCCTCCAAAAACCTTATTTATTTTCTTTGCCAATTCGCAACCCATCGCTATCTAATTTTATTGACTATTGTTCCAGTTATTTATGATTCGGTGAATTGTGTTTTGATCAGACAATGGCCATGGCCGCCCCATCTCTTGTAATTGGGCTAATAAATCAGATATACTTCTTTTGTTATGCTACCGTCATTTATATAATTTAACTTATTGTTACCTAAATCTAAATTGTATAAATGAACAAGATAAACAAACATATTTACTTGTGTTTGTTTAATCATCATTACTGTACACTGTTATAAAAATTTATTTGACATAAATGTAGAAATATTTTAGATCTTTGCTTATAATTTGAAATATTCAAATAGTCTATGCTTCAAATACACTGTAGAGTTTCCAGATTTTAGCAACTCCTATAGTAGCAACAATATCTTGAGCAAAATGTTGCTATTGATTCCATGTTTTTGTCTAAAATAAATAAAACATGGTATATAGAAGAACGATATTCTTAAGGTAGAATATAATCCTCAAGGTTATTACATTTTAACACACATCATAACATAATGAAACATATTGCGCTTAAATGCACAACAACAGTATTTGCGTTAAAAGCATATAAAATACATTTATAGTAGGTAATCTCCACAATCTCACACTGACAGAATCAACTAAAAATGATTATTTATTACTAAATTAATTAGAATAGATGTTATTATGTGTTTTGTACATAATTTGAACTAAAGTAATAATATTATCTTATTCCTGACATTTACGACAGTGTTTAGTGCTTTCGTCGGTCTCTATTTACGTACATATATCTCAAGGTGAAAGAATCCGGACTAAAGTTTTGTAAACTAATCCAATTAGGGGCAAATATTGGGGACGTCCGATGCCCCTTTCTGGTTGTTCCTCTTGGGATCGCATTAAATCGATCGTTTTACAAGTGTAAAGGCATACAAACTCAATTTCAGCAATATTATGGTTTTAGGTTGATGTAATTTAAAGAGTATCGTATTATTTTTCCACCTGTTAATATAACACACAAATCCGACGATTGATTTGAAAACTAAAATATATGTCATTTATCGTCGATTACTGTGAAATATATTTATAGCTGTTAGTGCTGTTTTTAAGACTTTGTTTTTTTTAATTTTAAGAATCAGCGATACTCGTGAAGTCCTAATAATTCCACGATATTATCAAACATGTACCATGTAAAGACTAAATAATATCATATATATGTATATAACGGAAGACCAGGTGTTTGTTGGTTATCATCTTCCATAGCTACGTATCGTGGGCGTATGTGGGTATATGTCGGATCAAAATAACAAAGTCTAGAAAATGTAAAAGTTGTAGTTTATTCCAGGAATAATTATAATTTGTAGGTAATCACTATCACTACGGAAATCACCACGGAACGCAAGACAGTCTCCACGCACGCACAGCACTATTTTTTCGATGTTGTAGTTCAAACTTCCGATCGCAACCAACCGCGCTGCTAGCTCGACGACCGTTTTTGATGCCGCCTGACATCCCCACTGCACTGTGTAGCGTAGGTTCTGTCGAACGCCGATAGATGGCGTTGGCATTCCGGTTAAAATCAACTCGATGACGACACGGCCATCCTGCTTGCACACGTCCACGTGTGTTAACCTGTAGACAAAAACAACACCAAGTACCCTTGTTGTATAACGCTCGGTCATACCTGACCACGATTCAAATCTCTACTGAGTATAACACAAGATTAAAAAAAAAAAAACATTGTAACTCTATAAACTTTACTGTTTATTTCTTCTACTGAAATCATTAATTAAGTACCTCAATCAACATACACTCATCACAATTGTAACGCGAAGAGCCATGTACCATCGCTATCTCCTACAACAATTCACTATGACCATAAATCTATTTACTAGTATTTTAAGTTCTTAAAATACTCGAGTAAAAACCTCTATCGCCACGGCTTCTCTCAGCCGAAGAGTCTTCACCAACTCTCTCTGACGCGTCTTTACAGTCCACGTAAAGCGCACATGTGCATCTCTCTGAGACTACACACGGACGGTCTCTGCAGACCACGACCTCCACTAGAGATGTACGCCCACCGCACACCCACGTTCTACTTGGGTTACCCCAAGAGATACCGACTTCCAACGGGCTACGACTACGTATCATCCTCTAGCAAGTCAAATACGGCCGATAAGAGTCCTCACTCGTGTTCTCATTATAATTAGCTTAAACTTGCTCATCATTATTGGGAATCTCGACTGGTACATGTCCCTCTGGCATCTTACGTAATCGATCATGGGCATATTTGTATTTACGTTTACAATTCAAAGCTTGCAACGTGTAACGATCACCACTCAAAACTTCAATCACCTTAAATGGGCCTTTGAATTTTGTGTCTAGTTTGGTCTGATTTCGCTCCTCGTTTTCTAACAAAACAAAATCACCTGCTGAAAATCTCGTTACTGGCGCCTTGGTTTTGTCAAACCTACCCTTCTCATATTCAGCAGACCTCTGAATATTTTCTGACGCCTGTTCGCGTATTTTGTCGATATTAACTTCAGTTTCTACATCGCTACACATCAATGACAATGGCCTCGCAACTTTACCTATTAAGAGCTCTAGAGGCGAAGCCTTTGTAACGCGGTTCATAGTGCAATTGATCGCAAGTTGTACCTCACCTATTGCGTCCTGCCACGACTTACTGTCACTGGTCTCTACCGCGGTTAGCATAGCTTTCAAAACACCCATTACCCGCTCTACCTGACCATTTGCGCGAGAGCTACCAGTGGCAATTAGGTGAAGGTTAATGTTCTTATTTTCACAGAACTCTCTGAATTCTCTACTGGCAAAACATCTACCCTGATCCGCTATAAGTCGAGTCGGAGCGCCAAATAGAGCAGCAGCCTGATTTACTGCTTGGATACTACTTTTGGAATCGATGTTTGCCGTGTGAAAAAGAAGCACATACTTAGTGAATGCGTCTATAAGAACAAAAACGTATTCTTTGTGATCATTTTTACCGCTCAGTTTACCAGTCGCGTCTATATGTACTGTGTGCCATGGTATGGTAACTTTTGGTATTGGATGAAGCTCGGCTTGTATCTTTCCTGAATGAGATTTAGCTATTTTGCACGTTACACAATTGTCAACAAATTTGGTTACATACTGAGTCATACTGGGGAACCAATAAAAGTCAAAAAGCTTTTCGCGTGTCTTTTCAGCACCAAGATGTACGAGTGAGTCATGAAAGTTGTTAATAACCGACCACCTTAAGGCTCTAGGTAAATAGGGTAAACACTTAGTCCTACCATTACGTTGTATTTTACGATAAAGAATACCAGAACGTAGTACATATGTCTTAGCCAACTGTTCATTCATTTGTCCGTTCTCTAACTCACTAATAATTTTCAAAATCTCCTCATCGCGTTGTTGCTCAGCAAGGAGCCAATTAGAAGTAAGCTCGGTCACCTCAATGCGCTTTTGCTCTATACGGGAAACTGGCTGACCTAAGTCGGATGATATAGGATTACGGGAAAAAAAATCTACGTGTGCAATACGCGCGCCCTCTCTATAAACCACTTCGAAGTCAAAGGACTGTAGAAAGTCCCACCATCTATGAGCTCGTGGAGTCAGTTCATGTTTAGTCTGTGAGGACTTTAAAGAGTTACAGTCGGTAACTACAATGAACTTCCTACCATATAAGTACTGTCTAAAGTATTTTATAGACTTAACAACAGCGAGCGTCTCCAACTCGTAAGAGTGGTATTTACTCTCTGCTGGGGAAGTCCGCTTGCTGTAATAAGCTACAACATGGCGTTTACCGTCAACCGTCTGAAATAAAATCGCGCCATAACCTAAACTACTGGCGTCAGTATGTAGCTCCACAGCATGGCGGGGATCAAAAATCATTAGAACTGGGTTACTGGTTAATTTAGAAATTATATTTTGTCGGATGCTCTCATGTTCTGGTTTCCAAACAATTTCACCTTTATGTGAAGTTAATTTATGGAGTGGTGCCATAATACGGGAAAAATTTTGCACAAACTGGCGAAAATAAGAGGCCAAGCCAATAAATTGCCTGATCTGAGTTACTGTTTGCGGGGGAGGTAGAGCCGTTAGAGCCAGTATCTTCCTCTGATTAGGTCTGACCTGACCAGCCTCTACTTCGAACCCCAAAAACTCTACCTTTGTCTTAAGAAAGGAGCATTTCTTAAGGTTCAAAGAGAAACCAGCCATAGTCAACGTTTTTAGTACCGTGTTAAGCCTCTCCATACCTGTCTCTATATCAGGGGAAACTATTAAAATGTCATCTACGTAAACTACGACATATTCATGTGCTAAGTTACCTAACGCATTCATAATGGCTCGTTGAAAGACTGAAATAGCATTTTTCAGTCCAAAAGGCATCGTTAAAAATTCATACTGGCCCTCTGGTGTAACAAACGCAGTAGTTTCTATCGAATCAGCGTGCACAGGGATCAAATGAAACCCACTAGCGCAATCGAGTTTAGAAAAATAATAAGAACCACTGAGACGTGCTATCTGGTCAGTGATAAGAGGAAGAGGATAGCGATCTGATACCGTGTTATTGTTAAGTGCACGATAATCGATGCACATCCTATCTGATCCGTCCTGCTTCTTTACTAGCAGAGCAGGGCTCGCAAACGGTGAACAACTAGGCCTAATAATGTTAGCGTCTGAAAGCTCCTTCACACGCTCACGAAGAACCCTACGCTCATCAAAAGACATTCTATATGGCCGCCGTTGTACCGTACGGTTCGGATCTATTAACTTAATTTTAAGCTCACCTGTAGTCACGCGAGTAGTCGGCATACCGTCAATAAAATATTTTTCATAACCTTTTAAAATTTCTAAAAGTTTTGATTTTTCAGTACCCATGAGACTCGTATCAACTACGTTAAAATTAGTCGTCATTTTAGCAACGGTACCCATTGAATTTACAACTTTTTCTTTATATAAAGTAAAATCAGTCGCCGTCATGTTTATAGAAAATCCTAAACTTAAAATCTCCCGACCAATCATTATGTCACTTTGTAAGTAATTATCTGGTAAAACATGAAATAAGACTTCAATGATGTGATCGTTAATCGTTACGTAATACAATATTTGTTCTGTGCTGAATATTCGTGATTGTCCAATACCAGTCATAGCTATCACATTACTAAATCGTTTGCCAGAAAATTTGGCACCAAAACTTTCTTTAGTCAACGAGCACTCAGCACCAGAATCATAATAAAAACAATGCAACTGACCATTATGTTCTAAGGTGCCCGTAGGGGGTTGAACGGTACACAGGTCCACCCGTCGCTCAGTACGCGCCGCGCCCGTACCGCCACCGTCTGCTTGGCTACCACCGCTCGTACAGCGCACGGCGATGTGTCCTGGTTTGCCACATTTGTAGCAGACCAGGGGCTTCGCTACTGGCTGTTGTGCTACTTGACTAGCCGCTGTCGCTACTGAAGGTCGTCTGCCATCATTCGGTTTGCTTCTACATTCGGATCGCCTGTGACCCGGTTTGCCACAATTGAAGCACTTTATTTGTGTCATCTTTGCTCGTTTGACGTCAGATGTATTTAAGGTCTCACTAGGGGTGCTCGTTTTACGCTTGAGATACACATAGGCTTGAAGTTCTTGTTGCATTTTGTCTCTTGTCGTAATGTTACTAGTGAACGCCAACCGCTGCAATCTTGAGTCAAATTGAGATACATGAGCAAGTACAGTTGCTACTGCAATTTGTTCCTTATCGACTTGTTTCCATCGATTAATGAGCGACGTCAACAAACGGTTTGCATAAGCGACCAAAGTCTCTTTTTCATTTGCTTTGTCACTATGCAGGTTTATGAGGGTACCCGCTAAAGTTTCCGTCGGAATAAATCTGTTCGTAAAAAGGTCCTTGAACTCGCTCCAAGTTATGCCGTGGTATGCAATTTGTGATAGCCATGTTGACGCTGCCCCTTTCAAGGCCTTGCTAATCGCAACGATAAGTTGGCCGCCTTGCATCGGATTGTCGGCAAAACATATGTCAGCTGTTGCGCACCAAGATCTCGCGTCCGTGTCCGTTTTATCCGGGTCAAACTCCGGCAAATTCATTTGATTGGTCGCTTTTTGAGTTTGTAACGCCTCAATCAATGCTCGCATATTTGAATTTTGTTGTTCAAACATAGCACGCCAACGGTCACTGTCCGAATTTTCTTTTTGACCCGACACCGATCCCACATCTGATAACGGAAGACCAGGTGTTTGTTGGTTATCATCTTCCATAGCTACGTATCGTGGGCGTATGTGGGTATATGTCGGATCAAAATAACAAAGTCTAGAAAATGTAAAAGTTGTAGTTTATTCCAGGAATAATTATAATTTGTAGGTAATCACTATCACTACGGAAATCACCACGGAACGCAAGACAGTCTCCACGCACGCACAGCACTATTTTTTCGATGTTGTAGTTCAAACTTCCGATCGCAACCAACCGCGCTGCTAGCTCGACGACCGTTTTTGATGCCGCCTTTTTTTTTTTTTTTTTGTCGCGGGGAAAAGTGTTTTACCACTGCCGCCGCGCCCGGGGGGGTGGACGCGGCGGGTATGTCGGGTTCGCCGGTCTTACGACCCAGCGCCGTGATGCCCGGGAGAGATGGTCGACATCCGGGCGACGCTGGGCCGAGTCCCTATCACTATATACACCCTACACCGGCAATACCGACTAAAAACCCCGCGGTGGCCTTCTTCGGCGCTTTAGTGGGGCGGTCCCGGGGTATCCGGAGATAGACTCGGATTGCTACCGGAACCGCCCCTGCGCGGTGCCGCCTTGCGGCCCGTCTCCAGTTTAGGGGGGGGCTCATAAGCCCCCGCCGCCGAACGACGCCCTCGGCGTCTACGGCAGCACGAGGCCGACCGTCCGTGCTGCCGTCCGTCCCGGGGCCGCATGTACAAAAGTACTAAAAGGGGCGCACAGCCCCCCGCTGTACGCCCGCGACCCCGGAAGGCCCCTATTAGTCGCCTCTTACGACAGGCAGGGGATACCGTGGTGGAATTCTCCAAACGCCCCCATACCACAGGGCGGGAGACGCCGGTCAGTCGTCCACCCGACGTCGTCTTCGTCTCCTTTGGCGGCGGGCGGGATCGTTCTGCTCACGATCCCGCTCGGCGCTCTCCTTCTGCGAGATGACGCGCTCGCAGAAGGAGACCATCGCACGCCATGACCCCCGGCTGCCGACCATGGCGGACACCACGGCCGGCAACGAGAGGTCGCCTCCGACGACTGCTGTGAGAGCGCTGCGCTCCTCCACCCAGGCTGGGCACTCTTGAAGAGTGTGTTGGGCCGTGTCCTCGCGGCAGTTGCCACAATGGTGGCACACGGCGGACGCCTCTTTTCCGGCTATACGACACAGGTACGCACCAAAACACCCGTGCCCCGTCAGTACCTGTGTCAGCCGGAATGTAGGCGCACCGTGGCGCCTGTCCAGCCACTGTTCGAGGACAGGTCGCACTGCCGCGACGGTCCTCAAGCCCGCACTCGGGCTCTCCAGCCTGGCATGCCACTCCTCCACGGCGGCTCTGCGAAACCTGGCCGCAATCTCCCTCGGGGCAAGTCTCTCTCGTTGTTGGGACGCCCCCTCCCGCCAGTGGAATGCTGACGAGAGCGACCGGGCGTCCAAGTCCCAAGGGAGAGTGCCGGCCAACAAGCAGGCCGCCTCGTGGGAGACCGTGCGGTAGCCCCTGATTATCCGCTGCGCCACCAGACGCTGCGGTTTGCGCAGCAAGGTAACGCAACGGGCGTTCAGGGACCCGGCCCATACGGGTGAACCGTACAGGGCCATGGACCGCACGACTCCGGCGTACAGACTCCGGCAAAGGTTACCGGGACCTTCGAGGTTCGGCAGCAGGCTCCCAAGCGCGCCCGCTGCCCGCACCAATTTCGGCGACAACTTCTCAAAGTGGGCGCGGAAGTCCCACCGGCTACTCAAAATCAACCCTAAATATTTCATCGTAGTGCCGATGGGAATCCGCACCCCCTCCACAATGATGTGGGTCCCTGAAGGTGGCCTTCGCCGAGGCCCGTGGAAGAACAGGGCCTCGGTTTTATTCAGGGCCACCGTGAGGCCCAGTCGCCGAATCCTGCTCACCACGTCTTCGGTAGCGGACGAGGCGAGCAGGACGGCATCCTCGAAAGTACCCGACGTCGCTGTCACCAGGGTGTCGTCCGCGTAGCAGACGACAGCGACGCCTCGGGGGTTGGTACCACGGAGGACCCAATCATAACCGATGTTCCACAGTAGTGGGCCCAGAACTGAACCCTGTGGAACACCGGCAGACATGGCCCTCCGGTGCCACCCATCGGCGCCCGGATACATTACGTACCTAGAAGATAGGTAAGAATGCACCAGACGCCGCAAGTAAAGTGGCACCATGTGGTACCGCAGTGCTTCATGAATGCAGCCCCAGGGCAAGGTGTTTTTGATGCCGCCTGACATCCCCACTGCACTGTGTAGCGTAGGTTCTGTCGAACGCCGATAGATGGCGTTGGCATTCCGGTTAAAATCAACTCGATGACGACATATATATATAGTAATAACTAGATAACTATAAATAACCAGATTATATATAATATATATATATAATATCTGGTTTGACTTCATTACCAACATACCTTAATACTTAGTTATATCAGGTGAAATTGAGATTTTCTGTTTGAGTTAAATAATACTCAAGGTGAACAAATAATGTAAGTTGTATAATAAACAGACAGATATATGAATCTGTGGAACAGCGAGCTTTCACTAATTAGATTAGTTTGGTTTGTACAAGTTGTAAGTTGTAACCCTGTTGGAGCTTTCTGATAACTGACCAAGATGCTCACTTGCGGCCAGCACTTCTGAAACAAACTATTCCTTGTATTTCAATTACTCTTTGTTAAAAGTTTATTAACGTACAATAATAAAAAGCAGTAAGGTTTTTTTTTAAAAGAACATGTTCTTTATAATAGTAACGTACTGCAGAAATATGCTCTAAATTAATAGTAGCGAGTCTGCTATGGGTATCTTTTTCCTATCATACGGATTTGTGTCTGAGGCCGAATGTGACTTGCATACGCACCATTCGCAGTTTATTGTTCTATTATATGTACATATACTAATATTTACACATATGCTGCAAGTACGCGGACGTAGACGGGCGAATGACGCGTTTGTGGGGCAGCATACGGGCGCAAATCTGCGTCGTAACTCGAACAAGGCCCCATAAACGTTTTTAATTAACACTTCGATACAAATTCAACACTATAATTTAAGGTTTTTCCAATCCTGGCGTAATAACAAAATCAGAGTTAATGAAACGTACTACTCAGTGCCGAACACGATTCGCCTAAACGAACAACTATGGTGAGCTTTTATTAAATAAAATTAAGAATCATTAATTTAGTTACTTTCGCAAACTGTTTGACATAAGAAAGAAAGGAATGAACTAGTTTTAAAGTAAATTACAACTGAAAACATTACTCTCCTTCAAGAGCAGACGGGTTAAAATATTTGTAAGAGCATCGGTTAATCGTAGCACTAGCGTAGCACTTTCGTAGCTTGCACGTAGCATTCACGTAGCAATACGGTGTGTATGACGACCTGGTAGCAAAGAACATGGGCGTTGCGCGGTACAACGACAACGAAGCGTGGAAATGTTTCGTGCATTATTCGGCATTTGTTTTACTCTTGACAAATTGTTTTCAACCAGAATCGATGATTGACACAATAAAGTCTTATAATTTCGATTATAGAGGTAGAGGTATGTCATAACACGAGATATTACGTCCATCTAAGACAGCCTGAACTTACAATACACAATCGCTGATTCTAAAAAACGTGTCGTCTTAATGAGGTACGTTGAATTTTAATAATAATAACCATTGAGATACAACTTAGTTTTTACGACTGTTGTTGTTAGTATAAGTTATTTTGAAATAAAAGGTTTAACCTAAGAAAAACTTAGGTGAAAGTAAATTCAACGAGAGTCAAAGTTAGTGCGATTATTGCTGTATTACGTTGAAGCGAGGTGTCAAACGTCGCGTCGTGTCGCGTCGTTTCGGCGGCGTGATGCTCCCAGGACAGGCGCCAAACTCCGGTAACTCCGCAAGTTTGCTGTTGTCGACCCCACATCTCAGAATTTTAAGCAGGTGCCAGGTGAACGAGTTTATTCGAAAATACTCAAATATTTAAGAAATAGCTCTCGAAGATTCCTTGTCATAAAGTTTTGTAGCAAATAATTTATGGAAATTCCAATTTCAAAATCTCTTTTAAATAAATCTTATTTCAAAGCTATACACTAATATAAATACCTACAACTGTCAAGAGTAGAGTTGGTGATCTATACTATGCTTGAAAGTACTCAAACTTTTTGAATTTTACAGTTTTCTGAAGAGGTGGAAAGTGCGGAAGAAAAGATTTATTGCAGTGTAGCCAAGATATTTTGCAAGCAGTTTTAGGTGTTGTAATTAGGACAAAAATAGAATGTAAATATTTTTCTTTTGCGAGAGCGGCCGAGCCAAACAACGGCATTAAATAACCCGGTATCTGTAGGGAAATGCGACGAGATAACATCGCAACGCGTTGCCAAATTACACCCTTGCTGTGTTTTACAATAACCACGAGGGTAGAATTAGTGTCGGATGGGTTTAAGTACATATCTAACGTAATTTATGGAAATTAGCCGGTTTTGTACCTTAATATTACTATTTTCTCACTATAATTGAATATTTTATTTAAATCGATTAAAAAATATTAAACCATTTTATGGAAAATTACTGTTTTTTCTATATAGAGGTACATTTGAAAATCCTTTACATTGTGTCTTAATTAATATATATATAGCCGTCTGTGATGCGAGTGGCCAGAGGTTCGATCCCTGCTTCGAGACAAATCTTTACGTGACCCACAAATATTTGTTTGTTTCTGGGTGCTGCTGTTTCACGACACAAGACGATTCGAATCTTATCGTGTGGTCAGGACGACGTGTGTAGCTGTTGGGAGTTATTTATTTATAATGCCTAAATTCCTCAATAACCTCAGTGCAAAAAATGAATAATAATAGCACTGAAAATCTGACATACACAACTATCACGTATATTTCATAATACGTAATAATATATAATGATAAGACATTTTATACAACAGATAACTAACTGATTACTATTATCAACAATTCAATAGACTGCAATATTTGTTGATTTAGATTAAAATCATGTTACGAAGTAGGAACTAATGACAAGAACAAATACGAGGAATGAGAAACAATAAGAGGATTTGTGTATATTTTATTACGTTAACATTTCTTGTTATTAAAAGCACTTGAACGTAGTAAATAATGCAACTGGTAGCAATAAAATGAAACACTGCACTGTTTAAATAAATCTTCATTACGTTAAACCGAGGTAGTTTTCATATTTTCTAACGGGACATTTTTAACGTTGTTACCGCTTGCGGTAAGCGGTCGCAATAAAGTTATAAATGAAGTAAAAGTTCAGAATGAACTAATATTGAATTCAACTTTAAATAATTCAATATTTTTTATATTCTCTAGTTTGGAATATTAAAAATGTTTTTATTTGTAATTTTATAGTGAATATATTTTTAAAATAGATTAAATAATTATTTCAACTGGTTGAACCCATTAATACGAATATTGTAAATCTTTAGAATCAATTGTAACTAAAAAGCAGAAAAAATGAACAACAGATGCCGAAATCAGTGTCATACGGTCAAAGAAATCTCGTATATCAATGTAAGGCTCTTGACATGTAGTGAGTAATGAGATTGTTTCAATTCGGTCAGATTCGCCGCGGTTGTGGTGGGCTATCCTCTTAACTTGTTAATCAGCTTATCCCACCGCACGGATTTGTGTACGAAACCAAGACTTTTGAGTTTCCTAATGTGACATTCAACTAATTAATCCGTAATTCTGTTTTACGTTTTTTTCTCTTAGCGGATTTAACTGAGATTTATTTGGAGTACCTTTTACTAATGTATTATAAGAAAACTATAGGCAGCAAGTTGCACGTGGTGAGTTTAATTGTGTGTGTTTGTATGTTCTTGTAAGTTCGTTACGCTATACGATACAGGCCAAACCGGACTGCGTCTATCTGTGTCTGTTGGATGTATTGTTTTACCGACCGACTTCAAAAAAGGAGAAGGTCCTCAATTTGTCTGTATTTATTACATTTTTTATGTATGTTCCCCGATATCTCCGCCAAATGGGGACCGATTTTCAAGATTCTCTTTGTATTCGATAGAGATTATTCCAAGGGTGGTCACGATCGATAAATTTTGAAGTCGATCCGTTATTTTTTATTATTTCATAGTAATGTGTAAAGAGTGTGTTTAGTACAATATATGAACGCGATTACATATACCAAAATAGCTTATCACGGTTAATCAATACTAATCAAGCTATAGCAAAAAATATACAGGATTGAAATAAACCTACGCGTGCCAGTTGTTCAAGTGGTTTTTCACATGAGCAGTAGTGTAGACTGTAGAACACTCAGTATAGGCATGTGGTGCACAGCAGCACACTACACAGTGCACCGCCAGCCTGCCACTTTTCACGCTGAATGGCAGCGCGTTATTGAACACAAAGTGCTTCTACATCATGTTTAAAAGCTCGTCAAGCTTTAGGCTAATGTATGAATAAAATACCTTAAACATGAAGTTGTCGGAATCAAGTGTAAACATTAAAAAAGTAGCGTTGTCTGCTGAATGACATAACGTTTTCAATATACAGGTACAGGTTATTCTATTAGTCCTAGGATAAAAGTGTCATAAATGTTAATGAAGATTTATGATTCATTGAATTATACTTTAAAAAGATCTTGTCCGCTAATTAACCCCCTGTCATAGTCTTACTATATTCAACAATAATAACAATTTGTTAACTGCGGCCTGAGCAGGAAAATTTCTGACAACCGTAAATGTATTCGAACTCGATGCGCGTCTATGAAATTTGTATGAAATATTAACCAAACGTCATTAGTGCGCAGCGAACTCGAATACATTTACATTTACATTAGTTTTTCGTGCTCGGGCTACTGTTCATTACAACTATCACTATTATTATCTATTATATTAGGTTGGAAAAATATACCTAAATTATTACATGTGTCCAAACTTTAGATATTTTTGTATGAATAAGATAATAAAGAAAAACAATTTTCTTTTACATACATAACTTTTTGGATATAAAATGTGAATAAATATGCCTATGTGCCTATATGCCTGTGGTTAGCTGAAAAAAACGTCTAATTACAATATGAGCAGAAATACATATTAAACTAAACTTCTTGATACCAATATATAGGTGTGATTTTTCATAAATTAAATTAAAATCTTTGTATCGTCGAGAAAACGCCGTGCCGCAGCTCCGCCACGTCCGTTCCTTCGTTCGGTTACGCACACAAGGTTATGTAGGTTATGGAGTCATATGGAATACAACGGGATCGGAACATATCACGTTTTACACGTACTCTGACTACAGCCTGATTAGGATCTGTACTTGCCCGCACCGCACTGTCTGTATTCTTCCTACACAATGACAGTTGTCAGTAGCAATTTTATTTGGAAAAGTGCGGCGTGGCGCGCGATGGCTTATTGCGTAGATAAATACTAATAAATTATGGAAGAACAAGTTTAAAAACTTAACAGACCGACTTCAAATCCCATCGTGACCAAATTTATATAGGACCACCCTTGAAATAAGCTCTATCGAACACA
Organism: Clanis bilineata; assembly: GCA_036417725.1. Classification (NCBI taxonomy): domain Eukaryota; kingdom Metazoa; phylum Arthropoda; class Insecta; order Lepidoptera; family Sphingidae; genus Clanis; species Clanis bilineata. Next base: position 7,463,583 of record CM071145.1, on the reverse strand, counting down.
AAAAAACAAGAATTTTGAAAATCGGTTCACATTTGGCGGAGATATCGCGTAACATACATAAAAAAAATAGAGACAAATTGAGGACCTCGTCCTTTTTGGAAGTCGGTCGAAAAAAATTATAAAGTAATTACGACATAAACTGGATGATGTATTTTATTATTTTTATATGTAACCTAATTAACACAAATATAATCCTATGCACGTTTATAAGGCAGCTATTTAAATGAAAATGAGCAAGCGTTGTTAAATAGGAATTTTGAAATTTAGAATTCTATCGGCGCCCGACTGAACACGAAGGAGTGCTTAAAGCTCTCATTTGCTGTCACATTTTCTGAACATCTACAGTGCATCTCGGTACATAACACTAGTTTACAGTGCATCTGTTGCCGGGAAAATGTTTGCTGTTGCTGACTACATATGGTATACTAAGTTCAGATATATAATCAGAATTTTTCGATCAGGGCTAGTTCTTGACTTTCAGATATCTGCGTTTGAAACGTAAAAACAGGTATCTGTTTTTACGTTTCAAACGCAGATATCTATATGTATATATACTACGATTTTTTTAAATTTCGAATTCAATTAAACATTTTGTTCTAAAAAACTTCGTTTTAAAGCTCTCCTCTTATGTGTAGACTTTGAAAAATGGCGTATCAGAGACCAGCAATAGTCAGATGTCATATTAATATCACAAAAATCCTGATAGTGTTCTTCCATGACGCGTAAATCTTGATACATACGCTCACCCTGCTCTTCGCTTAAATCTCCAAAATTTTCAGGAAATCTGTCCAGGTCACTATAGAGAAAGTGGAGTTTTATACTCATATTGCACCCTAAACTTTTTAATTGTAGAAGGAGATCTTCTACAAGCTCAATATAATTTTCAGCTTTTCTATTTCCAATGCATCTTCAAAATCAGTATCATTTTCTGATGAGTTTGGTTTATTTTCGGTTTGTACTGATGGTATAGATATATTTTTACGCACTGAAAATTGCACTGGACGCTGAACACAAGTGGTATTTGGATTCTACCATTTAATTCGATTTTTAGAGTTCATGTCTTTTATGTTTGCACTACAAAAATAGCAATCATTGAGATGACTTTGTGATTCTCGCCAAACGGTTGGTGTTACAAATTTAAACGCATCTCTTTTACCACATATCCACAATCTTAAATATTCAACACATGACTTACCAACACAATTCGGTGCCCAAGACTTCTCATTTTTATCCAAGAGCACTCCAAAATAGAGCAAATAGTTATTTTTGACGAACACTGATATCGTTTTTCTGTAATTTTGAAACACATATTGTCCACATATATAACAAAAATAATTCGTATTTTTTAAACAGGTTCTCCTTGATGTAGTCATGTCACAAAACTTTCAAACATTAATCTTCGCAAAGAAAAAAAAACTTTTTAACTGACAATTACGCTTAAATTCTATGTTTAAAAAATAAAGTAATTAGAGATACGCAAAAAATTTTGGCAGTAATTTTGCAAATGTTATGCCCTATACTAACGATATCATTCATAGAGTTCGCGGCAACAGGTAAAAAATATTTTTTTGTAAACTAGTGTAATATATCGATGCCGAGACCACATGACGGGAGTCGTACCGCAAAACAATTACGCCATAGACAGTCAAAAAGAATATAATTATTGTTAATATTTAATTTGTAATAACGAACATTAATGTAAACATATTTTGTTCAAAAAAAAAATTATTGCACTTAACAACGCCATAGTCTCTAGTCCGTATTCATGAAGACATAGGTAGAAGTGTAATTAGCGTAACTAAGATTATCCCAGCTAGTTTCCATTATATAACATACATGAGAGAGACAACTTCAAATATAGGGCATCTCAAATGTAATTATTTTAGAACTGAATAATAACTAGATTAAATAATCATACATATTTCTATGTTCTGTGTTGAAAATGGTTACATATTTCACAATTGATTTTTAAATGCAATGATTTTTGTATTGCAGCACGGCATTGCGCGATCTCTATGAGTTTAAAATTGAGTGGGTATTTTCTCGCCGGGCAATAAATGTAAATCACGTCATTGAGTGAACTATATTGGACAGTGTAGCCATTGAATGCAGTCGTTGCATGGTAAGCACAATGCCTGGCACTGAATTCATTCCCTATTGAATCAGTATTCGATTGTCCCCAAGTTCGACGATTTTACATAAATTTCCAAATAAACTTCCGCCGCCAAACTGGATTTTTTGAGAAATATTTTATCAAACACGCAGTATTTCGTTTAATGTTTAAAAATTATTTTTAAATCTAATATTTAAAGGAATAAAAGCGTATAAAAGATATTATAACAGTGTCTTGCACTGTTTGGTGAATATTGAATGAGTTAGAAGAAAGCATAATGAGATGAGGGCCATCCCATTTGAATTGATATGGAAGGAAACAAAGAAAATTACTATGAACTTGCAGCTACAACTTGTTCGGAGGAGGCAAGAATATATCACTAAATAAATAAATTATGGACTGCCTCCGTGGCGTGGTGGTATTTCGGTCCGACTACGTTTCTGAGGTCTCGGGTTCGATCCCCGGGTCGGGCAAAGTGATATTGGATTTTTCCATATCAGCCCGGAGTCTGGAATTTGTGCCCGATATGGCGATAGGCTCGCCCCCTGTCATATCTGGGACGGAACTAAGCTCGGCGAAATGTGGGTGTTCTAGTTCGCTAGTGCGCCTTTGCCTACCCCTTCGGGGATACAAGCGTGTTATGTGTTATATATTATGGTATTTTTAAATTATTGTGTATTTTAACATATTTAACTATAATTGAAAATAAAATAGTAATAAAATCAATATAAAACAAGTTCTGAAAACTGTTTGTAGACCAGTTATAAATATAATAATTTTTATTTAACTTACGAAGGAAGAGCAGGCCTCCCACCTGGTATTAAGTACCAAGTGGTACTATCGCCTATGGACATCAGCAATGTCAGGTATAATTGAGCCGATGCCTACTGTAGAAACGAAAATAATGGGAATTGGGAGGAGAAAAATCTCATGTCTCATGATGTGGAATGTCGCAACTCTTTCATTATCAACTGTTTCAGAACTTGAAGAACATCGTTATTATACAATGTATATTGAGAACCGCATCTCCTTCCCTAAAACATTACACAAAACACCTACATAAAACATGGTATTTTTATATTTTTTGTCTGTGGTCCACATTGTTGGATTACTCCATTGAGTAGGAGACAGCTATAATCGTTGTTTAGCGTGTCTTTGTGTTTTGTTTCGAGAAAAGATAGTGCCGGAGACGCGACTTAAGTTGTTCAATCTTTGATAAACAACCACAAACATTTTGATTTGTTTACGATTTAAATATTCACACTTTAATCAGAAACTTTGTAATAAATCCAAATAAACCTGCCGCAAACAACAGCACTCACAAAAGTAAGTACAGGCTGGCAATAAAAAGCGCACATTCGTATGGAATTAATAATTCGTTGTTTCACGAATCCAGGTGTCCGTTACATGGCCAGCTCCCGATGGACGTCCACGGAATATTAACTCAGAACGGGATAAAAATGGCGGCGGCAGTCCGAGCCCGGCTCAGGTGACGCTGGAATTTGACGTTGGTAATTTGACGCCTTTTTATCCGGGTCACTTTCCCAACAAATGACGGCTAGAAGCTGTATAAGCGAAATACCATGTTTTGCATAAGCCGCTGGCATTTATAATTTTGTAAATGACAATGATTTTTGTTATTGGGATTTTCGTACATACAATTTGGAATAATGTTACGTTTAAACACGTACGTTAGTACCTATAAACGGTACTGTTTTTATTTCGACGATAAATAATTCGTAGATATATACTATGCTATTGTAGATGGCGAGAAATTTAATTCTATTTAGAAAAATCTAAAAAGACTAATTCAAAACCTGAATTACGATGCGTTTGCTAGTATTCGTTGAGAAAGTGATTAGATCTTGGTAACTTTTGTATATAGAGGTAGTTCTAGATAAACCCATTTCGTAGATACGATAGTTTTTAAATCGGTTCAAACAGTTTTTCTGGTTAGGTATAATAATTAGTCAAACACCATACCATATTGAACACGATTAATTCAAAGCTATAGATGATTTAATAATTGTTTTCATTGGCGCTCTCTCACATCAATTTTTTAATCATGTTGCAGAAAGGATTCGGCTTAGTTTTTACGACCAACCTGACACCAGCTCCGTCTGGAGTATAATTTTATAATTAAGGTATTAAAAGTATCTTGAAATAAATAATATTAAATTGTTTTATACTGTAGGCATAACACCGCTAGCTTTCATTGCGTATAATATTAAATAAAAGACGAAGTAAAAACATAACGAAATCGAAATGATAATTTTATGATCGTAAATCATTCGGAAAAGGCAATGTGAAAGTAATATCAAGTAAAATTTTGGCTTCGATTTTCATATTAAGCGGTTTCTACTGTGTAGAAAACTTGTATCAATTACAGTGTAAACGTTCGTCGATGTCTTGTTATTTACTTATTTGTTTGTAATGTTGCAACGAAGTAACTTTTCGACCGACTTCCACAAAAGGAGGAGGTCCTAAATTCATCTGTATTTTTTATGTATGTTACTCGATATCTCCGCCAAATGTGGACCGATTTTCAAAATTCTTTTTGTGTTCGATAGAGCCTATTTTAAGGGTAGTCCCATATAAATTTGGTCACGATCGGAAATTAAAAGTCGGTCAGTTAAGTTTTTAAACTTATGATTATTGTTTTTTAAGTAACATTCCATAACCATTGTTCGAAATGGACTTTTCACGAGAGAGTCGCTTTTTCCACTGCATTCCTGGATTTATGAAACACTGCTTTTAAGAAACAGCACTACTCACGAAAGGGAACAGTATGATTTTTTATGAAACGGAATGGTCGTATCACGAAAGGGAACCTTCTTCTCACGCATTCCGGTTCATTTCGAGCATTGTCTATTTATCATATAAATATTCTGATATTTGGAATATTGCACACTGACACCTGTGAACGTTGCAGAATATGTAATTTCTTTAAAAATGTACCGATCATTACAAACTAAAAGACAGAAAATGTTATATGAAATTAGTCTTATACATAAATGTCGCCTTTTTGGTTTAGACATACATATTATAGTGGCAGCATATATGGGCTGTGGACAGGGAGTCCTGAATTCGAATCTCAGGTAGGACAAAGCGGTTCTTCTAAGACAATTTACTGGACTGGATAAGGGTATGTTAGGCAGATAGCTGTAAGTCGAATCTTTTCTGCAATATGCTTGAAAAGGTATTTTGCGCCGATGCCTCACAGGAGTGGGATATAAGTGAAAAGAAAAGTCTATACATAAACCTCTTAAAATTCAAATTTAAATCATTTATTCTGCAAATAGGATATTTTATACCACTTTCACATGTCAATTACGAGTATATATTGATTTTAAGATATTTATAAAGTAATAATAGCGTCGGCATTTCGTGGCTATCCCTGAGAAGAAATGCCGAAACAAACTCAAGAGTTATTATCATCTGATATAAACTAGATGTAGTTTTTGTTGATTTGATAGAGAAGTGAAGAGGGACGTAGTAATTTACTACAATGTTTCCAGCTGAACAACTTTTATTAAACCCACTTGGAAACTTTAAAACCATTAAGGTTGTGTACATCAGTTGCTGTGAACTATAAATCTATTTTTTGTAGTGTTTAAAATGACAAGCGATTGCGGCGCGTGAATAAAATTATAATACTACGAGTAGATTAGTAGTAAGCGATGAGCATAGTGTGATACTCTATCTTTCTACTTGTCCTAATCCCACTCCAATGTGGGGAGTTTCAAGTATGTTGCACAGAAAGTTTGGCTTAGTTATTGGAAATTTAGCGGATAATGATATATATTTAGTCATGTATATGCAGCCCTGTAAAACTGCTTTCTAGATCCGATAAAGTTGCTGTTCTACAGCGATCATATATCTGGAAGTTTGTGAATGCTTTTACGGCTGAACGAGTTTGGTTGACATTTGGCACACGGGTAGATCCCGACCTCAATTAGGACATTATTTCTTTACCGGTACTACGTGCGCATTCGACAAGATTTCAATGCACGTACCACCGAGCATAAATGCTTATGTTTTATTTTACCAGTTCATATTGTTTATTCAATGGTGCTACTGTGGAGGGTACTTAATATCGTGCGATGTAAAGGCGTATATACCTCTATATATAGAATGGCAGACCATAGCATTACGCCGGGATATCGCCTGGCAGAATGAAAGACAAGAAAAATTTTTGAACTTATAAATTACACCGTGCTAAAACTGGCATACAAAATATTATAAATGTTTTGAGTAATGCCATTCTCAATACAGTATAAACAAGTTTAAGTATGTTTAGCGGTTCTAAAGCCGGGTCTCCTGCACTAGCTTTTTCGAAAGAAAACACGTACGCAAAACAATGATTTTAGCTGTCACCTACTCGTAGAACAATGGACCATAGATAAAAAATGCATGTTTTGTGTAATGTTTATTGCAGGAGACCCGGCTTAAGTCACGCATAATGCAGTCGATATTTAACAGATACATCATATAGGTGCCGAGCACTATAGTAATTTTAGACCAATTTTAGCTCTATGAATACATTACTAGCTCTATAATGAATATATGGTATTTTCTTTGCGTTTAGAATTATGAAACAGTCCTAGTGCCAATGTTATCGTCTACCATACGGTGGGACCCCATCCATAACAGGCTTCTTGGCTTCATATTTTAACGTTACTTAAATTTTTACGAGTGTCGTATTTAATATTGTGTAGCTTATATTTACTTACTCTCGTCTAATAAAACCCCAAAAAATATTATACCGAGGAAGGCCCAAAAGGTGTATTTAAGAAAAACCCGAGCTACCCTTTGATAAATTGAATATTCTGTCGCCATTTACAAATTTAATATTCGTGGAGATACATAAAACTTTCTGAGAATTTCGTCTTTGAAACAGCAAATTCATGCATAATTCAACGTAAATAAATAGATTTTTTTCTAAAAGGTGATTTGCGAGTAGATTGATACCTATATTACCAAGAAGACACATTTTATTACCCCAGGTAATTGGAGCGGAAAAAAATGCCCGAAACGGTTACGGAATAAAAATCATTTGTACAGGAATGTTGAATCACCAGGGAATTAAAACAACAAAACAAGTTGAATTTATTTAAATGCTTGGTGACCAAATCAGGAAAACTTTTTGCGGTTAAGCAAATTTTATTAGTTTCGGGAATATTATTTGCCATAAGGCCTAATGACAGCCTCCGTGGCGCTGCGGGCGAGTAGCTGGCTGTGAAGCGAGAGGCCGCGGGTTCGATCCCCGCACCGAGACAAATGTTTGTATGGTCTATAGATATTTGTTTCGGGTCTGGGTGTTGTGAGACCGAAAGTTTCTCGTAGTTCCTGATTCCCACGACAAAAGACTAGACCTTAGTGTGGGGTCAGGACTATGTATGTTACTGTTGGGTGTTATTTATTTATTTATTTATTATTAGCAAATTCAGAAATTCAAATGTTGCCATAAAGTATTAATGTGCATTTTATATATATTTGAAAAAATACAGTTATAGAATACGAAAAAGTTCTCATAGACTTTAATGGCGAGGGTCGGACAATTTCAAAACGGGAGCCAGTGCTACTTTCTCTTTTAGATAATACGATAAGACTTATAATATATTAGTCTATAATCTCGAAAAGGGAAGCCGATAGGAATCGGGTTGTATGGATCCATCGCCACTGATAGACTTTTCAAAATACTAGATGTTTTGGATTACTACTTTATATTCATTTTAGAGACATATTTGTGTTATAAATAATATTTAAATGATGATTTTTAAATCCGTTATCAGCCCGTTGGCTTAGTTCATAAATGATATAACTTACTGCGGGTTATATAACAACCGTTCACGCATGACCGCTACATCCAAGTGGTGTCAGGATAAAATGTCGTGTGGAATGAGACGTGACATTTAAAATATACCAGTGTTACGAAAACGCATTGAAAAATATCATGATCAGAGCTCGATATTGTGTTTCAAGAGTAATTGCACATTCAACTGATATCGAATATTTTAGAAATATAAGAGAATTCGTTATATCATAAAATAATATTTTCACACTACATCTGACTCTATCCTCCTGCAATGTGGTGTTAGCAAAACAATAAATGATTTTAAATCATGTTGCGAAATGATTCGGCTTTGTTTTTACGACTGTCACCTGCCTGATATCAAGCGCCTTTGGAAGTTCCAGTCCCATATAAATACACGGAGACTATAGGATGCTATAATAACAAGTACAGTAAGCTGGAAATGTTAAAACTGTAGAATTATACATCATAATTACTAGCCTTAATGAATACTAGCCTCTCTTTGAAAATTTGATTAAGTTCCTCGTACCTACGTAGCCTAGTGGTAGGGTTGAAAAAGTAGTCATGCCTTTATGTGATTAGTGTTCGTACCTGCCAATCATATTTTGGCAGTGTTGTCTGCATAATATGCTTTTACTTTATACTTGTACGGGAATTTCACGAATACATTTCGTCGTTCTTTGTATGCAAGAAATTTATTTGCTTTAATTTTGTTAGCCAGAAAATTGCTATTTATTTTACATTATTCTAAAGAGTTTAAGGAGAATTACTCGCTCTTAGCATAATACTAACTTATATAAATGAATTTCTAGGTATAAGTCGTAAAACCTTTTTTTAAATTTATTATTTAAATAATGTTAAAATGTTATTATAAAATATCAGTGTATTCTTTCGTCTATAGTTTATACGGTCTGTGATATTATAGAGCAAAGTAATTTAACTACTTTTAGCTTAAAAAAATAGATTTGTGTTAGTCCATTATTAAAAAATCACGAAAATAAAATGATCCATCTTAAAGAAACGGGAAAATATCTGTGTCACAGTGGTCAACACGCTGTACACAAGATAACGGTACGTGAACCATTACTATTTTCAAAGATAAGTAACGTAGCTGTCCACCCATCGCTTGATTTATGGAGCTTACCGATCTAACCACATATATTAGATCCCTGTTCTATTAAAAGTTTTACTCGTATTAAAGGAGAATTTCATGAAGCATGTAGTTCACAGTATAGTGGTGCTAGATATGCATCAAATGTTTGTCGAATCATTGTATACATTTCCTGCACTAAAAATATACATGTATAGAGGGTTCACAAGGCACCGACTTTAGTTTACGGTGCGTGTTAGTCCAGACTAGCAAATGTGTGAAGCTTATGCAGATATAAATATCGTGTCCATACATCTCCATACATTTATACCAGCCGATAGCAGACTAAAGACTTGCCTTATGGACCCACTATGAGATGAAGGAGCATATCATGTTAAAACTCTGACTGTAGCGCGATATTGATATTCGTTCTATCGAGCTCAAGTACCGCTCTGATGCGACCAAGGCCATGGTTCGCGTTTACAAAGGAACGCCGCCTCGAGCCGTTGAATGTACTCGCTCGCTAGCCCACACAGGGCCCCTTTCACAGTCCGCTCCCCGCATACCGGCCCGCTACCGCGGCAGTCCGCCTCACGCTGTCGTCTTGTGCGCACGCGCTCCAGCGCTCGCGCCCGGCGCCCGGCGCCTCACTTACCTATTATGTAAACTTGTTGCGTTTCGCGTATAAACGTTTTGTACCTTTTCTATATATGTTCTCTGTGTACATAAGTTTTATTAAAAAGTGCTGTCGTACACACGAACTTTTCTTTCCGGTCGTAGTCCCTCTCACTACATGATTTATTTTGTTAAGTGTGCCTTTTTTCTTTCTACTTCCCCTTATCCCACCTTAATGTAGGGTCAGCGCAACACACTTTTTCAATCATGTTTTAGAAAGGATTTGGCTAAGTTTTTACGACCGGCTGCCTGTCTGAGGTCAACCTTCTCTGGGGGATCCAGTCCCGGGCAAATGAAATTAGAAAACTCGCTTTGCCGGACCTGGGAGTCGAATCCACGAGCTCCCGGTACACAGTCCATGTATGGTGCCACTGGACCAAGGAGGCGACTTTTTTTGTTAAGTGTGTATTGATTATGAATAATGGCTTGCTATAACGGTGAAGGAAAACGTGTGGCGAAACCTGAGATGCATGCCTAAAAATTTCTCCACAAGAATTTCGAGACGTGAAGTCTACCCACCTTTTTTTTTTTTTTTTTTTTTTTTTTTTTGTCGCGGGGAAAAGTGTTTTACCACTGCCGCCGCGCCCGGGGGGGTGGACGCGGCGGGTATGTCGGGTTCGCCGGCCTTACGACCCAGCGCCGTGATGCCCGGGAGAGATGGTCGACATCCGGGCGACGCTGGGCCGAGTCCCTATCACTATATACACCCTACACCGGCAATACCGACTAAAAACCCCGCGGTGGCCTTCTTCGGCGCTTGAGTGGGGCGGTCTCGGGGTATCCGGAGATAGACTCGGATTGCTACCGGAACCGCCCCTGCGCGGTGCCGCCTTGCGGCCCGTCTCCGATTTTGGCGGGGCTCAGAAGAAGTCTACCCACCTGCATTAGACCAGCGTGGTAGACTAAGACCTAACTAATGAAGGGGCATTAGTAGAAGAGGTCCGCGCTCAGCAGTGGGACAGTTATTACACGGATAATATTATTATCCCTCGAAATATATATACCCATAGTAACATATAACTACATAGTATAAAACAAAGTAGAGGTAGTATCTTTAAAACTACGTTTTTTGTTTACGTGGATTTTGATGCGGTTTTTTTAATAGCAAGAGTGCTTCAAGATGAAGCTTTATATGTATAATACATGCATAAATTCATCCCCTAAAGGGATGTAATGGGGGATGAATGTTTGTCAAGACTTTCACGTGGGCGTAGCCGCGGGCAAAAGCCAGTACATAAGTACTTTATATAAGACTGTAGAGTTGTAATTTGGCATGAGTATACATATCAACTACGCTAAAATAAAATTGTAAAAAAATAAATAGGTTGCCTCCCCTGCATGTAAATTACGGATGAATTTTTTTTATCTTGACTATCCTATGGTATGAGGAATCGTTGGGTAGGTCATTTAAAAACAATGCGGGTTTATGAAAACTATTTTTCGATTGGAAGCTCTAGTTTCGAAAAAAAAATGACAGCCTCCGTGGCGCAGCGGGCGACTAGCCGGTTGTGAAGCGAGAGGCCGCGGGTTCGATCCCCGCATTGAGACAAATGTTTGTGTGGCCCACAGATATTTGTTTCGGGTCTGGGTGTTGTGTGTGTGAGTAATAGACGACCAAAGTAAAAAGCAATATTTCGTACAAATTCTATTCCATATCACTTATATAAAGTTGTTAGTTATTTGAAATAGGTAGTAAATATAAGTTTATGGACTATATAGGTACTTAAAATTGTGTCTTATAAAATTATATTTACGCCTCAGTTACCTTTGCTTCGGAACCCTGTACTGAGCGTGGTCAGATATGTAGCATGCACTTGGCCGGTTAAATTTTAGATGACGCACATTTACTTTGATTTGACTCTACATATTTCCTAAACTATCAACAAACAAACATAACGTCACTTTAAAACAAAAATAAAAAAAATTATATAAAAGAGTTTGGCCCTACCCTTCTTCATATTGTATAACGACATACATCCGATCTGCAAAAAAAAAATATATTATGTAAATGTTTTTATTTTCGATTATGTACAGTATTTACTCCTAATGGCATTATGGTTCGATAGGTCCACCATTTCTTGTATTTTCTAAGAAATCAGAATCGTAAACTTAATAGTTTAGATACGTTTAGTGTAAGAGGCGATTTTCACATACATCCAAATAATTTTTAGACTCTCCGTTCTGAGGTGTAATCGACTGAGGTTTAACGATCCGCTTCCGTTGGCTCGTGGTTCATGTTATAATATGTATAAGTTATAAGTCATTATATTGAGACCACCTCGGTGGCGAGCTTGTTTTTCGGTACAATTACCACCCTGAGGTCTAGGGTTCGATCCCGGGTTGGGCATAATGATATTGGATTTTTCCATATCAGCCTGGAGTCTAGAATTTGTTTCCGATATGGCGATAGGCTCGCCCCCTATCACATCTGCGACGGAACTAAGCTCGGCGAAATGTGGGTGTACTAGTTCGCTAGTGCGCCGTTGTCTACCCCTTCGGGAATACAGGCGTGAGCTTATGTGTCATTATATTTATTCATTCGTCTACATAATTTGTAATATAAGAATATAAAAACTAGTAATAATACTTATACTAAAAATAATTCAAGAATAATGTGCTTCAGAAATGTTAAATACATTTTTAAATTAGTCTTTTACCAAGTTTAAGTTCATAAAACCTGAGAAGATAATTTAACGTGGATAAAGAGTGAATTCATTACTTTAGTCGCGGGTAAAATAAACCAGCGCAATCTGAGCTAACTCTCTCGATGTTTTCATAAGGAAAATATCCTAAGATGCGAAAAACTTCATCTGCAACTTTTTCTCCTTATTAGCTTTTCGCTCTTAACAAAGACTCTTCAGCTTTTTCTTAAATTTAATTTCGCATTCGTTGCAAAAACTTTTCCCGTTTAAATGTCTACTACATCTTTGTTTCGTTATATCAATTGCGTAATACTGCGCTTCAAAACTTGTGTTAGTCCGCAAGTTTACCTCTATAAAAATATAATTTTCGTCACATATTACAATATTTTAGGAAGGAATAAATGAATAGTTAGCTTAAGCTGCAAATGAGTCACATTGCTTTGTAGATGTAGATTTGAACGCAAGAAAGTTTATACATAATGGTGGTTACAAAAGAGGCTTCAAGCGTGTAGCAAATGTTGATGGTAACTTTGTACTCAGTTGAGTAATTAAATGTGAATTGAAAACAAGTCACTTTGTGCCCGACCTCGGGGTCGGATATAACTTTACTGTGACATGAATAAAGGAGTATAGTCGGATTACAAGTTTGTTTGATTCAGCTTGTTATTTTTGACAACAATTACGCGTAAGAAAGAGGAAATTGCTTCTTTGGTTCATGTAAGGTATTTAAAATTTAACCTTTACTAACTTTAAAATATTTTTTATAACCATAATATTTATCTATTGTGTGGATGCGCTTGCATAATACAGGTAAGTATTATGGGTATGTAGGTAACAAGAGGATAATTCAGTGCCTACATGAAACCGTAAAAGTTTATACTGTACTTATGAAGGATAATATTATGGCTTATGAAAAATGTTATTTTTACTTTTATTGGCGCTACAGTAAAATGCTTAGTGAGAGCAGGGGGCGCTCTCTGTCACTATTAATTCTATATAATGCAGGGTCTCCGATGTACAGGCACCTCTATTATGTTTGTTGGTAGAATAAAAAGAATTCAATGCATCGTGCTTCACTATAATGTGGTGGTATTTTATACGAAACGAAAAGATAACGAGCGGCCGCACATCGTATTGTTATCTTTATTTTATTCTTATGATTCTTGTTAGGCTGACACCTCATTTTATTAGTGGAATTTGCAGTAGTCATACAAAATATTTATGATGTCTGAGTGCTTTTAACGGTCTTCAAAAAGAGAACATTTCTTTTTCTTTTTTTATGTAAGTTACGCGACATCTCGAATGAGGGCCGATTATAAAAATATTTTTTTGTATTTAATAGTCCTATTTTTGGCAAGATTTAGAGGAGCATATCTGAAATGGTAGAGCCACGTGGACAGTTTTGTTTGCAGCACAATGTACCTACTCGATCAATCCTGTGTCTGACAATGCAGTAAAGTGAAGTGTTTTATGGTACGGTCAGTGAGTTACTGACCGATAACATACGATATGATTCCCAATTATCCCAGTAAGAAATTTTTGAGTTATTTTACATTGTATTGTTAACTTAGAGGTTGTTTATTTGTGTATTTTATTTCATTCTTGTTGAGTCCATTAAACATTTTATATTATTATGGGAGTAATAGAGTCAGTGTCCTGCTCATAAGTCATAACTTGTTGATGTCATCATATAAAATAAATTGTTAACGTCAGGCAGGCAGCCGTTTGTAAAACCTTATCCAAATCCTTTCTTAAACATGCTTTAAAATGTATGTTCCGCCGACCCTACATTAGGGTGGGATAAGGGCAGGTAGAAAGAGATAAATAACTAAGGATGTTCGTATAACATAGTTACATCAATACAATTTACAATACCCACAGAAAGACCGAACAAAAGTTCTAACGTAATGATTTTAAAAGTAATAAAAATACGGAATAAAGCCCGTTACAGTCTACTGCAGCTTATACTGGGCAACAGTTCAAATAAAACGAAATGAAATCGCACACACGATGCCGCCTAGGTAACTACACCCCTATAAAAGGCTATATACCCCATCGAGAGCATGGCCATCGTAACGAGAACACCGAGGCAATACATGTCCGAGCGTACTTTATTATAACCTATATGATTACACAATGCACGTGTTGCCAGTTGCCACTGCTTATAAAGGATATTTTTTAGAAATTGTAGGATGAAAACGACACAGTGCAATTGCACCATCCGTCGGTTAAAGTTAGAGTTATTGTAACAAGTGGCTCACGAAATATAGGGTCTTAATTACCTCTATAAACAGTTTAACTGAGCAAATGGTAAAGAATAGTCTGTAGCAGCACAGTGCATTCTTGAACAATGACACATATCGAAAATATGTGTGAACCAAACTTGGTTTGTTTATACCCATGTCAATTACACCTACTTCACCTACTTGTGCACGGTACTTAATATGATTTGTTAATTGTTAAGTTTGGTATTTACAATGTGTTCTTTGTTCCCTATGCATTCCTTTGTATTTGATTTGTTATTTTAATAAATATTTGGTGAGAGCGAGAGGCACAGCGATTCTTACGGGATAGAGCAGTAAAACGATCTCAGACTAGTTACCTTAAATACGGTGTTAGAAAATTCAGCAGACAGTATTCCATTTGCATTGATCGCGCACGCATAGTTTGCCTCTCTGAATCGCTCACACTTTACTGGCACCTAAGTCTTTCCATTAACCATCAACATTACCTGGTTAGAGACAACTGCCAAAGTCTGTCCCTTTTATTTCAAACAATGACACAAGGAAAAAGTGACAGACTAATTTTAGCTATTTGCTCAGCTAAACTGTTTTTCTAAGTAAGGCCCATAAAGATTGATATTTTGATCGGTCTGAAAACAAACGAAACGATCTTTAATTAACGTGAACGCTTGTAATAACCGACTACTGATCGACCGACTTTAGCTTTAACCGACGGATGGTGCAATTTAATATCTTCTAAACAACTTCTAGCCGCGTACAAGTAACAATTTAACAAGTGCTCTTTTTATAAAAAATATGAGATGTAAATGTCGAACCCGTATTTCTTGTTTTACACGTTTGTTTCAATACAAGATAGCACATAAAGTGAAACTGTTATTGTTTCTGACAACACAACGCCCACATGATATATTGTTATTTTAGTGACACACAAAATTTCTTGTGATATTTTACCAAGAACTGTATATATTAGCAATTCTGTATACGACAAACAATAAATGATGAATTACTTATATGATGGAATGAGTCATGGCCCCAGCTATGAGTATTTTGTTTAGTTAGTTATTAATATCACCTTATAATATCAATAATATCAAGTTGCCTGCATAGTCTAGTGGCAGCATACATGGGCTGTGAACCGGGAGGTCCTGGGTTCGATTTTGACCGGAACTGGACCTTCCAGAGGGAATTAACGTCAAGCAGGCAGCGGGTCGTAAAACTAAGTCGAATCCTTTCTGCAATATGCTTTAAAAACTGTGTTGCTTCGACGCAACATTGTGTAAGGTTGAAAGAAAGTTATTAATATCACCTGAAAAGCGGTATTTATCAAAATGTTCTCATTAAAATCAACTTCATGCTTGAGCTATTTATAAAGAAAGCGTTTGAAGGTACAAAAGTCATTTAAAACGTCTTGCCGGTATTCGGCAACCTCGCCAATACACTCTATATCTAAACAAGTTGCGTTAAATCGGTTTAAGTTGGGGCGTTTGAATGCTAAACTCGTATCAAGTTGGATGTTGTTCAACAGTAAGCTTCTGTATGTGTTTAGTTTAGAAGATCGTCCGGTGACATTGGCATGCGTCGGTAATTAACCACTGTACTGTTCAATTAGACAGGGACCATTAGAGCTTAAGTGGCTTAGCTTGGCTGTGCCCTTATGTTCCATTTTCATTTACATGTTATACTAGCATTCTCACGCGACTGTGTCCTCATGTAAGTCTTTTTAGGATAAAAATATGCTTTCCCATACAAACTTTTCTATTCTTGTCTCCTTTCTAGAAATACTGAAAATCTTTTCTTAGTGGTTCGTCTATGTCACTGTAGAAATATGCTACCTGTATTACAGCTTTGTAAGTCCAACGAATTGGTCTGGACGTTGATGAATCAGCTAGTAAGGTACTGAGTCAGTCCAGATATGTGTATTATGTTTATATTTGTAGTAGCTGTTACCTGCGACTAAGTTCTCGTGGAAATTTATCAAAAATTGTATCAAATCAAATAATTTATGGAATCCATAAAATGTCACACATTGTTTAAATTTCATAAAAAATGTACTCTGCCCCCACTTCGGAAGGCTGGTTCGCCTGAGAAGAAAGGGGCAAGAAACTGTGACGTTGCTTATAAAAGAAAAAAATAAGAATTTTCATCATCATCATCAGCCACAGGACGTCCACTGCTGGACATAGGCCTCCCCCAAAGATTTCCAGATCGACCTGTTGGAAGCGGCATGCATCCAGCAATAAGCATTTTACAATACGATATTAATGAACAATTAGAAAAAATACATTTTAAAAATCCCACGGGAACCGTACGTACATTTTTGCGGGATTAAAAGTAGCCTATGTGCTATTCCAGACTGTCCATCAGAAAAAACATCCAAACCTTCGCATTTTTAATAGTAGTAAGATAGATATACCTCTAAACGCATTTATTTGGATTTAACTGCACAATCACTTCATACCTCACTTAGGGTGTATCAGAACACTTAGGTATGAATCCACTCGGCAATCAATAAAATTTTAATATCAACTGCTAGACCATCCCACCGATACAAGTATAATGGGGTTGTCGAGTATTCTTAAGTTAAAAGAGTAATTGCTTGTTCAATTAAATGCGGCTTAGTAGATACATAACCTCGGTAGAATTGAAAAGAAGAACTTAAAGCCGTATAATCTTTTGGTTAATTAATTAGAAATGTTGAGTTTGTAACGGAGAATAATAATGCCCATTGAAGTCGTTCAGATATCTACATTAACCATCTTTAAAGGTTATTTTTGGTAATTTTGTTATAAGAAACACTACCAGTATTAAATAGTTGTGTTTTCCGATACTCAGCTCTTAATTCCGAAATGCCAACGACCCTTCTGGATTTTCTAATATAGCCAGATAGCTTTAGTTATTAATAACCGAACCCCAAAGAGTCGGTATCTCGATGTGGTCGGGACAAATACCTACAAGTCTTTATTATCATTTTATCATCACCTTGGATCTCCAACGGCGCGTATAATGAAGTTTAGAAACTTGAAATTAGTTAGGGTCATAATCTCACATCCCATATTATAATATGAGCGAATAGACAAACTCGACACCAAACTCCTACGGAACTTCAGTATCTATCTACTAGCGGTTCGAATATGGATAGATACTGTTTGTTGTCCTTTACTCTTTAATAACATGTATACTGAATAAAATTTTCAATGCGATTGTCATATTGAGTTTTTCCACCAAAGCAATTGCATTACATTGCACTTACATATCTTAATGTAACTGTAATAATTTTCTTTGTTTCAGTATTCTCCTCAGAAATGCTTCTTCTTCTTTTAAAAATAATGGCTTCCACGCATATGCGGTGATTTAGCCAATGTCAAGGTAAATAGAGCAATTATGTTTTCACAATGACCATGAGACCCAGATGTGGATGATCTCAAGGTCCTGCTGGGATTATGGCGGTAATTCCTTCCAGTCCAGTGCCATTCAGATGACCTTCACTCGGCGAATCGGCCGAACAAAGCCAGCCAACGTACCAATCTAAACTCATCGAAGATCACCGGTTAAAATATTTCCACATTATACTGTCCATCTTCACTGAAGTTTGATGCATTAAACCACAGCACTGAAAACCAACAAACACAGCTCTAAAGAATAATATGAAATAATTTTAACAAGCGACGCCCGCCCTGTCAGACTTCCCGTCAAAATCCTATGAAATGCTTATATTCTGAGATATATGACAAGTAAACGATAAAAATTATTTTGTTTGCAGAATAAATGTTTTCAATTTGTAGGTAGTATCTATAAATTAATAACAACTGACAGTCGCGTGTAGTAGCGGTGTTCTTTGTAACAAATTCGTGGTTGAAAATGCAATCTGAAAGGGAGGTTTCGTTTCATGCACCATTCCTATCGCTATTTAAATCCGGACACAGAAAAATTCACGAGGCATGTGTCCAGCTCAAGTATTGGATGACTCTACCGCGTCGTGAATAATAAAGTAGCACAAAGATATACAAAACAAAACAAAGGAGCCGCTATCAGAACTTTTACCAAAATAAATAAATCCTCGTATCGCAGATGAAGCGCAGCAATCCTTTTTGACAATTGAGTTTCTGTTCCCCAAAAACTAATTTACTTTCTATTGTTCCTCCATATTTACGAAGTTATTACATTACATTTGCCTTGAACAGATATTAAATTGCCTCCTTGAGAGCTGGTAGGATCCTTTCTGTTATAAGATTTACTAACACACGAAGCTTATGAAGAAACATTGTTACCCATAAACGATATTAGGAGTTTACTTTATGTAGTTAATATAGGCTAATTAGCTTGTTAACTGTCTATTTGTGAATGTGTAAAATATTTAACTTTAATAACGTCAAAATGTTAAAATAATGTTATAATATTATATGACATACATAATAATTATTATAATGATTAAGAAAGACTATATATTTCTACACTAGATTTTGCTCGCAGCTCTGTCCGCGTAGAAATCTTTTTGTAATATAATATTAACGTAGCAGCTTTCGTAGTGTTTCAACTACTTTTATATTTTCAGTATTTAACATTGCATACGGATAACATATAAACTCACTTTCGTTATAACATGTTTGGCCCCTTGTGAAAATGTTCAGTCATGCATAAATACTTGTAAAGTTGCAGTAGTTGCGATGGTATTTGACCCTTGCTTTTCTTGTTTCGCTACCTAAAGTTGCTGAACAAGGATTTGATAATAAACGTAGATCTACTATCTTTACCATAAGGGCACACGGGGCCCGTGACCAGGGCCTCCCGACCTTAAGCCCCCCCAACGGCTGAAAAGTTACTTCTTTTTGTTCTAAGTTCGCTAAAAAAAGGTTGCCGTCACCAGGCAAGATAATGTTTGACCGAATATATGAAGTAAGTTCGCTAAAAAAAAGTCGTCGTTACCAGGCAAGCTAAGGTTTGACCGAATATATAAAGTAAGTTCGCTAAAAAAAAGTCGTCGTCACCAGGCAAGCTAAGGTTTGACCGAATGTATGAAGTAAGTTCGCTAAAAAAAAAGTCGTCGTCACCAGGCAAGCTAAGGTTTGACCGAATATATGAAGTAAGTTCGCTAAAAAAAAAAGTCGTCGTCACCAGGCAAGATAAGGTTTGACCGAATATATGAAGTAAGTTCGCTAAAAAAAAAGTCGTCGCCACCAGGCAAGCTAAGGTTTGACCGAATATATGAAGTAAGTTCGCTAAAAAAAAAGTCGTCGTCACCAGGCAAGCTAGTAGGTTTGCATACATCAAAGGGGTCGTTGGCCTATACATTTAGGGGCCCCCCAATTCTTGTGTGCCCAGGGGCCCATGCATGCCTTAAGACGGCCCTGATGTATATGCTGCCTCTCAATCTTCAATGAGTCTTGAGGCTTGCGGAATAGAGTAGCGCAATGCCCTATATTGTGTGTTTGTTCACTGCAATAGTTCTCACATGTGCAAATAAACTACAAGAGTTTATCCAATATTAATTTAACAAAGTGAAATGTGAGCAAAGATTTAAAGCATTGTTTAAGATAAAAGACGCAAACATGTTGCCTTATCGGAAAATCATTCAATTATTTTAAATTACATGTTTTATCATGAGAGATCTCTCATGTGTACATGGCGTCATTAATGGATGTTGTTTCATGCATAATTAACAACTACGGCACTTCGCTGCCATTGTAAGCCCGCAATAACCCATTTTGCTACGTTGTTCCTGGCTCATCATACTTCTGGCAATTTGTTCTTTTGACGAATGCGTCATTGGTACGCATTTATTATACGAAATTCAGTAAAGCCCAATGGCAAATGAATTATAATATTCTGGTGGATAAAGCATTGCCAACTTATCGTTAGAGAGGAGCAGAGATAATTGAAAATTCACCGGCGCGGTGCGGCGCGGCGTGAGCGGGGATTTATCCAGGGACAGACAAATCGACACGAGGACACGATAATCCCAGTTGATTTGACATTATCTTTGTCTGCAATTTAATAACAATGTAACGAATAATTATTTTGATAAACATGAAGCCATTAAAATAAATGTGAACGAAAACTTTTCTTATTATTATGTGTCTGTCGCAATTAACTACGTTTTATGTATTCATAAATTATAACCTAGAGATATTGATCAGCCCATTTGAACTTTTGTTGGAAACTACGGCTAAAACTTCGGGCATTTATGGGATTAACACATTTGTATTTTTTGGTTTGTATGCTGCAATAAAGATTGTAATGATGATTTCATTTTAAAATACCAGTAAAATGGCTTGGTCTAACAGCAACCTAGATCATTAAACTGGCAACGTCTGTAGTTTCAACGTCTTGATGTGAGACATTTCGATTCCAAAATTATAGTTGACTTGCTTAGATAGATGGATTGGAATAATTATGTATACAGTAAGAAAAGATTAATTAGTGTACATTAATCCCGTCTTTCCCTGCCTATTCGCGAATTTATAAGTATTTTAGTAATTGGTGTCCCATGTCCATATACCTAAAAGCATTATTTTTTTTAAAATATAACTATTTTTACGGATTCTATCACGATTTGGTTTTTAATTTTTATTCCCGACGTTTGGAAGGCTTTGCAAAATAAAAACCAAATCGTGATAGAATCCGTAAAAATAGTTTTATTTCAATGTATAACATTTGCGTAAACTTAAGAAATCAATATTATTTTTTATTATATATTATAAGAAAATTATGGTCAGGGAAAAACATAATCAAGCGTGGTCGACTTCTTATATTGATTGTACTTGAATTTTGTTACGGAAAATCTATCATAAATATGTTCTAAATAAAACATAACTTTTTAAAAACAGTCATATAATCCGTTCGAATTTTATATCACTTACCCGAGCTCGGTGTATAATTATATCCCTCTAAATCCTTTGCGAGCTCATTGCCTTTGGTACGCAGCGGTATATTTTTTCATCAAAGACCTTAAAATTTAAACGAGAAAATGTAATTTTAGGAAAATGTTTTTGCTCGACAACATGTTAAAATGTAATGTTAATTAACCATATTTTATGATGATTTGGTACTGTAAATTTTTGTACAATAGCATTCGAGTATTGAATTATGTTGGTAATAACATAATTGTGAACGTGAACAGTAGACTAAATATTCTGCTCCAGAAGCCTGACTCTTCACTTAGAATAATTATAATTATTATGAGATGTCGGTTCTACATTCATGCATGATGACGTCGCATCGCAGTATCCCATTGCGTCAAAGGAGAAACTTTACTAATTAGCAAATAAAGCAAATTGAACTCGCGTTCGCTTAAATGTTTCCATTCACTACCTACCTGAATGTCTTGCATATAATATAACAGCTGTACTATTTATTGAAGTCTGCTTTGGTGGCGTAATTGTATTGCGTGCGTGGTACAACTACCGTCTTGAGGTCTCTGGTTCGATACCCGGATTGATATCGATAAAATTTGGGTTCGATATCGATAAAAGTGATATTGAGATTTTCTATTCAGTATCAGCCGCGGAGTCTGGAATTTGTACCCTATATGGCGATTGACTCGCTCCTATCACATCTGGGTCGGAACTAAGTTCGGCGAAATGTGGTGTTCTAGTTCGCTTGTGCACCTCTGCCTACCCCTTTGGGGATACAGGCGTAGATTATAGGTAATGCAAGTCTTTAGATAAGGAGTTATGGTTGTATAGTCCTTGCCACTTATTAGAGTTTGTTGCCCGAGACGGGTCCCTGATTTGAATGTGAGTCCCAGATTTCCATACCAATATGGAATACCATGGATGGACCTCTTTTGTAGTTTGGCGGCGCTGCATATAGCCTATTGATTCTTAAATACAATATTTAATATTGAAACTAAATTCTCGAGTTTACCTTGAAATAGTTTCAAAGTGATAAGATGCTTGTTCGTAAAGCGGGATTAGAACTTTGGAACTTTCTTTCGCCACGCCAGTCTGTACCTAATAAGCTAAATTATCACTACTTTCCGTAGGTACATACATACAATATGACATTTTCTCGAGTGATTTAAAGGTTTCGGTCTGTCTGTCTGTACATTTTATTTATTAAGTTGTTTTTATCACGCTCTTAGATCTTTGATGTTTTTTACTTAAAGCATTTCAATAAAATAACTTATCAAACATCAGCTTTCTGCGTGAAATAAAAAAATAAAATGAAGATGTAAATCATGCCAAAAATACATTTGCGAGTCCTATTTACATTAAGTATGTTTTTAAAATGAATCTGATTTACATGAAATACAATTGTACATCTCTCTTATTCAGACTCGGTAGCAGAGGGCGGGTGCATTTGACATAGGATTTATGATTTTAATAAAACTCCAGAGTCCGGGCGATAACGCGTATTATAATATTTTCTTCACTGTTCGCTGTAATTACAAACTCAGAATTATTAGCCTCATACCAATTAATTTATAACGTAGATATTTTATATTGACAATAAACTATCAAGTGTTTAAATGTACATAAGTTAAATAAATCTTCGTTACTTGGTAGGATTGCTCCTTATTAAACCAATTTTAACTTATTGCCAAATTAGACCAGCTTGGCGAACTGGCTCCCTCGAGGCCAATGACCCCCAAAATAACATTCAATAGTCACACATATAGTCCTGACCCCACCCTAACAGTCGTGTGTCGTGAGTACATGAGATATATTATGTGAGCCATACAAACATTTGTCTCCATGCGGGGATCGAACCCGCGGCCACTCGTTTCACACTCGGCTACTGCGCTATTACTACTCCACGGAGGCCTTCGGCATATTACAAAGTAAAGCTTCTGCTTGCTTGTATTATTACTTTATTTATAAGACGATGGCATACATTATATTTCGAAAAACATGTTTTGAATACATAATATCATTATTAACTCTCTTCAAAGAAATCTTATCATGAATTTGAAAATCATATCAAAATCCGTCAAGCAATTAATTATATGTTATAAACAAATTATACACAGATATAAAAATATGTTTGGCGCTATTGCCTATAGCGTTTCATAAGTCTATACAGTATTTACCCACGTTTGTGGGTTATAGCAGCACCAGATGAAAAATGAACTGGTTTTTTTGTAAACCATGAAACGGGTCGCAAAAGAAACAGGGACACTGGGACAAAAATATTGAATCAAGCGCAGAGTTCATTTATTCAGAAAGGGAGGCCGGGTGACGACAATGAAACATTAGAGTGTAACGTGTGTCGTTTATTTACAGCAGCGGTGAAGTTAATGTTCCAGAAAAGCCTAATGTGTGTTATCCTTTTAATCCTGTTTGACAATAAACATGGAACACTGTGTGGGCTACGTGATATGTGTGGATTACCCACTTATAAACTCCTGCAAACAACAACTATGAGCAATAACACACCACATGTAAATAAAATACACTGCTAACATAACATAACATAACATAAGCTCACGCCTGTATCCCGAAGGGGTAGGCAGAGGCGAACTAGCGAACTAGAACATACACACTTCGCAGAACTTATTTCCGTAATGTAATAAGAAGGGGAACCTATCACCATATTGGGCACAAATCATTCTTTCTACCTGCCCGTATCCCACCTCAATGTGGGGTCGGCGCAACACACTTTTTCAAGTATGTTGCAGAAAGGATTTGGCTTAGTTTTTACAACCAGATGCCTGCCTGACCTCATCCCTCATGGGGGATCCATTCCCAGGCAAATGGTTTTGGGAAAAACACTACGCCCGATCTAGGATCGAGCCAAATACCTCCCTGTTCACGGCCCATATACACAGCCACTATACCAGAGAGCCTGGACTCCTCATTCGATTGCAATTACAAGTAAAAAAAAACATAAATGCTTCATCTACCTATTTACATCGTCCATTTGTTTTGATTTAAATGGAAGTCCACGTTATAATTACATGGAGTAACTGCGAAGAAACTTCGACGCGTTAATTTAAAAAAGTTGGATGTACTGAGCCGTTGTTGATATTTCATTATCCGAGTATTGTTCATTCCGGGACGGGAATTACATTGTACATTTTTGCAAGGTTGTTATAAAAACGACGAGGTCGAAATTAGACCCTCTTAGTCTCGACCTAATTTTATGTAATCAAATTTTGTATTATAATTTAAAACTCTGGAAGATATATTACTATAAATACTAAAAAAATATGTTTTTTCTTTCTTACATTACATCAATAAACATATCTCAAAGTACATGCTGGGGGTTACAACAGATTAAAATTGAGTTTCGTCCATTCTTTATTAGTTTCTGGAGTTATTTAATCTCGCTATTAGGTCGATTTTAGTTTGCATTTTATTAAAAACTTAAAAGTATATCTTTCAGGAACAAAAATGTTTATAATAAGTAACATTTTTTTTTACCTTCGTTGTAGCGTACCTTCTTGTCCCGTGTATAAACCATAATGTGTGATAAAGTAAAGTTACTGTATAATGAGCACAAAATACGTAATATAACGTGGCAGAATATATACTGCAAAATGGTACTGGACTGCATCGATAGCGTGGTTGTATTTCGGTACGACTACCGTCCTGAGGTCTCGCGTTCGATTCCCGGGCGGGCAAAGGGATGTTCTATATCAGCCCGGAGTATGGAATTTGTGCCCGATATGGCGATGGAGCCGCTCCCTGTCACATCTGGGACGGAACTAAGCTCAGCGAAATGTGTGTGTTCTAGTACGACAGTGCGCCTCTGCCTTCTCCTTCGGGGATACAGGCGTGAGCTTATATTATGTTCTGTTTATGCCAAATGGTATTGATTTAAGAAAGTAACTCACTTTGAGGTAGAAATCCACAGGTTGTTTACAACGCGTGGTTACATTTTGTACGTAGCGTATAAAGTCACAAGAAACCACTATAATTAATGCATTCAGGTGAACGTGCAAGCGTGATTAAACTTAGCTAATGGAAAGTGAAAACGTCATTAAGAATAATATAATGCACCCAGTGGTAGTTTATTTGTGCAAGTAAAGCAAGTAAAAACACTATATTATATTCATCTCAAAATAGGTTTTTTCACTTAACGGCATTTTAGTTTGAGGACGGCAAATTAGTTATATTATAACTTATAACGACTTTTACCCAGATTCTGTCGTTCACACAAATATTTATCTTCGTGCTGGATTCGAACCTGCTACCTTAGTTTCACCGTCGGACTACTTGCCCCGAGGTTGTGTTTTACTTGCAAACAATTTATTAATACAAGCGGTTGGTTTTTAACAGCATCTACATTAAGTAGCAGTTGAGACTAAGTTTAAGGTGCCGCGCCGTAGGAAGCTTGGAACGATTAGGAACAAACTTTCCTTCTACCACGTGCATACTAAATTCAAGCGGGTAAAGTATTAAGTAACACAACTTTTTGAGTTTGGATTAGGATATTATCGGTGAGCATTTTACATATATAACTTAAGCTTTAGTATACCTGAAAATCGAAAGTAATTTGTGCAGAATCAGTAACATAATCCAATACTTACTATAGGTAGTTTCCGTCGGAGGCGTCACATAAATATGTTACATAAGTGTATGGGCCACCGGAGGCCGTGCCGCCCGTGACTATTTCATGTTATATTTTGACCTAAAACTACAGTAAATAGTTTTGCAACTTGCATGAAACTACCTGAACTTAAGCGCGCGGGTCGCTTGCGTATTGACACGTGCAGTTAGTACGAAGAAAGTTGAGATTCGGAGAGACTATTATTATGATTATGTTCAATATTTTTTTAAAAATTTAAGTCAAAATCGACTTGGGGAATTTTAACTTTAGTGAACTAAAGTGAATATTTTATTCCATGTACTCTACATTCAACACTTAATTTAGTAGTGCCAATTTATTTAACAGTATGTTGCATAACAACAAAGTTTACAAGTGTGCGCTATAACTCCGGTTTAATGTACATATGCAGCGAGGAGTGAGCAAATGTTTATTATCCTGTGGCCGATGTGCGTGCACAGAGCGGGAATGGACGTCTAATGCTAAACACATTATGGATTAAATTAATCTAGCCTGTATAATCATACGTTATCCATGCTTTTATAGTTTTAATTAACGTGACTACAGCTTTACTGCATTCTACTTGAAGAATTTTCTTATATGGACACACTAATTAAACGTCGTAAATTACTGTGGGAGACTAAAATTATCTATCCATTTTCAGTGACCCGAGATAATTTGCTCAGAGTAAGTATTAAGTAGTCACATTTACTCGGGGTACATATTTGAAATTATTATTTGTTCTGAGTGGTAATAATGTTAAGAGGTGATGTACCTATCATCATCATCATCATCAGGCTAGGGCGTTCACTGCTAGACATAGGCCTCCCCCAAAGATTTCCAGATCGACATGTTGGAAGCGGCCTGCATGAGGAGATCCGTAGAAGAACAAAAGTCATTGATATAGCCCAGTGGATTAGCAAACTGAAGTGGCAGTGGGCAGGGCGCATAGGTCGTAGAACCGATTGGCGAATGTACCTTTACTACATCTTTATTGAAAGCATACTAGGTTATAATTCCCCCTAATCAAACAATATAACCGGTGGGAGCGGTGCAAGCGACCGACAATGCGCAGCGGTCGACGCACAAAGCCCCACCAAGATAATGGATATTGCTTTTCTTGCGAGTTTCAAAGCAGCCTACTTCGGAACCTCTCATAATCCGCTTACGGCTCTTCGCAAGTACGTCATTGTGCTATAGTAGAAACATTTCCTTCAGCGGACTGCAAATTCGTGCCTCCAGTTACTTACCGACGACGTGATATGGCTTTGCCAATTGGGAGGCAAACATCGGCGTTATCCTGTTTGAGCTCCTGAAATCACAATTCACCATTATATGAAACATGTTAGCAACTAAATTTTATTTTTGAAAGATGGGTGTATCAACTGAGAACAAATATTTGAACAAAATTAAAGCTGAAAGTGGTTTAGAGTATCTACATTTAGGCTGAGATCTATAGAGCGAACTTCGACTAAGTCTAGGTCAAATAAACGAACTTAGTGAGGATTTGTTATTTTTAAATCGACCTTTGAATTCGTTCGAGTAATTTTTCACAAGACAATCTTTGCTTAGTCTGTCTGTCAGTTTGTTTTTCTTGTAAAAAAATGGCTTGGATTAAGTCGAAGTTCGATTTAAAATTTCCAAATCCTCACCGAGTTCGTTTCTTTAACTCAAGCTTAGTCGAAGTTCGGTCTATAGATCTCAGCCATTGTCTATTCGAACTTCGAAGGCTGAGTGCGAGTCTTGTGTGAGTAAATGTTTGGCAGATGTCAAGAGGCACCCACCAGTACATAGAATCGACTCAATTATTCGCAGCGGGTGCCATAAATTTTGTGTCCGCACACCGACACGGCAATTACTGTCGGCGCTCATCCGCAAAACGATGTTAATAGCTCTCTGATTCGTACATTTATCTCGGTTACACTGTATCTTTTTATTATTTCCAATGAATCGTGAACTTCGACCGTAAACGATTGCTACTCAATGATATAAACTCAGTATCTCTCAGAATCTAAAAGCTTTTTCTAACTACTGTCATACTGATCTCATAACTGTTTAATGTCGCCTCCAGAAGGTCTTGGGTTTCGGTTCCCAGGTCGGGTAAAGTAATTTTTCCAATTTTGCCCAGGACTGGGGCCCCCCAAAGGGAGGGTTGACGTCAGGCAGGCAGCCGGTTTTAAAAACTTGGTCAAATCATTTCTGCAACTTGCTTGAAAAACTGTTTGCGCCGACCCCACATTAAAGTGGGATAAGGGCAGATAGAAAGAAAGACATATAAGGTACCTTATTTAATTACCTCTATAATCGAAGACTTATTTCGGTGTTTTAATATAGTGCAGATTTATATTATATACTATGTGGACCATAGGTGTGGAAAATAGGTTTAAAATGAATTGTACCATTACTTTAAACTTCATTGGTACCTTTATAAAGTACATTTCTCAGTAGCGACCGGGAAAAATGCGGTTCATGAGACCTCAAGGGGTACGATGTGATACTACGGGCGGCGAACTGTATAAGGCCCATGATACCTATCAATGTGCGTTTATTTATCCAAGAATGTTATGATATTTCCTGACCCGACATTCTGATACCCGTACCTTCGATAACATTTTCTCAGCTTATTTCGTCGAAAGTCAGAAAAACTTTTACAGAAATGGATACAATTTTACGAAACGTGTTTTGTAAATAAATAGACATTTTATGTTGATGCGATGACATGACATTGTGTTTTATTTATGGCATACATTTTGTTGGTATTTTAGTTGGGTATGATAACAAAACTTAGAGATACTAATTCGTTTGTTATTGATAAAGACAAAGATATCCTGCTCAAAGTCCTAGTTACTGTTTTAATAAATATCATGATATGTAAAAACATAAACATCAAAACAAACAACTCATCTGAAACATCTCAGGTAAAAATGAAAATTCTTCTTTCTTTCAAAATGTAATATTTTTATTTTTGGGTAATAGAGATATAAATAAGTAAAAAAGCCTTATAGAAGAATTTTAAATTTTATCGTCGATTTTAAAAAGAATTTATGCGATCGTGAGCACTGAACATTGTCTTTATGAAAGAATTGTTCAAAATTCTCGAGCGTCCCTACGCGATTTCTTCTAGTAAACGACGTAGAAGGATGCAATAATAAGTAGAGTTTATAGTCCGGTCCCTTCCAACATAATCACGAACGTTCCTTGGAATAGCAACTCAAAGAACAAATGTCACTCCTTTATTGAAAGGTAAAATAGTTTTAGGATTAACAATACGAAAATCCAACTATTTGCAGATGTTTCGGCTTTCACTGTAAATCCGGAGGGTAGTGGAAAACTTAAGTTTCATCGGTACTATACATTTACATAGATATTAAAATAAGGATAAGCCTCAACAACTCCGTAGTTTCGATAAATCCTGAAAGTGGTCCGATCGTTTGTTAGACTAACAGTGATCTCCGAAACGACGTGTAATATTGCGCTGACATGTTTTGTGATAATTCATTTACTACTTTTTTTGCTTTCTTATATATAATTTGTCATAGACATAGAATGCTATAACATTTAGGTCCTGTCATCTAATTAAGTTAGTTCGCCTATGCTGCCTCTAAAACATTATTGTTTTAAGTATTACATTACATATTTTAGTGGCCCAGATTTTTGAAAGTTTATTATGAATAAGATGTTCCTAAAGTATTATGGGAATCAAGTATTTTACAGGTGTTTCATTCGCAAAAGGATAATTACTTTGATGGATATAAATGTGTATTAATATATAACGGTAGAGTAAAATAACAGGTAGGTATAATACTATATTCTGCCCTCTTATAATATGCATAAGACGTAAAGAGAGTGCGTGAGAGTGATAGAGACTGACAGAGGGAGAGAGAAAGAGAGCGCGCTTATTAACTTGAGCATGTAACTTTAGTATTGAGTAAGTTACACTACACAATGCAATGGCTTGCATTAGATAGTACTACGGCTACGGCAAAGTTTTAAGGACGTCTTGTTGAAATATTTATACAGTACTATTGCCACGAAATCCGAACTTACACCGGGATTCATAATTGGAGTTTTAGAAACTCATTCCGATGAAACACGGGTGAGTTTCACATTAGTGAAGCGTACGTCAGGCAAGAATGTCTAAACGAGCGTAGTGAGTAATGATACAGAAGCTCGAACCATTCGCAGTTGATTAAGCGAGCCTTTGAAGTTGCACGGTTGACACGATGATTAATAACTGTTTATGACAACCATCTGAAACGTGAGGCTCGAGCGATACAAATACACAAACATAATTTGAGGAAAGGGAGTTTTCCTTTTGGTTTACTCGGTTTACATCGCTTTGACAATAACTTTGTACATCTGTTTCTGTAGCTATAGAATATAATACGTTTCACTAATTATGTAGTGCTACTAAATATTCAACGTCGAAATTGATATTTTGCACTGTATAATTGCCGAAATTAACTTTGTCGTGTGTAACCACAGTCCGAGTCACAGTCACAGTCCACATAGTCCGAGTGCCTTACTTAGGTGAATACTGCGGCGTGGCATTTGAATTGTTTTTCGCGTTGGAAACGTTTCCATTTAAATTAAATTTAAAAAAATATTCATTTTGTAACTTTACATGCTGCAGACTTTGAAGTAGTCTTAAGGCACTGTCGGCCGGAGGGTACTTGTTGCACTGAGCTCATTTTGTATTTAAAAAATATGATAGAGATAAACTTCCAAAGGGGATTGACGTCAGGTTGCCAGGCGGTCGTAAAAACAAAGCCAAATAATTTATGCAATATGCTTGAAAAAGTGTGGTGCGGCGACCCCACATTTAGGTTGGATAAGGGCAGATAGAAAGAAAGAAAGAAAAATTCTGTGAAACAAAACGTATCCTATAGCTTCTAGAATATCTGTATAATCCTTCAATGCGACATTCCAACTTCGTTAGTAATTGAATGAAATGTCCGAACTTCCTAATTGTAGGTATGTTTCAAACATCACAGGCTGTAGAGGGATTTTTGAAGCGCGTGGTTTAGTGATGCGGATCACGTACGTATTATTGGCAGCCGGAATCAGAGACTCACGTCAACGCGCTATGCCATGACGCCATAAAGTTTGTAATCCATTGGCAAAAGCTAACTTAATAGTTGACAAATAAAGGCATTTTGTGAGTCACTTATAACATAACAATGTAATGCTCCGGATTATATGTTTCGATGAGGGGAATAGAAAATTAAAACAATTAGGTACAATATAAGAAGTATGAATGTGCTAACTCAGCTCTGTACCTGAGTGAGATGTTAATGTAAAATAAGACTCTTAAAATACATACATACATACATACATACATAAAGTCACGTCTGTTTCCCCGAAGGGGTAGGCAGAGGCACACTAGCGAACTAGAACACCCACATTTCGCCGAACTTAGTTCCTTCCCAGATGTGAAAGGGGGCGAGCCTATCGCCATATCGGGCATAAAATCCAATATCACTTTGACCGACCCAGGGATCGAACCCGAGACCTCAGGACAGTAGTCGTACCGAAATACAACCACGCCATCGAGGCAGTCTCTTAAAATATAATTCCTTTATTTACACTTTCGTTAATGCGGCTTTCATTATAAGCAGATAGCGCGATGGTATGCGAGCGCTCATAAGGAAAAGTGGAATGTACCCCTTAACTACCCCAAGGTTTCCTCACTCGGTTCACAAAGGCCCACGTATATAACAGACGTCATTATCAGCTCTTCGATCGTGGATTATTGTGCTCTAGTATATTTAGAGCCTTCATCAATGTATTCTTGGCTTTCTACGAACGTTATCTTAATAAATGCATCACTATGTTAAATGAGATGACACAACGTGCAGTGTTAATTTCTTGTTGGCAACAAGTAACGTGTAGTTTCAGGCAGTATTTGTGTTCACGTTACTCCACTGTACATAGCTCAGTAGTTACGTAGTTACGCCATTACAGTGATGGACACTCGACGCCAGCCAACCGATTCCACGAACAAATACAGGCTAAGCATCAAGTACCCCACTAATTTACATGTGAGCTAATGCGATTAGTTAGTGGTAATTGTATCGTTGCCGTATACTACAATACGTGTGCAAATACACACTGCATTTAATTATGTATATATGTTTCAAATGTTTATCTTCAAGTAAAAAGATTAAAGGGAAGTTTTGAAAGTTGTTATTTAAACATAACATAACATAAGCTCACGCCTGTATCCCTGAAGGGGTAGGCAGAGGCGCACTTGCGAACTAGAACACCCACGTTTCGCCGAACTTAGTTCCGTCCCAGATGTGATAGGGGACGAGCCTATCGCCATATCGGGCACAAATTCCAGACTCCGGGCTGATATGGAAAAATCCAATATCACTTTACCCGACCCGGGGATCGAACCCGAGACCTCAGAACCGTAGTCGTACCGAAATACCACCACGCCACCGAGGCAGTCATGAGTTGTTTTTCCATTATGTTAATTATTTATTTAACTGATTCTTTTGTACCTTGCCTAATAATTTGTATTAGAAGTAGCAATCTGTGTCATCGTCTGTCACAATGTCACTCGTCTATTATTGGGATTAGCCCCTGTCTATCCTTTCATGACACAGCAGACGTAATGACATAATTCCGTTTTGGGTCCTTGTTCCATCACAATAAATAATATTCGTTTATGTATCTATAGAGACTTTCAATTAAAATGTTTTTGGTTTTATTGTAGGTTTAGATTTATCATAAATTTGTAAAGAGTATGAAGATGTTAAAGCGTTAGTACGGTTGTAAGCGTTTTCATAGCCATTATTACAACCGTAACACATTATCGTTGAGGTTTGTATGTGCGTAATAGTCCATCAGATTACAGCAGTACTAACAACTAAACTGGGACCGAGGGTTAGCGAGGATAACTCACACTTTGCGATAAGAAAGTCGGGAGAAGACGAATCCGGTCTTGTTCGTAGAACAATACTAAAGATCGTTATCTAACGAATGCGCTTTGTTCAGTTAATTAACTTCACAAATTGTTGTCCTTTCTATTAACGACATCGTGCTTCTTAAAGTCTCTGAAATCAATAAACACGATACTGAAATAAAATTGTACGAATATTTTAATAAAAGTCAAGTGTAAAATGATTGGGCATTGAATATAATCAAAGGGATATAATCTGTGCCGCCCAGAGAATGAAGTAGGTAAAATTTAATGTATGAATAATTGAAAACAAAGGTAAAAGGTACAAGTAGGGTCGTTATCGCCGTCCCTTTGGGAAATGAAACTGCGGCTGATTTTGTTCGACCGGAAAAAAGTTTTCCTGTTCAGTTGACAACTTTTATAATAATGTATTTGTTCATTTAGCCATTGTTATTTTATTATACGATCAAATTAGGTAGGTAGGACCGAATGTAGAAAAATAACATGTTATGTTATGTTATGTTATTTTTCTATATTCGTAACTGTAATATTTTCCTAATTTGGTCGTACAATAAAAAAAAATAATAATAAATATAATATAATAATGTAGAAAAATAAATAATTATTTTGTTAGTAAGTTTATCAAGGCATCAATACGGAACTCAGTAAGGATTTGGAATTTTAAATCGAACTTTGACATAGTCCAAGTCATTTTTTACAAGGATATTTCTATAGATCTCAGCCTAATATTCTCCATCGGGATATGGATAGCTGCACATTGCCATTCAATCTGTACTCAATTCTATAAACTACTAAATATTACCATATTGTACGAATAAGCGAAGACGATATAATCAGATAGAACCGTCAGTGTTGAGTACAAATACAGTTCCAGTGTTATGTTAAAAGATTAGTCGCCGCAAGTAGCGCTGACGTCGCACGTAGTGCCGCGCCGCGCCGTACAGCTATACAAACGTATGCTTACATAAAACTACCCACAATTGTTCGCTCATTTGCATTTTCCAGACTACTGGATAAATCTTTTCTATTGATATTATGTTTGATCCTTTCTAAGTTGGAGTTAATTATAAAGCTTAGCTTGTTAAATAGATGTCAGTTCACGATGCAAATTTTGTTTGATTTTATTTGTATTCTTATAAGTCGTTTACTTATTAGGAAACATATAAAGATACAACAACTTTAAAGTATAGTAATAATTTATTTATTTTCAGCTTTCGTATTCTAAGCCAAATTACAAAGTTACTTCTAGGATAATAAAAAAAGGAAAGATGATCTCTATTTTATTCTATCTATTTATTAGTCTACTTACATGTTTATTTGATTTTTATAGTTAAAAGCAAAAGCATTAGTTGATGTATTCATCAGCACATTTTACATTAACTCCTGAGACAATAAAGATGAAAAAGGAGTTCAAAAAGTGTAACGGGCAACGATTTTTCCGCCACATATAAAGCATATATACACAGATACTTATACGTTACATTAAAAGCGAACGCCGCTTCCCCATTCCTATTGTTTTGCGGGAGACAGACGAAATTAAGGCACAACGTTTTATTATTTTCGTTTTTAATTCACGCAGTCGAAAGCAAAGTTCAAAAAGCAGATAATAACCTTTACGCAGAACACAACGGAGCGTGCAAAAGCTGTAAAATGTGATCTTTTATTGCTGTTTTAATTACATTCTTCGCTCTCGTGCAGTTTTCTTTATTTTCCTCATTTCATTTTCATAAAACGATCATCATAATATTCTTTTTCATTATATTCAATGATTTCCTTTTTATGTTATGAACGGCAATTGACTTGAGCCCAAATTTTAGCAAGTAGATATTAACTCTACGCTACGTTATACGATAATATAATTTATGTTTTTTTCGACCGACTTCCAAAAGGAGAAGGTCCTCAATTCGTCTGTTTTTTTTATGTATGTTTCACGATATCTACGCCAAATGTGGACCGATTTTCATTTTTTTATCGATAGAGCTTATTTCAAGGGTGGTACCATATAAGTTTGGTCACGATCGGATTTGAAGTCGGTCTGTTACGTTTTTAAACTTGTGATTAATTATTATTATTGTCTGATATTGATTTCCAATATAAGTGTATAATCGCTAGTTTAAAAGTTAGACACTTGTACTTACATAATCGATTTAGCAATTTGTTAATAGATCTTTTCTAGCTGCAAATAAATACGTAACAAAGTTTCTGGTACTTATCCCATCTTCAGAAACACAAATATTGACATAATTAATAACAACAGAGCACGCCCGCTAGCTGCTCGCGTTGAATTATAAGTGAAGGAAATATCTCTCTTATCTTCAATTTCTCCTTTAGGTAGTTGATTTAGTTTGAGTAGAAAATAACTAAACATTTAAACATTCAGAATATATTCGACTGCGGTACTATTTACAGTAGGAAAAAATAATTTTGCATATGACACATGTATAAGTATGAATATATCAAACTGCATTACTAAAACGATTGAAATATAAATAAAAAGTGTATTAACATTTTAATTGACTGCCTCCGTGGCGCAGCGGGCGAATATTGGCCAGTGAAGTGAGAGACCACGAGTACGATCCTCGCACCGAGACTAATGTTTGTATGGCTAACAGATACATATTTGTTTCGGGTCTGGGCGTTGTGAGACCGAAAGTCTCTCGTAGTTACCCACGACACAAGACTCGATCTTAGTGTAGGGTCAGGACTTTGTATGTGACTGCCAGGTTTAATTTATTTATTTATGTACCAGTTCATGTACAAATAAATTTAAAGTAATGTGTTGTGTTGATGTGATGCTCTGAAGATCTGATAGTAGAAACTAAGAGGCAAAAAACTCCGTGGAATGTTACGGAAAGGGGAAGACATCGTTCTATAAGCGATAGGGAAAAATGTATTTCGGTTTTTCTGTAACGACTTTCGATTTACTGTATACGAGTGCTCTCGCGAAGGGTTTGAGAGGGGAGGTATCACTCCACATCGAGTCAAGTATATTCGTCTGCCAAATAAGGCGTAACTTACTCTACGCCGCGAATTTACGGCTTCTATGAAATGAAAATACGTTTACTGCCTTTTATTTCTGTAAATTTTCACACTGTGTGCGTCGGTGGCGAGGTTGTAGTGCGGTATGATTACCGTCGTGATCTTCGTCTAGGTCTTGGGTTCGATCTCCGAGTCTTCTGGGACGGAAATGAGCTCGGCGAAATGTGGGTGATCTAGTTCGCCTCTGCCTACCCCTCCGGGGATACAGCCGTGAGCTTGTATTATCTCTTTCGGGAATTTCAGAAATAAGCTATCAAAAATATATACCGACATGTTCAAATTCAATAAATTGATAAATGATTATGACACATTACTCGTAACTTTCCGTGAAATGTCGCGCATTTAGAACCCGGTACTTTATTTCTCCCTCCCTCCTCACAAATAATTGCTGTGTCGCTATCGAAATGCAATAAACATAAAGCTTCGCCTTATAAATTTGCATATTTTATCTGGAAATTCTCAAAGTTCTCTTTAATGTCAATTTAATATAAAATTTATTTCAACTTCTGTGACGAATAGAAAAAGAGATAACGAGACACCGCCTCTTTCCGTGATCACCGCCACGAATTATGTGCTTCGAGCCTTGAATATTAAATGAACGCGACAAAAAGTTGCGTGAGTCTGCCTGAATTTGGCTCGAATTACGGTTATCGAGCCAATCGGTTCCCTGACAGCGCTTTCGCTAAATATACTCGTGTCTCAAGTAGACGAGTTTTATTAAACCTATCAAGAAAGGCCGACGACTTTTTTCAATAAGGTGGAGACACGATTTTTAAACGATTTGATATCTTAATAAATATGTCAGTAAAGAAAATTACTCTCGAATTAATTTGGCAGTAAGTATTTTAAACAAAACTATCTACGGGGAACCAATTTAATACTTATTACGTAACCCACATAATTTGATGTTAAGTTGACACATTATCCCAAAGAAATCCTAAATAGGTCAGCGGCCTGAGCAGGAAATTTCTGACAACCGTAAATGTATTTCAGCTCGATGCGCGTCTATGAAATATTAACCAAGCGTCATCTGTGCGCAGCGAACTCGAATACATTTACATTAGTTTTTCGTGCTCGGGCTACAGAGGGATAGTCAATATTATTGTATAGTCGGATTGCTAATTAAACGGAGTAAACTGACAGATCGAAATGTCACTTTTCAAAATAATGTTGCTTACTTCCAAAACATAGTGATTGATCTAGTTAAATCCTTATCATTCAAAGAAATAATAACTCAGCACAAGCTTGGAAAATTAGAATTTTGTAGCGTATTTTTAGAAATTTCAGCTTAACCCTTCGACTAAATGTCTGTGTAAATCATTTTACGTAAATAATCATAACAGATACGCGAAATAAAAACAATGAAAATTACAAATATTACTTTTATTATTTGAGATAAATTACGTTCCGCACATTCATAGCTATTGTAAATTTTGTTTATAATGAACCATGATTAGGATTCCAGTAGACATGCCATAACTTACCATGCAGTAATTTACTATGACTATAATTCAGGAGACATGCAGTACTAATCACACATTATGCAGGAATTACGACTTTGAGTTGGACTTTAGAAAATGAAAGAATGAAATGTTTCACTGAATTGAAATGTTTAAATAATCTTGATCTTTTTACCGCAGCACTATCTAAATTTCATTAAAAAGTAGCAACATTCGAAATGTCAGTTTACTCCGTTTAATTAGCAATCTTACTATAGAAGCTGTTTTTTGGTTTATACTTATTGATTGAGATTAAATTATAATATTATTGTAAGATTCTTCGAGACTAACTGAAATCACTAATACATAAGATTGCGTATTTCTCTTTTACATACCTACGTACGCAATGAGGCTTTAAAATCCTTTATAAAGGTTTCTTTTTCAGCCTCCGAGATTTCGTTTGGAATTATTTTGATAAACATCTCATATCGTATCTAAATATCTACATAAAGTCTATTTGCTTTCGTTGTAAATTAAATGTTAGCACTAAATTTTTATTTCATATGTTAATAAATATTTAAATACTTAAACTGGGTTTTTCTATCGACATCAAAAGAAAGGAGTTATCAATTTGTCAGTATTTTTTTATTGGTGACATTCGATAACACCGGCAAAAGTGGACCGATTTTCAAGAATCTTTAAGTTTTCGATATAACTTACTCCAAGGATGTCCATAATAAATCCATGTGCTTGTTTGCCAGTCTTACTATAAAAAATATGATAATGATGAAGATGATGGCCTCCACGACATATTAACCGTCGTCAGAAAATCTTGCGATTTCGAATTAAGTTTACTTTATTATGTAACGAACTAACTACTATCTGACTATAACGATTGTATTTGATCTGTTTGAAAATGAAATAACCAGTAATGTCATCCTTATTATGAATGAGAGCTACGGTCAAATGTAATCTAAATGTCCTGAAGCTAGTATTTTTGTTAAGCTATGTAAGCTCGTTTATATTGCTAGTTTAGTTAAAAGGATATTTTCTCTCGTTTATCACGTTTTGTAAATCGCTTGTAAGCTGCTGACAGTTATGAATTATCGTACGAGTTGAGTTATGTATGTGTGTTTAAAAGCGTGCAATATTTCAAAGATTCCTTTACTTGTAGTCCTTTATACTCTTACAGACTAATTTAATCGCCTAGTGGCTAGTAGAGGTAGTGACATCAAGTTACAAAGCTCTTAACATGTAAATAGAATAAACCTTGATGTCAATAAAGTATTAACTAACAACCCACAAAACTTTCATAAAATAACATAACATAACATAAGCTCATGCCTGTATCCCCGAAGGGGTAGGCAGAGGCGCACTAGCGCACTAGTACACCCACGTTTCGCCGAGCTTAGTTCCGTCCCAGATGTGATAGGGGGCGAGCCTATCGCCATATCGGGCACAAATTCCACACTCCGGGCTGATATGGAAAAATCCAAAACCACTTTGCCCGACCCGGGAATCGAACCCGAGACCTCAGGATGGTTTGTACCGAAATACAACTACGCTACCGAGGCAGTCGAGGCAGAGGCTACTTTCATAAAATAAAACAATGTTATGGAAAAAAAATGATCTATATAATATAAAGTACCCATGATTCGCGGCATTTCGAAAAGAAAATTAAAGGTAGAACAATAAAGCATCCAATTTCATTGTACACGATTATTGTTACGTTGGCCAGCCAGAGACACGCGTAATCCCAACGAGACACGAAGTCGGGCCCTGGATTCTGGGATTAGTGCAGGTCGGGGCCAGACTGTCAGATAAACCTCGTCGGATTTAATGTGATATTAACAAGTTAGCTCCCACGCACACCCTGAATAATACGTCGCAAATAGTAATCATTACCCGATTGAAGTTGGAACACTGGAATGTTGGCCCACCGTTCGCCCTCTCTGTATTAAGTTGTATAGCCCTGTATGTTGTTAATTAACGTTATTTACCATTACTCTGTCGTACAACCTGTTCTATTGCTAGTTAAATACATCGAATTACGTAGAGACTATCAGGTTATTTAATTATTGGTTATCTATAAAAAAACAACAGTTTCGCCGTAATGATATTATGCGTGACCTATATATAGGTTTCGCCATAAGAGGTATAAACACATTTGACTTAAGTGGGTGGAAATACAAAATAAACAAGTAATTTCCATTTTGATGGTATCCGGAATCTTTAAAATGTTTTTTTGCGTCATGTATACGCAAGACATGCGTCAGTGTTTCAACAATTCAGCTTCCGCCAATTTCCTGTTGTGAGTACATCTCTTGGCACATCGCGACGCCAGCGTGTTCGACGCGTCTCTACATAAATGAGCCATCGCAGGGAATAGGTACACCGCAGGAATTCCAAAACCAATAGTGGAGCGAGGTTGTTTGCGCATTTAAACTAGACCTTACAAATATATTGATGAATGTGGATGAATCCTAAAATTACTACTTATTTTGAGAACTAAAAATAAAATTAATCAGTGTTGTCAATTGTTACAAAAACATATACTTAATATATAGATTATAGTCGAGTATATTTGTCGTGATGAGAATGCTCTACGTG
This sequence comes from Clanis bilineata, assembly GCA_036417725.1. Taxonomy (NCBI): domain Eukaryota; kingdom Metazoa; phylum Arthropoda; class Insecta; order Lepidoptera; family Sphingidae; genus Clanis; species Clanis bilineata. The sequence goes on along the minus strand of CM071145.1, from coordinate 7,423,502 downwards.
TAATGGTGAGTTATTTTCACTGTATTTATTTTAACTTTTCAGATTCTACACTGAACAGTCAAGGGAAAACGTGTCACTTCGATCTGACAGTGAAAAACAGCCCTCGTATCATTTGTCAACGTCACCCACTCAACGGAGGGCAAAACATAATTTCATAAAGACATCCTTGTTCTTGTTACGCTGTGTGATCCATTTTTTACGGTATTGCTATCATCGACTTTTTTATTTAATCAAATACTGCGTAGAAATAAATAAGGAAATGTTACGTATGTTCCATGCCACCAAATACAACATGAGATTTCTACTGGAGCCCAGGCGCCTTTTTATTGATTTAAGTTAACGGTCTTATGTAAGCGAGCTTTTCATTTTAAACCATTCTTGTTTTGTTAGTTGTATTTAGTAATAATATGTTGTTAGTCATTTTTTTAGAGCAGAATATGTGTTAGATCTTCTGTGCCCATATAGATACACCCACCCTGGCGGTAAGGTACAATTGAATCTTCTGATATAAGTAAGTGTGTTAGATTTTCGACCCTGGGGGTGCGGAACAATTGAATCTTCTAGTATAAAGTACGTTAGATCTTCTGTGCCCATATAAATACATCTACCCTGGCGGTGAGGAACAATTGAATCTTTTGATAGTAAGTGCGTTAGATCTTCTGTGTCCATATAGATACATCTACCCAGGCGGTGAGGAACAATTGAATCTTCTGATAATAAGTGTGTTAGATCTTATGTGCCCATGTAGATACAACTCCCATGGTATTATTAATCGTAAGTCGTTCACCTGGCATTAAGCGATTCGACGTCTCACTCTACACACACGGGCTCTCGCCAGTAAGTTCTACCACCATATCATCATCATCAGCCATAAGACGACCTGTTTGAAGCGGCCTGTATCCAAAATATAAATATCTGAAAATATTCAGTGACCTCTTATAGACAATAATCTAGTGGTTGCGTACGTTCTTAAGTATTGCCATTTAACATAGCTGTAAAGTTATCTTAGTTGAAATATTTGCCATCTGCAAGGAATAAATGACTAGATACGCCTCCCGTACATTCAGCGCACACAAATGTTTCCGCCTCTGATAGCGACAGGGTTCTATTCCTGGTTGGGACAAATATGTTTTAAATGACGGGTGATTGTTCCCGGGACTGTGTTGATGACACGGGAAATAATATTAGGGAGGGTGGGTGTTTATGTTTATGTATAAAGGCAGTTTACAGCGCTGTAACACGTGTAACGAAGCTCTATGCCCCTTACTTATAAAAATATTTAAGCGCTGCGTATCTTTATCCATAGGTTGTCCCTTTCATTTTTAAACAATGGAACCATGGCACGCAATGAAAAAAGGGACAGGCTATTCTTAGCGAAAAGATTAGCGAAAATGTTTTTCTTAGTAAGGCCCTATGTGTTTAAACAAAATAATAATATTTGTACTCGTAATATTACTGTCCCACTGCTGGGCACGGGCCTCCTCTATTAATGAGAGGGGTTAGGCATTAGTCTACCACGCTGGCCTTATGCGGGTTGGTTTACTTTATTAATATTATTAGAAAATAAATAGTAATTCTTAGCACTATTTTTATTATCTATGGGCGGTAGCGCCACGCTGTGGCTGTGAATAGTTGTGCCCACAGCAAGAAATGGCTTGATAATACTGTCTCACAGAAAACTGACGTAAAATTGGCTGTTGCGTTACCTTCGATGAGTGAAACTTCCGGTGAACTAAATCCCGCCTTCCCTTTTCAGCCCTTTTCTTTTCCCGAAGATCACTTACCATCAGGTTACGAAGCTACTCATTTGCCAGTTTTTATGTTAAAAACATATTAGGTTTGGATAATTACAAGTCTAAAAACTTAACAGACCGACTTCAAATCCGATCGTGACAAAATTTATATGGGACCACCCTTGAAATAAGCTCTATCGACCACAAAAATAATTTAAAAAAAAACAGTCCACATATTGCGGAGATATCGCGTAACATACATAAAAAAAATACAGACGAATTGAGGACGTTCTCCTTTTTGGACGTCGTTCGAAAAATAGTTAATAACCAAAAGATATCAACGTCAATTACATAATTACTAATTAGTGATATAAACAATGGTGTGTTTTTTAAATAAAAGAAAACCATATAGTAAAGACTTAGATTGGCTAGATATTGCACTTTAAAGCCAGATTTTTAAGCATTTAAAACAATAATGTGTTACATGGATTTTTTTAAACGTTCATCGGAAAAAGCATTATAGTTCACAAGAATATTTCTCACATAGAAGATACAGTATGTGTGGATCTTTCGGAATCGCTCTATTCTGCTCTTCCTTTTATTTTTATTCGATTTCGTTGTGAAGCTAGAAAAATATTTAACCTACAGAACAGTTGACGGTTTTGTTACAATAAAACTTGTGTTATGAAAAATAACCTTAGGGATGATATTGGACAATCAAACTTTTATCGTATAGATATGTATCTTATTTAATATATATGGCTTCAAAAGTAAAGCCTAAAATAAGAAAGCCGTGCCCAATATTAGATTTACACTTTATTATTTTTATTTCGGTATAGGTAATAAATGATTCATCAATCTAAGTGAACATAATTTTTAATAAATCGCTTTTTTATAGTATTGAATAGTGGAATACAAACAAGTATACGAATCAATAAATTTGAGTTATTGCCACGATTCGTGAACACCAATAACAGAATTATTTTATTATACTACTAACCACGTATGTATTATGAATACAAATACTGAGGGTGTGGTGTGGGTGTTCAATTACTTTGTAACAGGTCAACAGCTTTCGATAGATTTGGAGGTTAAATAGTCGTTGCCCTACATTTGGAACATTGTGGACTTTTCACTTCAATATAATCAATAAAATATAACCAACAGAGTGGCTCGGTGGCATGATTGTATTTCGGTACGACTACCGGCCTGAGGTCTCGGGTTCGATTCACGATACCCGGGTCGGGCAAAGTGATATTGGATTTTTCCATATTAGCCCGGAGACTGGAATTTGTGCCCTATATGGTGATAGGTCGCAGGAAGTCGCTGGATGCAGGCCGCTTCCAACAGGTCGATCAGGAAATCTTTGGGGGAGGCCTATGTTCAGCAGTGGACGTCCTATGGCTGATGATGATGATGATGATGATGATGATGATGATGATGATGGCGATAGGCTCACCCCCTATCACATCTGGGACGGAACTAAGCTTGTCGATATGTGGGTGTTCTAATTGGCTAGTGCACCTCTGCCTACCCCTTCGGGGATACAGGCGTGAGCTTATGTATGTTATGTTATGTAATCAATAAAATTCATCACTCTAGTAAAGTCGAGGGAAATCTTTGTACTATAGAGGTATAAAGGAGTCGAGTTGGCATTCAACATTTCACTGAAACCCAACAATCATTAAATTATGTCAACCGTTAAGATGAACTCATCGCATTGTTTGGCGGAACAATAAAATGTATAGTGGTGCGAATCGTTAAAACTTAAAATAGGCAGTTGTCCTATAGAGGACAGTGTTCAGTCCAAAGGCTACTGATAAATAATTCAAATGCTGCAATGCGGTCCTCAAGGAATTGACAACGAATGTATTCTATACATTAGGCGGTGAGACATAATTGTGCACTTGAGATACATTTAGACCTCATTCGCACGAGAACTTTTCAACGCTCGTTAAAAAGCGTCTCAACTTGTTTGTTTATATGAGTGAGAGTAAACCATTCTTGTCCTGTTTCTAATAATGTATATCTATATTCTACCTACCGCTCAACGTTCAGCGCTTAAAAACGCGGCGTTTTAAAAGCGCCGGCGTTTGAATAACTACACTGGAACTGATATGTTCCATTTCAACGCTTTTTTAAACGACCGATAAAAAGATCTCGTGCTAATAAGGCCTTAGGGAATAACAAATTTAGTTGCCATTTAATTTGTACACGCATTTATAGTGATATTACAGTTAATTTAAATGTTATTTCATTTATGTTCATACTGCCTGCTTTGGTCACGTAGTGGTTTTGCTTGCCCAGTACGACTAAGGTCTAGAGTTCTCGGGTTCGATCCCCGGGTCGGACAAAATGATATTGGTTTTTTCTACTCAATATCAGCCAAGTTGGGTGTGGCAGAAAAAGAATGAAAGTAGAATAAATGCAGTAGAAATGAAGAGTTTAAGGAGCATGTGTGGTGTAACTTTGAAAGATAGAGTAAGAAATAGTATGGTGAGGGAACAGTGTGGTTTGAAAGAGGAAATAGTAACGAAGATCGAGAAAGGAATATTGCGGTGGTTTGGGCATGTAGAGAGGATGGATGAAAGGAGGTTGACAAAGCAAATATATATGGCAAGCGTGAATGGTAGAGTTGGAAGGGGAAGACCTCATCGAACTTTCTCTGACCAAGTCAGAGATATACTCGAGAAAGGTCAAGTTAAAAGTACCCTAAACCGTCGTGCATGCATGAAGAATGTAATGAGACTGAATGAGGCGAAAGAGGTATGTAAGGATCGTAGCAAGTGGAAATCCGTTGTCTCTGCCTACCCCTATGGGAAAAAGGCGTGAGTCTATGTATGTATGTATGTATATCAGCCCCGAGTCTGGAATTTGTGCTCGATTTTACGATGAGGTCATCCTCTATCACTTTTGGAACGGAAATGAACTCTGCGAAATGTGGGTGTTCGAGTTCGCTGGTTCGCCTCTGCCTACTTCATCGGGGTACAGGCCTGAGTCTATGTATGCACGTTACTATCAAAGCAATCCCACACAACATAGTACCTACTATATCTCATAAATAGTTAAGGTAATTTTCATTATCATAAATTTTGTGCCGCGTTTTCCGAACAAAACATTTATTCTCATAATTTCGACGTTGTTATAAAATGCCTCATCATATATCGGTAATTAACGCAAAATTCTGCGAATATAGGGGACAAAAAGTTTGGTAATTAGTATTTCAACCGTCAGAAGTTTCTTTATTGTACGGCGGGGACAATGTGTACAAAACCATTATTAAACTATTTTTGAATAATGTCTGTTTACATGTCGACCTAATTTGTCCTTCGTAAAGTTGATGAAGATTTTCGTATTATAATGTGCATAATATAATAATATTAGTTGCCTCCTGGGTCTAGTCGCAGCATATACCTACGGGTTGTACACAGGGAGGTCCTGGGGTCGATTCTCAGGCCGGGTAAAGCAATTTTTCTAGTTTGATCCCCCAGAGGAAGGTTGGCGTTACACAGGCAGCCGGTCGAAAAGAATGAACCAAATCCTGCTTGAAAAAGTGTGTTGCCCAAACCCCACGCTAACGTAAATTATTATGTTATTATAAGTTATAACCTTAGATTAATTAATGCAACCAGTTATATAAAAATTAAGTTTCAAAGTTCTGTAGTTTATATGGATAAAGGAAATATTCATAAGTTGACATTTTAAATTGTAATTTTATATATTATGTATTGTCTGGACTTTAAAAGAGGCCATAACCCTTGAGTTTGTTTCGGCATTTCTTCTCAGGGATAGCCACGAAATGCCGACGCTATTATTACTTTATCTTATTACTTTATGTCTTAAATCTTAAAATCAATAATATAGTCGTAACTGACATGTGAAAGTGGTATAAAATATCCTATTTGCAGAATAAATGATTTGAATTTGAATTTGAACATAAATAAAAAAATATTTTCTACAAAACATAGCAGATGAAATGTCCTAAGTTAAATTGTATAAAGTTGGGTGACCCCAACAAACGAATTCTATAATATAACACAATCAAATGAATTTCATATCAACATATTAACAGTTAATAAAGTAACCGAAAAGACTGTATCTTCATTGAATATTAAATCGATGGCGCTCGGCTAATTATTATTCCGGTCAGATTGTGTTAGTTTGGTTAGGTCGCTCTCAAGAGTCTCAGGCGATTCCCTAAACAGATTACCTAACCACATTTATACCGTCGGCGGAACACAAATATTACCATAATTAGTTTGACTTGCACGTTCCTTCAATACAAATAGATGTTCATCTAATTGAATACTATAAAATGCTTTATCGAAGTTTTGTTTCCTCGACGTTGTCTCGGCCGGCCAGGGCGGGATCCGCTTACGTACAACATTTTCAAGTTCGTTCGGTCTTTATTTTGTTTTTTTTTCTTTTTGCCTTTCTTTATAACGTCTGGTTGCCGGGGTTTAGATTGCTGGCCTGGAGATGATGCGAACAAGGCATTGGCAAAATGTTGCCAATAAAAAAATAATATCTTATCTCTTAGCAAATATTTGTTATTATGTATGTTCGAGACCATTTCTGATATTCAGTGAATTGTATTACATGGTCACACAAGTATTTAATTTACTTACCTATACTCATTAAAGTTAGTATAGTACAGCGTGCTTATGTGTTTTTACAAAATTTGACGACATATATAATAACAAACAATTTTAACGTATTTTATCTGTAACAACAAAAAGCTACCGTATTCGCAAGAAAGCTCTGAAAGACATAATGAAAAAGCTTTCAGATAATGATTACTTTCGTGATTTTCTTAAAAAGCATTTACACTCTGAATTAATCAACTAAAATGTCTTAGATTAATATCGGTATTGTAGAACCTTATTCTAAATAGAATCCTTTCACGAATATTGCTCACAATAATCATGCTTTCAATAACAATAATTACAAAACGTTAAATGTTTCTTTGTTAAGTCATTAATGAATGCTTAAAATGGAATTTTATTTCTACTGTATGATTTTTTTTCTATAAAATCAACGGCTTCATTATTGTTTCTTACTAGTATAAAAAAAATGTTTTCAACTTTCTTCCCCATACCCAATTATAAAACACCACCGTTGGAATATTGGCATTGAAAAACTTTTTAAAGTTAGTCCATATTTACTGAGTAATGAGTATTGCACGATGTCGAATAGTGAAAAGTTTCAAAGGGAAAGCCGATGTTATGTTCTTTCCAATTAATTTGTTTATTGTTAGAAGACAAAGAGTAAATCGGTAGAAACAGTATTATACGCACCTTTCGATACTGGTGTTTCGTAACTTACTTCAAAACAAATAAACTGTGAACCACCTCATTTTTTAAGTGGGTTAAAAATAAAATATTACACGCTAGAGGTATAGCTTCTGTTATCTCTCAACACGGTTTTCAGTGTTTCTTCGCGCCGCGCCGTGGACTTTACTATAATTGTTAAGGCGCGCTACAATGGCCCAAATCCGTGCTACGTAGTTTACCGCTACAAGCGCGCTACACAGTTTATAATAAAAGTCAACCGAGCGCCTATCCGCCATGCGGTCATCCGCCTAATGAGTACGAGCCCTAACTTCTAAGTAGCTCGCTTTATTTTTCCACCAGTATGCAATAGAAATGTTTGTGAGTTTTTCCGGTTATGAGTTTCCAATTTATGAATATGGATGTTTATTAATCAATCACGCCGTTGCGGGTAAACCAATCTGTATGAATGTGTTCGGATAGACCATTAGTTGGATTAGGATAAAGGTACTTTTTATTACTTCGAAGTTATTTTAGGATATGAATTGCACGAAGCTGCGAACAAAAGCTAGTAAAAAAAAAATGGGTGCGTGTACTTATGTACGCGCGTGAGAAGTTATACTTCTTTGTTTAATAATATTTAGTGTTAATTATATTAAAAAACTAAAAACATACGCAAAACAACCATTTTAGCTGTCACCTGCTCGTAGAACAATGGCCCATGGTATAAGATGCATGTTTTGTTCGTTTAGGCGCAGAATGTCCAATTCCCACATGGTCCAATTCTCAAAATGTCTAATTCGCACAATGTCCAATTCTCAAAATGTCCAATTCTCATAATGTCCAATTCGCGAAATGTCCAATTCGCGAAATGTCCGTTTCGCAAAATGTCCAATTCCCAAAATGTCCAAATCTCAAAATGTCCAATTCGCGAAATGTCGAGTCCTCAAAATGTCCAAATCTCAAAATGTCCAATTCGCACATTGTCCAATTCGCACAATGTCTAATTCGCGAAATGTCCAATTCTCAAAATGTCCAATTCGCGAAATGTCCAATTCCCAAATGTCCCATTCGCGAAATGTCCGTTTCGCAAAATGTCCAATTCGCGAAATGTCCCATTCGCGAAATGTCCGTTTCGCAAAATGTCCAATTCCCAAAATGTCCAAATCTCAAAATGTCCAATTCTCAAAATGTCCAATTCTCAAAATGTCCAATTCGCGAAATGTCCGTTTCGCAAAATGTCCAATTCTCAAAATGTCCAATTCGCACAATGTCTAATTCGCGAAATGTCCAAAACGCGAAATGTCCGTTTCGCGAAATGTCCAATTCTCAAAATGTCCAATTCCCAAAATGTCCAAATCTCAAAATGTCCAATTCGCGAAATATCCGATTCGCGAAATGTCCAATTTGCACAATGTTCAATTCGCTAAATGTCCAATTCTCAAAATGTCCAAAACGTGAAATGTCCAATTCGCAAAAGTCCAATTCGCAAAATGTCCAATTCGCAAAATGTCCAATTCGCACAATGTCTAATTTGCGAAATGTCCAATTCTCAAAATGTCCAATTCGCGAAATGTCCAATTCCCAAATGTCCCATTCGCGAAATGTCCGTTTCGCAAAATGTCCAATTCGCGAAATGTCCGTTTCGCAAAATGTCCAATTCCCAAAATGTCCAAATCTCAAAATGTCCAATTCGCGAAATGTCCGTTTCGCAAAATGTCCAATTCCCAAAATGTCCAAATCTCAAAATGTCCAATTCTCAAAATGTCAAATTCTCAAAATGTCCAATTCGCGAAATGTCCAATCCTCAAAATGTCCAATTCGCGAAATGTCCAATTCGCACAATGTCCAATTCGCACAATGTCTAATTCGCGAAATGTCCAAAACGCGAAATGTCCGTTTCGCGAAATGTCCAATTCTCAAAATGTCCAATTCCCAAAATGTCCAAATCTCAAAATGTCCAATTCGCGAAATATCCGATTCGCGAAATGTCCAATTTGCACAATGTTCAATTCGCTAAATGTCCAATTCTCAAAATGTCCAAAACGTGAAATGTCCAATTCGCAAAAGTCCAATTCGCAAAATGTCCAATTCGCAAAATGTCCAATTCGTAAAATATCCAATTCGCAAAACGTCCAATTCGCAGAACGTCCAATCCTTACATTAGTCACAAGTAAAGTATATTAATTAATTATTATTATATATTTAATATTATCAAAGAATATAAACAATATTAAATTGCAATCGAAGTCAAATGGGTGCGTGTACGTGTACGCGGTTAAGCAGACAACTTCATACTGTAGACAACTTCATACTGTTAATTTTGTCTCACAGATGCGCGCGCATCTGAAAATTTCACTCTCATCATTTTTTTCATAACGCGCCTAAAGAAGTATAACTTCAAAAACAGTAATACATATTATAACATAGTTTGGTTTATAATAATAATGGTACCGGGTACATGTTTTAGTACCAAAAGATTTTAAGCATGGTCGATGTAGCCACAAACCATTATCATTAAATTTCAGATCGACTGACCTCTTTAGCATAGAAGTTGATTCTATCAAAATTTGTATACAAGTGAACTTATCGTACGATTAACGACTCTAAACTCTACATAAAAATAGATATTTCCAAGAGCTGTAATTTTATTTATTTAAGAGCGAACTGTGACGTTAAATCGCGAAAGTGATATCAGAAGAGCTGATGGCCGAACGTACTCTGAACATAACAGTACATAAAGTGGTCACCGATGCGCGACGGTGCATCGCGATAGGAGTGCAGCATGCTCTGTTAATGAGCCGTTTACTCAGATAAAAGCTAATTTATGAACGTTGTGTGTGCCACGATGCAGTTAAAACTCTTTTACATGAGCTGCGGTTTGTGGAATAATGTGTTTGCTCGATAGTTTATGAAATGCTATTGTTTGTTCATTGCATAACATTTTAGTTGCGCTTTTTATGGTAAGCAGTATGTAACTGTATACAGGTACATGCAGTCGTCTTCTGTAGCACGAAAAACTAATGTAAATGTATTCGAGTTCGCTGCGCACTAATGACGTTTGGTTAATATTTCATACAAATTTCATAGACGCGCATCGAGGTCGAATATATTTACGGTTGTCAGAAACTTTCCTGTTCAGGCCGCTGATTTTCTCTCCACTTTGGCGATTTAACGTCGCGCTTAAATCAATACATATAATAAGAATGTAAATTAACTTCAAAATGGATATCTGTAATCTGGGTGGCTCCGTACTTCTGAAGAATTTATCCGGAGTTAAAACTGACAAATTACGCCACCAATTGGTTTTTCTTTGTTTTCTTATATAATTTTTTATGTAATCTTGGGACTAAAACAACAGATCGGATCCGACTAATCAAAAACCATTCCTACAAAATACGTGTGCGAAGCCGCGGGTAATGGCTAGTAAATTTATAAAATTACAGCGCTTGGAAATACGTATTTTTATTTATAGTTTACAGTTATCAATTGTAAGTTAAGTACATTTGTATATAAAGTCAACTCATTTTGAATAACTGCGTAGTATATTATTTGTTAGGGATACGTAAATAGGTATAGATTTTTCGAAGCGTTAACAAATTTTCTGTTATGAATGTTGTAATATTCAGACGATATCTCACGATTTCATAGTCTGCTAGATAACGATTTCCCTTGTAAGCTATCATTGGCTTATTTATGAAAATGTCAAACTCAGTCAACTGATAAGGATCGCGAAGGTACGGATGAAATATTTAATCTATGCTTCTTGGAAGATTGAGTGAAAATAAATGTACCGAGGGCAGATTTCTACGAAAACAGGTTACTCTTTTTAAGTACAGAAATAATATTTTTTGGTAAGTTATACGATAATTTTACGCACAATTTTTAATTTTCATAACGTTTGTTGAATCCCCTATCCATTTACAGGAGGATAAAAAGATAATGGCTGTTTACAATATCCGCCCGCGGGCTTTTGGGGAAACAACACGTGTATACAGCCAACTAATGTAGGTACATACATAGTTGTGAATATATTAAAATAGGATAACAATTTGCAAATTGCTACTGCGATTTATCCACTGCCTGCAGGTTAATAATATAATCACAAATCCTTATACTAGATACAAAACAATTAACATAGACTCACGCGTGTATGCCCGACGGGGTAATCAGAGGCGAACTAGAGAACTAGAACACCCACATTTCGCCGAGCTCATTTCCGTCCCAAATTTCTAGAGAGCTTATCGCCACATCGGGTACAAATTCCAGACTTCGGGCTGATACTGAATAGAAAAACCGAATTTTCATTTTGCTCAACCCGGGGATCGAACCCAAGACCTCATGACGGTAGTCGTACCGCAATATAAATACCGAGGCACTCAATTTGTGTTATGATATAGGTAATCCAATAATAAGTAGTAGCTTTTTTTATGGCAACTAGTTCAATCTACTAGTTTATTGAAGTAAGTAATATTAGTTGGCTTGTTAAAGGATAGCGACCTTCATATACATGATGGTAGAACCTGCTGTAGTGACCCACACAGTTTGTGTGGATCGCGTTCCAGGAGCAGCCAGTGCAAGGCGATAGTAGGTGAGTGGGTAAGGGGGTACATTCTTGTGTCCCTGTGCCTGACGTCGGTCATCTGCTTGCTGTGTCGCAGGATCATGCTTCACCCCGCGGAGATTGTGGCCGAATACAATTGCGTACTCCGTGGCCTTCGCAACTCGTGTGAAAATAAAAAGGTTGATACTTCACAGTGCATATACGTAAAAAAAGTCTGTGTGTTTAATAAAATAAATCTATTGTGTATTTAATGTTAAAAGTGTACTCTTGACAGAAATTCTACTCGAAATTAATTGCAAAATAGATTCTATAGCGAGGACACTCGATGCGTCGGTTCTCAGGGTTCGTGAGGGTTCCGGGCCAGATGTGTGTGTCAAAGAAAACTACTGCACTTAGTTCGGACAAATTATAATCAAACAAAACACAAACATAAGCGAAATACAGTAACATTTAAAGTTAGTCGCGGTATCGTGCCGGGAGTTTTACAATGCGCGGCGTGCGTACGCGAGGAAGTTTCGTGGCCGACTGCCGGGCGCTACTTGGTGCGCGGATTTCATGGGGCTCGAGCTGCGCTTGCGAAGCACTCTGATTGGTGGTTTGAGATCGCGCCACCTTTGGTGTTGTGGCGCGGTGATGACCATATAAGGCGTGGTGCGTTGCGAAATTTTCCCGCGTTATATCCTCCCCCTCCGAGTCACTAAAACGCCCCGTTGGTGGCTCGGCAAAACGTGAATGACGCGGGCGACCACGACGGCGCCGAGGCTGAACTGGGACTGAGACCTGACCTGACTCACAATGATACGGCTTCAGATCTGAGGCGTGGAACTTACCCAAAGTTTTGGAATCTAAATCAGAAACCTCATAAGTGGTAGGACTAACAACTTTGTTAATACGATAAGGTCCATCACGTTTCGGCATGAACTTACGGGTCCTACCCTTGGAAGCATCACTGAGTAAATGAGTAGTGACGAAAACTAAGTCACCTACTTGATAGTTAACACTCCGTCGGGTCTGGTCAACATATTTCTTTCTAACGTCCTGGTGCTGTTCAGCCCTATCTCTGATCATATCCCAATTATCTAAAAACCTACGAAGGTATGGGGTAATTTGAGGAAGAAAATTCTCTTTGTCTAATATAGCCCTTAAATCACACTGAGCATCGAATGGAGTACGCATCTCCCTAGCAAACATAACCTGCGCGGGGCTGGTTCCAAGTGTGGAACACGTGGCACTATTCATTGCAAAACGTACTGAGGGTAAAAATTCGGGCCATTGGCGGTGTTGATTCTTCACCAATATGGAAAGTTGTGTTCGTAAATCCCGATTCTTACGTTCGGCAGGGTTTGCCTCAGGATGATATAATGGAATGAGGTTTTGTTTAATGCCTAAAATGAACATGCACTGTTGCATAGTGGCTGAAATAAATTGAACACCGTTATCTACAATTATTCGGCGTGGGAAACCGTATCTAAGGAAATACTCGTTGATGAGCACGGGAGCACATACTTCGGCAGTAGCCTCTGTCAAAGCAAACAATTCGACCCACCTGGTGGCCGTATCTTCGACTAAAAGGACCCATCTCTCGCCATGTTGCCCTTCGGGTAACGGACCAAACAGGTCAATGGCGAGGACCTCTCCACGCTGATTGAGGACCGGTGTCTGTAGGAGTCCAGCGGGCTTCTGATTTGACGCCTTGTATCGCTGACACTCTTCGCAGCTTTTCAGGTATTCCGTTATGTATTTACGCATACCAACAAAATAATAATTCCGACTGATCCGATTAAATGTTCGGTCTACCCCTTGGTGACCAGCAGTGGGTGCGTCGTGAAATTCCTTTAGGATTCTTTCACGCATCGTAATTGGCACAACGAGTTGTGGCTGTTCACTGTCCGAATCCGGTGGATAGCGATACAGTACACCTAGGTTCATGAGGTATCCTCTATCCAACCATTGAGTGTTGACAAGTTCAGTGTCTTCTAGGCTGTTGATGATCTTGGCAACTTCGGGATCATCGAGCTGCTCCTTACGGAGTTCAGCGGCACTTACACGTGGTAAGTCGACGTTGACACTGCAAACATCACAGCTTTCAACGTTGGTATCGTCACACTGTGGGCGGCTTAAAGCATCAGCCACGACATTAGCTTTACCGGGCGTATATTCAAATCGAATATCAAAAGCTTGAAGCTTCATAGCCCATCTAATAAGACGCCCATTAGGAGTCTTGATAGTTAAGAGCCACTTCAGCGGCTGATGGTCACTTTTAACGATGACCGGGTGACCATCAAGATATCCACGGAATTTATCCGTAGCCCAAACAACTGCTAACGCTTCCCTTTCGGTCGTGGTATAATTTCGTTCGGAGGAAGTCAACAGACGGCTGGCATATTCAATAGGCCTCTCTCCTGTGTCTTCTCCTTGTAGTAAAACAGCCCCTAAGGCATAATTACTGGCATCCGTGCGTAACACAAAAGTTTTAGTATAATCGGCCTGAACCAATATCGGTGCAGACGTCAATTTATCTTTCAGGCACTGGAATGCTTTTTGCTGCTCGTCTCCCCACACCCACGTTTCATTTTTACGTGTGAGCTTAGTTAGGGGTTGGGCTACCTGGGAAAAATTTGGAACAAACTTCCTAAACCAGGAGCATGTCTGCAAGAATGACTTTAAATGTTTTAAGTTTTTAGGACTGGCCATCTGGACGACTGCGTCCACCTTTGTAGGGTCCGGCTGAATACCTTCAGGAGTAATTACATGCCCAAGATAATTAATCGTGGGTCGCGAAAAGAAACACTTCATACGATTTGCTCGCAAGCCGAATAGGCGCAGCCGGTCAAAGACTTTTTGCAAGTCCTCGAGATGGCTAGAGAAGTCTTCAGAAATAATAAGCAGGTCATCTAAATAGGCTAGTAATACGACGCCTTGTAGACTAGCGCCAGAACGAAATCGATCTATCAACCGTTGGAAGGTTGATGGCGCGTTCTTTAATCCAAACGGCATGCGCGTAAAGCGGTATGTACCAAATGGAGTGACAAAGGCGGTTTTATCACGATCAGCCGGGTGTACTTGCACCTGCCAATAGCCTGCTTTCAAATCGATTGAAGACATGAAACAATGACGTTTTGTCAATTGGAGCAGCTCATCTATGAGCGGAAGCGGATAACTATCCGTCTTCGTGATAGCGTTTAGTTTGCGATAGTCTACGCAAAATCGGATGCTGTTATCTTTTTTAGGTACTAGAACTGCCGGAGAGGCCCATGCTGATTCGCATTCCTCAACAACTCCGTCCTTCAGCATTTTATCAAGCTCAATCTTCATTATTTCTTTCTTCGCTGGGGTGAGGCGATACGGAGGAACGGATACTGGTGGGTGATCCCCAGTATCAATATGATGTTCCGCATACGGAGTAGGAGCTCCCCCTGGTTCGAAGATATCTCCGTTATTCTGTAGAAGCGAACCTAACCTCTCACGGTCGAGAGGACTGAGCATAGTTCCCTCGTCTTGTCTCAGGAACTCAGCAGCAGAACAAGACGCAAGATTACTGGCGTACTCATACTCTAAGGGATATGCCTTTCCAGAACCATGAAAGCGCCATGTGGAATTAGCAAAATTTATTTCTAATCCGGCTGCTGTTACAAAATCGATACCCAGTAAAGTATCATTGTTTATGGCATCCGGGAAAACAAAAAATTCTACGTGAACACTCCTATCTTTAATCTTGACTTCAAGTGTCGTTGACAGCATATCGCGCGTTGGTGCGGTACCATCAGCAAGCTTAATACGCATACAACTCTGCTTAAAAGGTTGGTTATGCTGTTTCAGTAACGCGTAGAGTGCAGATCCGGCGATGGTTCCCTTAGCCGCGGTATCGATTAAACCCCTTCCTTGGATCCCTAATATCTCAATACCTAAAATAGGTCGACGCGGTGTACCTTCCTGGTGGGAACTCATTGATGAAAAGGTAACGAACCTTTCATTTCCGGATTTAGGAGACCGCCTACTAGAAAAACCGGTTTCCGGACTTTGTCCTGGTAAACTCATGGTCACCCTATCAGGTACGTGAATTTCCGAAATTTGTCCCAGAAAATTCATGGTCACCCTACTTCGTGATGGACACTGTCGAGGTCTCTTATTTCGAAAAAAAATGTTATTACGGTTTACACTATTCGTATTAAGAGGCTCACAATAATTATTATTTACGACACACTGATTACTGTTAGGTACACTAGGAGGTACTGACTTAAATTCACTAGGTACATGTGTGCGATGATAAGGCTCCCCCTCAATGAAAGGGCGGGATGCCGTAGGCATATCATTAAGATATGCTGAATTAAAACTTTTCGGCTCAACTGTACTACTACGAAAGTTATTAATTTTAGGTTTAGAAATGATATTTTCGGGGGGTGTACTATCTTTACTCTGATTAACATGACTGTGCTTTGTAGCGGGAAGCGCTGAATTTAATTTTACACAATTTGGGCACTTAAAGTCTCCACTACAACAATTACAAGAACACAAGTCAGGTACAGCCCCAGTACAAGCCTTAGAACGAACAAAATTACTTACGTGCGCGGGCGCCTTACCAGCAACGGGAACTCGAGAGGGCGTCGACCTTTCCGATGTAGGTACAAAATCGAACGCACTAAAGTTCGAGTTACATTTCGCGCAATGCGAACGCATCACACCACTCTCACCGCAACCATAACACGATATTGCACTATTTTTACTATTCGCATTATTAACACTCGACTTATTTTCTACAGTTTGTTTTAATTTACGACACTGTTCGCGAGTATGTCCATAATTTTTGCAGTATGCACAAAACGGAGTTTTCCTAGCGGGAGTGATGGTGGAGTCGTTACTCGGCTCCTGGTGACGCGGAGTAAGCTCTGATGCTGAAGACCGTCGGTAAAAGGTAGCTCGTTGCGTCGACGACTGCGACGTCGGCGTTTTCGTCGGCGATTTCAAACGAGCACGGGCGGCAGTGGCGGCACCCTTTGATGAGTCGGCGCGCGAATTTTGCGATTCTGAAGTAGCTTCCTCCACACTTCGGACTTTGTGTAGGAAGTCATTGAAGTTACAGCACTCCTCTCTGCGTAGTCGTTTACGTATTTTGTAATTAAGAAGACCGTATATCATGTCTAATTGGACTTTTTCACTGAGATCACCGCTTGGTAGGTGTGCTAACTGAGCGCGCGCTTTAGCCACAAATATTTCAGTCTTCTCTTGGGGACCCTGTGGGTTGGAGAAGAGTTCCACATAAATTCGATGTGGAGGGCGGCTATCACCAAAAGCGCTGCGTAGGTATTTGAGGGCGCTGTCCCAGGTGGTAACAGACGCCTTGACTCCTTGCCACCATGTAGCGGCTTCGTGCGTAAGCAGCATAGTGAGGCCGCGTAACGCGTTAACGTCACTAACATTCGCACAGTCTTTGAATGCTTCCAGAGCATCAATGAAGCCATCCAACGATTCCGTAGTCGCTCCGCTGTAACGAGCCTTGCACGTGGCGAAGTTCCCCGATGCAGGTTGAGCAGGCGATGACGTGGGCGTGGCCGGCGCGGACGAGACACGCGCAGGCGAACAAGATGACGGCCCTGGCCGTGCTTCGAAAACTCTTGTCAGCAGGCGCTCGAGATTTTCGGCTTGCGCTTGCTGCAAGGACGTGATGAGCGATACCATGTCACTGGTTGTTATGCACGCTGGGCCTTCGGCCGCGGGAACGTGGCGTCCCGTTGACGTGGGCGTAGCCATGTTGTCTTGCTCAGAGTCCATGTCAAAGAATTCGGTTTGGTGGCGCTTACTGCGCCTTGCTGTACGAGGCATTCTGGAGTTTATACCGATCACAATTCACAGCACACGCGATTGACACACAAAGTTGGCCCCGCTCGTTGGGCAGCCAGATATAGCGAGGACACTCGATGCGTCGGTTCTCAGGGTTCGTGAGGGTTCCGGGCCAGATGTGTGTGTCAAAGAAAACTACTGCACTTAGTTCGGACAAATTATAATCAAACAAAACACAAACATAAGCGAAATACAGTAACATTTAAAGTTAGTCGCGGTATCGTGCCGGGAGTTTTACAATGCGCGGCGTGCGTACGCGAGGAAGTTTCGTGGCCGACTGCCGGGCGCTACTTGGTGCGCGGATTTCATGGGGCTCGAGCTGCGCTTGCGAAGCACTCTGATTGGTGGTTTGAGATCGCGCCACCTTTGGTGTTGTGGCGCGGTGATGACCATATAAGGCGTGGTGCGTTGCGAAATTTTCCCGCGTTATAATTCCTATTAATATTCTTCAATTTAGTGCAATACAAAGTGCTTTTAGTACCAAACTGAGGTCGGTCAATGCATATAGAATTATTCGAGAAAGTTCGCAACAGGTAGTTCCATCGTCAAGGGGATAGCGTATCTATTTCAACATTGCAATATTTTAGCTTACGTATATTGCGTTATTTGTACCTATTCCATAACAACCTTCGTCTTGATCACACTTCATACTAATATTGTAAAGGCGAAAGTTTGTGAGTGTGTTTGGATGTTTGTTCTTGTTTGTGTTTGTTGGTCCTGGGTTCGATTCCCATGTCGGGCGGGTTGTTTTTCTATCATTATTTGCCCGGGACTGGATCTCCCAGAAGGGGGTTAAAGTCATGCAGGAAGCCGGTCGTAAAAACTAAGTTAAATCCTTTCTGCAACCTGCTTGAAATACTCGTAGTGTGTTGTGCCGACCCCGCGTTATGTTGGAATAAGGGCTGGTGAAAAAAAAAATAAGAATTAAGACCTCCCGGTCCACAGCCAATATACGGCTATGACTAGACCAAGCAGGCGACCATTATATTAGAGGTTAGTAATAATCTAATTTTAGACCGCACTGACTAAAGTTATAAAGCTTAAAACCCAAGCGAGTCGTCCATTGTTGAGAATTTCGCGGTAAACATACCATAAATTTAGCACTCGCGGCAAAGTTAGTGAATAATTTTCGTGTCTCTGTTTATTATAAGCCTGGAAAGTTGGCCGCTATTCGTTGCTCGTAATCAACTTCATAAATGTGGATCGCGGTTCACTGATTGCACCCATTTATACTTAAAATACGATTTACTGAAAGAATTTATACTACACAGCTTGCATTGCCGCTGAAGTAAAAGCCTTTTATCCATTTCATTACAACGCAATCACCCATGAAACAAGACTAACGTTATTATAAGACGAGAAAAGTAACAAGAAAACTTTTCAAAAAGAATAAATAAGGCACACATGGAATAAAGATAACTTTCTTTAGCTCAGTAATTGAGACGGCTCTCAAATCCTTTGCAGACAGTTCTGGGTTAACTGAGTTTCAAACCAACTGGCATAACTTTTTATTTTCCTTTTAGAGGAAATATTATAAGTTATAACTTTATCAGATTATACGCCGTAATATGGAGGAAACTTTTAATAAGGAAATGATAATACATATAACATAGTTTTCTTCCGTTGGTATTTTGAAATATCGTATTAACTTCAGTTATTTTATGTATTTGCATTTGTGCGAGGCTAGAAGCCCAGGATAAATATTAGCATATGATAATTAGGGATGGTGTATTGTATCTTCAATATCAGTTCATTACTATGACACATTATCGCCTTCTTTTAGAAGCAAAAAATGTATTACCTCTTTTATATTAAACTGTAAATCTTAAGTGTATTTTTTATGAATCTCAATTAATATCGGAGGGGAAAGCTGTGAGTAAAATAAAGCCGTTATTTTGCTTAAATTATCAATGATCTAGTCGAGACTATCGACAACCTTTATTGTATAGGTACTGTCTATTTTATATAATCCAGTTTTGCTACAAGAAAAAGTTTCCTTATAAATAATATAAGCAATAGATAACATCCAATGCAAAGAATACTAAACAACACACTAACACACAACACTTCCAATACAATGCAAAGACTTTTATATTTTTGTTTGTATACATAGGTAGTAAACTTAGATACATTATAGGTATTTACAAACATAAATATAGTACGCAAAATATACGAGTCTCAAAATTGACAAATAAGCTCAATTATTTATTTGTGCTTACGCGCCAGCGATAATTTGGCCAGACATTTACACATATCCCGTTATTTCACAGGTGAAACGGGAATAATTAATGGCTACTGCCGTAGCCCATACTTACCTGTGTCTGTGGACACTTTCGTTGGGCCTTATTTACTCTGACTATAAATGGAATCGTACACCGTAGGTAAGCTCCTAATCCTTTATTGTGAGACTATTGTTCAAGAAGTTCAGATGTTAACTATTGTGCAGATTGTACGATTGTATATACATAATTATTTACTAAATGAACTTGTTACTGTTATTTTATTAATAACCGGAACCAAATAGCAAAAATTGATAATTTCGTATTCACAACTATTAGCAATCAAAAATAAAGTTTGGGTGGCCAGACATGCACATGGATAAAGTATTTAAAATAATACGCATGTGGCAGGTGTTTGGAATACGATTAAATAGCTTATTATTCACACAAGCCACGTTCGCGGCGTGACAAACGGAAAAATCCAATTAAGTTCATACGAAGAGTTCCAGCGAAACTCAATGCGTTTAGCGGTCGCCGCTCAGCGTGGCGCGGCTCTCGGCGCAGCACTCGACGCGCGGCGCGGCATGGTGCGTGGCTGCCACAAGCGCGCTCCACTCGCGCCACTTCACCACTCCACTCCACTCATACTAACGATTATTTTTCAATAACTCTAATGAAACAACTTCTGTCTCTTTACGCCCTAGTGCCTAAAATTATACAGTAACAGCATCAGACGACTGACGACCATCCTTTTACCTATATTAGGTAAAAGGACGGTCGTAGTAGTTATTAAACTACTTTTCAGTATTTTTGTTTACTCAAAGATGAAAGAAATCATTTACGAATATTTTTCGTTTTAATGAGACGCGACGTTTCGTTGCTCATTAATATTCAATTGGAGGAATTATGATATTCAGTTACTTGTTAGGCGGCTGAAAAGAAAAGCATATTTATTTTTTACAGGAAACGAATTGGTAAATAATTGGACCTCAGACAGGAAGTGAGGCGGAGTTATACATAAAAGCATTGTAAATTACCTTCAATTATAATTAGTATTATTCAATTATTAAAGTTTTGTTGAGGTTCATGGCGATTAGGTATTGCTTTTGCATTTTTTTTATCTCAACTAAGTAATTACTGGGCGTTAAATTACAACGGCATTTTTTATTTTATGTTTTAAATAACCTAAAGTTTTAGTTTAAATATGTAATTTAGTAAACTTTGTTAATTTAATTTTAAGATATTAAGACGATAAGATTAAGTAACTTTTAAAATCTATCTACGGTGGCTCGTAATTGAAGTATTCATTTCGTTATGTATAGTATATTGATATTGATAGCTGAGAGCCACCCAAATAAAATAAAATAAAATAAATAAAATTATTAATATTACTGTTCAAAGTCATTGTTATCTGTATAACCCGTATATTTTTTATAGGTAGGTACATAGCCACATTTGGTAATGTAATAAATTAATTATTATCCTCACAACTTAGACGATTTTTTTACTATTTATTTTGATGTATTAAAGGACTACGTACCTACTTAAGTAAATAGAATACATTGAATTAGTTTATTGTGTTTTTAACTTTCTCCAAGGCTCTAGATCGATTTTGTATAATGCTCACTCTGATACTGATGACCTTTAGTTGACATTTCATACAAATGTCATAAACGCGCATTGAGCTCGATACGATTTCGAAGCGCAAAATAATTTCATTCCTGCTTGGGCCAGTTCCAGACACGTGTTAAAAGTATACTGTAAAGCGTAATGTATCATCAAAGAGATTTGTGAATGTCACATTATGTTAGTGCTGACGCGGCGCTTGCGTTGATCTAAAAGGTAGCTTTACATAAAAAGTAATGTTATTGAATTTTTTTTATCAATTATGTATTCTGCAGACGTGTAAAAATTCGAGTTACAATGCAGCTAAATAGAATTATTGCGACTGAGTTACTCCGGTGTGTAATTGAATGCAATTATTGATTGAATCAAGAGCGTGCCGCGTCGCGTCGCTTGTCCCATTCACGCCGCACGTCGACGGGGTCATGCGACCTGTCATTTGCAAAGGGATTTGCACCCCTTTAACGTTTCACCCGTCAATTTATTGCCACCATTGGCTCCCCCTTATACCGGAATTACGGAATGAACGTTTATTTTTTTGCAACGCACAGTTTACTAAGCAGCGCTTAACAACAAAATATCCAACACGACGCGATATTACAAAAAGAAAACGACTGCAAAGATATAAGATTTGATGCGAATAATATCAGCGCGGCGATCAACAAAAGGCATTGATTTACCTATTGAGAACAAATCGCTTTTCGCTAGGGAGAGTTATATAGTGAAAATATGAAAGAATATTTGACGCGTTAGGCTGGACTTATCTGGGAATTTCCGGTCATTGACGCGCGGGCAATGAGGCAATAGCATTATTATGGACATTTCTACTGTGATTACTTCACTGCGTATAGCCGACCCATCGTCTTTTGTTGTCTATTAGATTTTTTGTATGTTATAAAACAAAAAGTGGAAGGAAAAAATATTAAAACATTAATAAGTTTATTCACACGTTACTTTTAACTACGATTATTTAATTTCAATTGATTTCACTTTCATTGTTGATTTAGGTATATAGTAAATTGCATGTTTATCATGATTATGATGCTATATAATATAATGATTTATACCATTTAATGGTATCAAGCGATTTGTCACTTCTGATTTTCGCCCCATTACGACACTCTCGACAAAGAGAAACGAAAAATAAACATTTTGTTTGCGCGATAACCCTCATGACTTTTGCCCCGAGTGTTTCCCTAGGCCCTTGGGCAAACATGGCATTGGTGTTCATTTCAAGATATATTAGAAACGGTTCATATATTGTATCAAATGCCTTAACATTCACTCATATAGTCTATCCTTTTTATTATTTTGGTGCTAAAATCACTTATAAGTTATAGGTACCCAAATTACTAAAGGTTCTTTTGACATCCTCCGTGGCGCAATGGGCGAGTAGCCGGCTGTGAAACGTGAGGTAGCGGGTTCGATTCCCGCACCGAAACAAATGTCTATGTAGCCCATAGATATTTGTTTCGGGTCTGGGTGTTGTGAGACCGAAAGTCTCTCGTAGTTTCTGATACCCGCGATACAGGTTACACCTAGTGGGGGGTCAGGACTATGTATGTGACTGTTGGGTGTATTTATTTATTTATTATTATTTATGTTCTATTAAGGTGCTATTGAGGCCTGGAAGAGACAGCTATTAGCGATAAGAACAATGTTGTAGCATATATTATTTGCCTGTTATTTCTTTGTGTTGTATGTGTATGGTGTCCAAAAGTTATAATCTAATGTATACCGAATAAATAGGTACAGTGAACAGAGTGGACTCATTTAAGAATGAAGAGTAAAGAGTCACGATGAACATTTGTACATTTTAGAATAAATCGTAACAATAAAAGTAGATTGAAATAAAACTATTCTTACGGATTCTATCACGATTAGGTTTTAATTACCATCCCCGACGTTTCGAAGGCTTTGCAGTCTTCGTTGTCAATCGGAACACAAATAATTAACCTTTTTTGATTTTGTATAATTTTTTAATGATGGTAGATATTGTAACACTAACCTTTTTTGGACAAATGACACCTCAGTCTGACCCGTGACAACGAAGACTGCAAAGCCTTCGAAACGTCGGGAATAATAATTAAAACCTAATCGTGATAGAATCCGTAAGAATCGTTTTATTTCAATGTATAATACTCGCGAAAACTTAAGAAATCAGTAAATAAAAGTAGACTCAACAGGAATAAAGGAAAACATCGAGTTTAAAAATTATTAATTTAGTTATGTTTTCTGCAATTTTGCGATAAAGCGGCCCAGTAATATGCACTTGAAAGAAAACAATTGTGATTTAAAGCTAGCAAACGACGACCCTCACTTCACAAGTTCTTTATCTCGCACTGCCAGTTGCAGCGCCTACGCCAATTTCACCAAATAATATTATATTACTGTTCCAAATTAAATCAAGCATCGAAGCTTTATTATTGAACGCTCGTTCCATTAAGGAGGCTTAGGCATCACACAAAACGTTTTCATTTTTCGTAGGTAATTGCTGTCCTAACACCCCTCTTGATTTCTTGAATGGCCTTAATACATAATAAAAAATAATTTTAAAAGTCGTGTGCTTAATTTTGTTTATTATTTCCGAATGTGATAGATGTTTTGTTTGGTTTGGTTTGACAGGTCACAAAGTCAAATTATATTTCAAATAATAAACCTACTGAAACCTACCTATTTATTGAAAACTCGGCCTTAGAGTTTTTTATTATACTTTGCCTTACCAAGACAAGAGCTTGATTCTTTTGCGGATACGTTTTTTCAATATCCAGACAACTTTTTTCTGAGACATAATTTTATTACTTTGACAAATGTTTCAGACATTAACTGTCAAATCATCATTATCATCAACAAAGCCCTTAATTATATTATTACCTCTATATATACATATATATCAGCGCATGCCATGTATATTTTTGTGTAGTTATAGAGGTAGAGACCTCGCCCCTCCCTACTCAATCGCTATTCCGTTACCGATTGCCAACACAGTCGTGATTCTTTCTTTAGTATAAAAAAAGCATATGCGTGGATGAAAACTTAGTATTCGGTGATCCACATGCTTTATTTGTCAGCCTCTATTAAAGCAATATATCGATTTTTTTATACATCAAAAGGCTTTTTAATTGGTATTAATTATTGTTTAGGTACTTACGGATACTAATTTCCTTATTCTAAAGGCCCTTATGACGGTTATTCAGGTACCTACGAACCACAATTTACAAGTATAGTTTTTTTAAAGTAATGTTATCTGTAGTTTGCTCGGCCAAGCATTTTATGAGTAAAACCAGTAATAAAAATAATCGCACAATATCATATCGCTTTCATATACGTTACATAATATTTTTATTACATTTTGTACAGCCTTGTTTTCAATGCCTTTGAAATTATATCTATAATTCATTTATCAAGATGCTTATGAACTTACATATCGTTTTAATTTCTTTATTAATCATTTATATTCTAAGCATGGTTATGTAACGTATCTAAATCTTCAATTATTTTCGGATAATGTTAATATTAAAGTCAAACTTTCAGAAGGCTATAAACATGGCTTGTGTTGTATAAGTGGTTATTACGAAATAAATAAAATTGGGAAAGAAATTGGAACAACTATTTCCGAAACCAATCATAACACAATATGTGCTCGACGCAGTTATGAATTTGCCATCCGCTACGTCTGGGAAGTAAAAATCGATGAGGGAGGCGTGTTATCCTAATTTACTTTACAGAATATAGACCTCAACTACAATTTTATGATAAGTAATACCAAAGTATGAGGTATTACTTTACTTTAAATACATATCATCATCAATCATCATCAATACTTATAATAAGAATGTAAATATCGCGCGTCTGTACATTGCTTAGATTTCCAAAAATACTAATTGGGAGGGTTTAGAAATAGTAATAGAACCCATTTTTATCATTTTTAGAATTTTTGTCTGTCTGTCTGTATGTTTGACCACGTATTAAATGAAAACCACCAAAGTAATTTTAGGGCACTGGATAGGAAATCGTAGACCACATCTTGGAATAACATTTAGGCTTTGCTTTATTCAAATCGGTCAACTCTATCATAAGATACGGATATTTTTGTATTATGTGTGCGATGGATGGGAGTTCTATGAAGCCTGAAAATGATTTTCAAATTTATCAATAGATGACGTTACCATATTTTCTAAGTCACATTGAATTTTTCAACCGACTTCCACAAAAGGAGGAGGTCCTCAATTCGTCTGGAATTTTTTTATGTACTTTACTCGATATCTCCGCTAAATGTGGACCGATTTTCAAAATTCTTTTTGTGTTCGATAGAGCTTATTTCAAGGGTGGTCCCATATAAATTTGGTGACGATCGGAAGGCGGTCCGTTAAGTTTTTAAACTTGTGATTATTACTAATTATGTACCATTTTAAAGTTTTCGTTTAGTGATCCGGGGTCGAAATCTAAACATGTGACCGACATTTCTAGGCCAATTGACTTCAAAATCTATATCTGAGTCGCCCTGTGGTGCGGAATGACAGAACCGGTGTAAAAATTGTCAAAAGTGGCCGCCATTTTGTTTTTCTTTGTTTTTAGGCCGATTTACTTCAAAATCGATATCTGGGTCGCTGCGTTGTAGAATATTTAGACTAAAACGACAGGGCGGATCGACAAATCAAAAGCTTTTCCCGTTGGCCCTATGAAATGCGCGTGCGAAGCCGTGGGCAAAAGCTAGTGTATAATAAGATTACATTTTAAACAAATGCCAGTTTGTTGGGTAGGCGGCCGGTCGTAAAAACGAATCACGATCCTTTCTGCAACAATTTTTTAGCAAAAAAGTGTGTTGTGCGGACCCCACTTTGGATAGAAAAGGCAGAAAATTGTAAGTCAAGTCAAGTCATGATACAGAGGTCATATAACTTAATATTTACACATATATTAAACAGCATAATATAAAATATGTATTTCGACACTTTTTCATTTCATTATTATTTTCCTGGTCCTTGACGATTATATAGTCTGAGATTGTGTAATAAACGCGTTGTAATAAAAAATGAAATGAGAAAGAAAAGATTTTAAACCTCGTCCATAAAGATATTACGAGATAAGCAAAGGCGCTTTAATAAAACAGACGTTATGAATCTACAAATCATAAAAATACCGTAAATTGCACTTGTCCCCAAGTACACTTACGATCTACGAATAAAACTTTCAAAATAATGACATACTTAGGTACTAAAGCGGGTAAGCCCACTATTGGATTTATATACAGTGAAAGGAACTTTACTTCGTTATACAGCGCTAATGAATATTTAGTGAACATCAAAACTTAAGACATTATTAATTAACACCAAGCTATCGTTACGCAAAATAATATACCAAGAGATAGCGATATATTCTCATATATGATAAACAGACAATATTATTATAAGTAAACCAAAACATATGGGTGAAATTTTAAACACGAAGACCATGTGTGGGTAGTGAAAACAATTTTCTTCGAATAATACCTGTCCGTGGATGTAATTTATTATTCATACAATTCATTTTCATATTCGCTAGAAACACAGTCTGAATTGATTAATGACGGTACCAGCTTGTTCTCGCTTTTGCTCCTTATAAAAGAAAAATGTATTCGGAACAAAGAGCTAAACATATTCGACAAAAATGTGTATTGTTCAACGAATTGAACGTTAAAATTTGTGCAAACATACAGTACATTTAATCTCAACGTCCTCGTCCCACGTCTTGTAGAGGCTTGGACAGAGGTAGGTCTCAATGGAAATCCGACAATTTAACCGCCACCGCAATAATAGAGCCATAAGATCGAAAACTAACTACTAGCTTTAACATACATAAACGGGTATGTTGAAGAAAAGACTGAAAGTAATTTTCAGATATTTATGGCTAGTGGCATTTTATTTTTGTTTACTAGCCGAGTGCCTTTATAGTTCTTTTGTGAGTACGGCCATCTCTTAATAGTCTATAAAGTTTACTACAAACGAAATGTTGTAAATTTCATATGTTACCGCTACTGTTTTTCGTATTTAATATTGTTTTAAGATCCTTGTTGACCTCACACGACGATCGACGAAAAACGGACCCCGTACGATTCGAGCATTCAATTTGCATATAATCAAAACTTGCACACGTTTAATACGTACAAGATAAGGAAAACACGAGAAAATTGTGATAAGATTCATTTTCTGAGTACTTTCTTCGAGGAGTTCGCTAACTTTGAAAGAAAGCCGCAAAAAGCGGTAGTTCACTAGGCAATCGTCATGAATTATATAAAGATAGATGTCGATAATTCTACTGTACCAACATATCTACTTCAGATAAGTTTACTATTTGTAATCAGAACTGTAACTACAATATTTAAGCTGTTTACATATGTGTTCATTTATTATTAACAGACTGCTTTAGAAGGAGGGTAATGTTTTGAAGCTACCTTTGAAAATATGTGAATTGTAAGCAAGTAGATTTAGTATTTGATCTATATAGACATTGTATTTTTGATGTAACAAATATTAAAATCATAGGCTTTATAAAAAAATCTAAATAAACAGTATTTACTTTGAATCATACTTTTCATATAGAACAGTGAATAAAAATCATATTTATTTACCTAGTAAAGTACTGTTATAACCAATTTACAACTCCACACTTTAATTCAGTGCCATCACATCAACAAAACCGTATTTTATTTATGTTGTTTATCTAAAAACCTTTTATCAAAATACCTTTGTCAGTTATATTCAGAAAGCGTAAATGATGATGCGAACAATAACTCATTAAGTATTTAGAGAGACGACCACGTTCGCATTGTGTGTAATTACAGGGACAGGTCGCGAGAGAAATAATGAGAATAGCACTTGCCATAGAATTGCTCGTTAGTCTTCCAAAATAAGGTCAAGGCGTTCTCTGCGTCTAAGGAACAATCTGCGAGCGGGTAGTTATTTACAGGAGCGATTAATTATCGCGTCTTTGTTAATATTTCCCCACCTGTAATACGTTCAGTGGGTATTATATTACGTAAATAATTATGTACTACGGTAATGTTGAAACGAGATTGTAATGATAATTTTACAACGTGTTCAAGAGAACAGTTTAATTTTATAATTAAAATATACTAGCTCTCGCTTAGAGCTCTGCTCCTAGAATTCTTTACGAAATATTAATATTGGCTATGTTACTAGTATTATAATACTTTATTGGGATAAAAATATTTTCGGTACCTAATGCATACTTCAAAAAAACTTTTACCTCGATACAGTTTTTTTTTAACAACTCATAAAAAACACATAAACCTTAGTTATTTTGAATGAATAATATTATTTTGTTAAATTAGATTTTTCATGATATATTTTATTGTTTAATTTTATTTAGACAATTAATTATTTTTTATCATTCTATCGTAACACAGCATCACTTGTCACTTTGTGTATATCCCCTATATACCTATGTAGACTATTTTATTTTGTCGAATTATAAGAGACCATAATTATTCTGCCATACGGCGTTGTAAACACGTTGACAGAAAATGACTTTATGACGCTTAACGCGACCAACGGAAGTCCCCCTTAACATCGGCTAAACGTACACAACACAGGTAATCAAGAACGCATGAATAAGTAGTACGTGCTCATTAACCGTTGCACAACATTATTAATTTTCAATCAGAATTCCATTAAAACGCTGGCAATGTCACTACGGATCAGGAATGGGACTGAATCATGGGCCGCCGTCAACCTACTTGTTTATTTATTACTTTATTACCCCACTCAACGTGGAGTGGCGGGAAGAGCCACAATGCGACCCCACACTGATTGAATATTAAACAATCTGCTAACCGTGCCTGAAAAAAACACGACATTTCCTTGCACTCATTCCAACTTATAAAACTTAATAATACAATATTACAAAGCTATATCAAACTTGTTAATACAGTTAAATAGTAATTAAAATTTATTCAAATTAAGAACATTGACAATACAAATCATCGTCAAACCCGTCATTTATATCTAAAGGTGCGAAAATTTGTTCAATACAAGAATATTGACTGCTACAACGCTTTGGCTACAACGGACCATAATACGAAGTAGGTACTTGTTGAGTATAAGACAAGTATCGAAATAAGACTACTTTTTACTGTATCTATATCCATTTGCTTTTAGTTATAAAATTTATACGGGACCACCCTTGAAACAAGGTCTAAAAAAATCTTGGAAATCCGTCCACATTGGGCGGAGATATCGCGTAACATAAATAATAATCACAAGTTTAACAACTTAACGGACCGACTTCAAATCCGATCGTGACCAAATTTATATGGGACCACCCCTGAAATAAGCTCTATCAAACACAAAAATAATTTTGAAAATCGGTCGACATTTGGCGGAGATATCGAGTAACATACATAAATATATATATAAAAACGCTACTTAATAAATCCAAAAGGCAAAAATAATAAATAAGTAGAGTTTTTTAACCAAAACGTTTACTCATACTTTTACAGTTTTATGCCAGGATGTTACATTAGATATATGTAGATACAGCGGCTCGAGCAGGAAAATTTCTGACAATCGTAAATGTATTCGAGCTCGATGCGCGGTTAAAATGAAATATTAATCAAATGTCATCAGTGCGTAGCGAGCTTATTTACGATTGTCAGAAATGTTCCTGCTCGAGCCTCAATTTAGTTCATAATACTTACATTTTCGTGTGTTTTAATACACCCTTTAATTTATTTTAATTCTACAAATAAGTTTACGATTAAAACCTTAATATAAATAAACACAATAGTGATTTTACAGTTAGTATATTACAATGGCACTGTTTCAAACGCTTTCCGGACCTCTATAAGTTAGAAAACTCACAAGGAACCAACTTGAACGAAAGTTTCTCATACTAAACGATAATTACGAGAACGTTTTTATGTTCATAGTCTTAAAGAACTTTTATAGCAGTCGCAGTATACAAGCAACTAACAGTGCCTAGTTAAGTTTATCGTAACTTAATTTTAGGTGCCCTTTTCCATGTTTATTATTAGTAATTTATAGTAAACTGGCTTTTAAAACAACAACGGCAGAGTATTTTTCCCTTTCTTCGCTGGGGAAACTGCAAAACAGCCTTCCGAACTGTACAACAAGTAAATTAAATTATTACGAATTCTAAAAAATAATTAAGTACTAAAACTTTTTATCTATTTCATAAATATGTTTATATTTATACTATTACTACTTCAACTCACTTTAAACCACAAATATAGTAATAGTAACGTACTTTTTTTAAATTAAGAAAGATTATATAGAATTACTTTTTCTAATAGTGTGAAATGGATTTGTGAAGTTACTTTCTTGGCTTTAATTTCAAACTTTTTGAAAAGGAAAAGTTACAAAGTTAGGAATTGGGGGTGGGAATGGTTCGCGGCAAGCAACATTAGGAAGGCGCCCCGCCATGGAGGAATAATGGAAATGAAAGTTCTAACGGGCCCGGCTTACTTAAACTGTGCGGCTTACTAGAATCTTGGCTAAGGATTAATCTAGACACGTTCAAACCACAACATTAATTTCCTCTTAGCACCACATATTTTATGCCTGTGTGAATATACCTGCGATGCATTTTTACTGCAAGTGCACTCCGGTGTCTTTAATTAGCCTTGCAAAACCATTAAACTTTCGGACAGAAATTTACTGCCACATATAACTTTCTTTACTTATGAACAGCGGACCTGTGCTGTTTTATACTGAGTCTAGAAAATATTTTTCACAAAGTATATAGTCGTAGTAGTAATTTTAGTAAGAAATACACATAATTAAAAGATACACAAAAGGAATACCGAAAAACGTATATAAACAAATACAAATAATTATTGTTAAAACCCTATTAGTATCATTAGTAGTTAGACTGCCTCCGTGGCGTGGTGGTATTTCGGTACGACTACGGTTCTGAGGTCTCGGGTTCGATCCCCGGGTCGGACAAAGTGATATTGGATTTTTCCATATCAACCCGGAGTCTGGAATTTGTGCCCAATGTGACGATAGGCTCGCCCCCTATCACATCTGGGACGGAACTAAGCTCGGCGAAATGTGGGTGTTGTAGTTCGCTAGTGCTCCTCCGCCTACCCTTTCGGGGATACAGGCGTGAGCTTATGTGTTAGTAGCTTCGGTATAAATAATTATATAAAATTGTATAAATACTTATACCAAAGTTGTAGCTGTATGTATGTATTTAACTTCAAAAGACATTAGCAGAATTGAATGTTTGTAATTTGCATTTACGCAAGAAATTACTGTACTTCGTATTTGTTCTCATTAATTGTACATATTATTCGAGTTAAATAAGTGGCCACGGTTTTAAAAGAAGCAATTGGTGTCTGTTTCAGAACAAATTGTACATTCAGAGTTTCACTAATGAGAACGCGGAGGGAGGGTTGAGTTGTAGCACTGGAAAAGGGGAGGACCGTTACGGGGGTGAGACAGGAAAAGGGGGAGCCTGTCTCCAAGGACTATATTTTACGTTTAATTGACGCACAGCTGTCAGCTAATGAGTCCTGGATTTTTATAATTTGCCTTTAAAAAAATCGTTTTCTCGAGCAATTAAAACAGCGAGGCAATACAAAACTCGTGTAACTTAGTTCGCCAAGAATTTAAATGTTCATTAAACAGACCGGCTAATAAAAATACTTTAGGATTCTGTCAAATGTTAGTTAATCTTAGAACTTCAGTTTTCCTCCTACTCGATTTCCTATGGATAACTGTGCAGGGAAAGGTAGCATATGTCAGTTTAAATACATATTGTTATAAATGTTTACGTCGAAACTCAAAACAGCGGATATAATATGATTAATCTATCAGTAATAAGATGATGGTTATGGACAGCACTGTACTTGACATCAAAGTCCCAACCCAGCGCGAATAACTTATGACCATCAAGTTCAATTCGACGCGACATTGCTGTGAGTGTTATGACGTTTATATGAAATAACCTAATTTTATTCTCAGAAACTAAGTTAAATTGGAGTTTACGTTTTTTTTTCAATCATAGAGCGCAATGTTTTTGGCGTGGATAATGAGTGTTATTTTTGCTTTGTTGTATGGTTTGTTATAATATTATTCAAAGAGGAAGTCTGAGAAGGTTGCCAAGCAATTTGGCAGTGCGAGCGGCGGCGCTTCACAGATAGAGCGTTATTTACGGCGGCTATTGGAGTCGGAGGCATATCGTAAGTTCTACTTAAATACCTTGTTACGACCCTGGCTGGCCCTAACTCCAAATTCTGTTTATTTCATTTGACTAAGCTTTGCCTTGACAATCAGTGGACGTGAAGCCCAGTTTATGTTATGACGGTATTTATAACAACCCATACATACTTATATGTTTTTATTGTACCGTAGCATTTAATATTGTACGCTATGGTACCTATTCCTATACATATGTATTGTAAGAAACTTAGATATTAAGCGGTAATACCTTATTGTCGCAAGCACACCCAAGTTGACAATGTGCGCCAGCACTCAGCAGATTAATGAAATTGTATAAATGTTGTTAGGACTTTGTCAATAGCTAAATAAACTTTATCCAGGGATGGCTAACCTTAAAAAATGGGAATAGGGCTTGGGAAAAGGATTTGGGTGTTCAGCGGCCCGAGCAGGAATATTTTTGATAATTGAATTCGTACTGATTTCTTAAGTTTACGCGAATATTATACATTGAAATAAAACTATTCTTACGGATTCTATCACGATTAGGTTTTAATTATCAGTCTGACCCGTGACAACGAAGACTGCAAAGCCTTCGAAACGTCGGGAATAAGAATAGTTTTATTTCAATTGAATTCGTATCGAACTCGCTGCGCACTGATGACGTTTGTTTAATATTTGCTCGTTTGACAGTCTCTGCTATAAAAAAAAATCTGCTCACGCTGCTGAACTCTCACTTACCAAAGGAAACTCAACAGATTCACAACTATTCTTATGAGACAGTGGTGTCCAACCGTTTGAGCCGGCGCATTCGTGCTGTAGACTCTTTGTCTAGAATACGAAATTCCACCATGAACCCATAAACCCAACATCGCTTTACTTACGTACGAGGTATGAAATATTCTAAGGACAACTTTGTTCAAGACGAAAGGTTCTCGACAGAGGAAACAAGTCAGATATTTACATGGAAATAAGGATGGGATCTTAAGTTTCGGAAATTTAATTCAATAACGACAAATTGACCTAGACTATGCCTCAAGCATACAGAGTAAGCACATAGCTTCCCATTCAACGTAGTCAGCGTGTACAACCCAACATATCATGGCAAGGTTGTTGTCACAGTGCCTTATTTAATTTTACCCGAGACGATATAATATTTGTGTAGGTAATAAACACTCACAACATATGCGGGCTAATGTCTCGTTATGTATTCATAACACAGCCATTGTGTCGAGTAGCACACACAATGTTGATTCTATTAGGTTGCGGAAACGAAAGCTTGTCAGGCGAGCGCCGTTGTTTTGTGCCTCTGTTGGAACATATGGAGAATACAATACATTTTATGGTTTGCTTTCAGTATATATATAGTCCAAATTATAAAGTTTACATTGAATTACGAGCTATATTCAATAAACAAATGCTCTTGCGGGTTAAGTTCACTGTATAAAACTTGTCGTCGAAAATAAATGATAATAGGCATATAATAACATTTGTATAAATGAAATACAAAATAAAACACTACAATTTTCTTGAGAAAGCATGTTAAGCTTTAATTAATATTAGTTTTACACCTAAACTTTCAATTTGAGAAATCGAAACCTAATCAGTAGAATGAGCGCTGTTACCCAGAATATCTTTCAGTTAAATTAATGTGTACCTACATAAATCGATTTATTTTAATATTATAATATTTATGTGACATTCCAATTAAGGAATACCTTCATTATCCTTTACTTATCATCTCCATACCGATGAGTGTAGTACATACAATATGAAATTAATGATTTTTTTATTTTGTACCCACACTCTTTTCTCAAATTTGTAGCGTATTAGGTTGTACACTTTTGATAATCTCATTAAGTGCGCG
Organism: Clanis bilineata; assembly: GCA_036417725.1. NCBI lineage: Eukaryota > Metazoa > Arthropoda > Insecta > Lepidoptera > Sphingidae > Clanis > Clanis bilineata. The sequence goes on along the minus strand of CM071145.1, from coordinate 7,389,205 downwards.
ACGGGCTCCAAATATAACAATAGTAACCGGTGGCGAAGAGAGTTTTTTTTAATAGAGAAGCCAGTACTACTTTCTCTTCTACCTCTACATAATACTTATATATCAGCCTGCAATCTGGAAAAGGCAGACCAGTAGGAAACGGGTTGTTTGGACCCTTCGCTACTGAAGTGACGATTATGTTAGATTAGTCCTTAGCCATGGCTCATGCTACCGCGGCGTAGAATCGTCTCCGTAGTACGACGTAGTACAAACGTGCTACGCGCCTCTACACTGATGCTACGTTGCGCTTTACTGACGTGTGCGACTGATACCATGACGCTAGATCACATGATTATTGCGACAGTGTATGATTGGACTCAACTAATCATGGGTCCAAACAGATATTAGTGACTTGAATTCTTAAATCTATAAAATCTTTAATCTAGGGTTTTTAATCTATATTAGTAAACACGCTCCTAACCGCCAGAAATCTGAAAATTATAAATTAAAACGTAAATAACACCTATTACTTTATACAATTTCGTAAAGTACCAGTTTCCTTTGTCAAAATGAAAATATTATAGCTTATTTTTAAAAATAAAATATGAAGTGAAAATATTTTTTGGATGATCAAAGAAAATATTTTCACTTGTCCTTCAGCCGTGGATTCTAGCTTTATAAACGTACGCGTGTTAGCAAATCTCATTACTTTTGGAGGATAAAGAAAATTCAATATCTATCGTTCTTTGTCCGTCTATACCCTCACAAATCTTATTTAGCGGACCCCGTTTAAACTTAACACAAGAGTGTGTACTGTCATTTCTACACGTGTGCCTTTATTGCATAAATGTAATCATACTACCTTTTGGTTATTCTTCAGATCAAATTATTTGATTGGGATACAATTCTAAGTTATGTTTTAACTTTGACAGCCTCCGTGGCGCAGCGGGCGAGTAGCCGGCTGTAAAGCGAGAGGCCGCGGGCTCGATTCCCGCATTGAGACAAATGTTTGTGGGGCCCACAGATATTTGTTTCAAGTCTGGGTGTTGTGAGACTGAAAGTCTCTCATAGTCTTTGACACCCACGATACAGGTATACCTAGTGTGGGCTCAGGACTAGGTGTGTGACTGTTGGGTGTATTTATTATTATTATTTCATCATCCTTCAACTCATAACAATCCCTTATCTTGCTATTCCTCATACGACCAGCAAAGGTGACTCCGCATATACTACGCAGGAAACGCATTTCCCCCGCATTCACACGACTTTCATGCTTCTTATTCAAAATTATTTACATAGATATTTTTTAAAATTTATTTAAACTCATTAACTTATTAAAATTCGCATGATATTGTTTATACCATTCTATTTAAATAAAATATTTATAAGCGACGCCAACATCATTGATTTAAATCTCTACCTCAGGTGATGATGTGCGTTTATACCTTTTTGAAATGTGACCATAATCGTGCCCTCGCGAGACAATTTTCGTGAATTTTAAATTAAAAAAATATCGAATTCCAACATTTTTCAACTGAAATTTAAGTCATTTCTTCTTATTGCCAATTATTGGGAATTTCCTCCGATGGTATTTATACATCATCATCTTAATGACATAAAGTACAATACGAAGCTTGTTTACCTTACAATCAACTATATTAAGTACTTTTGTTATTATAACTCAATTCTTGTTAAAAGTATTACATGACGCTGGTAAATAATTTTGAAGCAATTTCCGTTATTAAGCGTGTCTTCATTTCTTGTTACTGTTTATATTTAGCCCGATGTAAATTAGTTGGTGGGTGGGTTGTTAAAGGTAATCCTATTAATTATTACCTTGAATTCTGTTCGAGGTTTACAATATTAAAATCAAAGATCCGAATAGCTTCAATATTATTACATAATAAATATTATTAAAAACAATATATTCAAACACGGACTATCTTTTAAGGCTTTGAATGTATTAATGATTGATAGTTATTTTGGCAGCCTCCGTGGCGCAGCGGGCGAGAAGCCGCTTGTGAAGCGAGAGGCCGCGGGTTCGATCCCAGCACCGAGACAAATGTTTGTATGGCCTACAGATATTTGTTTCGGGTCTGGGTGTTATGAGACCGAAAGTCTTTCATAGGTCCCCATACCCACGACACAAGATTCGATCTTAGTGGGGGGTCAGGACTATGTATGTGACTTTTGGGTGTTATTTATTTATTTAGTCATAATTTACATAGTATATTTTATTGGATTCGTGAGTTTATATATTATTATAAAGTACAAAATGTATTATTAAAACAAATTACATTTAGTCGCCAGTATGCACATAAAGGTAGAACGCATTCATTTGGATACGGACCAGTGGAATGGATGCTATTTCCGAATCAAAACTACGCGTTGCAATCGCGCGTACTACCTGTTTTTTTTTTGGATTCTGACATTTATTACTCTCTCGCTCTAATAAACAGTGTCCAGTCCTTTTAATCCTACAATAATTATTTTTTATTAATAACTGACCTGATTTTTAATTGAGCGTCGGGATTATAAATGAATTCATCTTCAACACTGTAATAAGAATCGAAACAAAACCAGACTTTGATGAAAAGCTCAATTGTTATTTTTTCATTGCAAATATCGTTTGTTATATGACTAAAAATACGTTGACTTAATCGCAATTGTTTCTGAAATCAAAAATCGAATGCTTCTATCTGGGGAAGTTCACTTGAATTATTTAAACGCCAATTGACTTGTATTCTAAACGTAAAAGGCACACATTTATTTGAGTCCGTATAAGGCACTGGCAAATAATGATGGTGCCTGATACACGATCCCATTTTAAGCTTTTATTTTAAAGCCTCGCGGTCTCGCCACTTGTAGATAGCTCAAAGACTATCGGCGAAATATATAGACAATTTAACTTTAGAATATAAAACTGTGATTTGTGAAGCTTAAAATATATTACGTTTTAATGTTATGTGCTATCTTATAAATGTGCAAAGTTGGCTACAAAATCAGGTAAAATATTACTTTTCCAAGAGTTTAATTAAGTAGTGTTTTAGGCTTTTGTAAGATAAGTATTAATTAACATTATAACAACTTATTCAAACAATATTAACTTACCAAAACCTGAATAAAATGTATATCGAAAAACACTAGTCGAATTACGTAATAAGAAGCTTCGAGCGGAACGAAAATTTATCTTAATCGTCGATACCATCAATACCCCTTGAACACAATGAGCTCTTCCCCTAAAAACCACTTTAACGTACCTATAATTCATTGAGTTTTTTTTTCTGCTTGCCCTTATCCCACCTTAATGTGGGGACACAACACACTTTTTCAAGCATGTTGCAGAAATGATTTGGCTTATTTTTTACGACCGGCTGCCTGCCTGACGTCAACCCCCTCTGCGGGATCCAGTCCCGGGCAAATTAAATTAGAAAATTCGCCTTGCCCGACTTGGGAATCGAACCCAGGACCTCCCGGTTCACAGCCCATATATGCTGCCACTAGACCAAGGAGGCGACTATAACTCATTAAGATCAAATGATATATTTCTCTAAAACTCTTCGAGTTATGGCTTTAAATATAATATGAACAACAAAATTTCAATTATATATAAGAAGTTGTTTACACGTTACTGCAGAAATTAATTTATTTTGATATAATAGTTCCATGTACTTACTGCTTTAGTTCATCGTCGAAGACTGTTTACTAAAACGTTATATATCCGTCGGTAATAGTGAATAATAATTGTTATTAGAACAAGGCTATTAATAGCCGCACATACCTTATATTGTTTGGGGGCTGTATCCCGCGTAGTTTGATATTGATCCCTTGTCTAATCGCATTGCTAGGCGTTGTGGGCCCAATCACCGAAGATAACTGGATTTTGCTCCCCGAACGTAGCCGGGACACGTGACATTACCCCGGGGATATCAACTGTGAACTCAATTATTGTACGACTAATTAAATTAATTCATAGGTAATGTAGAATTTCAACGTGATATATGGTTTTTGTTATAACAAAGAGTTTTAAATTATTATTTATTAACGACTGCGAGTGCCTAGAGCAACTCGGTGGCTGTTTGATATTAAATTACACAACAGACCGTCTGGATTCGACGAATTATATTCTTATATAATAAACTCCAACCAAAAAATGTGAATAACGTCGAGATTCCCTCGACGTAGTAATAAGTAGGTAATTGAATTGAATGATAGTTTATTGTTCTATGGATGAGGTAGAAAAAGTGCACTGATTTTTTTTAAAGTGATATAAAGCAGTCTTTTTTTCTACCTGCCCTTATCCCACTTTAATATGGGGTCGGCGCAACACACTTTTCAAGCAAGTTGCAGAAAGGATTTGGCTTAGTTTTAACGACCGGCTGCCTGCCTGACGTCAAGCCCCTCTACCTCTAGGGTATCTGGGAAAGTAATATAAAGCACGTTCACTTCATTATTTATTCAAAAGGGATTTAATTTTCTACGGGGTGTACGCAAGACAAAAACTAAAACCGATAATTTCTCAATCTGAAACCCTCCAGATGTCTTCTACAAGTGGTCGAACTACGGTTCAATAAGTGTTATTCTATATAGAGTTCGTGTAAGGTGCTTATATACTAACGTTGTTTTTTTTATATAGCAGCGACTACAAACGAGCAGATGGGTCACCTGATGGTAAGTTTTCTGTGACTTGTATCAAACTGGTCAAGCCGGCACATTCGTACTGTGTGTATTACTGTCTACAGCGTGGTATTACCACTCAAACACATTGTTTTGTGCTTATTTATCAGTAAAACCCGTCAAAACGGCTAAGCGCGGTAACATTATCATCTTAGTATATATTATATGCATGGCTTCAGTCACGTCTGTCTGTCGCAATTAGCCGTCGTTGTGCACGCCGAAGCGACGCGATGACGACGTACCGAGTACCGACGTAGCAAGCACCTCTCGTACACGCGTGGTTTCACACTACTGCCAATTTGTACCGCATTGTTACACTAGGCTACGTTACATACCAACCAGTTAAGCCGCTCTAATGTATAATTACTAGTCAGTACCCCTGTTCTAATATATAGGCGTTTTGTCATTTCTCTATACATATAGATACGAGTATAACGGAATCTATATCATGTAGCTCCCCATAAAAAACAAAATAGAGTTAAGTACTTCATTTACTAGGTGGTCTATGTTTACGAGAATCACTGGCTTGATATCGTTTTGTTTATTTCTGTATAATGTATTGTTTTCGGTTTAAAATTGAAGCCAAACAAAATTAGACTAATGCATCAGCCATCTCATGTCTTGAAAATAGAAAGAAAGAAATAAACTTTATTCAGACAATGTCTCAGGCAACAGTTAGTGGGAGAGAACAAAAAGAATGAGACAGAATATGTAGCACTAAAAGGTAACAAATTAGGTTAATTACTAATTACGTGTTGAGTATGATTAGTAAGATGAGAATGAGTAATTAGTATTTATTATTAATAAATACGATGTGATATTCCAGTACTTCATTATTCAAAGTTCCAAGAGTACTGTCGTATGTGGACAAAATACGAGTTTATAATAAGGCGGGCAACTTGCTCGTCTTGTCGTCAAAGCAAATAAAAAAGTTTGAGTTTTGGATATAAATCTTAGGCGGTGACTGCAATACGAATATGTTAGGAAGCCATAAACTCAGGCTATGCGTCGTGTGTGCTCTGTCACGTAAGCCATCGATCCCGATTGTTGTAAATGGCATCAGTCATTTTCCATACCAGACACTCCGCGGAAAGTTTGAAGATTATACCATTAGTATGGGGAAGTGTATGATATATGATATAATATTTTATGCAACCGGGAGGGCTGATCATAATTTTTTTATTTTCAAGTATGTCGATATTTTATTGAGTACTCAAATAATGATCAAGAATAATTCGCCATTTAACCGCTTTAAAACACTAAAAATAATTATGTTAAAATATTTTTTGTACTTATACAGTGGCATAGTTTAAAAGTGGAATAGTGAGTTATTCATGTAAAATAACATTAAATTGTATTATTGTATTATATTAGATCAAATGGAATCGAATTATATAAATACATGAGTATAACAACGCTGAATCTCATTGGGACCCTTGCTCTAAGACTTTAATCCACGAAATAAACCGTCGAAATTCTTGTGCATTTACAAATAACAAACAAACAGCTCAAAGTAACTTCCCCTCGGATAGGGAACTGTGAACGGCCGGATTTCTTTGTTATTTTTAATATCGACTTTTTTGCGCTCGAGCGGTGGTTGCTAATGGATTTTCAATATTTGTGTTGACAGACAAACAAGGGGCGTATGGAGCGAGCTCTACAGTACTCGGCTACGTCGCGCGCCGTCTCGTCGAGGCGGTATCGGCGGCACGGTGCGGCGCGGCGCGAGACCTCGCAGCGGCTGTCCTGCGCGCTCAGCACTGCATCTCAACGCAATCGGGGACGACGACGCTTAAACGACGTTTATTTATGTTTGTTTGCCGTTTCCACTAAAGATTAGTGGTTAATCTACTGCAATAACAACGACCTCGTTTTCCACTTTGATGTCTCAACAAAGTTTGCAGCGCTAGTTTCTCCTTAACTTTGTCACTTTTTGAAAACTATTCATAGTACTGGTATCAAATTAACTTAGCAGGTGAAGATGCCATTGTAACATATTATCTATATTAGGTACGTACATAACATCATGCTATCTCAATCACAACTTACAACGTAAATCCTCTTTAATATACTCGTGCGTCAAAAGACGGATTAGGTACCTACTACATACACATTTATTTCGGTATGTCTTTAGAAATCTATCAGTAGGTACTAAATTCAATTTAATTCAACCAGCTTCAGCTAAGTATGCCTACTTACCACTCCAAAATATATTTTAACCTTATCAAGAGTTATTAGTGAAGTTTAGTTATTTTTAGTTACTTTAATAATTTTCTAGGTTATTTGTTCTCTTGGAAGATTTCTTAAATTATTTGGCCTTTATTCATAATAAAACCCCTAATGAAGACATAAACTCATATTGGTAAAAATGCATTTTAAGCCTATTGAAGGTTCGATAAAATTCTTTATTCATAATAGTTTACTATAGCTTCATTACCTAAAATATGTTTACCGTGTCACAATGTTGCTAGTACATAGATAAAACGTGATTTTAACAAGTTTTGTCTCTGGAAAGTCATGGAACGATGGCCTAAAAAAAAAACAATCATTCGCGCGCGTGCGCGCGACCATGGCAACCATGGCGACCAGTTTAGTTTGTTTATATATTTATTTAATTAATTTAATCAAAGTAAAACTATGTTTGTTGCATGTGAAGTGATTTTGTTTTATGCAATACCTAAACATCAACGGAGATGGGTAGATTATGGATATTTGGAAATGAAATTTAGATTTGGAGGATATTCCTTGGAGCGTATGAATGAAAAGAAAGGGGGCTTTCAAATCGTGTAAGAAAAATACCCTGCCTTCTCTGAGAATGGAATTCAGGACCGGACTTTCCAGTTCACAGCGGCTTCAACAGAACCGTCTAAAACCCATTGTATTGAAGAATTAAGCAACATGCGTGCATAAGTATTTTTTGTTAAATCAGATTTAATAAAATTCATCATTGTATTTTTGAAGTGTTTTATTTCTCATGATTTATTCATGTGACGCTATATTCGTGTTTAGATAATGATGATATTGAAGAAAAAGATGTTTTGATGAAATCAAGGTATGTAATTAAATACCACACGGAAAATATTAAATACTAGCTGACTTCAAACAAATCTATCCTACGGAGACCCTACATTTTCTGGAAAAAAGTAGCCTATGTGTTATTCCTTTATAAATAAATACATCCTCGAATGTTCTGTGAATGGTGAAGAATCACTTAAGACAAGTTTATTCTCTCAATATTATTACGCTGTCCGACCTAGCGCGCGTATATTTCAAATAAACTGAGCGACTTATGACCATGAGGTCATAACTTTTGCATCACATTTATTTGTCTTGTTGTCCTAGACATTTTTATTCTAGACTATAATCCATTTCTTTACCGAATTAAATTCGGATCCGTTCAACCATTCTGGTGTGAAAGAGTAACATAACATCCATACAACCTCACAAACTATCGTGCTTATAACATTTATTGCATTTGATAGAAGTCTCTCTGAAGTCTAGAAGACTGCCTTGATGGCGTGGTGGTATTTCGGTACGACTACGGTTCTGAGGTCTCGGGTTCGATCCCCGGGTCTGGCAAAGTGATATTGGATTTTTCCGTATCAGCCCGGAGTCTGGAATTTGTGCCCGATATGGCGATAGGCTCCCCCCCTATCACATCTGGGACGGAACTAAGCTCGGCGAAATGTGGGTGTTCTAGTTCGCCAGTACGCCTCTGCCTACCCCTTCGGGGATACAGGCGTGAGCTTATTTTTTAATGTTTATGATAGAAGTCGCAGGCACCCTCAAATTAATCCCAACCAAAACTGGTGGAACGTCAAATACGAATCAGTTGATCGAAATCGGCCATATTTTTTGCTATTGCTAAATTGCAGACATTTTATGGGAGATTTTGGGAACGTTTTAACGCTATTGAGCTATTATGAATAACAATTTTTCGGAAACGTCCTACAGCGGTATTATAGCGTCCCCCTAAGTTATTATGAATAAAGGCCTTTGCATTTAATTCCTTGATTTGCAATATACAACGTCTCACGATATAATTTAATCCGTAAACACATACATAAGTTGATTTGTATCCTTATTGTTATATTTTTTTGTGCCTACTAACTTGTCATAAGCATTAGCCTACGTGATAAATGAATTCATTTAACTGATTTGAGTCAGGTATAATCTTTGACTATTTTATTAGGCAACTATATTAATCTTAAGTACCTACTACGACTACGGGTTACTTTTTATGATTTAGTATCAACAGTCCCTACTGTTGATTAATATCAACATAATTGTTATGCTCGTGACCACGGAGTATTAAGCTTCTTAAACATATTTTCTTGTTTTGTATTTACCGATGAAAAAACACGACATTAAAGTAGCATATATCTTCGTAAAAGCATTTCAATCATAATTCGAGACTGTATAACTGACAATAACTTAAATAATGTAACAAGCAACAACATCCATCACTTGTTATCTTATTTTATAGGTCTAAAATAACGTTACAATTTTGCAATGACGGTATAAACTTATTGCTTAAATTGTTTATTGAAATTGGCTGGATAAGTTGCGATAACATATTTATAAGTAGATATAGAGGTATATTGGCAAACATGAAAATATAAATGTATTATATGTGTGTGGATGAGATGCTTTTATAATTTTTTAATTTTTATTATGACAGAACTAATGTAAAAAAATATAATTATGAGATTATTTTATACACGCCGTATAATTAAAAAAAAAATTAATATTTTTATGAGAGTGGTAGAGCCACCCTGTAGACAGTAACGTTTTGATACCACTGTCTCACGGAAAAATTACGTAAAGTAGCAGCTTGCTGTTGCGTTTCGTTCAGTGAGTTAGATTTCCGGTTGCAAATTCCCCCCCTCCCATTCCCAATCTCTTTTCCCTCCCCCTCCATTCCATCCTCTTAGGTTGGCAACGCACCCATGATTATTTTTGTGTCTTGGGTGTCTATGGGCGGTGGAGATCACTTACTATCAGTTTACCATCCGTACCTACTATCAGTGTTATTATAACAATTATCAATTTATTTATTTTCTCCTGACATCATAAACTATATTGAAAACCATGTCTACGACAATTACCGCTCGCACAGAAAAGTTGGCCAGGCTTTATTCCGAAATATTTTGACATAAACGTAACTATTCTGCAAATCATGGCCGTCGAACTCTATTACCATAAATGGGTAAGGATTCGGTCGGGCAGCCTGACCCTGCTCCATTATCTTATATTGGCGCTGAAGAAGATGACTTCGCAACATTTTTGTAGTTCCACAATATGACGTCGTTTTGTATTTATCAGTTTTGTGTTGGCTTGTCTTGTCATATTATTTTATTTGTATTACTTTTTTTCTACCTGCCCTTATCCCATTTTAATGTGGCGCAATATATGTATGTGTTCAAGAATGTTGCAGAAAGGATTTGGCTTAGTTTTTATTCGGCTGTCTGCCTCACGCTTACCCCCTTCCGGGAGATTATTACCGTGTAATAAAATCTCTAATAAATATAAATGATATTGTAACATTTTTATTGAATTTGAATGATCTTCAATTATCCGCACTAGTCGTTGTTGAATAAAAAGCATAGCTCGTATATTATGTTCAGCAGTGGTCGTCCTGTGGCTGATGATAATGATGATGATAATTCTTATGCAATGAAGATTTATGTCGCTGGATGCAGGCCGCTTCCAACAGGTCGATCTGGAAATCTTTGGGAGAGGCCTATATTCAGCAGTGGACGACCTATGGCTGATGATGATGATGATGATGAAGATTTTTTATATTCTATCTGAGTGAATATGAAACAATTGGCGAAAGAATAGCTTTATAATAAACAACATCAGGTGAACACGAAGTGAATTGAAAGAAACATTGGCAATAGAAAGTTAGACGACTTCTTCTAAGTGCACTTTAAAGTAGTATAGTGTAATAGTCTTTTTGAATTGTATAATGTAAGTATACCTATATTGGCATAATATAAAATTTGTTTATAACAAAACTATCGGCTTTGCATAATACGGCTTTTATGTATAAATAACTTATCTGTCGTATCGTATCCGACGCCCTTTAAAAATGATGCTCTGTATTAGCAAATAATATAGAATTTCATATGATATTAATATATTCCACAAAAAACCGAGGATTATGAACGTTCTGATACTGTTAATGTATTTATTAATTGGATATAATGTTCTGAAGTAATTAGTATCCAATATCCATATGTTTAATTTTAGTCGTGTAAATAATTACTCGGATAGGTCCTTCATTTTATATAAATAATATTTAAAACTCTATTTACATCAGGTAAGGACGACTTACAAAACTATTACTAATCTAAAGTTAGTCCTAAACTCTTTTTAACTTACATATCATTCTTATAAGTAATCGAGATAGTATAGACAAAGATAAATTGATTTATCTAAGGTTAAGGGCGACTTGCAGCTCTTAAATAAATCTCGATTTAAATATATGTACGAGCGATACATAGGTTAAATCGAATTTAGGAATAACTCTAAATTAGTAAAAGATCTAAAAGTTGCCCTAACTGCTGCAAGCCGCCCTAAGTAATGAAACAGCTATTTTTTTAAAATCAATATAATGCGCCTCTATCAAGTTCCATATTTTTGTCTGTTCACGTTATTTAGAGCGGGCCGGGCCGTGCCTGTGTACAAACTGCGAAATGAGGGTGGATCGATCATCGCACCTTTACTCACACACATTGAATATAAGAAAAAATGGCTACTAACTAGCTAAAACTAACTAACTACTACCAATGGTTAGAACAATAATCACAAGTTTAAAAACTTAACGGACCGATTTCAAATCCAATCGAGACCGAATTTATATGGAACCACCCTTGAAATAAGCTCTATCGAACACAAAAATAATTTGGAAATCGGTCCACATTGGCGGAGATATCGCGCAACATATATAAAAAAATACAAACAAATAGAGGACCTCCTCCTTTTGTGGAAGTCGGCCGAAAAATGGCTAACTACTACTAGTGGTTAGAACAAAAATGTATTTATTTATAAAATTAGTCATTGTAATACTCATAAATCTCCTTCCGAACCAGTAGGTTAATAAAGTCAACATCATATTACGTTTGTATTTAGGCAAACCGTCGCATGTTCAAATGTATAAACACGTGTTATATTATAATAACGGCCTAGCTCTCGGTAAATATTTAGATGTAACACTTGTACCTACCACATGTTGCTTAGTAAGTGAATAATAAGAGGGGCGAACAGTAAACCGTGAGGGAGACGCTTTGTTCAGCAAAACCATAAAATTTACATAGGTCCGGGGTCCCACTGGTCAACTCATAAAACTTGCTGCGATTACTTTTGTTTCCCGAAGAATCATCATTAATATGTAACCAAACATCAATAGCTTTTGCAAGAGTTCGGGAAGTTTATAAACATGAGCAGCAGCCGGTACCACTATAAATTAAGCTTTTGAACTACCAAAGACATTCGACAGTATATAGACAGGACAACAGCATAAAACATGTGATCCAAAAGTTATGACCTAGTGGTCATAAGTCGGTCAGTTTATTTGAAATATACGCGCGCCAGACCGGCCAGTGAAATAAAATTGAGTGAATAAACTTATCTTACGTGATTCTTAACCATTCATAGAATATTCTAGGGTGTAAATTGTAATAATCGCCCTCGCATTGTAATAAGTAGTTGATGGCGGTACTGAAGTTTGAGATGAATATTTTTATAAGAAAACTTGCTTGACTAACTATATGAACTACTAATATTTTGCTTCCACATTCCTGTATTCTCCCTCAATGTGTCGGCGCAACAAACTTTTTTAAGCATGTTGCAGAAAGTATTCGGTTTAGTTTTTACGCCCATCTGCCCACTGGCGTAGCGTGGGGGGGGCCGGGGGGGCCCCGGGCCCCGGGCGGCACATGAAGGGGGGCGGCAAATTAAGAGAGGCGGCACCTGATGAGGGGCGGCACACGGCGCGGCGCAACAAGCGCCGCAATTCTTTTCAGCATAAAAAGAAAATAAATAAATACGCCCAACAGTCACATATAGCCCTGAACCCACACTAGGTATTACCCACTGGCGTAGCGTCGTGTCCATAGCACCGGGTGGCACATGAGAATCGTTGCATTTTTGTATAGGTACTTATGAAATTAAAAAATCAAAACGTATGCGCTAATGCACCATGTGTCGCTGGGGCGGCGTAGGCTCTGGACGGCGCGGGTGTTGGGGCGGCGCGGGTGCTGGGTGGCGCGGGCGCTAGGGTGGCACGGGCGCGGGAACTGGAGCGGTGTGGGAGATGAGGCGGCGCGGACGCTGGGGCGGCGTGGGCTTTGGGCGGCGCGGGCGCTGCGGACGCTGGGTGGCGCGGGCGCGGGCGCTGGGATGGTGCGAGCGATGGGACGGAACGGTCGTTGGAGGGCACGGCCGCTGGGCCCGCGTGGTCGCTGGAGCGGCGTGGTCACTAGGGTACACGGCTTCTGGGACCGCGCGGTCACTGGGGCGGCGTGGTCACTGGGGCACGTGGGCGGCGTGGGCACTGGGTGTCGAGAGTGCTGGGCCGGCGCGGGCGGCGTGAGCGCTGGGTAGCGTGGACGCTGGGGCGGCACGAGCGCTGGGACGGCGCGGGTGCTGAGTGGCGCGGACGCTGGGGCTGCGCGAGCGCTGGGGCGGCGCGGGTACTGGGTGGCGCGGACGCTGGGGTGGTACTTTTTATAAATATAAATGTATTCCCCTCCGATGGCGGGGCTGGGGACCCAAACCATCAGCGGTTAAGACCCCCGAGTGAGGAACCCGAATTCGTATGTGCGACCATATTGCGTACCATGATTTTTTCACATGTCCAGAACCAACCGTTTAGGTGGTAGGGGGTGCGGACACTTGACTCGTAACAAACATTCGCAGATTAAAGCTTAATATTTCGCAAACGAATTCTTGGATCGAAAAATGGTTTTAGCAAACCCGTAATGTTTTTGAACGATCTATCCAACGATACCCCATACCACGAGATAATCGTAAAATAAAATCATCCCAACTTTAGATGTGCCCTACAATTTTATTTTCAATATTTTATAATTCCATTTTGTTGGCGTAATTGATATACCATATATCAAGTTACAGCTTTCTAGTACTGATAGTCTGAGTCTCTGAGCTAAACCGCGGACAGACAGACAGACGCACATCACGAAACTATAAGCGTTCCATTTTTTCCATTTGGCTTTGGAACCCTAAAAATTAAAAACCGGCTTTAAAATTCTTCAGATATCGACCAAAGGACAGTGTTCAAATCCGCCTATGATACTCCCCCAAAAGACATTAACAATTATTAGTAATTAATTGAGTAGTTTAGAGATCAATTATTACAATCTCATGGATAGTTCATAATCTCGAAATCATAAAAAAAAGTTTTTTTAATTTTTACTCGGAATAATCCGGCTGCCATTTTAAATGATATTTCACCAGTGTTGCCAAAGTTACAATTTTGCCCATATATTTGCGGATTTCATTACCTAGTACCTACTAACTTTGCGGACGTGGTAGCTCGGGTTTATAGGGGATACCCATAACATCTATTATTAATAATATTTTTGTAATTATAAAAAAGTGAATTTTAGTATACCCGAAAATTTTAAGTAGTTTGTTCAGAATCAGTAGTTTAATCCAACATAGTTTTTACATAGTATGCTATATATTTTCCTAAAACCAAAGTAAAATTCTTGCAAGTTGGGTGCTCAATTACTACCATTGTATTCACTCATTACCTGAGACAAATTATAATTTAACAAGCATCAACGCCTTTTTCTTCTGCGGATTTACTGTCTGTGAACTTTACTTTATTTCAGTGTAATATTGTATTTTTTATCATCACACAAAACATATTTTTTAAATTGTTGGTGATTTGGGCTAAAAAAGTATGCAAGCTGCACAATGTCCAAATATGTAGGATTAACCAAGATTTACCTAAGCTCTATTAATAATAATATTAGCCCTGTAACATTACTGTCCCACTGCTGAGCACGGGCCTTCTCTACTAATGAGAGGAGTTATTAGGCCTTAGTCTACCACGCTGGCCTAATGCAGGTTGGTAGACTTTACATACCTTCGAAATTCTTGTGAAAAATTCTCGGGTATGCAGGTTTCCTCACGATGTTTTCCTTTACCATTATAGCAAGCGATATTTCACAATGAAAACACACTTAACATAGAAAAGTCAGAGGCTCTTTTTGAGGTTGGTCTCGAACTTCCGATAATCGTCTCGGCAATCCGTACCATTCCCAACTGCTCTATTGAAGACAAAAATAATTTTAGAAATCGGTCCACATTTGCCGGAAATGTCGGGTAATATACTCGTACAAAATTAGTCCGATGACTTGAGAATCTCTTTATTTTAAGTCTGTTGAAAAGGGCGGCAAATTTCCGGGCGGCCCCGGGCGGCGAAAACCCACGCTACGCCGCTGCATCTGCCTGCCTGACGTCTACTCCTTCTTGGAAAATCAGTCTCGGGCAAATCTAGTGGACTTGATTTAGTACGCGGCTAAGCTACTAATATTATAAACGTGAAATTTCTACGGGAACGGAGTCGCTGACAACAGTTAATAGGTATGTTAATTTTTCTTTCTTTTGTGATTCTGTATGATATTAACAAATCATGTCAAGTTTGGGTTGAATGCAGCTGTATGCGTAAAGCCATTTAAACAGCTAGCCATTTTGGAAGCATAACACAAACCTTAGTGGTTTATATATGCTACTATATAATAATTTGTTTGTACTTTATTGTGTAAACGATAAATAAATAAAAAACCGAGTTACAAAAATATTTCGGGGCGAATGACACAAAAATGCAGACTTACCACCACCAGTCAATAAACTAGTTTCACCACCACTAAAAAAGCAACTTGTATACATACACGTCCAATGAAACTGAGGCGCTTTACAGACCCGTAACTAGCCGTAAAAGTTGCCGCATACGTCAACTCTTCAAATGTGTTGATAGTTGCCGGTTCGAACAACAAAAATCGTTAGAGTTGAATACCTATTTGAGAGTTGACGATTATCGAAACTCGAAGGGGAATATAAGCGTTTATGAATTACATTAAATCAAATATTTTCTAATTTACAAATGCGAAAATTTAAACCAAGATGCCACTAGTTAGTACCTACGAGTAGGTATTATAATAAAATTATATAAGATATCTCGGTATATTTTCTTATTCAAATGTTATTCATATAAGAAATCAATTTGTAATACCTCATATCCACGACATCAGTACCTAATAAAATATTCCGTAGGTCTCATTCAATCTTAGAAAATATTAAACTTTTGCGAAGAGAAAGTTATTGGTTTGAGATAGTAGACAGCGTAGATTTATACTTATCCGAATAACATCGAATGTCCATTATGCCGCAACCAGAACTAAATAATTACTGTGAGACAGTTGAGGCCAGACAATCTAATGAGGAATAATTGACGTTTACGGGTATTTCAGGTTAATCAATAACTTCCTGTATCATGTTTGCATAAACTTATATCAGTTTAATAGTAGTGTGTGTATATTGACTCCATGTCTGTGATATTCGAATATTTGTAGTTCATAATACATTTATTATACCTGGAAATCGAACCCAGGACCTTCCGATTAACAGCCTATATTCGCTGCCACTGTATGAGTTGGAGGCGATACTCGATAGTTTTGATAACCTATATTTTTTTTAGACAAATATGATTACCAAAAACATAAACACCTTAAAAAGATTAGATTTATACTTATCCGAATAACATCGAATGTCCATTATGCCGCAACCAGATAGCTGAATAATATGATAATAACAATATAATATGAGCTGTGAAGTGTGAACCTGTGTGGTCCTGGGTTCGATTCCCATGTCAAAATCAAATTTAAAATTGTAACACGATTTGCCGGGGACTCAACCCCACAAATCCGGTCGTAAAAATAAGCTAAATCTTTTCTGCGACGTGCTTGAAAAATATTTCTTATTTTTTTAAGGTGTTTATCTTTTTGGTAATCGTATTTTTCTAAAAAAATATAGGTTATCAAAACTATCGAGTATCGCCTCCAACTCATATAGTGGCAGCGTATATAGGATGTTAATCGGAAAGTCCTAGATTCGATTTCCAGGCCAGGGTTGAAAGGAGGGTTGACTTCAGACAGAGAGCTGGTTTGAGAAATAAGCTGAATCTTTTTACAAAATATTTGACAAGTGTGTTGCACAGACACCACATTGACATGGGATAAGTACAAATAAGTAAAAAGTAAGCAAAACTATCTGCAGGTTTTCTCATGTATATGAAATGTACAACTTAGACCGCGCAATACATAGCAGATAAAAATCACAAACGACCAGCAATATCATGAAGTCCAGCCACGCGTTTCAAAACATATCCGACTCAAAGTATTTTGTTCAGTTCTATTTCACCGGTATTGTATTGAATATAAGAATCGCTATATAGATTACAAAGACTATTCTTTACTCCGTATTCTTAGCAAAACATATGCATAAAGCATAATTTATTATCTTGCTGTTTTCACAACGAATCCAATAGGCACCTCACCTCGCTTTAAAAATCTTCACTGAATAGTTTGAACCGAATAAAAGTTGCGTTAATTCTATATTTTCTTCCTAATATTAATTTCCTTAGAAACATCAATAAAATAAATTATTAGGTACAAATAAAAAAATGGGACCGGGTAAATTGCTTAAAAGTGATTTATTTTCCCCTTTTAACGCTGATTAAATATTAAACGAAAGTAGGGGTAGGTAGTATTTATTAATACCCCTGTCAATACAACGTCGATGGTATTTTCATCACGAACATTATATCGGATGACCTTTATTCTCGAATGAAATAGTTCGGCTATGAAATTTTCATAAAGCACATTTTGCAGAATTCTCAAATAACCAATTTATACTTACTTGCGTGTGCGGTTTTATACTGTTTTGGATCGACTTCCAAAAAGGAGGAGGTCCTCAATTCGTCGGTATTTTTTATGTATGTTACGCGATATATCCGCCAAATGTGGACCGATTTTCAAAATTCTTTTTGTGATCGATAGAGCTTATCTCAAGGGTGGTCCCATATAAATTTGGTCACGATCGGATTTAAAGCTGGTCCGTTAAGTTTTTAAACTTGTGATTATCATAACATAACATAAGCTCACGCCTGTATCCCCGAAGAGGTAGGCAGAGGCGCACTAGCCAACTAGTACACCGACATTTCGCCGAGCTTAGTTCCGTCCCAGATGTGATAGGGGGCGAGCCTATCGCCATATAGGGCACAAATTCCAGACTCTAGGCTGATATGGAAAAATCCAAAATCATTTTGCCCGACCCAGGGATCGAACCCGAGGCCCTAGAGCAGTAGTCGTACCGAATTACAACCACGCCACCGAGGCAGTCAATAATCAAATTATTCAAAAATGTACTTAATCGCTTATGTAATGATCGTTCGATTAGTTTTATTATTTCATGTAAACATAATACCTACGTTTGTGATGCTTTTGTTTTGTAAGGTATTGTGAGAAGATGACCTAATGTAGGTAATGAATGGGCATCCAAAAAGCACTACATTTAGTAAAACGCTCATTTCGTATTCAGCGTTCGTTGTTTGAAGTAAAAATTATATTTTGGAACGAAACGAAATACAAAAGAATATTTTTTTGCGTATAGTTCCATAAAATATCTTTATATACCTACAGATTGATATTGGAAAATACATTGTAGACAACTTTGCTGTTTGATGTATGTACCTACCTAAGTAGCTTGTATTCAAACTGTTCACGTATCAGTTCTTGGAATACGCTCTAGTCTCCATCATATTCAATAGCGACTAGCAAGTTAAAATACATAACCATATTAATAATACGTATTGAATATATTCGCTACGTACCTAATAAGTGCAGAGTAAAAAGTGGACTTTCTCATATCATAATATACAGAAGGCAACTTAGTAGTGAATAGAGTTTAATTAATTTAGTTAATGAGACGGTATATGTTATATCAGTATTTTTACTTTCCTAATTAATTATCTTCAATATTTTTAAACGAATACTAAGATAATATTACTATTGTAATTTTATAATGTACACATTTATTAACAGAAAACTTAATTAATAAAGGTATAGTGCTCGAGCATAATGATTATTGTCTGTGTTCTGGAACGACTCTGAACTCTATTTATATAAGGGGAAAGAGTAAATTGAACGAGAGTAGTTTAGGCAGCGGGGAAAAAAGCAAGAAAAAGGTTGCAGCTAGGGTCCTCCTCGGAGAACAATTTTTCAAACTACGTTGGTTTCTTGGTTTACTTACTTACATGAGTGATTTACCAGAGGGAGCTCTACAAAATAAGATACATTCTAACATGTTTGCACGAAACACAAGAGGGTGAAAGGATTTATTTGTGCGAATACGTTTCAGCATTTCCATCTGCATTGTATCATTTAAATTAAAAAACAAACAAAGTCATGTAAACGGTGAATCCCTATTAGAAAATATAGCATCTTTAACATAGAGTCAATTTTTTTTCCCTGCACAAATTATGTAATGGAATTGAAAGTTACGACATCGCTGTAGTATCGGGGATTTAGAGCAATCAGTTGCAAGAATAACGAATCAAGGCGCGGATTCGATGATTAGTTCACAGCGAGGAACTTGATCCTCACGAAGGGATCAGCTCGGGCTATAAAAGTAAATTGAATTGTTCTCTCGGCACTAGTTCCATGCAGCATGAGCCAATGGCCGCTCTCTTGCTATGTACGCTTTTAACTTTATGGTTTTATAGCCTGTCTTACCCATTATAGTCCGCTGTAAAATTTTCTTAAAAACTTGTCTGAATTTTTATAGCTAGGGTGTAAACGAATTCAAAGTTTGTTTGATAAGTCTAATTCCGAAAACGGTAGTGATACAATATTTATCTATTCAGTATAACATGCGATATGATTTATATTTAATAGTTATGTAATTGTAAAGAGCATGTCTAACCAATGCCTCAGTGGCAAAATTGTATTTCAGTACGATTGCCGTTTTGAATTCTCAGGTTCGATACCCGGGTCGGGCAAAGTGATATTGAGTGTTTCAATATCAGCACGAAGTTGGAATTTGTGCCCGATATGGCAATAAGCTCACTCCCTATCACAGCTGGGACGGAACTGAGCTCGGCGAAATGTGGGTGTTCTAGTTCGCTAGGGCACCTCTGCCCTCCCCTTCGAAGATACCGTCGTGAACTTATATTATGTTATATTTCATGTCCAATATAATGTTATTGCGAAAGTGTTTTTGTCGAATTCCTGCTATTCTCCAATCTCCAAATAAATATTTCATTCACATAACATCAGAATATTTCTCTAGTGATATATAAATGTAGTAAGTTACAAACGTGTAATTTGAATGCACATGAAAGATTCCATATAATTTTCTCTTTCTGTGCTCGCTAACCGGAAAAGTAGTTAGTTCCATATAAAGCCGAATTAGGTCACATATTCATACAAAGCTCGTGAAGCGGGTATCCGTAATGTTATTCAAAGCTTGGTATCAGTTCTCCGCCTCAATATTGCCATTAGGATGACTACAATAAAACTTGGACAATTAAATGTAAGTCAACGTCGTCGGAAGCGGCGAGATAAGACCTAGCGGCGCCTCTTAGCGGAGTACTTTCGCTATTAACAGGGTGGCCCTGCGAGCACACTTTCGTAAACTGTCACCCTAATGTGATCAGAAATAGCCTATTAAATTTAAACGCTTGGCATCTTAAAGTGGAAATACTTCCCGCCCTCCGTAATCTGTATTGATTTTAATTAGTTACTGATTGTTACTTTGGAAGAATTATGCAATCAGAATGTTACTGGTACGGCTTTTTACTTTAAAATATCTAAACGGAAGCAATCTATACTAATTGTGTCAATTAATTATTAATTCATAGATAATAACATTTTGTGATGGTACCTTACAAAATTGCAGTTTATTTCAACTATCAATTACCAATGCATATAAGTATATGGAAAATACTACATTTTAACGTTAAACAATAATTAACAAGTACATTATTTACTACCATGCTTTACTAGTTTTATATTAGTTTCTTTCTTTTTCATATAGCTTTTGATAAACTAAAATAATCTCAAAGTATAATGGTAGTTTGAAATGACTTAATTACGTATACCTATTATTAAATCCTAAAAATAAAGCATAATTTTATAATCCCAAGAAAATGGTGCCAGCATGGCCACCTCAGTCATAATTGGTACAAGTTTTGCTAGGCCAAAGCGACGGCTGTGGGACTGTGGCCAACTTTTACTTATTCCACCATAATTACTTTTATTACTTTCCAACTAGGTACTATTACAATACCATTATTTCAACTTAATTATTCCGTTTTATAGTACCTAAACTACACGAATGTTTTGTCAGTTACGGTAGTACCTAAACATTTTAGTTGGTATTCGATATTTATAAGTCCCGATTTGGTGAACTAACTAATTATGTAAGTTTAGTGAAATTTCCAATTGTGTTAAGTATTTTTCAGCTTTCAGTAGCCTCACACTGACAATACGTGTACAGATTCTTATTATGTTCATAATTAGCTGGAAGCATATCATACTACTATGGAATTTCGAAGGTAGGTGAAGTCTACCAACCCATTAGGCCAGCGTGGTAGACCAAGGTCTAACCCCTCTCACTAGTAGAGGAGGCCCGTGCCCAGCAGTGGGACAGTAATATTACAGGGCTAATATTATTATTATTATTTTATATCATCCTATTGTTTATAATTATTTATCGATGAATAGAAAACACATTAACATAGCTTCACCATAATAACCAATTTAGTTAGTTCCATCAACAAGATTGTGTGGGGAAAGATTGATGATTCTCGTGTCTCCATTTTATTTCCCCGCGGATAATCTCGTTGTCTCCGGCTTAAGGACATGTGAGCCGGAAATACGACAGCAATTTTCCCCCAACTATAGAGAAATGAGGAGCGTTTAGTGTCGTGCATGGATGCCCACCCGTAAACCATGGCTCACCAGTCACCACTGCACATCATAAATAATGGCTTAACTATTCGCTTTATTATAAAGGCTTCTTCTAAAGATCCTGACAAAGCAAAGTAACAAAAAAGTGCAAAATAATTAAGGATGACTTTGGCTGAGATCTATATACTTATTCAAAGTAACGAACTCAGTGAGGATTTGGAATTGTAAAATCGAAAGTAAAGTAAAAAATTGGACTTAGTCCGAGTCATTTTTTACAAGAAAAACAGACTGACAGACAGACTAAGCAAATGACTCCGAATAAGTTAAAATCCTCACTGAGTTCGTTTCTTTGACTTAGACTTAGTCGAAGTTCGCTCTATAGATCTCAGCCTTAGTGTGTATATAAAAATGTACTACGGAGGTCTTTTTGGTGCTTATATAAATAACCTAATCAAAGCAGGAAAATATATTCTACATGGTTACACAAGAATTTGAAGAACAAAAGAATTTAACGCCATTGATGAACCTCTGACTTGAAAGCAACCAATGTAACATTAGGCAATTGTTTCTTGTTTTTTGGTAATCTTGCCATAGATAAGTACGACTTACACATAATTTATGAGGATTTATTTGTGAAAATACGATACGAACGCAACGCTACGACAAAACGATCTCATCAGTCAAACGTAAAAATGTAATCATTCTTTCACGGTACCCAGGCACGGTTTTGGTTTGAGTGATGCGCTCCGCTAGTCTGTGATGAATGTCTTGATTACATTCTTGCGACTACAGGCTAAGTAAACTGTATATTGCAGGGGTGAATAGTGGCTACCTCGTCAGTCATTGTGGAATGTGGTACAAGCAAGTACGAAATCTGCCTAAGTTTTTAAGTTTGTAACTGATGTACGCATGATTTTAAAAGAAAAGTACTTAGTACGAATAATATCCGGCAATTCGAACATATTCAATGTATCTCACTGAATGTATCAACCGTTAGGATGTATTAACCAAAATTAAAATGAAGTGTATGTCACTGAAAAGAAAAGTTAATTTTAATTTTAGTTGATGCATCCTAACGTCTATTATTGAACTATAGGTACGTAATCGAAAAACGTAACGCAAAACAGTTGAATACGTAATCGTAGTTTAGTTTAGTTTGAAGTAGTTTCGTAGTTTCGTAGTTTCAAGGTTTATGTACAACAGACATCGAAAAGAAATCCTGGAGATAAAAGCAAGTATTCCCTTTGCCACATTATCCACTTCGCCTTGTGTTTTACAAAAGTATACCTAATTATTATCGCGCATTATCGCACATCATTATATGATGTCTATATGTAAATAACAAAGACAAAACTAGCTATCAAAAATACTCGTAAAATGTTGAAGTCAAATAACAAACCAGACGTAAATTCATAGCGAGTTTTGAAACGTAAATGTAAGCTGAAACGAGTAAATAAAGAAAAATAAGAAAATAAAGTGAGCACGACATTGCTCTCAGCATTTAGATGACAAAGTTAAAAATTCAGAAAGCGGTAGCAAAGGGGGGCACTTACTGGGTTCTCTACAGCCGTTACACGGCTGATTTACTTGCGGCTCTTCTAATGAGGCGTAATTCAAGATTTTCTCATTTATTTTAAATGTTATCTTTCCGAGTTATATTTTTAAAATCAACGACTCTCCCCACGTTAATTAATGCTAAGACTAAAGCTGTCCCTGCTAATGATTACACGTGAAAAATGCCGGAAAATACACAGTAAATATTCAGTAAGTTATGTCAGTACCGTTTATACCTATTTACGATGCCAAATAATACTCGTATTATATTGCTTCTTCTGTGTTCATCGTTTGGTTAATAAATTACTTTACGTTCTCTATTAAGCAAATTGCGGTGGCAGTTGAAAATATAAATCTGAAATATTCATACAATTTTGTAGCACATTGTAGTAGGTACTTTGTCGTCTGAGGACTGAGTAGCTTCAGTCAGTAACAATAATAAATGATAAAATCGCTACGGGTACAGTTTCATTATGCCACATTCATTGTGCTCGGGGTCCCCAAAGAGCACGACGCGGAGCCTTTCCGTCTCGCTGCGGTGGGTAAACCCTTTTATTCCTCGAAAAAAGTTCTACGACTGCAAAAAGTGTTTTAATAGGAAAGAAAAATTGTGAGCAAATGGATTTTCCGTTTCGTCAATTTTACGATAAAGTTACGTAATATTTGACTTACCTACACATTGTGAAATATATAAATGTGTCTAGTTGCTTATTTAATGTCTTTGACTTCAACATATGTGATAAAAAAAATTTACACAGTTTCAATGTTTAAATTTAAACGTTTAACTATTCCAATTATAGGTACTTATATCCAATATTCAATAATTATAAGGAAATCTATTAACATTATTTTTTATCTACTTATTAGATAGTTGGTTGCATTAATTGTTCTCAGATTTCCTGTACTAAATAAATAGGTACGTGTAGGTTAGTTAGGTACCTACTTAGATAGATTTATGAATCAATGTTTTATAAATCCAGAAACCGACTTTAACATCAATAAAAATATTAAAAAAGTTAAAAATATTTATAAGGAACTTTCTTTCTACCTGCCCTTATCCAACCTTAATGTGGGGTCGGCGCAACACACTTTTTCAAGCATGTTGCATAAAGGATTTGGCTTAGTTATTACGACCGGCAGCCTGCCTGACGTCAAGCACTTCTGAGGGGTCCAGTCCCGAGCAAATTAAATTCGAAAATTTGCTTTGCCCGACACGGAAATCGAACCTAGGACCTCTCGGTCCATAGCTCAAACATACTGCCACTAGACCAAAGAGGCGACATTTTTAAGGAACGAACTATAAAAATAAATCCCCACGGGTGTGCAAAGATTAAAAAAGCTCTTTAGCATTTTAAATACCTAGTTAGTTTTATACATTGCTGAAGATTCAAGATACTCACATTTAGAATCATTCTAATTAGTTAGATAAGCACCTAATACCTACCTAGTTACCTACAAATTTAATGTGAACATACTGATTTCTTAAGTTTAAGTGAATATTATACATTGAAATAAAACTAAAATAAATAATAATTAAAACCTAATCGTGATAGAATCCGTAAGAATAGTTTTATTTTAATGTGAACAGTTTTATTTTAACCGCCGCGCTGCGTCACATTCGTAATAGAGAATGAAAAGGTTTTAATTAGGACCAATTCATACCTATAGAATCTATTAATATATTTGTATGTTAAATTCGTGATTAATACAAACTCGTCCCAAAAATACGTCAATTTTACGAACGTTCCTAATACTGTAGACTTAATCTGTAGGTAGGGTTTACTTATAGCACGGGACATAAAATAACATCATGTTTTGTAGATAATTTTATTTGGATGAATTGTTATGGGCTTTTGACCCTTTTTTAATAATAATTAGATAATAATAATTATTGATCATAATTACTTAATTACCGACATTACCTATATACACAATACTCATTCTAAATTGATTATGTTAATCCATTGAAATAAAACTATTCTTACGGATTCTATCACGATTAGGTTTTAATTATTATTCCCGACGTTTCGAAGGCTTTGCAGTCTTCGTTGTCACGGGTCAGACTGAGGTGTCATTTGTCCAAAAAAGGTTAGAGTTACAATATCTACCATCATTAAAAAATTATACAAAATCAAAAAAGGGTTAATTATTTGTGTTCCGATTTATGCAGTACGAGCTCACGGTGTCTTGAGTTCTGGCAGCTGGTCTTTTGGGTTCCGATTTAATAAGATGTATAATTGGATCCCAGGTTTGTGCAAGCTTCCAACCATCTTCTCTATTGAAATTAGGATGTTTTTTAATTTCAATAGCCTCGCGTATCATCCTAGGGAGGAATCGGTGTTCTATGGCGAGGATTTGTGGTTTATCAAATCTAAGATAATGTTTGGAGCCTTCCTCTGAATGTTCAGCAACTGCAGACTTCGTAGAGCGTCGGTGTTTTACGTCAGCTATATGTTCTTTTACGCGGGTCCCTATATTCCGTTTTGTTTGTCCGATGTAAGAGAGACCACAGTCGCAATCAATTTTATACACGCCTGGGTCTTGCAGAGGTATGTGACACTTGACAGATGGTAAAAATTGACTAATCTTCTTGGGCGGCTTGAAGTAAGTTTTGATAGAAGCACGCCTCAGGATATAGCCAATCTTGTCAGTGACTCCTCTTACATAAGGTAAAACACCGACGCTCTACGAAGTCTGCAGTTGCTGAACATTCAGAGGAAGGCTCCAAACATTATCTTAGATTTGATAAACCACAAATCCTCGCCAAAGAACACCGATTCCTCCCTAGGATGATACGCGAGGCTATTGAAATTAAAAAACATCCTAATTTCAATAGAGAAGATGGTTGGAAGCTTGCACAAACCTGGGATCCAATTATACATCTTATTAAATCGGAACCCAAAAGACCAGCTGCCAGAACTCAAGACACCGTGAGCTCGTACTGCATAAATCGGAACACAAATAATTAACCCTTTTTTGATTTTGTATAATTTTTTAATGATGGTAGATATTGTAACTCTAACCTTTTTTGGACAAATGACACCTCAGTCTGACCCGTGACAACGAAGACTGCAAAGCCTTCGAAACGTCGGGAATAATAATTAATTAGGTTTTAATTGACGTGATAGAATCCGTAAGAATAGTTTTATTTCAATGTATAATATTCACGTACACTTAAGAAATCAGTATGTTAATCCAATACTCACTCAACTTCACGATAATCTTTGAATCCTAATACCCACATAATCATCATCATCATCAGCCATAGGACGTCCACTGCTGAACATAGGCCTGCCCCAAAGATTAATAACCTACATAATAACTTTAAACAATTATAATTTATTTGATACGTAGTTAATTAAAAGAGATTTAACAAGTATAGGCGTCGTATTAGTGTTTTCATTTCTCCGTCATTAATTTGTTAGTGCGGCGGTTTACATTGGGCTTTGTACGCAAATCCATTGGATGTCGGGACCATTATCCCTGGCGGGCAGCCAATGTTCAGGGTACGCTCTGGCACGGCACCAATAGCCAGGATTATCTCGTCTCACTAGCAATAGCTAGAATGCAAAACGCAAGATTTACTACAGTTTTGTATTCAGAACGCACATACTAGTTAACCCATGAACGTTCAAATTCAAAGCCCAGGTTATCTACATAAGTGTCTACCTATTACTGAAAATGTGCATTTAATTATCATATATAATAACAAAAATAATTAGCGACGAAACATTATCCCTCAATGAATCATTATTCAGTAATAATTTTAAAAAAATCTTAACCTACCGACTTCATTTATCGATTGATTCGTTACCGAATATGGAATGAAACAAAGGATAATTTACCTAAAATTAAGACAACAATAATTATAATATCTAATCAACCTACAAGTTAACTATAATAGTGTTAATCGGTACATATGTATGGGACAACCCTTGGAATAAGCTCTATCGAACACAAGAAGAAACTGGAAATAACATTTGGCTTTTTACCTCCTAGTTTTGGAGCCGGTCGACAATAAATTGTATCTACCTCTTTCTTTCTTTCCACCTGTCCTTATCACACGTTATTGTGGAGTCGGCCGTCGGCGCAAACACTATCTCCAGCATATCGCAGAAATGATTTGGCTTAGTTTTTACGACCAGACGTCATTGCATGTCTGACGTTAATTCCCTCCCTGAGGGCTCTATGTCCATGGCCTTGCAAATCAAATTAGAAAAATCGCTTTACACGATCTTGGAATCGAACCAAGGACCTCCCGGTCCACAACCTATATATGCTGCCGCTAGACCAAGGAGGCGGCTATTATCATTACATATTGCATCATTTCTTATGATTATAAATAGTATATGGAAATTGGAAACATTGAAATAAGTTAATTTACTCCCGGTTCCAATAAACAATCTCAGTTTAGATTACAAAAATAGGCCAATAAGAACACAGTTTGAACATGACTCCGTCAAACGACTTGATTTGATTAGTTCATAATCACAATCTATCTGCACTCTAAACTGAGGTCGTTATAGTGATTTTGACATGACATTATAAGGTATCTGGCTGAAAGACATTGCGTCCATGGCCTTAAACAAGTTTTATAAAAAAGCTATGTCAGCTGTGTTTACTGTCAGTGTCAACTGTCAAAGTGTTTCGCGGGCTTTTTCTGTTAGCATGTTAATTTAATTAATTTGAACACGTCGAGACGTACCAAGAATATCTATAACTGTTTGACATTGGCAAAATCACTGCTGGCGCGGTGGAGCCATATTTTAAAAGAAGAAGAAGAAGAAGAATTGCCAAATTATTTTCAATATTAGTGACGAATTGTTTGGGAAAATTTGATAATTTTCTTCCAGTGAAAATATGACTTCACTGTTATCTGCTGAACTTTCAGCGACTTGCAATGCTTTAGGAACTTTTGACAAAAAAACTGGAAAATATTTAATTGACGAGTACACATTAAACACAGTTAAAGATTTGATAAGGTATTTAAGACGAGATGGCGAGGATCATGAGATACGTAGGCACCTTGGCCAGACAAAAGTCTTACAAACCGACTTGTTGCCGATGCTTGTGGACCATGGGGAGAATCCTGAATTATTCGATGTTACTCTAAGGTATTTCACAATATATATTTTTTTACTAATATTATATTTAATAATGGATATCAGGAACCACTGACGTTTGCTTAACATCCAATAATTAAGGTTATGTTAGGAAAAAGCCTATGAATATGTTTTTAATTTCAGATTGCTTGTAAACTTAACAAACCCAGCGCTATTATTGTATAGGGAAGAAGTACCCACAGAAAGGACAGCTAGACACAATTACCTTCAAATATTGCACCATTTACAATGTTATAAAGAAGAAGCGTTCACTAAAGTGGAAGTATGGAATATTTTTGCAAAGAAATTAGCTAAAATATTAGAAATTGTAAGTTATTGTGGAATTATTAGTGTTTAAAACTATTGATCATGCATCTGAATTAATGTTGTTGAATTACAATATGTTCAGTTTTTTTAAGGCTGATTAGTCCCAATAATAAAATAACATCTGTCAAACCCTATTTCTAATCAAAATGTTATTGTTAAAAGCTTAGTTAACTCTCAACTTCAGAATCCCAATATTGTGACAGCAGTTTAAAAATTTAAGGCTCGTTAATTGAATGTAGAGTTGCTCACCCTTTCAGAAACTAGGTATTAAATACATAGATACGCTCACATCTGTATCCCTACAGGGGTAGGCAGAGGCGCACTAGTGAACTAGAACACCATATTTTGTTGATCTTAGTTCCGTCCCAGATATGATAACGGGTGAGCCTATCGCCATATCGGGCACAAATTGCAGACTCCAGGCTGATATTGAAAAATCCAATATCACTTTGCATAATCTGGTTAATAAACCAGAGACCTCAGGGGGTGACTCTCGACGCTCCATTCGAACTTGAATTCAATTCGGTTTCATTTATTGATTTAAAATTCCACCGAAAGCAAGCTAAAAAGTGCATTAATATCATGTTAAAAATTACCAAATGATAATTTCTCGAATATTATGTTACATTAGCCTACTTTAAAAGTCGATTTTGGTGGAATTTTAAGTAAATAAATGAAACCAAATCGAAATCACAATCAAATTGAGTGTCAGGAGTCATGCCCCAGGACGGAAGTTGTACCGAAATACAACTACGCCACCGAGGCAGTTATTAGGTATCAAATACAGCACTTAATATTTCTAATCTGTACACTTATTCCTAATTATCTTTAGGATTGGTCTGAAAGAGATGAAGACACCGGACTCATAATAGAGAGAATTTTAATATTGATAAGAAATGTACTACATGTTCCTGCTGATTTAGACAGAGAAAGAAAGCCTGAAAATGATGCCAGTGTGCATGATCAGGTCTGTTAAAATATATATGGCTTCTATTTTAAATGACAGTCTTTATAGCCTCCTTTAAGTTAATCATAAATGGAATACTGTTTCCCAGTGATTGGTCCTAATTTAAATTTTGTGGATGGTTATAAAGATTAAAAAGATATTTTAAAAAAAACTTGATTTTGTTTTTTTATTTATTGAATAGAATAGTACCAACACCACTTACACTATTCTTACAGCATTTCATTGTATAGTAATGATACAATAATAATAAAAAAATCATCCATCATTCTTGCAGAACTTTGCTTGAAGTTCTAACATAAATAATCTGTCAGTCGTAAATAAGTCACACTCTGATTTCAAGTCCAGGAATCTGTTTAATACCTTCAGAGAGCAAAGTATTGAAGACATTGCCCTATCAACAGTTCTGCAAGGTGGTACTGCAAATAAATATATGTAGGACAATTATATAAGTAATTTTAATCATAGAACTCCAACCAAAATTAAGTTCCTTACTTTATTTTAATAGCTAAATCTTTTAGGTATTATGGGGTCTAAATCAGTCTGGAGTCTTAGATATTATACTATACATGTCATCGGAAAATGAAAAACAGTACTTCATGCACATACTTGAAATCATATCCCATTTGTTGAGGGAACAAAATCCTAGCAGTCTGGCTGATGCAGCATTACAAAGAAGTGTTGATGAAAAGTTACGAGATGAGCAGGAATTACTCTCTCTGAGAATGTTGGAGAATAAAAACAGGCTTAATAAAGTCAAACAATATTCTGCTACAAGGCAAGTTTCATATTATTTCAAAAATCTCTGGTTTCATTAATGTCTGAACTAAGTAGTTCAGAGGAAACATAACATAACATAACATAACATAAGCTCACGCCTGTATCCCCGAAGGGGTAGGCAGAGGCGCACTAGCGAACTAGTACACCCACGTTTCGCCGAGCTTAGTTTCGTCCCAGATGTGATAGGGGGCGAGCCTATCGCCATATCGGGCACAAATTCCTTCTTTATTTATTTTAAAAATCACTTTTTGGTTACAGTTACATAGCGTATTATCTTTGTTATGAGGTTCATTGAGCAAGGACTAAGTAAAACGTTTGAATAAAGAACCCACGCAACAAATATACATACAAAACACAAAATTACCTATATTTGTATTGTGTTGCAAAGTACATATTTGCTTTGCTGTATCATATTTAATTCTATTTTCCATAACTTTTGCATTTTCAAAATTGAGTTAATAAAATGAGATTTTATTCATATTACCTATAACAACAACAACATAAAAATAACAATCATCATATAAAATAGTTATTAATGTTTTCCTTAGACATTCTCGCTTTGGAGGCACTTACGTTGTGCAGAACATGAAATCAATATCAGATAATGAATTGATCAGCTTTAAACCACTGAACAAAATATCGCATTTAGATTTTAATGGTAGTAAAAAAAACAAATTAGTCAAACCTAAAAACAGAAGACCTGTGGAGAGTGGTATTCTAGAAAGGAGATCAGCATTTGCTATCAGGTAATCCTATTATAAACTTAATATTATAAGTTATAAAGCGAAAATTTAATTTAAAATATTTTTGATTTTCCAACAGTTCTCAAATTGATTAAAATATTTCCAGATTGTTTTTAAAAGAGTTTTGTATAGAATTCTTGAATAGTTCTTACAATCCTCTAATGCATTATGTGAAGGATGTTCTAGTAAGAGCTAAGGCCCAACAGAATGACGAATCATATTATTTGTGGGCTGTTAAGTTCTTCATGGAATTCAATCGAGGTCACAACTTCCAAGTTGGTTTAGTAAGGTACGAATTATAATTTTCGACTGACTTTAAAAAAGGAGAAGGTCCTCTATATTTTTTTATGTATGTTACGCATATTATAATTTTTTTATGTATATCTCCGCCAAATGTAGACCGATTTTAAGGATTATTTTTTGTGTTCGATAGGGTTTATTCTAAAAGTTAGTCCCTTATAAATTGAGTCCCGATCAGATAAATTTTGAAGTCAGTCTTTAAGTTTTTAATCTTCTAATTATTTTTGCAATGGTTCCTTGATATTAATTTATTTTATTATT
The DNA here is from genome assembly GCA_036417725.1 of Clanis bilineata. Taxonomy (NCBI): domain Eukaryota; kingdom Metazoa; phylum Arthropoda; class Insecta; order Lepidoptera; family Sphingidae; genus Clanis; species Clanis bilineata. The sequence goes on along the minus strand of CM071145.1, from coordinate 7,357,512 downwards.
AAATTTTTTTTGTAGTGAGACCATGTCAGTGCCAATGTTCCATTATGTGCAACAACAAATGGAAAAATATTATGACATGATTAAAGTGGAGAAAAAGAAGTTTGCTGTTTGGGTCAGAAGATTGCATTTGTCTCTGAGGGCTTATAAAGAGCTTCTGAACACTTTACTAGCCATGGAAAAGAGTTCCGATCCCTCAGTTAAAGAATCTGCCAAAGTTCTAAAGAGCAACATATTTTATGTTTTAGAATATAGAGAATTTATTTTGAATATAATTCTTAATTTTGATGAAAACAAGATGCCAAGGTTTGAATCATTGAATTTTGATATAATTTTATGGAACTTACAAGTAAGCTGTACCTACATATATAACTATATTCTAACTCTACATTCTACATATAAATATTAAAATAAAGATATTATTAATTTAACTTTTTATTATGACAGGTCATATTTAGTTGATCTAATTGAAACAGTGCATCTGTTTTTGAAAATGCTTGAACATTATTGCAAGAAAACAGGTCTTGTTGTTCAGAAGAAAATGAGGAAGAAGACAAAATCAAAAAGTAAGTTTACGTGTTACGCTTTTATAAAAATGATATAACAATAATAGATTGGTTTGTCGCCATACTTGGAGCGTGAGTCACATTTACATTTTCGCAGTTATAGTTGGACAATGTTTTGTAGAAATTCTGCAACCCACAAAAATCTCGAAAAATAGTTACTAATGCCAAGATAATCAAAACTGTTAAATAGATTGTCTATTTTAATATTATGGACAGCCTCCGTGGCGCAGCGGTCGAGTAGCCGGCTTTGACGCGAGAGGCCGCAGGTTCAATTGCATCGAGACAAATGTTTCTATGACCTACAGATATTTGTTTCGGGTCTGGGTGTTGTGAGACCGAAAGTCCCGTAGTTTCTGATACGATACAGGTTATACCTAGTGTGGGATCAGCGGCCTGAGCAGGAAAATTTCTGACAACCGTAAATGTATTCGAACTCGATGCGCGTCTATGAAATTTGTATGAAATATTAACCAAACGTCATCAGTGCGCAGCGAACTCGAATACATTTACATTTACATTAGTTTTTCGTGCTCGGGCTACAGAACTATGTATGTGACTGTTGGGTGTATTTATTTATTTATGGGTGTGAATATATTTGTGTTGGTTCGTTTCCGCACAACAGTGTCTAATTATTTCCTTCCCGGGTATAGAAGAGAAGAAGCCAAAGTCGGTGAAGCGGAAGCCATTGGAGCACCCCCCATGGGAAGAGGCGCGCGGGCAGCTGGCGGCGGTGTTGTGCGCAGGCGCGGGGGACCATGTACCGCCGTTCGATGCCGCCGCAGACACGCCGATAGACCAACAACGGTCAGTCAATCATTACGTTACTAGGGATTTACTTTCTCGGATTTTCTGTATTCCCGGGATTACGGGAAAACACCATGATTAATAATGCCAGGATTCACCTTCCTGCTTAAACGCCTCCACTTCGCCCGATCTTGAATGAGGCCATTAATTGATATAAAACTATTTTTACGGATTTTATCACGTCAGTCCAACCCGTGACCACGAAGACTACAAAGCCTTCGAAACGTCACGAATAAAAATTAAAACCAAATCGTGATAAAATCCGTAAAAATAGTTTTATTTCAATGAATAGCATTCGCGTAAACTTAATAAATCAGTATGAGGCCACCAATGGCCTTCTCTTGGTGCTCATATTATAATCCGACACGTCCAGCCAGCGGTTTTTGGGCCGTACACTGGGACACACCCCTGATACGACCTGGTCCCGATTAGGGATTGTAATTCGGTTTTCCGGATCCGATAATCCGGCGGATCCGGCGTCATTTGACACATACCGGATCCGGTACCTAAATTAAACAAAAATATCGGCTTAAACAAATATTCGCATTTCCCTAATTACCTAAAAATATGCAAATCGAGAGGCTTGCAATAATATCCGATGGAAACACAAAGATGTATGTAGAACCATGCCCGCCCCAATCAACCATCAAGTCATGTCGCAAGCCCCTCGAGAAACTGGATAGAAACCAAGAATCACTGGACTTCATGGTTGATTGTGGTGGATATGGGGATACATCCTTGTATACTGCCGCTAGCAGCTAGCTAAAATGCCGTTAAGTTAATAAAACTAATTTTGAGATGTCTCCAAAAAAACGTGGAAAATATTATCCTTAGAAGTTAATTAGACTGTGCTAGCTTTTATATTGAAAAGACTTGTTTACTTTAAGATTAAAAATTACCCTAAGTCTATGAAATCTTTAGGGACCATATTTTCCACGTTTTTGAAGACATCCTAAAATTAAATCTATTCACTGAACGGCATTTTAAAAATAAAAATATCAACGATGTCATGAATCCGGCTGAATCCGACCGGATTGCAATCCCTAATCCAGACTCTGCCAGCACTGACACACTGCCTCCTAAAGCTTTAAACAAATAAATACACTTCGCGGTTTCAATCAATCAACATCAATCATTACAGTGAGTGCATCCTCGAACGATTCACAAGAGTTTTCGAATCGAAAAATTCAATTTAGCTTTTTTGATTGCACAACCCGATTGTTGAATCCAGAATGCCATCAGTTTCGTGGGTTATACTGCCAGTGTGTTGGTGAAGAATATTTAAGACGACATAATTAGCCTTATAGTGATTAATACCATCTATTCTCTACCAGTTTTCCCGTAGCTGATGCAAAAACGGGACAATATTTCAATCAGTTATCTAATACAACCTAACGTAATGCCCTTTACAGTAACTACGCGCTTCTTATCTTTAAGAATTAACGCAAGGAAATAAGTGAAAAAGAATTTTATTTTTTCATGCGTCACATTATTTGAAAATGAAAGGGACAAACTATTATTAAAGATAGAAGCGCGTAAATATTTTCATAAGTAAGGCACTATGCGTTCTCACTTGTATTATACACACGAAATATAGTTCAAAACACACGGTTCTAAAGTAATTTTGTGTGCAACTATAATATGACACAAATGAAAATCTACCCAAAGCTACGTTTTATTTTATCTTCTTATCTTGCTTCACCAACTTCCCGCCCCTTCACGACGTAAGCGAAAATAAGGAAAATTCACACCACACACACACTCTGTTACTTGCTGACGTAAAACTTGAAAGTCAAAGTCACTTTTTTAGAAAACGCAAAAGTTTTCCTAAATACATGAACTCAGTTCTAGCGGAATATAATGCACTTTACGAGTAAAGGTGATGAATTAATATATTCCCATAATTTTGTAGAGAAGATTGTATGAAGAACATACAGAGGCTGATGCGTTCATACAGATTTGAAGAGGCTGTGGGAATGTTTAGAGCGGCCAGGTACGTTATATTATATACATTTATAATTTTATTATACTTATACAGGATGTTTCATAAAGTGTTCGTATTAATAATAACTACACTTAAAGAGGGGATGTATAAACTTGAATTTGTGTCAAAAAACATTATTCTGCCGCATTTGGTCATCTAGTACATATTTTGCAAACCACCTGTAATGTATTGGGGTAATTATTATTTTTAGCATACACAAAACCTTTCCTATGCGAATTGCAACGATTTACAGGTCGCATTCCGATTTAAATTCTCCATGTTTAAGAATTAATTTAAAAAATTAAGATCAAATTTTATTTTTTAACTTTAGCATTTCGCTTTAAATCGTTGTCCCTGTATGTGGGATTGTTATTGGTACCAACTTTATGGAACAGCCGCTCAATAAGAGAGTACCGGGCGTCAGGGACTGGCTCTGGAGTTGATCAATTAAGATCACCTAACTAGTAATAATAAATGTATCTGCTGCCTGAAGTCACAGAGCATGCCCATTATAGACAGGTAACATTACACGATGCAGTGTTGCTTTTAATCGCAGTGTTCAATTTCAGCAACAAAATTAGCCCCTTTTTATGCCCTACAGCTGGCAGCCCGACAGATGCAGTCTGTACATACATACATATATACAAAGGCTCACGCATGTATCCCCGGTGGGGTAGACAAAGGCAATCGACAGCCTCCGTAGCGCAGCGAGCGAGTAGCCGGCTGTGAAGCGAGAGGCCGCGGGTTCGATTCCCGCATTGAGACAAATGTTTGTGTGGCCCACAGATATTTGTTTCAAGTCTGGGTGTTGTGAGACCGAAAGTCTCTCATAGTTTCTGACACCCACGATACAGGTTACACCTAGTGTGGGGTCAGGACTAGGTGTGTGACTGTTGGGTGTATTAAAAATAAAAAATAAAATAAATTGTCTACCCCTAAAACACCCACGAGCTCATTTCCGTCCCTGATGTGATAGGAGTCTATCGCCATATCGAAAATAAATTCCAGACCCTGGGGTGACCCATTTTCGATATGGCGATATGGGTTTTTTACTTAGTATAAGCCTGGGCTTATACTAAGTAAAAAACCCAATATTACTGCATGACCTGGGGGTCGAACCCGAGATCTCAGGACGATAGTCGTACGGCGTACACAATACAACTAGGACACCAAGGCTCTATTCAATATCTAAATACATAGATTAGTTAATATTTCATGTTATGCGCAATTTCACATTTACTAGGGAAGTATGGCCCGAAGAAGGAATATTTGGCGTTAACGGCATAGCGGAGGATGAAGAACTTAATATGCTGGAGACCATCTACAACACCGACTTGGGTGTAGAGTTAAACGGTAAGTTGTTTATGGTATATTCCCAAATTCCCAAAATTCGAGTGGTAGAGCCACGCTGTAGACAGTAATGTCTATAGCACGAATGGGCCGGCTCGACCGGTTAGATACCACAGAAAACCGACGTAAAGTGCCAGCTTGCTGTCGCGTTTCGTTCGGTGAATGAGATTTCCGGTGGCCCATTTCCTCATTCCCTTTTCCCTCCCCTTCCATTCCCTTCTTTTAGGTTGGTAACGCACCCACCATTATTTTTGTGTCTTAGGTGTCTATGGGCGGTGGAGATCACTTACCATCAGGTGACCCATCTGCTCGTTTGGTAATGTCTGCTATGAAAAAAAAATTATGGACATTATTTTTAAAATTCTTTCTAAAATTTATATGGGGCCATCCTTACAGTGAGCTCTTGAAAATCAGTCTTCTTTTGAAGGTTGTGAAATATTAAATGATTTAACAGTACATTTTTCCAGCCTACAGTTTTCAATTTCTATAATTCAAACACTCAAGACCGATACTATTGTAAATATTTCTTTGTTTTATTTTACGCAATTTTTTATAGAATCTAATCCCGCCGACGAACAACAAGAGTCTGAGTACGACGAGGACGGTGAGTCACTTAATATAATTAATATTTCCAATGCTTTCGGCGTAAATGTATAGTGTTTAGTGACGTGCACACGCATTCCGATCAGGGTAGACAAAAAACTTGCACAATTTTCTTTAACTTTTGCATCACCATCACTATGATCTTATGATCCCTGTGTCGTTTTAGCTGAGCTCTATTTTGAGAATCTGTTTATGGTTATGATTTTTATTTATGTAAATACCTACGAAATAATCACAAGTTTAAAATTTTACGGACAAATTAATATGGGACCCTTGAAATAAGCTCGTATCGAACACAAAAAGAATCTTGAAAATCGGTCCACATTTGGCGGAGATATATCAACATTCATAAAAATTTCATTTTTCGTAGTTATGTTAAGTCGTTATTATTCTTTTGTCATTGGGGAAAACAGTGTCTCTTTATCTATATGCACTGCACGCCTCTGGGAGTGTTTCATTAACGTAATAATTCCAGACGAAGAGGAGGAGAGCACATCGGCCATTGTCGAAACGGATTTCGACTTCCAAGATTTCGTACAACGGTAAGTCACTTTCTTGTTATGAAAACTTGTTCAAAGAAACAGCTGTCCCTAATCATAATATAATAACTTTATAATTAAACGTGTTAATAAACAGAGCTCGGCTTTGTTAAGTTTACATCTAAGGTGGTTCCTATTCTGAGTTGCAGTATTGTGGTCTGAGCGTAGTATTAAAACAGATTATTATAATAAAATGTGAAACGAGATCAACATTTAAGTTCCCTTTTCTCTTGACATTTAATGTCTCCCGGGTCGGTGCAGCTAGCGGACTTGCCGGTGAATAAAAATGTATATTTCTTTTTAAAGTAATGCTCTTAGTTTTACTTAAGTAGTAAATGTTGTTAAATATGCCCCTTACTTATAAAAATATTTACGCTCTTCTTATCTTTAAAATTACTTTGTCACTTGTTTCCTTGCGTCACTGACTCACTCACATTGTTTGAAAATGAAAAGGGAAGTTAGTTAGTAGGTAGTTAGTTTTAAAGTTAAGTAGCGCATAAATGTTTTTATAAGGAGATATAAATACTATCTCCAATTAAAATATCCTTTATTATCACTGTCCCGCTTTTCTACCAATGACATCAAGAGATGGAGAATTCTCAGGAATGCAGAATTTCCGGTACTTTCTTGAACTATTATGGTATTACAATGAATAATCAAAGGTCCTGGGCTTTGATTGCAAAGCGGTTTTTCTAATTTGAATGGCCGGGAATGGATGACATCAGGCAAGCAACTAGTTGTAAAAATTAAACTGAACCCTTATATCCTTAGAATAAAATTAATCCTTAATGCCAATTTATTTTAAAATCAACAAAATTTATTCATAAAATCTGTTTACATATCTTGTGCGTCGACTATTTGGTTTTTTATTTCGATTTAAATATTCGAATGAGAGGTTAGTTAAATCGATTTAAGACTAACTATAGATTTAATCAAATCAAGATCCCCTGATGTAGACGGGCTATCAAGCAAGGTTCCATACAAAAAAATATATCACAAACTTCAGTAACGCTATCAACCACTTATTACAATGCGAGGGCTATTATTACAATTTACACCCTGGAATGTTCTGTAAATGGTTAAGAATCACGTAAGACAAGTTTATTCTCTCAATATTATTACACAGGCCCACCTGGCGCGCTTATATCAAATAAACTAAGCGACTTATGACCACTAGGTCATAACTTTTGGATCACAAGTTTTGTGCTGTTGTCCCATTTTGTTAATTCTTCACCAGGTTCTGTCACCCGCGGGTAGTGAGTGCGTGTGTATTGTTATTGGAACGGTATGACAAGAACCCCACATACACCAACCATTGCATAGTAAAGATGTTACACAGGGTAGCGTGGGATTGTAAACGGCCTACAATGATGTTCCAAGCTTCACTGTTTATTATCTTCCAGAAGATATTTGCGAACCCCATGCCTCAGTTCAAGGTAAGTCTGTAAGCACTTAAACAAAATGTAAGTTAAATCGAGTTGACTAATTCTAGATTAGTGATAATTAATGCTATAAGTCGTCCTATATTATAAACATCACTCTACTTCTGTAAAGTAGTGGCAAGAGGGTCAAATTCTCCAAAAAGGAATACCAGCTCACTAATCTAGACTTATCTAGTTTGTTTTGTAAGAGTTATATTCAACATTGCCAATTAATTATTGAAAAAAATCGATTAACTATGCCTCAAAGTTAACGTGTATTATGATAAATATTTTGTAAATATTCCTAGAAATAGAAAAGATATATTGCGCTTGAATTTTTAGAAATATATGTAAAATCTTGTACCGAATTTAGACGAACTGTAATTGATAGAAGCTTTTATATTAACATAATGTTAAATTTATAGTACAAAATTGGAAGTATGTTCCTCGGAGGGGTTGACGTCAGGCAGGCGACCGGTCGTAGAAACTAAGCCGATGCTTTTCTGCAACATAAGTTGCACCTACTCTACGTTGGAGTGGGGTAAAGGCGGGTCGAAAAAAGCTATTGAAATATTTACAATGAATCAATACGGTATCGGACGGTATACATAGCTATGAGCTATCGCACGAACATTTGCGAATGGCGCGTGTCACTTGCAGATGGCCTCGTTCACACAAAGGCCCTGAAACATATAAAAATACAATTTCAATATTATACTATCATTATCAGCAGTATTCTATAAATATTTATTGTGTTGTATGAATTTGTGCCGGATATGGCCATAGGCTCGCCTCCTATCACATCTAGGATGGAAATGAGGGCGGCGAAATGTGGGTGGTCTAGTTCTTTAGTTCACCTCTGCCTACCCCTCTGGGCATACAGGCGTAACTAAGTATGTACGTAATATGTATGAATAATCCATTGTTTAGGGTAATTTGAAATATAGTAGGTAGAATTGGAAAGAGACTAAAGTGATGCCCAACTTCTTTGTGCCCAACATTAATAGTTAAAATTATTCATTGCTAAACATAGTCTTATAAAAATTAATCATAATATTATTGTCGGTGCAAAAAACTTAACAGACCGACTTCAAATCCGATCGTGACCAAAATATGGGACCACCCTTGAAATAAGCTCTATCGAATACAAGAATTTTGAAAATCGGTCCACATTTGTAGGAGATATCACGTAACATACATAAAAAAAAACAGACGAATTGAGGACCTTCTCCTTTTTGGAAGTCGGTCGAAAAATAATAATGCTCGGTTGTAAGCTCCTTTGGTAACAATATCTGATTTTTGTTTTGCACAAAACAATATAATGGAGTCATAGATAAGTTTAACTGATTCTTATAGGCTTACGTATTTTCGATATTACAAGTTACGACGCACGTGTCGCCAGAATCAGATATTTTTTGTCTTTTATATTCGGAGAGGTAGGCGCGGCGTAAGACAGATTTTATCGCCCCTCGTACATTTGGGGTGTTGTCGGTCCCTCTGAATGTATCGGGAATCTAAACTAACCTTGGCAAAATTTGATTTCTATCAGTGAGTAAATAGAAAACGGGCTTTCGCTTCTTTGCGTGTTACTTGTATTAAATAAATTGAAATGAAAACGTGTTGAAAATGTGAAATACTGAATTGGTTACCGATGCTCCAGTTAGACTAGTTGCTATGCTGAATACTCTGAACCATATTATTGGGATGGTGATTGGTCTGTACTGGTATACAAATTACAATATATGTACATGAGTACAATGTTGTGATTACCGTGGAGTTTACCGTGGACTCAATTTGTTTTACCAAGATTATCGCGATATTTATAATACTATGTGTCTTCCTTTATCTATCCCTAATCCAGTGGCGTAACTAGGGTGGCATGTTGGCAAAATGCCACGGGCCCCGATAATAGGGGGCCACAGCGACGAACGGAAGGAGGCCTCAGACCGAAAAATCCGTGACCATATAGGGAGCCGCGGACTAAAAAGACCGCGGCCACCCAATGAATTTGCCACGGGCCCCCAACACTACTGTTACGCCACTGCCCTTATCCCCTCCAATGTGGGATTAGCGCAACACATGGGTCAAGCATCTTGAAGCGAGGATTAGGGATTTTCGTTTTTATGGCTCAACCTATCTGATGTCAACCCCTTTTTGGGAATTTAGTGCCGGGTAAATCATGTCAGAATAACACATTATCCAACTGAAATTCGAAGCCTGGATGTAGGAGTTACCCCTGGAAATGATTTATTAATTTTATTAATGTTGCAATTTATAATTACTTCATGTTACTATTCATGCCACACTCTCTCTTTATGTCATAGACAAGACAAATGTCATGAGAGTAAAGCCGCGAGTAAAAGCTAGCTTACTCTAAATTTCATTAATTTAATATTCAGAGTTATAACTGTACATTATTTTGTTAGGAACTGGAGAAATTCGCAATATTTATCTTCAGAAAGTTCACCGAAGTGGCTTCCAAGAGCCCAAAGGCCTTTATTGAATTACTTTTTTGGAAAAATTCAAAAGACGCTTTGGACGTAGAGTATGGATACGATCTGTACACGGATAGCAGGTAATGGAGGTGTTTTCTTTTATGTTTAAATCGAGGGCTGATGCCCTCGTGGGGGTTTGTGCGGGAAACAGCTTTTTTTTTATAAGAAATCCACTAAAAATCCGTGAAAATTGGCCAGAAATGTACGAAACTAATATTTTCGGTGTAATAATTATGGTCTCAAAATATTTTATTTGTGTGTATTATATAATTTCTTCGAATAGGTAGACCTATGCTTGTCCCTTTGAGCTATTGTTTATCAAATGCAGTCAAATGAGTAAAAAATATCACAAATATAATATACGCCCCCATGATAGCCAGCCTCGTAGCTCTATCGGTAGGAATTGCAAACCGGTTTTCCGGATCCGGTAATCCGGCGGATCCGGCATCACTTGACACCTACCGAATATGATACTAATTTGCTGGATTTGGTCACCGGATCATGAAGAAAACGAAAAATTATAACGGCCGGGTCCGACCGGATCGACTGAAATTCGGCCGGATTGGAAATGGCACCGTATTGCAATCCCTATCTATGGGCTATGGGGGAGTATCCTTTTATTACCCATAAGATGCGGAATGCGGATTCGATCCCCGCAACGAAAAAAAATGTACAAAATAAACATCTCCATCCATTGTGGACATCGATTTTGCATCAAACTGTACTTTGTATCAGATAAATATTTCAATATGATATCAATAAGTATTTTGTTTTGTCATGAAGAGATAAAGTGGGCAAAGGCACATGGTCAGAGGAACAAGAGGAGGAACTCCGTCGCCTATACATGGAGAATCAAACCAACCCGCAGACCGACCAGGGTGAGTTCAATCTAACAAATATTATAGACGCGAAAGTTAGTGAGGATGTATGAGCGATTGTTACTCTTTAAAAACTACAAAATGGATTTTGATGAAATAAAAAATTAATATCGTAATAAGTACTATTTATCCCGGAAAAATGTACGTTTCCCGTGGGATAGATTTGTTAATAAAATTCCACGTAGACGAAGCCGCGGGCAACAGCTAATTACTCTTAAACATTCGAACATCGAAGGCTCTTGTTATTTAAACATCCCTTGCATTAATATAATCGCGTGCTCTCGACTTTCAAACAATGTTATTTTAGTATATCAACCCCTTACCGTTCTACCGAAATTGAATTTTAAACCCTACTTTAAGTTGTATTTATATAAACATCCATCATTCAAATGAATGTAAATTATGCAAAGTTTTGATATAAAAAGTCTACGTAAAGTAGAAAAAAATGTCCCGTGTGGGGTGAATGCATCATACGTGAGGGCGTGATGGCTCGTAAAACATAATAAATAAGGTCTGCCCATACGTATTGCCTCGTAAAGCTGCTGTTCCACCAGGGGTGTGCGAGGGATATGAGAGGTGCGCGAGGAAAACATTTTCTATTCGTTAATTTAAATGAGCACTACCCTACCATACATATTATTTACAATGAACAAAAAAAAAGAAAGCATAGTACATTGAAGTAAAACTATTTTATACGGATTCTATCACGATTTGTTTTAATTTTTAGGCCCGATGTTTATCCTTTGCAGCCTTCGTAGTCACGGGTCGGACTGAGGTGTCATTTGTCCAAAAACGTTAGTGTTAAAATACGAAGGTATTTTTAATTTTGTATAATTTAAAAATGAAGGTAGCTCATTTTTAAATTATACAAAATTAAAATGTTAATCATTTGTGTTGCGATCTACGCAGTACGAACTCACGCTGTCTTGAGGTCTGGCAAGACACCGTGAGCTCTTGATAGAATCCGTATAAAATAGTTTTATATCAATGTATAACATTCGCGTAAACTTAAAAAATCAGTAAGCGTAGTACAATCCATTTCGATATGCATGGCAATTATGGCATAGCTAAAATTTACTGCAAACATGTTTAAAATGTTAATAGCAAATTAGGCGTAAAATACACTACTAGCCGCATGGGAGCACTCATCCGGATTTGTTACGCCGAATTTATTGAGGCAGCAAAACATACCTTAGCCATTACCATAGCAAAACATGCCTTACTTACAAAAGCATTATTAGCTGAGCAAATGGTTAAGAATAACCTGTCACCTTTTTCCTTGCGTTACATTGTTTAAAAATGAAAGGGACAACCTATGGTATAAAGCTAAGCAGCGCTGAAATATTTTTATAAGTAAGGGGCATAATATCCACTAATAGTATCACTTCATTTTGACACACTTGATTATCGAACTCCTATTCGTAGATTTTTTCTCGCGCACCGCTCATTTCTCCCAGACATCTCTGGTGGAAACGGAGCCTATAACGTGATGACACATTTTACCTTCAACGAAAAAATATATGACACAAACGCATTAGATAACATCCCCGGTCCATTACTGGGCCAATTAATCCCGATTGCGGAATTTGAATTGCTAATAATGGAGGAGTAACGTGGTTTACGGGAGAATATTTATTCATAGCAAAGGTTGGTAAAGTGGACAGACGATTGGATAAAAGTCGCAAGAGAGTCGTTAGGTGTAGACCATTTACAATAGGTACATGTTCCGTCTGTAACTGATGTTAATGAAATATCGATAAATATTGAAAAAAAAAAACAAAAAATAAGAATTTTATATGATAGAAATTAAAAAATTAAAGAGACCTGAGTAGGTCACCAGATGATAATCTTCACTGTTGTTAATACCAAGAGATTCGTAGGTAAAGCCCACAAAGAAAAACAAGTATATTTGTATGAATAATATCCGAACGGCGCACCCTAGGTTTACGTAGAAATGTTTGGCATAGAAATTTTACGTAGTGTAGTGGCACTACCCCGGTCGAGCCGGCTCATTCATGCTCGAAACAAATGTGCAAAGAGTGACTAAGACTATTTTCATTACATGTAACACGTTTTTTCCAACAGATGTTATCGACTGGATCCTAGAGAACTTAATAGACCAAACTCGAACGCGTCGCTCAGTTATAAAGAAACTTAAAGAATTGGGCCTTATATTCAAGGCGCCCACTAAACGCTCCAATAAAGAACGGGCGAGAGAAAAAGTGCCAAAAGAGTTCAGCGAAGAAGAAGATGAATTGCTGAGAGAATTGTGGAACCAATATGGAGAAACATTGGGTAATATTTATTTTCCTACTGATAATAAAATAGTGTGTTCACTAACTCTAAGTTTCTACATCGTAAGCAAATTTCAAAAGATGATAAAGAAAGGAAAGGTAAAAGATATTTCACAATTTTAATTGTTGCATTCACCATAACTTCTGCTTTTAACCTTTAAATTGTCTTTCGCAAACTTATCAGTAAATGTGAAGTAAAAACTGTTACTTTACTTTTACTCTACATATGTTCACACGTTCCTATTTATAGAGGGATAAAGTTCATATTTATAGAGCGCCCTTAGACTTTACTCTAACTTAGCTCAACTTTTAAACGATTCCCTCATTTCATGTATACTTGCATAATAATAATAATATACTCGTAATTTAGAAAGCAAATAGAATGGTTAAGTTCAGCCGGTTAATTTATTATTTAATAAAATTAATAGCATAATTACAAATCCATGTATGAAAATGTTTTCCATTTTAATAAGCTGTTATTTTATGTTGGGAATTAATTTAATTAATTTTCCTAGCTAGGGAAGGTGTATATCGTACATGTATACAAGGGTGTATATAATGACGCCACTACATCTACTTGCCCCGACATTGTACCCTTAATAATAAATTACTGTAACAAATTAGATATTCTAGTCATATGGATGGCATGAATCATGATCATAGTCCATCACGTACACTTCTTAATAAAAGTAATAAAAGAAACATGTTAAACTTTAAAAAGTTATACAGTTGTTACGTCTTTCACGCGACCTCAAGCACTTAACTCGCACGAATATGGTTTTAAAGCTGCGATCAAATCTGTCTATAGTTCCATACTATCTGTATTTCGTATAGAGGTATTTCTTTATTTGTTTGTTAATTTAAATCTTAAACTTAAACCAGTATTCAAATTTAAATATTTACTATTAGGGGCTTGCGACATAACAGGAAAATTAGTTGTAGGGACTAGGAAGTATGAGGGTACATTCTTATGACTCGGTCGGAAAGGGAATTATTTGTTAGAAGTTTAAAGTAAATATGTTGGATGTTGGAGTAATTCAAAGAATTTTAGCAAAACTAAATACAGAAGTAGCTAAAAGATTATGTCTTCTTACAACACTTGTTGATAAAGAAGTTGATCGTCCAGGATTTAACATACAAAGACTTATACTTAGTGAAATTATAGACTCGAACCAGGGTCCACCTAAGACAGTCCAAGAAATGTTAAGAAGAGAAGACCTTTATAGATCTTTATATCGTTTTATACGCGCTACGGTTGAAACTTTGTAGTAATGCTAATGTTTATACATGCTCTTTGATGTTTATTTTCTATATATAAGATTGGCTCAAAGGATTTTCTTCCAGAGCCGTTAAATAAATAAAATAAAAAAGAAGTTGATCTCGGCATTTAATCGTGTCTTATTATCGTACATTAAGTTTAGTTTAATTGTTAATCATTTTTACATTCTGAAATGTACTAGCATTAAGGAACGATGGAGTTGGCGTATCCGTATGGAAAAAAAAAACATAAATAAATAAAAATAAAAAATCTATGCAGTTTAGAAAAAAATCTATGATGGTGATCATCGATAAACACATTGTGGCTCGATTTTTGGCCTGCTCTGTGCTTACCATCAGGTGTAGTGTAGCCACTTTCCCGTTTAAAAATTCGTTAAAATAGGTGATTTTTATTTCGCGAAATTTGACATAGCGAAGTCGCGAGTAAAATCCGATATACTCCAAACATGTGTGGCGGTATTTATGAACGCTGTTGGTACGCGTAAATGCATGAACTCTGAAGCGCCGACGGTTCAGCGTGCAAAAATAAATATTGATCGTTCATCTATTTTCTCTCAATTAACGCTGAGCTCTTATAGAATGGTATTATCATATTGCAGATAGATTATTATAGAAATGGTCGACAAATAGACTAATGTTGAATCTAATTTTAAATTATATCTACTTACAATGCTAGAGGGGTTATTAGTTAATACGGACACAGTGGTGGTGGTGGTGGTGGTGGTGGTCTCCCTTCCCCATTTCTGTCTATTCTCTCTGCCTCTTCTTTTCCTCTCTCTCTCTTTTTCTTCTCCCCTCTCTTTTCCTCTCTATCTTCCTGACTATTTATCCCATGGTTTTGGAGTCAGCCTTCTCCGCAATCCTCCACTTCGCCCTATACCTGACGTCGTTATAAACATTGCATACAGTAATTTCTCGTTGCAATATATTAATCAATTTACTTTGGACTCTTTTTTATCTTTTTACGGGGATGGACGATTTAAATACTTACATAGTTATCAACGTAATACTTTTTTCAGACCCAATGAGCGCCATTATAGCCCGCATGCCTCGCAAACGGCAAAAACGCAGCTATATAGAGAGACTTGTGGAACTCAACATCGTAAAGGATAAGAAAGAGTGTCGTAAAAAGAGACAAAACAAATCCAACGCTAAAAGCAGTGGCGCAGACGGCGATAAATCGAACTGTAAGTTACTAAACAACTTCATATACAGACGGACGGCATATTGTATACCGGTGGCGATGGGTGAAGAATTTCAAAATGGCAGCGGGAGTTAATTGCTTCTCACTTGTATCTAAAGATATTTTTGTCTGGGACTACGAAATAGGAGTAATAATTTAGGGTAATTAACTTTATGTCAACTTTATATCGTCAGGCAGGCAGTCGGTCGTAAAAACTAAGTCAAATTCTTTCTGCAATATACTTGAAAAATTATGTTACGCCGACCCCACAGGTAGACAGATAGAAATAAAGAATTCATTTTATGTCGAGTTAAACAATATATTATGGATATTATGAGTGTGTGGGGTCAATGTAACACAATTCCTATCGACTTACCTAAAAATATCTGGCAACAAATACTATGATTTACTATACACTAGAAGCAACTAGGAGAAGCATTGTTGAAAATCATCCTATGTCTAAATTAACATAAGAAAGTCGAAAGGAATCGTCTTGCATAAAGCCTTCGCCACTACTGTACATCGTATACAGTATGCACGGCTCGTATAGAGCGCGCAACTCGTGTACTTAACTGACTCTTCTTTATGGCGCCCGCTTGTTCTGACTTTTCAACTTAAACAAACTCCTTAATTGAAAACATTGCAAATGGATGTGGATGTTTGAGTATTCACTGAAACTTGTTCCACTCTATTAACAAATTGCACAACCCTTACTATGTACTTGTGTGCCGAGTCTCAGTAAAAGTTACTTTTACATGTTTTATATCCATATATAAAAAGTTACATAACATAACATAAGCTCACGCCTGTATTCCCGAAGATGTAGGCAGAACAGGCGCACTAGCGAACTAGAACACCCACATTTCGCCGAGCTTAGTTCTGTCCCAGATGTGATAGAGGGCGAGCCTATCGCCATATCGGGCACAAATTCCAGACTCCGGGCTGATATGAAAAAATCCAATATCACTTTGCCCGACCCGGGGATCGAACCCGAGCCCTCAGAACCGTAGTCGTACCGAAATACCACCACTCCACGGAGGCAGTCAGTAAAAGTTACCTACTGTCCCATATTTTTATATCCATATATACAGATGTTGCAAAAATGTGGTATCAATAATACCTATACTTGGGAAGACGACTGGCAATTTAAAGTAAAGTTTAGAATTTCGTAAGTATCATAGCTTTTGAATAATAGAAACTAGAATTTGTAGGAAAAAAAAAATCTGGCTCATTTTGTAAGTTTCTGTACATTTGTAAACTGCCTATGGGTAATTATTTTTAACAGACACTTAGCGGTTCTTTTAGTAATTGTAACGATTTATAGATCGCATTTCGACTTTAAATAATGACGGGCGGCTCGGCCTCCGGTGGGCGAGACGCTTTTGTAACATATTAGTAATGTGGATATACGATTAATAATTGATTATTTATCATAATCGATTATTTTTTAAAGATACTTTATTATATTAGAGGTATTAATCGACCGGGATGGTTGGCGCTTATTTTGGGAAGCCTACGTCTCTCGATGGACGGCGATAGGCTGAGATAATAATTGAATAATCGATTATTTTTCATAATCGATGACTCATCACTAACATATATATGTGCCGTCTCCAACGGGTTAAAATCCTTATGTTAAGCAATAATTGAAAAAAAAATTAAGTTCAATTTATATATTTTAACTTTACCATTACGCTTTAAATCGTTGTCCTTTATGTGGAATTATTATTAGTACCTCCTTTCTGCAACACTCGGTATAATAAATGTTTAATAAAAAATTGCGATAGCTCAATCTGTAGTAGTACGGACTCCCGAGGCAATGGTCGTAGTAACGAGACCAACCCCAAAAAGAGCATGCACCTTTGACTATCTAGGTTAAGCGTGCTGCCATTATGAATTATCACTTGCTATAACGGTGAAGGAAAAACATCGTGAGGAACCTGTATATCTGAGAATTTCTCCACAAAAATTTTGAAGATATGTGCAGTCTACCAACCCGGATTAGACCAGCGCCAGCGTGGTAATCTAAGGCCCTCTCATTAGTAGACAGTAATATTACAGGGCTACTATTATATTATTAACCGACTTAAAAACGGAGGAAGTTCTCAATTCGTCGAATTGATTTTTTTTATAAATAAACGCTAAGAGTGCCCGTGTTCGTACAATCATGCTGCTACGTCTTCAGCGATGTCATTAGACGCGTTCAAATTTAACTTCTTAGCCTTCCAATAAGTTTCAAATGGCCTATTGGAAAGTAAATCCTGTGTGAAATTCGTTCCGGCCTTCCCGTTACTTTGTATCCTTTATTATTAAAGCAAATAAGGTTCAGTGTAATCACAAGGAATATTTATGAAGGCGGAATTTTTAAATTACTCAACGAGCGTAACGTTTTATATGGCATGGGAGTGACGAGGCTACAGAGTAACGCACACCTTATATTGTGCCTTAAATTTATTAAATAATTTTAGGGCGACTTGCAGCGCGTAATTTAGAGATAGCCCTAAACTCGATTTATCCTACAGCTCATTCTTATATTTAAACCGAGATTTAGGATACAAAATTTATCTAAATATTGCAAGTCGCCTTTAAAAGAACTCATTTATTCCAGTTTAGTCGCATTGGTATAGTGGCAGCGTGTTTTGATTGTGGGGTCGAGTCCCGGGTTAGGCACACTAGTTTTTTTGCCCTTCACACGCAGTCGAAGTGAAACTTTAGGAAATTAAACTTTGCCAGAAAGAACTTGTCTTGAGTCACTCAAGTCAACTCCTTTCTCTCAAAGATTAGTTCTCTAAGTCAGTCACCCAAGTTGAGTCAATCTTCAGTGATGGATTCAGTCAGTCTAAAGTGACGCGGACTCAGTCTTGAGTGACGGAATCAGTCTTGAGTGACTCAGTTATTATATCATGTAAATCATTTGTGATCTTGGTGTGTGTCTCTTTATCGTGAGACATTTCCGTTTCATTGTGACACACTTCCGTTTGAAATCACGCTTTTAAAGTATCATTTCAAAAAAATCTTTACAACAAAAATGAGTTCAGAATAATAATCGTATTATATTATCTCAGCTAACTCGTCCGAATCGGAACTGTCGGGTTCAGAGAGTGAAGACGACACACCGCCAGTTTTAAACAAGAAGACAATCAAACAAGCGGTAAAGTTCAAACAACCAAACAAAACTAAAAGCAAAGATAAAATAATTGAACTAAGCGCCAATGAAATTGCCAATCTTCTGGTTAAAGCTGTGGATACTGGTACGTAAAATGTTTAATAATAAAATTGTACGTAATAAAGTCTAAGCTATACTTTTACTTATTTCTTTTAAGTTGTGTATTCCAGTTTAGTAAAATAGATATTTACGGTATTGCCTTATTACAACCAAATCGTTTTTAGCAGTTGGTATGTGCAAACTGCGAAGAAAAGACCGATGGATTTAGGATGCGATTTTAATTAAGATTTTGATAAAATACTAAGTAGACAAAGGTCACCGCTTCCTTGGTACACGGGTCGAGACTGGGAGTCTAGACTAGAATTTGTAGTAATTGCATAACATAAGCTCACGCCTGTATCCCCGAAGGGGTAACCAGAGGCGCACTAGCGAACTAGAACACCCACATTTCGCCGAGCTTAGTTCCGTCCCAGATGTGATAGGGGGCGAGCCTATCGCCATATCGGGCACAAATTCCAGACTCCGGGCTGATATGGAAAAATCCAATATCACTTTGCCCGACCCGGGGATCGAACCCGAGACCTCAGAACCGTAGTCGTACCGAAATACCACCACGCCACCGAGGCAGTCAGTTTGTAGTAATTGCTAATCTTTCAATATTAAATTGATTCTTGATCACCCTTGGTGTTGATGTCAGATTGGCGGTCGGTCGTAAAAATTAAAGCCGAATCTCCTGCAACATACATACTTACAACATTGGATTGGGATTACGGCACTGGAAGAAGACAAAATATACTAAGATCGTAAATTGTTAATTAACACACATGGGGTTTGAGCACATAGTGACGTACACAGACATTCCGATCAGGGTAGACAAAGAATTTGTAAATTATTTTCTTGCATCACCATCACTATCACCACCATACTCCATTCTATTCTATAATATAAGCCGGACCCCTATTTTGAAAATTTTGTTTTTGATCATCATATTTATTCTTTACTTGTCTAAATATCAAATTGTCAAGGTAGACAGTGCCTCTTTCTTCTTCTTTTAAAAATAATGACTTCCACGCATATGCGGTGATTTAGCCAATGTCAAGGTAAATAGAGCAATTATGTTTTCACAATGACCATGAGACCCAGATGTGGATGATCTCAAGGTCCTGCTGGGATTATGGCGGTAATTCCTTCCAGTCCAGTGCCCCTTAGATAAAATTCACTCGGCGAATCGACCGAACAAAGCCAGCCAACGCACCAAGCAAAACTCATCGAAGATCACCGGTTAAAAAATTTCCGCATTATACTGTCCATCTTCACTGAAGTTTGATGCATTAAACCACAACGCTTAAAACCAACAAACACAGCTCTAGAGAATAATATAAAATAATTTTAACATACGACGCCCACCCTGTCAGACTTTTCGTCAAAATCCCAGTGCCTCTTTGTCTATAAGGATTGCATGCAACTTAAAGCAAAAATAATGCTATTTGCGACATTACAGCACTAATAAATATGAAATTACTTTAAAAATTGTGACCTCGTCCTATCTTATTTTTATCTATGTGGGGTTATAATTTATACATTTTATGACAGGTCTCGCGGAAGCTTTAAGGTGGTTAGCCGAATGTTTAGAAGAGGTGGCTTTAGACCAAGAGGCAGAAGGATATGATCCAACCGCAGAAGGGA
This sequence comes from Clanis bilineata, assembly GCA_036417725.1. NCBI lineage: Eukaryota > Metazoa > Arthropoda > Insecta > Lepidoptera > Sphingidae > Clanis > Clanis bilineata. Next base: position 7,337,268 of record CM071145.1, on the reverse strand, counting down.
CGCCTCTAGTTCCTATATCCAAAGAATCTGTTGAAGCCATGGAGAATGGATTGTTTAACAAGGTTCTACGAGGCGTCGGAGTCTTCCCGCCTAGTGATGAACAGGTTAGACCTCATTTATAAATTGTAGGTTATTTTTAAAGTAAATATGATCATAGAGGTTATATTACTAGAGAATACAGTTTTTTTTGTTATAAAGAATCAAATGAAAAGAAATACGGAAATCTGATTCAGGTCGTTCTGGAAATCGGGGGAGGCCTATTTCCAGCAGTGGACGTCTTGTGGCTGAGTAATGATAAAAGAACGTTTTTTTCCCCAGTCGTTTAAACATTTGTAGACGTAAATAAATCCAGGGTATCTAAATGTGGAGTATTTGATTCAAATTGTTTATTTAATTCAATTTTTTTTAATTCAAATTCGATGAATCAATATCGTATTTAATTCAAAGAATTTAGGAAGTTTTCAACTTTACGAAACTAGATATAAAACAAATTATTTAAATTTTTTACTACTAATATCGTCTATCTATCGTCTGGTTATACCTCGTTTTACTCTTATCAACCGACTTTCAAATGGAGGAGGTCCTCAATTCATCGGTATTTTGACACCTCCCGCGAATGTGAACCGATGTTCAAGATTCTTTTTATGTTCGATAGAGCTTGTTCCAAGGATGGACCCATGATATGGTTAAGATCGGATAAATTTTGTAGTCGGTTTTTAATTAAACTTTTTAAGACTACTTTAAGCGAAACAATAACTTAATAATATACCTGTACATTTTCTTCCTACCAATCATTGAATAATTACTATGTGTATGCTAAAATAGTATTCCAAAAATGAGCAGGTATAAATAGGCGAAAACTTAAATGTAACAAAATACTATGTTATAAATGTGTTGTATCGACCTCGTGTAATGGTATAATATGAACTTGATGATGATGGGCAGCGTTTAAGTTACGAGAGATTTATGACATAATACATCGCTCGCCATTTGTTGCGGCTAATGTGGCCATTCAAAGGGTTAACAGCTTCTTAAGTAATATATGTGACTGACACGAGTTAGGTTTTAAATAAAGTCTAGACTATAAAAGTTTACTTCAATATAACACTTTAAAATCTTTAAAAAAGGATTTTAAAATCTCATCATATTTGACCAAACTGGGACCACTTTTGGAGTAAGCTCTATCAATAAAATAATCTTGATAATCGGTCCACAGTGGCGTGAAGGCCTCTATATAGAGAAAGATAAGAAAGATTGTGCACCAAAAAACAGATTTTCGGGGCTAGACTTATATTTAAAATCATAATGGCATCCCCATTGATGATGATGGTTATAGTGAAGAAGAATACAAAAAAAAAATAGTCGTAGGAGTTTTTTGCCTACCCTAAACGAAATGCTTGTGCACGTCACTGGGTCCACATTTGCCGAATTTATCGAGTAACATAAATAAAAACGACGAATCAAGAACCTCATTTTAAAGTCGGTTGAAAGCGTAAATAGAATACACAGTAATACCGAGGTAAAGACACGAATCAAGAACCTCATTTTAAAGTCGGTTGAAAGAGTAAATAGAATACACAGTAATACCGAGGTAAAGACACGAATCAAGAACCTCATTTTAAAGTCGGTTGAAAGAGTAAATAGAATACACAGTAATACCGAGGTAAAGACACGAATCAAGAACCTCATTTTAAAGTCGGTTGAAAGAGTAAATAGAATACACAGTAATACCGAGGTAAAGACACGAATCAAGAACCTCATTTTAAAGTCGGTTGAAAGAGTAAATAGAATACACAGTAATACCGAGGTAAAGACACGCGATGCACCGCACGGCAACTTTTGAGTGTCATCGTAATTGAAATGTTTCATAAAGGTATGCCTTGTGACTTGTGGGTTGTGACTCGAGACACGACAACATAAATGTGAATGCAAGAGACGTGTAATTGGATTGCAAGTCAAATGTCTTAGGTTAGATAACGGTTGCTTTGTAGGAGATTTTTATGTGAATGTTTTTACTGTACTATAACTTTCAATGATCGTTTACTTTAATGGTAAAACGAAACACGATTAAAGTCAAACCTAGAATTCCACACAAGATGTATGGCTCTTATCAGATAATACTTATGGCAGTGGCATAACATGAATTCGCTCAAACAAGTATTAATTAATGTAAAGTAAAAAGGATTGTTAATTACATACGACATAAATTAAAAATATATTTTAGTCTCTCTTTAGATTAAAGGATTACATAGGTTTAATATATTTTAGGAAAATTATTGGAGAATTCCCAGTAAATTACATTTCGAAACAATAAGGAAGCGACGTGAAATCATAATGAAGGCAGTTAACGGAGAACTCGTGGTGAACAGTGCAGCAGAAGTTACTGTTACTACCGAAATAGAATCGAATACAGACCCCATACAAAACGGTAATACAAAAGATGAGTCGAGTGATGATGAAGATTTATTCAACAATTTGAGGAAATTACTGGATAATAATATCGACAATACTAAATCGAAAGTACAAAATAGTCGCAAAAGAAGTCGTAGCGTCAACTCCGATGACGGCGATAGTAGGGAAAAAATGGCGAAAATTAACGAGGACGAGGAAATCGACGACGAAGATATATTATCATTTGCTAAGAGAACACTGCAGCAAGAGAACTTGCCTGATACTGAAGACATTTTGGGTAACATACCACGAACAGATAGTGGTAAGTTAATATTATCAATTACGAATGGGCCGGCTCGACCAGTTAGATACCACTGTCTCACAGAAAACCGACGTAAAGTGGCAGCTTGCCGTCGCGTTTCGTTCGGTGAGTGAGATTTCCGGTGGCCCATTTTCCCATTCCCTTTTCCCTCCCCTTCCATATGCTCCTTTTAGGTTGGCAACGCACCCATGATTCTTATTGTCTATGGGCGGTGGAGATCACTTACCGTCAGGTGACCCATGTGGTGTCCGCCCAACTTATTTTCAAACATGTTACAGAAGAGAATGGGCTGAGTTTTTCAACATGTCTGTCATTAACCCTTTCGAGGACCCAGGTCTGGAAAAAACGTATTAGCAAAACCACTATGCCTGTCCTTGGATTTGAACTTATATCCACCCGGTCCACAGCCAATACACGTTGCCACTATACCAAGGAAGTGGCAAACTAGATTAACTTTAATCCGAAAAATAAATATACTACTTTCCACACGTTACTTTCTCTAAAGAACACTGATTAAAATGACAGCTCAAATTATGCCACCGTAATAAAGTACAGTAATGATGACACGACATATTCACGATGAATTTTGAGTTAAAACTTAAAAGCGAGAAGAGTCGTTGAGTTTTAAAAAAGCTATTTAAAGCCGTTATGTTAATTAAACCCTCGCCGTGGTAATAAGGCAAGGGCTTTAAAACATAATATTTAAGGTACGTAAGAGTTCCTGAAGAGTCGCGAGGGCTTTTCAAATGACTTCAAAAATAAAGCTTTCATATTTGAGTCTGTATTTTTATGTAAGTCACGCAATATCTACGTCAAATATGGACCAATATAGATAATATTTTTTGTATTGGATAAGGATTTTTTTATAGCAGAGATTGGCAAACGAGTAGATGGGTCACTTGATACCAAAGATACCAAAAACATCGTAGGTGCATTGCCTGTCCTCAAATGCGGGAATTTGCGATGTGGGCCACCGGAAAACGAAATTGGAAATGAAACGCAAAAGCAAGCTGCCACTTTACGTCGGTTCTCAATTAGACAGTGGTATCAAACCGGTCCAACCGCGCGGGCCCATTCATATCGTGTTTAAGGGTGTTCCATAGAAATTCGATCTAACGATAGTGTAGTGTAGTATAGTGCCGCCTCTTGGTCTAGTTGTAGCATGTATGGGCTGTGGACCGGGAGCTCCTGGGTTCGATTTCCAGGTCGGGCAAAGCTAATTTTCTAATTTAATTTGTCCGGGACTGGATCCCTCAGAGGGGGTTGACGTCAGGCAGGCGGCCGGTCGTAAAAACTGAGCCAAACCTTCTCTGCAACATGCTTGAAATGTGAGTTGCGCCGACCCCACATTAAGGTGGGATAAGGGAAGGTCGAAAGACAGATAGTGTACAAGCAAAATTAAAAAAACGAACCTAAACGTCACGACTGGAGTATTGAAGAAGGTTATTTTAAGTCATGTCAGATAAGTTACATTAATTGGACCTTATTATGCAGAAACGAACCAAGCAACAAAAATAAACAAAATTGATTTTTTGGCACCAATATAGTCTATTAACATATATTGGCATTAAGTACCATTTATGAAGTTTTTAAGGGTTGTCAGTTCTGCACAACGTGGTACACTTATATAGCTATTAGAAATCCTCTTCTATAATACAGCCGCTTATAATTATAGCCGTTAATAACGGCCCATTATATATTATAATTTATAACAATTGTTTACAGACAACACGGACAGTGAAGAAGATGAAGTTGTTTTGTCGACGAAAAGTTTGAAGAAAAAACGAAGAATTATCATAGACGAAGACTCCGATTAAGTTGTATAACAGACTTATTTTGTGCATTCGAAATGTTTTAAGTCAGGAATACTAAATATAAGATTAATATACGCATATCTTAAAATATGACTTTTCTTTTATTCTAATCACCAACATATATTTTACATACTTAGACTTACGCTTGTATTCCTGGAAGTGTAGGCAGAGACACTAGATAAATATTCTTAAAATAAAGAAGTGATAAGCCTTTGAAGTTTCGTGTAAATTTCAAACTGTGGCAAAGATAAGTATCAGTATAATCACGTCACGGCCATAACGGTAAGTGCGTTGGAAAGAGATAGCAAGACATTTCCACTACGCTCCACTCTTGCTCAATGCAGAGTATATATAAATAACTGCCTTATTTTTCAACCAATTTCGATACATTTTTTACAGAAGGGTTTCTTTTTTGTTTCGTTTGCTATTTATTACATATAAAATGTTTATAAAAAGTACCCAATTGGATACTTGACTATTTTTTTTTATTAATCTTATATAAAATTTACGCCATCTAAAATATAGTACTGAAAAAAATATTGAAATATTCTTAAAAAATAAAAAAGTTATAAGCATTTGAAATTTGGTGTAACCTTCAAACTGCGGAAAAAAGAAGTATCAGTAAAATGACGTCATGGCCATAACGGTAAGTGCGTTAGAAAGGGATAGCAAGATATCCTCACTTCGTCCCCACTCTTGCTCATTGCAGAATTTAAAATATGAATTAAAGACCCATTTTTCAACCAATTTCGATACAGTTTTTACAGAAGGGTTTCTTTTTTGTTTCGTTTGCTATTACATATAAAAAAATTATAAATTTAAACATAGTCCAGTACCCAATTGTATGAAGCTTAATAGTATTGCACTCTTGTAATTCGTAATAGTGGGTAGTATATCCTACCAGCTGTTCTTTATATTATCGCACATAAGAATTCCAATATCGCCTCGCCTTCGAATGGCAATACACTCTTATATAGTGAGCTCCGGCTGGCATTCTACTTCCATGGCAGCGACCGTGTGTTCCAACGCATTGGATATTGCAAATATTGTGCCATATAACCAAATAAACAGGCTATCACACGTGGAACTATGCTAGTGTTATTATACCTATAGTACTATCCGGACATATCTCTTTCGTTTGTAATAACCGTTTGAACCTTTATACAGATAAGTACCTACTTAGGAAATGTCCTTACTACCGACTATGTATTGTATACACTTGTATAGCATCTACTTTAACTATTTAAAATGTTTTTCGAATTAAGTAGAGGTAGCTTTTCCATAAGGATTAAACCTCAAATATTTCTTTTCTAACGCTACATTCAAGATTTTTGATTTTCTATTTCTTTATTAAGGTATATAAATCAGGAATATGAGATTCTTTTTCAGAGGCAAACATAAATCCTAAGGTTGTTATAATAAGCGAATTTAATGCATAAAATACTATGATGTCGACTGGACTTGATAATTAATAATAACATTACTAAAGTTTGAAGACATACTAAACTTGCAAGTTACAAGAAATACCTAAGTTATTTTATCGCTTGTAATAACAGCTACGGTACCCTAGACTACGCATAGCTTGATGCTCTTACTCAAGTTATTTTAGCATTCAGCAACTTTGTGAAAACAATTCAAATCCTAGTCCCAGTCCAATTACATATGAAATATGATTTAGCATACCCGGTTATTTACAAATTTACCTCTATATTAACTTAATAGTAAGGCGCTGTCGCTTCGGGACCATATCACCTAAAATAAAAATATTAGTATTCTAGATCTAGGGTCGTTCCTTTGGTCTAGTGGCAGCATATATGGGCTGTGAACCCTTGATCGTGGGTTCGATTCCCAGGTCGCGCAAAGCGAATTTTCTAATTTAATTTGCCCGGGACTGGATCTCCCAGAGGGGGTTGACATCAGGCAGGCAGCCGGTCGTTAAAACTTAGCCTAATCCTTTCTGCAACATGTTGAAAAAGTGTGTTGCGCCGACCCCACATTAAGGCAGGTAGAAGGGAAAATATTCTAGATCTACAACGTCGATCTCCAAACAACGAGTTTCAATGATTTGGATTTATCCCTGCAGTGAAACATTTATAAGTATCGCCAATGACTCTCGCTTTCTAGTATAAGCTCGCTAGCGCCAGATCAGCTGATTTCATACGACGTGAGGCGATAAGCAGCAGCCATTTCATGTGCACTTAGATTCACGAAGAAATAATACAAAAGGCGGTTATGCCGATAATCCCACAAGCCATCGACTATAGAGTATTTCTTATTCAAATATTCAGTCAGCGATTTTAATGTTTTAACACAGTACGTCATCAATCTTTGCCGAGCCCGAACGTGGACCATTACGACCGCCCCCTTGCAATTATCCACTCGAATAAAAACGTTTTAAGTGTTAAATTAACGATATCTCAGTGGGACGAGAGCTTGTCTGCCTAAGTGATTAATTCCAACCCTGAGAAGTAATAGTGGAGCGAGTGCTTTGCCCTGTAGGAAAAGGGAAGACTCATTTATATCTATTATTATTGTCGTTTCAACTTAGATGTGAGTTTGTGTCTAATGTTTTCAAAATTATAAATACCAATGTTGATAGTTAACCATAACATTCTACTTTATTATTGATACCTTTATCAATGAGTAATAACATGTCTCTTAAGTCTTAAATGTTATATGACTACTAATATACTTTTTATGGCGTTCAATGGATTTTCCTCTTTGACATTTCCTTCGTGTAAATTATAAAGTGCTATTAATGCACAACAGGTCGAAAAATCTTGATTTTTGCAAATGTTTCCCAGTGGCAGTCACTTTACACTTAGCGGCGTAAATATAAACAACCGTCATTCTTCTTCTTTACGCGCCTCGAGCGAAGAGAAAGAATGACAAACGAGTTAAAGAATAATGGAAAGTAAATGAAAACAGTAAAATCGCTTTTGTCAACTGTTTTCTTTCGCTATTGTTGACATTCTGAATGTTTTTAGAAAGAAAAGCAGTAAAAGTTATAACGTTTTAATATGAATTTGCTACATCGAATTGGGCGTAATTATGTAAAAAGGAACCAAACTACAATAAATATAAAGAATTATAGTTATTTAAGCCATGTTGATTTAGTTTAGTAACATATTGGTGTCGATAACGTTTTATTTTTTTGCTGATGGACCGTTTTGTATAACTCAATCTAATTAGGTATAGCAACATTTTGTAAAACCGTACGTGAAAGATGAAACATACATAACTTACTCGAATTCTATGAAATGGGTTTCATTTAAGCTGAGATTTTTCTGTTTATAAAATTTGTTCCAGTTTGCCTTTAATTAACGCTTCTACTGAGTTACAAAGTGATATACAGTAGGTATTTAATTTACTCCAAATTATAAGAACATTCTTTAGATTTTAATTTACAGTTTTAATAAAACTTAACAAAAAGTATTAATGTAGGTATATACATATGAATGAATAGAGCTATTTATAATAATTTCTACTCAACTTTATTCAGCATTTCACATACCTAGAAAAGTATTGCTAAGTTTGAAGCATGATTTTGTTACTAACGCGTGCTTCTTAAGCCGCGTCGCCTTTACTGACATATTCGAAACAAAACATTAAAAACACATACGCAAAACAACGATTTTAGCTGTCACCTCGCTCGCCTCGCGTCTGTCAGTTCGTAGAATAATGGACCATAGACAAAAAATACATATTTTGTATTACACAAAACGTGTAATGTTTTAGTGCAGGAGACCCGGCTTTACTAGAACTTACTATACGAATTAGATACGAGACTATTAGAAATTAGTTTATAATGAAATAATTAAAATTGAATAACAGCTTTAACTTTAAAAAATAGATTGAATTATGATAATGCTTAATTATCACATAGGCGCGCACACAATTCCCAAATAAGCTGTAAAATACTACGTTTATGTTTCCTTCCAAAGAATCCAACAACATTAAAGAGAGGATACGAGGGTTCGCACGAAGCACCCTCAGGTAAAAACCAAATTGAATTTTCCCTCGGCCAAATAGAACGGTATCGCGTAGATAAATCTCGAAGCTGCCTCATCCCGTATCTACAGAAAACAAAGTTTAATAGAAAAGTAAATAGAGAAAGTTGAAGTTCCATTGATGTTGAAAGTTTTAATTCATACCTGGTTTTTATGAACAGAAATAAATAGCCCTCTTTAAATCTCAATTGTATCTAAAATACATTCAAATATAGCAACCGGTATGAGAGTTAATTTGTGAATTTGGAATATTGTTAATCAATAACACTTTATGGGGATGAACGGATTTTGATGAAAGGTAAAAGAGGAGTAAAAGTGAACTAGATATAGAGCACCGTACTTATAAAAATATTAAAGCGACACCTATCTTTAACCATAGGTCGTCCCTTTCATTTTTAAACAATGTAACGCAAGGAAAAAAGTGACAGGCTATTCTTAGCGAAAAGATAAGCGAAAACGTTTTTAGAAGTAAGGCCCATAATATACTCGTACATCAATGCCATATAAAGATATTTTTCATCTCTAGGATTACGTAATTGGAGCTTCGAACAAAAGCATGGAAAGTCAGTATGTACATACTTATTTATGTAATTTTAGCCAACTTATGATCGAACTCGGAGACTCCATAACATCTTGAATCAATTAATTAGGAACCTAGAAGTCATCTTGTCCGGTATCATGAATAACAAAGTATCTAGTCATTCTATGGATTCAATATTATAATTATAATGGGAAATCTGATTATCCTTGCATAGACTCTTTAAACACACTGTCTGTAATCATATAATTATAATTTAATTTTACAACGAGTAAGGTGTTTAATTTGAACGCAGTTAGGGAGTGCCGCGCGCGATTGTGGTTTGCTCCAGTAACGAGAAGGTATACGTATACCAAAGCTTACTGAAGAGATTAAACTTACTTAACTACTGATGTAAGTAAGTAAATATGCTTAAGGCGACAGCTTGACACTAAATACGAAATTTAGAAAGAAAGAAAAGAAATTTAATTTTTGTTTTTGGAAATTCCTGATCGGCATTATGTTTAGTCAGTACTATTGAATTATAGTCATAGTAATAGACTGTTATAATCCTTAAAGGAGTAGGTACTGGTCGTCTCGGCAGGTGATTCATTTCTGGCACAGTGTCGTAACAAATAATTAAAAAGTTTAGATTCATTTGAACAGTGTCAAGGGGTCGAACGAAGCAGAGCCGCGGCCACGCCTGTCAGAAAGTTGTGCATTAACTTTTCATTTGCAAGTTTGGAACGAGGCTCGCAAGCTATCGCTTAAACTTTCCAATTTCCAACCACTTACGATATGTAGAGCATGTGAATGGCATGCCGTTGTGTCAGCGTGCAGAGCAATCGAACGTCTAAGCTTTTTTTATTTATTGGGAATTCTTCTATCCAAATTAATTGTAAAAACTGTCAATGATATGTACTTACTTAGTTCTATTTGTCCCCACTTTCTATGCCTACCAAATCGCTCCGCTGTCTCATTATGGCATAAGTACCGGCATCAGTACCTCACGGCAAAAAACCTCAGCATAAACATGCTGCATACATGCAACCCCATGCCTCTAATTAGTCGATAATTACTAATTAGGGTTTCCACTAGTGTTAATCAATTGATATTCACATGTGCAACTAATTCACAAAGTTCACTCAATCTATCTATCCTTACCGGCGATCTCATGTACCTAATCATAATGAATAAGTTTTTGAAAAGGACTATTAGGTATATAGAAAGAAGAAGAAAGAAAGAAAGAAAGAAAGAAAGGCGGGGTAGAAGCGGAACTGCGGCCATATCTCTCTCAACTATATTGTATGAAATGTATTGGTGGGATGCGCAATTCGCGACAATTGATTGCATCGTCACTAGTATTCTGTATGTATATGAATACTATTTTAGATTAACGGACGGTTTTGCGCGGCCGGCTGGCAGATGGTGGAATATTATATTAGTTTGATTGTTAAAAACGAGTATTTTCATCGCCCTTGGAGATCTTTTGCGTCTTACGTGTCAGAATAATCTTTACAACACGCATAGAAATATCATACAACAACACGTTGTAAAGATACCTCAGTGGAAGAGTTGCTAAAGTCTTCCACAACGTTACATTGGGGGCTTACTTACGAGTTACGACTTAACTTGATATGCTGGACATCTTCGTCGGCATTTACACAACTTCATTTAACTTTCCTAAATTAATTTTCATTTTATCATTTCATTGGAAGACGAGTTATAATTGAAGGGGCGCGTCGAAATCGCTCTGGATCCACAAACGGAATAATGTCAAATCAATTAAAAGTTGAATTTGGTGGGCAACGCGCCAGTCCCCATCAGATTCATTAGTATTGGGCACCGCCGCACCGCAGCCAGCTTTCTCTCGCGTCGACTAAGTACAATATTACTGGTTATCTCCACTGCGCAGGCTAGTCCATTTCGCGTTTACAGTAAACAACGACAGATATATTTTACGTGTATATCGAAAACACAAATACAATAACATAAATCGTAAACAAGTTCACATATTGCTGATATTGCCAAAGCGCATAGCTTATCGCAGGGCTACGGTCAGTAACTAGCTATTAGTAGGTCGATAGCTAAAAGAACTAGCATCTTATAAAATATTAAAACAGTTTCCCTTTTTGTAAATAGTTATCGAATTTCGCGTGATGATAATGTTATGATATTGATCATAATGTCATAACATTATGATCACGCGAAATTCGATTCGTCTATTCGATTGGCACATGCCTATAGTTACATGTACATAGACGTGGTGAACGCCAAGTGGTTCAGTTGTGTTGTGTAGCTATGTTTTCTTAGTAAACGCAATAACATTTGCATAGGTCTCGTCGACTGCTGGCATACTCATAAAAGTAATACGAAAAGGATCACACTTGCGCTCCGTAATAGTAAAACTTTTCTGAGGATCAGCGAAAGTAATTCCTGCCCTGACTTTACTAAAAAGAGCCTATTTACAATACCAACTAGTAAGAGGCCTTATCCTAAACACCTGGTTGATACAACACAAAAGCGCTTGTGTCCGCATGTATTGGTTGAAGAATAATTTGAAATTTGTAGGTAGCACTAATTTCTTAATTTTCTCTTATTACTTTTTATTTGTTATTTAATTTCTACAATACTGTGTATTACATATGCATATGCCCGGATCGAATTAAATTATCTACTTTGTATTTTAGTACTTTTTTACAAAAATGCACAATGTTTCAAAATGTAGTCAAAAGTAGCGGTAGAAAAATAAAGCTAGCGAAAGGTAAAGGCTTGTCCACCGCAGGCGATTTATTCAAACGACCAATAAATATTCAAGAGTAATTAACCGCCGCACCGCATCGATACAGCGCAGAATATTTTTCGCTGCCGCCGATTTTACGGTAATCCCTGCAAAGGTAGATTACGAAGTGTTGCAAACTCGGCAAACGCAGCGAGAAAAAATAATAGCCAAATGGTTATGGTTGTAAAGAACGGAATTAATAATTAATTAGAATTTTTTATTTATTACTTCGATTCATAAGTAATTGGTTAAAAATCAACCCAAACAAAAATTGAGTTGCGCCGTCCGCAAATTCAGGTGAGAAAGTGGAAGGTGGAAAGAAATGTACAGTAGGTAGGTAGTAGCTTACTAATTATAAATTTCGAATAACGTAGTATTCTATTATGTATGTAAGTACTGGGTTCCTATATAACATAGAAAAAAATAAAAAAGAAAGAAATGCTTTATGATTTCTTTCCTTATGGTTATTTATCAAATTTTGTCCGTATCCATTATGGGCTAATTGGTTAACAAACATACCTACACTTCACAAAATGAAACATCCAATCTTTCACATTATGTATGTTCACATTTTATTATACCTTATGGTCAAAATAACATAACCATTAGGTATACAATTGTATCGCAGGGTCATCGTCGATTTATATTAGGTAGCATGCATTTAAAAACAAACATGTATAATATAAAAGGTTAAATAAAAACAAAATGAATCAAAGTTTCCGAAACCTCGTGTCTTTCCGTCTGGAGGGAGCTCAAAGGACTTTATCCAGCGGAGCCTGCGAGGCACCGTGCACTGTGCATCGGTTACGGTCGTCGTTGAAACTCTATTGTCGTTGATATCGCACGACTTCCTCGAATCGTGGCAACACGCTACAGTAAGCTTACGAATGGAGACAAATTCATGTATCATTACTATGACCTACTTGCGGCGTCTATTGTTCCGTTTCAAAAAACAAAGTTTAAAATTATAAGCAGTATACATATAGAGGTAGGTGGTACATACTACAAATCAGAATGGTTTTCGGTTAACAATGTTTAAAAAGATAAATTATTTAATACTTATGACGTGCTGAAACAGAAATAACAAAGCAATACATACGAGTAAAAGAGATGCACAAGACGAATAATAATCAACTCATTGAGCACGAAAATAATGAGTTGATAAATTGATTAATTTCGTTATGTAGAATGAATCTATTAATTAAATAGTCGACTAATAGACTTACAGATTCATTTTATGTTATGATTTCACTGCTTCGATAGTGTAAAATGTATTAAACCATACACATAACGTACGGACAATATTATCCTCCGCATGTCCCTAGAAAGCATTATATGAAAACCAAACCTCTGCGAAAAACGTTTCACTATTTCCAATAGTTCGTTTATTGTTTAGCAATTTGAAACAATTAGTCAGATTACACCCAACGGACTATATTTGCGAGATTCGGTCGTAATTGGATCGAAAAAGTGTTCAGTTATTGATAAAATACAGGACTCACATCTAATTGGTTAATTAAAACTTCTATAGGTACTAGATTTAATTATGAACAATGTTGTTACTTATATGGCTATACGACTAACTTTAATCAAGCTATATTATTTTGGTAATGTAGTAAACATGTATATAGTTACCAATTGTGGAAGTAACAAGACATTCTTGAAATATAAACTAAGTATATAGACTGTAAATAATCCGATCGGTGTTCTTAAAACGGTATTTTCGATACTATAGTTTCTATTATACATATTTCCTCTCAATTTATCTTTATGGTCATAAAACTTAGAGAAAACTGAGATGTACCCTCGGACCCGATTAAAATTCTACGTTAAAATTTTCACCAATATCGCTACATTAAATTTCTCCCGCCTCCAAATACTCTTGCCTCGATTTCACCTTCCATAGCAGCTTCTAAGCGCTGTTTAAAAATTTACAAGATTATCGCCGATAGCCGCTAAAATAGGCTTGAACAACGATTAATAAATTAGCACCCATTTTCTTACCTCTTTTTCACCACGCTTGTTTGTGAATTCCTAATTTAGTACCGACTAGCACCGTAGCACCATATGGGTGAAGAATTTCCAGAATCGGATATTAGAGGCCAGTCCCTAATCCCTATTCACTTTTTACAGTAGAAGTACCTATTAGTTTATCTAATTTATATTTAGATTAATGAAGGACCATTCTATACGTCTATAGTAAAAATATATGACTAGATAAAGTAAAACATAAATCGAGTTTAAATAATGTGATACGGTTATAATAGTGATACGGTTTCATGATCTCTGTTACGCAAATATGAGCTTGTAGATAACAACTTCCATCAGATCAGAACAGCAAGTATGGGAGTTTTGCGAGCTCTACTTCCGACACTTGTCTTCCTTATTAAATCGTAGCTGCACCGAGGTTTTTGAAACTATCTCTCATTGCTATATCTACACTCAATAAAAACTAATAAATACGGGTAACTTATTAGAATTATTCGTAACAATACAGAGACGATAATTATTTACTAAAACTCTAAATTGGATTAATAAAAAACAGCGACGATTCAATAATATGATTTGAACCCTCCAAACTGGTAGACACAATCCAGATGTCATTCACGTTTCCAATCACGTTAATAGCTATGTGGTACATTTCCAACATTTTAATTTAACATTCATAATACGACTTTTATTTGCACGGACAACCGACACTAATGGACCGCGCTAATTAAATGTTGTACGTCAAAGACCCTTGCAATGCCATGCTTATTATACATACTCACTTCAATACATATGCTTAATTAATTCTAATTTCTACGTAAATCTTTGAGTTGCGGTTCTTTGAATACAAAACGTTTGGTTTTGTGAAGATTTGTTTATTTTGTAATTGTGAAAGTTTATCTACTTATCTAGGCACATATGTATAGTTCACAAATGGAATATAATTTAGATAAATGCTGACAAGCAGACACATACTAATGGTATTCAAATATTTTGAAAGTAAAACAGCTGGGATTGCCCCAAGAGTCGGTGTCGACTACGAAAGAACTTTGCTCTACCACAGAATACCTGACAGACACTACTATCTTTTACCTAAAAATAATATTATTTCTGCCTTAACCGTCGGAGGCGGCACATATACATATATGTTACATAAGCGTATGGGCCACCGGAGGCCGAGCCGCCCGTGGCTATTTAAGGGGTCGGTTTCATAACTTCCAATTTCTATCCCAATCAACACGTACGAGTGTGCTGTTATTTGTCGTGGTATTTTGTTTTGTAGTTTCTCACTGCGTTATCATATCGTAACGAAAGTTTGTATAGGACTAACTTACAACAATCCATCAATCTCCATATCAATAAAAACAATCACCAATATTGGTTCCATACTTGGCGGAAAATTGATTTATGTAGGTATGAACAAAAAAATAGAATAAATTCGCACTAAATTGAGAAGCTTTTTGAAGTCTTAAAAATGAACAGGAGCAATAAATGCTATGCCAATGGCTTATAATAGGCGTTTCTCCTCTACGACGACTTAAAGCGCAGCTCGCAAGCAAAATAAATACCGTGTGCCCAAGTGAGCTTTGAAAGGTTGGAGTCGTTGCAGGTCGCCCCGTGTAGAGATCCTTCATTCACTGCGTACGTGACATGACTTCGTGAAAAGATGCGAAATAGTGCTGTAGCCCGCACTCCACTGAACTATCGATCGCGCGTAAATACGTCGACAGTAATACGCCAAGTGAATACTAATAACTTTAAGATTTATATTACTAATACGAAGCTACTTCACTTAAAATATAGGTAGGTAGGAACGTACCACTTCTATTCATTCCGATTTCCACATAATTTAGGGCTGACCTTCAAACACGCTGAATTTGTTTTATTTAACTACTTCGTCTAGTGCTAGCTTATATGGGGCTGTGGAGCGGGAGGTTCAGGGCTACAATTCCATGGTATAAAAACGAATTCCACTTCAATTAATCCATTAACCACAAGTTTAAGGCACATTTGTTTTCGGGACTTAAATGCATATTGATCAGATGGATACGATATCAACATTTTAACAAAGAATAAGGTAAAGGCTGGTTAGGTTATGACTTTCAAAACTGTTTCTGTACGTAATAACACAATTTTACGTAATAACAAAATAGGAGTAGGTAATAAAGCCTGCAACGATTTTCAGTTTCCATAGGTAATAATTGTTCGACGACCACTGAAGTGTGAAGCACAATTTTGGAGTTAATGGTGTAGTAAACGAACAACACTACTATCTAGTCAAGTGTGCCGTTGCACCAAATGGATTTTTATTCCGTTCAAGTAACACGAGCCAATTAGTTTTCCACGAGTGCGCCCAGAATGCTCACAACTTTATTACTCATCCTTAGTGTTAGCTTAATTGTCGACGAAAATATAAGTAATTTAATTAATTTAGGATATACATACTAATAAATTGGAAATTGTTAACTATTCTTGAGTAACAAACTGCTTTTTACTCGAAGAAAGAATAGGAAGGGGGCGAAGACGCGATAACAAAATAGTATACGTAACTTAAAAATAATCACAAGTTTAAAAACTTAACGGACCGACTTCAAATCCGATCGTGCCCAAATTTATATGGGACCACCCTTGAAATAAGCTCTATCGAACACAATAACAATTTTGAAAATCGGTGCACATTTGGCGGAGATATCTCGTAACATACATAAAAAAAATACAAACGAATTGAGGACCTCCTCCTTTTTGGAAGTTGATCGAAAAATATCGTTCATAATTCCTGTGACATTGCAATTATTCTAAGAATATGTGATTACCGTGACATTGCAATTATTCCATACCGGATTGTAAAGTTGTAATTGCCATTTTGTTTATAGATATTTATTTTGAAATAGTGGAATCTTAAACCATATATATAGGGTCTTACTTATAAAATCATTTTAGCTAAGCAAATGGCTAAGAATAGTCTGTCCCTTTTATTTTCAAACAATGTCACACAAGGAAAAAAGTGACAGACTATTCTTAACCATTTGCTCAGCTAAAATGATGTTATAAGACGTAAGGCCCATAATATTAGGATTATAAGAATAAAAATTAAATGATGAACTGTACAATACGGCCAATAAACAATTAATACGTTTAAAAGCCCACGTCATAACTTGGATTTAAATATAAAAATCTTATTTGAAATATACCAAAAAATCCAGCTCAAAAATTGTTTTAGGCGCTATCTTAAAATTCGTGCTTGTCTTTCATTTCATAAAAGTGTTGGTTTCACAAAGAATTTGTGTCAGTGGGAAAACACTCATGTTCTGAATGACTTGTTGAAGAGACCTACTGCCTAATGAGGCCACAAAGTGTACCTACGTTTTTATAATTCAAGCGCTAATGAACGTGGGTTTACTGGAGAGAGTGATTTCCCTCTAATGTAATAATTTGAGTTTGAATTATAACTACAGTGAGGTTTGTGAGATACTTTCAACCGACATTTATTAACGGAGTCTTAAATCATCTGTAGGCATAATAACCCTTACTTATAGAAATATTTAAGCGCTGCTTATCTTTAACCATAGGTTGTCCCTTTCATTTTTAAACAATGTAACGCAAGAAAAAAAGTGACAGGCTATTCTTAGCGAAAAGATATGCGAAAATATATTTATAAGTAAGGCCCATTGTGTTTACGCTAACGTGATATCTCAACCAAATGTGGACCGTTTTAGTGACTTATTTTCGATGTTTGTTTCAAGGGTGACTATGATATCCTCTAAAAAAATCAATATATCGGGTTTAACAATTAATTTTTTAAACTTTTATATTCACAAAGACTCACTTTTTTGTTCAATGTGCCATACAAAATATCATAGAATCGAAAGCCGCACCAGACGAATAGACGGGTGTGACGGCTGTGAAGCGTCAAGCGAGAGGCCGCGGGCTCGATCCTTGATCTGGACAAATGTTATATTTGTATCAAGTCTGGGTATTATGAGATCGAACGTCCAATAGTTTCTGATACTCACGACACAAGACTGTGGAGTCAGGACATTAAGTGTTATTTATTTGCGCGGTAAAATTTACAAATTGGAAATCAACCTTATTTTATGGAAACTCAGACCCCTCGTTTCCACGTTATTAGCCAAGGATCAACACAAGCAAACTCGTACTCTCGTACCATTTTTGTTTACCTGTTCGGTTGATCTCCTGCAAGCGAGGGATTGATTTGTTTCTGCCGGATTTCATCCTTGTCTTCTCAGTTGCACGACAAACTTATCTGTCGGCTTAGCCGCGGCTACCTGAGGGGTGAATTTTTATTTGACCCTCTTAGTATTCAAGAGAGGTGGGCTTATAATTCGCCCGAGGGTAAAACCACAAGGGGTAACGTGCTCACACGTCTCAGGCCTTAAGCTTTGGACTCCCACTCATCTTAAAAATATAACTACTCGAATTGGTATAAAAGACGTGAAAAACATTAGTATTTTATTATAATACACCGCGTGAACAGTATATTTTATTAGAATACACCGCGTGAACAGTATATTTTATTAAAATACACCACGTGAACATATTTTATTATAATGAGTAAGGTGAAATAATTATTTGCTTAGTTTTATTGTAGCGTTCGAATATCCTATTAAGCCTACCTACTTACTGAAGAAAGGTTATATTTCTCGATAATAGTTACCGTATCTAAGAAAGAAACTCGTACAGAAGGCTACCCCCCAGGACATTAATTTATTGCCCACTTTTCTGTATCTACCTACATATGTCTTAGCCCTATTTATCAGAAAAGATTTACAGTTAATATCTCAAGCGAGTCTGCTTCTTGATGATGAGTGCCTAATATTGAAGACAGACCTTCTTAAAGTTGTAGCTCAGTTGGTGCAGTCACGACCCAAAAAATGAACATTTAAATAAATATGAATATAGCACACGTGATCTATATAGAGCCTCAACCAACAATATTTAGGTACTCGGATTTAGATGCCTTTACATGTTACATTATGAGGTAACTATAATACGCTGACTCATGGTAAAGACGGGCCAGTGAAATTTTGGGTAGGTATAATAAATGTTTTACGAGACACCTTAGACAAAAGAAAATAAAGGACGGGGCAAAACTACGACAAATGAAACCAAAATGGCGACTTTGTGAAAGAAAGATCCCATTAATATAACAGTTAGGTATCTTCTTATATTCCGAAATTTATTCTAGATAAAACACGGTATTTACAATAAAATAAATAAGTATTTATACGTTTTATTTAATTCTTATGACATGGTGATAACTAACATGTAAATAGATCGCGAAACTAAAATGGCGGACCAGCTTCATAGTAAACTCCTATTTTTCGTAGTTATGTCGGGTCCTCTTATTTTTTCTTTAGTCATTGGATACACCCAACTGGCAGTATTAGCACCCCTGCTTCGACATAACGATTACACAGCGTGTGCAATTTTTCATTGTTGCTCGCCCCTGTTGCTGTTATGATACAATTTATAACGCGGAGAATGATTTTTGAACATCTATAAGTTAGATTTATTTTTAACAAGAGAAAAAGCCGGGCCGAGTGACTTGTTAGGTATTAAAAGTCGATCCACTGTTTTAATATCTACATATAAGTACATATTCTGATTTCATATTATGCAGGTAGGTATCTACAACAATGGCTTGTAATGACATTGTGATTTGTGAGTAATGGAAGGAGAGAGGGAGACCTTCGCCCAGTAGTGGAATGATATAGGTTAACAGAAAAGGTAGATAGGTATCTATGTACTTATAAATAAATATTAATCACGGTAACTACAGTGTGTAATTTACATGCATGTTTTCTGTTCCATACATATTAATTAAAATAAAATCCCTTTCAATTATTTAAATAAGTGCGATTCCAATATGGAACACAACCTGCGTCCACATATAGTTAATTAATCGGTCCGAAAGCGAGATAAACGCGAGGTAATTTATTACAATTCGCACAACAGCCGCCCCATTACTTTCAAAATATAGCCTGGCCAAACAAAAATTATGAACATTTACCGAAATGGGTTTATATAATATAAGTGAGGAACATATTTTTTCATTATTTAATAAGGATTTCTCACCTCACTGTAGAGGTACCATGCAACATAATATTATGTACCTACACATTTATTGACAACACTACTCAACATTTGACAGCCTGCGTGACGCGACCGGCAAGTAGCTGGCTGTGAAGCGAGAGGCCGTGGGTTCGAACCCCGCACCGAGTCAAATGTTTGTATGCCCCACAAATATTTGTGTAGGGTGTTGAGACCGAAAGTCTCTCGTAGTTCCTGATACCCACGACCCATCACACAAGACTCGAACTTAGTGTGGGGTCAGGACCATGTATGTCACTGTTGGGTGTTATTTATTTATTTATTGACCACTTACTTCAAATGTAAATTATACTACATTGTTTTATATTATGTTATGATATAAGAAATTATAATTTCGTCTAATTTTTGTTTAAGTAAGCAAACACATAATTGTAATTGTAATTGATCAAAAAGGGGACATTATTTACAATAAAGTAGCCTTTACATTGTGCTTGATCAGTAATCATTGGCCAAACTTGATGTATCGCTGCCACCTCGGAACGAACTCAAAGATCGTACATTTTTTGGGAACGTGTGTAGGCTTAACGGCACACTATAATGTTATGAATTTTACCAAATAATCTGAAACTGAAGTGTAACAAATCCAGTTTGTATTGGAATCGAATGTGCATTGGAATAGTAGAAGTTTCTACGTTACTGTTTCGTCAGCATTACAAATGTGCGGTAACTGTTCAGTGTCCATCGCCATCCAGTTTTCAGCACGTTTGCACATCACTCATCGCATCACATTTGCTCGTGTCTTACAGTACATACCAAATAGTCCCACAAACTGACCTAAGTAAACAGATCTATTGTCTATTTAACATATCTGGGGCGAGCAAGCACGGGACATATTCGGCCGCCAGTCCCGAACACTGCCGAACACTCAAATTGAGGGCATGCATGAGACGCCACGCCAACAAATATCCAGGGCGGCGTTTAGCGTGATTTATGATGATATATCGAGGGATGACAAAGGGGCGACGACTACTAGGTCATTTTAAAGATTAATTTGAAAATAAACATGACGATTAATTGATTACCTAACAATTTTTCAATGTTTTTGAGCAATTATAATGAAGATGTTCAGGTTTTGGATGTTTGTCTGATATGCTGTTTTATAGTGAGTAATATAATTATATCTTAATGATTTTATATTCACTTTTGAAATAATAAGCCGATATTAATTTAATAATGTAAGGTATCTACAGTCTACAGATATTACTTACCACGTGCCCTTATCTCAATGCAATGTGCGAAAAGTTTGTTTTTAAAAATGAAATGTAAATGTATATGATTACAAGCTTAAGTATAGGTAGGTTACCTATGATCGTCAATGATCAAAAAATCATCGACGATTCATGAATAAAGTTCATTCTGCTCGTCGATAGTTTGTATAGATAGATCTTCAATAAATTTAATAGGCATTTACTTATGGAATCCATTCAGTCACAACTAACAACACGAATAGGTACCTACAAGACGTTGGAAAATGCATGCATGGAACCAGTAGATAGGTACTTGGTATAGTCGATAATAGCTTATTATCTTCCTGGCATCTAACGATGGGTCCTCTCATAGCTGGATACTCCGCAATACCAAATTAATAGGACCACACAGGTGAAGATGTATCTATCACAAATGTTTACGTTCACTGTGCTAGGGGTTGTAAAACTTAATATTTTAATTAAAACGCATTAATCATGTTATATTAAAATTTAGTAAATCCACAACAAATTACGACGCGACGGCCTCTATACAGCTTTTAAAAGTAGTTAGGTACTTTTAAGATTCAGACACGTCTTATAGAAAGTGTAGATACACTACAGCTAAATTAATTAGGACCGACGACGTGCCTTCGTTAGCAACGTGTAAATACTATCATCCAAGCCTAATAATTTTAACTAGTAACACGATGTTACCTGCTTTAATCGAAAGTTTGTTGTCGGTACTGTAACACTAAGGCCCAAATACTGGAACGCTACGCAACTTTAACGGCTTCCTACATTAATTTTTGCCATACAATTTTGATAGATAAGGCAGCCTTAAATGACATAAGGTGACCTTAAGTGTATGAGTATTCGACGGATATTAGGTTGTCCAAATTACCCTAAGCAATACTAATGAGAGTTCATAATGAAAATAAATTAATTACCTTAACAATTAAAATTAAGTACTGTAACAACTACCCAAAAAACGTTACCCTCCTTTTAAGGCAGTCGGGTAACAACAGACTTACCTAACCAATGTACCAATAACACACACACACACACACATAACATAAGCTCACGCATGTATCCTCTAAGGGATAGGCAGAGGCGCACTAGCCAACTAGTACACCCACATTCCGCCGAGCTATAGTTCCGTCCCAGATGTGATAGGGGGCGAGCCTATCGCCATATCGGGTACAAATTCCAGACTCCGGGCTGATATGGAAAAATCCGATATCACTTTGCCCGACCCGGGGATCGAACCCGAGACCTCAGGACGGTAGTCGTACTGAAATACAACCACGCCACCGAGGCAGTCGGTACCAATACACGTCGCAGTAAATTTAACAAGTTGGGTCATAAAATAAAATAGGCTCTAGAAGAAGACGCAATAGAGAGCGGGAGCAAGAATCGTAAAATTTTGCATGTTCCACAGATCGCAGGATCGCTCGAGTAGAAAATTTCACTCGTACGCGCGCCAGTACGCAACATTTACGACTTTTTCATGATGTTCCACAAGACTGCTTGTTTTTCCAGACAACCATAAAATCTTTTCCTCTATTCCCCCATAAAAAAATAAATCTGAGTCTAAAATCGTATAGAAATTAAACAACTGAAAAATTTAAAATCGTATTTACTTTATGTATTTTTTAATTTTTAAATTAATTACAATGATTGAAATCTTGGATCATTATTCAACGTCAATTTAAATGTTGGTGACTACACCAAAAAATAAGAAAGTATAGCCACTATAGCAATAGATATATGTATGAAATATAAAATAAGCCCCGGTTAAAGTGGCCCCACACGGCCACGCTTGCAGGGCGGTGCCCGACCTATAAATCTCATACTGCGACATCGACAGCCCTGCGCTTGCCAACGCACACCAGGCACAACATCACATTAGATACGGTAGACTAATGTCCTTTGATATAACATCTTACACGTATATAATGGTGAACAAGTCAGTTATATAAAAAGCTGCCAGTACCAGCTGTCTCCATGGTAACGTGCCGTGATTCGGCTTACAAGTATAATTAGTCTAAGATTCGGCTACATGAAGGATAATTATTTTTTGTAGTGCATCCATTGAAGTACCTATGGTACCTTTGTTGTACACGGTAATTACAGTATTCGTATTATAACCATTAGTCGATTTCATTGACCCTTTATAGCCGAATCAAATTTCATATGATTTTAACTAATGAGATATCGCTCAATATTAAAGAATACAAAAGAAAAAATGCCTACGTACACACACACACACCTATACTTAAATACGTTAACAGAAGCAAGTTACATAATATTTTGGTGTTTATGGTGTAGTCTTAATATAGAGGTATATTATAGATAATTGACAAGAATACAATATGCAGATACGAATCCTAAATTGGGTTGTAAGCTACAAAATTAACGCGTTTGTGGGACCTTGTGGTTATGGTAATGACGCGCACACAATTGGCAATTGGTTGATGCATCCACTACACATACATGCAATGACGTCATACATGTAACATGTAAATAGCACAACGCATTTGTAAACAAAACATATCAGATGTGTAGTACACATTGTATATAAATGTGTGCATGAACTTAATGTAGATAATCAGTAGTTTTGATTTGTATGCAAGTAGGTGGGGCGCTTGTTCAAACAGAATTTGAAGCTCTTTGCGTGGGCATTAAAATACATATAAATATAACTTTTAACAAAATTCAGGGGAACTTAATAAGTTCAAAGCGTAACTGGTTAGATATAGAGACACTACCTTTTTTAATTTCAGGTGCCAGAAGAGATGCCTTCTTCTTAGATGCCTTACATGCTCAGTGAAGTAGCTTATAGATAGATTATTGTTTGTGAAGATCGGTGAAGATAGAGCAATGACGTTGAAGCTTCCTATAGATAAGTGATAGATGACACTATAACAATCACGTGGCAGCCTTGTATTCCTATTTAATTGGCGGGCACACGTTATATCCCGGCCTTACAGATATACCCATTTATCACTACAAAATGTGTAAATATCAAAGAGATAATGTAATTTAATGTCTGGCAAACTGTCTGGCATGTTGAAAATCTCGTTAAGGCCGAACAAGGCAAGATGTCCAAATATCTACCTCCATACTAAGTAACTACCATCTACTATATAAAAATAAGTCGGGTTTTCCTTCCTGACGCTATAACTCCAGAACGCACGAACCGATTTCCACGGTTTTGCATTCGTTGGAAAGGTCTCGGGCTCCGTGAGGTTTATAGCAAAGAAAATTCAGGAAAAATTTCAACAGAAAAGCGGGAAAATCTTTTTTCACATACAGCGCCATCTCTGATACATAGCATGTACTACAAACCAATATTTTAAGTAGATGGCGCCGGTGCGTGAAAAAACATTTTCCAGATATTAGAGATTTCACAGACGGGGTGACAATCGAGCAGATAGATGGGGTGACCGACTGGGTGACAGACGGGTGACATACAGGTGACAGACTGGGTGATAGATGGGTGACAGACGGGTGACACACGGGTGACAGACGGGGTGACAGACTGGGTGACAGACGGGTGACAGACGGGGTGACAATCGAGCAGATAGACGGGGTGACCGACGGGTTGACCGACAGGGTGACTGTCGGGGTGACCGACGGGTTGACCGACAGGGTGACTGTCGGGGTGACCGACGGGGTAACTGACGGGGTGATGGACGGGGTAACTGACGAGGGTACTGACTGGGTGACTGATGGGGTGACTGACGAAAACGGACCAAAGTAGATCATCTCATTACCTCCTTTAGAATTATTGGATTATAGGTGCCTACAACTCATTCTTTCAACCCTCTCTCTCCTATGCAGACGAAGTTGCGCGGGTCAGCTAGTATTATATAATTAACAGATACAGTTATAGTAATAATATATGTAACATTAATTTTATTTTTACTGTGTATTTATACTCGTTAGAGCACCGTTACGTATTGTTGATCCCTATCGGTGCCATTAAGCGTGAAATGTGAATGCTGTTGGCGGGTAAAGTCCCTATTACCTAGTATAGGCATAATTTTCTCGTCCAGCAAATTGCGTAATGCGACATCTCACATCGCAGCAACTTCGCCACAAATATTTGTAAACATTTACTTCAGTTGTATTTCACACTCATAGAGTAAATATAATACTTATTTGAATTGTATTTCAATGAAAAATACCGCTAGAAAAAAATAATAATATATTTAATCAAATCTAGTCTACCTATCTGTGGCTTAATTGATGTAATTCTATAACATTGCCTAAATACCTAAAATAGTGATCCTTGAATAGGGCGTTGCCATATCCTTGGAGACTGTAAATCTCATTCCCACCTACGTATAGGTAAGTATATCAAAGTGGCCCAGATTCAGCACTGACAAAACAAAATACCCTGGAGGCAGACTTGAATCTTGATTGAACAAACGAGACGAATTTAGAAAATTGTTACGCACTGCGTGATACTGTAGGAACCTACAATTTAGATTAGTTCTAGCCAAAGACATTCAATAATACGTAGACGGGACAACAGCGCGAAACTTGTTATCCAAAACTTGTGATCTCGTTATCGTGGTCATAAGTAACTCAAACGTATTTGAAACATAGGCGCGCAAGGTCATGCCAGTGCACCGTATTAATGTTTAGACAATAAAATTGTTTTACGTGATTGACTTGAACATTCACAGAACTTACTTCACCCTAGTAAGTAGGGTGTAAATTGTAATAGCGCCCTTGCACATTGTAATAAGTGGTAGATGTTGTTACTGACGTTTGGGATAAAATTGTTTTGTATGGAAACTTGCTTGATAGGCTCTCTATAGCAACTAAATTAGTAATGAAAATTGAGATGTAACAAAATGTCTTCGAGAAACCGAGAGCCGTAAACTTATTGAGCATTTTGTGACAATTCGTAGGTAGGTACTTACACTTTTGATGTCCAATTAATTTTGAGGAATATTATACAGAAGGTACCTAAAATTAACAGATACATATAAAACGTCATAACAATGGCTTAGTTATGTTTATGCCATAACCATAGGTCTTCATTTTATTTGCAGTTCGACCGATCGTTTGTCGCGCCAGATTAATGGCAATTAGATTTGTAGCTCACATTCCTTCCCATGTGCCACGTAGGTACATAAACCGGCATAAGACAGGTGACAGTATAGTATTTTATCGATGCAATGTTTTTGTAAATATTTTATTATTATTTATTAATAACAGATGATTTTTTTTATGTACTTACCTAATACCCAGTTAAGTAATAGAGGCCTACTTAATGAATATATTTTTGTAGATATAGAATAACCAACCAACGCATTGGATCGGCGTGATGGGCTTGAGGTCCAAAACCCCAGCATGACAGACACTACCTAGTAGCTTAGGTAGGTATTAAAATTTTGACTGATTAAGATGATGACCAACACTACAAATAAAAGGGTAAATGTAGGTGTGGAAGATATTGCATATGTCCAAGAATATATTTACCTTGGTCAAATAGTCTCCTTCCAGACGAGACAGGATAAAGAAATTGAACGATGAATCGACAACGCCTAGAAGAGATATTGGTCAATGAAAGAGCTAATGAAAGGCGACCTACCTTTGGCCCTTAAGCGGAGGCTTATGGACATGTGCATCCTTCCCATTCTCACGTACGGTGCCCAAACTTGGTCTATGACTGAAGCCCAGAAGTCCAGACTCAGGGTTTGCCAACGTGCAATGGAGTGCAGCATGCTAGGATTAAAACTACAAGATCATGTTCGAAATACCGAACGGCGCTCTCGCACGCAAATCACGGACGTATGTAGAAGGGGAGCCAAACTGAAATGGGATTGGACAGGACAGCGCAGGACCCATTCACCGCATGCCGATAGATATGTGGAAACAGCCATTGACTGAGTGGCTGCCACAAGATGCCAAAAGGCGGCGAGGCAGACCACGGAAAAATATGGCGTGACGAACTGGACGCCTTTAAGAAAATCTGGCAGAACAACACCCAAGATCGGGATGACTTATGGAAGAAGTGGTGGGAGGCCTTTGCCCAGGAGTGGGACAGTTGGGGTTTTAATATAACTGTGATATGGTGGTAATGGATTGATTGGCGCATCAGGCAATACTTGTTGATGTCACCATTCCGCATAATGAAAATCTCGTTGAGGCCGAAAAATACAAGATGTCCAAATATTTAGATTTGACACACGAGATCACTGACATGTGGAATGTGGAATCAACAATCATTGTCCCGATAGTCGTTACCGCTAATGGGTTGATAGCAAAGAGCCTCGACCAACATCTTCAGAGACTCAATCAGCCGTTGCGCCAAGAGTCAGATACAGAAGGTAGTCTTATTGGACACGGTACGTACCTACATATATAAGGCGGTTCCTCACTCTGAGCTCCAAACGACGTGTGGCTTAGGTCCTAAGCCTGGTCATCGATAGGATGTAATTGTTTTTGATATTTTTAAATGTATTTTTTGTATTAGGTATTTATATTCAAAAACGTAAAAAATATAACATAACATAACATAAGCTCACGCCTGTATCCCCGAAGGGGTAGGCAGAGGCGCACTAGCTAGAACACCCACATTTCGCCGAGCTTAGTTCCGTCGCAGATGTGATAGGGGGCGAGCCTATCGCCATATCGGGCACAAATTCCAGACTCCGGGCTGATATGGAAAAATCCAATATCACTTTGCCCGACCCGGGGATCGAACCCGAGACCTCAGAACCGTAGTCGTACCGAAATACCACCACGCCACCGAGGCAGTCAGTAAAAAATATAATTTGAAAATATAAATATAATAATGAGTAAGTAGTTGTAGACTTTTTGAATGTACACAGCTAAGCTTAGGTAATAAAAGCGTCTCGCCGCCAATATTAAGATAATTAAATTAAAAAGTTCGTAAGAACCACTCTGAATTCTAGGTTTCCATATTTTAGTGTTTACTAAAACAGCTGAAACATCTTACGAATCGTCTCATTCATTAACTAAGCGGTCTATTATAAATATATAGGTATATGTAAACGAAAGCCATATTTTAGCTCGACCATGAGTTTTTTGATAATTTAATAAACTATAATTTAAAAAGCTGTCACTAAACCACTCATATTTCGGTAAGTTACTGTAACAAAACGCATGGTTGGCCTACAGGCGAAAGATCATAAGGTCCGAGGCAAGAATGAAGCAAAAAAACAGTAACATAAACTACCTCGGTAGGTATGGGTGGTTAAATGACAGCTTTATCGCTAGGTATTATCTATTCTTGCATACCATTTGCATACACATAACATGAACCAAATACCTACATATTTTTTTATTATTTACGAGTAATGTATGACATCAATTTATCCGTAAGAAACCTTACCTGCGTGCTTAGTTTTAGCGATAAGTAGGTACATAAAACTGCATGAACAATCGACATAGGCACCTAGACTGTATCAATCTGGATATTATTTTTAATCCGAACATATTGCAAGCGCAATATTTTGCTATTGCAATGTCACATTCAGCTTAGTCTGTTTGTTTTTGTGCCATATTGTGAAGGATTGAAACAGTCCAGCTTACATGCACAGAAAGACAGCCAGATTTTATTGCAATGCAACGGCTTTTCGCTGTACCAATTTGTTTTTAAAACAAACAGGGCTTTCCGACATTTTATACTGGATTGTAATATTATGTAGGTATATATTATATATAGGTAGGTATATATGTTACCACAATTATAGCTTTGTATTTTACAATATGGATAGACATGAATAATGACTATACCTGGGTCTTTCATGTACCTATGTTTAAACTACAGAGTGGAAGTCTGTAAAAATTCAAGGTAGTAAGCAGCAGATACAGCTCAAAAGAATTTCTACGAAAATTTATTTAAACATGAAGGTTTCGGTAGTTTTTGAGATTTTATGACTTTTTGAACCTTTCACTGTACATAGAGAGTCAGACACAAATTGCATTACTTAATTTGAATTTTACTGTGTAGTTCCGAAGTGGGATAAGGGGTCAACTTATAATAGGTTGTTTTGCTTATGTGTAACCATAACCTTAGTCGACTGATAAAACTATGTGTGTAACTTAAGCCGGGTCTCCTGCACTAGCTTTTTCGAAACAAAACACTAAAAACACATACCTACGCAAAACAACGATTTTAGCTGTCACCTGCTCGTAGAACAATGGACCATAGATAAAAAATGCATGTTTTGTGTAGGGTCTCCTGCACTAGCTTTTTCGAAACAAAACACTAAAAAACATACACAAAACAACGATTTTAGCAGTCACCTACTCGTAGAACAATGGACCATAGATAAAAAAATGCATGTTTTGTGTAATGTTTTAGTGCAGGTGACCCGGCTTAACGGCCAGCCTCAATAAAGAAACTCGGTTCGAGTGTCCAGATCGATCGCTCAAATGAACCAATCAAATTGTCATTTGAGGGTGTCATGCTCAAAGTTTGTTCTTATTGGCAAATTTTTCTGCATACTCTAAGATAGTTTATCGAGACCGGTGGTAAAACTATTACTTTGACGAATGTTGTAACACGTAGATCGACACCTATGCGACGTTGAATAAAACCCACTAATAAAACAGGTACATTTTTATTGAAAAAAATATGTACACAGCAAAACAAATAAATAATCTTATGTTGTATATTAGTCTATAAAACATTAATTTCATTGAAATAATATACTATACATAACTACAATAAAATTATGTACATAATACCATCTCACAAGGAAGTGCTATCTGATTATAATATAAACAATATCCATTTAACATTAAATACTATACCGTTATCTGAAGTCACATATAGGAAATTTTATTGGAATCTCTAAGTTTAAAATACGATATTATTATAAAAACAGTAAGCTACGATATTTTCTTGTTATTTATTTATCGGACATCCAAAGATTTTTATAATTTCACATATTGATAATTGATAAATCTAACAATGACTGTCAACAACAATTTTACTATAAAATGTAATTGTGATGACGTGACCTATTTATTTATAATATTCTACCTAGAATTAAAAAAAAACCTTTTATATATTATGCCGAGACAATGAACCCAATTCTCAAGGCATCATTTACATTTATTATGGATAATCTTATAATACATCGAGTCTGTCTGTTATTGAATTTTAACCAGCCTCCTTACTCTTGACACTCGATTCGATTGTGATTTCGATTTGGTTTCATTTATCGACTTAAAATTCCACCGAAATCGACTTTTACGTGCGCTAATGTGGCATAACATTCGAGAACTTGTCATTTGGTAATTTTTAATTCACTGTTTAACTCGATTTCGGTGGAAATTTAAGTCAATAAATGAAACCGAATCGAATTCAAGTTCGAATCGAGCGTCAGGAGTCACCCCCATGGAGGCTGACTGTTGACCCTCGATTCGAATTTGACTTCGATTCGACTTCATTTAGTGACTTAAACTTTAAATGTTAAAACTGCACTAATGTCACGGTAAAAATTACCAAATGCCAAGTTCTCGAATCTGATGCAACATTAGCGCACTTTTTAACTCGAGTTCGGTGGAATTTTAAGACAGTAAATGAAATCGAATCGAATTCAAAGTCGAATCGAGTGTCAATAGTAAGGGGGTAGTAATGTATACATGCCACAGTAATTGGTTCCATTATCAATCATTTGTAAATAATAAGCACTTTAAAACTTTCTAAATTAATCTCCCTTGTACCGCAAATTAAACACTTATCAATTAAGCAACACTACTACAGTGACTAATTTTATAGTTAGAACTTAAAATTGAGGACACGTTTAGTTTCTACAGTTAGGCTAAAATGTGATTGTCTCTGTGATGCAACACCGTAATATATGAATTATTGTTTTTATACTATAAATCTCGAATGCCCGTATGTTTCATCAAGTAGGCCTTTTGTTATAATAAACTTTAAATATCCGTACAAAATGTACAAAATGTGACTATGTATTTTATTCTTTCTCTATCAAGACAGTAATCTAATAATAAATTAGAAGATTGAAATTTTTACATAAAGTTACATTTGATGTTAAAATTTCAACCCAAGTGGTGTTATTAAATTATTCATAGCAATCATAGAACATTTAACGGAAGTATATAAAATCAATAACGTAAACAAGTAGCACAATGTTGAAAGTAATAATGTATCATCGGTACTTATAATATTAAACCCAAACAATCGACGTATCGTCGGCGGCAGCACTGCAGCGAGCCAGGCCAGCGTTATTGTCAGTTAACACATCTATAATATCTACATTTCAATATGTTCAATATTTTGACTAGAAATCGTGTTATACTTATTACTTTCTAACAAAACACATAATTTACAGAATATATAGCAAAATTTCTTAATAATTTACAGTTTACTAAAATTGTACAAGACATCGATGACGGTCGTGGAATTTTATAATTTATTACAAATCGTGAGAATCCAGTGAGGTTCCTTATAGTTATCACTTACTTTAAAACATTACGCCGAATAACGATGATTCAAAATCACGTTTTCTTTTACTCTAGACTATATTTAAACGTATTTTATAAAATCTGCGATAAATCATTATTACGTTATCATCTGATTCATAATGGGAATTCTATCAATTTTGCATATAAGTATTTATTAGGAACATCTAACGTCCCGAAGGAAATCAGATCTAAAGATGACACTTTTATTGTAATATTCACACATACATTGTGATCCCAAACGTCAAAAGGAATGGTAAAAGTCACCTATAGATAAGCAAGAAATATAATAATCGTTACGATTTTTAAATTAAGTTTTAAATACATACATAAAATCTCAAAGAAATTGTTCTAACTAGAATTAATTTAAATTTATAATAGCTACATTTTACGTTTATCTCATAATGTGATGCTATTTGATTATGATTGTGATGATGTTCCACACAGCTTGTGCCAATGTTAAGTCTCATTGAAAACGTATAAGATGACATTATCTTATCAATCTAACACATGGTTTAACCCTTGGTACCCTATACAATATACTAACAGTTATCACTACGTTAAAACCGATCATCACAAACTCCTTAACTCAATATATTTAAATAAACGGATAGGTTTTAGCTCACTAGTAAATAGATCCACGTTGTCATCGGGAGCTGCGCAGCCTCGCATCTGCCGGTTTATTTGAATTGGGCGAAATTTTTAGTAAATTTTTCTTTTGCTGCCTATCCTTGTTCCTGATTTTGTCTGGTCTCTTCCCTCTCTTAGGTGTCTCCGTCACCGCGATATCATCGTTCACCCGCTCACCAACACCTTCCTCGGTCGGTTTATCGACTCCGCCTTCGGTCTTCTTATCGAGTTCAGCCATCGCTTCCTGTATTGCGTTCTCGAGCAGGCTGTTTAATTTTCTACTCCTGTTTCGATAAAATAAAAATAAAACCCCAATTACAATATCAGTAGTCGCGATATTCAGTCACACAGGCATAATATTCCACGTCAATTCTTTGGGTTGGGTTAATCACAAGAAACGAACGACCTAAGTTTACCGAAAACAAAGCAAAGCGGCGAGTGCTCATACTGTCAATAGACAACGGGGCGAACGCATACGTCTGAACCGATGTGTATCACAATAAACGTTCGAGGTCCGGGTGTGTAGTATAATGTGGTGGACATGTGTAAGTGTGGTGTGTGCGTGTGCGTGTCTAGTGTACAACGACGACACACCCTAATAGACGCCGACACGTTATGGCGGGTACACACCGACCGAACCAAGGCGAAGGAATCTATACCTGATGCGTTCACACAAACAGACTTTCACTATTGTGTGAATGAAACAGCCATAGATTCCTTCGCCTTCGTTCGGCCGGTGTGTACCCGCCATTACAGGTACCCGACATCTGACAACACATTTAACTATAAAATCTGATATACCGTTCATTCAAATCAAATACGGTCACATCTCTGAGCGGTGTTGTTAAAATAATCAGAATTTGAGTTACCAGAAAGATGGCATAATATCTATTAACGCAATACCCTGTTTCCTTATACTTAGGTAGCCTTGCAGGGAATACCCTTAACCCTACATTAGTAATAACTAATGTAGGGTTAAAGCATAAACTTGATTTACTCTACAGCTCAGTCCTATCTTTAAACAAAGATTTGTAATAAATAGAGATTATCGCGAAGCTGTAAGTGGCCCTAAGTGTAGTAAACTCGGTTTAAAGAAAAAAGCGAACAGTAGCTCAACCATGAGTTTGTTACACATATTTACGCGAGAGTGAAAGTAAAATATTTGTATGGAAAACGTCAGTTCACCGCGTAACCGCTAGAGGCGGGTGTTTGTCATACAAATATTTTACGGAGTCGCTAGCGCGTAATGTCAAAAAAACTCATGGTTGGCCTTCAGTAGCTCAACCATGAGTTTGTTGCACGTATTTACGTGAGCGAGGACGTAAAATATTTGTATGGAAAACACCCCAGTACCTCCAGCGGTTACGCGAGAAACTAAAATTGGTACCATGAGAATGACAGATTTCGACCCATAAAAAAACCTATCGAGATAATTCGATAGCGACTTAGGTTTTATCGGGTGATTGTACAATAATGGCACCATGAGTCATTTTTACTACACAGTCACGAACAATACAAACACCGTAGGAGTAACGTAACTCACTAATTGAATTTGTCGTGAAATACATAAAATCTTAAAGATTTAGCTTTGGGGTGACTTCATTAATTATGGAAATGTATTTTTAGCTTATAAAATGATAGTAGAGATGCACAGTCATTTGTTTTTTAACTTTGCAACAAACTCAAATTTTCGAATTAAAGCTCGATAATTTGATGCCATCCGCCATTACAAGGTCGTTGCTAAGACATCGTTCCGAATATGATGTCGTTATTTATAGCATTAGGGATGTTTGGTAAGTAACATTCTAGGTAAATAGTTAATCGAACTTACTGTAGCGTTTCACGTAATTTGAATTTAGCTTATGGTACGAATGCAATTGAAAACGTTTCAATGCGCGTTACAACGCTATAGTATGATTGCTAATTAAACGGAGTAAACTGACAGAACGAAATGTCACTTTCCAAAATAATGTTGCTTACTTTGAAAACATGGTGATTGAACTGGTCCAATTTTTATCATTCAAAGAACTAATAACTCAGTACTAACTTGCAGAGTTAGAATTTTATGCGTATTTTTAGAAATTTCACCTTAGCCCTTCGACTAAATGTCTCTGTAAATAATTTTGCGCAAATACTCACAACAGATACGCGAAGTGATAACAATAAAAATTATAAATATTACTTTTATTATTTGAGAAAAATTGCGTTCCGTACATTGATAGCTTTTGTAAGTTATGTTTATAAATAACCATGACTGTAATCCCAGCAGACATGCAGTACTAATCACACATTAAGCAGGAATTACGACTTTGAGTTGGACTTTAGAAAATGAAAGAATGAAATTATTCACTGAATTGAAATGTTTAAATAATCTTGATATTTTTACCGCAGCACTATTTAAAATTCATGAAAAAGTGGCAGCATTCGAAATGTCAGTTTACTCCGTTTAATTAGCAATCCTACTATAGCGACTTAGGATATACATCGAAACTTTACGATACAAACTCATGATCGAGGTACATGTCGGTTTGTATGAGGATAGGTCGCTCGTCGTCGGCGAGTGTGTCGTGTGTCGTGTGTCGTGTCGTGTGCCGTGTCGTGTGCAGTGGAGACTCACTTCCGATGTCTCGTGCTGGCGGCGTGCGCGGCGTGGTGCGCCTCGAGCCCGTCGCACAGCGAGAGCAGGCGCGCGCGCTCCACCAGCGCCTCGCCCTTGTCGTGCGCGACCCCGAACCAGCGCACGGCCCAGCGGCCGTCGGCGGCGCGCGCCTGCAGCTTGCCGGGCCACGACGCGTACCCCTTCACGGGCCCCCACACCAGGTCGCCCTCCGAGAACTCGTGACTCTGTTTGTCGCGCAACGACTCCGCCGAGTCCTCGCTCTTAGTATCTATTGACGTTACACCTCACTGAGCCTGCGTTCGCAATCACTTACAGACACCTCCACCCTCCTCCACCCTCACCGGTGACAATTTTTTGACACAAGTGTCACGATATTTAGAGCACGCATTCATGATCCAATATTCAAAGTGGTATTGTGTTTAAACTGTTTTTTTTTTCTATTATTTCAGTTATATTTATGACCACACTTCGAAGTAATGATATCAATTGTCAATTAAACATAAATTTTACGATAGTTACTAAAATTACACTGGTGAACTCAAAAAGTACATTATTCAATCTCCTTTCTCCTCACATTTTATACAAAATACGATTACTACCCGTACGCAGCAGTATTACCATTAACCATGAGTATTTAACACTCCTCTTCCTACAAGCCCCTCTTGTAGTATTAACGAAAAAACTGATAGTACTGTCGACCGCTTTAATTTATACATAATCGAACTTAAAGACGTTTTTAATTTTCATTATTTATGTAAACAACATAACGTACTAGTTGTTGAAGTATACATACTACAACTTATATAATGTTTTGTCTTGCTTCATCTGTAGTAGACTTGGGTACTTCACTCATGAGTGGACTTGTTGATGTACTACCACCAACCACACCACACCTTATTTATTCACAAAACGAGGCAAGCGAACCACTGCCACATTTCATAATCGAATCGTGACTCAGGAGTAGGAAACGAGCAACTGACACCGCCTCATCAATGAGTCGTGCTTCATGAGCGTCATGGGAGGAAATAAGGGGCTCCTCGTGAGGAAAATGAGGGGCTCCTCGTGAGGAAAATGAGGCACTCTTCGTGAGAAAAAAATATTATTATCGCAACTATTATAGACGCATACAATTGATTAGTAAGGCTATAAATATCTAATAAATAAACCACTGTTAAAAACCTCAAAAACATGGCATTAAGTCTTTAAACTACTGGTTCACTGTTTCCTATATAGAACCTATATGATTAAGTAAAAATATAAATGAGTGACGTCATGACACCGAAATACCTACGCACGGGTAGTACCTTTAAAACAGTATAGATATTTTACATAACACAAATTAAGTACTTTTTTCGCCACACAAAAAGATAGTTTAGATAAATACCGAAGTGGGTATTTGGAAATTAAATGTGCTTACTTACAATGATGAATAGATGGAATGATGATGGTTTAACAGTGATGCGTTAGTAATGGGATCCCAATTCGTGTGCCAATTTTGTTACTTTCGAATGTGGTGCAATGGAAAGCGACAGAAAGCCGGGTGAGAACTTTTGAACGCCGAACATCTCTGTATTATTCTGATTAGTTTCCAGTACACCCTTTATTAACAGCTGTATCTTGTATTAACCCAACCAAAAGAAAACCAATGACCAATATTATTGCATTATGTAGAAGCTGAAATATACCACAACACACATCATTATGACGTAATCAGTGATAACTATATGAATATTTATAACGTGTTTTATTTAATTTAGTATATCCGATGGTAAAAAGCAATCCAAAACCAATACAAGACACAACATTATAAAAATTTTGAATTTTGTTAGCTGTGACTGAAGCATGAAATGATTTTGTTTAGATATTAGTATTGTGACTTAATCGGCGACTTAACTATGAAAATAGTAATTCATGGAATATGACTTTCATTACAACGGCATTTATACAAAGCAAATGTAGAAATAGTTTGTAATTTACATAAGTATTAGCTAAGACAGGAAAAATAGGATTTCTTTAAGTGAATGGTAATTCTAAATTTCTAATCTTAAAATATGGAGAAAACAGAATGGAATTGGTACAATTGAATTCACTTATACACATACATAATTTAATATTTTATTAAAGAATATATAAAAAAATCGAATGGGTAATATAAGCCGAAATAAGTAATAATACCGTATTTTCGTAAACAAAGAACAAGAAGTAAGCTAGGCTTTTTTCCATCTTGACAGATTTAAGCGTCAATTACGTCAGTTTACACAGTGATATTGTATTTGTCCACAAAGTTGATGCGCAGTGCACACTGAAGCTGATGAACAGAAACACCCGAAAGATAAAAATTATATACCGCAAAGAGTTCGAAGCATAGCAGTGACAAATTTAGAATAAAAATTGGAAATGTACTTACCGTCTCCGGACCCTAAATGTCGATCGAATAACTTAGGCATTGATGACATTTCCGTACCAGATCCGGATGGATAATGTCTCGAGTGTGATTTATCATGG
Organism: Clanis bilineata; assembly: GCA_036417725.1. Taxonomy (NCBI): domain Eukaryota; kingdom Metazoa; phylum Arthropoda; class Insecta; order Lepidoptera; family Sphingidae; genus Clanis; species Clanis bilineata. Next base: position 7,299,887 of record CM071145.1, on the reverse strand, counting down.
CCGCTGTTGCCTGTTGTTTCATAGTCCGAGTCTTTGGGAAGTCCATGTACCGTGTTGTAATTCGTGGTCCTCATTATTTTGTCCGATCTGTATGTAGGACCATCTCCGAATTCATTCTTTCTCTTAAATGTGTGAGGCCGATCGTAGTAATTATTAGACGTCATAGGCATTATATTATGTTGGTTGTTAGAGGACGTGCTCATATTTTGATTATAATGTATGTCGGTAGACTCAACTGTGTTATGAGGACGATTAGACCGCATCAGCGTTATATTTGAAATCATATCTGGAAACAAAAACCCAGAACGTGAAAAACAAACAAATCTTGGCAATAGTGACGAAACAGATAGAGAAGACAGTATAATTGGACACGATACGCATCGTGAGGCGGTCACTATAGCTTCCAAACCACCGGAGGCTTAAGTCCTGAGCCTCGCTTCAGTAAATGGCTATTTTTGAACTTTTTTTTTATTTATATTTCGAAATGTGAAGTAATGATTATTAAATAAACCGAAAATAATACTAAAGAAACAAGTTTGTCGTTAAATATAAGAAGTAAATCAAGTATTTAATATAAGTATGTATAGACCGATTGCTAATTAAACGGAGTAAAATGACATTTGAAATGTTGCAATTTTTTCGTCAAATTTAAATAGTGCTGCGATAATAAGAGGGAACCATTTCATTCTTTCATTTTCTAAAGTCCAACTCGAAAGTCGTAATTTCTGCCTAATGCGTGTCTACCGAATTATAGTCATAGTAAATTACTGCATGCTAAGTTATTGCACGTCTACTGGAATTATAGTCATGGTTCATTATAAAAAAAGCTTACAACAGCTATGAATGTGTAGAACGTATTTTTTCTCAAATAAGTAATTTTCATTGTTATCATTTCGCGTATCTGTTGTGATTATTTACGCAAAATTGTTTACACAGACATTTAGTCCAAGGGTTGAGCTGAAATTTCTAAAATACGCAATAAAATTCTAATTTCGCAAGCTGATGCTGAGTTATTGTTTCTTTCAATGTTAAAAATGGAACTAAATCAATCACTATATTTTGGAAGTATGCAACATTATTTTGTAAAGTGACATTTCCATCTGTCAGTTTACTCCGTATAATGCGTAATCAGGTTTAGGTTAGTTACTTTGCGTGTCGGTGTCCGTAGGCCAGGCGAGGCCGGCGTCTCGAGGCGAGCGCGACTCCGCCATATCCTGTTCGCTGCTCGACACGCACTGCACCATCGCCTGATCGCATGCGCACACAACATAACATAAAATAAGCTCACGCCTGTATCTCCGAAGGGGTAGACAGTGGCGCACTAGCGAACTAGTACACCCACATTTCGCCGAGCTTAGTTCCGTCCCAGATGTGATAGGGGGCGAGCCCATCGCCATGCGCACACACTACACAGATATAACCAATATGCAGTATACACTATACACATTCGTGTGGAATATGCTCTAATACAATAATAACTAGTTTTGGATATCGGAGCCATGCGCGATAATCATTTTCGAGTGGATTCTTATGTTTCTAGTTTTATTCTTTTTTATATTTTTTTCTATTGCAGAGATTGGCAAACGAGCAGATAGGTCACCTGATGGTAAGTGATCTCCACCGTCCATGGACACACAAGACACAAAAATAATCACTGGTGCGTTGCCAACCTATAAGGAGGAAATGGAAGGGGAGGGAAAAGGGATTGGGAAAGGGAGGAGGGGAATTGGGCCACCAGAGATCTCACTCACCGAACGAAAAGCGACAGCGAGCTGCCACTTTACGTCGGTTTTCTGTAAGACAGTGGTATCAAATCGGTCAAGCCGGTCAATTCGTGATGTAGATGTAACTGGCTACAGCGTGGCTCTACCACTCAGATGCATATTATTAGTAAGTTGTAAGTGACCTACGACAAATGATAAATGAGGAAATAGAAATCTGGAAGCGATTGACCAAAGAAGCTAATCATACTACCGGCCACGTAAACCCATATTACCAAATTATTGTATGCAATGACTTATCAATAGATTACGTTCCATTTACTCATAAAAGAATGATTCTTTAATCTGCTCCAAAATATTTGCAAGTTATAAGCCATTCACATCGTGGCCGTTAAATAATATCAATTTATATTATGGACGCGTGCAAGTTGGTGAGAATGTGGGGGCTAATTCGATGTATCATAAGTATATGCCAAGTGGGACACGTATTTTTTTATTTAAGTCAACAGTTGGTGAATTATATCATACAGCTGATGTTAAGCTTAAATGTATACAGAGTGGTGCTGGTCTACAGACATTAAATCATCCACTTATACCTTACAACGCTATGAGGCCGTGTACCAAAACTTAGTTCAATTGGTGGAATAGTGTTAAAGGATAAATTATTTATTTTCTTAATTTTTGGAGATGTACGTTAGGGGCGACCTAAAATATTTGATATTAGCGGGCAAAAATTTTTGACGATAACAAACAGCGCCGCGCCGAGTATGTTTTGGAACTATCTACTGAAGTACACACACATGTAACATTTTACCTCGCGCATATGACCTCTTTTACACAGTATAAATGGTGCAATATTTAGTAACTTAACTTTTGCAATTTATTTTGTTTGAAAAGCTGATATTTTTTTTCAATGTTGATTTTACTTTTTTTATTGATACGGCGAAATTTAAAAACTCATTTCATGTCATTAAGGTGGCACCAATCGGTATACTACAAAAAAATAGAACGAAAGTTGTGTATTATCTACCGTATAGCGCAAAACTCACCGATGAACTGGCGTCCGCCGGCTCAGGCGACTCGGTGGTGGTGTCGGCGTAGTGCGCCTGCGTCGACACGCACCGCGCCGCGCACAGCCGCGGGCTCGGCGCCGGCGCCGGCTCCAGCGCGCCCAGCGGGCTGTGCGTCGTCGTGTCGGGCGGGCTGCTCCCCGCGCTGCCTGCGGCCTGGTTCACCAGCGTCTGCGTGGAGACCGAGTGCCGCGCGTGCGCGTGCGCGTCAGCCGCGTCCTTCACGTCGTCGACGAGCCTCGCGCGTCCGCCGACGGGCGGCCTCCTGTCGCCGTGCTCGTCGGCGCGGTGCTTGCCGGCGAGCGCGGCGAGCGCGACGCCCTGCGAGTTGGCGACGAGCGTCGTCTGCTGCTGCACTATGGTGGTGTTCTGGTGCACGAAGGTGGAGCCGGGCCTGTTGCCGGGCGCGGCCATGCGCTTGGGCGAGAGCGGCACCATGAGCGTCTGCGCGGGCGGGTTGGCGTGGAGGTACTCGTGGTGCTGCACGCCGGCGGGCCGCACGGGCCCGGTCGTGTTGAACGTGACGCCGGTCGGACTCAGGTTGGCGAGCAGCGGACTCAGTTGCCCGTTAAAATTGGGACCGTTCATGACGACTTGGCCGTTCGGAGACAGAAATTGAGCTCCGGGACTGTGTTGTGACTGAATTATTTTCCCTTGTTGATTCTGGGCTCGTAGCACGACTCCGCCGTTGGGTCCGGTGGCGAACACGCCCGAGTTCTGTACCGGAGTGAGAACGTTTTGGCCGTTGACCGCCTGCAGTTGAAGTTGCATAGGCATTCCGGTAGAATTATCTTGTATGATGGCCGTGCCGTCGGCCGTCATCACCATTCCACCGAGATTAGGAACGATGAATTGTTGGAAGGCTGGAAAATTGGGCATCACACCACTGGCATTGTTCAACAGGTTCACTGGCTGTAGTAAATTGATCTGTTGCGATGGAGACGTATTGGCGATTATTTGCTGGGAGCCATAACTGTTGGTGTTTCCCTGACCGTTCATGACTATATGAGCCGGGGTCCCAGACTTGCCGGGTAATATAGTAAGTGCTTGCAGCATAGGTGTTGGTGATATGTTATTATTTGGTGACAGTTGAAAATTTCTAGGCGAAAATTGTGGACTACTATTGTGTTGGGGCGATGTATGATGCACCATTATGTTATTAGGGTTTGGTTGCGGAGCTGCTATTTGCAAAACGTTCATGTTTGGCGGCTGGGTTTTCTTTTTCTTATTTCTCTTCTTTAAGCTTTCTGGAGACAACATAGCAACACCTTGTACAAAACTATGATTTTTAACATCGAGCTGCCTGGTATTTTCATTAGGTGATTGTCCTGGTACCATACCACCCGTCATAATTTGTGGTAGCACAGTATTCTGTTGTACGACTTGACCATCTACAGCCACCATTGGTGGCTGGATGACAAACGGCGCCTGTAAGGTATTCACGACTACTGTCGGTTGGTTCACCATTGGTTGTACTGTCCCCACGGTGGGAATTACTTGAGTGACAGACGCGCTGACATTAGTAACAGCCCCAGAGCTTTGGATTGATGATGTTGCCGTCGTAGTCTTAGGGGGTGGCGGCGGCATTTGATTGTTTGATACGATTATTTGACCAGTTGAGGATATCAAAATTTGTCCAGGTGTCGTTGGACATGTCTTTCTTAATTGCGACAACGCCGTTGTTTGTGTCATTCCCATATCTGACTTACAAGATATATTCCCAATTACATTTTGCACCATTTCAAGAGGTGATTTGGTTATCATGTTTTGCGCCGTAGTACCTGCTATATGTAAAGGATAACTCGTTGGCAAATTTACAGAATTTATGAATGGATCTGGTTGATTATTTGGAATTGCATATGTAGTGGCTAAATTAATACTTGGCGGCGGCGGAGGTCTTATGAAATTGGCCTGGGAAGCGTTTATCGAAGTAGTTGCGGTGTTAGCTTTACCAGCTAGAACCGACGTGACCGTATCCCGCGTCACAGAGAACCCACTCGCCATAGTCGTGACAAAAGTTTGTACGTAACATGTTTGTATTAACGAGTGAGCGGGACCTCCACCTAGATGCGGAGGTGGACAGTAGCCCGGCATCGTGTTTTCCATCCTTCTTCGAGAATCCAACCTATACATATCCTGCGAGGATTTTATCCCGGACTTTACTCCAACCATTGTTGATATGTTATCCACTTCCATGAGATTTTTGTTAACATTATGATTTGATATAAAATGCATCATTTGAGTGCCTGTTATGGACTGGCTGTTAGGCGGTCCCGGCGAATTATATGCATACACTTGATTGTTGCCTGGTGTCGGGGGATTACTATTAAAATTATCGCGACATGATCCCGAATTCGAATATACTGGACTCGGCATAGGATACGTACAGTTTGGTTGAATTTGAGAACCATTGCTACCACTGCTGTGTGGAGTGTCAGTATTTCTTGAACTATTTGATAATGTCGGCGATGGTTCTGGAGGTTGTAACGTCTCTGTAAGTGACACGTTGCTTGTACTAACAGTTCCAGCCTGAATAGGACCGCAATTATCACTCAATGTGGGACTCCGCTCAATGTATGTAGATGTTATTGGATTGTCATCAAAGCTATGCTTGGGACTTGAGACCGCATGGTTGCCATCTATTTCCATCTTATACATATTGTGCTTCATGTATTTCAATCTCATTTGATTGTCAGAACACTCAGGGCTATTATTCTTCATCGACACATTACAGCCCTTACAACATTGAGGTATAACATTATCGGATATCATACTGCTATCTGGTATGCTGGTCGGAGATAATGATGGATTTGGTACGTTGTTTCTGTACATGTTAGAAATTTCATTTGTTTTAACACTTGGCTTTATTTTCTCCAGTTGGTTTTGCGTGGTAAAATTGTTACTAATATCATATTGATTGCTGTCGTATGATGGATTTATGCCTACTTGTTTTGAAATAGTATTATTTAATAGGACTGTTTGCTGCGCCAAATAACCATTAGGATCTTCCATAAAAGATGGAACATGATTGCTTGGTAAATCATCACAAGCCATTCCTTTTGTATCTTGTACTAGACGCATACCGTTACTTCCAAACGTGACAACCTTATTTTCAGTGGGGCTATTTTTCTTTTTACCACTTTTATTGCCTTTTGTCTTCTTCTTGTTAGTATCTGCGGTCGGCCACTGTTGGCCCATCATTGTGTAATGTTGTGGTAAAGGCGGCACACGCGAGCACATCGCTTGGTTAACAGCTTGTTCATTACTTGAAAATGAACTGTAAGATCCAGAGGAATCTTCTGACATGTTTGTATTAACCTCGTCGTAATCAGTGTTGTCGAGTTTTTGTAGCTTCGGACCGGGACTTGCTACAGGATTAGAGAAGCTCGCGTCATTCCGCTTCACTTGCCACGGCGGTGTTTTAGCCGGATTTGTTTTTACCACTGTACCGTTCTGTATAACTAATTGACCTTGAGGCATATACTGATTTTGATTTTGTTTGTTCTGGCTAATATTTTCTGTAATCTGTGTCCTGAACCCTTTCATAGCCATTTCAATTTGTTTTTGATTTTGTTGTATAAATATTTGTTGTTGTTCGTTGATTTTCTGCATTACTTCTGGCGTTAATGGTTGATTCAAACCGCAATATATTTGTGATTCTTCCTCTTTATAAGTATGTTTTATGTGTAAAGGGTGAGGATTTTGCAACGCGGTTACGTCTCTCTTGTCTTCCTTTTGGTCCTGTTCTAAGTTGGTTTGAGGAACGTTTGACAGATTTTTATAACTCGAAGTATGTTTGCCGAGTCCAGTATTTACCCCAATGATTTGACCGTTTGTACCTAAAACTGGCATTCCAATATTCATAGGGGAACTAGCTGAAACAGCGGAAGACTGGCTGAGCTTCTGTCCACTGTCGGAATTCTCCTGGTGTTGTGATATCCAGCCGCTATTCACTGTGAGGTAGTGAGAGCTTCGTTGGACGTGCGTATCTTGTCGTATATCACAGTCCTGCGAGATTGTACTTTGTTGCGCGGGCGGGTATGTTGATATACAAGATTGTTGCGCGGTATTGCCTCGTTGTATCGTGATAGCTGACGATACTTCGCGACAAGGCTCTGAATCTTGAGACTGGAATAGGCAATAAAAAGACAATAAAAGACTTGCTAACAAAATCATGCTAAAAATTTGTTGACTCAGTATGTTACCCACCTTCACTTCGACTAGAGAACGTTCCCTTTGCACCATTAACTGGGAGACACTAACATTTGTTGCGAACCCAGGCCTTTTCTTCATTTTCTTCTTAACCGTTGTTGCTTCAGTAACGGCGACTAGAAAAATAAGATTGAAATGTTGCTATTTTAACGTAAATACTTCTTTTTTTCTGTCCGGCGTTATTTTTGTTTAGTGTCATGAGTTTTGTCATGTCATCAATTTTCGAGATTTTTTTACACAAAAAGTCTTGAAAAATTGGTCCGCATTTACAGGACATAAGGAGCATTAACAAATATAACAAAAATACCGATAAAATGCAAATCTTTAGGTTGAAAATAACTGCGGTGGCCTATTCTACAGAAAAGTAAGATGACAAACTCATGCATGACAGATAACGCCGCACAGAAAAAAAAGCCATATTCAGTCATCGTATTACATATTAATATGTAGAACTATATCTGTAACATAATGTAAGTACGAAATCTTAATTTTACACTAACTTGGTCTGCGTCACATAAGAGAAAGAGAGGGTTAGAAAGAGTGGGGCGTAGGTACCTACAATACAATTGGGAACTTGACTATTTTTTAAAAAGTATACAGGGCTATTTATTAGTTTATCTTAAACATGTAAAAAATTAATATTTTGTAATTTATTTACACATATTAAAAAAGAAAAATTATTATGTATAATTTAGTTTGCCGCTAAAACACTACCTGTTAACTGTAGCTACGGGTGACGTCGTTGTTTTTTTTACCATAGATACAAAATCGCTTTTAAAAAAGATATTTAGGACATAACATTTATGATTTCAAAGCATAGAAATATCATACATAGAACCGCAGTACAGGGCCACGGCGTGAAGGCGTTCTGGGTGAGCCGGTTTAGGTACCCAACGCCGCACGGCGTGTCAGTGTCCTATGTCAAGTCTTAGTATGAAGAGCTCCCACAAATTTAATTATATTATGACGAACTGCGCTATCAAAGGATGTCACAATACAATGAACAAGCACCAAGGAAATATAAAGATAACATTTCACAAGTAATTAATTGCTGACATGTTTTAATATTAAGTAAAACATTCATCAAAACTACAAATAAAATTGTAAAAGTGACAGACGCCATTTACGTTATAAATCATTATGAATGTTGCCAATAATGCCAACCAATTTACCCATTTTTTAAATACTATTAGGAATAATGAAAGGAGAGGGAAATGCTTCCACACAATCTTGGGCCTAGATTGTAAAAGGATGAAAGTAGTGTCAATTAATAGATAGTATATTATGAGATAATTACTAAAAATTTGGCGATTTTTTGTAATCTGAGAACAGAGTTAAGAGCCTCACTTTGACTTAATAAAAATGAGGTTATGGAATAAACTATACGCAAACAACTGATGTTTATAAGTACAAATCTTACCTATTGATATGTTTTAATGTAGATAACATAAGCTCACGCCTATATCGAAAACATAAAACCTCGAAAACCCACATTCGATAACTAAATGTTGGTCACAAAGACAATTATTCTCAGGAACAAAATACTCGTATTTATACTGTCTGAGCAACATTGTTTTAGTAGAAAATTATTAAAACGATGGAAATCACCCAAAACGTACACTAATTAATCATCCGCATCTAGCATTATATCTACTATCTACTATATAAAAATAAGTCGGGTTTTGCTTCCTGACGCTATAACTCCAGAACGCACGAACCGATTTCCACGGTTTTGCATTCGTTGGAAAGGTCTCGGGCTCCGTGAGGTTTATAGCAAAGAAAATTCAGGAAAAATTTCAACAGAAAAGCGGGATTTTTTTTTAACATACAGCGCCATCTTTGATACATAGTATGTACTACAAACCAATATTTTAAGTATATGGCGCCAGTGCGTGAAAAAAGATTTTCCAGATATTAGAGATTTCACAGACGGGGTGACAATCGAGCAGACAGATGGGGTGACCGACTGGGTGACAGACGGGTGACAGACAGGTGACAGACTGGGTGACAGATGGGTAACAGACGGGTGACATACAGGGTGACAGACGGGTGACAGACGGGGTGACAGACTGGGTGACAGACGGGGTGACAATCGAGCAGATAGATGGGGTGACCGACGGGTTGACCGACAGGGTGACTGTCGGGGTGACCGACAGGGTGATGGACGGGGTGACTGACGGTGTAACTGACGGGGTGATGGACGGGGTAACTGACGAGGGTACTGACTGGGTGACTGACGGGGTGGCTGACGAAAACGAATTATTGGATTATAGATGCCTACAACTCATTCTTTCAACCCTCTCTCTCCTACGCAGACGAAGTTGCGCGGGTCAGCTAGTATATTTATATTTTATTTTAACTCATTCATCTTAATCGATTAAGTAATCGATTCTATTTAGTGTCCTTTACTTATTTTTCACATATTTTCTAGATTATGAATTAAGCTGATTTTTCATATTTTGAAATAGAAAAAAATGACTATTTTTTAGCCATATCTCAACTCATTACACTTTGGCCCAAAGATCTCCGTCTCCTTTGGTAACTTTATATTACGATAGTAATAATTATTTTTATTCCGTCAAACATCAAGGCAACTAGAGTTGCCCAAATAGTCAGCGCCATCTTTTATTTTTGGTCTGTTATTGCTATGAATAGGACCTTTATCTAATAAAGTGTCACCTTTTATCAATTGTTGATGTCAAATAACACTTATCACAATAAAATACGCGTGCCAAATAAGATATGGCGTTGACTATTTGGGCAATTCTAGTTGCCTGGACGTTAGACGGGTTATAATACAATCGCGGTAGAATTATGATTTTTAAATAATAACTGTACTGAATACTCTAGTTAAAACGCAAATATATATTCATATTAAACTAAATAACTCTGCGATAATAGCTCTGTTTGTGCAGTGGCGTGCACTCCTTATAGACAAAGAGACACTGCCTATCCTGACAATTTGCTATTAACATAAATAATGAGGAAAATCAAATTACACAGCCTGGCTTATGTTTGATACCAGAATGGGTATTATGATGATAGTAATTGGTAATGTAAGAGTTAAAAAAAATAATTTTCAACTTTTATGCGTACTCTGATCGGAAAGTGTGTTTTTTGCGTTTTCACGGTTATATCACTGTACCAATTTTGACGTCATTTGATATGAATAAACCTAAAGGATTTTCTGTTTTTTGATCTTTTTATCCAACAAATAAAAACCAAAAGGAGATGGGGATCTTTGGGCCAAAATGTAATGAGTTGAGATATGGCCCAAAAAATTTTAATATTTTTCTATTTCAAAATATTAAAAAAATCAGCCCAATTCACAATCTAGAAAATGAGATATCTGAAAAATAAGTAAAGGACACTCACTATCAAAATAGAATCGATTACATTATCGATTAAGATGAATGAGTTAAATAGGTAAGATTTGTACTTATAAACATCAGTTTGCGTATAGTTTGTTCCAGAACTTTTATTTAAGTCAAAGTGAGGCTCATAACTGTGTTCACAGATTACAAAAAGTCGCCAAATTTTCAGTAATGATCCCTTAATGTACTAATCTTAATTGACACCACTTTCATCCTTTTACAATCTAGGCCCAAGATTATATGGAAGCGTTTCCGTCTCCTTTTTATTTTAAAGTCGGTTCAAAACTATACAAATGTTTTTTTTAAGTTTAGAATAAAACAAGTGTATCATTATGAGAACACTTTAGATTTCCCTATTTTGTTGGTAAAATGTCTTTTACTTGCAACACTATTCACGCGCGTATGTGTGTGTCGGCTCAAGTAGTTACGCGCCGACGATGCACACATTGAATCGTTATCGGCTTCAATTTCCGAAGGAATTTTGTATGAGACTATATCTCTATACGTTATTACTCTAAGTTTCAAAGTAAAAAAAACGATCAGATATTTCGTCAATCAGATATCGATCGTCGATTACATCCGCGTTGAAATTAAATTGAGATTTAAATAAAAATACGAAAAAAAATTACCAATTGACCTGGCAGTATCACTTTGGATTTTAGGTCTTAGGCCCTTGTGGAGCAAGTAAAGAAGAAAAATGAGAGTTATCTGACGACATCATGCATCGTCATCGGTGTTTACCGTCACGTGACTCACAGATAAAAAATTAATTATCCTCTAAGTATTTTTATAAATTCTTATTGCATACGTTATTTAGATGATACATAAATATATGGTTCCTGCAGAAATTCATTGATATTGGTTACTATAGTCAAGTACACAATTCTAAAGGAGTTGAAGAGAACCATTGAACAAAATTTCATAAAATTTGCTACCTACAGTGCTAACTTAAAATCACGCCGACGAAACCAGGAGAAACATGGTTTGTACGTCTGTAATGGGATGGGTGATATTAATTGTTAACCTTGAAGATTTCTTCTGATTTTTTAAATTATCTACGTTAAGAGTATAACATAGGCGATCTTAGATACATCACGCTATGATCAGTAAGAGTGGTGGTAGTAAAAAAGTGTGTGTGCAATTCACACGCAGTCGAAGTGAAACTTTTAGAAAACTAAAGTTCGAGAGAAAGGTCTTGACTTCGGTCGGTCGGTCGATTGGTCAGTGGGTAGGTCGGTCAGTCAGTCTACTGCATCCCACTCCACTTCAATGCATCCTACTGCATCTAACTGCACCCGGTCTACAACATCGGTCGGTCAGTCAGTCTGCGCCAAAAAAGGCCAAAAAATTACTCAAGTTACTACCATAAAGAAATGAATTATTTATTTTATTACGCGCCGAAATGTAACAGAGTTAATATAAATGCGGGAATTCCCCGAGCGTTTATGAATTATAATTTAAAACACGTTTACATACTAACCCGCATTAGACCAGCGTGGTAGGGTCAACCCACAATGAATGGCGCAGAGTTGAAGCGTCATGTTTTGTCATTGATGTTCATCTATTTTCCCATTATTGTATTATGTAAACATGGAATCGCGCGTCGACGCGCGGCGAAGATTGGTTAAAGTCGAGCGGTTTAGTGCGTCACCGTGCAACACCGTGCGTTACTTGCGCGCAGTGACGCATCAGACGCCGACCATACCAAACGTCGCACAGTGCCGAACTGCGACACTGTGCAACAAATTGAAAAAAAATGAGAGCGTGATCACCGCGCGACGAAGCGCGTCGCTATGCGTTGTAGTTGAAAACAGGACACGATGCGACGCTTCGACTCTGCGCAAATGTAAGTTGAGCCGTAGACTGGGGCCTAACCTCTTTCATTAATAGAGGAGACCCATGTTCTGCAGTGGGACTGTAATTTTTTTTATATACATATCTTACGCGATATTTCCCCTAATGTGGGCCAGTTTACAAGATTTCTTTTTGTATTATTTGGTCCCATATCACAATCAGATAAGTTTCGAAGTCGATCCGTTAAGTTTTTTTTAAATGTCAAACCCATTCCCCAAATGCTTACTCAAACGATATACTATATTATTACTTTATTATTCATACATGAATATTAGATTGTCTTCAACTACTAGGTTAAACTAATAAAATACGCGATGTTTGACCTAAGTACACGAGATGCGGTGAGACCGACCCGATGACTTTCAACTGTTCTCTAGACGACCTAACAAATTGAAAAGAGTGAAAAATACAATACTTAAATTGTTTTATCAGGCTTTTCACATAACTTTAAAATATCTTTGAATAAAATGCCACAAATTCTTAAAAGATTACTTATGCGTCAAACAATAAAATATGCGTCTCCTGTTTATGATTTCTGTTAATATTAATAATCATTTAATTTATTAGCTAATATGAATTCCAAGAAGATACACGATCACATACATAATATAATAATTATTATCTTGCTTCATTATCTTAACAACTTAGTTTCCTTCTTCCACATGCCCTTATCACACTCCACTGTCAGAATCGGCGCAACATATTTTTTCAGGCATTTTGCACAAAAGTTTTGCCTTTAGTTTTTACGAGCCAATTCTTGCCTGACGTCTACCCCCTCTGATGGAACCAATCCCAGAGTAATCGTGTTAGAAAATCCGCTTTAACCGACCTGAGATTGAACCCAGGACCTCCCATTCCAAGGCCTATATACGCTGCCACTAGACCATGAAGGCGACAGCTTGACAATTTTAGTAACTCAATTAAATGAAAAGAAAGTCCGCTTATAATAATTTGATAGCGTTCCAAAATTAGCAAGCGAGCCGAGTATAATGCCGTTATCTATTTGCACATTATCTGGCAGATTTGCAATTAAAATACGGGTTGCGCCCGTGGGGAGGCCGCGGCCGTGGACGGTGGATCGGTGGATCGGGGCGAGGGTGGTGGTGACTGGTGGCTCTGAGGCGCCGGGCTGGGTGCCGGGTGCCGGGCGACGGGCGCGAGGCGCAGGGTGGCCGCGGCTCGTCAGATCAATATAGTCGACGGGGCGCGCGCCCACCACACCGGCCGCTCTGCACCACCGCCGATTGTTTCAAATTACACCCGCCTTTGTTCCCGCCACTGATCGACTCGCCTGCGTTTTTGTTTACAATGTACGGGAGCCTTCTTTACGGTAATTACGCAATTCTACGGTTCGCCGATTTAAGATTTGTCTGTTTTTATGTTTAATAATATATCCGCCTTCAACTTCTGCTCTGTACAGATATCATATGACAGTGTATCATACTAAAACAAATTTCGTAATGATTTTTATACGAATATTTTGTAACACTTCGATAAACTTGTTTGAATCAGTAAAATAAACTGGAACTCGCCTAATAAGGTATCCGCATATTTTCATGCAATCTAAAATCTGATAGATAAATTTTGACAAACGATGTAATTTAAAAAGAAATCTGATTTAGATTACGCAAGTCGAGATAAAGTAGTGAGGAATGCGCGGGTGGTGGTGATGGGGGGGGGGTAGGTTGGTTGGGTGCATTGCAGGTTGTTACTCCCGGACGGACGACTGACGAAGTGCAGTTACCCGTTATTCATGCCGCACTAAATGCACCCCTGCACCTCACACCCCGCTTGCTGCCACTTAACAACAAAGACACCGCTCTACCCTCTTTGTTACAAGAAACAACTGCGTACAACCACTTTAAAGCTACTGTGTTCCATTAAAAATAGAAAAGTGAAGAATTATTCACCTTTACATTGCATCGTTGAACGATTATCGGAATTGCTATGATCAATGTGTTTCTGTATTCGAATGGTAAATTCCGCTCGGTTTAACATGTATCAAAAGACAAACCGGTAATGTACGGGACGGTGATTTCCGGACTAATCCCGTTCGATTCACACGCGCGTAATTGGATGGAGGAGGACCGAGCCCAGAGATAAATACTCCGTACCTTTACTCAAAAGGATTTATGATTTATTTTCTTTAAAGTTTCAACCTCATGTCTATAAATAAAGAAAATATAGTGAGGATAGGTAATCAAGTACTAGATATGGACTTAGTGAATAATGGTAAGTATTACCTAATCATAAAAAGAAATAAAAAATAAAATACAATTTAAGTAATGATGATACTGTATATTGCCTACATGCAAAAGATTTGTTACACAATTAATTTTGTTTTGTACAGAACGGACGGTAAAAAATTACCCTGCTTCAGAAGCACTTAATTGATAATATAATACAAGATGCATGTAGATATTAATAGCAGACGATGCTATTCCAATTAGGAGAAGGTCCTCAATTTTTTGTTACGCGATATCTCCGTCAAATGTGGACCGATTTTCAAAATTCTTATTGTGTTCGATAGAGCTTATTTCAATGGTGATCCCATATAGATTTGGTCACGATCGGATCACGTTGGAAGTCGGTCAGTTATCTTTTTAATAAACTGTCAACACGTGTGAAATGGTCTTTATTAGCTTCGTAAAGAAACTAAATAATTAATATTAATTTAGACAAAACTTTCAAAATTGTGCTACATATAAATGATTGCTTAACTATTGTCGACAACGTCATTACATCACGTTTCCTATTCGTGTGTTCGATTTTTGCGCTCAAGGCTCCATTTACGTATGCACTCAATCTAAATATCATGTGACTGTTTAACGATGAACCTCGTTTTGGACGCGATCAAGCGTCTTAATAACAGACAGCTGTGTTTGATCGGACAGAACGCCACGCCATCGGATGAATGCGAACAAGCACCATCGTTCAACCACTATCTGGGCCCGTGCTAATACTCCCTAATATTCAGTACTTATACGCATACTTACATAATATATTGTATCAACATTTAAATTCAAGTACTTGTCGTTTCTATTATTGCATATATTTGAATAACATTTTCTAGTAATGGTACAGTCTATGAAATAAGGAATGCTCTTATGCTAGAAGCGACTTTGTTGGTTCCTTTTGTTATGCTATTACTCTATACTTTATTATCAATAATAGATGAAAACTAAATATTGAACTTTTATTTTAGCGGGGTTTCGTTTTATAAAATCAAATGCATAAGCAAAAAAGACAACAGTGTGTTGTACAAGTAGGTTAAAGTTGGTCGACCACCTAACAAGGCGAATCATAAACAAAATATAAAATGTTGAAATAAAACTATTCTTACGGATTCTATCACGATTAGGTTTTAATTATTATTCCCGACGTTTCGAAGGCTTTGCAGTCTTCGTTGTCACGGGTCAGACTGTTGGGTCTTCTAATTAATTTTTAGTTTTATTTCAATGTATAATATTCACGTAAACTTAAGAAATCAGTAAAATATAAAATGGTTATAAAATGTCAACATTACCTTTTTTCTGTTCTAGGTTCTGCGGGGGTGGCGTTGCAGGTGACTGCGAGCGCGCTTGTAGTGTTGCCAGGAGTTTCCGTTTATGATTACACAATTTCGTCAACTCCGCTCCAGAAACCGCTTGATACGGTTTACTAACCACCTGAAATGATAAAAATACATGTCGCTCGTCATTGTGTAGATTCTAGAGTTACAGGGTGTTTCACAAAGTTGGTATAAATAATAACTACACTTAAAGAGGGGATGGCTAGCAATCTACCGGTAAAATTGCAAATTTCATAAGGCTCATAGTTTTTGAATAATGGGAACTTGAATTTGTGTCGAAACATTTTTTCTGGCTTATTGGAGCTGCAGTAAATTTGCAAACTACATACGGGGTAATTAATTTGTTTTTAGCATACACAAAGCTATTCCTGTGCTAATTGCGACTATGTACACGTACACAGGTCGCATTCCGATTTTAATATCCCCATGCTTAATAATTAATTGATCAAAAAAATTAAGCAACATTTTTATTTTTTAACTTCACATTACGCTTTAAATCGATCTTCTTGTATGTGGAATTGTTATTGTTACCAACTTTATGAAACACCGGTATACTACTAACATGATATACGTACATGTCTACAGACAGCAGACATGTGCTTGAAAACTTAGGTTTCCTCCACACTTGACGTACCTCATGAGTCATGACTCAACTACTGTTTTAGGTTAAACATTTGATGCATATCGTATAACAAGTGTTGTCGTTGCAGTTCTAACAATGCCCTAGACAGTAGACACCAGATTAACCACATTTATCTTTTGCTAGTTATTCATACTATTAACCTTATTACTTTTTTTTAACCATAATAGATAGTTTTTTCTGTAATGTAATATTACTAAAACATACTTAAACATTGAAAAAAATATTTTTGTGCATTTCACATATGCACACACCGCATTTCCACCCCGCTAAAGCACTGTGCCTCAGTGCATAGGCGTCCACGGGACAATTCACTCGCTTGTATGTAGATATAAATCAATATTTTCGTATTGTACTAAAGAACACGCATTTATTTTAGTGTCACCACCTAGTAACATCGCTAAGGAGTCCGGCCCTACCTGGCCCTCCTAAAAATACAAATGTTAATTTATTGTTTACATAATGTCATCTGTGATGTCTAAATTCCAATCGCATTATTTGCCAAATTCATACATAAACAATGATTATCATAATTCCTTATATTTGTTACGCAAATCGAAGTTGGAGCGATGACATCAATGCTGTAAGCATTCTCTCTTAACAATAACTATTCGAGTACACTCAGGAATAATGTACTAAAACTAAAGCGTGTGTACGAAATCAGCAATGTGTACGCTTTAAGCACAGTTTGATTGCGATAGTGTTGTGCATTGTGCTTGATCTGCGAAAGCGTTTGCCATTCATTACGGAGGGACGCCCACTGTGCACGCTTGCACACGCAAATTGCTCCAACGTTTCTCCGCTGACACAGCTGTACACTACTTGTGCACAGTGTTTGTACAAAACGAGGAAAATTGCCGTTCACGACGCTCGCGTCACGTCATAAGTAGTGCGCTAGTAAAAACGCGTAGTAATGGGCGCCCTGCAACAACTATAATATGCAGCTAACTTTAAAGCCTATGACTGTGGATTGGAGGCATTTGGAGAATTCTAGGACGATATTCCTTTTATTTACTTTTTGTAACAAGCAAATAATACGAGTCATGTACGTCAGGCATGCACCGGGGACCTCTGTTACACCCATTTATCATTTTCTTTCTTATGAAACACCTAGGTGGCTTCGTGGCTGCGGTGAACATCGCGTCGTAAGCCGCCTTCCGTGCACAGACGGTTCTGAACCAAATGTACATGGGTGATGCGATAGCCTCCATGGCAGGGCCTTCTTAAGGCATGCATGGGCCCCTGGGCACACAAGAATTCGGGGGCCCCTTGGAGGGTAAAAAGATCGTGTAAGTCAGGGGTTCCCACGATTATTGTTGTCTCACGCCTCCCTTCTCCACCTAAATGTATAGGCATACGTCCTCCCTCGATGGTTGTAAAGCTCAAACCTACTTACCTACTTAACTTACCAAGCTTGCCTGGTGACCTTTTTTTAGCGAACGCAGTTCATACATTCATATTTTTAAAGTATATCTCATCCACACGCTCGCGCGCCCTCTTAGCGCGCCTCACCATTTGGGAAACCCTGGTGTAAGAGAATGTAACTACTTATCAACCTTTGGGGGGTCCCCTTCGGTCGGGGGGGTCCTGGGCAAGGGTCTCGTGTGCCCTTATAGTAAAGACGGTAGTACTCCGTGACGCAACGGGCGAGTAGTCGGCTGTAAAGCGAGAAGCCGCGGGTTCGATCCCCGCACCAATATATTTTTTCACAGATATTTGTTTCAGGTCTGGATATTATGAGACCGAAAGTCTCTCGTAGTTTCTGATCAACCTGCCCTTATCCCACCTTAATGTGGGGTCGGTGGTCTCTCGTAGTTCCTGATACTCAAGAAAAAAGATTCAATCTTAGTGTGGGACTGTTGGGTGTTATTTATTACCTTCTCTCACGCACCAAAGAGGCCACGGGGTTTTTGATTGATATTGTGTTGTAATATGGAATACAAAGACCTTCTTCCAAACAGAGTATAGTTAGTAAGCCAGGAATCGTGGTCACAAAGTCTTTAGTAATAACTGCACATAGAAAACGTAAACGTGTGTGGCCGTATAATTAACGTTGATTATTATATTTTATACGTCTATTATGACGAAAAAAAACACCTATAATATGGATATATCATATTCAATATAATTATAGAAAAAATACTAAAATAAAAAGTGCTATTGCTCAAATGCAAATTATAGATAAATGGTAGTATAATAAAGTGCCTTCATCCGGCGAACAGAAGGTCGCTTCTGTCCTTGTACCAGTTAAAGTCCAATAACATTTACAATTAAACGTCAAATAATGAGTTATGCACACATCGAACAACTTGACCATAATTTCATTTATTAATATAACTTTGGAAATCTACGTGGTAAATGTATCCTCCTAACATTATAGATGCGAAAAGGTGTTAGGTAGTTTGTCGCATGTAACAGAAGAACCGATTCACATGGGATTTTTTTGTATGGCGACAATTTATGGACCCGAAAATATGTCGGGAACGACTTCCCTGCGGGCCGAGCAGCGAGCAAGAATGGAGTAGTAAATAAATTCAAATGACTCAAATGAGTAATGATAAACTTAGGCAGCAAATAAATTACCAGCAAAATTATAAGACATTTAAATTATAGTGATTCAAATATCATAAGAACAAAATAGACGCTTTGCCGCTTTGGTTTTATTATTACGATGTCGCAATTTCCATTGCCTAACGAGCATTAAGCCCACCATGCTCCATGAGCGACAACTACAATGCTATCTTTGTTTCGGCGAGTTAATAGCAAATCCACCTTAATGGGATGTCCGTCTGGACAACTAGATAAGCAAATGCAATACAACGCAGCAGGTCATTTCAATATGAAACCAATCAGCATGATGGATGCGGCTTCGCCCGCGTCATGGCATGGCGTCGACTCTCGTCGCGGCGCAGAGGTGCGACAGACGACAGACGGCCCATTCGGAACATGAGCCAACTAGCGACTGCACTCTAATTAATTGATGCGTATAGTTACTAGAATTATTCATTTCATAGAACAGCCTCCGTGACGCAGCAGGCACGTAGCCGGCTGTGAAGCGAGAGGCCGCGGGTTCGATCCCGCACCAAGACAAATGTTTGTATGGCCTACAAATATTTGTTTCGGGTCTGGGTGTTATGAGACCGAAAGTCTCTCGTAGTTCCTGATACCCACAACTTAAGACTCGATGTTAGTACATACGGGTCGGGACTACATATTATGTTTGTGACTGTTGGGTGTTATTTAAGGATAGTTTTGATAACACATAATTATGTATACAACTATACAATCATGTTCAGTGTTCACCTAGGAATACAAATTACAATGTCATAAGATTACATTATTTATAACATATACTTCATTATTTCAAAATAATTTAAATTGGTATTCCACTATGACAGAAAGTAAAAACTAATTCAGACGATTGCTGTATATCCTATCCTACTAATATTATAAACGTGAAAGTATGTGAGTATGTGCGTGTCATTGTGTGTATGTGAAACCGCATCTCCTGCGCTAAAACATTACACAAAACACCTACACAAAACATGGTATTTCTATTTGACTCTTTTCCAGGTATGAAATGTAGGCAGTCACACGGAAATAGATTAGCTTTGTGATATTTAAAAACCAATTCAGTAGCATCATAATTTACTTCCTGCATATATGGTTTTTATATTATTTATATAATAATTAGTAAACAAATATCAATTAACATAAATAAGCAAGTTTTGTATAATCTACAGCTCACTCTACCCTTGGAGCGAGGGTAACGTGTCAGCTGGCTGCACAAATACGACAACCTTGACCTCGATATAGAAAAATAAGGGATGTTTGTGACAGTTGTGCCTGCATGACACAACGTGAGTTACATTACATTAACTGCTTACATTAAATGTTAGCTTTATAATGGAGTTTTATATTATAACTGTTACTGGTTTATTCTATTTTTAAAATACATTAAAACAATTTTGTTTTTGAAGTTTCTATGAAAGCTTAAACTCTAGAAACATGGAAAATTAGGCTAACCTTTGTCTTAAAAATCCTGCCGCACATGATATAGGATAATAGACAATAGTTACAAATGATTTTTTTTTCAATAAATATTATTGTTTTGTTATAAAATAATTGCCCGCCCGGAATCGGTAAAACAAATAGTGTACAACGAAATAACACACCACAACTGTACGTCAATTTACATAGTTATACTAAATCAGATTATGCCGAGCAGTTTGTATCAACCAGGATTGTTACGTACCTACTTGCCCTGTACGATCGCTACTTTCACCTCGCTCTACGAGAAAGTTAACAGCGTTTAGAAACCGACTCAACATTAAATAAAACTCTAGTCGGGTGGATTCGATATAACAATTTGCATGTATAATAAATTTTATTTTCATAATTATCTTTTACCTGTGGAATCATAATTGGGTACTTGACTTGACTATGATTGATTTTTTACATAATATTTATATGTAATAGAAAATAAAACAAAAAATAAACTCTTCTGTGAAAACTGCATCGAAATTGAAAAATGAGGCAGTAATTTATATTATAAATTCTGAAGTGGGGCATATTGGAGATATCTTGCTATCCCTTTCAAACGCACGTACCGTTATGGTGTTGACGTGATGTGATGACGATGTGATGATGAACTTTTATGTTTTTGAAAATATTTCAAGATTTCTTCCTATATTTTAGACGACGCGACGTAAATTCCATATTAAATTAATTTTAAAAAAATAGTCTAGTACCCAATTGTCGAGACTAATTCGTAAATACATGGTATGTCCATTAGAATATAATATTATAGGGATCCGATGAACACTGAACACAATAAACAATGACATCGTATTAATAGCATGAAAGTATGATTGAAATCTAGAGAACAACATTGAACACGGGATCACGACCTCCATCGATCGTTTAAATGTCACTTGAAGCGGTTGCTACGCGGAAACATCGAGTTCCTTTGTTCATGAGACATTAAAATAACAACAAATAAAATAAGTTTCTTGCTAATAAGAACCTCGCAAAAACTGTGTAAATACAGCTGAACAATGCATGGTTTCTGAAAGTTGGTAAATTTTAAATACTGAAGTAATTCGTCCCCGCAGTGATGTTACGTCTTATGCGCCGCAACGTCAGCTTCAAGTGGATCAACCATGAATTTTTCGCACGTTTCTCGGTAGCGACTACGTAAAATATTTGTATGACAACACACCAGAGCCTCTAGCGGTTGCGTGTGGAATTAATGTTTTTCATACACATATTATACGCGGTCGCTCGCGAGAAACGTGCAAAAAAATCATGGTGCGCCGTGCGAGAGCCAAAACTCATGACGGAAAAAAAGAGCCGACAAGTGCCACGAATCTACCGAAGTCAAGTCGTTATATCAGTTTTTGTACTGCGTCAAATATCAATACATTGAACATTTAAGTATAATTTTTATAACACATCCTTTTTTTATATTATTGGTATTTTTATGTTATCTACTTGGCTAATTGATAGCTTTGAAGGTGCTTATAAATTACTTGTAAAAATGTTTTTATTTTACAACTATTAGAAGAATTGTAGTGGAAATAAACCTTTCACACAATAAGACCTCTCTTAATTTTCTTCTCTTTTTGGGGTCCCGTAGCCAGATGGCAAAAACGGAACCGTTTCATTTTCGCCATGTGCGGCTATCTGTATAGTGCAGATGTGCCAGCAACTTTACTAGGACACTATATGACTACAATGATGAACTTTAAGTTTAAAAATTAAAAACGGGTGCGAGGACGGGGAAACATTTTTCGCTTAAAAATTATTACTATTGACATGAATAAAAAAACTTATTTCAAAGTATAAATGTCATTTTTAAAGATGGGATCAAAGACACTTCATATCACAAGCATATTCGTATTACTGTTTCTTCATAACCATAATTTTGATTTTTAACATCACTTCACTTTTGGGTAGCGGTTCATAGAATAAACTTTCACCCAAAGTTCATCTTACGGTGCGAATAGTCTCCGCGTAAAATTATTTGGACATATTTATTATTTATAGATACCTCGGCAAACTAATATCATTCGACACCAATAGAAACGAAAACGAAGTAGACAGAAGAGTAAACATAACATGGAAAAAATACTGGGCACAGAAAGAAATCCTCAAAGGAAATTACAGTTTGAAGCTAAAGAAGATCGTAATGGACTCATGTATCTTGCCCTCCTTAACATACGCAAGTCAGACTTGGACGTTTACTAAAAAGACCAAGAATAAAATCTTATCTTGCCAGCACGCCATGGAAAGAAGTATCCTGAAACTGAGAAGAATGGACAAAACACGAAACATAGACATACGAAACAAAACTAAATTCAAGGACGCACTACAACATGCCATGACACTGAAGTGGAAGTGGGCAGGCCACCTAGCTAGATACCAGGATAACAGATGGACACTACACACAACAAAGTGGCTTGGCCCTACAGGGAAAAGACAACGAGGACGGCAAAGAAAAAGATGGGTCGATGATATAGTAAAGGCAGCTGGAAGAGGCTGGATGGCCGCTGCTCAAAATAAGGAAACATGGAAAGGGATGGAGGAGGCTTTCTACCCTGGAGGGGCCGTATAATACAATACAAACACAAATGTTTTTTTGAAATGTAACTTGTAAATATTGTACGGATAAATAAAGCTATAATAATAAAAAAAAAATATATTTATAGACCGATAGACAAACAAACATGTCAAAGTTAAAAAGGTTCAATATTTATCATTTGACTACGGAACCCTAAAACATAAGCCAAAATATAATACACACGTCGAATAGAAAACATTCATTTCGTGACATCTCGGTTATTAAAAAAATGTGTTTACGAAATACTACTTCAAGTTTGTCAAACAGCCACACAGTAGGTATAAACAAAATATGAATACATAATAAGATATTTAAAAAACATAAAGACCTTGAAGTCGTAAAAACCTGTTTACAACTACTTTGTAAAGGAGATCAGTCATTTAGTGAATACACTTTGCTAACCTTACGCTAGATTGAAGTTGTAACACTATCCATTCTGAATGTGGTATCATTAGGTACTTAATACCTATGTGTCAAGACGAATGTTCCAAACAAATAGGATGAATCGATGAGAGTGGCTGAGTGCGGGTACCGAAGGTGAGTGCACCGACCTCCCCCTTCCCCCCGCCCCTACACATCGCGGTGCGATTTGTACATTTCAAGTGCACACAAAGGCGAACCAGAGGTCGCGTCGCAATAAGCTTTGACAGAATTAACTTGTCTGTCGCACAACTGCAATAGCTCACCTTTATTAGATAAATTGCACAGACGACAAAGATTTTTTAATGAAATCTCCATTATACCGTGCAATAGTTGCCGTGCTATAAAAAATACGTGAGTAGGTAATATACTTTACTATTAGCACACAGCACTTTCAAGATTCTAGATTCTTGTTAAAAAGCTTTTTTTATTTTACATCTCTTGAATATTTAGTGCGAGATCAATCTTAAATCATCGATAGGTCGACAGCGGACGAGTATTATAAATAATGCTGTATAAATGACATTCGCGACACGCATCGACAATAAACGGAACTTTTCACAATACATATTTACAAACACTGATGTACAAAGTATTATCTACCTGACGTAATTGGATACTTGACTATGTTTCATTTCATACACATTTTTATATGTAATAGCAAATAAAACAAACAAGAAACCCGTCTCTAAAAACCGCATCGAAGTTGGTTGAAAAATGAGGCAGTAATTAATATTTTAAATTCTGCAATGAGCATGAGTGGCGGCGTAGTGGGGATATCTTGCTATCCCTTTCCAACGCATGCACCGCTATGGCCGTGACGAGGTTTTACTGATACTACTCTTTCCCGCTGTTTGAAGGTTACACCAAACTATAAAGGCTTATAACTTTTTTATTTTTGGGAGTATTTCAATATTTCTTTCTGTGTTACGTTTTAGATGACGTAAATTTCGTATAAAATCAATAAAAAATATTGTCAAGTACACAATTACCTATTATATTATACATCTTGGTCAATATATTGTCACCCCCTTGGTCAGTGGCAGCATATATGGGCTGTGGACCGGGAGGTCATGGGTTCGATTCCCAGATCGGGCAGAGAATTTTCTAATTTAATTTGTCAGGGATTGGATCCCTCAGAGGAGGTGACGTCAGCCGATCGTAAAAACTTGGCTAAATCCTTTCTGAAACATGCTTGAAAAAGTGTGTTGAACTGATCCCACATTAAAAGAAACGTCAATATATTTGAGGTATTTGCAAATCAATATCTAACTGCCAAATAAGAATGAAGGCAATGTTATTTATTTATTTTCACTAATTTGTTTACCTTTGGATAAGGGCAGGTAGAAAGAAAGTTTACCTTTGGATCAAAACTGAAGGCAGTCTCCGGTCTCAGCGGGCAAGGTAACCCACACTTGCAAGTACCAGCCGTCTGAAGATATTCCCGGAGTTGTGATAGAGTACTCAATGCTGTGCCGCTTGGACTGAAACAAAACAAATACAGGTTATAGCACAGTAGTTTATCAATAAATACAACATCATCGACTGACTGCCTCGGTGGCGTGGTTGTATTTCGGTGCGACTACCATCCTGAGGTCTCGGGTTCGATCCCCGGGTCGAGCAAAGTGATATTGGATTTTTCCATATCAGCCCGGAGTCTGGAGTTTTTGCCCGATATGGCGATAGCTCGGCGAAATGTGGGTGTTCTAGGTAGCTATTACACCTCTGCCTACCCCTTCGGGGTTACAGGCGTGAGCTTATGTTATTTTATGTTTACAACATTATCGCACGTCGAATCTACTCCAGGCCAATAATTTATAGACTTGCAGCACTTAGATAAACCTCGATTTATCCCAAATCACACTTTAAATATAGGAATGAGCTCTATGATAAGTCGAGTTTAGGTCTAACGTTATATTAGTAGTCTGCAAGTCACCCTAACAATACAAAAAATATAATTTTGGTCAATAGGTTAAAACTTTGTAGTTCATTGTAAGATTGCGAATGCCGTAAATCTATACCAATACTATAAGGGCGACTTGCAGCGCTATTACTAATCTGGAGTCACATCTTATCTAGATTTATCTTACTGCTCATTCCTATCTTTAAATCAAGATTTGGGTTAAATAGAGATCTATCGCGGAGCTGCAAGTGGCCCTAAGTGTATAATCTATACTTATATTATAAATGTGAGTTTGTTTGGACTGTTGTACATATGTTAAAGCGCGTCTCCTGCGCATATATTATCGAAACAAAACACAAAACCCTACATAAAACAAGGGTTTTCATTGTCTACTGATCATGTAACAATTGACCATAGACAAAAAATAATTCGAAATACAATGTTTTGTGTAATGTTTTAGTGCAGGCGACGCGGCTTTACTCAATCACGCCATAACGGCTGGGCGGATCTAGATTAACTTTGGCACAGAGATAGATTATTATAGTCTGTAATAGCACGTTAGCTACTTTTTATCCTAGAAGAATATATGGTTGCCGTGCGATAGATCCACGCGAATAAACCATACGCGAATAAAAATACACGCACTAATTATACCTACTAGTTAATTTCGTAAATCAATTACCTATTACGTAGTATTTATATCTTTGTGTTTATTCAAACACGGGGAAGCAAATCTCTAATTCGTGTAAACGGTTGAAGGAACATAATATTGCACTTATTGAAAAGCATGCAATGCAAAAGCTCCTATTGAAGCTTATACACCGATCCATCTAGTTGAATTAACTTCATAACTAGGTGATCCCGTCGAATTCAATCTCGATTCAATCCTATTGGGCGTCAAAGCGAGTATAGACATAATAATAATAATTATGAGCTACGGCATCTACCGAAATTTTACAGAAGAGCCAGTGGACGTAATGCGTACAACCATGGATAATATACACATTAAAGATATTTTTTTATTCAAAGACCGTGACCAATGCCGCTTGCATTCCGTTTAAGTATGCATTCACCTTTAGTTACACCGAAAGCCCAAATAATTCTAACGAAAAAAAAATAATTATTAGGTACGGCATATTCATGTATAATGTTACATATAATTATTTACGTTACAATTTTACGTTTGTTTCGCGTTTGTTATTAAGCAAGTTCGCATCCACAAAAATACAAGACAAGGTATTAAGAACAATTTGCAAACAACACAATCCATTTATGATGACATCGCTACATACTTTGATTGCATTACACCTCGATTCGTTTTACAAACAGCTTCCTTCATAAACGCTCCACATGATAATGCATGACGATTGTTCACGGTCTGGTAACTCAGTAAAGGTAAACCGCGACCGCAAAAAAGATTTTTGTTTACCTGCCTTTTATTCATGCCCCAGAGTCTGCGGCTTTCACCATAACACAGGGAATTCGCGGTCGAGCGGTGCATAGGGAAATTAGCGTATTACAATCGCGTGTAAGTTTGGGGGTAGTGTCTACAGTGTACACAGACAGCTGCCTGTAATAACACTTCACACGCAAGCCCTTTCACACCTTGCGACAGATACCTTTTAGGAAATCAACTGAACTAATACCGATAGTTTAATCTCAAGATTTATAATATTAGAGGCAAATAATAAACTGTAATAAAGCTTTAATGTTGGAGGCATCATAACGAAATTACTAGTTTCGCTTTTTTCTCATATTTACTGATATGTTAAAAAAGTATAATAGAGGTATGTTAAAAAAAGCCTCCACTTCGCCCAGTCTTGAGAATCCTCCATTGTGAGACCCTTGGCTCTCATATCTTCCTCCAAAACGTCTAGCCAGCGCTTTTCGGGCCTTCCACGGGAACCCAAGCCCTGGTACGATCTGGGCCAGACACATGCGACCCAGAATATTTCGACCTATCCAAAGAATAAAATTACATATGATAATGAATCGGAATTGTTTTTTTATTTTTCTGAGCTTAAAATGACCTTTATTTATTTAACTAGTAAATTTTTTTTAAGCTATATCATCATTTAACATGTTATTATGTCATTATCATGTGTAACTTTATTCTTTGGATAGGTCGATTTGATGTTTTTTTTATATTTGTTCTAATCTGTACTATAACACTAATATGTGAGTGTGTTTGTATGTGTGTTACTTCTTCACGCTCAAACCGCTAGACCAATTTTGATGAAATTTGGTATGGAGATAGCTGATAGCTAGCACTTCTATACTGATATTATAAAAAGGAAATATTTGATATTCTTTGTATTTTTGTTTATGGGTGATTCTACGATAAGAGGTTTCAAGTCCATAGAAGTTACGGCCAAGGAGCAAAATGATTTGTTTTTCATTAAACACTTATATTACGATTTTTGTCCCGTTTATGTACCTTTATTTTGTTAATTTTTAGAAGTCCAGGGTAAATACATCAGACAGGGTAGAGACATCAACAATAGGGTAGATATGTATTTTACCAGGCGAGATAATTTGACTTAATAAAATAATGATTGAAGGAAAATTCATTTTATTAAACATCAGACTAACATATTAACCAATAAAGAGACTAATATTTACAGTATTTTCAACCGATTTCAAAAAAATTTGGATACCCTCAATTCGTTTTTTTACGCAGATTAACATGTTTCAATTAGAATATAAATTAATAAAGGCACTAACTTGCCTATATGAACAACATATAAAACGAAATTTTATGCAGTATCTTGCCTACATAAACAAAATATAATATACGTGGGCTTTCTCAAATACATTCGCTGAATTTTTAAAGAGTAGAACATCCTCTGCCTTTTCAAAATAAGATTTGGCGTAGGGAGTGTTGTACATTCTGATCTTCTGAGATAAATTAAACGTCTTGCTCATTAAAGTTAATATATTTTTTCAGTATGGTCACCTATTTCACAAAAAACTACCTGTATTTCTATTATAAATTTTCTGAAATGCTTCATATCTTTTTCGTTTTGTACTATATATTTTTGCACGAATTAGTCGCTTAACATCAATAATTTTCTTTTAATTGGTGATTGAGCACTTCTAAAAACAGTTTGGCAGCAACAACTCTTCTATGTAAATTCTTTTGTGACATTTGATCATCAATATCTGAAATGGATGGCGTTACAAGAAAACTATTAACATTTGAGAATGTTGCCTACGCTCTCTCGCTTTTTCTTGCCATATCTTTCGCGTCTTATGTTGCTTTCTAGGAGTAATTTGATCGACAGTTTTTGTAATTCCTTCCTCCTTCTTTTTTAAATATATATTTTTCTTTTTGCTTTTGCAATACAAATTTATCTCGATCATCTTTAATTTTTTGATATCTCAGTCTCTCTGTATCACGTTTCTTCTCTAATCTTTCTTCACTTGTTAACTTTTTTTCGTTAATTTGTGCCCGATATGGCGATAGACTCGCCCCCTATCACATCTGGGACGGAACTAAGCTCGGCAAAATGTGGGTGTACTAGTTGGCTAGTGCGCCTCTGCCTACCCCTTCGGGGATACAGGCGTGAGTTTATGTTATGTTATTTTTATCATAAGAATTTTCATTTACCATAGTTAAAAATAAATAAATATACCGGAAACTTGTGTGAAAATTGCTCCGAATTAAGTTCTAGTCATTTAAGTCGTTTAAAATTAACTTTCATAGACATTAGCTACACCTGAGTTAGTTTGGACAAAGATCTTATGACGCAAATTATGTCCCCTGGCTAGTGAGTATCTCCCCTGGTAGTTAATTTGACAGAGGAAATACGACAGGGGAGATACGTTTTCATGACAAAACCAATTGTGTTTATTGAAATAAGATTTGTTTAGCTTAATTATATATACACTTTAACTATTACAGTATTATTAAATTAAGGCAGTATTTGCAGATTCATTCAATTAATATTACAATTTTTATAACTTACCAGTGGAGAGACACAATGACCTTACGAGAGCACCACAACGTACGGATGCGTCGCAACAACTAAAAAATGGCGGCACTTTGACGGCTCGCGTGTTTAGTAATGCTAACTTCACGTCGATAGGTGTCCTTAAGCGCGGTTCCGAATGCGGCTGTCTTATATTAAACGTTTGTAGTTACCGAACGATATTTGCCAGGGTAGATTCACAAAAAAAGCGGGACATAAATTAAAATTGAATATTATTGAAAATAAACAACTATTGTTGTCTTTTTATGACTAATTCCTTAGCATATTTATTTAATTTCATGGTAAACATACTTAAGTTTAGCAACTGATATAAAGAAGGTATGTATTGTCTGCAAGTTAAGCTAAAACCGACAAGGGGACACGCCAGGGTAGAGACATTTTTAAGCTTTAGCTTAAAATTTCACAAAAATGTGCTGTAATTGGGCATTTTATCGTTATGGTATTTATAAAGCACATAAAGATGATTTAATTTGTTACAAAAAACCAACAAAACTAGATTAAAAAACCTATTTTAAACTGATTGCCGCACAAGTTACCTCTTATCGTAGAATCACCCTTATAATGAATAGACTCAAAAATTACTGAACCGATTCTTAATTTTTTTTCACCTATGGAAAGCTACAGTATCAGCGTCCAGCGAGTACCATAAGCTACCTTTAATCCCAGAAAAATGTACGATTCCCGTGGGATAGATTTGTTAATAAATTTTCATGCGAACAAAGTAGCCAGCAACAGCTGGTATGTGATATTGAGGTAGAAACATTTTTCGTATACAAAATGATGTCACAAGTAATATATCCGGTAACTCTTCGTCAACTACATGGTGGTGCTGGTGATTGATCCCATTTCCTTTGCGGTCGTCGGGGCACGTCACAATAGCGTGTAAAATGTACTGGCATGCGGCCAATATATGCAACCAATACACAACACGACATTCGTTCTATTGAGAAATTATTATTTAGCATCAGTATTTTAATATATACTAAGCAAGTATGGTTAAACCCTTTTTCTGACGCAACCTTTATTTTTTTGATATCGCGGGTGTGTATGGGCTGTGAAAATTACTTACTGTCAGGATTTTTTTTATAGCAGAGACTGACAAACGAGCGCGTGGGTCACCTGATGGTTAGTACTCTCCACCACCCATAGACACCCAAGACACAAAAAGAATCATGGGTGCGTTGCCAACCTAAAGGGAGGGGATGAAAGGGGAGGGGAAAAAGGGATTGGAAAAGGGAGGGGGTGGGGAATTGGGCCACCGGAAATCTCACCGAAACAAACGTGACGCAAGCTGCCACTTTACGTCAGTTTTTATTCGTTTATTGTTTTTGAAAGACCTATCCAGCGATATCTCACACTATAGGATAGTCGAGAAAAAAACGTCACCCCCACTTTACATGTAAGGAAAGGCACCCTACAAAAATATGTTTCATGATTTTATTCCATGACTTTCTTAGTTTGATAGATATGTATACTCGTGTCAAATTACAGCCCTTTGGTACTTTAATCTCTGAGATAAACAGTGGTCAGACAAACAGACAGACAGACGGACATGGCGAAACTATAAGGGTTCCTTTTTGCCATTTGGCTTCGGAACCCTAAATACTGGCTGATCAGAATAATGAAATTTTGTTTTCGGTTTCATTAATCCTTATGGACAATTAGTACTTAACCAAAAAAAGAAAACCCAAAAACAAATGTACCAGGAATTATTTTTGCAATAAAAGAGCAAATGACCGGTCCTATGTATCTTCTATAGTTTCAGATTTCTCCTTAATGTCATAGTAAAACAAATACACTATATACCGAAAATTGCATATGACCGAGTAGTGAGTACTATATTTAGTTAAATATTTATAAGTTTACAGACTACGTAAAATATTAATCTATTTCAGTAATTTTCATCCCTTGACCTTCTAAGGAACCCTTTACTAGGCGTTGTCGGCATGCACTTGGCCGATTTTTATATTTGTTTCTAGTTAGGACATTTAAAATAATCAATTGTTAAAATGCTTGCAAAACGTGCTTACAAAATATAAGGAACTCATTGTTGAGCAAGATAGACGCCAGCAAGGTCACTAGAGTTTTATTTGTTAATCATTGTATTGAGGCAAATTATTAGTTGGTTATAATTTTCTAGTTCTGATGAAAACATAGGTCAAGCATACCTACGTCTGGGTGTCGATTCCGGCCTTCCGATAACAAAATGAGTCACGAAAGGGTTTCCCTAAATGAGTCACTACAAGTTCATATCACGCAGCTCGCACTCGCTAATATGGACAACAGTGGAAATACATTCGTTTGATTACATTTTGATTATAATAACAATGTATATAGAAACTACGCGTATATTGTTAATCACCGTCTAACGTAACTACGTAAACTATTTAGTTGTTAAACATTATGGGCCTTACTTATAAAACATTTTAGCTGAGCAAATGGTTAAGAATAGTCAGTCACTTTTTTCCTTGTGTCACATTGTTTGAAAATAAAAGGGTCAGACTATTATTCTTTACCATTTGCTCAGTTAAACTGCTTTTATAAGTACGGCCCTTGGTGCTCAAAATAATTGTCCGGCTTTAAACTGGTCACGAGCAGTGCCGCAGCTGTCAAATACTAAAGATGGCAAGAGGCCTAGAGGGCCGTGACTGGGCAAGTTACTTTGCGCGAATTGTATCCTGAAGATCCAAAGACTAGGACCAAGTTAATTTTATTTAATATAAGGGGGGTTACCACCACCTCTTATAGCAGTATTATTATAGTCTTACTTTTTTTTGTACGGGAATAGGTACAAGATTATAGTAATATTGCTATAAGAGGTGGTGGTAACCCCACAGAACAGTTTATTTAAATGCACTTTAGTTACACACGTGAGCCACAAATTATGATTTTATTTATTCATGTGAGGGGAGCAAGGTTGATATGGGTCGGGGTCGGTCAATAAAAGACTCGACCCGGCACGCAGTATAGGGTATAATGGAGGTCCCGCTATTTGCGGCGATATGTCACCAATACAAGTAAATATTTACTAATCTGTAGTAGGCACCTACTGTTAATCAAAGGGACACGACTTCAATAAGATTAATCGGTTTGATGCAATAAAAAGGTAAGAGTTTTAAAGCTAATTTCCGTTCAAAAAATCCAAAAATCGTTATTAATAAGTATAGTATGACTGAGGTAGGTATATGAAACAACCAGTTGAGTTCAGCAATACAAGTCTTCAACTAACACCTGCCACACGTCAAGCGAAACGAAACATCGCATCGCAAAACAAATAAATAATTCACTTGAATGCTGCAATACGTGTAACATTGCCTAGTTTTTATAAATGTATGTTTTAAGTGTTTTTGTTAGATTCGCAATGCAACCTTCACTCAGTCAGTCAGTCCCTGAGCAACATTTCTGTGGGAACGATTAAGAACGCATGTTTCGTTTTGCTTCGTCCGTCTGGAGCCCATGTGAGCAGGCGGCAGGCGCATCCGGCGTACTCTTGCGCCGCCGCGCCGCGCCGGTTTCTACGCTACTCGACATCACTGTTTATTTATCAGTCTTTGTTACAATGTGCTACAAGATTAATGACGACTCCACACGCACAGAAAAACAAACTCTCGACTATAGGAGGACTCACTTAGTTCTCGGACTTGTTTTCCTGCAGATCAGTCTAAAAATAAACTTGTAACACATCAGCAGACACTTGTAAGTACGTTAGATCACTAATAAATAGTTAATGGTAAAGCATTTCATTATTTATTTTTCACCACGTTGAAATGATCCAGATTTATCTTTCGTAATTAAGAACAACGAGACTAATGGCCATATCATGAACGTTAAATTCATTTATTTGTTGTTAAGACGCTCTCCACCCAGCTTCGGCGGCGTGCCTCATTTAATAGAGCAATAAAAAATGTTCGACTTGGCTTACGTAATTCGTATTATTTCCGCGTCGAAGCGATGCGGAGGTCAACGTCGAATGATCTTACCTTTCGGCGTCATTGTCATTATTGCGTTTAGAATTTATTTTATGCTCATACATTCTACAACTCAATTCATTCACCCACAGTATTAATACACGCTAATGAACATAGCAAACACCTTCATCGAGGTTATGCAGTACCTAGTATAATATATTATGTACTTATTATACTAAGAGCCCGTGGCCGCCAGACCTTCATTGTTTTATAGAAAAATCTCAGGGCCTGCCCCTAATGCCGGGTACACACCAAACGAACGAACGATCGCGAATCTATGTCTGTTGCATTCACACAACAGCGAAAGTACTTCGTTTGTATGACCGCCACAGACGTAGATTCGCGAACGTTCTTTCGGTTGGTGTACACGCCGTTAAGAACATGCCACAGGGCCAAGTATGAAATTTACATTATGGTAACATTGGCAGTTATCAGGTAACAAAGATCTGCAATATACTAGGTTCATCATTATCATCATCAGCAACACGACGTCCACTGCACACCTCCAAAGATTTCCAGATTGACCTATTATGGCACACAGCCTCGGCCCACGAGAGATTACTTTCGTTAAATTATAAAACCCAATATTTGCATATTTTCTTCTGTGTAGCACTAGAAAAAGATCTAACCCATTGCCAGACAATTAGGATGGTGGCAAATTGCAACGCCCCAGACGCATTCAAAGAAAAATAATTGTACTTACGTTATAGTACGTATACAAGCTAATTATTATACATGTTTTTACTGTAACTATAAAAATAAGTTTCCTCGATTGCCACTTTGATGATATCCAGGATCTGATAATAAAAGGTAGCCACGGCATATCTGTGATAAACAAAATAACCAAACATCGAGTTACGGCTCAAGAGCACTTTACACCTCGATGATATCCAGGGTCTGATGATGAAGCTTGGCTCGGTAGGGTTATGTTGTTTTATCACAGATTATAGTATCTGTATGGATCCCGGGGCTACGTTCCGGCTTCATCATCAGACTGCCATGTCTGTGAATGGGATAAAAAAAGTGTTGCTTTTTATCCGAAAAAAAAACATATTATGATTTATGCCCATCGATATAATAATATACCTAGATGCACAGTTGACGCTCAGAAAGTGGGACAGCCAACGAGTGCTTAAAATGTAAGTAAGCACTTGTTTGCTGTCAGTCGGGCGCCGACCGTTCGCCTGTGAAGATGCCTAAATGCTCTGTGAAAGAGTACAAAAATAACACTCTTACAAAGCGCAAAACACATGAGATTTCATATTTTAAGTAAGTATAACTCCCTTACTTGATTCTTAAAACCTTAATCATGTTAAATTAAGTATTAAACGTGTATAAATAATTAATTTAACGAATTCAGTTAATAAAATATTTTGTCCCTTTTGAAATCATGATTTGGAACAATGAAATACATGGAGTCGTTTTTTTTTGTAAATATATTGTATTTATTTTAAATTTATGATTTTTTTTATTAATTTATTTTATTAATTACAGATTTCCATGAAATGAAATAGTAAGAGATAAATGGCGTAAAATTATTTCCGAAGAAAGGAGACAAGAAAATTTTAAACCCAATTACTCAAGTGTGGTTTGTTCAGACCATTTTGCCGATTCCGATGGATATTATACAGAAAAAGGGATTAGGAAAATTAAAAAGAATGCTGTACCAAAAATAAAGGTGAAATTGTCCAAATTGTCATTGAAATTGTACCAAAAATTGTCATCAGCTACATTGTCCTTAACTAATGTTTACTATTTATTTTAACAATATGTATGCTGTTGGTGTACCTATAAATAAATAAATATTGCCACATTTATTGACTTTATTTTAGATTGTCGTAACTACAAGTTTAAATGAGGCAGGGTGCAGTAAAAGTGTAATAGTTGAAAAATATTTGATACAGAATTCATCAATAGCAAGCATATACTAGGTACATACTGCCATGTAAATTTACTATTTAATAATTTGCGGCTAATTCTAATAAATGTTTTCAATCAAAGTGTGCAGATCATAAAAATTTGCCAACATGAACAAAGTTGAACATTCCGCTGTCAAATAATAATTTTAATGGTTAATTCTCGCGATTTTTCATTTTTTAATTTTTCATTTTTATCTTGGATTCTCGGATTGAGATCATTTATTGGAACCGGTCGTTAGGCATAATTACTACAACAGTAATTGTGGCGACATCATTTATTGGAAACATATTCATTTCCAGGAACCAGCAATGGAACCAATAAATAATGAAGGATCACCAATACCATCAGAATTTTCATCAATCTTTTCATCAATCAAACACACCTAAGACGTTATTTTTGAAAGATAATTTGAAAGAACGCAACCAAAAATTTAAACTTAAAACTAATTTAGTGCGAAACTTAAAAAGGCAGAACAAAATATTAAGAAAACGAAATGATAGTCTAAAAGAAATTATTAAGAATCTAAAGAGCAAAGGACGATCTTAGTGTGGAGCCAGGACTATGTATGTGACTGTTGGGTGTTAATTATTTATTTATGAATCACGCTAAGGCAACACAGTGCTTATTTCATATTCATAACTCATAAGCTTTGTTATCTTATAAACATTTATACTCTATCTATCTCTTAATGTAAGTAAAATTATTATACAGATATCGCCATTCTCATCTACATTGTACGCCACGTGGTCAACATTTCTCACAGATAAATACAAGAACTATTCGACTCCATTCAATCTTTGTCCAAGTGACTAGAATGTTTCTTTTAATAATGTCAAATTATTGTCAAATTCAAAAACGATTAGAAATTCAAAAATTTCGAATATAAGAACGTTTGAACATTCAATTTAAAAAGCTACTTTATGCCGCGTCTATAAGGTCATATTTGTGTTAATTTAATTAAATTTGTGATGTTTATTTGTTTTGTCTGTCGAGGACACTGTTTACAATGATATTTGTATGGAACTGTGCATCTAGGTATATTATTATATCGATGTTTATGCCACATAGCCACGAGCAACAAGTGAAATCTTATAAAATACTAGCTTTTTCCCGCGGCTCTGCACGCGTATTTTGTAGGGCCAACGGAAACAACTTTTGATTTGTCGATCCGCCCTGTCGTTTTAGTCCAAATATGGGCGACACAGATATCGATTTTGAAGTCAATCGGCCCAAAAACTAAGAAAAACAAAATGGCGGCCGCATTTGACAGGTTTGACAGCGGTTCTGTCGTTCTGAACCACGGCGTGACTCAGATAT
Source organism: Clanis bilineata (assembly GCA_036417725.1). Lineage (NCBI taxonomy): Eukaryota > Metazoa > Arthropoda > Insecta > Lepidoptera > Sphingidae > Clanis > Clanis bilineata. The sequence goes on along the minus strand of CM071145.1, from coordinate 7,263,303 downwards.
CGATTTTGAAGTCAATCGGCCCAAAAACTAAGAAAAACAAAATGGCGGCCACTTTTGACAGGTTTGACAGGTTGATTTAAAAAAGTAGCCCATTTGTGTCTTTAAACCCAAATGTATCCACTATCCCAACAAATTTCATAAAAATACATTAAGTGGACCTAAAATCCCCATACAAACTTTCAACCCTTATTTCATCCCTTTAAGGGTTGATAAAAAAAATGAAGTCCCCCAATTGTGTCCTTAGGGTTAAAAGTATCCTCATACCAAATTTCATCAAAATCCATTGAGCGGTGCCAAACTTCCCATACAAACTTTCATCCCCTATTTCATCCCTTTAGGAGTTGATTTAAAAAAAATAAAGTACCTTATGTCCGTCCTTGGAGTTAAAGGTACCCACATACCAAATTTAATCAAAATCAGTTCAGCGGCTTAGACGTGAAAACGCCACAGAGACAGAGAAAGACAGACAGAGTTACTTTCGCTTTTATTATTTAGTAAGGACTAGCTTTTGCCCGCGGCTCCGCACTCGTATTTTGTAGGGCCAACAGAAAAACTTTTGATTTGTCGATCCGCCCTGTCGTTTTAGTCCAAATATGGACGACCCAGATATCGATTTTGAAGTCAATCGGCCCAAAAACAAAGAAAACCAAAATGGCGGCCACTTTTGACAGGTTGACAGCAGTACTGTAGTTCGGAACCACGGGGCGACCCAGATATCGATTTTGAAGTCAATCGGCCCAAAAACAAAATGGCGGCCACTTTTGACAGGTCTGTCAGCCGTTCTGTCATTCGGAACCACGGGGCGACTCAGATATCGATTTTGAAGTCAATCGGCCCAAAAACAAAGAAAAACAAAATGGCGGCCACTTTTGACAGGTCTGACAGCGGTTCTGTCATTGGGAACCACAGGGCGACTCAGATATCGATTTTGAAGTCAATCGGCCCAAAAACAAAGAAAAACAAAATGGCGACGACTTTTGACAGGTCTGACAGCGGTTCTGTCGTTCGGAACTACGGGGCGACCCAGATGTCGATTTTGAAGTCAATCGGCCCACAAACAAAGAAAACCAAAATGGCGGCCACTTTTGACAGGTCTGACAGCGGTTCTGTCATTGGGAACCACGGGGCGACTCAGATATCGATTTTGAAGTCAATCGGCCCAAAAACAAAGAAAAACAAAATGGCGGCCACTTTTGACAGGTCTGACAGCCGTTCTGTCATTCGGAACCACGGGGCGACTCAGATATCGATTTCGAAGTCAATCGGCCCAAAAACAAAGAAAAACAAAATGGCGACGACTTTTGACAGGTCTGACAGCGGTTCTGTCATTAGGAACCACGGGGCGACCCAGATTTCGATTTTGAAGTCAATCGGCCCACAAACAAAGAAAACCAAAATGGCGGCCACTTTTGACAGGTCTGACAACGGTTCTGTCATTGGGAACCACGGGGCGACTCAGATATCGATTTTGAAGTCAATCGGCCTAAAAACAAAGAAAAACAAAATGGCGGCCACTTTTGACAGGTTGACAGCGGTTCTGTAGTTTGGAACCACGGGGCGACCCAGATATCGATTTTGAAGTCAATCGGCCCAAAAACCAAAGAAAACCAAAATGGCGGCCACTTTTGACAGGTCTGACAGCGGTTCTGTCATTGGGAACCACGGGGCGACTCAGATATCAATTTTGACGTCAATCGGCCCAAAAACAAAGAAAAACAATATGGCGGCCACTTTTGACTGGTTTGACAGCGGTTCTGTCGTTTGGAACCACGGGGCGACTCAGATATCGATTTTGAAGTCAATCGGTCCAGAAACAAAGAAACAAATTTTCAACCCCTATTTCATCCCTTTGTAGGATAAAAATATATCGCACCCAATTTCTGTCCTTAGGGTTAAAACTATCCTCATACCAACTTTCTTAACAATCCGTTCAGCGTTTTCTGGATTCCCATAAAAACTTTTATCCCCTATTTCATCTCATTAGGGGTTGATTAAAAAAAGTAGCCCATTTGTGTCTTTAAACTCAAAGATATGCACTATCCCACACCAAATTTCATTAAAATCCATTAAGTGAGCCTAAAATTCTTACACAAACGTTCATCCCCTATTTCATCCCATTAGGGGTTGATAAAAAAAAGTTGCCCATTTGTATCCTTAAACTTAAAGGTATACACTGTCCCATACCAAATTTCATAAAAATCCATTAATTGGACCTAAACTCCCCATACAAACTTTTAACCCTTATTTCATCCATATAGGAGTTGATGAAAAAAAATGAAGTACCCCATTTTAATCCCTAGAGTCAAATGTATCCTCATACCAAATTTCATCAAAATCCATTAAGCGGTTCCAAAATTCCCATACAAACTTTCATCCCCTATTTCATCCCTTTAGGGGTTGATTTAAAAAAAATAAAGTACCCTATGTCCGTCCTTGGGGTTAAAAGTACCCATATACCAAATTTCATCAAAATCGGTTCAGCGGTTTAGACGTGAAAACGCCACAGACAGACAGACAGACAGACATGGATACAAATGGGCCACTTTTTTAAATCAACCCCTAATGGGATGAAATAGGGGATGAACGTTTGTATAGGAATTTTAGGCCCACTTAATGGATTTTTATGAAATTTGGTATGGGATAGTGCATATATTTGAGTTTAAAGACACAAATGGGCTACTTTTTTTAATCAACCCCTAATGAGATGAAATAGGGGATGAAAGTTTTTATGGGGATCCAGAAACCGCTGAACGGATTTTTAAGAAAGTTGGTATGAGGATAGTTTTAGCCCTAAAGACAGAAATGGGGTGTGATATATTTTTATCCTACAAAGGGATGAAATAGGGGTTGAAAATTTGATTCTTTGTTTCTGGGCCGATTGAGTTCAAAATCGATATCTGGGTCGCCCCGTGGTTCCGAATGACAGAACCGCTGTCAGACCTGTCAAAAGTCGTCGCCATTTTGTTTTTCTTTGTTTTTGGGCCGATTGACTTCGAAATCGATATCTGAGTCGCCCCGTCATTCCGAATGACAGAACGGCTGTCAGACCTGTCAAAAGTGGCCGCCATTTTGTTTTTCTTTGTTTTTGGGCCGATTGACTTCAAAATCGATATCTGAGTCGCCCCGTGGTTCCCAATGACAGAACCGCTGTCAGACCTGTCAAAAGTGGCCGCCATTTTGTTTTTCTTTGTTTTTAGGCAGATTGACTTTAAAATCGATATCTGAGTCGCCCCATGGTTCCGAATGACAGAACCGCTGTCAGACCTGTCAAAAAGGCCGCCATTTTGTTTTTGGGCCGATTGACTTCAAAATCGATATCTGGGTCGCCCCGTGTTTCCGAACTACAGAACCGCTGTATACCTGTCAAAAGTGGCCGCCATTTTGTTTTTCTTTGTTTTTGGGCCGATTGACTTCAAAATCGATATCTGGGTCGCCCTGTGGTTCCGAACTACAGAACCGCTGTCAGACCTGTCAAAAGTGGCCGCCATTTTGTTTTTATTTGTTTTTGGGCCGATTGACTTCAAAATCGATATCTGGGTCGCCCTGTGGTTCCGAACTACAGAACCGCTGTCAACCTGACAAAAGTGACCGCCATTTTGTTTTTCTTTGTTTTTGGGCCGATTGACTTCAAAATCGATATCTGAGTCATCCCATGGTTCCGAATGACAGAACCGCTGTCAGATCTGTCAAAAGTAGCCGCCATTTTGTTTTTCTTTGTTTTTGGGCCGATTGACTTCAAAATCGATATCTGAGTCGCCCCGTGGCTCCCAATGATAGAACCGCTGTCAGACCTGTTAAAAGTGGTCGCCATTTTGTTTTTCTTTGTTTTTGGGCCGATTGACTTCAAAATCGATATCTGGGTCGCCCCGTGGTTCCGAACTACAGAACCGCTGTCAACCTGTCAAAAGTGGCCGCCATTTTGTTTTTCTTTGTTTTTGGGCAGATTGACTTCAAAATCGATAGCTGGGTCGCCCGTATTTAGACTAAAACGACAGGGCGGATCGACAAATCAAAAGATTTTTCCGTTGGCCCTACAAAATACGCGTGCGGAGCCGCGGGCAAAAGCTAGTACGAATATATATTAGGTTTTAGTAGAGCTGCTTAGTAAGAAAATGGGAATAATGATTAATGCCGTAAATTTAATACGTATAACGTACCACGTTAACCGCGTAGTCTTCAAATTTAAAGAAAAATAGTACATAACATAACATAAGCTCACGCCTGTATTCCCGAAAGGGTAGGCAGAGGCGCACAAGCGAACTAGAACACCCACATTTCGCAGAGTTTTGTTCCCTTCCAGATGTGATAGGTGGCGAGCCTATCACCATATCGGGCACAACACAAATTCCAGACTCCGGGCTGATATAGAAATATCCAATATCACTTTGCCCGACCCGGTGATCGTACCCGAGACCTCAGAACCGTAGTCGTACCGAAATACCACCACGCCACCAAGGCAGTCATAATAGTACATTGTTTTTTGTATTCAATAATATTGTATTTCACAATAGCCATTCATCACAGAATGGAATCGTAAATCTCAAATTAGGGACATTGTAAAGTTTTACTGACTCTTGGCAACCGCAGGTAGAGTTCATATGTTTTTTTTGTTTTTCTGGTGCTGTATGGTGATTTATAATATCAAAAAAAACCTTTTCTCCGAACATAATGATTATATATTTATTAATAATTATTGTCTAAAGTTTTTCATTTAAGTTTACATCTGGATTATTGAACTGTTATTAAGGAATTCGATCCCGGGATTGAAGTATGAACGAAATCCCCGGGATCGAAACCCCTATCATACAAAAGTATCGAATTGAAATTAATATATAGTAGGTAATCTGTGATACTGATATTACTTAGTATTTGTTATGTGACTGATGTGAGTTAAACAAGTTATTAAGTTGGGATATTCGTAAAATCAGCCTACCAAACCTATTCAAGGACATAGTATCTTTGTAACACCAGAGGTAGGTATGTTGCCTTAGGTAGGATACGTCACGATGATGACGGAGCGTAATGGCATCTTATATTGAACTAGGATGTATGGCATAATGCAGAAATATATGGGTGACAACAAAAAATGTATAGTATTGTTAAATTTAACTAAAAGAAAATAATACAGATTACCTATTGTAAATTAAATCGAGTACCGCGTGACGCCCATCGAATATTTCGAAACAATCGGAACGGTCCATATGGGTGTTGAAGACGGACACCACTCGGACAGACTCAGCATTGTGCAACCATTACAAAGGTAAGAGAAATCCATGCATTGACAACGCAACTTTCAAAAAACATTTTTACGAAATGCGGAGGTCGTAAATCACAGTTTTAGTTCAATAGGCTTATTGTTGATTGTGACCGAAAAAAGATGTGCAACTCAGCTGGCCCTGTTCGTGTACAATAATCGCATTGTCACGCCTAACATGCTAACTATCCAATACGATTTTGGACTAGGTATATATTACCCGATAGAAGTAAGGCGTAACTAAAAGCCTTATTTTTGTAAATGATACATAATGGTTTAGAACATCTCTTTTTCTTGAATATGGGATACGTCATACGATTGCACCTTGAAGTAGTAATAATAAATCCAATAATCACACTATAAAAATAACTGTAAAGAAATTTTTTAATATTTGCATTGCGACCGGATTTTTGAAAATCGAATTCGTGTCGAGCTCGATGCGCGTCTATGACATTTGTATTAAATATTAACCAAACATCATCAGTGCACAGCGAGAAGGATATGAATTCGATTGTTAAAAATATTCCTGCTCGGGCCGCCGCGCTAAACCATGTTCGTCAAAGTACTTTGTTTTACATAAATTCAGTTTTGTTAGGCTCGCCCCCTATCATATTTGGGACGGGACAGAACTAAGCTCGGCGAAATGTGGTTGCTCTAGTTCGCTAGTGCGCCTCTGCCTACCCCTTCGGGGATACATTGTGAGTTTATTAAGTTTTGTTATATGTATAATTCAGCATTTTTTATTCATATTAAACAGTATAAATATTTTATAATATCCATTATATTGATCGAAAACACTGGTTACAGTGGTTTATAGAGTATCTTTCGTCACTTACACTACATCTGAGGACCGCACAGCTGCCCGACTGGTTTGTCCACTTGTGCCCGATTGATTTAGCTTAACACACGATCTGCGCCGCTCGTTTGCTCATATGACAGTCGCCGAGGTTTTTAATTACCGCACAACTATGTATCTTTAAACGATTATATTGTTACAACAAATTGATTAACAACGACTGCTGTATTCAAAACATAATAAAATGCTTTATAAAGACCTTTCGCAACCTATATGCGTGACCAACTAGAATATTTATATTGGCAATTAGAAACTAGGTAGATTATTGATTGAGATTGACAGCCCCCGTGGCGCAGCGGGCGAGTAGCCGGCTGTGAAGCGAGAGGCCGCGGGTGCGATCCCCGCACCGAGACAAATGTTTGTTTGGCCTACAGATATTTGTTTCGGGTCTGGGTGTTGTGAGACCGAAAGTCTCTCGTAGTTCCTGATACCCACGACACAAGACTCGATCTTAGTGTGGGATCAGGACTATGTATGTGACTGTTGGGCGTTATTTATTATTTATTATATGGCTAAATTATATTTATGAAAAAATAATATGTAAAAAAGCCATTAAAGAGTATTGTACATATTATTTTATATTCATATTTTATACCAATTAAAACGAACAGTAAAATAAAAACAGAGAGGTTAATTTGCAGAGCAGCATACTTCCAATTTCCTAGGAATTTCCAGAAACTAGATCACAGATAAAACCCTATGACCATGATAGGGCTGGCCCATCTTAGCTCAGCCCCAGACCTATTGACCTATGTACTTATTATGCCTTTTGATGCCAGGGACTGGTAATTTAAAAATTGGACCAATCCATAATAAATATCTTATTCATAGATGTACCTATATGAAATTTTATTATTTCCACCATGTCATAACAAAAAAAACAACACAAGCTCACGCCTGTATCACCGCAGGGGTAGGCAGAGGCGGACTAACGTACTAGAATACCCACATTTCGCCGAGCTTATTTCCGTCCCAGATGTGATAGGGGATCGAACCTATCACTATATCGGGCACAATTCCAGACTCCGGGCTGACATCCAATATCACTTTGCCCGACCCGGGAATCGAACCCGAAACCTTAGGACGGTAGTCGTATCGAAATACAACAACACTACCAAGGTAGTCATGTCATGTATTTCTCAATAAATATCTATCTGCATTTAAGTGACTTACAAGAACTCAAGCTTTAGATTTTAGAATTTTAAAGAATCCAATAGAAGTCATTATGTTTCATCTAATTCATTTCTACAATGGGGTACTTGACCATGTTTTTATATGCATATTTATATGTCGGAGGGCCAACGCTAACATTGTTTTTTTAAAAACGGTGACGTCAGCATGGCTGTCGTCAATTTTGACAATAAGATGATTACTCATCTTATTTATCAACTGTGAACACTGAAATTCACTGACTCCCTTTATTAAAGGTGCTTAATAGCACCGTCTAGTTAGGGATGTGTACAGTCCGAGTGCCGGAGCACGACTGTGTCGAATTTGCTCTGAACACTCCTTTTATAGGGTGCAATATTTGCAACTACCTCGATACCGAATATCGAATGTCAAAGAAATAATTACAACGATTATTTTAACTTTATAGGATCTTTTAACGATTCAGCAGTTTAACAATTTTAAAATGAATTAATAACGTGAAATAACAACGGCTTTTTAAATAAGCGTGCGATTTTGCGCCGATATATATGTAATAGCAAATAAAACTAAAAATAATCCCTTTTGTAAAAACTGCATCGAAATTGGTTGAAAGATGAGGCAGTAATTCATATATTTAATTCTGGAGTGAAGGCATAGAGGTGAGACATCTTGCTATCTCTTTCCAACGCACGTACCGTTATGGCGTGACGTGATTATACTAATACTTCTCTTTCCCGCAGTTTGAAGATTACACCAAACTTCAAAGGCTTATAACTTTTTTATTTTTGAGGATATTTCAATATTTTTAATTCTGTTCTATTTTATAGACGATGTAAATTTCATGTAAAATTTATTTTTGAAATATAGTCAAGTACCCAATTGCTTATCTTTAATTTATTACATTGTTTCAATAACTAGGTGTTGGCAATAGTTCCGCTCCCATGATTGAACGCTTGTCCTTAGGGGATGAATTTCAAAAAACCCTTTCTTAGTGCTCACCTAGCCGTAAATAAAAGCCGTGTGTAAAATTTCACTTTCCTAGTTCCATTAGTTTCAGCTGTACGTTGATACATCAGTCAGTCAATCAGTTTATCCTTATATAGACTAATAACATTACTATGAAATGATTTTGATAAGGTATTTACAAAGTAATCACAACTTATATCAATTATTTGTAGTTTAGGGAAAATAAAATATGTCTTAATATATTGGATAGGTAGATTCACCTAATAATGTCACATCATGATATTTCGTTCACATTGAATAGTCACGGGTGGTTTGGCCCATACGCTTATGTAACATATATATGTGCAGCCTGATTAGGTTAATTAGGCTCACTCTAACTTTTAAAATTTATATGATAGTTCAGATTCAACTAATTTATAAATGTAGGTATTTTGAACTAGGTACATCAATCATCCTTGATTATGAATTTATTGTGGACAGAGCTGTGGGCAAAATCCATACCAGGTGGAGCCACAGGAAAAGCTAGTGCATATCGAGTAATAATCACAATATCATGTTATGCTATTGAGTAACACTAACACCTGTATGGGAAAATGACATACTAAAATCTTTGAAATAAAACTAGTTTTTTACAGATGTTATTGTGATTTGTTTTGTATTTATCTTATTTTTAGTTGTGATGTTTCGAAAGCTTTCCAGCCTTTGTGGTCACAGGTCAGACTAAGGTGTCAGTGTTTTCCAAAATGTTAATATTACAAAATAGCCACATACAAAAGCTTATCTTACAATAATGCATGGCTATGGTGCACAGGATGAGAAGCAAGATTCATTGGGTTCAATTCCCTCACCCAAATAAATGTTCATATTTATTGTGGGAATGTCTGCAGCAGTACAGATGGGTGATGCTTGCTTTCAAGGAACCACTTCACCATTATGTGTCTCAGGTGTGGGACAGTAAGTTCTTTGATACAGGATAAACCTAGTGTAGGGTTTGGACTATGTGTGACTGTGGGTGAACCTATATTTTTATTTACATTATATATGTATGTTTTTAATTAATCATAGTAAAAAAAGTTTACCTTATATAGAGAACAGATGCACCATTGAGAATTCTTCTCCAACCCAGGGGCACTGTTACTGTATGTGTAGAATCAATTTGTGCAGTCCGTGATGCTGCATCTGCTGAGTCACTAGGTTGTGGTATGACCGGGGCAGGCAGCACTGCCAGGACCATACCATCTGGAGTTCTAACAAGCTGGGGACCACTTCCACCATCACTTTCACTGATAATTCCACGATTAACACCCACTTGCTGATTGAGAATACTTATACTTTGATTCACTATAGACTGGTGAGATACACTCTGTTCCAAAAACTGATAGTTCACAAAACCTTTACCAGCTGATAGCTCTCTGTCACTGCAGTTCACTATGTCACCACTGTGTAATGTCACACTTTCACTAAATTGATTTTGCCCATGCCGAATTTCTACCTGTTGCATGGGATGCATAGTACTCTCAGAGGTTCCTTGAATTGTGCATCGTGGATATGTAGCTGCATCTAAGGTTTCCACAGGTAGCTGTCTATTAAATGTTTCTACACCACAAAAATCTAAACCCAATTGGTCTGCACTATCACGCTTTACAACAGGGCCACCGACACTTGAAATTCTACTGTTGTCAATTTTGACACAATTCTCCTTGGCACACTGTTGGGAGCTCGGGCACAGGTCTGCTCGTTGCATCACCCCATCTGTAGCTCCGTAAACCCCCTGCTTCCCTTCAGGTTCGTTCAATGGCTTGTAGAAGATAGTATGATTTTGATTTCTCTGGTCAGACCTGTCCAAGTGGTGCCTGTAGGAGGGGGGGCGGGGCAGCGCGAGATGAGGCTGCAGGTTATCGGGCAAGTAGAGCGTGTCTCGCGGCGGGTGGCGCGCGGGCGGCGGCTCGGGTCCCGCGGCGCCGGCCTCTAGCTGGCGCGGCTCGGCCACGTACACCAGCACGCGCGGCGAGCCCGCCACACCCGCTCGCGACGCGCCCACACTCGCGGGCTTGCCCGACATCGCGCACACACATCACACGCCGCCTCACTCCGCCGCTCATTAGCTGAGCGTGCCGCGACGTGATCCTCCGACGGACCAGCTGGAACTTTTCTCTGCATCGCTTCCGGCCCTCCGATCATCGCTAGTCGGCCTCCTCTTGTGTCGGGGCCGCTTCACCATCCTCGACTGAAGACTTTTTTTGTACCGAATTCATGTATTGTAGTTTTACGATCAACAAATCACCCTGTTGATAATTTTATGGCGGAGCCCTTTTCGACCCCATTGTAAAACAATTGGTCACTTATTGAAAAAACGAGTGGCTGCCGTTTTTTTATTACTTTTATGATCTTCGACCTAATCGCATATTGTACACTAAAAGACACCACAGTATGTAAAAAGGTCACATAGTGAGATGTGTCCGCCTCATCATCATGTATGTACTTTTATCACAGTTTTATGCAGTTTATAGAGATCACTTGGTTTTCACAAGAAAGCATCCTTTGCAAACAATTGTCACTTGTATTATCATAAAAACAAATCAATCGCATTAAAAGCGATGCTTACAAAGTGAAACACTGCAAATAACGAATGAAAGGAAAGAATTCGTACAGTACACATGTCCACGCAGGATTGTACATATACACATACAATAAAGTTCTTCCATTTTCCTCTAATACTGTAAGAAAAAACGAGATAGATGATGCTACTAGCGACACCTCAGTCTATTTTTTGTAATTTATGAAACTGTTCAACCGATTTACTCTATTAAAAATGTATCTATAGCGACATCTGTTAATGGATTGCCTTAAATACACTAAATATGACATTCTCGATATTATAAAAAATATTGGTTATGGACGTTCTTGGCTATGGAACTTCATTTTATCTGTATCAAAATCCGTTCTTTGTTTCTATGGTCTTTCATACGTATATAGTATCTCTATGTAGTTTGTGGTCTTTCTGAAAGCTTTCTGATGATGATTGATGATAAAGTTTACATGTTCTTTGATTGATGATTCAGTTCAAGTACTGATGTATTTTATTCTCATTCGCTCAATCCTTTTAAATACGGAAATAATCAGATTTGACGAAGCCTACCACTAGAGAAATTCAATCATAATTAATATGTCCTGTACATTGACTGATATAGTATACATATAAGTCAATGGTCCTGTAACTGTTGTGCAAAGAGCATGTAAACTTTAAGAGACGGGACTCCTATAGACCGATTTAAAACGTTTTTTTATCTGTGTACGGTATGTCATGATGACTTACGCTAGAAAATGCTACCACTCTGGCAACACTTTTAGTGCCACAGATTTTATACAGATGCACATAGATAATATCAGATGCACGCATTTTAGCGCTATTATGTTGGTACTTACGTAGAGATGGACCACAATTTGATAAATAAAAGTTTATCGACATCGATATTTTTTTAGGCAGGTATGCCATATATTTCTTGAATTAAATTGTATTATTTATATTAATTAAAAGATATAATAACAAAGACATACATTTTATTAAATATAGTAACTGACAACATGAAATATATGTACAAAATAGAAACTGACAAAATGTGACACCGGAATCAATCACTTCTTACACCTGAAAAGAAATAAAAATATTAAATACACAAAAAATTAGTGAATTCGGGTCTCCTGCACTAAAACATTACACAAAACACCTACACAAAACATGCATTATTTATCTGTGGACCATTGTTCTACGAGCAGATGACAGCTAAAATCGTTGTTTTGCGTATGTGTTTTTAGAGTGTTTTGTGTAATGTTTTAGTGCAGGAGACCCGGCTTAAGATAAACAGCGTCTGCTGCACATGTTTTTTTCGAAACAAAACAAAAATACACCTAATAAAATGTTCTTCTCTGTCTCCTGTTCAAGAAACAATGGATAACTAACTATGCCTAATGCTTTTAATTATGTGATATATTTCTGGCAGTACGTTTCTAAACAGAGCTGGTAATATTAACTTTTTGTCAGATGATATATATGTCCGCTTTAGATATATAAATCTCATCTGGTAGCGTTTATCGATATATTCAATACTACTGCATACATCCCTAAACAAAATGTTGCATTAATTTTTCTGTATAATTTTATATCAATTCATAGTTTAACCACTATTATATAATTTGAATGCTTACTTACCGTAATTGCTCTAATGGAAATTGATCCAAAAACAAACGTTTTTATGTCCCCATCTCCTCCACATTTTTGTAGTGTGCTTTCGTAGAAGTTGCCTTATAACTACAATAAACAGTAATAGTATTGGATTTATTTTACGATTTTCACTTTTAGTCCATTTTACTCAATAGAAAATCAGTAAGACAATAAGAGAAAATAGGTACGTAGAAATTGAACTATAACCGCCATACAAAGCCGGCATATAATTTTTAACTTTGACATTGAAAGACATTGAAAGATAACTAAACATAAATGTCTATGAGCATAAATGCGACAAAAAGTATCACTCATTTTCTTTTTTCACAGAATGGCTCCACCGGAATGTTCGGTGTTTCAGATACCTGATATAAAAATACAGTGAAGGAATAATTAAAGAAATTAGTATGGATTATGAAAGAAATATAGGTTTAGGAGAAAAATTTAAGTTAAAAATTGTTGAGTAACAATGTGGACATCACTATTGGGCATTGCCCCTCACTAGTATGTATGCAAGATGGCTTCCTTCTTCCCGTTTGTGTGACCGTAGGTGTAAGTGCGTAGTAGTTATTAAAATGATTAAATCCCACAATTAAGTTGTTTCCATACGGTCCAATATATAATCATAACCCCGTAAAAGGTTATGGGCCCAGATCAAGAAGATTAAAAGGTTGATTCGAGTAAGTCGCGTTAAAGCAAAGGTTGGAGTCCTGCGCAACACGTGGTTCGAACAATCTGCACATCGAAGAAGTCTTCAACGGAGGAAGCAAACAAGTGAAGGCGACGGTGACCTGAGTAGCCATTGTATTGGTGAGAGTTTTTGCACGCAAACATGTCGAGTTCAGATAATAATAATTGTAAGGCGATCGTTCTCAATGGTCGCAATTGGCAAGCGTGGCGGTTTCAAATAAAAGTTGTTCTTCGCTCTAAAAAGCTGTGGAACATCGTAACAGGCACCGATGTGAGGCCGATAACTACTGATAAGGCACAAGAATTATGGGATGAGAGGGATAACAAAGCTCAAGAGGTGATAGTACTTAGAGTTGAGGAAACAGTAATGACGTATTTAATTTCATGCAGTAACAGTACTGAAATGTGGCAAAAGTTATGCACCCTGTATGAACCATCAACCAAGGTTGGGGTACATCTATTACAACAAAGATTTTTTAACCTAAAATTTGAGGATCCCATTGCTGTATTTATATCTAAAATAGAAGAGTGTGTGACCCAGTTGGCAACTGCAGGAGAAAAAGTTTCAGAAAACATGATCATTACCAAAATACTTATGTCGCTGCCAGATAAGTATAAGCATTTTGTCTCTGCCTGGGAAAGTATGCCGGAGGACAAGCAGAAGCTACAAGAGTTGACGGGTAGGCTGCTAGTTGAGGAAGAGCGGAGTGGCAACGGTGCCACCACTCATGCCAGTAGCAGCAGACAGCAAGATTCTGCGTTAGTGGTTGGTGTGCGGCATAATGTGAAGTGTTTTGAGTGCGGCAAAATAGGTCATAAGAAAAGTGAATGTAGAAATAGAAAGTGCTATAACTGCCTAAAGACAGGTCATGTAATAAAAGACTGTAAGTTTGTTAAAAATAAATGTAATATTAAAAATAAGAATAATAATATAAAAACCACATTTGTAACTAGAGAGTTGAATAGTAATTTGTTAAATTCTAAAGATTTTATTCTAGATTCAGGTGCAAGCGACCATATGTGTTATATTAAAGAAATGTTTACAGAGTTTTGTGATGTTAAAAATAAAAGATTTGTTACAATTGGTGATGGCAAACAATTAGAAGTGTTGGGTATGGGAACTATTGATATATATGCCTATAATGATTCAGAATATACTCCTTGTACTTTAGAGAATGTATTGTATGTGCCACAATTAAATGTTAATTTGTTTTCTTTAGGATCAGCGGTTAATAAAGGTCACAAAATGATGTCAGATTCTAATGGATGTAAGTTTTATAAAAATAATTGTGTAACAGCTGTAGCCGACAAATGTAATAATATGTATGTAATGCGATTTAAATTAAATGATGTAGCCTTGTTAACGTTGACAGATTGGCATAATAAGTTTGCACACCAGAATTATAAATATGTAAAAGAATACTTAGATGCAAAAGGTATAAAATATGAAGGGCAGACTGATCAATGCTTACCATGTATACAGGGAAAACAGAGTAGATTACCCTTTCATAGCTGTAGTAGTAGGTCTGTTGAACTAGGTGAACTCGTGCACATGGATCTATGTGGCCCGATGGAGGAGGTATCATTAGGTGGTTCTTCATATTTTCTTTTATTGAAAGATGATTACAGTAGTTACAGATTTGTGTATTTTATCAAAAATAAGTTTGAAACCATGGAGAATATTGAAGAATTTATAGAACAGTTTCAGAATGAGTTTAGATGCAAAATAAAAAGATTTCGTACAGATAATGGCACTGAGTTTGTTAACAGAGCAGTAGATAATTTATTTAAAAGGAAAGGTATAATTCATGAGTTAACGGTTAGTTATACACCGGAACAAAATGGTAGAATTGAACGTGAAATGCGTACTATAGTAGAATCTGCAAGAACAATGATAATTCAGTCGGGTTTAGGGAAAGAATTTTGGGCTGAAGCAGTAAATACAGCGGTTTTTACAATAAACAGAACAGGTAAAAGTAAAGTTAATGGGAAAACACCATATGAGTTGTTGTATAAGAAGAGTTTTGACATAACGGTATTAAGAAACTTTGGTGCTAAAGTATGTACACATATTCCAAAACAGCATAGATTAAAGTGGGAACCAAAAAGTAAGTTAGGAATATTTGTGGGTTATGGTGATCATATAAAGGGGTATAGGGTATGGTATTCAAATACAAAGAGAGTAGAAACTCATAGAGATGTTGTATTTGTGAAGGAAAAAGAAGAAGTAGAGAAGAATATAAATTCAAGAAGTATAACTATAGAGGATGAATATGATGAAGAAGAAATAGAAGAGAATCCAGAAAATAAAAGAGTTGAAGAATGTATAGAAGCTGAGCAGCCAGAAGTTGATCTACAGAAAGATGTTGATTTACAACAAGAAGGAGTACAAAATGTAGAACCTGTGAGTTCAAGTGAAGTTGATATGATAGAAGAGTATTTAGAAGAAGAATTTCTAGATGCAGAAGAAGAAGAAGAAATAGAAAGCAAAGAGAAACATTCTAAAGGCAAACGTCAAGTAAAGAAGCCTTTTTGGACAAAGGATTATGAGATGGCGTTAATGGCACAAGAGGAAGAACTAACTTATGAAGAGGCTGTCAGCGGAAAATATAAAGAAGAATGGCTAAAAGCAATACAAACAGAGTTAGAAGCATTAGATAAAAATGAAACATGGAAAGAAGTCAGTTTACCAGTAGGGAAGAAATTGATAGATACCAAGTGGGTTTTCAAGATTAAGAAACAAGATGATAAAAATGTTTATAAAGCACGGCTAGTTGCTAGAGGTTTTAAACAAGAAGATAAGTTTAACCATTCAGAAATTTATACTCCAGTGGCTAAACTACCTACATTGCGGATTTTATTAGCAATAGCTAGTAAGTGTAATATGGATATTCAGCAAATGGATGTCAAGAGTGCATTCTTATATGGCGACATTGACGAGGAAGTTTTTGTAGAAAAGCCTAAAGGAATGAAGAAAGATGGTAAAGTGTTGAAATTACAACGTTCATTATATGGATTGAAGAAATCTCCAAGATACTGGAATGACAAATTTAATAAATTTATGATTCAGGAAGGGTTTTTAAGAAGTCAGAGTGATTATTGTCTTTATTATAAAAAGGATAAGAAGTTCTATGTTTTATTGTACGTAGATGACTTGATTTTATTGTGTGAAGATAAGCAAGAAATAAATAAATTAAAACAAGCATTGCAGAAGAAATTTGAGATGAAGGATTTAGGAGGAAATAATCTGAAATATCTAGGAATTAATATAAATAAGAAGAATGATGTGATTGAGTTGGACCAAGAAGAATATTTGAAAAGTTTGTTGAGGAAATATAATATGGAAGGATGTAAATCTATAGGAACACCAATAGAACAAGGTTTAATATTAGAAAAAGAATTATCAACTGATAAAGAATTAATTAAAAGATGTAGACAGTTGATAGGAAGTCTCATGTATGCTATGTTAGGTACACGTCCAGATTTGTGTTATGCATTAAGCTATTTAAGTCGTTTTCAAAGTTTTGCTAATGAAAGCTTATGGAAAGCATTGAAAAGAATTTTAAGATATGTCAAGGGTACTTTAAATTTAAAATTAATATATAAAAAGGGAGTGGATGTGGTATTAGAAGGGTACACAGATGCAGATTGGGCAGGAGATCAAGGAGATAGGAAATCTACATCAGGGTATATCATGAAAGTTTATGGTAATATAGTGTCATGGTCTAGTAATAAACAGCAGTGTGTATCTTTATCAACTACAGAATCAGAATATGTAGCATTAGGAAGGGGTATTGCAGAGGGTTGTTGGATAAGGAATTTATTAAAAGAAATCAGTGTTCTTTGTAATAATTTTATTGTTAACATAGACAATCAGTCTGCAATTCATGTTGCTAATAATCCTGAGTACCATAAGCGTCTGAAACATATAGACATTAAGTATCACTTTGTAAGACAGAAAGTTGAAGATAAAATTGTATGTTTAAAATATGTAGCCTCTGAGAATCAGCTTGCTGATATTTGTACTAAAGGTTTGAGTAAAACTCACTTTGTTAAGTTGCGAGATGTGTTGTTAACATAGAGTTGTGTTTAGTTTGTTTTTATTTAGTCAGTTGTGAATCTGTAAGTGATGTGAACACATTGAGGAAGGGTGTTGAGTAACAATGTGGACATCACTATTGGGCATTGCCCCTCACTAGTATGTATGCAAGATGGCTTCCTTCTTCCCGTTTGTGTGACCGTAGGTGTAAGTGCGTAGTAGTTATTAAAATGATTAAATCCCACAATTAAGTTGTTTCCATACGGTCCAATATATAATCATAACCCCGTAAAAAAAATAAACCAAAGAGTTAAATTTGAGTTAAATGATGAATAAAGGTAAACATAGACGATTATAAAAGTCTTTGTAGTCGATATCCCTCATTCATTATAGGTTTAACCCAAAGAGAATGTATTTACTACGTTTGGAGCATGGTTTAAAGTGGTCCATGACAATGTCATTGAGATAGACAGATGCGCAAACTCCATACATCATTTTTTTTGTATGTAGTTGCGACAGGCTGCTGTTGTGATACTTGTGATCTTGATAATTTAAAATAATATCATAGAAATAGACTGGCCCGTCGCGTTTCGTCCTTTCCGTCCTTATTTTCGACAAAACAATGAATACCAATGAATACATTATTCCCAATTAGTTAAAATCGACTTAAACCCAATAATCGAGATATCCCTTCGATCGAATGAATGAATATATTATACAGAGTCTCTCCCTTATGCAGTATATTGAAAAAAAAAAAAAAAGTAACCTCAAAACATGTTCATTTGTGGTATTTATTACTACTAATTATTTATATTAACACATATTCGTTACTGATAAATAATTCGTATATTATTTATTGTTTAATATGAAACGTAAAATATCGAAACTAGACGAAGATGAATCAAGGTGAGCGTTTAACGTCTACTTCTGTCTAATATTTTCTTGGGATCATTTTACATACCATATTGTCTCGTCAATTCACCACGTAGAAGTCAACGAATAAAGAATACCTGTACACTAAGTCCACTTAGGCAATATTTTGTACCTAATATTTCTCAGGTGACCCACCTGCTCCTTTGTCAGTCTTTGCTATAAAATAATTAGTTTATTCAATACTACTCACAAAGACAATTCCTACCTTTATTTACATAAGAGTCTCAATGCAATAAGGATTATTTCCAAAGTTAGTTAATGTACACAAAATATGGTCATTATTGGGCACGTTTTTTATTAAAAATATGTATTGAAACATTGAACCACCTGAGGGTGGAAATAGCACCATTAAATTACAGCCTCAATATATAGCTAATAAATAACTTAACTTGTTATGTAAAAACTGAATGTAAATTTCAAATGTTTAAAGAATTTAGCATTATTTATTATTGCTGTTTTCAGGTTGTCACAGCTACTATTTAGTAAGAATGAGGATTTTGCAAAAAAACTGAAGTCAGTTACAAACACTGTTATTGAACATGATTTAGAAATTGATCGCAAACCAGCATGGATTGACGGTGATGACGAAACATTTGGAGCTAATATTATACCAAATGTAAAGAGTAATGCTCTCTACAAAGATAAACTTCAACAGAAATATTCCACTTTAATGGGAACTCCCAACTGGGCCAAAATAAACAAGAATATAAAAAAAGAAGATGAAAGTGATGAGGAAATTTTAAGAACTATTGGGCATTTACACAAGAAAAAATTGGATAATCTACCAAAAGATTTCTTGGAACTAAAAAAATTTCCTAGACTTAATGAGCAAACAAGAAATGAGGGGCCTAATATAACTTGTATAGAGTTTCATCCAACTATGAGTGTTTCATTATTAGCAGGCCAGTCTGGTGCTGTTTCCTTGGTTTCTATTGGTGGCGATGTGAATAACAAACTACACAGTTTCAAATTAAAGAAATGGAAAATATCTGCAGCACATTTCACACCTGACGGATCAGAAGCATTCATTGCATCAAAAAATTATCACAATTACTGCATTTATAATCTTGTCAAGGCTGAATCTAGATTAGTACAGTTACCACAGATTTCTAAAAGACCTAATATTTTTGAAATGTCTCCTAATGGAAAATATCTTGCAACATCTGACTGTCTAGATGAAGTGTACTTAATATGTACGGCTTCTAAAGAGTTATTACGAATACTGAAGCATAATTCAAATGTGACTTCTGTTACTTTCAGTCATGATTGTAAATTATTGTATGGTTATGGACATCAAGGAGAAGTTACTGTATGGGACCTATCTACATACAGACCAATGACAAAGTTTTATGACAATGGTTGTGTAACAGCTTCATGCATTAAAACTAGCCCATGTGGAAGATTATTAGCCACCGGTAGTGGTGAAGGTATTGTTAATATATATGAAACAACTAATTTGACTAATTCAAATCCATTGCCACTCAAAACTATCTCAAATTTGACAACAAAAGTGACAAACCTCAGATTTAATTCTTCATCAGAGATACTCTCTGCAACATCATCATACTATCCAAATGCTGTTAAACTCATACATATTCCATCATACCATGTGTTTGCAAATTTCCCAATCCATACACAAAACTATCATCAAGTGGAAACTGTAAACTTTTCTCCCAACAGTGGTTATATGGCACTGGGTAATAATAAGGGTTATGCTTATTTATACAGGTTGAAGTATTATAAGAATTATTAAAAAAAACATAATTGGTTTTATATCCACGAATCTTTTTCTTTCACCTATCCTCCCACTCCAATGTGGTGTTGGTGCAACTTAATTATTTTCCAAGCATGTCACAAAGTTCTGTTTTTATTTTTACGACCGGCTGCCTTTCCTGACGTCAGACCTCTATGGGATGACTAGTCCCAGGCAAATGATGTCAGAGAAATTACTATGCCCAACTGGGAAATCGAACCAAAGATCTTCTGGCCGACAGCCAATATACACTGGCACTAGACTAAGGAGGCTATTGGTATGTTTCTGTTTTTATTGGCCTAATAATGCAGACAGCAAAGTAAGAAAGCAGATGACAAGTGGTCACTGCCGCCCATGGACATCGGCAATGTGCCAGGGACACGGTCAAGCCGCTGCCTACTGTGATAAATACTTTTTAAACCTCGCTTAAATAAGGACATGTCAGCGCTAAGTGAACACCGTAGAGGGAAAATCATTCCAGTTTGCAGGTGCCTGGGAAAATTCACCTCTGCAAGAGCACAGTAATAGGAGGTTCCAGGTAAAATGGGTGAACTTTCCTCCGAAAACAAGTGGTGTGGTAGTAGAGAGGAGACGATGGAATCTTCTAAAACAGTTCTTCAGAGTACCACATGGAACAGTCGGTAGAGCACATAAGACATTTCACGCTAGCGACTCGTAAAATCATTTGTATGAATAACGTCAGTTTCCCACGCAACTGGTAAAGGCGTTCGGGTGTTTGCCATACAATATTTTACGTAGTCGCCAAAATGAATTGAAGCTCGTGGTCGAGATACTGTTAGCTTTAGCTGCAGTTCTGGAAAATTACTGTTAGGTAAATAATTAAACAAGTTTTGAGACGAGAAGGTTTAATTTTTTATCCTAAATGGAAAACAAAGCCAATAACACACTTAATACATTTTAGCCGTTACCATTCACCAAATGTCATCACATACTATAATAATTGGCTTCACATTAAATGATATAATTGAAGTAAAAGGATAAAAGTATATAAGGCAATGTATAAAAAAGGCGGTGTCTACAAATTTATGCTGGATAAATACCAAGTTCAATAAGTAAAATGGTGTCAGATATGTGTAAGATTGTCGGACTTGCCTCTAACTCGGCGGTAAGCGGGCCTTGTATCTTAACGTCCGGTTCCAATAAACAATCGCAGTTCGAATGTGCAGATAGATTACAAAAATTAGCCAATAAGAACACAGTTTGAACATGACTCCGTCAAATGAGTTGATTTGATTGGTTCATAATCGCGATCTATCTGTGCTCTAAACTGAGATCCTTTATTGAAACCGGCCGTTACAAGTCACAGTTCACATAAACCACTAGCTGGCAACGTGCAATTCGAAGATGACTTGCAAGATGCTTATGACCTAATGATTTTGAAGATGGGCGTGAGTCGCATATCGCGCATTTTAAACACGTCCTCTAATCTGTACACAACCTTATAACATCATGTACTATAAACAAAAACCTTTGCTCAGTGATAATAGATTATGAGTTGAAATTAAGCAAATCTAAAAATACTAACTTACGAGCACATAATATAAATTATATTATCTAAGAGAAATAGATAACCAAAATCACAGTAATGATTTTATTAAATACTACTATATGTGGATAAGTCACCAATGGACCTGCTGCAGTATCTATATATCTTTAAAACAATAAATATTGTATAGAAATTTAAAGATTAATAATTAACATACCCAATATAAATTAGACAGTTACGGATATTGATAACTACTGAAATTTTACAATTTCAACAATGTGAAAGTGGGAACTAACATGGAACAGCTTAATTCATAATATGATTACCTAAACATATTACCTAACAAGGATTACTCTTCTTTTACATCCGAGTAATTATATATACTTCAAGAAAATATTATAATTTGAGAGCTACTCGAGTTATGGTAAGGTCCATTGAGTGCATGCAGTGCTAAGTGTTTAACTTGTAGCGCATTGGACCGTGTTCATTCCGGGATTCTCGTCATCTTCTTCGTAGGCGTGGCCATGATGCGTGCGCCGTCGTCGGGACTGTTGCTCTGGATCGAGATCCATCAACACACATTCCTCTGCCAGTTCAGGAATTTCCACCTAAAACAACCGATCATTTCCCAGATAAGACGTCATATAAGTCGTCATTTTTTAATTAACAATAAAAATAAAACAATTTTATAACATCGTAAAAATGGTAACATGAAATACTTACTCTAGGCCGAGCTGGCAGGCAGTTCTCCAAAGCGGGAATAACTTCAGGCGGAATGCGATTAGGGAAATTAACTAGGAACTGAATAATAAGTTGACCCTTTTCAAATGGGTTTTTGTACATTGGCATACCTGAAAAAAAAAAACTATATAAAATATATGGGAAACACCAAATTATATAGATTTCCGAATTACAGTAGAATCTTGATTATCCAGTTATCTAATGATGGGGACGTCTGCAGTTAATCACATGGGTAAATTGCTCACCCTGCTGGAAATTTCCCCCTCATCCCATTAACGACTCATATTGTGTCAACTACTATACTCGTTATCGTCAGCAAAAATAATTACTTTGTATAATAATATGTACTATTCAATACAGTCATGTTGCATTATAAACATATTTTAAATACCGACACAGAAAGATGGTAGTCTTGGATTTCTTGGTGATTTAAACAAAACTAAACATACCTTCATTCAAGACACACTTTACATCACCATGTTTAGTAACTTCTCCAGGCATCACAGTTATTACTACATCTCTGTCATCAAGAGTTCTGATCACTTTCTGGAAACCACAGAGAGCTTCCACCAACTCGATATTTAAGCGTAGTATAAGATCATTTCCAGATCGTTTGAACAACTAAAACAACAAAGCATTGATTTTAGAACCAAAAAAATAAAATATATTTGTTAAAAACACTATTTTTTAAAGTACTTACTTCGTGTTCCTTTTCATCTAAAACTATAACAAGATCGCCAGGTTCGAGCTCAGGCTCTTGGTCGCCCTCTCCACTGAACACAATCTTTTGTCCGTCAGTCATTCCCTTGTCAACGTGAACTTCGAAAATCTTGCGATCGCGCACAGTTTTACGTCCCTGTAATTAGGTTTAGAAAAAAACAGTACATATCAGCCTCTCGTGTATTTGAAGTATAATAAGCTCTCCGCCCGCCTAGCATGCGCGCCACGAGATATCTCGATAATCAACAGTCGAGATGTTGTCTACAATATTGTATGAAAATAAACGAGGGCGCATGTTAGTGTCCGTACACAAATAGGGAAAACCGGTTATAATAGGACAAAAAGCGTAGACAAATTTTCTCGTAGCGCGCATGCTGGGTGGGCTGGTCTCTACAGACATAGGAATACTCCCATTCAGTGCTTGAAATCCCCTTTTACATGAGGGAACACTTTTCCCTGCATTCCTGAATTTATGAATCAGAGCTTTTATTTCACATCACGGAACGATGTGAGATTATTTTTTTTTAGAAAGGAAACAGACAGTTCAAGATGGAGAACACTGTTCCGATGCATCCCATCCATTTCCAGTCCATCCAACTTATTGTAAAATAATTTTGGGACACAAAAGATATGTAAAATAGAAATCTTACTTGGCACACTTTGCAGCGGTCTTTAGGGTCAATAATCTCTCGTTGTCCACGACAATCACTGCAAACGGTTTGGGTTTGTTGAATAACACCAGGAACAAATTGATGGATGTGTACTTGCATTCCAGTACCACGACAAGTGGGACAAGTTTGCACCGCACCCTGTGTCAAATGAAATGTGAATTAAAAAAACATAACCAACAATTTTGATTAAAAAACATAAAAATGTACAGAACTAGTTTCTAAAATTCATACCTTTTTGCCACCACGTCCCTCACATTTTTCACAAATCACATTCTTCTGGAGTGCTAATTTTCGGACAGCTCCACGGTACAACTCTTCCAAGGTTACTGACAACTGATGGATAATATCTTTGCCCTTGCGCTCACGGCCGCGGCGGCGCCCTCCACTGAAGCCGCCACCAAAGAACATGTCGAAGAGATCCATGGGTGAGGAGAAACCACCACCTCCGGCACCACCTTCCTTAAGCGCCTGTTCTCCACCTAATGACAGTACAATTGTTTTCAAGAGTTTTGTCAAATATATAGAGCTTATATTTGAGGATCCATCTACACAGAGATGGCACCTACCAGTCATAAGCATTTAGAAAATATATGCACAAGTTTAGACTGTAAGGGCAACTTGCAGGACTATTAATCTACAGTTAAACCTAATTTTCAATTGTCCTACAGCTCACTCCTATCTTTAAATTAAGATTTGGGATAAATGGAGACTTAAAATGGAGCTGCAAGTGATCCTAAATTAATTGCAATATATTAATGAAAATCATATTTAAAATTGTGTAAAATATACTAAAACTATTACTACATTTTGGAAGGACTATCTGCAACTCTAGTATTATAGATCAAACTAAATTATTCCAATGTCTGACATGAATACCCAAATGAGAAAAAAAAACAAAATTCATTTTGTCACCTTTACAAGAACTTTAGAACATTCCATTTGTTCTGGGAAATATTTGCAATGTTACAATCACCCATATTGATAGATGATGCATTGGAAATAATTTTATGAGTGATGGCGGCTCTGCCTCCAGAGGCCAAGACACTTATATAACATATATATGTGCTGCCTCCAACAGGTTAAACCTTTGGTTGCAAGATATATGTTCATATCTATATAATTATGACATTTACCTAATATTACAAATTAAATATTCCAAGTATTTACTATAATTAATTACAAGTAATAAAAAAAAGTGTTACCACAACCAACAAAGTTAATTAGGTAATAGTAAAATCCCCACAAAGATAAAAAATATTTTTGTCTAAACATTGTATACAAAAACCTTGAAATTATGTTAAGAATTTGGTATTGTTATGTGTCCTTGATGCACATTGTTTAAAGGAACAAAAATATATCATTATAATTCTAGAATACTTTAACCTTATGTTGAAAGTTGGCATTTTGAAAGCAAATATTTAATGTTAAGAAAAAACTGCCTACCTGCCTCTTTTTATTATCACATTACTTTCAATTCCAAAGGTGAAAGTTTGTGAGTCTGTAAGTGAGCATGTTTGTTACTTCTTTACATTCAAACAGCTGAACTAATTTTGATGAAATCTAGTATTCAGACAGCTTACATTAACACATAGGCAAAAAAAATAATTTCCATACAGACAGAATCACAGGCAACTAGTATTTAATAATTTAACTATAATATTAATTCACACACCTTGATCATAAATCCGTCGCTTTTCCGGATTGGAGAGCACCTCATAAGCCTGTGAAATTTGCTTGAACTTCTCGCCTTCATTTGGGTTTTTGTCTGGGTGATACTTGAGGGCTAATTTCCTGTAGGCTTTCTTCAGTTCTTCTGTACTACAGTTTGGTTTCACACCCAGAATATCATAATATGTTGTCTCTTTAACCATTTTTCGCACCTATTGGAAGAAAAGTTACTCCGTCATAACAAATAGCATTGTAGAATTTTCTAGTCTTTTAGGTTATGATGGAGATCTAATGAAATTAATATTGATCTGGCGCGAGTTCAAAATTTGCTTTTGTATTAGTCATTTACAAAATATGTTTGGAAATCAATCACCAACTCAAAATGGAGAAATAGTGCATTTTTAATTTTGGATCGATTAGCCTTTTAGGCGTGTTAGTATCTCAAGAAAGATAAATCTTCATCAGGAAATTATCGATTTCAGGTATTACGTAAAGTCGTCGAAATGGCTAGATATTTGTTAAAAAAGAGAAACTGGCATTTAACATCACATGGAAAATGAATGAATTCCGATATTTAAATCGGGAATTCACAATCCATACAATTAATAATTATCTTCAAGTACTTACCTTATTTGCTTATTGGTGTTTATTGAAATAATTACAAAATACTCTTCCAGAAGAACTTAATAGAAATTCCCTAATAACTTATAACGAACGCAAATCTGAAATCAATGTAAAACGCACTGAATAAATTCGCGAGGTTCACACACACGAGATCGTACTGAATCAACTGAATGACGTTTTAGCATGTAAAATACTCGAGCGTCGCGTAATTTCCAGAACATTCCACGCCTGTATATCAATACGATCAAATAGTAATGTTACATCTTTTGTATAGCTTCCTCTTTTACACTTGTGCTGTATCACCTCTAAACATTTTGTAGGAAAAGAAAAAGTGACAAGAAAATGGTATCTTTAATTTAGTCTGATTATATTTTTTTGTTTTTTTTTGTTCCACTGCGGACCAGCTAAAATTTTACATCATTCTGCCAAATCGTAAGTGAGGGTTTCTTCTTTGTACTGATAGATATTTTGCCACATTTATCTATAATATTAAAAAACTTTTTATTGTATCACTGAAGAATTAATTATATAGTAACTTTCAGTATAAACAAAGTACTCTGTGATTAGGATAATCTAAGTCTGTGATAGTAACTCCAAGGGGTTTTGAGTTTTGACCTTAGATTAAAGAGAGAGAGAGAGGAGATCGGTTCCATCTCCGTGACCTTGGCACCAGACTGGCAGCTAAAGATGGCGGAAAGTTTAGTGCGTTGAAGTTTAAGCCTGGTCTCCTGCACTAAAACATTACACAAAACATGCATTTTTTATCTATGTTCCATTGTTCTACAAGCAGATGATAGCTAAAATCGTTGTTTTGCGTATGTGTTTTTAGGGAGTTTTGTGTAATGTTTTAGTGCAGAGACCCGGCGTTAATATAGTCGATGATTTATTGATAAACATTTTTGTATTGTTATTACAAAGCAGTACATAAATGTTCAAATGTGAATATTTTTGTACGTTTATTATTTATTACTTGTTATTATTTGATTTTTTTTAAGATTATCAAACATTACGTTTATTAATTCGTTAAAATATTAGACTATTAGTGTCACAATTAGTTTCAATGATAATATAATCATCACCAACAGAATGTGCACATTAAACATTAACTCAATGACGAAATCAATCATAAGAACAACTCAAAAAATCGTTTGTTTTAAAGATCGCTATCTAAACGCACTAGAGCTTTTCTAATCATACGAATTAGAAAATTATAATGTCTGCCTCCTCTTATGGTATACAGGTGTGACAATATGTATGTAATGCAAAAGAATATACTGTGAAATAACGAAATAAAATATTTTATCGATATCAATATCATATTCAATGAATCACGCCCCTCGTTACTAGACCACCATTTCAGCTGCCGTATTATTATTACTTTGTTACGGGGGTGTAGCTTATTGACGGATACGGGCCTATAGCAACAAATACTTTTATATTGATCCTTCCTTACCTGAGTTGACATCCATTAGTAAAAAAGCGATAGCTTTATTTTTTTCTGATTCCATTAAATTTTATACTCGATAGGTTGTAAAAGACAATAGCCCCCCCTCCTGTGTAGATTCCTTTATCTTCGAAAATTGAAAAAAATATATATTATGAGTTTTGGCGGGAATTCTAACGGTGCGGTCGCTTGTTTTAATGATTTCATATTCTAGTCTAAGATTGTGCTTGTGGTTTAAATGTGATGTGAATCTAAGCGATAAACATCAACGTAGATGGTCAGTATGTGAAAGCTTTGAAATAAGTGATTTTGGACGCTTTTTGTCGGGTGGATGGTCGACCCGACCATTTTCGACTCCTCCGCTGCGAGAAAATCGTCTGAAAAGCATCAAACTGGGAGGAATTGACGCCAAAACTCCAGCAGGGCCTTGAAATTGGCACATCCGTGTTTATTGTTCTTGTGAAAACTCTGTTATAGTTAGTTTATAAGTTAGGTTAAGTTAGAAAGAAAAATATTATGTAACTAATGACTTGGCAGCATGGTCTCTGATCTTAGCCGGTTCCCTGTGGAACAAATGTAAAAAATATATATAGGGGGTTTTGGCGGGAATTCTGACGGTGCGGGTGATCGCTTATTTTAATGATTTCATATTATAGTCTAAAGTTGTGGTTGTGGTTTAAATGTGATGTGAATTAATGCGATAAACATCAACGAAGATGGACAGTATGTGGAAGCTTTGAAATAAGTGATTTTGGACGCTTTTTGTCGGGTGGATGTGTCGACCATGTTCGACTCCTCCGCTGCGAGAAAATCGTCTAAAAAGCATCAAACTGGAAGGAATTGACGCCAAAACTTTAGCAGGGCCTTGAATTCGAACACATCCGATTTCATGGCACTTGTGAAAAATTAGATATAAGGAAATGATGGGAAAAAAAAAGCACTTAAGACGAGGCTGTATGGGCTTAGATCCCTTTGCCTTCCCGAAAGGGAAAATATATATATATATATATATATATATATATATATATATATATATATATATTCGCAAATGACAGTGACAGTCGACAAAAGTCATAACGGGAAATATTTTTTGCCCTGTCTCATACTAACATACTATTATTATATTCTTATCTTATCTACGGAGTACGGTAGTCGCTGCTTTTGTTCGTGTACAACACAGAGTACTTTGTATATACTGAAATAGAGGTCTATCTTCGGCCTCAAAATGGGTAACTCATAAAAAGCGCCATCTGTTTTCCAAAGTAGGCGACTTTTATACGCTTTTAGGTCTTTTGGTTTAAGAAATCACAAAATCCTTTGATAGAATTTTTAAAATAACATTTTTAATTATTACATCTTATAAAGTGTAATCTGATTTTATGTGATACTTATCTATTTATAAAATGTATAAATGTGAGTGTATCAGATCACACAATTATCGATGTAAAAAATGAAAATGTTATTTTAAAAATTCTTTCAATAAACTTGTATTGGCGACTTTTTGGTATGTAACTGCTTCATGGGAATGTTGTTAAATAATACACTATTTCTTGTCAACTTTGATATATCATCAATGTATATCAATCATTTATTGAAAGATATGTATGTACATCATGCTTTGATATAATTACATATAACAATGATTATTCGTATTATGCGCCATACATATTGTAAGCTTAGCTTCGGAAAAAATACCATTACAAAAACGCATTTAACTTCTTTACCAAAGAACAAATGCTTTAAGCTGAGATCTATAGAGCGAACTTCGACAAAATCTGAGTCATAGAAATGAACTTGATGAGAATTTGGATTTTTCAAACCAAACTTCGACTTAGTCCAACTGACAGACAGACTAGGCAAAGATTTTCTTGTAACATATGACTCGGACTAAGTCAAAGATCGATTTAAAAATTCCAAATCCTCACCGAGGTCGTTTCTTTGACTTAGATGGTCTTAGTCGAAGTTTGCTCTATAGATTTCAGACTAAAACTATTTACTACGTGCACTACAGTAGCGCCGCCTACCGTCTGAAACTATTAAGGGCCCGTAAATTCTTTAAAATAATATTTTAGGTTCATTTTTAAAACAAGGTAAAAATTAAGAAAATTGGTACCAATAGTAAATAATAATTATAGATTTCAATGTTGACCATATTTATTTATATTTCAAGACTTGTAATTTTATAGCCCCAGTTTGTTTGTTGTTATTTACTGCACACTATGATCATTTTTGTAACTACGGTGTAACTATATAATTTTTTTTGTTTAAGCAATTTAAACACCTTAAAGTAGTTAGAGCACAAGAGCTCGAGAACGATATTACATAAAGTTCCAATCAACATTTAATTAATCAATAATGTTAAAATGTTTTATGGTATTTAGCGACATTAAAATGAAGTCGCTTGTATACTAAATATTTGATTATTACAATCATTAACAATCTCGAATGAATTTAAATAAGGTAGGTAGAATTTTTCAAAAACTATATTGAAAATTTCGATTTAAACAATTGTTTTGTTTTTCAATTAATTAACTAAACCTTATTTGTTATCTGCCAAAAAAATGATAACTGTAATAAAAACAACAACAATAATAAACAACAATCATTTTTCCCTCATTTTAGGTTGATTTTCGTGTCTTGGGTATCTTTACGCGGTGGAGATAACTTACCATCAGATGACTCATCTGCTCGTTTACCAGTCTCTGTTATAAAAAAAATTTACTTCTGAAAACAGTTTGTATGTACCTATACGTAAAAACTAGATTTGACTATTCAGAAGTGCTTCTTACAGAATATCTAAGTAAGAACTAGTATTTATAAAATGAATATTAGTTAAATTAGATTTCGCTAATAAAAATAATAAAATGACTTTTATGAAACTCTTTCTACTCAGGACAAATTTTGATTCAGGCGCTCGCTTGCTGCTATCGTGGCACTGTGTTATAGGGAAACCAAAAAGTTACATACTCTTTATATCTCAGATTCTTATAGTTTAGATCAAAATAAACGCTAGAGTAAATTCCTAAATGTTTGATAAACTTACTTTAAGTTTAGTTTTTGTAAATCTATAAAATTTTAGCTGGATAAATCTAAACGTAATAAAATAATTAATTAATAGTAAAAATTATCAGCAGATTGACGTCGCTGGTAGACAGATTCTACGTTACACATATATTTTTTGTATGTATGTTACGCGATATCTCCACCAAATATGGACCGATTTTCAAAATTCTTTTTGTATTCGATAGAGCTTATTTCAAGAGTGGTTCCATATAAATGTGGTCACTGTGGTGATTATTAATGTCTTCTACACACCATAAAGTCATAGTCAGCAACTATGGACTACCGGAGATATATCGATATAAAGGTTTTTCCTAAGGTTAGTCATACAAATCTCAGCTGTGAATGCCTTAGTTCTCTAGCACGTATTTAGATGTATTATTATCGTTCCAATAATTTAATTTTATAATTGACAGGAATTTATGCGATTACATGTGACAACCCTAGGTAAAAATATTCAACCGACTTCCAAAAAGGAGAAGGTCCTCAATTCGTCTTTATTTTTTATGTATATTATGCGATATCTCCGCCAAATGTGCACCGATTTTCAAAATTCTTTTTGTGTTCGATAGAGCTTATATCAAGTGTGGTCCCATATAAATTTGGTTATGATCGGAGTTGAAGTCGATGTGTTAAGTTTTTAAAATTGTGATGATGCATATATATCCGATAGTCCACGGTTTGAGGTTATGATTTCGTTATAGTTTTTAGACACTTGGAAACATTATTATTAGTTTAAAAATAAAATTCTAATATTGTGACTTATTCCAGTTATTAAAGATAAAAGCGAACATTAAATAATAATTACCTACTCCGATTCTAATGGATATACGATGATTTTTTATCACTTAATATGTAGCTATCTTCAGATGAGTTTCTTGCACTTATTTTTCTCGAAACAAAAAAAAAAATACCTACACAAAACAATTTATTTTCTGTCTCCTGCTCATAGAACAAAGGCCCATATCTAAAAATGCACATCTTTTGTGAGTATGGGTTCTATTACGAGCAATATGTTTTCGTTGTTTCTATTGCGTTTTGTTTCGAGAAAAAAATGTGCAGGAGATTGGCCTTAAGATACACATTATCGAGTGATAAGAAATAATTTAAGTTCATTAGAAACGTCTTTAGGAGGTTTAATTAACCAGCCAATACAATTTGCTGATAATTATCACTGATATTTATAGGTTTATTGGAAGCTGCATTAGTACTAGCAAATTTCTTCGCTACGCTTATGTGTGCTGACTGTATTTTTCAACTTGCTAGACTTTTTTTACAGCTATTAGTTGACAATGCATCACCCTTTCCGCATTTGAAACAATACCTGTTTTAAATATTTTCTTTTCATTATCTCCGTTTCCCTGTAAGAAAATAATATATATTTTTTTAATTATCATGATTAGTTTACATACTGATTTCAGTGATTAGTTTAAAAAGTTATGACATAGAAATATATAAGTTTTATTCCATTTTATAGAATAACAATGTATATATTGTTCATCGATTAAAATCTAGAGTCTAAAAGCATTTACTTATGACAGGATTTTTAAAAATAACTAGGAGATCACTGGAAAGAAGCTACACAACTACTTGGTATATAAATGAGTTAAAAGTAAGGATTTATTTTGATTCCATTTGACACCAGGCATCGAATTTTATTTAGTGAAGTATTAGATTTAGTAATAGTACGTAAAGTCAATAAAGTTTTAATTTTAGTTTTATTTTTAGTTTTATTTATATATATCGTAGCAATTTAATCCGTCTATTTATTATCAGATTTACTTTTAATAATTCAATCTATTATTGTTAAAATCACTTCGTAAAATCGTATAAAGTATTTAGACGTCGAGGTGATGAAGTAATCGTAATTATTCTTACGTTTTTATACTATTGTTTGTATAATGTCATTGTCTCCGGATGTGATTGTGACAATTGCGATTTAAAGTTTAATAATTGCTGAATTACTACTTATATGGTCTAAATATTTCTAAAGGTAATTTAAATAGCTATTTTGTTCACAGATTGCTTAATAGTTAAGATTTCAGAGTAGTGGTGGCAGCCTAGCGGAAATAATCTTAATGATTGCCATCTAAAGCTTTTTAATTGCTGGATCACTTATCAATAGGTCTAATTAAATGTAAAAGGAATTAATATAATGGTTTTATAAATAGATTTGCTTAATTGTTGAATTATTAGAGAAATTGTGCCGTCACCTATCCGCACTCTGACGAAGAGAACGCAGAGGAAGGGATTCATGATAATATAATGGCTTGCAGACTGTTCAGAGGTGCTTTTAGTCATCGGCTTTCAAATAGATCACATCATAGTTCGGGAGACCATAGTATTTAGGGGTCGTTATGCCTAAATTATGGGCGACCTCTTATTTCCAAGTATTTAGTAATTCAGTGTTATATTTACCGTGAAATATACTACAGTTCTCAGTGCAAACGTTGTAAAACTGTGAATTGACTATTCTAATGAAATGTGAAGTGTTTCGTGTTAAATCTATGGGTTATCTCATCAGTTCCTCCCCATAACGTATTCCGAACTGACGGTAAATTAAATCAAGTGCATAAAACAAGCACTGAATAAACCGAAGTGGTAAAACCTGTGTTTCTATCAATACCGACACATAACTTTCATTATATCGACATTTGTTGTGCTTTGACCTATCTGCTAGGCTGGGTCACTATTAAGTACATAGATCTACATCGACATATATATTAAATTAAAACTTTATTGACTTTACGTACTATTATACGGAGTATTAATATTATACGGTATTAATATTATATTAATAATATATATAATATATATATATATATGTATCATTGACAGCCTCCGTGGCGCAGTGGGCGAGTATTCGGCTGTCAAGCGGGAGGCGGCGGGTTCGATTCCCGCACTGAGACAATTGTTTGTGTGGCCCACAGATATTTGTTTCCCATCTGGGTGTTGTGAGACCGAAAGTCTCTCATAGTCTTTGACACCCACAATACAGGTAATACCTAGTGTGCGGACAGGACTAGGTGTATAAAGAAATAAAAAAATACACCTAACAGCCACGTTGGGTGTATTTAGTTATCCATTTCTGAGAAAAGGAATATGTATAGAAACCTTACCAAGGAATTGTTTTGGGATGTTCTGTGTCTCTGACAGTTGCGGCAGTAATTCATGCATCACATCTGGATCTGGAATATAAGATTTAAAATTTTACAGTATATCATAGCATTAAAGCTCACGATTCGGCAACCGTGTCTTCTTCTACTTTCTTGCATAATTTACCGAGACAGAGTACAGAGCGGTTGATATCAAGCAGGCCAGGCACGAGGCCCTTCAGAGGCGGCTTGGTCACCAGCAGCCAAGCGATTAATGTAAAATACATCATGACAACAAAATTGCGGAGTATTAAAGTCAACAAAGTTTTAATTTGTTATTTTCATCTTAATTCACAGCATCCGTGGCGCAGTCGGCTAGTAGCCGGCTGTGAAACGGGAGGCGGCGGGTTCGATTCCCACGTTGAGATAAATGTTTGTATGACCTACAGATATTTGTTTCGGGTCTAGGTGTTGAGACCTAAAGTTTCTCGTAGTTCTTGATACCCACGACACAAGACACGTATCTTAGTGTGGGGTCAGGGCTATGTGTGTTACTGTTGGGTGTTTATTTATTATTTAATGTTTTATTATTAGACAAGCGCTATATAGTTTTATTATACCCTTATGTCTTAGATCTTTAACATATGACATGATTGCTTATTTATTCATAAAAATAAAACTATATCAATAATAGTGTCACTAAGTGGGACTTGCAGCGCTGTTACTAACCTACAGTGAAACCTAAACTCGATTTATCCTACGGCTCATTCCTATCCTTAAAATAAAGATTTCGGATAAATAGAGATTTATCGCGGAGTTGCAAATGGCTTTTAGGTCTTAAAACTGACCTCAATGCTTTCAGTGATATCTATCCCAAGGTGACGTTATAGAATTTTGGGTATATTTTCTTTTTTAGTATAGTTTATCTCACTTATGGCGACTTGCACTCTTACTAACTTAGTTAGTCCTTACCTTATGGTAAATTCAAAAAGAAATATATGAAGGACATGTAATTCATTACAAGTAATTAATGAAATGTCATATTATCTGTAATTACATGTACGTGTAATGAGTTACATGTCCATCATATATTGGGTCATCTTGTTTCCACTACATGTTTCTCAAGTGACAAGTTAACAACTAAATTACCCCAATCTGCCATTAAGTCACAAGTAGATTCAATTACCTGATGATGTTGATGATGCTGGAAAGTTAGTATGTGTCTGTGTTCTTGAAATTTACATTCGATTTTTGCTTCATCTGGTAAAAAGGCTGAAATAATAGAGAAAGCTTATTTAATAATTGTTGCTGCATATCTTCTTCAAAATGTGAGCGACAGACACAACAGTACTTATTATTAGTACAGCACTATAAGTGCATTTTTTGTAGTGCCAAGATGTCACCACTATGTGCATGGTAAAGAGTTGCTAATATGGAAATTTCATCATGACAATAATACTACTAATTTTAATTATCTACATTTTTATAAACTTGAATACATTATAAAAAATAATATAAGTTTTAACCAAATGTTATAAGTTAGTACAAGAAGAATGACATGTATACTTTTTCACACAACTTTTTTGATTTTTCGTAGCAGGGGCATGAGTATGAGGTATGTTGTATGAAAGTATATATCGAAGTACATTTATAATGATACTTGTTACTGCTCCTGGGAGCAGATTTTTCACACGTTATTAACCCGTCAGAGGCGGCACATATATATGTTCCATAAGCGTATGGGCCACCGGAGGCCGAGCCGCCCGTGACTATCTACGATATTTAAATATTATTTTACTAATTCTTAAAACTTCACATATTGGGAACCTATTTCTTATAATGTAGCTCTTATGTGACCTACATATTTCTTATAATGTCATCTTATATTATCTGTAATTACACGTAGTACATTACATGTACACTTATTTCTTCCTACTTGTCCTTATAGGTACCAGCTTAGTGTGGGCTCGGGGCTACACGCTTGTCCAAATATATTTGCATAAAGGATTTGGCTTACCTTTTACGTCTAGCTTCCTGGTTGACGTCAAATACCCTCAGGAGGATCCAGTCCTGGGCAAATGTTGTTAGAAAAATACTCCGTCCGACCTGGGAATCGAACCCATGATCTGAGCGTTCACAGCCGATATATGCTGCTACTAGATCAAGGAGGCGACTCCTATTATTAATTATTATCATCGTGGAACAGAAAAGGCTAAACTAATTTATTGCTAACAATACATACCAATGTTTCCCTGCTGGCAGTCATCTTTTATAATTGTTGGTGGTATGTGGCACAAATGCACTCATTTTGACATCTGAAAGTATAAGACACAATATTTAATTAAAAACGAAAATTAAAATAGTTTTTAGGCGGTATGGAGTTTACTGTGTCATCTTGTTTCCATTACATATTTCTCAAGTGACAAGTTGACAACTAAATTACCCCAATCTGCAATTAAGTCACAAGTAGATACAATTACCTGATGATGTTGATGACGCTGGAAAGTTAGTATGTGTCTGTGTTCTTGAAATTTACATTCGATTTCTTTCTCAGGTAAGAAGGCTGAAATAATAGAAAAAGCTTATTTAATAATTGTTGCAGCATATGTATCTTCTTCAAAATGTGGGCGACAGACACAACAGTACTTGTTATTAGTACAGCATTATAAGTGCATTTTTTGTAGTGCCAAGATGTCACCACTATTTGCATGGTAAAGAGTTGCTAATATGGACATTTCATCATGACAATAATACTACCAATTTTAATTATCCAAGTTTTTATAAACTTGAATACATTATAAAAAATAATTTAAGTTAACCAAATGTTATAAGTTAGTACAAGAAGAATGACATATAAACTTTTTCACACAACTTTTTTGGTTCTTCATAGCAGGGATTATATTATTAACCATGAGTATGAGGTATGTTATATGAAAGTATATATCGAAATACATTTCTACGTGATTCTTAACCATTCACAAAATATTATAGGGTGTAAATTTTCACAATCTCCCTCGCATTGTAATAAGTAGTTGATGGCGGTACTGAAGTTTGAGATCAATTTCTTTGTAAGTTTCCAACTTACTTGATAGCCCCTCTATAGTTAGTATTATTAAATCTCCTTGTGTATAGTGGACTTGTTTTAAAATGTAATAAGGTTTGTGCCTGTTCCAAGTATATTTATAAGCCAAATATAGTACTGTATCCTACATACCTGCATCATCTTTGCATCCCAGGACGCAGCATATTTTGTCTGATTGCATGTAACTGGTGCACTTTTCACAAACACGAACACAAAACAAGGAATCTTATCATAAAATACATTACAAAAATTAACACACACAATACGAACCGTGGTTATTTTCATGTTTGAGTTTTGACAGCAAAGTTTGACAGTTGCGATCAGTGTGACCACAACATTTTTTTTGAAAATACCGAGGCCATCTCGAAAAATTACTGAAATATACTGTTTCACCCAGCAGAAATTACCGAAGTAGAATATTTATAAAATAAGTTTTATTTCACAATCATCATTAAAGTATCATAAAATGGTTTCTTATATTTTACCTGAACATTTACAACTTTGAATTCAAACAGTTCATTAAAAATGTAAAAAAAATGTATTTTGTTAAGCCGCGTCTCCTGCGCTAAAACGCCTACCTAGAAAAAATATGATTTCGCTACAAATTATGAGCTCTATGAGTAGGTGGCACCGAAAAAATGGTGTTGTGTAGATGTTTTTGTGTTTTGTTTCGAGAACATGTCTAGGAAATTTTATCCTCGGAATAATAATCATAATCATGTTACTTTATTTTATGAGTTCGTTCTATCACAGCATACAGTATGTTTTTTTCCAACTGAGACAGTATGGGGATTCGGATCACTGGAAACCTCACTCGCTGAACCAAATGCAGTAGCGAGCTGTATCGTACAGGTTGTTCAAATCAATTTTGATTTTATTTGAGTTACTTAATTAACCCCCTCCCCTTCTCAATTCTCATTATCATCCATTAAGGTTGG
Organism: Clanis bilineata; assembly: GCA_036417725.1. Taxonomy (NCBI): domain Eukaryota; kingdom Metazoa; phylum Arthropoda; class Insecta; order Lepidoptera; family Sphingidae; genus Clanis; species Clanis bilineata. The sequence goes on along the minus strand of CM071145.1, from coordinate 7,225,891 downwards.
CAACGCACCTGTGATTCTTTTGATACCCACCATGGGTGTCTTGAATGCTATAGAGATTAGTTACCACCATAGAGCATTTTTATATTTTTTTAATCCATTTATAAAACGTCCTTGGTTCACAATTTTTTTGGTCGCCACGACACCCTTCGAGTTTGCCTCGTCTACCTACTGCACTAGCTTTTTCGAAACAAAAAACCCAAAGCAAAACAACGATTTTAGCTGTCACCTGCTCGTAGAACAATGGACCCTAGATAAGAAACGCATGTTTTGTGTGATGTTTTAGTGCAGGAGACCCGGCTTTAAACGCGAAAAATCTCCTAACTTGGCATCAACTGTACAACTTTTTCTCTGCGCAAGTTTAGTGGCTACATATTATTTTTTATTAGTCAACATGTATTTTATTCAAAATATACCGAAAAATTACTGACCTCCGCCAATATACCTATAAAATTACTGATGGTCCAAAAATACGTCAAAATATACTGAAACAGTAATAAATGGTCACACTGGTTGGGATTTCCCAATGTCTATACATCTATGGATGGACGGCCATTTTGTTGCATATTGGACAATAGAAATTAACTATTTTACATTTAATATGATTATATTAATATTCTGTCATATGATTTATTTAACAATTGCTGTTACTTATAATACTTTAATAAAATAAATTCATTTTATTCCATTAAACGAAATTCTTGGTCTGTACTTAGGTAGTGACATCTGTCCACGACGAATTACACTATCGGTTCAAAATCTGTTACAACGCCATCTGCCCCTCTAAGTAAGCATATATATACCGAGTATAATACTATGAACTTAAAAGCAACCGTCTACTATGAAACTGAATGTTTAAACGTGTACTCTATAATTTTATAGGATTATAAACGTTAGTTACCACTTGTAATGTACTAAGATTGAAGTGCCTGGTGTACAAGCAGTACTGGGGCAGTGCAGTCGAAGCCCCAACACGAAATAATAATCAAAAGGGGTATAAAATCTACGGCAGTTTCTTAATTGAGATTTTTCAGACGTACTAATTATTGTTAAAGCCAAAAGCAATGGCAGAGAAACAATTAAAGAATAGAGTTTGCATTGTTGGATCAGGAAATTGGTAAGAATCACAAAATAAATTATTTTATTCTGCTATGTTTATATGCGCGCCTCGTGCGTAACCGTATGTCAGAAACATTGCATGGAATAATGTAATGATGACATAACGATGGTCCGACTTATTCCGTCTATTTTCGCCTGGAAATTTCGTATTTTTTAGCGAAATATTAACTTGTATTTCCACGCCCTTGCAATCATTTTAGGGGTTCTGCTATTGCGAAAATAGTAGGCCGCAATGCCGCACGACTACCTAATTTCGAAGATAGGGTTACTATGTGGGTGTACGAAGAGATGATTGAAGGTAAAAAACTGACAGAAATTATTAATGAAACTCATGAGAATGTGAAGTATCTGCCTGGGCATCAATTGCCTCCTAATGTGGTGAGTATATTTATTGTGATATCCTAAAATAATTTTTGTATGTGTTTTAGACTGCTCATGAAATCTAAGTATTTTATCATATAAATAATAATATATTTTTTTAACAAATACTCATTTTATTGGTGATACAGAATATTACTAGTAGGTGCACATTTAAGGAGTCTCTACAAATATAGTACCTTAAATGAAGTGACATTGAATATTAGTTCAGTACTAGTAATACTACACATGCATTTCACATGTACATTCTATTTTTGTAACACTTCCTTATGAGAATTAGTTTACTGCCAATATTAATCTTCTAGGCCTCTGCTTGTTATGTAATGAACTTAGTTGAATTTGTGAATTACTGCTTGCTATAATGTTGAAGGAAAACAGTGGAAATCTGCATACTTGAGAATTTCTTCACAAGAATTTTGAAGGTATGTGAAGTCTACCAAGGCTAGCATGGTAGACAAATTTTTGGAATACCTAAAAATATTTAATTTCTTAACTTACTGTATTTAATTTATAAGATGATGATGTAGGTAGTTTGTTACATTACACAAACAGTACTGTAACAAAACTTGTGTTTACTTTAACAAAAAATGAAATAGAGTGCTATATATTTTCATAATTATAATCATTTGCTACATAATAAACCTTTCTTTTGAATGAAATCAAGTTCAAATTCTGTACTAAGTCCCAGTACTATTGTATATTTTATTACGTTCCCTTTTATTATGCATAAGAATGACAAGTGTATGTTGTGGAGTGCTATATACAAATGCTCAATGATTAATACTCTAATTTATTGCATCTAGTTGGTCATGTGGATTCCATTTGCATATGTGTTGTATTTGATTCTTACAATAGTTAAGTTCTACTTGTGATAAGAAGGATTCACTAGTTTTGTTTATATTTAAAAAACTACATAAAGTAATTGAAAAATCTTTATTGTTATTGTAAACCCGTAACATAGTAGTACTTTCTTTCTGTCCTTATCTCACTTTAATGTGGAGTCAGCGCAACACACTTCTTCAAGCATGTTTCAGAAAGGATTTGGATTAGTTTTTGTGGCCAGTTGTCTATGTGATGTCAATCCCCTCCTGAGGATTTCAGTCCCAGGCAAATGGTGTCAGACATAATTACATTAGATGATAACATGAAGAATCCAATACTTTAGTAATAGAATCATAAACATAAGCTCACGCCTGTATCCCCGAAGGGGTAGGCAGAGGCGCACTAGTGAACTAGGACACCCACATTTCACATAGAATCTTAAAAATGTTTACAAATCTAAGTTGTGATCACCTCTAAGTGGATTGGATGAGTAGCTGTATAATGTATTGTTACTGGGTGTTGTGGGATTGTAAGAGCCTATACCTATCTTCCAACAGGTCAATCTGGAAATCTTTGGGGGAGGCCTATGTTCAGCAGTGGACGTCCTATGGCTGATGATGATGATGATGATACCTATCTTTATATACAAAAGGAGAAACTGAATGACTGACTGACTGACGTATCAATGTACAACTGAAACTTATAGAACTAGGAATGTAAAATATTAGACACAGCTTCCTTTTAGGATATAGGCGAGAATTTAGGAAGAATATTTGGAAATTCATTCCCTAAAAGGGTGTAACGGGGAATGAAAGTCTGTGTAAAGAAAATGAAAATTTCGACAGGATAGTCTTACGCGGGCGTAGCTACGGGCAAAACCTAGTACATACATAAACTCATGCCTGTATCCTCGAAAGAGTAGAGAGGCAAACTAGCGAACTAGAACACCCATATTTCGCCGTAGTCATTTCCGTCCTAGAAAGGAGGCGAGCCTACCGCCATATCGGACGCAAATTCCAGACTCCGGACTGACACTGAGTAGAAAAACCCAATATAACTTTGCCCAACTCAGGGACTGAACCCGAGACCCCAAGATGATTGTCGTACCGCATGCAATACAATTGGGTTCTTGACTATGTTTGATTTTAAACACATACATACATACATAGACTCACGCCTTTTTCCCATAGGGGTAGGCAGAGACAACGGATTTCCATTTGCTACGATCCTTACACACCTCTTTCGCCTCATTCAGTCTCATTACATTCTTCATGCATGCACGTCGGTTTAGGGTACTTTTAACTTCACCTTTCTCGAGTAAATCTCGACTTGGTCAGAGAATGTTCGATGAGGTCTTCCCCTTCCAACTCTACTATTCACACTTGCCATATATATTTGCTTTGTCAACCTCCCTTCATCCATCCTTTCTACATGCCCAAACCACCGCAACATTCCTTTCTCAATCCTCGTTATTATTTCCTCTTTCAATCCACACCGCTCTCTCACCACACCATTTCTTACCCTATCTCTCAAAGTCACACCACACATACTCCTTAAACTCTTCATTTTAAACACATATTTATATGTAATAGCAATTAAAACCAAAAAGAAACCCTTCTGTAAAAACTGCATCGAAATTGGTTGAAAAATGAAGCAGTAATTCATATTTTAAATTCTGGAGTGGGGGCATATTGAGATATCTTGCCATCCCTTTCCAACGCACGTACCGTTACGGCGTGACGTGATTATACTAATACTCCTCTTACCCGCAGTTTGACGGTTACACCAAACTTCAAAGGCTTATAACTTTTTATTTTTGGGAATAGTTAATATTTCTTTATGTTTTATATTTTAGACAACGTAAATTTCATATAAAATGAATTAAAAAAAACTAGTCAAGTACCCAATTACGTCACTAAGACAGTCTTGTAAGATTCTTATAGTGTTTTATCCAAAATGATAATCATATCTTTCTGATTCCTGAATTAGAACTCGGTGTCACAAGTATTATTTAGGTATTATTATTTCGCAATTTTCTGTAATTTTATTAACTCAGGCATCATATGGTCAAATGCCGCAACCTCCTTTTACGACTGACTTCAAACTTCATCTTCAATCCTCATAAGGAGAAGGTCCTCAATTCGTCGGTATTTTTTTAATGTACATATATTCTCCGATATCTCCGCCATATGTGGACCGATTTTCAAGATTCTTTTTGTGTTCGATAGAGCTTATTCCAAGGGTGGTCCCATATATAATTTAGTTACGATCAGATAAATTTTGAAGGCGGTCCGTTAAGTTTTTTCACGGCATATGCAAAAAAATTAACCAAAGATTACAACATACTGTTTATGAGAATATTAAAATGGCATTTTTATTTATGACTTAGCTTATATGCATTCAATGATTTCGAAGAGTTTTTTTTAGGTAGCTATCCCCGACGTAGTAGAGGCGGCGAAAGACGCGGACCTCCTGATATTTGTAGTACCTCATCAATTTGTCAGAACTATTTGTTCCACACTTCTTGGGAAAATAAAGCCGACGGCAGCTGCATTATCTTTAATTAAGGTATTTCCAAACTATTTTTTAATGTGTCATGTCATATCTATCTTTCATTTTTATTATCTATTAACAATATCTACAATATTTCTATCAACTTCAAAGAAGATGGGATTTTAATTCATTTTTTTGCTTGTGTAAGTTACGCGATATTCCTCTTGAATTGGAGAGTTTTTGATCATAAGTTTTATGTAATTTATATCTCCATCGAATACTAAACGAGAGTAATCTTACTTCAATGATGGTCCGAATTCCCATCACAAAAATTGTAGCGTACACGAGGCCGCGTACTAAGGAAAGTTGAATTGTCTTAAATCTTAATGGAAGACTATCGTGAATTAGTCTTAAATCACTTGCATCTCCGGGATAAATCACTATTTATCCCAAATTTTGATTTAATGATAGGAGTGAGCTGTAGGATAAATCGAATTGCGCTGCCAGTCTCCCTAAAGTAGGATGTGTAAAACCTTTGAACTCCATTTGTTTAAGTAATTCACCTACTGCACTAACGGTAAACGCAAAATTAATGTGTCCCGATTTTTATTACACCGCAGTTGTAAAATTTTGGAATATTGTGACTGATTAATACAGATTTTTTTAAAAATGATCATTAGTTGAAGTCGTCGATAACTACGATCAAAATTACTAACACTTTCAATTAAATATTTAAAGTAATTCTAGAGGTAGTTTTCGACCGCCTTCCAAAAAGGAGAAGGTCCTCAATTCGTCTGTATTTTTTAATGTATGTTACGCGATATCTCCACCAAATGTGGATCGATTTTCAAAATTCTTCTCTAGTGTTCGATAAAGTTTATTTCAAGGCTGGATCCCTATAAATTTAGTCACGATGGGATCAAGTTGGCAGTCAGTTAAAGTTTTTAAACTTGTGACTATTTTTTTTGTTTATTCAATACAATACAAATATTCTTTAATGTAAACCATTTTAAAAATAAAAAATAACATTAATAAACAATAATGGTATTTATTTGGTACTTTACTGTTCTAATCACCGACACTCGCAACATTTCACCATGGCACGGCACGACGCGGTTGTACTCGTACGCTACGGCCTTAGAATGTAGTCTACCTTGAAGTATCGCTCCTCTTACAGATCACTAAAAGCTAATTATGTATGAATGTGAGTTATTTGGCAGGGCTTTGACATAGCAGAAGGTGGCGGCATTGACCTAATATCACACATTATAACTAGATGTCTGAAGATCCCGTGCGCCGTGCTTATGGGCGCCAACATTGCATCCGAGGTGAGTTTTATTGTAACTGGTTCGAATAACGTGGAGAATTTCTCACGTCATGTTACAGTTAAGGCAACAACACAAAGCACAGTTTTGCTCATCATTTTTGTCTATCGTCCATTTTTAACATAACACATAACATAAGCTCACGCCTGTATCCCCGAAGGGGTAGGCAAAGGCGCACTAGCGAACTAGAACACCCACATTTCGCCGAGCTTAGTTCCGTCCCAGATGTGATAGGGGGCGAGCCTATCGCCATATCGGGCACAAATTCCAGACTCTGGGCTGATATGGAAAAATTCAATATCACTTTGCCCGACCCGGGGATCAAACCCGAGACCTCAGTACGGTAGTCGTACCGAAATACAACCACGCCACCGAGGCAGTCCATTTTTCCATGGGCAGGAAACTCTTGTGTCTAAATAAAAACATTGTATTATATAGGTGTTTGTTGCGAAAAACATGGGAAGGACACGCGCCTTTAAGGTGCAGCCAAAATTGCTTCGACAATAACAAATCAGAATACTATTAGCATCGTGTACTTGTTAGTGTATTTGGAGGACGTTTAATATTGCTACATATTATTCTGTTTTCGAAAGCCAAATGCATTAAAATGTAATTGAACAGTGAAACTAGAAATACTTTCTGTAGGTATCACGAGGCTATTTAAATAAAACTGTAGACTAGTAGATAATACGTAAATTGATTATGTTGCGAAATCTCATTATTCTGGGGCAGCTGTTTTGTGTTGCGAAACAAAGGTCAATGTACAATAATGAAGTATGCTTGCAATCTATTCTTTAAACAGAATTTGAGTGTATAACAGAGTAATCATTGAGTGGTAGAGCCACGCTGTAGACAGTAACGTCTACAGCACGAATGGGCCGGCTCGACCGGTTTGATACCAATGTCTCACAGAAAAGCGACGTAAAGTGGCAGCTTGCTGTCGCGTTTCGTTCGGTGAGTGACATTTTTGATGGCCTATTTCCCTCCCTTTCTTTCCCAATCTCTTTTTCCATCCTCTTCCATTTCCTCCTTTTAGGTTGGCAACGCACCCATGATTCTGTTTGTGAATTGGGTGTCTATGGGATGTGGAGATCACTTACCATCAGGTGACCCATCTGCTCGTTTGCCAGTCTCTGCTATAAAAAACGAACAGTATTTTATTCTTCATTAAGAAGCAATTCGATAAGCTCTGCCAAATTTTGTTTCTCCTTCTCAAATAATTCCATACATAAATGTAACAATGTACCTACTATGCATTTGAAAATATTTAGACTGTTGTTGTGTACACTGTACCAGTATGCACAATGTCTTACGTAACCTACAAATATTGATATACGCTTGTTTGATGTTTATATCAGCATTATGTTTAAATGTGACTGCCTCCGTGGCGTGGTGGTATTTCGGTACGACTACGTTTCTGAGGTCTCTGGTTCGATCCCCGGGTCGGGCAAAGTGATATTGAATTTGTCTATATCAGCCCGGAGTCTGGAATTTGTGCCCGATATGGCGATAGACTCGCCCCCTATCACATCTGGGACGGAACTAAGCTCGGCGAAATGTGGGTGTTCTAGTTCGCTAGTACGCCTCTGCCTACCCCTTCGGGGATACAGGCGTGAGCTTATGTTATGTTATGTGAATAGCTGAAAGTCACAAAATGACATGGCTTTTGTATACGTAGGTGGCTGAGGAAAAGTTCTGTGAAACAACCATCGGATGTCGGGACGTAATGCTGGCGCCGATGATGCGCGACATCATTCAAACAGATTACTTTAGAGTGGTTGTCGTCGATGACGAGGATGCCGTGGAAATCTGTGGAGCTCTTAAGGTATCTACGCATCTACGGATTAATTCATAGTAGGCATAATTGGTGATGGGTGAAATTTTTTGAAAGGGGGAACCCAATTATAGTAGAAAATCTATATATTAATACGTGAAGCGGTTTTTTAAATACAATTTTTAAGAGAATTGCGCGAACGGATGAACGTGAAAGTTGACACAGTTAAAGTTTATATGGAGAAGCTATTTTTTATATTTGACATTAGAACCCTAATACAGGTCAAACTTAAAATCTAAACGAATTATGGTCTAATTTCGACGACTGAGCGACCGCTAGTACTTTAGCCTACAATTTGGCAAAGGAAGCTGATAAGAATCGGGTATAGGGACGCTTCGCCACTGGTAAGCATCAGGTCGGTCTATATATAAAGGTTTAGGAGCAATCGTATCAGTCTTCACATGTCTTTAGGGTAAAAAAATAATATTCAATATTTTTGGATAGAACATAGTGGCGGTGGGCGCAGGATTTGTGGATGGTCTCGGATTTGGGGACAACACCAAAGCAGCTGTTATCCGGCTGGGTCTCATGGAGATGATCAAATTTGTGGACGTTTTCTATCCCGGAAGCAAACTGAGCACGTTCTTTGAATCGTGTGGTGTTGCTGATCTCATCACGACGTGTTACGGTGAGCCGATATTAATTATATAGCCGATATTTTTTTATATAGCAGAGACTGGCAAACGAGCAGATGGCTTACCTGATGGTAAGTAACATCCACCGCCCATAGACATCCCAGACACAAAGAATCGTGGGTGCGTTGCCAACCTAAAAGGAGGGAATGTAAGGGGAGGGAAAAAGGATTGAGATTGAGATTAGATTGGATTGAGCAAGGGAGGGGGGGAAAGGGCCACCGGAAATCTCACTCACCGAACGAAACGCGACAGCAAGCTGCCACTTTACGTCGGTTATCTGTGAGACGGTGATATGACACCGGTCGAGCCGGCCCATTCGTTAGACGTTACTGTCTACAGCGTAGCTCTATCACTTAAATTTACTTGCTTATTTACTACTACAAAGGTATTTTCGGACAACAAAGACTAGGTGTCAGCTTTTTTTTCATTAAGGTTCACTAAACTGGAGTAACACACTAGCTATTACAATGTAATACAGTATGTGAGTGTGTGACACCTTCTAATAGTGAACACAACATGCACAATATAAAAATAAATTAACATTGACATTACAAACGCTAAAACTAGAGTAACAGTAAATATATTAAATTCTAGTCAAGTTTAGCTATTGTATATTATATATCAGCTGTTTCCCGCGACTTCGTTGGCGTGGAAACTCAACTCAGGAACCGTAAATTTTTCCGGGTTAAAAGTAGTGTGTTATTCCAGCCCATCTATCTCTGTGCCAAGTTTCATCCAGATCTGTTGTTTTCACAAACATCCATCCAAACTCTTATTTAAAATATTGTAGATGAGTTCAGGGATATCGAACAGTTTTGGTTAAAATTAAAAAGAAAACTGTATACCACATAATGTGTTACTGCATATTAAAAATCTTAACAAAAACCGAATTTGTATTATCTTCGTTGTTAGTAGATTTTTATTTGATATGCGTTGGTATCGCCTACAAACACAAAATAAATTGTTATTGTTGAGTGTTCAATGTTCATCAACTGCTTCTGTTCCTACTGTTTATAGTTTTATTGTGGGCGCGGTATGCCTTCTGTTCTGAGGTCTCGGGTTCAATCCCCATAAACTTAGATAGTTTTGGTTTTGAGAGCTTAAAACCTGTTGATGTATGTAGTACAGGTAACAGAGTCGTAATTATTAATTATTTTTAATATCATTTTTAAGTCTATATCTATTTCATTGAATCGTAATAGAGAATAAGGACCCTGTGCACTATTAATGCGAAGTTCTATAATTGGGTACTTGAATATAGTATCCAACATCAATGAATTTCTGTAAGAACATAGATTTATCGTCGAAATAACGTGTGCAATAGGAATTTATTAAAAATACTCTAAGGTTAATTTTATTTTAGTAATTTAAGTACTTAATTTTATATCTGTGAGTCACGTGACTGTAAACACCAATCACTATGCATGATGTCCCATTACTCATTTTTCTTGCATATTTGTGCCACAAGGGCCTGAAACCTAAGATCCATAATGCCAGGTTATTTGGTTTTTATTTTCGTATATTGTTTAATGCTCAACCCTATTTCAACGCAGATGTGATCGACGTGATCGTATTGATATATCTGATCGACGAAACATCTGACCCGTTTTTTTAGTTTGAAATCATAAATGATATTTCCTCAATGTGATTTTTATGAGCAATCTTGTATCTATGGTAAGAAATATTGATGTCGACTGTATCTACAGTTACAGATAGCGTTTTGGTGGCAAACTAAATTATATATAATAATTTTTGCTTCTTTTTAACTAAACATATGAAAATAAATACGAAATATTTTTTTACATGTTTAGGATAAACTAATAAATAGCCCTGTATACTTTTAAAAAAACAGTCAAGTATACAATTCTCAGCCCTTTTAAAATTCAATTTATGTTTACACAACGTTATATGAATGTGCGGAATGCGGATATACACAGTATTCGTAATTTGTTAAGCATACAGAATTATAATCCTGTATGGCATTTAAATCATTAGCGTTAAATATAACAAACAGTTTTTTGGTCACATTTATTCTTTTATGAAATAAAAACGTTGTAAAAAGTATGAATACGTTCGATTGGTATTTCGTGAAAAATATGTAGGTACATAATAATCTAATAATTACCTAATCGTTATTCATTAATCTATGTAGATATCTATATTGATATATTTATAAAAAAATGTGACGAATTGAAAAAAAGATGTTGAGGTGGTTTGGACAAGTGAAGAGGATGGATGAAAGGCGACTTTTTAGAAGTATTTATCGTGCAAAAGTGAATGGAAGTGTCGGAAGAGGACGCCCGAAAACGACATCTCTGAAAGACATCTCTGACACAGGATCTTCTCTGAAAAGGGCAAGTGAGGAGTACCCTCAACCGACGGAAATATATGAAAAGATGCATGAGTGTGGAAGAGGAAAAAGAGGTGTGTCAGGGTCGTAGCTTGTGGCGCTCAATAGTCTGCCTACCCTATGGGATACAGGCGTGAGTGTGTATGTATGTATTATAATAAAAACTTTCAATAGAAGAAGGAAAATATCGAAACTGTAATTCATTCTTAATTTACTACCTGAACCAGATATTAATCAGTATATAGACGGGACAACAGCGCAAAACTTGTGATCCAAAAGTTGTGACCTGGTGGTCATAACTCCTAAATCACTCTGTCGCTTTTGAAACATATGCGCGCAAGGTCGTGCCAGCGCAACTAACGTTTAGATAATAAAATTGTTTCATGTGATTCTTGAACATTTTAGCGTATAAATTGTAATGAGCGCCCTCATATTGTAATAAGTGGTGGAAACTTGCTTGATAGTCTCTATAGCTAGTCATATTAAATCTCTTTAACCTGATCATATACTATTATTAATGAATAATGACTAACGACTTCTGTTGACCGAAGCATAGTGTAATTAACCCCTTGGACTTTGCTTCCCGGTTGTTATCGTTCTTGTTACACAAATTACTCTGCAATATACCTCCGGCATGTCCGAAGTGCAAAATACTATATGTCATGAGCTTGTGGCAATTTATTACAAACAAGATGACACGTGTGTTTGTATCCTTATCAGAGTAAGGCATTAGTTCATGGAGTCGTTACAATGTTATTTAATGTAAAGAGCGTAGTCTAATTTTAACGAATGCAAAGATAGATAACGAAAAATCAAACATGAGTGCAAATTAAAATGCCGTATTGCAGGTTGGTTAACTAGATTCCTACCGCATACGGCATAAAAAATTGTTACGATAGCGACTCAGCAGTTATTAATTAGGTAGGTATTATTTGAAAATCGTATATATGTGCTATATAAGAATTGTTTTAAGATTTGTAAGATTTGAAACAGTACTTTGGTTATTCGTGCAATAAGTATTATAAAGTATGTTTGATTATTAATATTGACTGCCTCGGTGGCATGGTAGTATTTCGGTACGACTACGGTTCTGAGGTCTCGGGTTCGATCCCCGGGTCGAGCAAAGGGATATTGGATTTTTCCATATCAGCCCGGAGTCTGGAATTTGTGCCCGATATGGCGATAGGCTCGCCCCGTATCACATCTGGGACGGAACTAAGCTCGGCGAAATGTGGGTGTTCTAGTTCGCTAGTGCGCCTCTGCCTGCCCCTTCGGGGATACAGGCGTGAGCTTATATGGTTCGTAGAATTTTGAAATGCGATTAGGCAGTGGTGATTTCAAAATAAATTATATTTGCTATAGGCTAGTCTTGCACACTGAAAAAAAAAAAATGTTTAAGTCACGATCTAGCACCATCACTTTGGCACTGCATTAAGTATGGTATATTAAATAGTTATGTACATAACAATAGATACTATGAACCGTGTTCTGACATTATGAGTACTCATTTTGAATACTGTCACAGACGATGTAGCGGTTGTACTTCTGGACATGGAAGAAGACTAACATTATGGGGTATCTGAATAATTTTAAAGAGATTCTCAAATCCGAGCACAAAATTACATAACTGCGTGCAGAAAATGAGTAATGTTATTTATAAGTGTTACTGTAACATGTATATAGGCAGGCGTAGATTGATAGATAATTCTTTATTGTATACCAAGAAAAAAATAAGCAATACAAAGTGTAAAAATTAACCCGTCGGAGGCGCTTAAGTTACATAAGCGTATGGGCCACCGGAGGCCGAGCCGCCCGTGACTACACAATAGGCGATCTTATCGCTTAAAGCGATTTATACCTACGACAACTTTACCAAGACGTAATTCTACAACTTTGTCAAAACACGTACTATTTAAGCAACTCCATTTTTACGATAAGATTATGTATTTATATTTTGCTGTGTGCATAGTAGGTACAAATTCTACATGACTGATAATAAATCGGACCACTTAGCATCAGTTATTTATTCTAGGTGATCAACTACGATAACCTTACGCAGTGACCACAGTATCGACCCAATATTCGCTGTGTGTTAAGAAATTATATGAGCTATACGTATGTAGCGTTACTATTATAGCCCCTTACTTATAAAAATATTTAAGCGCTGCTTATCTTTATACCATAGGTTGTCCCTTTCATTTTTAAACAATGTAACGCAAGGAAAAAAGTGACAAGTAATTCTTAACCATTTGCTCAGCTAAAAATGCTTTTTTAAGTAAGGCCCATAATTACCACTTTACTACCTACCATGAGATGTTTTAATCGCCTTCAATTTATCCGGAAAAGCCTGTCGGTATTGGTTTACAAAATCTCACGCTAGTATCCCCGAAGGTGTATGTAGTGTACACCCACATTTCGCCAAGCTTAGTTCCGTCCTAGATGTGATAGGGGCCGAGCCTATCGCCATAACGAGCAATTCCAGACTCCGGGCTGATACTGAGAAATCCAATAGCACTTTGCCTGACCCGAGATCGAACCCAAGACCTCAGAACGATAGTCGTAACGCGCACGCAATACCACCACGCAACCGAGGTAGTTTTAAGATATATTATTTTCTCTTACCTTAAATTCATATAGTCTTCATTATCTTGGTGTCAAATGCCTGTCTTACATCCTATTCTGATAATGCACTGTTGTGCATCTTATTGATAAACTTTCTAAGTGCAGTTGATATTATTTGTATTATCTATCTCTTAGGTTTAACTGGATTATTACTTATCTTTTAGTGTACGTTAGTTTTTCCGAGTTAATTTTTTCAAGTGGTAGAGCCACGCTGGAGACAGTAACGTCTATAGCACGAATGGGTCGGCTCGACCGGTTAGATACAACTGTCTCACAGAAAACCGACGTAAAGTGGCAGCTTGCTGTCGTGTTTCGTTCGGTGAGTGAGATTTCCGGAGGCCCATTTCCCCACTTCCTTCCCCAATCCCCTCCCTTCCCATTCCATTCCCTCCTTTTAGGTTGGCAACTCACCCATGATTATTTTTGTGTCTTGGGTGTCTATGGGCGATGGAGATCACTTACCATCAGGTGACCCATCTGCTCGTTTGCCAATCTCTGCTATAAAAAAAAATGTAGAACAGCTTGGTCGCTTGTTTACAGGTGGTAGGAACAGGCGCGTGGCAGAGGCTTTTGTAAAGACTGGTCGCTCCATCAAGGAACTAGAGGATGAGATGTTAAACGGACAGAAACTGCAAGGACCTATCACCGCAGAGGAAGTCAATCACATGTTGACTAACAAAAATATGGAAAATAAGTCAGTAACTTATAATTATTAACTCATTCCAAATCGATTTAATAAAGATTGACATAATAATACTGCTGATTAGACAATCAGCTATTGTGTGCGATTAACAATCATTTATAAATGCATCTTATTTGCAATCATGCGTCCGAAATTGGCATTGTACTTATATTATTTAAGTACCTGAGAATCATCTGATCAAATACATCACGAGGTAAAAATACATCGCTTAAGAAACTATTACAGCAATGCATACGAACGGTTGATATGTTGATAATGTGGACACTTGTAATTCTACGTCAGATTACTGTAGGTTGAACTAAAATAATCTCTTGGCTGGTATCCACGCGACGTAGGTCAGTGGATACATTAATCCAATGAATTCGCCATTCTATACTTTTGCATTGCAAATTAGCAAATTAAACAATACCTATTGTTAAACTTTCTTTATAGTACCGAATTTTGTTATCATGGTATTATATGATAAAGGAAAGCGATTAAAATATATTTTATTTGGGCATCAACAATGATATTATTTTTTAGACTAACTGATGCTCGCGACTTCACCAAGTATACATTTATTTTCCGGCATAAAAGTAGCCTATGTGTTATTTTGATGTATAAACTATATATCTGTAAAGATTTTCCGTGAGAGCGTAACAAACATACATACACATACCTAAACACTTTCATTTTATAATATTAGTTGGAAGTAGGGTTTTATGTATTTTCGGCCGACTTAAAAAAGGAGGTGTCCAATTCGTCTGTATTTTTTTCTATGTTACGCGATATCTCCACTAAATGTCGACCGCTTTTCAAGATTCTTTTCTTGTTTGATAAAGCTTATTCCAAGGCTCCATATGAATAATGGGATAAGTTTAGAAGTCAGTCCGTTAAGTTTTTAAACTTGTGATTATCATAATTTAAGGTCTAAAATAGTTTATTTGGTACAGGTTCCCGTTGTTCACGGCCGTGTTCCGCATCTGTCGAGGCGAACTGAAGCCGCATGACTTTATTGATTGCATCCGCAGCCATCCTGAGCACATGTAAGACATATTCCATGCATCCGCTTCCTTATCTGAGTAGCTTCTAGACTAGACTGTTAGAGCCTATTGAAATAACTGTATGTAGATTAGAGCCGATTAACTTATTATGTACATAACAATATATTGTATATGTATGTTTATTTTACAGGGTGCTAGTACTTACATAATACATTAAATAAAAAAAATAATTATACGTAAAGTTATTTTAATGATTTTATGACTGCACTCATTATTGATTATG
The DNA here is from genome assembly GCA_036417725.1 of Clanis bilineata. Lineage (NCBI taxonomy): Eukaryota > Metazoa > Arthropoda > Insecta > Lepidoptera > Sphingidae > Clanis > Clanis bilineata. The sequence goes on along the minus strand of CM071145.1, from coordinate 7,210,347 downwards.
ATTTGATCATATTTTTTATTATACATTCGTTTATATATGTTATATAAAATATAACTGAAAAATTCTAAAACGTGTAGTGAAACTGGCAATTCCTGTTTGTCGAATGCTTCAAACAACATTCTAAAATTGATGGTGTGATAAAAACTGTATTTTGACGCGTTGATTAAAACTAGTTTATAATGTTCACGCAATCAGCAATTAGTTGATAAGGTTGGCGCAAACGCTCTTAGCGACAGACTCGATGTCTCTAAATAAACCTATTGAGAAAGTGTTATACACTGCAGTCATAAAACTCATTATCGCATACAGAGCATGTGTTATTATATTGTTGTATACGACCTACTGACACATGTTGTTCTAATAATATGTTGCTAATATTGAATAAACGATATATCGTTCCTGATGTATTATCTGTCAAATAAGCTAACAAATTTCGTCAACGAGGATATGTTATCATGTTTAGCCTAGTAGCTTCAGAATAAATGAACACATTTCGAGTGGTCGCTTGTTGAGATAATGTTTATTGATGATGAGAAGTCCCATGTAGGTGCTACAAATATTTTTAGTAAATAATGTTGTGTTATGTATTGAGAATCATGTAATATATCATATAGCTTTATCTTTTATCATAACTGTGTATGTATTTTAATGCACGTTGCCCTGTAGCATAAAATGAGATGTATCCAAATGACTAACTGAAGACGTAGCATATATACTAAATAAATTATTATTTTAGAAACCTACGTACTTTTATTCTTGCTCTTCACAAAGTTATCCTGTTTTGTTTCCATTGTACTTGTTATAAACAAGGGCCTCTTGCCTATAATGTCTTTATGTACTGTGTGATATTTTCAGATTCGCACCAAAGAATATTAGCATTTATTAATAATACTACATTCTGAACGTCACTTCTATTGAAACTAATATGCTTGCCTGTTCGTCTTCTGTTTGCATGAGCATCTGTTTTTCTTTGTGTGTGCATTTTTATACTACGTATTAATAAAGTTTACGTTTCCTGGGAACGGCTGTCTTTATATTTGTTTCTGAAGCATTTTTAACAATATAATTTTAGTAATTTGACGGCATAGTAATTATTTTTACTAATATTTTAGGAAACAGCCGACGCCCAAATGTTCTCTGTGACCTGAGTGCAGTGCTTCTACAATGTTTTTGTCACAAGACTCGCACTTGTCCTGTGATGCACCAAATGCATTTATCATTCATCGGTTTAGTTTTCTAATTGGCAACACAGTCATTAAACCCATATTATGGAGACAATGCATAATTTAATGTTTTTATATTTGAACTATAATGAATTTAAATTGCTTAGTTATACCGATTATATTATGCAGTCTGTGTCTCTATTTAGGGCTGCATATAACCTCATCATTGCACGTGTAATATTATTTTTACGTACATACACTACTTATTTTTTTGATACAGTTTCGAAATCGTTTGTTTTAGATTTTTAATAATTATATAAGACTTTCAATTCAATCATTAATACATATTAAAAAGGTTTAATTGGCTTTCTCAAGTTCATTAATTACTGTATATTTTCAAAATAGGTTTAAGTGTTAAAAATCTATAAGACTAGACGATATAATTGTCATTCGAGTCGCTGCCTAGTCTGTAGTCAATTAAGGAATCAAATGTGTATTTTTTCAAACAAAATCAAATAAATATGTCGCTGCTAATTGGTAGTAGATTTAGCAAATTGATGAAATATAATCAATTTGAAACTGTGTTATGTAACCTCGTCATCGGTCTTGTATATAGTTCATAATCATTTTAGTTTGTTCTGTAGTTGTGGTTTTTAAAACCACAGTCATTTTATCGTCATATTGTAACCATGCTAGTGAATGAGTCATATCGCCAGATATTAATAAAAAAACAGAAGCCTTTACTATAACAAACATGTTTCCAAAAATGTTTATCTTTTGCAGGCTACGAATAGTTAGAAAATCACATTGCTGTATATGCTAAAATAATTAGAGGTAAGATTAGGCTTCTGTTTTTGTTGTGATCATTTTATTACTTTTTGTACACCGTGCCGTATCATAGTGACCATAAATACAGTATAATTTTTTAAAAAGTCTATTATTTCAGCACTTATCATGTTAAAAATGGTTTAATGCATTGTAGGCTGTATACCTACGCACATCGAAGTGAATAGTGTGAAGTTTGTGCCTGACGCTTGCATCAGTCACACATACACATTTCATCGGTTTTTATTTCCAGATTTGAGTTAAATTTTAACTTACAATAATACTTAATTAATTTGTTTGTTCAGCCCTACTTAGAATAGATTTGTGATTAACACTGGTGAGTATCAATTTTATAATTTTTCTTTTAAGATGTTACTGGATTGCCTTTTTATGCTTATAACAGAAAAGAAAAGACAACTTCAATTTCATGTCAAGGTCCGTAGCGCGGCGGGCGACTAGCCTGCTGTGAAGCAAGAAGTTGCGGGTTCGATTCCGGTACCGAGAAAAATGTTTGTGTGACACACACACATATATAAGTTTCTGGACTGTGTGTTGTGAGACCGAAACTCTCATAGTTTCTAATAGCCACGACATAGGTTAAATGTAATATAAATGTATTTAATAGTTTTATTTCGATTTAGTGCCGTGATATGAATATTAATGTTTGTTTTTTTTACAGGGTAAGGGTCGTCTAGAATCGCCTCATATAAGATAATATTATTTATACAGCCTTAACTTATTTTATTTATAATAAGTATTTAGATTATAATTTATTAATTGTTATTCTTTCTGGGTTACATAAATATTAAACAACATTACACAATTGAGACAAATATACCATATGAGTAAAATTATAAAAATTCTTATTGTACTAAAGAGCTAACTTGAGAAGTAGGTATGGAACAAGTGACTAAATCATAATGATAACTAACGTAATTGGCTTGGATGTACACTAATCTCTGCATACATATGTACATAAGATACTCACGCCTGTATCTCCGAAGGGGTAGGCAAAGTGCGGACTAGTGAACTAGTACACCCATATATCGCCGAGCTTAGTTTCGTCCCAGATGTGATAGGGGGCGAGCCTATCGCCATATCGGGCACAAATTCCAGACTCCGAGCTGATACGGAAAAATCCAATATCACTGGCCGATCCGGGGATCGAACCTGAGACCGAGACGGTAGTCGTACCGAAATACAACCACGCCACAGGCAGTCAATCTCTGCATATTTTTATTATTACATTTTTATAAACACAAAGAATCTGGGTGCTCATCAATAATACGTGTTGATGCAACGATGCCTCAACTAAAAACGATCTACATTTAACAAGCCTCCCCCCTCCCTCTCACAGCAAGGTGTACACAACCTACCCCTACATACTATTTTGTCTTTTCTATATTTGGACCGTGTTGTGCAGAAATGAGCTAACCCCAAAATTTTTTTTTTACTTCAATATGGTCTATTAATGGTTTAGATCATGTTTGATACGTATAATATTTTGTGTAATAATTGGACCGTGTTGTGCAGTAATGAGCTAACCCCAAAAGTTTTTTTTACTTCAATATGGTCTATTAATGGTTTAGATCATGTTTGATACGTATCAATTAAATATAAAAAAAAATGTGGCTTGGCTCATTTCTGCACAACACCGTCCATTTATGAATAGGATTAAGTATAGGAAACCCCACCGTGTTGCGTCTTGTGTAGTCAGTAGTAGACCTTGTAGACTTAAATAGGTACCTATTTGTGGATTAACCATTGATAAGTAATAACTATGAATGTCAGGAAACCGTAATAACTAAAACACTGGATTTCTTTATTCATTATGCATGGCGGAAAAATTGGAACGTAATAAACAAAGTAAAATTTGTTGATCAAATCACTATCAGTACAATATTTTCATGTAATTATATATTACTGTTTATATAGGTATACATATTTGCATATTTACTTTACATCATGTATGATAAAATTGCATGTATCAGCATATCACTATGGTATTATATTAAATTAATTTTTCCAAGTTACTTAAAATATGCAGTTTATTATCTGTTTATTGTTTGTAAATAAACGCGTACTGTGGGTATTGTCTGGCACATATCTTCATTACTTCTGTGATACATTCTCATTAAGATATTACACTGGCAACTACCACACCACTTGTTTTCAATGTTATTGTTTATCTTAGAAGACAAAAACGTTATTAAATGTTTATTTATTTACTAATGCACATATATATATTTCATTATTTATATAAATTATATTACAATATTCTTGTATATAATATTATTATGTATGAACTGAGTTAAATATGGTTAAATTGTTATAGTATTTAAGTATGAATAGAGAGGAATCAATAAAACTAACTGTTGTTCTATAATAATTATTTTATTCCACTAATTTTTAACGACTAGACAATGTCTTTCTTCGATTGGCATATTTTTGATGTAACCATTATAAAAATCTATAGCTTTTATTTGTCTCTTGCCAACGATTCGGAGAGATCTAAAGTAAATATATTTTTTATCTTTACATAACACTTTTATTGCATCAGTTTTATTACAATATTCTAAATATCCTTCAGGCTTATTGATTTCTGTTTCATCGAGGTTATCTATAAAAGCATCGAACAGTTTTAACCGCTTGTCTCTAAATTTTGTTGAAAGTGGATATAATCCATATATGGCTCGATATAAATTATATACTTCTTCGGCAGTCATATCGCGCCATCTTACTTCACTAATATCTTTGTTTATTTTCTTTGCTGTAAATAATTATTTAAATAGAAGTCATTTTAATAGAGAACATTATCATAAGTTTTCCTCTTAATTGTATGCCCATAAAGGATAAGCAGAGGAGGACTGGAGAACTAGAGCAGTCACATTTAGCTACTACTTTTTGTTTTCATTTTCGCAAAGCTATAATTATGACATGTCAAGTTCGCCACTTTTACAACCTAATTTTTATGACAATATTTGCAAAGAACTGTGCATCTAGGGTATACTAAACCGATGGGCTCTACTACCGCTACTCCCCTGATTGGCACAATAAGGCAGTAGCCTGGGATATAGGCTATTGGGTATATCCTATAGGTAAAAGGCAAAAAGGTATCCTATAGGTATGGCTGCTATATGTAAAACAAGTCCTAACATATGTGCTATTATCATTATATTAATATACCAAATGTTGTTAGGATGGCAACACACCCATGATTCTTTTCATGTCTTGGGTGTCTATGGGTGGTGGAGATCACTTACTATCAGGTGACCCAGCTGCTTGTTTGCTAGTCTGCTATAACAAAATGTATTACTAAAAGATGGTATCAATAATTAGTACAGGAGTACGATTTAAAGCATAATGGTATAGTTTAAAGATAAAAATTGAAGTTAATTTTGGGGATTTTAAAAACGAAATGTGACATGTTAATTGTCACAATTTGTTTAAAAACAGCTGTGTGTACGTTAAAACTAAAAAATCATCCTGTAGGCTGTTTGCAAATTTACAGCAGCTGACTCAATGGCTTGAAGAGTTTTCCCCGACATTCAAGTTCATAAATTATGAGTGAACAATTTTTATAGCAGACTGGCAAAAGGGCAGATGGGTCACCTGACGGTAAGTGAACTCCACTGCCTATAGACTCTTGAGACACAAAAAGTTTAATGGGTGTGTTGCCAACGTAAAAGGAGAGAATGGAAGGGGAGGGAAAAGGGCTCGGAAAAGGGACTGGGGGAAATGTGCTACCGTAAATCTCTCACCAAATGAAACGCGACAGCAAGCTGCCACTTTATGTTGTTTTCTGTGAGGCAGTGGTATCAAACCCGTTGAGCCAGCCCATTTTTGCTGTAGATGTTACTGTCTATGGTGTGGCTCTACCACTCAACTAACACACAACACAACTTTACTTTTTATTGTTAGCCATCCTCCCTATAAGTGGAGTTATTATTGATGCCATCTTTTTGCAACACCTGTATACACTTACCATAAGTAACCAGTTCATTGCTTTGTGGGTAAGCATTATCAATACTCTGTGGTAAGGTTTTTAAGCATTCCACAAGCATATCTGCACCAATGTTGGAAAGTTGCTCTGTCAGTTCTGGCAGTTTTATGTCTTTGGATATAGGAACCTTACGTTGGCTGATTATTTCACCTGACGCAGATAAAAAACATGTGGTTTTTATAGTGTGTTATTAGAAATTATCTATAGTATTCCTAACATTGGCTTAATTTTACAAGACTGACAGAATTTAATTGCAAGGATGGAAGTGGAAATGGGTATAAATAGTGACAGGTGGCTTGGCTTCCAGAGGCTGAGACACTCATGTATCATATAGAGGTATGTATATGTATTGCCTATAATGGGTTAAGGATTGAAAATGATCAAGAAATGTAGTTTCAAGACCATTCTGGTTGAGATTCAAATTGTTCATCTGTATTCAACTTTTCTGTATTCTTTAAGGACTAGCATAGTTTTAAACTAGTGACAGACATAAGGCTGCTGTTCAAACTTACCTACATCAAATATGTCAGCCTTTATTTTCATGAGTGTTACTCCAGTGATATCATCTCCATGAAGTAGAGTGTGTATAATGGGAGCAGCACCTCGCCATCTTGGCAACAAGCTGGGATGCACATTCACCATGCCTCTGAAACATAAGTTTACTATAATATATATAACATTTATATAACTCTAAACCATAGTGATGTATATCTTCTATTGTTAGGAGCTCCACAAAATCAAAGACCCTAGAAACTAGTAATTAATAGCTTATTCGTTTAATTTCCAGACCTCTTTCATCTAGTGCCAGCCTTTGAGGGCTGTGAACTGGGAGGTACTAGGTTTAAATCCCAGGTTAGGCAAAACAAATTTTCTGATATAATTTGTTTGGAACTGAATTCCCCAGAAGTGGTAGCATTGCTATAATTATAATTTCTAATAGTCATAGCAGTATTAATCCAGGTATTTTTAATGAGAAGTTATACTTATGTGAATTAGTTTTAACTAACAAATAAAAGACCAATCTTTTTTTGTAATAAGTGTCTAGTAGGTAATATTTCATTGAGTCTTACAAGATATTCGAGCTTTATAGTGGTACATGCAGGGAATTATGGATGACTATGAATACACTTACAATGGGAATTTGTTTAGGAGGTCTGCTTTTATAAGATGTCCAAAAGCCACAATAAGTCCCAAGTCGTACTCAGCATCTTGTAAATGGGACAGTGGCCATAAAATTGTTTTAATGTTTTCTTCCTGTGCATATTTCTCTATTTGTGTCTTATTTTTCGTGCTAGTATTTGTTATAACAAGATCTAACCGATTTATAGACTTTTCTTGTTTTCTGTAAATACAAACCATTAATACAAAAGTATAATATATTAAATATTTCATATAAAAATAAATAAGTACAAAAAATGAGCTGCCTCTAAGGTTTTTATATTATTACCTGAATTCATTGACTTTTTGAAAACTTGTGAATGATATATTATCAGAACCAAAAAATAGAAGCCTAAAAGGTTTATGGACACTGTACTGGCGGAATATTGTATACTTTTCTCTCAATATTATTTTATAAACTTTATTGGAGAGGTTATAATATACCATCATGATTCATAACCATAAGTGTCATTTGTCAAGTGTCAACTCGAAATTAGCGATGGACTTGTAGACGATTATCAGATGTTCTAATGAGATAATTCGGTTGTAATAATGATTCGAAATATTCTTTTGTTTAGCCTCACCTGTTTGGTGAATGGTGTGTAGTCTTGATTTTTTAATCATTATATCGTTCATCTAGGTTCATCTCTATTGATGTCGTTTGGTATTATTTTTCATAAAGCAGGGTCTCCTGCACGAAAACATCACACAAAATATGTATTTTTTATTTATGGTCCATTGTTCTATGAGCAGGTGAAGGCTAAAATAGTTGTTTTGTGTATTGTGTTTTTAGTAATGACGACGAAAATATAAGAAAACCCGGCATAACTACGAAAAATATTTGTTACCCATTTTAGTTTCGTGATCTATTTACATATAAGTCGCTACCGTGTCATAAGAATAAAATAACGTATATATAATAAGCTTAGAGCATATTTTAAGACCGGAGACGCCACTCATAGCATTTCCCCTCTGCCGAGCTACAAGATTTAAAAATCTAACACGTTTATAAAAACTGATTGTGGAATCGATTCAGTCATTGTCACGATCGTTTTCACTGCGGATCGTCCTGTGTGGTTCTCCGCCAAAAATGACAGTTTGCGCAGTTAGCATGTACAAAAAAAGTCCAATACATCCAGGTGATAAAAATATGGAGTTATATTTCATATGTGACTATTTTAGAAGTAAACTATTTCCATTTCCCATTTCCATTTTTGTAATACATATTACGTAAAATCGAAATAAATAATCGATTATCAATTGTATACGGAGTATTCGAATGAACATATCTCCCCACAATTTTATAGTGATGAGTATGGTGTAATGGTGTCTAGAAATCGACATCGATAAAATATTGCTATAACGGTGAAGGAAAACATCGTGAGGAAACCTGCACACCCGAGAATTTCTTCACAGGAATTTCGAAGGTATGTGAAGTCTACCAATCCGCATTAGGCCAGCGTGGTAGACTAAGGCCTAACCCCTCTCATTAGTAGAGGAGGCCCGTGCCCAGCAGTGGGACAGTAATATTACAGGCTAATATTATTATTATTATTAAAATATGATATTTTAATATTTATCTTTTGAACATCATATTTAACTACAATATTAAGTATAAGAATCTGATTTCAGGTGTCCGTTAAGATCAGAGAATGCTAAAAGTAGTGAAGTATCGACGAATTGGATAATCTTTTACTCTATTCGCTAGAATGTAAAGTGAATATGTACTATAAGCAAACATATTACAACGTAGATCATATCATCACTTTTCATCTACATGTGATCAATGCAAATGGAATACTGTTGACTGAATTTTCTAACGCCATATTTAAGGTGGCTAGTCTGATCTATTGGACTGCTCTATCCCGTAAGGATCGCTGTGCCTCTCGCTCTCACCAAATATTTATTAAAATAACAAATCAAATACAAAGGAATGCATAGAGAACAAAGAACTCGTTGTAAATACCAAACTAAACAATTAACAAATCATATTAAGTACCGTGCACAAGTAGGTAATTCACACAGGTAAAAACAAACCAAGTTGGGATCACACATATTTTCGATATGCGTCATTGTTCAAGAATGCACTGTGCTGCTACATGATAGTAAGCTCCACAACCCCTTTCTATTGGGTATAATATTATTTTTAAAATGTATATATTATGTGCTATTATGAGCTTTCGTTTGCAGATTAAATTTCTTACATAACAATCTTTTATTTTTATAAAAGTTTGAATTTATATTCAGACTATCGATACAATTATCGACTGTAGTCTATCCCTATTCGTTATTCCTCCCCCTTACCCCTCAAAAATTGACAGACTTTTTTCCTCAGAATATTAGCTCTTTGGAGTCTTCAGTCATATATTCTCTAAGATAAAAAGTATTTATTGATTTTATTGCAAATACGGTGTTTTATTTACAATAATACTAATTTCGGAATATGAAGAAGATGCCTAACTTAAATTAATGGGATATTTCTTTCGTAAAGTCGCCATTTTGGTTTCGTCCCATACATTACGAATGCTTCATTTTTTTGTAGTTATGCCTTGTCCTCTGTCTTCTTTTTTCTAAGGTTTTTAGTGTTTTGTTAAAGCCAGGTCTCCTGTAGTAAAACATTACACAAAACATGCATTTTTTATCTATGGTCCATTGTTTTAGGGGCAGGTGTTTTGCATATGTGTTTTTAGAGTTTTGTGGAGTTTTGGTTCGAAAATGCTAGTGCAGGAGACGCGGTTTTAGACAAAACTTGTAGGTACAGGAGACGCGGCTTAAGGAACCGGTAAAGCTGGATCTTCTGCTATATATATAGTTACAAAGAACGATAAAAACTTAGAGTAATTACGTAGATAAAAATAAATTATTTCCATTTTGTTATTTATTTATTTTCATAAATAGGTACTGCTAGCAATTCACAAGTTAAGTTTTACATTTTATAGCCGTAATCACATTTTATGTTATAGGTACTATAATATTATTTTGATTTCATTGTATTGTAATCATACATACATACATAAGCTCACGCCTGTATCCCCGAAGGGGTAGGCAGAGGCACTCTAGCGAACTAGAACACCCACATGTCGCCGAGCTTAGTTCCGTCCCAGATGTGATAGGGGGCGAGCCTATCGCCATATCGGGCACAAATTCCAGACTCCGGGCTGATATGGAAAAATCCAATATCACTTTGCTCGACCCGGGGATCGAACCCGAGACCTCAGAACCGTAGTCGTACCGAAATACCACCACGCCACCGAGGCAGTATTGTAATCAGAATTGTAATAAATCGCTACATACACTTTTGAAGGCCATCATCGCATCAGTGATCAAGTTATGTCTTATTACTGTATTTTCTGTCAATACCGCCTAATTTAATTCCAAAATTACGCCGTATAACTGAAAGGACCCAACTATAGAATTGTTTATTAAGTAGATGATTTTGCTGCATTTTTGGTCCTAAAATCGTTTGCAGCTGTTTTTTTTAATTTTTTATTATATTAAATGACATTATATTAAATTTAATGTCGTATAATATATTAAATGTCGCCTCCTTGGTCTAGTGGCAGCACATATGGGTTGTGGACCGGGAGGTTGTGGGTTTGATTTCCAGGTCGGACAAAGCGAATTTTCTAATTTAATTTGCCCGGAACTGGATCTCTCAGAGGGGGGCAGGCAGCCGGTCGTAAAATCTTTACCAAATCCTTTCTGCAACATGCTTGATAAAGTCTGTTACACTGACGCCATATTAAGGTGGGATAAGGGCAGGTAGAAAGAAAGATGATATTAAATGACAGGATCTGTGTTTTGTGAAACAACACTACGCGAAGAACTTCGACGGAAACTCTTTTTTCTAACAAATTGAGGTTTACAATACCAAGACGGAGGACTAACAACCGTCTCCTCTAAACTTTTCATACTTATACTTCTTTGAGAATCTTCACGTTTAGTCACTTTAGAGGAGATCGTTTTTAGTTTTCCCTCAGGTATATTAAACATTTCTTGATTTTGGTACGGTATGTCTTTCATTTCAATTATCTCCACATCAGTATCGCTTAAATCTTTACTAAGCCGATGCGTCTTATGAGCTTCCGATGTGTAACCTATAGTCTTCATAGTACCCCTCATGCGTTTTGATTTATCTCTGAATAAAAGTTTCTTAAATTCTTTACGAAATGTTGGATGTGTTATTATATAAATAAATGGATTTATGCATGCAGCAGTCTTACAGAATAAAGCAGGAATCATTGATGTTATCGGTTTGATTAACTCTTTTTTACCAAAAATCCCCAACAGTGTAACTATTGCGTATGGAGTCCATGAAACAAAAAATAAAATGATCACTGCCATAACTAAAAAGGCAAGCTTGATTTCCGCCTTCCGCTTCGTGCGCTCTTTCACGTGTTTTGATGAAAGTCTTTGTTCCTGGTTTTGTGTTGTGATGTTTCTGTTACAAACAACAACGCGAAAGATACTTATATAACAAAAAGATATCGTGCAGAAAGGTAATAACCACGCTGCGCAAAAAAATACAAATATGAAATATCGGGGGGGTAATTCGTCAGTGAGATAGTCGAAACTACAGCTGGTTAAAAATCCTTCTGGAACGTAATGTCCGCAGCCGATGTCTAACGCTGGGATGATTGCGAAAAAACCAGCATATAGCCATGAACCAACAGCCATAAGTCGCGCTCGAATGGCTGTCAGAGCTCGAAGAGGTTCCAACGGTCGAACAACAGCCCAGTAGCGGTCCAGTGCTATGGCTGAAAGCGTGGCGATCGATGTAGTGCCCGTGAGACCACCAATAAATCCATAAATGACGCAAGCTGAAACCAAAATTTGGGAATGTGCGTTATTAAGACTTATCAGCTGTTGAGTAAGATCCTGTTGAGTAAATAAGCGATATCCTTCGATATCCTTCGTAAAGGGCAAGTTCGGAGTACCCTCAACCGGCGGAAATGTATGAAACGATGCATGAATGTGGATGAGGCAAAAGAGGTGTGTCAGGATCGTAGCTTGTGGCGCTCAATTGTCTCTGCCTACCCCTATGGGATACAGGCGTGAGTGTGTATGTATGAGTAAGATCCTTTACATATATGTATATACATTATTAAAATTATAAAAGGTGTTGGGATTTTGAGCTGAAACTAGTAATCCTTTTTTCTATTTATGTGAAATGTTTACCTATAATTATTTTTTTGTAATACAAATTTAAAATATTTTTTTAAGTATTTACCAGTTTCACCAAGTGCTGGTCCTAGGTTGAACGAGTTGATGATGAAGATTGGCGTCTTTGCAAGCATCATGAAGTCACTGAGTGCTAGATTAGCTACCAAAATATTTCCTGGAGTTCGTAGAGTTCGACATCTGCAAAATAAAGTAGTAAAATAAGTTTCGACATTTTCATATAGTATGTAAATACACAGGCCTCCCCCAAAGATTTCCAAATCGTCCTGTTGGACGCGGCCCGCATCGAGCGAATTCCTGCGAGTTCTTTTTCAAATCAAATCAAATCGTTTATTGAATCCATAAAATGTCACACATTGTTTAGATTCCGTCTAAAATGTTTACTCTACCGCCAATTCGGAAAGCTGGTTCGTCAGAGAAGAACGGGCAAGAAACTCTGACGTTGCTCTTTTTGAGAATAATAACCAGTTTACAGTCAGATATTAATACACAACCAAAATAAGAAAACAAAAAAATTCAATAATTTACATTAAATTACAACAGCCAATCTACAACAAGGTAACCTCCATGTAAAATAGGGGAGGATCTTTGGGAGAGACCTATGTTCAGCAGTGGACGTCCTATGGCTGATGATGATGATGTAAACAGTGTGGTTCTCTCAAGATCCCATTCGGCGTTCCTAGGTATTTCCGGGTAATTGCAAATGTCCTGTCCCAGGAATAACCCGGGAAGTCGGGAACGGAATCGGTAATAAAATAAGTAGAAAATCAGTTATATTTCACCTTCTATCGTAAGTCAAAATGTAAATATTCTTTGGTATAAATGTCTCCTGTCTCTATTATTATACCAGCAGAACTAACAGGTGTAGAGAAACAGCTATAATTCTTAATGCCTTTTGCTATTCCTTTGACTAAGATATAACATAAATAGCTTCAGGTGTGCTTAGGGATTGCGATTTTTAAGTACAGAATATTAGGGGCTACTTGCAGCTCCGCGATAAATCTCTGTTTATCCCAAATCTTGATTTAAAGATAGGAATGAGCCGTAGGATAAATCGAAATAGGATTAGAGACACTACATTAGGAATAGTGCTGTAACTCGCTTAAATATATATAAAATTGAGAATATTTAAAGGATTTTAAAGCAGTATGAAAAATATTTTGGAATATATTTCAATAAAGCTAATTGCAAACAAAAGTAGTTTACATTAGCGACGTTATTAATTCTCCCACATTTTGTTAAATTGGGTACTTTACTATTTTTTAAAAAGTATAGGTACAGGACTATTTATAAGCTTATCATGAACATGTAAAGAAATATTTCGTAATTTATTTTTATATATTTAGCAAAAAAGCAAAAATTTAGTTTGCCAGCAAAACGCTACCTGTTAACAGTAGTTACGGGTAACGTCATTGTTCCTTACCATAGATACAAAATATCTTTCAAAAAAGATAATGAGGAAATAACATTTATAATTTCAAACTAAAAAAAGGGTCAGATATTTCGCCGATCAGATATCGATCGTCGATCACAACCGCGTTGAAATTAAGATCAGATTTAAATGAAAATACGAAAAAAAATAGCAAATAACCTGGCTGTATGATTTTTGATCTTAGGTCCATAGGCCCTTGTATATAGCAAACTGTAACATAAAAAAAAAAAATGTTATCGATTAGTTAAGACTACGTTGGCAGAACGACTCGTGTTCCTTGGGTAATTAAAAAAAAAAGAGTTCATTTGACATTATGTTTTGTCAGATTGACAGATGAGTTATTGAGTTATTTAGATGTCGATCGGTATGGTTAATCATGTTAGTAATTGCGATTTGTGATTTGGACTTTTGTTTTGCGTCATGGAGTTTTGTCTATTGCCTGGCGCAAAGGTATAAAAAGCTCGGCCTCCCAATCGGGCGTTCCCTTTTTTCTTGAGAGCTTCGGTCTGCGAGCATCGATTTCGTTGGTGCCTCAAGGCGGGGGCCGCAGCAGAGACCGATCGACACCGACAGCGCTCTCATGCAGCGCTTCGGTACCAGCGGATAACGAGAAGGTCCTAAGGCTGAGGTCGGCAGCTTGGGACATCCATCTATAGGCATCCTTCGCGTTCCCTCAAGGTATGGACACGTGTATTTTCCTTTGTAGTCACCAATCACATGGTGATTTTGTGTTTTTAAGGTTATAACCTGGAATTTATTGGTTCCAGGGGCCTTCTTGGATATTACTATCCTTTCTGGATGGTCTCCATGGTGTGGACTGCATTGCCTGGGTGAGGTGCGGTCCAGGGCCCCACGTTGGGCGCCACTGTAACATGTAAAAGTGTAATGTAACAAGTGTACAGGTTAAAACAAATTAAAAACCAAAGACCGAGATGTTCTCATACAATCTATATATTATTAAAATATCACCAGTATTACAATTATATTATTTTTATTCTTATAAAATAATTACAGAGCGGGTCGTATAAAATAATTACAGAGCGGGTCGTATAAAATAATTACAGAGCGGGTCGTATAAAATAATTACAGAGCGGGTCTTTCGTTCGTGAGCGGTCGTTCTTTCCAATCAAAATCAGTAGGACAACGAAACTTACTTTTAGAATATCGATAGAGTTTACCATCGGCAATACAATAATTTGGACAAGAGGTGGGAAAATTTTTACATTTTTGAAAAAGGTTGTTATACCATTCACATTTCTGGATTTCCAATACCGGAACAATACGCGATAACGCGTCGGGTACGACGTTTTCCTTCCCTTTGCGATGCGGGGAAATTCTTCATGGCGAAATTAGCACCTCGTTATGAAAAATGTAGAGTTGTTTTCAAACACTCCCCCTTGGTTTATGAACTGGAGAGTGTTGCAACTGGTAAAAATTTGGGGTCCTGGCATATCCAGCACCTCAAGAAAGTTTAAATTACTTTCTTCTCTTTTTTCTCTGGTCATTGGACGCGCAACCCGATTTTCGTGGATATCTCGCTGCGCCGCCAATGTCTCAGTGCCTTTAGTAAGGAAGTCAGTACCTGACTGTTAGCATTTGCTCGTAGTATTTTTGCAAATGGCTAGCATAGTGTCTTAGGATTGGCTTGGAGAGTAGTAATGCGATACAGTCTCTGCTGCTTTAAAGCAAGTGACTGGCCGCAGTATCGTGTTTTTTTTTATTTGCCTTATTATGCTGAACTATTTTTGTTAGCATAGGGAATCCATCGACACATTGTCGTGGGTTCGATTTTGGTGTTTGTTTTGTGTCGAGTGTCACCTTTTATTGGTGTGGTAGCTAACCTACCACTCGATACAATTATTTTTTTTTGTTCTTGTTGATTCTGTAGTTGTTGGACGCGCACCCCGGTTGATACTGTTCGCCTCGATGCGTCGCCAACGACTCAGTAGTAACGAGTTTTGTAATGTTGAGTGTTATATTTTATGTGAGTATGGTAATACACTCACTAACGCTCGGCAGTTTTTTGTTGTTGTTTTAGATCCGGTATCCTGTAGTAGCTGGACGCATAGCCCGATTGGTACGTATCATCTCGCTATGTCGCCAGCAACTCGGTCCGTTGATTTGTGTTTTTTTTTTGCTTGTTTTAGGTCAGAGTTGTGGTCTTGGGTTGTAGAGAGCTGGAGGACCAGCGTTAAATTTTGCAAGCAAAATTTCCCTAGGGAGGGGGGTACTGTAACATAAAAAAAAAATGTTATCGATTAGTTAAGACTACGTTGGCAGAACGACTCGTGTTCCTTGGGTAATTAAAAAAAAAAAGAGTTCATTTGACATTATGTTTTGTCAGATTGACAGATGAGTTATTGAGTTATTTAGATGTCGATCGGTATGGTTAATCATGTTAGTAATTGCGATTTGTGATTTGGACTTTTGTTTTGCGTCATGGAGTTTTGTCTATTGCCTGGCGCAAAGGTATAAAAAGCTCGGCCTCCCAATCGGGCGTTCCCTTTTTTCTTGAGAGCTTCGGTCTGCGAGCATCGATTTCGTTGGTGCCTCAAGGCGGGGGCCGCAGCAGAGACCGATCGACACCGACAGCGCTCTCATGCAGCGCTTCGGTACCAGCGGATAACGAGAAGGTCCTAAGGCTGAGGTCGGCAGCTTGGGACATCCATCTATAGGCATCCTTCGCGTTCCCTCAAGGTATGGACACGTGTATTTTCCTTTGTAGTCACCAATCACATGGTGATTTTGTGTTTTTAAGGTTATAACCTGGAATTTATTGGTTCCAGGGGCCTTCTTGGATATTACTATCCTTTCTGGATGGTCTCCATGGTGTGGACTGCATTGCCTGGGTGAGGTGCGGTCCAGGGCCAGCAGCGTGGGTGACTGAGCGCGTGGCCGCGTCGTGTTGGTGTCCACGTGTTTGGTGGATCACCCCATTTTATATGAGGTTGTGCTCGGAGTTGGCTGCGAGTTCCACTCCGCAAACCCCTTTAGAAGGTACCTCCGTATTTTATTTCCAGTCTGTCCCGGAGGCTGGTGGCGCCCCTTTTAGTTTCCTTTGTATTTGAATTTGTGGTAACAGTTTACTATCATAACATCAAAATTAAATGTACTCGAGCATTGAACGATAGCAAAACCAGTAGGCTCACGACCCGCTCTGTAATTATTTTATACGACCCGCTCTGTAATTATTTTATACGACCCGCTCTGTAATTATTTTATAAGAATAAAAATAATATAATTGTAATACTGGTGATATTTTAATAATATATAGATTGTATGAGAACATCTCGGTCTTTGGTTTTTAATTTGTTTTAACCTGTACACTTGTTACATTACACTTTTACATGTTACAAAATAAACAAGAAAAATGAGTAATGTGACATCATGCATCGTGATTGGTGTTTGCAGTCACGTGACTCACAGATAAAAAATTAAGTATTTAAATTACTAAAATAAAACGATCCTTCCAGTATTTTTAATAAATTCCTATTGCATACGTTATTTAGATTATAAATCTAAGTTCCTACGGAAATTCATTTATATTGGTTACTATAGGCAAGTACCCAATTGTACCTATGTCAACCTATATACACAATGTCGAGTGCACCGCGATACGGCCTTGTTACTGTTTTAGATATTACATATTATACTGTGGCAATTTATATTATTGTCGCTGTAACTTAATCCTGTGCTGAATCTTTATAGAACGTTTACATCAACCCCAAGATATCGACCCAGTTCTTAATATTATTTTATATTAGACTTGCAGATGTCGCTGTCTGTTGATGTCTAGCCGCTTCCTTGGTCTAGTGGCAGCATGTATGGGCTGTCGACCGGGATGTTCTGGGTTCGATTCCTAGTACACCTACAGTGAACTTGTACACCCACGTTTGGCCGAGCTTAGTTCCGTCCCGTGTGTGATAAGGGGTGAGCCTATCGCCATCTATCGCCGCCTATCGCACAAATTTCAGACTCCGGGCTGATATGGAAAAATCCAATATCACTTTACCCGACCCGAGGATCGAACCCGAGACCTCAGGACGGTAGTCGTTCTGAAATACAACTACGCCACCGAGGCAGTCATTTTAACAAAATGCATTGTGGTAACTGTAGGTAGATAAACGTAGAAAGATGCCGATATAGTAATATCGAAATAGCATTTCATTATTTAATTTTATCTATACGTACAAAAAATAAACACAAGGAAAATATTGTCAATTTTCTATCTTTTGCAATTTTTCCTTTCGCCCGGAGATTGCGTTTGGACCCTTATCACGAATATTGATTTTATTCGTTGAGGAGCAGAGGCAATTAATTTTCATCTGTTCTCCGTTATCTTTTGACCTCACAGTTTTCACTTGTCGAGGACTAGATAGGTACTCATTAGTCATTTTATTATGCTCATTTAAAATACTTGTAACATCGTTAAATTAAATAGACTCAGGGCCAATTTTCAATAGTCAGATGTTTTTACCCGACTGCCCCGGATAGAGTGTAATATTCTTATCTGAGAAGTACCTAATTTTGTTGTTTTGAGTTTTGACACATGTTTCACACATTAAGTACCTACCTAATTGTCAAAACGCCAAATTATTCTTTTGATAAAAATTTGCCGCCTATTGCAAAATTAGCCTTTATTTTCAAAATATTGAAAATGAATGATTTCAACTTTAAATTAGGGTGGCTTCGCTACATTTATCATCGATAGATAGATAGATATATAACTCTTTATTGCAAACCAACAAAAAAGTTACAAAAAGAAGAAAATAATACAAAGTGTTACCAACAATATGCGGTCTTATCGCTTAAAGCGATCTCTACCAGACAACCTTTATCATATTTTATAGTTTGTGCATTTTGAGAGAAATACAGAGAGTAAGAAGAAACGGGTTATTGTTATGTGTGACAAACGATGTGGAGATAATGTACCTTCACATACTATCACATAATTGTATGAGGGTACTGGGCTGATGTCGAGGATCATTGTAGGATAGTGTCGAGCCAGCCGGCCCGTTTCAAGGCCGGTCACAAAAGTTCAATCAATTTCGCATTATCCCCATTCCTACTCCGTATCTTTCTTTTGTTTTTTTCTTAATGTTTGATGACAGGTTGCAACATAGGTGTAACGACTGTTATACCAGAGTCGAGTGAAACTGTTTGAAACCTCCCAATACTTTTACTCTATAGATATGATATGAATGTGTGATTATGATTATGATGTGTGTGAGAGCGTGTACGTGTTTATTCCGAGACGATATTTTTGGCTGTCATATATCCATAGGTCATATCACATAAATACTTTTAAAAGTTTTCAACGAAAATGCGAAATGAGGTCAATAGTTTTAATTGAGTGCGTCAAATACATGTTATATAGTACCTACGTACCTAGATACTGGCAATACAAGTAAAAGAACTGTATTTAACTGAAGGCATAATATTAAAGTAAATATCAAAGTAGGTTTACATATTTGGTAGTTTTGATCGCGGTTCTAATGCGGTAATGCGGTCATATTAACATAAGCATACACACAAACATAAGCTTAAGTATGTATCCCCGAAGAGGTAGGCAGATATATTTGCAGGTGGTCATATTTCTCATATAAAAAGTAGCTTATGTCATATTCCTGCCCCTTAACTATCTATATACAAAAGTTATTAGTAGCTGCTTGAATATAGAACAAATCAACATATTACGTGTTAATAAGTATAACAAGTGTCTATAATTAATTATTTAGACTTTATATCGTGAGTGACAAAAATATGTATTCAAGAGCAGATAAGTAAGTTTTGCCTTGGATCGGCTAGATTTTAAATAACTGCTATATAATTACCCAAAATATGAGAGGCTCGCTGACGTTTATACATGTGTAAAGCTCAATAGTTAATTCCCAGTTCATTAGTTTTCTACTGCTATATTCTAGTCATATCTTACTCACATATCTAATACTCTTCCTTATTTTGGAAATAAACGAGCAAAAAAATGTGACCATGTTTGTATTGAGGACAAACAGAATCAAAATAAGTTTGCTAAGATACTCAATGATGTGTGAATGTAAAAGAAATAACAGTTCATACACTTGTTTTTATATCTACATGTGTAGTAAAGAAATTCGTTTATACGCAGTCTTTTTATAAAAACTTCGCTCAGCAACCGCGTAACCGCAAAATATACTCGTAAATAATAAGTAAAGTTTACCAACTTTTTTCTTACACGAATTCAACTAAAGGCACGCGTACATTATTTTGCAATAATTGTTGTGATTTTTTTAAAAGATCATTTATAATTTTTATTGATTTTATGTACAACAAAATATGACTGAATGAATGATAATATAATGTATGAATAATCGCTTCCTTGGTCTAGTGCAAGCATATAGGGGCTGTGGACCGAGAAGTCCTGGGTTCGAATCCCAGGTCGGGCAAAGCGATTTTTTTATTTCGGGATTTTATTTAACGGGACTGGATCCATCAGAGTGGGGTTGACGTCAAGCAGGAGGCTGGTTGTAAAAACTTAACCAAAAATGTGTTGCGCTGACCCCACATTAAGGTGGAATAAGGGCAGGTGCAGTAAGAAAGAATATAATATAATGACCATTTTGAAATAGGACCGTCGGATATGTCGCAACTCGTACCATGAGCACTATTATTAAATAATATACAACGTCATTATTTCCGGTAAAATTTGTATTACGGGTTTATTATAAATCAAGATCAATAAAGTAAAACATTGTTAAGTATAATGAATTAACTGTAAATAGGAATCACGCCTAATCAACCCTAATCCTCCCTTTATGCAAAATTGTGCCAGTATAGTATAAGTACTTAGATTAATGACATGCGACTTATGTATAGTCATATTTGCCGGTATTTAAATATCATAAATAATACGTTTAAGTATGTTTAGGTACCGTTTTCTTCCAACTTTAATCCCGTACAGGGTCGGCTCTATATGTTTTTCTACATACATGCTATACAATTTGAATTACGGTTTTACGACCAGGCTTTGAATGTGTGTCCCTGATAATGTCTCTGCATCATGTGTAACATATTCATAAATAGTAACTGTATTATAAGGTGTTATTACTCTGAAGGCTCTAAGCTATAAGGAATAAAGGGTCTCACTCAACACATCCTTGTTTACTGAAGCATATAAGCGGGTACCTCTATAAACCACCTATTTGGTCATTGTTTATTAATTATCTCCTAAGATTAGACAATTACCTTTCTTTGTTAGCGACATTAATTAATTACTTTGCGTAGTCTATAACAATCTATAATTAGATAAATAAAGTGGTTCATTAAAATGAGTTTTAATGGTATTCGGGCGAGATTATTCGGAAATTATCCAGAAAATATATTTAGTAATTATATAGATTAACCACACAATATATTACATACTGCCTCGGTGGCGTAGTGGTATTGCGTGCGTGGTACGACTATTGTCCTGAGGTTTTGGGTACGATCCCCGGGTCGGGCAAAGTGATATTGGTTTTTCAGTATTAACCCGGAGTCTACAATTTGTGCCCGATATGGCGATAGGCTCGCCCCTATCACATTTGGGACTGAATTAAGCTCTGCGAAATGTGGGTGTTCTAGTTGGCTAGTGCGCTTCTGCCTACCCCTTTAGGGATACAGGCGTGAGCTTATCTTAAGTACATAGATACCTACATAACATAAGGGATATTTATATAATTTTTATGTGTCATTAATTATATTATATCTTAAAATGTTGGCGCCGTCATATATTTATGTATATGCAGTGAAAATAAAGGTTTTGTAAATAATTATTTCATTTGTTAAATCTACATTTGTTATGGCAAAGTTGCGGCTAAAGTGTCACAGTTCCGTAGCGTAGGTTGGGCTCAATTGTGACCCTTGTTACATATATTGTATCTGTTTACGAAACAACAACTGAAATGTACTAGCTCGTTCCTTGAATACCAATATTGTGTCGAGGCCCGGGTGCCTACGTGTATAAAAGCAATAATAGAATAATATGTAAAATCGGATTAATGTGAAATTATACCCATGTATTTGTAATCCTTATTTACTACAACTATAGTTTTATGTTACATTAATAACGGACGTATCTGAATGTAACGAGATCTCGAAAACGCCAAAAAATAATTATTATTCGGGTTACCATAAATTAAGCGTCTTTTGAAGGAAAACCCTTTTTAATAAATATAGGTACTTAGGTAATTTTAAACGATCAAAAATACATAATTATTGGTTTAGAATTTAGATTATCTAATGGGTTGGTCAACGATTTAGTCAACGATGATCTATCCCTTGGAAGGTCTTGATAAATTAAATTGGCATCATTAATATGACGGAATACCTTATATAGGAGGTACTTACTGTGTATAGATAAATAAATTTACTTACTAACCTATAGTACATGAACATCACAAAAGCGTTTCCAAAAAATCCGACACTCGTCAAAACTATGTATAAGGTGGCTAAAAAGTATTGAAGGTTCGCCTGAGGCGGTGGAAATTGTAACCAATGTTTATTCACGAGCAACAAGTAATCATCAGTGAACAATCCGTATTGGCGCCACAAATGTACTGGCCATTGTTTCTTAAATCTCCTAATTATTGGGTCTTCTATGTTTTGCTTGCTTGTCAAATCAGTAGGCGTCAATACATCGACCAAGGTTCTTAACTCCTGTAATTCATCCGTTTTGTTAAATGTTTTCAAAAACAAGTCAGACATACGACGACGTCTTTTCCATTGTTTTAAGTCCCAACGCCTCCATTGAAAGTCACCGTCACATTTAAACTGTTTAACATACACGGAAACACTAGATTCACACATTTTATCGTATCTCATAATTAAACTGCTATTAAATTGTTCGCGGTCACGTGAATAATCTATATTCAAACACTCTGCCATCATAGTTAATGTGAACAAGAAAACTTCTGTGACAACGTACATGGTTATTTCTGACGAACTTGCATTATATTATAAATAGGACAGACACAACCGTTCCCGACGCTTTCCGTAACAAAATGTACGCGCGACCGGGACGTGAGTGAATCTCAAGGGACCATCACCACTATGTAAGATTTCTCTACTACTTCAGTGAAGTGCAATCATTTTAAATTCAACATTACGTAGGTAAACATAGTTATTAGGTACACATGTCTGTGGGTATAGCGTACTAATTAAATTATGTACCATTAATTTTACCTATTTAGGTATTTCAAATATTATTGACTTTTATTGTCACAAGATATGTATATTTCCACCGACTTCAAAAGAAGGAGGTTCTCAATTCGTCTGTGTTTTTTATGTATGTTACTAGATATTTCCCGAAAATATAAACCGTTTTTAAAGGTTTTCATTGTGTTCGATAGAGTTTGTTACAAGGGAGATCCCATATAAATTTAGCCAAAAACGTAAAGTTAAACGTAAATACTCTCAAAAATTATGGAAAGCTACATTATCGGCGAGTAATTTTACTACTTTTTATCTCAAAAAATGAACAGTTCCCGTTGGAAACTTTTATAAATGGTTGCTGTTTTCGATCGACTTCAAAAAAGGAGAAGGTCCTCAGTTCGTCTGTATTTTGTTTATTTTTATTTTTCATGTTTGTTAAGCGATATCGACGCGAAATGTGGTCCGATTTTCAAATTATTTTTGTGTTCGATAGAGCTTATTTCAAGAGTGGTCTTATTTTGAATTCGGTCAAAAATGCACTTACTTTTTTAAATGGTAGAGCGATAGAACGAGATTTAAAGGACTGACTAGATGTTTTGGAGAAAGACATGTATGAGTACAATGGTCACCCTATGGTGGATGATCAAGACCGGACGAAGTGGAAGCGTTTACATTAGGAAATTATAACGTAAGGCAGAAAAAAGAAAAATATCTGACTTCTGATATTAATTTAATAATAATCAAAATATATTGTGACAAATGACTGCCTCCGTGGCGTGGTGGTATTTTGGTACGACTACGGTTCTGAGGTCTCGGGTTCGATCTACGGGTCGGGCAAAGTGATATTGGATTTTTCCATATCAGCCCGGAGTCTGGAATTTGTGCCCGATATGGCGATAGGCTCGCCCCCTATCACATCTGGGACGGAACTAAGCTCGGCGAAATGTAGTTGTTCTAGTTCGCTAGTGCGCCTTTCCCTACCCCTTCGGGGATACAGGCGTGAGCTTATGTTATGTTATGTTTGTTCAAATTATATTGTGGGGGTCGTAGGTACATATCACTTGTGTTTGTATTGATTTTGTCACTTAGTTGTTCGTGCCCTTTTCGACCGACTTCCAAAAAGGAGAAGGTCCTCAATTCATCTGTATTTTTTTATGTATGTTACGCAATATCTCCGCCAATGTGGACCGATTTTCAAAATTATTTTTGTGTTCGATAGAGCTTTTTTCAAGGGTGGTCCCATATAAATTTGGCCGCGATCGGACTTTTATCTTGTGATTATTGATTAAATGGACTTGAGAGTTACAAAAGCGTAACACCATCATTATGAATAATATTAAACTATGATTTGGTTGATGCTACACCTGTGTGAGGTTAGAATTCTATATAGATATGTCACTGGGATAAAAATATCCAAGGTCTTAATACAGATCACAGATAGACCTGCAAAATTTCATCTTAATTGGTAGTTATCGCGTGATTGATTAAAAATATTAGGTTTTTATATGCAAAATATTTAAATTCAGTTAATGAAAATGATTGTGCCCACATTGGTCTAGTGGCAGCATAATACCTATATAGGATATGGACTTAGAGGTTCTGGGTTCGAATCCCATGTCAGGAATGGTGTTTTTCTAATACGATTTTCCGGGACTGCTCCCCTCAGAGGGGGTGACGTCAGGCTGGTAGCCGGTCGTCAAAATTAAGCCAAATCCCTTCTGCAACATTCTTGAAAAAGTATGATAAGAAAGAAGTAATAAAAGCTTTCTCATTAGTATTTAAGCCACTGTCACACTATGCTATATTAAAAATCACAAAATTATATTTATCTACAAATTAAATATGACAACCTTACATAAGTAAGATTAATTATTTATTTGCCTATACACCTAATTAAGAGATACTGCTTACGTGTTAAAGAAAATTAATCCAGAACATACTTATAGATATTAGAAAAGTTGGTAAAGGTAGAATCCGCAGAAGCATTGAAACTTTTGCGGTTTGCGTCCTATCCGCACCTTTAATATAGTAGGCATAAGAACGATACTAATTAAGTGAGTTATTGCCAAAGTTAACAGACGTACAAGTAATGAAACTCTTTGACTCTGCGTCGAATTCTTAGTCCAATTCATATCCAGAGGCAAGACTAACACTTTAATAAAAAGAACTAGATCTAATAAACAAGCTGAATTATGTCTTACGTCTTTTGTTTTTATAAAGGACACTTAAAATGAGTTATGATGATGTCTTAAATTGTGTAAAAAGGCAAAAATAAAATGTTTTCTGTCACATAAAATAAACGTCTAGTGTGAATGTATTCACATCAAGCAAGGTTGTAAACAAACATAACATTAATTTATGCGAAATCTTGGCGTTAAAATTCCTTGTGTGTATGATATTTGGATTTAGTCTAAGATATTTGGTATATTTTTTGAAAAAGATTTGACTGAAATTCTAACGTCATATAAAATTCAAAATGGAGAAGCTAGAACATGCCCAATGATATACGAGTATTGTAAGTTAGATATTTAATGAAACGTGTGTACTAGATATCTTTAAAATAGGTAATTTCTTACCGAAAATACATAAATAGAACGACGATGTTTCCCCAACAGCCAGCCGTGGTGAATAGCACGTATATGCCTCCTAAAGACTTCTGCAAAACTTCGTTCGGCGGAGGGAATCGTAACCAATGCTCGTTGATTAAATTCAAATAGTCGTCGTAGAAAAGTCCATACACCCGCCATCTCCACACAGGCCAGAGTCGCTTGAAATCAGCGATAAGTAATTCATGCTCTATCATGCGAGACGTTTTATTCGAGCTGGTGTTTTTAGATTCGTCAGAAATTGCTAGTCGATATTCGATTTCTGGCTCTCTGTCATGAGGCGTTCTTTTGATTCGTGCCATTTGGTCGCTGTAAAACGAATTTGAATTCTCATATCTGAAGTTACTACCTGGAATAGTTTTCTTAAATTTATTGTTCAAACTTTTCGTCGATATTACTCCCATGTAATCACTTTTCCCTACAATGCTTGAAACCATCACAATGGACACCCAAAAGAACAATATTATTTTCATGTTCCTGTTTTAGGCCACCTGACGTGTGTTTCGTATGAAATCTTGCCGTGTTTTACAAGGAGCAATCAGGTATTTTTGTGTCGTCGGTGTCTTCAAGACACTTGTTTTTAGCGGCTATTCTCAGAGGGCCGCTTCGAATTTATGCTTAAGTGGATTAAAGTGGCTTTCAGCGAAATCTGAATGGCATCGGTGGTTAATAGAGTAGCATATTAGGATGATTAATAGAGCCGGCGAATTGTCCTTAAGGTTAGTAAAATAGGTATACTATATACTAAGATTTTAGTATTAGTAAATCCATAATTTTGCTGTAGATTTTTGTGTTTTTTGTACAACAACAGCTTTTAATAGTGTACATAAGGAATTGTTGTATTATAAGTTCATGAGATGGATTCGTAACCAAAACCTCGGTAATTATTATACCTTTGTAAGCAGCCTAATCGAGTGAAACCAAACTGTTTGGCCTAGGAATTTTGACAGCATTTTCCTATAATGCCATTGATAACCACGAAAAATTGGGCTGGATTGAATCATTCACAAGTTAAAGATAGTATTCACGAAGTCTACATATGTACATAGCTACTACTTGTTGATAGGTAGTTTTGATATTATTGTAAACAAATTAATTATACAATCTTTAAGTATCGTAAACTATTAGGTACTTGTTATAATATAATGGGCCTTAATTATAAAAACAGTTTAGCTGAGCAAATAGCGAAGAATAGCCTGTCCCTTTTATTTTCAAACAATGTGATAAAAGGAAAAAAGTGACAGGCTATTCTTAGCCATTTACTCAGCTCAACTGTTTTTATAAGTATAGCCCTATAACTTTAACCTAAGACAAGACATATTATATAACCCACCATTATATTCCATTCTTTAAAAAAAGGGGTATGAAAAGTTTAGGAAAACTACATTTTTACCTACCTTTAACGGAGGTGAGGCCGCGAACAAAAATTAATGAATATAATATAATATAAAAGGCGTGTTATTTTAAGAATGGGCCGTATTATTTGATAAAACAGTTAATGTTTCTAGAGGTAAAGTATGTTTCACCGGACTGTAATATTTTTGTTCAAAATACTATAATATTTTATTTCATTACATCGTATATACATTTTAAGAATGTTAATAATAACATTAAAGTTGTTACACTGTTAATCAAAAACTCCATTATTTGGAGTTTGTGTTAATATTTATTTAGAACAGCATTTATAGGTATTTCCTAATTTACACAATTAACGTATTAATGATATGCTCATTTCATAAATGCTTTGAATTAGTAGACCCACCTCCAATTGGAATAAATCAATTATCTCTATTGGTTGCCACTTAATCCCATAATGCCAATGTCATAGTGTTATACGTGGACATTGCACACAGAACTGCTCTGTTATGATTAATTAGTTGGGCAGTGGGCGGTGTGCAAAATTCAGAACCATTTGTTATAGTCTAACGTGAACATATTCGACAAATGTTCGGTTTGTCGCCACTTATAACTTCTTTCGGAGAAAAACAAACAATTTATTTTTGTGTGTTTCAGGAAGAAAGCTATTTTGTTCAGATATTTCCGTGATTGTTTGTTTTGAGAATTATAAATAAATCTTGTTTGTAAGAAATATCTGTATTTCTAAGTTCCATTATTGAGTGACATCATGTTTACAATGTAGATTATTGTGTAAGAACAATGAACGAACCTTACACAATAATCTACATAAGGTTCTAAGGTTGAAGCTTTTCTAAAGATGATGGTAGTATAAAATGTTATGAACAAAATTTAATACTTTTGTTCGCGACTCTGATATGGTATAAAAATAAAATATCCTGTGTGTGTTGTATGGGCTGTGGACTGGGAGGTCGTGGGTTCGATTCCCAGGTCGTGAAAAACGACATTTCTAATTTAATTTGCCTGGGCGAGGATCCCCAAGAGGGGGTTTACGTCGGGCAGGTAGCTGGTTGTAAATACTTAGCCAAATCCTTCCTGCAACAAGCTTGAAAAAGTGTGTTCCGCCAACCCCACATTAAGGTGCGATAAGGGCAGGGCGAAAGAAGAATATCCTGTGTCTTAATTCAGAAATTATGAGCCATGTCATAGTTTATTTGTGATAACACGGGTCCATAACCACCCCATTCTACGATATTTTAATAGGACACACACTGAAAAGGTTGAGAAACCAAAGTACGTATGATTCACACGTACTCACTTAAGATAGTAATATTAAATATTGCCATTTGAAATGCACAAGGTATGGGCGACACCTGTTTTTGAGTAATATTATGAATGTCTGTGTCTGTGTTTTGCACATGTATTACAAGTTATCGTGAGAAAACCATTACTCAATACCGAGCATAACCGTTTCAAACATTTAACAAACTATTTATCATAGTGACAGCGAGCAAGGCGTAAAAATGTTTGTTCATAGAAATTAGTAATTTATATATCCTCCGCACTCAACATTACTACTATTTTAATGAAGGCTTCGGCAATCATCCTTTTATCGAATAATTTCGGAATAAGCATATTATGTAACTGATGGTTCACTCAATAAAAAGAAATACATAATGACTAATTTGAATGGTAGAGCTACGCTGTAGAGAGTAATGTTTAGAACACGAATGGGCCGGCTCGAACGGTTTGTACCACTGTCTCACAGAAAACCGACGTAAAATGGTATCCCGCTGTTTAGTTTCGTTAGATGATTGAGATTTCGGGTGGTCCAATTCCCCCTCATTTTCCCAATCCTTATTCTCTATCCTTTTCGGTTGGCAACGCACTCGTGATACATTTGTCTTGGGTGTCTATGGGCGATGGAGATTACTTGCTATCAGGCGACCCACCTGCTTGTTTGCCAGTCACTAATATAAAAAAATAAAAATTTTACAGGTGAATATTAAACCATCTTAATTACATGTACTGCGAATTGCTGCAAACTTGGCACTTTACAGGACATGTTAACATTTAGTTATTTATAAGTTTAGATATTTGTGAGAAACAATGATCTCTTATCAGTTGTGACTAACAATGAAAACAGAGAATTGAGTACTTGACTATGTTTCATTTCATACAAATTTTTATATGTAATAGCAAATAAAACAAAAAAGAAACCCTTCTCTTAAAACCGCATTGAAATTGGTCCAAAAATGAGGCGGTAATTCATATTTTATTCTGCAATGAGCAAGAGTGGGGGCGTAGTGGGGATATCTTGCTATCCCTTTCTAACGCACGCGCCGTTATGGCCGTGACGTGATAGTACTGATACTTCTCTTTCCCGCTGTTTGAAGGGTACACCAAACTACAAAGGCTTATAACTTTTTTATTTTTGGGAGTATTTTAATATTTCTTTCTTTGTTATGTTTTACATAACGTAAATTTCGTATAAAATCAATAAAAAAAATGTCAAGTACCCAATTGCTGTTTCTTACACCAATGTTATGAAGACGTGGCCCCGTGGGTGATTCGAACCAAACCGCCTTTGTTTTTATCTATATTTAATTGCCTCTCTTGTTACCACGTATAAAAAATAAACAATCTGAGTCAGCGGCAAATGTCTATTTGCCCCATTGTTCTATATCCCAAATAAAACCAATTATGTAGAAAATCAATCACTTTTGTACATATTGTCAATAGTACTTCGTTATAATATGTAGCCTGTAATGATCCTGGAACCACTGAACGGATTTAAATCGTTCATTCATATGAAGCTAGACCACCACTAGGTGACATAGGGTTCCTAGTTTTATCCCGGGGAAGACTTTTGCGGGAGCATAGCCGTGAGCCAAATCTAGTATCAGATATTTTGGTGTAAACATCAATTTCGCAAGGAGGTATTCAAGTTCCCAGTTTCGCACGTATTGTGTAAGGCTGTAAGGCATCGCCTTATTAGCTCCACAGGCAAGCAGGCCGTGCTTAAAGCCAAGCCGCTGCGATATTAAATTGTGCCCAACGCTGACTATATTACTGGATGAATCGCTGTCTCTCTCGTCATCTTTTCTTCTAACCATTTAATATAGTTTTATGTTAGGTTAGTCCACAATACTCTACAACTTTATATAGAATTATTTGTTTATTTTTAATTCTACAATTTTATGATACTTACACAAAAAATAAATAGATAAATCCCTGAATCTGTGATGAATTGCTCGAAGTTCGAACATATCCCATGGTCTAAGAACTAAATAATATAAAGGTGAAAATTATTTTTTGCAATTGAACTGATAGTATCATTGTTATTTTCTCTGCCGTCAGTCTTTGTCTAAGGTCGTCGGTAATTCAAAACGTCAGTTTGTTGGGTTGGCGATAGGCTTTTAATGGAACGACGATGCAACGTAAAAACGGTTTACCGTTTAATTAATAGGTAATGTGTTGGGCGTTACGGCCGAGGCCTAATGTACAATTACATTCTTTCTATCTGCCCTTATCCCACCTTAATGTGGCGTCGCGTCGGCGCAATACACTTTTACAAGCATGGTGCAAGGATTTGGCTTAGTTTTAAAATAGTGTTAAAAAACCACGCCCGACCTGGGAATGGATCCCAGGACCTTCCGGTTTACCAGCCATATTCGCTACCACTAGACGGAGGACGACAACATGTCTATCATGATAGTATAATTATCATAATATATCTAGGTAATGATTATGTTTGTTTACATGGTGATTCGGAATAATTCAATCCATCGTTGGCCAGTACATGTATTAGTGGAAACTTATAACTAGCCTTCTATTACAATATGTTCTCTGCTGTATCTATTAGCTGGTAATTTTCCCAAAAGTAAAAAAAATAAAATAAATGTAATGTTCATGAATAAAACACTAACACGTTTAAGGTTACCCGTTTTCTAGACTGTGCTATATCTCTACTCCCTAGTGAAACATATATATTTAAAGGTGATAGAGTCGTAGGACTTGGCCTGCCTACGCATCACATTAAACGTGGATTCTCATTTTATATTCGGCTCTTAAAAAGTGCGCCACGTACAAAATCTTACGGCCGCTTTGTAAAACATGAGCTGTTCGCTCATTCTTTGTTTCGTAAAAAATATGTTTATCACAGAATTTTTAAAGGTACTTAATTCACCATTTTGAAAAACATTGTAAGCTCAAGCTCACGCATGTATATCTCCGAAGGGGTAGGCAGAAGCAAACTGGCTGATACTAAACAGAAAAGCCCAATATCACTTGCGGCCGGTTTCAATAAACGATCTCAGTTTAGATTGCAGATATGTAGATCGCGATTATGAACCAATTAAATCAAGACATTTGACGGAGTCATGTTCAAACTGTGTTCTTATCGGCTAATTTTTGTAATCTATCTGCACATTTGAACTGAGATTGTTTATTGGAACCGGGCGTAAGTCGACCCGGGGATCGAACCCTAGACCTTAGGACGGTAATCGTACCGCGGACGCAATACAACTAACGGCCAGTTTCAATAAACGATCTCAGTTTATAGTGCAGATAGATCACGATTATGAACCAATCAAATCAAGTCATTTGACGGAGTTATGTCCAAACTGTGTTCTTATTGGCTAATTTTTGTAATCTATCTGCACATTCAAACTGAGATTGTTTATTGGAACTGGGCGTAAGCCATCGAGCCATTGGTAAAGTATAATA
This sequence comes from Clanis bilineata, assembly GCA_036417725.1. Lineage (NCBI taxonomy): Eukaryota > Metazoa > Arthropoda > Insecta > Lepidoptera > Sphingidae > Clanis > Clanis bilineata. Next base: position 7,178,727 of record CM071145.1, on the reverse strand, counting down.
ATCAAAATGTAGTAGTAAATTGAAATCTTCAAAATTGTGTAACTTATACTATTTAGGTTATCACGTGTACGAAAGGAAGTAGGTACTACGCCCACACACTCACGACTGTCACTCCTGTAAGCCAAGATCAACAATGGCACGCATTTATCGACGCCAAACAGTGAAGCTTAGCGAGTCTGGAAATGCAAAATTGTCTTTATCCTGCAACGAAATAATTCAAAAATAAAAATGGAAAGATTTGGAAAATTTATTTTCCATTTTCGTAGTAGCGGGAGATAAAATAACAAGCATGAGCATAAGTGTCGTGACATCTGAAATAAAGTATTGTTACATTTTAAGAAAAATCTTTAATGCTGTTAATTGAAACTACGAGCTAGAGACTCAGTACTGAAGTAGCAGGTACCCCTTCTGAATGAAAGCACAAAGCTCAAACCATCAAAGTCATTAACGTAGGAAACAGCTTTAAGAACACTTGGAAATACGTACGGAGATTTATTAGTGCTTTAACGCCGCCCCATAGCCACTGCTGAATACAGAAAACAATTACAGATTAAAGCGACATTTACACATTAAACAGAGAATGTTACCCGTGCGCACAATTACGCTTAAATTCATGACTGTATGCGTTAATATTTAAAAAGCTCCCGGCCGCACATTATGGGCACGTAGGTACGTAATATTCCTATTAACTCGTGTTCTAAAGAGGATGGTACTATTTTGAATATTATGCGCATACGTGTTGACGTATGTTGCTAATTGGAGAGATATGAATGTATGTGTCCTAATTGTTTAAATCAAACAATGTGTTGAATATAGTGAGAAATAACTCCCAAAAGTGTATTTTTATGTGTATTATATAACCGATTTGAACTCTAATATTGTTATTCTATCAAAACAAATCATAAAAATCAATACAGTATAATACAAAAAGACATCTCAAACCAGTTTACAACAGCTTCCATAATCTCAGAAAGCAGTAAAACTGGCTTTATGATTTATCTCTAAAAAAATAAAGCTTTATATGTAACTCGAATAAAAATGGTATTTCGCCTTTTATGAATATGAAAGAAGGTTTTAAGCAAGTGACTTACTTCAAGTACGCTGTAATCGAAGGACGGTTAATGCGTAATAAAATACTTACTCATTCGTTAATCCTTCCGAAGCAACGTATCAATGTCCATATCACGATAAACTATCAGAATATCTAATTAGTGGCAGAGCTGTTGAAAATGAATTATTTTTTACAGTGAAAAATACTCTTCTCGTCTAGAACTCCTTTTTTTTCCTTTCCAGTGGTTTGGATGTGTATTACAGGTGTCTTTGGGTGATGGTAAGCATTTGTCATTAGGTGGGACACGACTCATTTGTTTTCAGGGGCTAAAAGAAAAGGGACCATAATGAATCATGAGTGAATATTTTTATTATAAAATCCCCGTAAGATTTAATGTATAACATTTATAAGTTTTTAAAATTGATTCGATTAACTAAATTTTACTGTTTATGTCGTTATAAATTTAAATATTTCTTCTTTACATATTCTTTACAATACTTTTTGTATAAAAATGCGCTCAACATGCACATTTCCTTGGAAAGGTTGCATCACAAAAGATGAAAACGGAAGAATTTCATAGGTTTTTATTTGCATAGGATAAAATATTTTCATAAAGGCCTTTGTAGAATATCGTGAATAAGGAACCAATACTACTGTGTTCAATGAACCCGTGGTATAAAACGCATTAAAATGTATTGGCACAGATATAAATTAGTTTCCTCGTGAATTACTCAAATAAAAAAGGATATCACTTATGAGTTGTCTGGTGCTGGTAGATTTGCTCAGTCTAATTAGTCCCCTATCACATGACGAGACGGAAACAAGTTCGACAAGATAGAGGTGCAGGCGTAAGCATGTTTATAATTTATGTTGCAACTTATACTTTTATTTTATTGATTTAACAATTAAAATATATTTTATGCACAATCATTTTATCGAAAAGCCCGCCAGGGTTTGTAATAATGTTATCCGAAGTTGACGTTACTTGATTTCATTTCGTTTACTTTTATTGTTATGTGACATGTGAATCAATAATGTAGTACCTTTACGTCAGCGGCCTGAGCAGGAAAATTTCTGACAACCGTAAATGTATTCGAACTCGATGCGCCTCTATGAAATTTGTATGAAATATTAACCAAACGTCATCAGTGCGCAGCAAACTAGAATACATTTACATTTACATTAGGTTTTCGTGCTCGGGCTACTGTACACTCTACTATTTTATAATCAAATGTTTCAATACTTAATATCTATTAAAACCCCAATGAAGACGTTTATTCCGTTGTTTCTGCGACTCCTACAACAGATCTACTGGACAACCCTTGGTATAAGGCCCCAAAAATCATACAAAAATAATCTTGAAAATTAACACAATCCACATTTGGTGGAGATATCGAGTAACATACATATACAAAACACAAACAAATTGAGAACCTTTTCGCGTTGAAGTAGCTTGAAAAAACCCGAGTATTTTTCTCTAGTAAACGGTTCAAAAGGCCATGAATATCGCAGCAGGAGTGAGGGCCATAGTCCTTGATTTGACAAAAACGACTTGAGTGCCCTCGAGATCTACCCTACGAGATTGCGCCCCGTTCATTGGTGAGTCCTTACTTACTTGATTTTATTGGAAATTTTCCAATAAAACTATTTTATACATTCCCGCAGTTAATAATGTAAATAAACAGGTGTCTATTTCTGTTAACGACTAATTTCTCTTGACTTTTAATTTTATTATTTACTGACTGTTAAATGTATGCACATTTGCATTTTCCATAGTAATTTATTATTAAAATGGATTCATTTGTTTTTGAACAAATCGTCGAAAATATTTTACATATTATATGAGGGTTGAATATAATATTTTTCACCTTTTTTTTAAGTCGCTTGTGATTTGTGAATTAAACGTTATTGCCTAAAGGAAGTTGAATTATACTAAGGTAGAGGACGCTGGTTCGATTTTAGTGTACATATTTTTCACTCACATCTATACCATTTGAAATCCTCTTATCTTCATCATCATCATCAGCCATAGGACGTCCACTGCTGAACACGGGCCTCCCCCAAAGATTTCCAGTTGACAGACAGCAGACAGACCTGTTGGAAGCGGCATGCATCCAGCGACTTCCTGCGACCTTTATCAGGTCGTCGGTCCACCTTGTAGGTGGACGTCCTACGCTGCGCTTGCCGGTACGTGGTCTTTTCTCGAGAACTTATAACTAAGAACTTATAACTTACTTAGAAGTCGAATCCTCTTATAGTAAGGTTTATTATAATAAGTGCTTATGCATGTATTTATAAAGTGTTTCATTATTTCAAACTTAAAAATTAACAAAATTAATTCTCTGTTCTGTTACTACCATGACGAGTGAAAAACGAGGGGTCCATCGTTCGAATGCCACGTCATTCTCGTCATGCCGCTTTTCGGATTGCGGTCGCTTTGTGCAAATAAGAATAATATTTTTTCGGCTTTGTAAAGATCGTTATGACGTGTGGGAAAGCCGTTGGAGATAAACGAAAGATTCGGTCCGTTTTGTTATGAATTGTATAACCACAAAAGCTATTTCAGAGCTTTGAGTTTAATTGACAATTAATTACCTTTAGTATTTCGTACATATAGGTACTTTCAGTTTCATTTTTAGTATTAAGCAATTTAATGTATTTTTTGTCTCAACGTTATCAATAATTTCTGTAATTTGAAAGTTTTTTTTATAGCAGATATTGGCAAACGAACAGATGGGTCACCTGATGGTAAGTGATCTCCACCGCCCATAGACACACATGACACAAAAAGAATCATGGCTGCGTTGCCAACCTAAAAGGAGGGAATGAAAGGGGAGGGAAAAGGAATTGGGAAAGGGAGGGGGGAAATGGGCCACCGGAAATCTCACTCACCGAACGTAACGCGACAGCAAGCTGCCACTTTACGTCGGTTTTCTGTGAGACAGTGGTATCTAACCGGTCGAGCCGGCCCATTTGTGCTGTAGACGTTACTGTCTACAGCGTGGCTCTACCACTCAAATTAAGTTCTCAAGTTCTAAATACAATAATAAAAAAAACACTATATTCTTAAAATGGCGACGGTGGCGTACTTGTTTTACGTGCGCGGTACTACTACTATTATCCTGAGGTCTCGGGTTCGATTCCCTAAGTCGGACAAAGTTTTCAGTGTTTCAATTTCTATTCAGTGTCAGCCCGGAGTCCGAAATTTGTCCCGATATAGCGATACACTCTCCCCTATCACATCAGGGACGAAAATGAGCTCGGTTAAATGTGGGTGTACTAATTCTCTGGTTTGCCTCTGCCCATCCTTTCGGAGATATAGGCGTGAGTTTTTTGTATGTATTTTTAAAGTTAATTCTATTCGTAGTGTGAAAAGGTTCATGAACTAATAATATCGTACAGACTTTACTGTAGATGTTCAACTTTGAAAAGAGTTTTTTAAACCATAGTCAGAAGATTGTTAGATGAAATGGCAGTCTGTTATCTTAATTGTTGGGTTGCTCTGCTCCTCTGATGAAACTTGTTATTGAGTAAGAATTTACATTTGTGTAAATATTAATTTTAGGCTCGAGTAACGCAGTTAATACGCTTGAGAAGCAAGATTTGTTGTTGATTTAATATTCTCTAAATAAGATATGCCCGAGAATGAACGGTCGAGCTTATTAGTTGAGGTATATAGCATTAAATAGGTTATTCGTTAATTTTAATCTTATGTAATTTAAAAAGGGGTTTAATTTAATTTTATAACTTTAAAAAAGGGTGGCAAGTACCTTGCTGGTAAGCATGAACAAGTTTATATAGTTTTTAAGTAATGCAAATGATGATAAATGCAAACTGATCATACTGTAAAATTTAAAAATCAATCTACCAATTATTTTGAACACGAATTATGTTTTAGTTTATGTTTGATTATTCCACTGTTGTGTTTCATAAATGTCTTGTTTTAATTCACCCCGTTTATATTCATTATGTTCTGTGTTATCATATATTGTCGTCGTCTTTAAGTTACTTTTAACTCTGAAAAGACCTCAATTGCAATCTGAATTGATAAATTAATCAGTCTAGTGTATTGTTTTTTAACGTGTACAGGGTAAACCTCAAGGACTAGCTTATTTTACGCGAAGGTACATTTATAAACCTACCTTAAAACTAAATATAAGTTAAAAATTTAAAGAGACTGTGAAAAAAATTGAGGCTCAGAGAGGATTGAATAATTTACGTAACGATATTCAGCGAGAAAGACCGCTACAGCCCCTAAACTTTAATTTAAACCAAGTAAAGCCAGCCATTTCTTTTGGGTTTATTTAACTTTATCTATAAATTACAGTTATATTGAGCGATTATCCCATGTTTAAATATTTACATATACGTAGTTTATAACAGAAGTGGACCATGTATTTCTATTATGTAAAGTACAGAAGGTACCTATATAATTGTTTTTATATGTAATTAGATTTTTTAGTACCTACTGATGCAATATTTTATCTTCAGTACATACGTAAAAAGTTGACGTACTCCGAGGTTTTTCTTAAATTATACGTACATTTAAGAAAAATATTATTTTGCTACATTAGATTTCACGCCATAAAAGCTGTATCCGGATTGCCGATTCTTTATAGTCCTTAAAAATATCCTATTATACTTTAAAAAAAAAAGAAAAAACTAAAAAACCTAAACTAAAACTAACGGTCGTAAAAACTAAACCAAATCCTCTGCAACATGCTCGAAAAAGTTTGTTGCGCCGACCCCACATTATGTTCTTTAATGATGAAAGTGAAAAGTCATGTATTTTTCATGGCACAAAAGTGAAGGATTCATCTGCGTGATTCTGAGAGGCACTTTGTGACGACTAGCACAATCAATTGACTTGGCTTAATGTGATTGTGGCAGAACGAATTGTTTTGTTGTTTATATCAATCACAATATCATTAATAAATCAAAAATACTTTAGATAACCTCTATCAGACTTAGGTAAGCAGTTTAGTTATAAAACAAAAGCTTACGTATATAAACCGCAAATAAGAAAAACTTTGTATGTGCCGCGAGCGTGCGGTCATGAATCTAAGGCGTTTCTCGTGTTATTTTGATTTATGTTTCAGAGAAGCTATATCTTGAAGTTTCCCAAGGGCGATGAAACTTTTTATTGGCAACAAAACAAAATATTACTTCAACAGTAGCATACAGACCGAACATTTCGTATTGTACTCTAAGTTTCTAATTGCATACGTCTATATATATATATTAGTGCCATTTACACATACATGAAAGGGCAGTTTCCGCTAAAAATGTATGTATATCAACATGAAAGGCCTTTCAAGAGAATTGAAATATCTATATTACAAATAAATAATTGAGTGAGCGGAGTGTTTGTTTTTTTTTTTTTCTCAATATGGGGTGGAGCAGCAGCGTCACATATGTTAATCCTAGAGCGAGCACAACGATCAGTGCTTAAAGTTATCTTTAAAAAACCTATAAGGTATTCAACGGCTTCTCTTTATAAAGAAATGCAGGTACTATCAGTGCGTAGTATTTTTATTCTGAGGGTCATGCTGATTACACATAGAACTGTTCTAGTTTCAGGTAAGTACGAAAATATGTTAGACAATCGCTTATATATGCTTCCAAAACCAGCAGTAAACTCATCCTTTGCAAGAAGATTTAGCTCTTTTCTTCATCCCCACATATATAACAATGTAAACGCAAATTGTTCCATTAAACATTGTACAGTGAGAGAAACAAAATTAAAGGTTCAAAAGTGGTTAAACACTCTTGATTATAGTGAAATTGAATCAATTATGAAAGTAATACGGTAGCTTACACATACGCACATACACACACACAAACATACGCGCACACAAACACACGTGCATACACACATACACTTACACAAACACACACACACACACACACACACACACACACACACACACACACACACACACACACACACACACAGACACATACATATGTACACGCACAAACTTGCATTGACGTTACACCTTTTTAGGTTAACTTGTTAAGTTACTAGGATAATATTGGCCACCTACGAGACAGGCACAGCCTAGTGTAGGGGCCAAGAATAACATTATAATTTTTGTAACTAATTAAGGAAATAAGTATTTTAGTTATAATAATGTGATTTTGTGATTTTGTGAAACAAATAAATGATTATTATTATTATTATTATTATTATAATTTCAAATCATCAGCTTTTCACTAAATGCATATTATGAAAGTATAATAAGGTAGGTACTTATATCAAAACAACATCTTTTAAATTTTTGGCTGTTTCTTCCGACTAATCTCTAAAATAGCTGGGCCGATTTGACAGGACTTTTACTGGCAAATAGCAAATGTTATAAGAACTTTTATTTTAGAAAAATTGTATCCCCGAAAATAAATTTCCACGCGAACGGAATCGCGGGCAACAGCTAGTAATAAATAGAATTGAATATTGCATGCTTGAGTTTTATTACAATAGCTTACATTTTTGTCATCACATTTGTTTTGTGGAGTAATATTGTATTTGTAACTGAAGTAACTGCTGGTAACACGAAGCTTACACTTTGTAATTTATGGCAGCGAGTTACTCGTTTATCATGCTGCGTTGTAATCTACCAGGAGCTCGCTGCGCAACTTTTATAACGTAGAATAGCTCAGACACCGTTTTATCTTGTTTTTAATTAACCTTTCTTATATTAGCATTTAGCTAGATCATCTTTAATTAATTCTTACACAAGACATAAATGTATACCATAATAAAAAAGGAATATAACTGCAATATGAATATGACTGCCTCGGTGGCGTAGCGGTATTTCGGTACGACTACGGTTCTGAGGTCTCGGGTTCGATACCCGAGTCGGGCAAAGTGATATTGGATTTTTCTATATCAGCCCGGAGTCTGGAATTTGTGCCCGATATGGCGATAGGCTCGCTCCCTATCACATCTGGCACGGAACTAAGCTCGGCGAAACGTGGGTGTACTAGTTCGCTAGTGCGCCTCTGCCTACCCCTTCGGGGATACAGGCGTGAGCTTATGTTATAACTGCAATAACACATATAATATCGTTTACAATATTATATAAGTTTTATTGAAACAAGAATTACATCACAATTAACAGTGTTGTAAATAAGCCTAGCATAATGAGGTATACACATATACAAACGTAAATTAGTTTGTAACGTAATGTAATAAATCTGTTAATCCGTTGCATGTTTGCGCACGGTATTATCACAGATAAAAGGTTTGTGTTGTAAGCGTCAACAAACACCGGACAGAGGAATGCGATGCGCTATCGACTCGCATATTTATAGAGAGAGACTACGAGCGGGGTGTGGGCACAGATTAGACATCCGAGCAAAGCCTCCGTCCGCTGGGATATTAGCACCCTACGCGACGCGCTGGGGGGCCGCAATAGACGTATGAATACTTACATATATACAACAATTACACGTCGTTCGCAATGGGTCTGGAGTTTAGACCAGCGGCCTGAGCAGGAAAATTTCTGTCAATCTTAAATGTATTCGAACTCGATGCGCGTCTATGATATTTAAATGAAATATTAACCAATTGTCATCAGTGCGCAGCGAGCTCGAATACATTTATGATTGACAGAAATTTTCCTGCTCGGGCCGCTGATCGCACCAGGGGTGTAGCCAACAAGCGCTAGGTATTTTGAAGGAAGATATGAGAGTCAATTTTATCACTGTGGGGATGCGCAAGATTTGGTGAAATGAAAATGAAATAGGAAGGCAGACCCTGGTATTAGGGCACGATAACGTTAGGAAGAAAGAAAAAACATTATGTAAACTGGTTGTATGTTATGCGATAATTGCATCGATATAGATAATTGCGCTAAATGTGTCTGATTTAATATTATTTTTGTTATACTTTATAGGTCCTTGATTTCTATCATCTATGATGGAATGAGGAAAATATGGAAAGCTTCTCAACCGATAATAGGAAACGCACTTCGAATCAGATGGTGTAATCGATGTTTTGAAAGTAGGTATTGATTAATTACCTATAGGAATATAATTGAATACAATAATTATTATTTTGCTATTGTTATAATTGCTAAATTGGAAAATTAATACCTACGCACTATAAAAATATTATAAATATCAATCGTTTTTATACATAAATATTTGTATTTTCACTTACTTAATTATTGTTATAAACAGAAAATAGTATAGTGTTTTAAATACAAAAGAGTCGCATGCCAGACTATAATTCTTTGGCTGTTGGCGGAGTAGGCGTGCGCGGGGCGGTGTCCGGGGGCGCGCAGGGCGGCAGTCAGCGCCGCGCCGCGCCCGGGCCGCCCGCCCTCGTCTCCACGAGCGTTTACGTAACGATGGCCGAGCCCGCGAGCTGATGGCCGCGCTCGTGTGGTGGCTGGTGGCTTGCTGCCTGTTCCGCGCCGCCACCGCCGGCAACCCAGACGCCAAACGTCTTTACGACGACCTCCTCTCTAACTACAACAAACTAGTGCGCCCGGTCGTCAACACCACAGACGTCCTGCGAGTCTGTATCAAACTCAAACTCAGCCAACTCATTGATGTTGTAAGTAATCCATTAACTGCTATGCTTTTAACTAACGTGTAATGCGTCTGCTCCATCTCGCCTGCCGCCTCGCAACGCCGGTAGACCCTGGATATTTAGACGCGGGCTGATATGCATCGTCAGACCACGGTGACCTACATACATCGTGGGATAGCCAGGGTGCAGTGTGGGCGCATACCTTGCTTGCACTTGCGCACCGCATTTGGAATTTAAATAGACGAGAATTGCATCAACGCCTCAGGCACGCGACCCAGTTTTTGTAGCACTCTTATGTTTTCAGAATTGTAGTAAACGTCAAAACACAGATATTTCTAAGACTTCTATTTGTACGGGCCCATGTAACCTTTCTATAATGTTACGGTTTTGCAAATATACGACAGTACTCATAAATTACGACAATAAAATACCCAAATGGAATAGCCGTCTATGTATATTTGAGCTTTTCTTTTCTACACTATTTAACGCTCCTTATAGCACGTTTTAAGTAATATGTATTTTATACACAGCTAAAAAGTAAACGATAACATGACGTGTTATGATTTTTGTAAGCACTTGTGTAAAATACGTATTATGTACTTATTTAGAATATCAATCATTATATTTTTGTTTAAATAAGCAAATAATCAGTTAAAATATTTAACGAAACGTTATCTATAATATTATTTATCAGCTTATCTCATATTTTGTTCAATTAAGCTAAAGTGGTTAATGAGCCGACATTAATCAATGTTAACTATTATTTATTTGTTTACTTGTGTAATTTATTCCTGCATAGCATTACGTGTGCCACGTTTATGTACCTACCCAATATATTCAAATCATACAAATGTTATTTGAAATTGTATTTCACTCTTCATAAACAAGATTTTCTGTTTATATTATTTCTTTCAGGTATAACAGAGATGTTATACCGTGGTACGAAAGTCTGTCTATCGGCATTATACACACTATTTACTTATACAGGGTTAAATAAAGATGAGTACAAAAGAAGCAATATTGTAAAACATTTAGGCCCAATTGCACCACTATTATTAACCTAGAGTTAGTCCTAACCGCAAGCTAAATTGACAGAAAATGTATGAATGACATGTAACTTAACTTGCGGTTAGGACTAACTCTTGGTTAATAAAAGTGGTGCAATTGAGCCTTATTCACATTACTAAACCAACTTTTTAAAAAACAAATGACATAGCATTATTCAAGTATTAATATGTAGTAACTATTAGGTAATTTGTGTTATTAAGTCCAAATTAGCTGATGTAGCAAATAGTCTGGTAGATTATTGCATTTGACTTATTGCACTGAGCTACTGAGTTATAGCGTATACATATTATATCATTTGAACCGAGTTCATATATGATATTGTTTCGCAGTACTAAGTTACACTGCACCCGATGATAACAATGCGCTAAATTAGTAAAGTAATTTCTTCTAATGTACAGAGTGCATCTAGTCTGCTCAATCGTTTTTCTTTCGAATTATTGACACAAACCGCATTGCCGTAATATAGAAAGAAAAAAAATCGAATTTCAAGTAATTTACGATTCCTCACGCGCTCACCACAATGTAATGACATTATTAAGAGCATATTGCTATTAGCCTAACTTAAGAAGAAGATAAAAATTACCAAAACGTATGTATATAGTTTCATGAATTCATTGCGTACCACTGCATCATTTTTGTTACTGGGTAAAGAAAGGGGGTGGTTTTTTTTTTATAGCAGAGACTAGCAAACGAGCAGATGGGTCACCTAATGGTAAGTGATCTCCACCGCCCATAGACACCTAAAACACAAAAAGAATCATAGGTGCGTTGATAGCTTAATAAAAGGAGGAAATGGAAGGGGAGGAAATATAGATTAGGCAAGGGAGGAGGGAATTGGGCCAACGAAAATCTCACTCACCGAACGAAATGTGACAGCGAACTGCCATGACTTTACGTCGGTTTTCTGTGAGACAGTGGTATTAAATCGGCCGAGCCGGCCCATTTGTGCTGTCGACTTAACTGTCTACAGCGTGGCTCTACCACAAAGTACGAACCCTCAACATAGAGGATAATATATAACTGGTAACTTTGACAGCCTCCGTGGCACAGCGGGCGAGTAGCCAGCTGTGAAGCGAGAAGTCGCAGGTTCGATACCCGCATTGAGACAAATGTTTGTGTGGCCCACAGATATTTGTTTCAAGTCTGGGTGTTGTGAGACCGAAAGTCTCTCATAGTTTCTGATACCTACGATACAGGTTATACCTAGTGTGGGGTCAGGACTAGGTATGTGACTGTTGTGTGTATTTCTGTTTGTGGTAATCTCTAAAACATTGCTGTCATCTTTGGGACGGATCTGCAAAATACCAGTTAGCCGCTTTAGACCTGATCGAACGACGTGCAAAGAGGCTTATAGGCAATGACCCTCTTGTGAACGCTAAACTTCTGAGTCTTGACCACCGGCGTAATGTTGCTAGACTGTCGGTGTTTTATCGGTTGCACTTCGGTGATTGTGCGCAGGTTCTACATGACTTAATCCCACCATCTCCATTTTACCTGCGAACAACTAGAAGAACGGCCGGATTCCATCCTTACATAGTCGACATTCCACATATCCGCACGAAGAGATTTGCCTCATCTTTTATCATGCGTACTGCTAAGGAATGGAATTCGTTGCCGGACTCTGTGTTTCCTGAGCACTACAATCTGGGACTCTTCAAGGTTAGAGTGAATAGGTATCTTTTGGGCAGGCGTGTAACATCGTAGAACATATCATCACTTTCCATCAGGTGTGATTATGGTCAAACGCTTTGCCTGTATTTGTATAAAAAAAAAAAATAAAAAAAAATTTGAATACATAAAATGTTTAGGTACTCTTGAAACGGGGATCGAACCCGTGGCCGCTCGCCGGCCGTGCTACACGGAGGCCCTGTACTTCTCGGTTAGATGTCTTCAAAATCTAGAGTCACAACATATGAATAAGTAGGTACTGTAATTTCTACCATGCTGCTATGTATTTACACGGTATTCGTAATTAACATTATGAGTACAATGACCGAGTGTTTTAATAAAAACTAACAATTACGCAGGTCGTCCTTTCCAAAAACCAATAAGTCTGTTGTCTAAGCTTCACAGCCACAAGTAAATTACTTTTTACCGATGCCATCCATTAACTTTTTAGTTCGCAGGCGAATAAAGTGAAATTTCACTATATTTTTTTAACTTTGTAGGTCTTAGTATCATCTCAGAAGAACTTAAAAAATTGTTAAAAAGTCATAAAATCATTCATATTAGATCCATCCGTCTATCCAGTCGTTCCGTCAATGCTGAGGATCGTGACCACAGCTGGCTAAGGTTATAATGGCCCTTCATGTGGATCTGTCCTGTGAATTCTGATAGCATACAAGAAAACATATGTTGTTGATAAACAATACTGCGGCTTATGTAGAAGCCAGGGTTGACGAAGCAAATAAATCAGAGACATTTAATTATATATTATTAAAGCAAGTCGGATTTTAAATGAGCCTAGTCTGTCAATATTTACAAAAGAAGCACCTATCCACTTAAAAGTAGTTCGTATTTAAACATTTTGTTTATCGAGCTCTACTGCAAACCGGCGCTAACTGATAAAATTGTAGAAAGATCAGTGTTGATTTTTGTACGCGTGTAAAAGAAACTTATAGTGAAAGTAATATACGTTAGTACGGCAGAATAAGACGAGCCAAGATTAAAAATGTGCCGTTAGAGTTAGTCTCAATCATCTATAGTTACAATATTTTAAATTTATGATAGTCGAAGTACGAACGGTAATTATCATTTTCGGTGCCCTGAATTTTCTATAGTTTTGAATACTATTTATTATATATATGGATATCAAAATTTATCAAGTGATTTGTGTACACAAATTGTTAATTAAGCAATCAAAACAAAAATCTGAACTGACAATTTCATCAATGATTGACTTTTTATAAAACTACTTTACATTTTGGATAAAAATTAAATAATTAAGTTAACTGTTTTACTTAGCTACATAGGGCCTTACTTAAAACAGCATTTTTAGCTGACCAAATGGTTACGAATAACCTGTCACTTTTTCCTTGCGTTACATTGTTTAAAAATGATAAATAAATGATAAGGGACATAAAATATTATGTATTATGTGTGACAATCACAACATCAGTTTCATCTGTATTCACTCTCGATGTCTTTTAGTTTATCTCAATATAACTCTTATAAAAGGGCTTGTTTTACATCATTTTATGTCATATACTTATCATCGTTATCTTACCATTAACATATCGTATAAACACTGAGGCATTTTACATAGTTTGCGACATTCATGCACATTCTTCTTTTTCTTCTTCTACCTGCCCTTATCCCCCGTTACTGTGGGGTCGGCGCAATACACATTTTCTAACATGGCAAATTTTATTATAAATAAATAGTTTTGCCGGACTTGAGATTTAAACACAAGATCTCCCGGTCCCCAATCCATATATGCCACTAGACCAGGCAATACATTCAAGCACATTATCATATCTGATTGAAAATAAATGCAAAATAAAACATGTCACGTGTGCTAAAAGATAAATAAATTGCGAATATTTTATGCAGGCTTACAGATTGTACCTACTTACTCGGGCTAGGTTCTGTTTTATTATCCTATTCTTTCTTTCTACCTGCCCTTATCCCACCTTAATGTGGGGTCGGCGCAACACACTTTTCCAAGCATGTTGCAAAGAGGATTTGGCTTAGTTTTTACGACCGGCCGATCCTATTCGTGAAACATCGAATTATTTCGAAGGCTTCGCATAAATTTAGCTGTAACTATATTTTTAACCAACAACGAAGGGACAGTGTTCAGTGAAAAAGTGAATTGTTCCTTTTTTACAATTAAAATTGCAACCAGGCGTAATTTAAAGCTTAGAGCTCAAAATATGAAGACTATTATTTTATGTTTATTTACTGTTAGATAGTGATAGTAACAAAATGCCGGACCAGAATTGCACAGTGCATAGTCAAATCACGTACATAATGTACCTACTATATTCACATGTTTTATCCTTATATTTTAAGTTTGATTATGCTTGTGACAGTGTGGTTTACGTATAAATCAAACAAGCTATAACCAAACCGCGAAGGGTCGGCATGCGAATAAAACAATAAAATAAGTTATTAATTAACGGGATACAAACGATACTGCAGTCCTAATTCCGAGGGATAATATGCCGAGCCTTACCCAGGTAACGGTGAAAGGGTATACACAACAAAACCCAACAAAAGCTACAATGGCGCGCGTACTGGGCACAGGTTACAGCCTTCACGTCACGCACCCGGATAATGGCTTTACGCCTCAGTTTACCTTTACTGAAAAAATAAAATCTATCTTTTGTAATTTCATTACGGATTATCTTTATTATCAACGTTTTGCTTTCTATTAATTTGCATATTGAATACATTTTATACTTCCAGACAGATTCAGTTATGTACATAATTTGCAAATTATGTCACCGTTTTTGAGCCCATTTCATTTTAATTTTAAATAAACACAATCAAGATAAGGAGGTATTAATTGAATAATCGTAAACGAACGACAAACAAGTCAGTCTTTGACTCGAAAGCCCCTTATGAATTTTCGCGCAGATTGAATTTTAATTAGGACGACAAGAAGCGTTTATTTAAAGCTTACTATTTTTTATTTTTATACAGGTCGGTCTGGTAATATTTGGAGGAGGCCTATGTCCTGCAATGGACGTCCTGTGGCTAATGATGATGTTTATGATTTATAATTTTTATACTGCTCTATAAGTTATATCATGGTGTAGATGTCAATTTTCAACTGTCTTCGTAATAAGTAAAGGTTCTCAGTTAGTACTTATAATTAATTAATTATAGTACATAATTAGTCTGTGAGGTTTTAAGCCGCCTCCTTCGTTTTGTCGCCTTCTTGGTCTAGTGGCAGTTGTATGGGCTGTGGGCCGATAAGTCCTGGGTTCAAATCCCAAGTCTGGAAAGCCAGTTTTGCGAATAATACTTAGGCGACCAGTCGTAAAACGCTAAGCTAAATCATTTTTGCGACTTACTTAAAAAGTCTGTTGTGCCGACCCCAAATTGAAGTGCGTTAAGGCATCATCAAATTGCGATTTTAACATCTAACATTATCATCTTAAATGCCTTGCAATTTTCTTAAAGACCTAACTAAATATATCTCATCTGTCTATGCAATGGAATTTGCGCACAAATACACTCGTAAATTGGAAGTTATTTTGTGTGTTATCTTTTCCTGTAACTAATAACAAAATATGAAAACAAATGGTAAATATTGTACGTTTTTATGCCAATGAAATAATTAAGGTAAAATATGTTTTATTTATAATTTGATATAATATTATAGAGACAATTATGTTTTGATAAAATAGTTGTGAGAAAATAATGTGGCATAATATAAAGATTTAATGAAAAATCTTATTGGATAAGAATTTATCACTTAAATAGGTATACGTTAGGAGCGAATATTTTAATCCATTAGAAAGTCAGATAAAATAATTATAATAATACATATTAATGCCGTGTATTGCCCCTTACGAGTATGTGCTATCTAAGGTTGGTATTTTTCATATATTTGCAAATTTATATATTCGTACTGAGCTATGATTTAAGTCCCTTTTTGATCTGGGTACTTCTAGCTTTTATTAATGTTGTCGACATGAGACATGTCTCCATTATATTTTGACGATATACAATACCCGTGTAAAGAGCTCCGTTATTATGATAGACCTTCGTTTAATTTTCTACAGTGATATTCATCATCTTGAATGTCTCGTTCAACGTAAGCCGTTCTTCAGCCACATCGAGCTGCATTATGCACGAGATCTGCCTCTAATCTAATTGCCTCGTCGCGCCGGAGCTTTCATCGCCTCTTACGCGAATGTTATTATATGAGTATATTTTGTTATTACTTATATCTATTGTAATGTCGTAAATAAATTGTTTGTATATTAAAATAATCGCTTTTTACCCGACAGTCTGAGGAATGTTTTAACATGTAGGGCCTTATTTATAAAAACAGTTTAGACGAGCAAATGTCTAAGAATAGTCTGACACTTTTTTCCTTGTGTCACACGTACACACACACACAAGCTCACGCCTGTATCCCCGAAGGGGTAGGCAGAGGCGCACTAGCGAACTAGAACACCCACATTTCGCCGAGCTTAGTTCCGTCCTAGATGTGATAGGGGGCGAGCCTATCGCCATATCGGGCACAAATTCCAGACTCCGGGCTGATATGGAAAAATCCAATATCACTTTGCCCGACCTGGGGATCGAACCCGAGACCTCAGAACTGTAGTCGTACCGAAATACCACCACGCCACGGAGGCAGTCAACAGTCCTTGTGTCACATTTCTTTACCATTTGCTCAGTTAAACTGTTTTTATAAGTAAGACCCGTAATGTTTCGATTACATACAAAGCTTTTTTTATTGCGGGGACTGGCAAACAAGCAAATGGGTCAAATGATGGTAAGTGATCGCCACCGCCCATAGACACCAAAAGAATCACGGGTGCCTTGCCAACATAAAAGGAGGGGGAAATAGGGATTGCGAAAGGGAGGGGGGTTATTGAGCCACCGAAAATCTCACTCACCGATCGAAACGCGACAGCGAGCTACTTCACGTCGGTTTTCTGTGAGACAGTCGTATCAAACCGGTCAAGCCGCCCCATTCGTGCTGTAGACGTAACTGTCTACAGCGTGGCTCTACTGAGCTTACAAAAGGCTTTCTTCTTTATTAATTAAATTAAATATTAGTTAGAATGTTCCCCCAAACGTTGATCATAAACTTGGGGTGAAATATTATCTTAACCAAACTGGCTCCATCGAATTCCCAAAGTTTATACAGATTAAACAAGGCCATTGGAGAATTTTAATGACTCTGTGTTTAAGGTAAATATCTTAAACAGAAACGCTTTGTTCAAATTATGAGGTCGTTATGCGTTCACGATAACAATATAAACCTGCTAGAAATTTCATTAGTACTTATTTACACGTGAAGCAGTCGGCGTCTTTAACAGCAAAAATAAGCTAAGTTTTGTTATATCAAAGTAGAAAAGCGTGTAAGGAAAATCTTTTACATAGTACTAGTAAGTAGTAGGAGAAATCTAATAACCTGAGGGAAAACACAGACAGTGATAACGCCCTGTGGAACATAAAATATTCACCCTCCGATATTCCAAGCGAGATAACAATCTATTCGTAAGGAGCACTAATAGCTTCTACTGTCATTAACATACTTTGATGGTTGAGTGTTGAGATGTTGATCTTTGCATGTATAATATGGTTTTTGATTAAATTTACACATCATACATCAATAATATTTAACAAGTATGTAAATGTATTTGCTCTATATTAGTAATTCTAACTATAATTATGTGTTATATGTATGTAAAATAGAGTGTAATGTGCATATGCACAACCTTTATACCTCTCATATACGAGTATCTTACCTAAATATCTGTGATCTTACCCTTGTGGTCCTAACATAAAACTCTATTGTTTTACATTATATCCATACTGATATTATAAAGCTGAAAGTTAATCTGTGTAACTTATGAACTTATTTTCATACCTTATACATAGATACTGCCACGGTAGTGAAGTTGTATTACGGTACAACTACCCTCCTGAGGTCTGGAATTTGATCCCCGGGTCGGGCTAAGTTATACTATGTTTTTTCAATATCAGCCCGGAGTATGAAAATAGTCCCCGATATGGCGATAGGCTCGACCCCATTACATTTGGGAGGGAACTCCTGTCGGCGAAATTTGGGTGTTCTAGTCCGTTAGTGCTCCGCTGCCTACGCCTTCGGGGTTACAGGCGTGAGCTTAAGTTTATGAATTTTTATATTACCATATAACAAGATCCTCGCGACTCGCCTTGCGATGTCTGTGGTTTGTCTAAATTTTTAAAACAAAAATAATCCAAATCTAATATAAGCACTGTCCTATGTTTATCTTTGTAGGAATAGACGTTATCCATAACAGGTAACCCAATCTTACCGAGTTTATTTCCATATAATATGTAACGAACGTATCGCCATACCGGCCATAAATTACCCTTCACAACTCAGAAGTCAGATATGAAGTTAAAACTCAAAACATCACGGTTTCCAATATTTTACATATACTATAGTGATCTATTACTGATCAATGAGGCGTTTAATATATTATATTGTGTGCTAATATTTGCTCTCTGATTGCTTCGATTGCAGATATTATGACGTTACTAAATATAGAGTCGTCTCCTTGGTGGCAGCATATATGGGCCGTGCACCGGAAGTTCCTGGGTTCAATTCCCAGGTAGGGCATAGCGATTTTTATAATTTTATTTGCCCGGTACTGGATCCCCTAGTAGGGGTTGATATCAGGCAGGCAGCCGGTCTTAAAAACTAAACCAAATCATTTTCTGCAACATGCTTGAAAAAATGTGTTGTACCGACCCTACATTAACGTGGGATAAGGGCAGGTAGAAAGAAAGACTAAATATAGAGTCTGCAATAATGACTAACGCTTTACGTCCCAATTATGTAATTTATTGTCATTATATTAGTGACTGTTTCTATAATTTTTTGCAGAATCTCAAGAATCAAATAATGACAACGAATCTATGGGTGGAACAGTCGTGGTACGACTACAAGCTGCGGTGGGATCCACGGGAGTACGGCGGCGTGCACATGCTACATGTCCCCTCCGACCACATCTGGAGGCCCGATATAGTACTCTATAACAAGTAAGATTCATTACAGTTTTATCACATTAGATACCAGTTTCTGTTTCTACGAATAAACAAAAAAATAAAAGTAACTAAGCGGGTGAAGCAGTGAAGCGAACCAATTTATCTCATGTAAAATCAATAATATTACGGCTTATGAGACGAGCGAGCAGCACCAATAATTCCACTTTGTCGGGTTTCTGATGTCGCAGATTGTAGAACTTTTACTACTCGTTATTTTTGAATTATCAAAAAACTTGCAACAATAAACACAAAAATAGTTTTCCAGAGTGATTAGGTAACATTACTTTTGCATCGTACTTTTTAACTCGGTGGCAAAAATCTTACAAGAATCTTAATACGTTCAATTATGTCATAAAGGTTATTCACGTAGGAACAAAGAATAAATAAAAAAAAATCTCCTCAGTTTCGCTGCTTCGCTCGCGTTAAACTCATACATTATTAAAACATATTATTATTCACATCTCATGTACAAATATTTACGTTTGTTAAAATGCTACTTAACACTCACATTTCCTGGCATCCAGTACCCACATCATTCAATCCTCACAACAGATAATGTAATTTGCGTAAATACATTCGCCGGTAATAATCAATTTCAGTTTTCGTAATTATTTGATGTGGTCCTTTATCGTAATGGAGATCATTGGAGAGTTCACGAGTAATATGGATAAAATAAAATAAATAAATGTAATTAAGATAATTAAGCTATCAATTAAAAATTAAATATTATTAATAGAACAATGAATTTCGGTACCGCATTTTTTGCGATGTGTCGAAAATCGTGTATTAAGAGGACTAAGTAATTTCCATAAGGAGATTATATTAAAAAAAATCTTACATTTTCGTCAGTTGTAAGTTTAAAAAATATTTAAATAATTTACCTAGCTTTCTGTATCTATAATTTAGTAGTTTAATATTGTTATTATCATTTTAATGGCATTATTTAAACTTGGAAACCATTATCTTCGATGAAATCTAACGTCAAAAAACATAATAGCCAAAAGGGGAGTTTCCTATATTTGACGTAGTACATATTTTATAATATACCTAATTACATAAAAAGGAATTCTTCTGTAAAACTTTTGACCAAAATTGGTTGAAAATTGAGGCAGACATTCATATTTTAAATATTGCAATGGACATTTTGCTATACCTTTCTAATGCTCGCATCGTCGTGGCCAGTGACGTTATCTCTTTTCTGTTATTTTTTTTCTTTTGTTTCCATTATTAAAAAATTATAAGCCTTACAAAATTTTAAACTTTACCGCTAAAATGTTACCGCTAAAAATGAGATCTCTTTAACGGCCGGTTTCAATAAACGATCTCAGTTTAGAGTGCAGATAGATCGCGATTATGAACCAATCAAATGAAGTCATTTGACGGAGTCATGTTCAATCTGTGTTCTTATTGGCTAATTTTTGTAATCTATCTGCACATTCGAACTAAGATTGTTTATTGGAACCGGGCGTAAGTGTAGTTGTTATTGATACTACCTATTGTCAACACTCTGTATAATATCTTAAATCACAATATCTTGAATAGTATGGGATTTTGAACGTGGATCGTTATTTTATAATCCTCGACGCAAACTGAGGCGATGATATTGGAACGAGATGGAAGATAGTAGGTAAAAATGATTGAAAGCAGCGTTGATGAAACTAGTTAAAAAGAAATGCGTAAAAAACATGCCTAGTAAGCTTAGTTTGACTACTCGAAGCGACGCCACGTATCACTCATTCATACTCACGTATTTCGCAAATCACATTTTGCTGAATGATAGCACATTCACGCCGCTTTTGTGTCGTATTTTGAATGGGATTTGCTACGGAGGTTTTAAATGTTATACTTTTAAAGTTATGAATATGTAAGCCTCATTTCTTTTGTAATTTCCATTGGGCTTTCTATTCCATATAGCTAGTCGATATTTCACATTCTACGACTAAAATTTTTAAAATTCTAATAATTTAATCTGCAAAGGATATTATGTAGCTTTTTTACAAGCTTTTACATGTTAATTGTATGTTTTAAAATAATGACGTCGGCATTTTGTCGCATTCCCTGAGAATATATGCTGAACAAACTGAATTCTTATCGCCTCTTTTAAAGTACCGACAATAGTTATCGTTCAGGTATGCAAGTACAATGTATGTTTTTCAAGGTTCCGTAGCCAAATGCCAAAATTGGAACCCTTATATTTTCATTGTGTCAGTCTAACCGTCTAGTCTGTCCGCCCGTATATTACAGGCATTTTACTCAGAAACGATTAGAGTAATATAGATGAAATTTGGATAACAAGTGTGTTCTATAAGCCGCTACATAAAGGTGGAGGTAAATTAAGAAAGATACGAAATACGATTAATCACCACATCACCCTGTTTTCGTTCGATGTATATTGTTGTTTTGATACTAAGAATCACATTTTATCTCGTTTATTTTAAATTTGAATACTGTATTCAAAATAGCATTATTTTACACACAAGCTTTAAATCCAACTTTAGACGCGATAAAGTTAAGACACGTTGATAGTGTATATCTGTCATTACATTTACAAACTGTAATTTATGAACTACAATATTAATAACAAATAAATTATAATATTCTAATAAAAATATTATTTTATTTCTATGAAATAAAACGTGCGGAAGTTTAGCGTATATTATATGTATTATGAAATATTTCTCACTGAAATGGTCTCTATTTGCAAATGTCGAACAGATATTTCGATACCTACCTACATTTTGTATTGCCCAACAACACGTAGAAGCGTCGGACTTTGATAAATGGCCGGGACAGCAATCGTCGCTCATTTCCGTCCCCTATCCCCGACCCGCCGCCGCAATCACCCAGGCGCACCTTTTTTACCGTCCCCAAAAGGCTTCATTTATACGAAAACATGCAAAATTAAAGTTTATTTTATCACTCATTAATTTATCATAATTCACTCATAACAATTTAAAATGAAAGTAAAACCATATAAAAAAATATTCCACAAGTTACAACTAACTAAATCATAATTTAAATGCATGTCTATAATATATTCATTGTTATACTTCTAGGTTACTGTAATTGTACCTCTATAGACAGTGTTTTGTGAAATTTAGCAATTCATAAATGTGTTTAGTTGCCTTCGCTGTTTGCATTGCTTAATCCAAATAAATTGTCGATCTAAGGCAGTAACGTCGAAAGGTAATTAATCCGTGAATACGTATGTAATTATTAAAATATATACACATATGTGATAGTTAAAACAAAAAGCTGTATTGGAAATTATACGTCATGACTATGATGCAAGAGACATGGCTTTTTCTACAAAAAGATATACGAAACCGAGTTCTTATTGAAATAAATAAATCATATTGAAATACATGTAGACAGAAAAAGGAAGAACATGAAAATGGCAAAAAAACAGCTTGTCCTAATAGGTCACACTGAGAAGTTACACTCTGACAACACACAATAAAACATGCTGTAACACTGAACGCACACTTCAAGTACGGATGTACTGGTATTGAGGAGCTCTAAGCTGGGGCCGCGAGCCCGCTTGTAAACATGCGTTAACATTACAGTGCCGACGGCAACTTCGAAGTAACGTTGGCGACCAAGGCGACCATCTATCATCAGGGACTTGTGGAATGGAAGCCACCCGCTATTTACAAGTCTTCCTGCGAAATAGACGTGGAATATTTTCCTTTCGACGAGCAAACATGCGTTCTTAAGTTCGGTAGCTGGACATACGACGGATTCAAGGTAATTGTGCGAGGTTCCCTCACCGCTCTCGCTGACCGCTCTGTTTGTCCGCAGCGCTGACGGCAACTACGAGGTGACGTTGATGACCAAGGCCACCGTCTACTACAATGGCATGGTGGTGTGGCAGCCGCCCGCCGTCTATAAGTCTTCGTGCTCGATCGACGTCGAGTTCTTTCCTTACGACGTGCAAACCTGTGTGCTTAAGTTAGGCAGCTGGACGTATGACGGCTTCAAGGTGACGCCCCGCTGTACGCTGCTTGGTGCGGTGCGCGCGGGCCGTAGCCGTAGGGCCCGCCGTCCCGGTTGATGTCCATGCAATAGCTTGTTGGCTCGAACGTAATTCGTCGTGTAATTATTATTACATTTCTGTCCATGTGGTATGTTAACTCACTTTTACATATTGACTGTACGACAACGCTAGCGCAGAGCGCAGTGGCGCAGAGCGCGCGCTCGTCGCCGGCACGGCGCCCGCTCCTCGCCTGCGACTCGCTCCCAAGCTCTGACATGTTGCAAGATTACATTTTTATTGCGATGGTGATGTTTAAAGTATGTGGAGTAGCGGTATGTCGACGTGCGTGACCACGAATGCTCCAGATTATCCTCGGCCGGTTCCACTTAGCTCGTTCGGCCTTCCTCGCTCGACACGGAAAGGTATAAAATTAAACTGCCAGGTGATATGGGATGCAAAAGTTTACTCTCTCCGTCCCGTCCAACAGTCCAACACATCCCGATCCATATGGGCCTTTCTGCGCTAACCGGCATACATTCACCCTTTGGTGATTTGATTTTGTTAATCATTATGTGGAAAACCTCATGGCGGCGTGGAAAGGTGTCATACTGGGCAGTCATGGTCTACCTTACACCTTCCTATAGCTGGCTCCGCTCGCGCCACACACATACACATAGACACACCGTGGCTACACTGCACACTGATGCTTGCTGCATGCTCCTCTTACGTCGATGTACACTTGACTCACTGCATGAATCCGGCTTGTCTCCGAACCACTTGCATTCCCGATCACGGCGGCCGCTCGCCGCAATACGCGGTCGCAGCTCTTACACAGCTTCACACGAAACCTTACACGCGACCAGGTTAAGCACAGCACGTGAAATCAATCAATGTGAAGTTCACATTTATTGCTCCGTACACTTTCGAGCGTAAATAGTCATCATGTTGCATATTTTATACCTTTCCCCTAGCGACTTCCTCTAGCCGCAATGGTGTTGCTGGCAGTTCATTGCATGATATCAACCTGTGTCATTTTAAAGAAAAACAACGAATCCACTCAATTTTTAACACGGAATTCATATTGCACAAAATTGAAACGTTAAAAAGTAGCCAAAACGCGTCGTTATCGGATCCGAGGTTCGTGCCACGGATTTGAGAACAAGCGGTTGTTTGCATGCATTTTACTACACTTGAAAGTAGTTTACGCTCCGTACCAACATTCCCTCTGTGATTAGTTTTCGCGTATCAAGAGGGTGTAATGGTGGTGTGGAGCGCGTAACTTGAGGGACGCTGCGTCCGCGCGGTACACATAGGCGCGACGGAGCCGGTGTTTTCGCCCTCCGTACAAGATTTTGATTAATCGTAGAGATTTAAATGTGCCATCTCGCTGCTGACAAGTACACGAGCGAAGGCGCAAAATCGATACGGCTGTGTCAAAACATCTTGGTGCGGAGGCCGTCTTTATCCTATTTACTCTCGTCGAAAACTCCACGTTCATTCGTTATTCGGTGTTAACTGTGTTGAAGCGTTGTTATTTCTTCGCATGATTTCGAATATTGTTGTATTTTTACTGAGGATAAATGTGTCGATTTGTCGTTAAACTATTATGTATTAATCTCCGTCTGTACATAGGTACATCCCACTTGGCACACTTTGTGGTATTGTTGTTAGTGATATCTACCTCGAAGGTCACTAGTCTGTTTACATAAGTCATAGATAAAGTGCTCGAAATTAGATCACTAGCTGCATTACTACTGACATGGTCTGTGGTAGCAAACAGCTGTTATTAATCAATTTAATTTAGAATAATCATTTATTTGTACACATTGTGTGACAGGGTGCATGTATCGGAATTAAATACACGTATTAAAACTGATAAATAATTACGTTCTATAATTAGACGATTCCATGTCAGTGTGATATTTAAATTGCAGACTACGTAAAGCACAAACCAAACGATGATGCTCAATGATGCTCAAAATACGATGTTATTATTTTAATAAGAAAAGCAAAATGATTTGGCTTTTGCTCTGCGTCAACTGTAGAATAAGTAGTATAATAATGCATTAACTAACTAAATTATATGACTTAATAACAACTATTTACTTTATGTGTATTCGATGTTATTGCTTTTTACGTAATGTTACATACAAGGTATGTATGTAGACATCACTCTATTATACAATATTATGATCTTTAATTGAACCTATTCCAAAAAGTAACGAAAACAGGAACAATATAAATTAGAATAGAATATAGAAAATATACATGAGAATAATATACACCAAAATAATTTACAAACTTGTCTAAATTTATTTTGAATTTTATATTCTGAAATAACTTTTCAACGTCCTAAGAAAACATATTAAGGAAACATAGTCGTAGTGTCTTTACCTGAGATAGTATGTACACAGGTGGATCTGAGGCACATGGACGAGAAAGCCGGCAGCAACGTGGTGTCTGTCGGCGTCGACCTCTCAGAGTTCTACATGTCCGTCGAGTGGGACATACTCGAAGTGCCAGCAGTCAGGTACTTACTATCAATAACAATAAGAATAATTCGAAAATAATAATAAGTTCTCACCCTGAGCCTCTAACCGCCGCGCCGGTGGCTTGGGTCTCATGCCTCGTCATCGGGATGGTGACATTTTTTTATATTTTTAAATGTATTTTTTATATTATTTGCAAAAATAAAAAAAAAGATAAATTTTAATGAATGAGAATAATATTACTGTGAGTATGTTAGCTTATGTTATGTGTTAATATTACTGTCCCATTGTTGGGCACGGTCTGCCCTACTAAACAGAGGGGTTAAGGCTTTAGTCTACTATTCGTATTTTTAATTTTCGACTGACTTCAAAAATAAGAAGGTCCTCAACTCGTCTGTATTTTTTATGTATGTTACGCGATATGACGGCCAAATGTGGACCAATTTTCAATATTCTTTTTTGTGTTCAATAGAGCGTATTCCAACGGTGGGCCCATATAAATTTGGTCACGATCGGATAATTTTTGAAGTCGGTCCTTTAAGTTTTTAAACTTGTGATTATACAATTTTAACATTTATTGTATAGAAATAATTTTGTAACTAGGAGTATAAAGCCTATAAATAGCGTCAGTAAAATCGCGACTTCCGGTCTAGTTATTGTCACTCAGTATGACTAAAGACTGGTGAGTCCTGTAGCCCGTAGTCCTGTAGCACGAAAAACTAATGTAAATGTGAATGTATTCGAGTTCGCTGCGCACTGATAACGTTTGGTTAATATTTCATACAAATTTCATAGACGCGCATCAAGTTCGAATACATTTACGGTTGTCAGAAAATTTCCTGCTCAGGCCGCTGAAGTCGCGATTTTACTGACGCTTACTTATATACTGGATACTGATCCAACAGGCCAACTATAAGTTTTATTTACACTTCTCGCTAGCGACTTCGTAAAATGTTTATATAAAAAACATCCGAACGCCTCTAGCGGTTAAATGGGGAATTAAGGTTTTTCATACATATTATTTTACGTAGTCGCTAGAGTGAAATTTCAAAAAACTTATGGTCGAGTTACATGGCTCAAATATTTGCATTTCCAGTCAATCTACATAAATAGTAAATCTTAAAAGTGGAACTTTCTGTATTAAATAATCACAAGTTTAAAAACTTAACGGACCGACTTCAAATCCAATCGTAACCAAATTTATATGGGAATAATTAGAAATAAGCTTGAAATAATACCACCCTTGAAATAAGCTCTATAGAACACAAAATTAAATTTGAAGATCGGTCCACATTCGGCGGAGATATCGCATATAACATACATAAAAAAATACAGACGAATTGAGGACCTTCTCCTTTTTGGAAGTCAGTCGAAAATAGTAATACGTAATGTAAAAAAGTTACACTTGAAATGAAATTCGTAAGATAAGTAAGACAAAATTTTAAGTGCGGTCTATAAATTCCAGCCTTAGACTCGCCAGAACGAGCGTAAAAATGGACGCCCAAAATGTCTGATATTAGTGGCTTAGTATTTTCCACCGCAATGCTCGGCAACATTTAAAGTCTATTCAGACCGAGTTCCATTAATACACAGTACCCACTGAAGTAATCCACAAATAAAAATGACTTTGCAGGTCGTTATTTCTTTGTCTAAGTTCTAAACATTTTAGAGAGTAGTGGCGAACAACACTATTCCTACCGGCTACCCATTGAATCTTACATACTATAAGCTCACGTCTGTATCCCTGAAAGGTTAGGCAGAGAGTCATTAGCGAATAGAACACCCACATTTCGCCGTGCTTAGTTCCGTTCCTTAATATGCGGCGGGCCTATCGCCATATTGGGCACAAATTCCAGATTGGCTTATATTGAAAAAAAAACAATATCAGTTAGCTCGACCCAGGATCGAACCCGAGACCTCAGGATGGTAGTCGTACCGAAATACAACTACGCCACCGAGGCTGTCATTGAATTACAAAAGAATTGCACTGACTTCCCTTTTAACAATTTCAAACCTTCTTTACTATTAAGGAGTCACATAAAGACTATCTGGTACACAGACGTAAAAAAAGATGGACAGAGCGCTAGGAACATTGATAGTGAAGCAGGCTTTTCGGCTCATTCGATCAGTCGCCGCCATTACGTGTGGATAGATCGAATGAGCCGAAAACGCTGCTTCACTTTCAATGTTCATAGCGCTCCGTCCATCTTTTTTTTTACGTCCGTGATCTGGTATTAATAATATAATTCGCTTTAATACTTTGTGGTTACATAGCTGCACACTAATATGCTTTATTTCGTAATACGTTTAGTTTTTCAATGGATTCCAAAAGGAGGTAATCAATATGTGCATTTTTATGTATGTTACGCTATATCTTCGCCCAATGTGAACCGATTTTCAAAATTATTCTTGTGTTCGATAGAGCTTAGTCCATTTAAATTTGGTTACGATCGGATCAATTTTGTTGTTGGCTAATGAGCATTGAAGATTATTTGATGATAAGTGATTAGTAAGTTATTGAAAGACCAAAATTATTTTTAGACATTCTTAGATATGCTCCCTAAACTAATGGAAACAATGAGGTTTAGGCCTAATCCCTTGTTTTATTAAATTCAGTTCATTAATTTGGTAAAAATTAGTATCTTTACTTGTCGTGGAGTATAAAACATTAAAATAAATGCAGTTATATTTTAACACTAAAAACGTTGCTCGTAATAGATGTTTATCACAAAACCTATGTATTATGTTTCTCACATAAGCCACAATGTTATTATTCTGGTGGGACAAAGGCATCAAGTCGTAAATACGCTTTGGCGGCGCTAGTTTAAAGTAACCAAGGAAAATCCACTTACCACAGCCTCCGGTCATATCCTTTACATCTTGAATGTTGTCGTTAGCGCCCATTACAGCGCAATAACTCTTACGGCTTCAGAAATAAAGTTTATACTTCGGTATCACGAAAACGTAAATAAATAATCAAGCTCGTTTCAGTCCTTTACAATCTGCTGCTTGAAATGAGACACAACATAGGTATTGTAATCTTAAACTGACTATTAAGACTTATTTTATACATACATACCTACTTGCGAGTTTTACAGCTTATAGTATAACCGTTCAAAGTTCAACCGTCTTGTCTTGTTAAGTTGAAGAATTCTTTCTTATTTGGTTTGTTTCATTGTTATTGTTTGTTGAATCTGTTTCAACGCTTTTCGTTCGGTGAGTGAGATTTCCGGTGGCTCAATTTCCCCTCCCTGTCCCAATTCCTTTTACCTTTCCTTCCATTCCATCCCAAGGCAACTCACTCATGATTCTTTTTGTGTCATCATTTACCATCAGGTGACCCATCTGCTCGTTTGCCAGACTCTGCAATAAAAAAAAAACCTAAAGCTTGGACGTGAAGCAAACACGGCACCCCTTTAATGAATATTCATTTAAAATATATTGAAACTATGTAAATTAAAACATATCAAAGGGACGCGACACGACGGAAAACGAAATACATTTTATATGAAAGTACTCGCAGTGCAGCGCTGTGTCTAAAGAGAATATAATATATGTAATCACTTTGTTTACCTGTGCCGTTTTATCTCTCTCGTTTGGTTTGGCCCTTTTTACTCATATTATAAAATCAAATGACGAAAGAAAAATATATTTCTTTAGAAATCGATAATAATAATAATTATGTACTACATTACATTGGGTCGTAGGCACTCGTAGCGCCAACGCGTAGCAAACTTTCACGGCCCCGTTGCTACGCTGCGTAGCACTTGTAGCATCCGTAGTACATATTTAATTAAAAGGAAGGCAAAATGTTGGCAGTTGGGACAATTTCTCAGAGGCTAAAGAGCTGTTGAACTCAAGCTGTGTATCCTGCACAAAGATATTACATAAAACACCTACACAAAACATGGTTTCCCTAAACATTTTTGTCTATGGTCCATTGTTCCGTGAGCAAGTGATAACGTAAAACTTTGTTTTGTGTCGAGAAAAATAGGTACAGGAGACGCGGCTTTGGTTTCGCCAGTAATGAATTGTATTTTATTGTAATCATATCAAGAGGCCACTACAATCAGTGACGTACAGTCCATATAGACAAAGAGACACTGTCTACCCTGACAATTAGCTAATTACATAATTAAAAACACCAAAAACCGATTTTCAAATAAGTTTATATTTTTAATCGTCTCACGGATGATGATGACGGTTTTAGTGAAGAAAGAATTGAAGGAAATAATTAAACGACTTTTTTGTTTCTCCTAATCTTCATTCCTATGCACGTCACTTCCTACAATTATTACAATATATTTTTAAAGTTCATTGAAATCCAGTAAGTACTATCCATACTCCTCATCACTATTATGTAGGTAGAAGAAAGTTAGTACGTGCTTGTGGTCATTTTGTAATACAATATCTTTAAAGCAAGAATGTAGGTAGTAATTTAAGATGGGACATTTTGATACTAAAACCGCTGCATCTACGAGACAACTTTCCTAAGTGGACGACTCTTACTTATAGAATGATTTATATCTCATACTTAGTCGCTTTTGAAGAAATTATTAATTTTTATACAAAAAAATATTGTCAATGTGATAAAAATTATAATATCTCATTCTACCTGCCGTTGTCCCATGTTACTGTGGGCTCGACGCAACACATTATTTCAAATATATAAAAAAATCTGCTATAATTGCTATAAGCTGTCTGCCTGACATCAACCCCCTTTTGTGGATGCAGTCCCAGGCAAATCGTATTAGACAAACAGCTCGCCCGACCTGGCATTTGAACCTAGGACCTCCCGCTCCACAGCCCGTATACGCTGTCAACAGACTAAGGAGGCGACGTACAAACTATGTAGTAGTATATACACAGTAGCATCTAATACACTTTATAATAATAGACTAAGACATAAACATGTGGTCACTAAGTGGCTACGTCTTATACACTCACGATGATTTCCCTTGAAACGATATAAAACTCATTTTCATATCCCCTTCGATGCTTCTAGTAAAACAAGGCACTCAACTAAATTGCATCAATGTACGATTGTTTCGAGCCATCTATACAAAATTGCGTTTGACACACTATATATTTACAATATTGTTTTCATTATAATTTAATATTTGTATGCATACAGCTAGGTTTTGATTTTGTTAAGAGAATATTTTATTATTTAAAAGTTAATATAAATACAGTACACATAATACTGACACAGCGGGAAAATAGCCGTGGTGTATTAAACCTAACTTAATATTAAAATAAATGTTCATATTTAGCCGCGACTTCTGCATTAAAACATTACACAAAACACCTACACAAAACATTATGTTTCTACAAATTTTTGTCTATGGTTCAGTGTTACATAAGCAGGAGACAATTAAAAACATTGTTTTGTGTAGGACTTATGTGTTTTATTTCGAAAAATCATGTGCAGGAAACGCGCCTTTGCATTAACTTTAGTAACATCACAAACACCTAGCATTGTAATAATACAATGTACCTTAAATTCATATATCTTCCATGTAATACAAACCATCATGTAATACAATCCATAATAGCAACCATACAAACCATCTGTAAACCACGTATTCATGTTTACTTATGCTATTTATCATGTAAAGCTAATAAAAGCTCTGAAATAGGCTCAGCGAGATGTGGGTTATAGTACATGTCTGTACCCCTTCTTGAATACAGACGTGAGTTTATTTTATACATATATAAAGTTGTTCATTTTTGTAGCGTAAATTATATTTAAATATTTTAATCTCTTCCAAATCTGAGGGAGAGGCCTATAGCAATATACAACCATCCTGTGGCTGGTAATGAATACTATCGTAATATTAATTAACATAATATTTATTATGCAGAAATGAAAAGTTCTACACGTGTTGTGACGAACCATACTTGGACATCACGTTCAACATAACGATGCGGCGGAAGACGCTGTTCTACACCGTCAACATCATCATTCCTTGCATGGGAATATCATTTCTCACAGTTCTTACTTTTTATTTACCCTCGGACAGCGGTGAAAAGGTAAATGTTCCGTTTTTTTGTGATAATAGATCCAATGTATATACAAGTCGTTCATGTCATCAATTCATTAACTTATATAAAAAATATTTTATGTTCCAAAAAAACGGTTTAGATATTATACAATTGACAATCTCTACATTTTTTAGGAATATACTCCATAATTAATTACTAATTTTCGACGTGCTATTTGTACAATCCTGAAAGTAAATTTTAAGTTGAACAATCGCCTTAATCATTAATTATACTAAATCCCATTAGATACAAGCGAGAACAAAGGGTCCCTAAAGAAAATGGGTCACCCGGCCTGCAAAGTAAACATTCATGTATAATAATTAGGGCTGTAATGTGTTACTAACCGTTTTCAGAGAGCTTTATCCATATGAAACATTTTTCATTACTTGAACAGACAGTTTAATTTACATGTAGCTTTAAAAAATATTTCCTCTATAATAACACGCCCTTAGAATAAAATGAGCCTTGAATAAACACCTTTAAAGGCTAATGGTTTATAATTTATAAACAAAGATATAGCTTATCTAGCAGTGCCATATTTCATATTGTATTATATAATTTAATGACCTCAGAGGTGTATGCTCCTTTTTGGGTTTGGTCTCGAACCTCCGACACTTGTCTCGGCAGTCCAGTACCATTCCCAATTGAGCTATCGCTGCTTGTATATATAATTATTATATAATTGTATGAGATATTGTTAAGAAACAAAATGTTACCTACAGTTTTTTTGGTTATAAAACAGATTTTTGATCCATTTTGAAAGTTTATTCTTGGTTGTCGACAGGTCACACTGTCAATATCGATTCTGATTAGCCTCCATGTGTTCTTCCTGCTGGTGGTGGAAATTATCCCCCCCACGTCACTGGTTGTGCCCCTCCTGGGAAAATACCTCATTTTCGCCATGATACTTGTATCTATCAGGTAAGCTGTAAACATATATTTCTTTGTTTTTATATAACTTAAACTGATGTCAAAACTGAAATGGCGGTACGTTTGCTAATGAAATTGACCTATCGTCCAGATAAATTCTATTGGCCACAAACATAACGGCGTAGTCCACGGCGTAACGCATAACGACCTAACGAATTCGCGACTCTAACCAATAAATATCTACAAAGTGTTAAGAAAACCGGTAACACTAATAGAATGGACAATAAATAATTCAGCACAAAAGTTTACTAAAACATTTGTTATAGTTTTTAAATATGTTTTTTATTCATTTTGATTTTAGACCTTTAGATGGATTCGTTAGTCCATGTGTGTGAACGAACCATAACGAAACCGAATTTTAATTTTAAGAATCTACTGCTAAATTATTAACTAATATTACCATTAAGCTTTAAACTTTCTGACTTGCATGTGTAATTAAAATTAGATATTAAAAACCACCATTTCAAAACACACAAGAATATTAATGTAAAATACCGAATGTATTTAAATAGCACGCGATTATTTCACAAACACAGATTTTCAGGCACGATTAACCAAAACATGTGCTGCGGTTTATGCCAATGCTATCAAGTGCACATTTGGATTTAAGCAATATATTTATTACCATATACATTTACTAATATTACTGACTGCAGCCCGAGCAGGAATATTGTTGACAAGTGCGAATTCAGCAATTTAATTTCACATATAACATGTTTTTATTTTGAACTACTGTGATGAGCCATGCAGTTGCACAAACGTGTGATAATTGTATGAAACATTTCAGCCTAAAAAATGTATGTTTAATTACTTACTGCCGCACTCAGAGACGTTTAATCGCTCATTAAATCGACCCTTAGTATAGATTTCAAAATGTTACCACTCAGAGACAGCTAATGATTCATTAGCGTCCCTAGATGACAATGTACAGAAACACCTTTACATAACTCCTTAATGATTGATTAGCAATGTTACGTCAAACATTTGACATTTTATTTTTAATACAGAAAATCAAAGAGATTTAACACTACAATCATAGAGAGGTTCTATACAAAAAGTTTGATCTCAAACTTCATTAACGCTGTCTCTCGTAGAATAGCACAAATTCCGTAAGCAAATTCCAGACTACGGGCTGATCTGAAAAATCCAATATCAATCCAACCTGACCCGGGGATCGAACCCGAGACCTCAGGACGGTAGTTGTACCGAAATACAACCACGCCACAGTCACAGTCAGTCATTAATCTAAGTTTATGTCAAATCCCTATTTATGTACCTATACAATGTACTATTTTTATCCAAAGCAAACTTTTATTTACATTTACAGTAGATAGGGATACCAATTATGCCATAGAAAAAATATGCAATTTTTATTTCTATTTATTTAAATGAAATGATGTGTTTCGTTATGCCCTTTTTAAAAAATAAGCACACAAACATTTCTCTCGGTGCGGAAATCGAACCCGCCGCGCCGTCCCTCACTTCACAGCCGGCTACTACTACTCGCACACTGCGCCACGAAGGCTGTCGGATCAAATGTCAAAGATCCTACGCATTGACGTCTGTCCTACGGATACATAAAGTTGACATTAACTAACGAACCATTAAATTTGCACTCTGGGATGCAACGTTAATTAACGAATTTAATGTAAATTAGTTAATGACTAATTAGGCCTAATTTAATGAACCTTGCTGTGTGCAGCAGTTATTACTATTGTAATCTTATTCTCATTTTCTTTCTACCTGCCCTTATCCCATGTTAATGTGTTGTCGACTCGACACATTTTTTGTTATCACAAGCATGTTGCAGGAAAAATTTGGCTTAGTTTTTTACGA
This sequence comes from Clanis bilineata, assembly GCA_036417725.1. NCBI lineage: Eukaryota > Metazoa > Arthropoda > Insecta > Lepidoptera > Sphingidae > Clanis > Clanis bilineata. The sequence continues at coordinate 7,144,066 of CM071145.1, read as the reverse complement.
CCGGCTGCCTTCCTGACGGCAACTCCTATCTGGGGGATCCAGTCCCGGAAAAATAATTTTAGCGTAACGTCAGAGTTTCTTGCCCGTTCTTTTCTGACGAACCAGCTTTCGGAACTGGCGGTAGAGTAAACATTTTAGACGGAATCTAAACCATGTGTGACATTTTATGGATTCAATAAACGAATTGATTTGATTTAGCTAAACACCACCACACCCGACCTCGGTATCGAACCCAGGACCTCCCAGTTCACAGTCGATATTTTATACACCATAAATAATTTAAAATTAATATCATAAGAGCCATCGCAAAAATAACGTAAGCTATTTTTTTTTGTTTTATTTGTTAATGCGGGGTAACCTTATAATTACGAGGACGACATTACGGTTATATCGGAGCCGCCAGTCTTATAACATCCGGGCCATAGAAAACATCCTGGCGATACTGGGTGGAGTCCCACTATAACACTATATACACGTTACACCGGCAATACCGACTTAAAACCCCGCGGTGGCCATCTTCAGTGCTTTAGGGACAGCTCCGGGTTTCCTTAGGCGAAAAGCGCCCAGGATTCGTCTGGAACCACCCCTGCGTGGTGCTGTCTTGTGGCCTGTCTGCCGGCCGGCCTTCCATATTGGGCAGCTGTCGTCCGAAAGCTTCTGCTGCCGGAGACAATTTCGACCCTAAACTCTTAAATTGGCAAAGAAATCCCTGTTCAAAATTGAACCATCATCGCATCGTTGTATGCGTCTAATAACATGACCGGTAGCCGCTGCTGCCAGAATTGCGATGTCTTGAATGGTCCCGGCACACGTTGTTTGCTAACTATGATGATGCTGGTGCGTGCGATTTAAAATATTGTAATCATCATCATCATCAGCCGCAGGACATCCACTGTTGGACATAGGCCATATTGTAATACGTAATGCGAATTTAACTCACCGGTATTTTCTGTAATAAAAATATTATTTGGGTAGAACACACAGTTCGCTAGTGCGCCTTTGCCTAACCCTTCGGGGATACAGGCGTGAGCGTGAGATCATATTTTGTAAAAATGTAACCTCAAACACAAAACGTAAATGTCCAAATCAATCATTAAATAGATAAGTAAGGGTCGTGCCGTATTTAAGTTTAATTGTCATTAAGGGCTATTAATGAATCATTATCTGACTCTGAGAGGTAACTTTTTTAAATCTACACTAAGGAACTATTTAATTGGCCATTACATGACTCGGAGTGCGGCAGTCCATGTATTCGGTATTTAAAAAATTAATGTCAATTAGTTAAATACTAATTAGGACTAATGTAAGGAACGTCTCTGAGTGCGGCGGTTAGATCGCTTGTAACGGCTTACAGTTCATAAATTGCTAAGTTAAGTTTGGTTTACATTTCTCTCTCAGAAGATACACCAAATATAATTGTAACCACATTATGTATAATACATTACATATTTAGTTCCGAATTATTGTTAATTGTCGATTAACTTCTCCTTGTTGTTATTGCCAATGTAAGGAATTAAACAAACTTGGGATCTGAGTGTAAATTTCAGATTAATCCCGACGCTGAACTCTGTGGTTCAATTATATATTTTTATTTTTATTGGTTTATTATTGGCTTATTTTGGTACATTAGTGATTAGAGATTGGCCTTAAAGCAATACTTCTGGTAATCTACATATTTTATAAATTTATATTACTGATCATAGGTACACAGATACAATCATACATCTACTTACCACCTGAATAACACATATAAATATATACGTGTATTAATCGTTTAATTGGACTTATCCTAGCACACTGGACTTATCCATACTACAGTTGGTAGCCTGTAACCCATAATACATACAATGCTTTATGATTGTTTTCATTCTGCTTAGCATATGTGTGACGGTTGTGGTGCTGAATGTCCACTTCCGCTCGCCGCAGACGCACCGGATGGCGCCCTGGGTGAAGAGAGTTTTCATTCACATCCTGCCGCGCCTGCTTTTTATGAAACGACCACAATACAAGTTCGATACTACTAGGTGAGTTATTACAATTACAATGCACTCTACAACTGCGTACAACCCATATTACGAAATAAATACTTTTATTAGATATTTTATTATATTTGGTATTTGACTCATTAAAAGTAAATAAATAAATAATAAATAAAATCATAAAAGACTATGTAACATTATATATTTATAGACTACATAGTCTATAATATACAAAAGTAAATATATAATTTACTTAAAAGAAATATCTATAAAGGTACCAACGAAGTGATGGAGTAGTTCTTGTTTGAAATGAATTGTATAAGTCTTACTTTATGCACTAAGTTAAAATTGGTATTCAGTACATAATGTTGTCATTGTAGGTAAATGTAAGTGAATCGTTAATATACTGATATTCTCTAACGATAAAGTTTCATCCAAATTAACTTTTGAGCAATAAATTGAAGTGGTCAAGTAAAATAACACTTGTTTAGTATTGCCATCAATAAACTGTGCCACGGATACTTCGTGCGGTTAACCGCCCACTATTGTAATTCACTTAGGGAATGGATGTCTATTACGTAGGCAAGTGGTATAATAGGCGGCCGCACCGGCCCGATGTGGTTGCCAACTTACCGAACATTACGTAAATGGATCACTAGTATGGATTGGAACGAGGTTGCGTCCAATGCCTCTTGTCGACCTAGAACTTTGAATCCACAATAATAACCCAATTATATTTTATAAATTCAATAAAAACTGCCTTTTATAAATGGATTTCGAGTCTAGTAATCTTATTAAGGCTTCCTTGGTCTAGTGGCCGTGTGTATAGGTTGTTGACTGGGTACGAGCAGCACTCCTGGGTTTTCTGATACGTTTTGCCCGAGACTGGATTTCCCAGAAGGAAATAACGTCCCGTCAAGCAGCCAATCGTAAACCCTAAGCTGAATCCTTTGTGCACAATGCTTGAAAAAGTTGCGCCGATCAAGTAAACAAGTGTTAGTTTTTAATGTCACAGCCTGCAACGGTCGAACTTGATATCCTTGCGTGAATACATTGAATACCAAAACAAAATTTGTTAAAACGCAGTTTTATAAATTCCCTAGCTTTAGTCTGCGGTTTAAAAATTTAAAACGAAATATCTTCGCTACCTACTCATTGACCAGTATCTATAAAAAAAACTCATAATGTCGTACATATCACTACGTACGTACTTTTTTTTATTTAAACCTTTATTTTCAGGTTACAAAGACCCATAAATACATATTATATACCTTACAGACTGTATTATAATTATAAGTAATATAATACTTAATATAAAGTTAGGGCTGAAGTTGAATGATAGAGTGAGGAATAGCGGCATAAGAGAGAAATGTGGATTGAAGGAAGACGTAGTGACGAGGATTGAGAAAGGAATGCTTCGGTGGTTTGGCCACGTGGAAAGGATGGGTGAAAGTAGAGTGACGAAAGAAACGTTGTAGCGGAAGTGAATGGTAGTGTCGGCCGAGGACGTCCTAGACGTACTTTTAAGGATCAAATTAGCGATCTCCTGAAAAAGGGCTAAATAAGGAGTTCTCGTAACCGACGAGCGTGCATGAAAAGACTGATGACTGTGGAAGAAGCGAAAGAGGTGTGTTTGAACCGAGGCAATTGGCGCTCCTTAGTCTCTGCCTACCTCAACGGGAAACAGGCGTGAGTTTATGTATGTATAAAGTTAGTAACGTTTCACTATGTGCACTATAACGTCTGTATGCGCGTATAGTGTAGTAGGTATGTTTATAAAGTGTAGGTATTCGTATTTGTTGCATAGATCACGTTACACAGCGTGCGGCGTGGTGGTGCGGTGCGGCGGCGCGGCGCGGCCGCTGTACCCGTACCGGCTGGCGGCGGCGGACGACGACTGCTGCGCGCCGGGAGCGTGGCCGCCGCCCGCCGCCGCGCCGCCTCACCGCCCGCTCACACGGACGCCCAGCAAGGAGGACCTCACGCATACTACATACCTCAATTCAGGGTACCTAACCAATAATATATCCATATACTATATAGACCATAATAATATATCCCTTATTATACCTAACGTCAAAGACAAATTACCTTTGGTGATACGTATTTGTATTATAAAAATAATATTATTATATTAATTATATTCGATATTGATACAAGTACAACTTGCTATCTTTGTACATCTACATCTTCCTAAGTTAATAAATGCTTTGCTAACTCTGTTGTAAGCAACATTGTGGTATAGCTCTATTTTGTTCTAGTTTTTAAGAACATTGGAGGTAATTAAACAGTGTGATAATTGGAATGTAAAATACGAAACATACCTCTATAAAATTAACATCAGAAAATAATTTCGTTTTTTTGTTTAACCAAAAGTCATCAGTGCGTAAAGACTTCGATACGAATTCGATTGTCAAAAATACGCGTGCGTAAAAATATACGTGGGCCACTGATTCTGAACAATCTACTTTTGGGTTTCGAGTATAAAAACAATTACGTCGTATAAGTTTTCCAAATAAATAAGCGTTGTAAACGTTGTGTGCCCCAGCATCGACAGCAACAGGTTCGGTGGCAGCTGCGTGGTGCACGGGTCGAGTGATGGCGGCGGCGGCGGTGGTGCAGGGGCGGGGCTCGGTGCGGGGCTCGGCGCCAACCTCACCGCCGCCGGTGACGAGGAGACGCTCAGTCCCGTGCCCGACCCGCCGCCCGGGTTCAGTCACTCCGCCTGCCCGCCCGAAGTGCACAAGACATGCTTCTGCGTGCGGTTCATAGCCGAACACACGAGGATGTTGGAAGACTCTACTAAGGTATACTCTTTTTTTCTTTCTACCTACCCTTATCCCACTTTAATGTGGGATCTGCACAACACACTTTTTCAATAATATTGCAGAAAGGAATTGGCTAAGTTTTTACGAACGTCTGCCTGCCTGATGTCACCCCTCTTTGGAGGATCCAGTCCCGTGCAATTTAATTGGAAAATTCGCTTTGGCCGACCTGGGAATCGAACCCACGACCCCCCGGTCCACAGCCCATATATGCTGCCACTAGACCAAGGAGGCGACTACTAAGGTATATTATAGTAAATTGCACACAACGTAGACCAACACTAAGATCTTTTAAGTGGTGGAGCCACGCTGTAAACAATAACGTCTGCAGCACGAATGGGCCGGCTCGACCGGTTTGATAACACTGTCTCACAGAAAACCGACGTAAAGTGGCAGCGCGCTGTTGCGTTTCATTCGATGATGAGATTTCCTATGTCTCAATTCTCACCTCCCCTTCCAAATCCCTATTTCCCTCCCTTTAGGTTAGCAACGCACCCATGGTTCTTTGTGTCTTGGGTGTTGGGTGTCTATGGGCGGTGGAGATCACTTACCATCAGGTGACCCACCTGCTCGTATTCCAGTTTTTGCTATAAAAAAAGGCTAATGTAGAGCAACAATCGATCGAATCCTAATTGTTATGTTTTTTCATTAAGAAGAATACATTAATATTTTTGCCAATTTTGCTGCTCAAAGACATTAAAAACTAGGTACAATATCTCCATTGTAGCTTCTTTCTTTTTGACTGCCCTTATCCCAATATGTGAGGACGTCGCAATACACTTTTAAGCACATTACAAAAAGGATTCGGCTTAAATTTTAGGTCTATGCCTAGTACAAGAAAGTTGTGTTAAAAATCCGCTTTGTTCAACTAGAAATTTGAATCCAGGATTTCGCCGTCCACGACCTATATATGCTGCCACTAGGGCAAGGAAGCGACGTAGGTACTACGTTTCCATCGTTAACATTTTCAGGTTAAAGAAGATTGGAAGTATGTGGCGATGGTGCTCGACAGACTGTTCCTTTGGATCTTCACGCTAGCAGTGCTTGTAGGGACGGCAGGTATCATCCTCCAAGCGCCGACGCTGTACGACGACAGAGTGCCCATAGACAAGCATTTCAACCAGTATGCCACCTCGTCACTAGTGCGGTGTCCACCGCCGGTGTAACGACACAATAATAAAAACAACATGCCTGTATGACATTCCACAAAATAGTTTCACACGTTATCTCTTTGTACTGATATACCTACGAATGCTGGTAACTACCCGAATTTTTCGACTGACTTCAGAAATGGAGAAGGTAATTAATTTATCTGTTTTTTATGTATGTTCAGTGGCGTAGCGTGGCTTTTTGCCGACCGGGGCCTGCCGAAAATTTGCTGCCCCTCTTTTCGACTGACTTCAAAAAAGGAGAAGGTCCACAATTCGTCTGTATTTTTTTTTTATGTTACGCGATATCTCCTCCAAATGTGGACCGATTTACAAGATTATTTTTTGTGTTCGATACAGCTTATTCCAAGGGTACCATATAATTTTTTTCGTTGGTCCGTTATTTATGCAATAAATTTAAATCTTTATTTGTTAATTGTGCCGAAGCCGAGACCGCTTATATTATACCATGTGCCACGTTATGATCTTGACGAAGCAAGTACACATACATTTAGGAGGAGAGCATGACATACTCAGTTTCCATTCAAAATTGAATGTAAGAAAGTCACACTTATGTATAAAAAAAACACAAAGTATAAAAAGTATAAACGACCGAATATGATACGACAGTGGTGAATCTAACGAGGACCCACCTGGCCCACGGCCTCTCAATTAAAGGGGCCTCGCAAAGCCCCTTTAAATGCGATGCCGCCAGACTTTACCACAGATGACTAATTATTTTGATCACTTTTACGCTCGAAAAACAACGTCATAGATTTCAAATTTGTTTGGGGCCTCGCAAGAAGCTCCTCTTATAGGTATATTGGTCCACGCCACGTCGCTGTGATACGATTAGGCATTAATATAACATACATAAAAATATATATCTGCTTTTACTTACCATAGATACCTGGATGTTACTGCAGTATACAAACATTACCAGATTCTAACAATACAACAGTACTAAAATAAATACGAGTATTCTGTCACGTATCAATAGTATGGGGGATGTCATATGCAAAAGTGTGAAATTTTTATATTGTGTCAGTAGATATCAAGAAGTGTAATTAATATACGATGGTATATAGACTGTAATTTGTTTGTAAATATTCTCAATTACAGCAATATTGTTAGACATTAACATCTTATTTAACTATAAGGTTAGGTATATATCCTTACCTCTAGTTCAGACTAAACACATGAACGTCACAATTTACATATGTATGTACTTGAGGTATATGCTTTGAAGCATATCTTATATCATACCTGTATGATCTTTTGTGAAGAATTTTTTTAAAGCAGCGCCTAACAAACGAGGATGTGGGTCATCCGTTTATAATTCCTATAAACATTCATGATACCAAAAGTTTAATAGGACGTAGCCAACTTTAAATGAAGAGAAATATTCATAAATCTCAACAACGAGCTGCCACTTTACGTCGGTTTTGTATGAGACGATGCCATCAGATCGACATACCTCCGTTATCGTGACTACCATTAATGGGTTTCAGCATTAAAAATGCGATCTGGCAAACATAAATTAATATAATAAAATCTCACCATTACGAACCCGCGTAGCAGTCACATAACAAAAATATACAAAAAATATGAGTTCCTTACGATTTTCATAGAATACGAAATATTCTTTTAGAACCTATTATTTTATTATACAAGAACATATTGTATATAAATGAAATATATCAATTTAGTAGATGGTTTACAATGGCGTAGTTAGGCGTGGACCGTAGTGTGCCCTCGCTCACAGCCTCCCATTTAAAGGGGCTTGAGAAAGATAGGGCCTCGCGGATGCGATTTCGCCCACGTCTATATTAGTCCACACTACGCCTCTGATCGTTAATATCAATTGACAAACAAATAGTAAAAGACTGAAATAGCTGTGTTCGTAGAATATTACTTCAGTATATGCTATTTCAGCTGGCTTTATGGCCGTTGTAAACAAATTACAGTCGTTAAATAATATTACCATTGTGTCGTTCACACCCAACGCACACCCGTCCCGCGGCTCCCGCCCGAGACGTGTTCTATTCCACGACATCTATTAAATCTATCTTAATATTATCTAGTCTTAACGTTAAGTAATCTCATATCTTTAACTTATCTCTCCGCAGTCCCCACATTTCAAGAACGCGTTATTTTAAATCGACTTTGTTTTATTTAAAATATCGGATTTTTCTATTCATCGTTCAATTAGAACAATAAACACAGTAATCATTTGCTGTAGATGTGAGTAAAAACGTTAATTATGTAGATACTTAACATAACACCCATTATTGATCAAATACTGTCAACGAATAAGTACCTATATAACTATACATACAAATAATAAGCCATTAACGTACCCAGGTGTCTAGAATTGACCATAAAACGAAACATGATCCGATATTAAGATCTGTATCCAACGCATTAATTACTTTGGTACTTACATATTTTTTAGTGTCCGCGTCTCCATGGACACTACATCTTATTACAAGTAATATCTAAGCACCTCGATTAAAAGCTCTGAATGGGGCTAATATATGCAAGATTTCATTTGAAGCTTTTATTAATGTAGCGCTTAAGTAGACATCGAAATTTTAGGTAATTTTAATCCTTAAGAAGTAAATAGATACATATTTAGTTATAAGTCTGTCATATAAATCTACTGCGACTATCGCTTAAGTAAATACTTTAACTCTACTACTACCTACTTACCTACTCTCCTTTGTCGTAGAATAGAACACGTAAATAAATAAAAAAAAATTCGATTATGTAATTTATAAGAAATATAGAGACTTTGAATTTTCAGAATATATAAATATTCTGCAACATGATACATGGTTTAAAAATAATTCGATCTAATATTGTGAGAATACAACTTTGTATTGGTGTACTTTCATAATGACGTTTTACAAGCCCGGTGTGAAAATATCCTTAAGATAATAAGTACAACATAATAATTTAATTTAAGTGATGATTGCTCAATTTTACAAATGGGTACCAATCCAACTTTTCTGCATAATTGGATTGATTATATGACTTCATTTACATGCGTTTAGAGCCTAAGTTTATTTAAATCCGTTTTTTTTGGACCTATATTTTTTTGTAAAACAACACAATAAAATTATATTGTAAATAATAATGAGTAAACATTATTGTTTTATATTATGTATATAATGTATATTAGGCACGAAACTGACTTTTCAAATGTGTCTATATATTGGGCAGGAATTGAAAATTAAAGTATCTATTGTTTTAATGAAATTAAACAGAAATAACAAGATACTAAAATGTTTGTACAAAACTAAAACGAATATAAACCGATAATATATAAAAGCTTTTTATGTTGAAGGGATAAGAAAGTGTATTATAAACAAGGAAGTTATGATATTGTAGAAGAAACTGGTTGTCAATACGAGTGCAACAGGATTAGAGAATGTATCGGTGCGTAGTTTAGCAATGTATTGCGTAAACGAAACAACTTAATGATAACTATAATTAATTATTATAACTAAGCACGTTGGACTGCTCGCAGTAGAGTAGCGCAGCTCAATTCGTAGAAGTATAAGTTTGTAATTATCTATTTATATTGTTAATAAAATCGTTATACATAGCAAAAATCATTTTATTATCTTCAATTTATTATACGCGTACAACCTTTACCTTCATGAAAAGGTATCGGGCTGTTAGAGGATATCGCAAGGTAACAGCGTGGGCGCCGGATGGACAGCAGGCGGACAGCCCGCCAGCGCTGGGTTGACAGCAGTGGGGTACAGTCCACACGATAAAAAGACATTGCCTCCAGTAGCGAAGGGTCCACATAACACGATTCCCTTCGGCATACCTTTTCCGAATTGAGTACTAATAAATTGGCATTAATTCTAAGATGAACTTCCATCGGCTTACCTTGCAGAAATGGTCATCCTTCGCCACTGCTGTCTACCATGGCCGGACAATTTGCTAAGTTTAAATTGCTTTGCTCGTAGGTACCTACTACCCAAGTTCTTACGAGCACAAAAAGAATCGATATCATAGAAAAGATAATAGACGTGCCCCGGGCGCCTTAACTAGAGTCGGGCAAAAGTAGTCGGGCGGTAGAGTCGGGCAAGTTGGCAGCTTGCGATCTGGTACTGGTGGTAAGTTCCAAGCTGCCAATTTGCCCAACTTATTGCACAAAAAACTAGCGAAATTCCAAGGATTTAGCTAGTTTTTAGTTCAGTAGTAGTTACTAGTCCTGACCCCACACTAGGTATAACCTGTATCGCGGGTATCAGAAACGATGAGAGACTTTCGGTCTCGTAACACCTAGACTTGAAACAAATATCTGTGGGCCACACAAACATTTGTCTCAATGCGGAAATCGAACCCGCGGCCTCTCGCATCACAGCCGTCTACTCGCCCACTGCGCCACGGAGGCTGTCACGTCTGTACATGTCACTTATGGATATTGTGGTGTTTGGTGTTTTATGGTCTTGATAAATAAAACATGTCTTGCTCGTCGAGAGTCATTTATTTTACTGCCAAACTTAATTTTACAAAATTATAACAATACACCAACGCCCGAATGGTCAAACGCTGCTCAACTTCAACGGCTTCTTGATTTTCACCATACAATTTTGACAGATAAGGCGGCATTAAACGACATAAGGCGACCTTAAGTTTATGAACATTCGGCGGTAAATTGCATAGCCTATTTTATTTGCAACTCATGCAATATTCGTATATGCGTGAGTTATCTGTGAGGTGTAATTTGTCTCTACCGATCGAGTGCTGAGGTTCGGTAATGTTATCTAAACCCCCACGCGATGTCCTTGTTTTCTCATTCCGTGGTCTGCTTGGCGTTTATGAAGGTTATAGAGTGGACGGCCTGCTCCCCGCTCATTGTACCTACACTTCTTGTTTACGCACTATTTTTACTTACTACACATCTAAACTGCATTCTACGTTACACGAATTACCTTGTTTTTCATGCTTGATTCGTGAGGTGGTACTGGTTGGGCGTTGAGGCATTGTTATAATTAAATGATTTGTGCATATTTCAATGTTTTTGTTTCTGGTGTGTTTATTTGAGACTGCTATTTACAATGAACTAAAAAAAATTATATGCAGGTCCCCTATTGTCGATAACCATTCACACAATCTATTCAAAAGATCCAGTGGCGTGCACAGGTATTCAAATTAGGGTAGACATAAATTGCAATTTGTTTCAATTCCCCATTGTAAGCATCATTATATCATGTAGATAAAATGTAAGCCGAGTGAGCAATATTGCCAATCAAAATACTATAACACAAATTTTATTTTTTTATTTTATTTTATTAAATTAGAAACAAACAGTCATACAAAAACATGCTTACAGAATATTAAAATTTTATGATTGTAGACTTATAGTTTCCTGTATATAATACTAAGAGAGCACTTAATAATCTATATCGAAGGTAAACAATGTCTTAAATGTGTTAAGAAACGTGATGGGTCGGTACATTTACTATTATTAGGTACATAATGATATAACTTATGGTAACGTTACAATGCATAAGGTTGGATACCACTACTAAGATACAAGGCATTAATTTAGAACTAAAATAATAATAGATCAATGATTATCTAGGTTGGAAATACAATTTAAAGCATTTTTTTTGAATTTGTGTAATGTTTCACTAAAAATGTCGATGTTTACAAATTTATCATTGTATAATCTACAAGATCTTATATAACTATTGCTAGCATAACAAGTTCTGCAACTAGGAATAAGAAACAACTGCTTTCCTCGACAATCTCGTTCCCGTCTGCGTGGTACTCTAAAATTAAGCGAATATAATAACGCAGGAGCATCAAATTTATTGTTTATTATTTTATAAAGATGGACAACATCAGTTAAATCTCGACGGTGACTTAGACGTGACATATTATATACACCTAGAGAAGTATCATAATTTAAATAACTGTGACCAGTGCGGAAGTCGAGGGCTTTAACAAACTTTTTTTGAACACACTCAATTCTATCAATATGATTATTGTAAAAGGGATGCCAAACAGAGCATGCAAATTCTAAATTACTACGAACATAACTGTTATATAATACTTTGTACGTTAATCTATCGCGAAAAGGTTTGCTGACGCGTAGGATAAAACATAATTGTTTGTAAGCTTTACATAAGATTTTATCGATATGTGGAATAAAAGTTAGTTTTGAATCCATAATAACGCCTAAATCTCTAATCTGAGTTACTCGAGTCAACTCTTTGTTACAGAGCCTATACGTATAATTTATAATTGATTTTTTTCTACTAAAACTGATTACAAAACATTTATCTGTATTTAAAAATAGATTGTTGGAGTTACAGTACTTTTCGAAAACATGCAAATCCCCTTGTAACAGGTTACAATCATTAGGATTTCTAATTATTCGGAAGATTTTAGTATCATCAGCATACAATAATTGGTTTGAGTTAAACATATTTTTGGTTATATCGTTTACGTATAATATAAATAAAAGAGGCCCTAGATGGGAGCCTTGAGGGACCCCGGAACTGATGATTTTATATTGTGAAATAAAACCCCTACATACGACTGCTTGGGAACGATTTTCGACATAAGATTTGATCCAACGAAAAAGATCACCATGTATACCCATGGTATTTATATCTATGGTATACTATTTAGACATAAAAAGTAGATTATTTTAAATCTATATGTTGTCCCCCAAGGGGATCTTTTATTTCCACCTGCTTTCATGCATGTTGTAGAATTGACAACCCTCTCCCCCCTCTGGAGGATCCAAACCCGTGCAAATCAAATTATAAAATCAGACAGGGGATCTTGAAAATTGAATTTGAATTATGCCCAACTTAATCGGTCGTCAATTTAAGAATTTTTCTCGTTGGAGTCTCAAGTTATGAAATAAAATACTTGCAGTAAAGATAAAACCACATTTATTACATAATTCATCTTAAAATATATCACAAGTATTTCTCTTAACTTCATAAAACACTTGTAAAGTGCCAAATAATAGAAAAGTACTTAAATAAAATTGCCAATATCGTCAAATACTTATATGTCTACAACTATGATCATATTTGTTAGGTAATACTAGTCAATGTAAATAGTATAAAATTATTGTCAGATAATATTTTAGTTTCCTCGAATATATGCTGACAATAGCGAATAAATATGCGACATGATTAATTTTAACTTTGAAATTCCTTACTCATAAAAGTGCCTTCATAAAATCTATTATAATTCCGGTTATCCAATACTAGTTCTCAATCAAATTTTATATCACTACAAAACAGTTGTCACTTGAGCCCGATATCCTTTATCAATAAAGGTATTCAATATTTGGCACTTTTGAGCAACTTTTTCCAATTTACATACTCGATTTGATACGATGTTGTAATACATTTACATATTCTACTTCATTTAGCTATTAATTGTACATTATAGTCAGAAATTGATCCGATTTTTGTTATACATAACATTATCTAAAAATAAAATGTAATAAAGTTTCATTAACGATTCCCAAATAAAATGTAAATAATTTAACAACAAGTAAAATATTGTAAATAAAATATACATACAAAGAATATGAGTGGAATGTAACAAGTGCATCCACCAAGTGTCATTAAAATAATATATAATTTTGATATACATGGCAGCGACCATCACTATAATATATGGCTGTAGCCAAGATAATTAAAAAAGATAATGTTCTACTTTGAAATACACACATAGTTGCCCGTGATGTGCAGAAATGAGCCACAAAAAAGAAAACATTTTTTTTACATCAATGCGTATTAATGGTTTAGATCATGTTGGCATCAATAAAAAAAAACATTTTTTTGTGGGTTGGCACATTTCTGCACAACACGTTCCAATTATAATACGTAATATTTGCAATAGGAAAAAAGGTGATCAAAACACATTTCATTGATTTTATAGAAGTATGGTATGTATTAAATATAGGTTATGGAGATCTAATTTTGGTGGGTTTAATTGGCTGTGCAAGATTTTTTATATTTTTTAGTGAACAATTATCGTATAACAAATAGTTGAGTTCGTTTATTTAACATAATGTTATTTACATTTCATATGCTCTAGTAAAGACCGACAACTAATACAAAACTATGGACCTTCGGCATATTACCGCATTGTTATAAAAAGTTTTATTGTGTCAGACATTCATTCGTCATATTTTGTCACGACTAACTTGTTAGTTTAGTTAACGGTACTGTTGCTTCAATTATTCCAAGTGTATTTTTAATGATGCTAAAAACGATTCGTAGTAAAAGTTATTTTTAATTTAAAGCATTGTTTATGAAAAAAATAAACGTATTTCACTAAAATATTACTAATTTATTTCTTGACAAGAGTCGGCATGCCATAAAAAGTATAAGCGTTAATGACTAAGTATAGTCATAGTCCTCATGACAAGATCCATATTCATTGTTAATAAAAATTAATATTCAAATTTTATTTTTATTTTGTATAGTTTTTTTTTATTCACTTAACATTAAATTACAATACATAAAAGTCGATTAAAATTTGTATTCATATTTATATTATACACCTTACTTATTTTAATACCAAACAAAGATATGCATAATGGTCACGTATATTTGATTACGATATTGCTTATTATATTACATTTTTACAACCGTTTAATTGAATACGATAAAGTGTGGCCTCACATCTTCTACCAGTTAGACAACTCATATCATTCATTCGATGTACTAACAAATACAATCTGATTAGAAAGTTTTTAATAAATATGTTTACACTCACAAATACATGTCACAAAAATGCTTAAAACTCGCAAAAAAGTAAATGAAGTTTGGAATAAAACAACGAAAATAACATAGATCATAAAATAAAAAAATGTATTAAAAATGCCAATTTTAAAAATACACAATCGACTCGACATCTAAGACAAAATCGATAATATTATATCAAAATACTTACGTTTTCTATTAAAAAATCCATAAAAATAATGAGATTATTACGCACAGATGCCGAATTTAAAGCTCTGTTTTACAAAAATGTGTAAAAAGCAGTCGCGTTTTAGCTTTACAAGTAGTACCGGTTCGTGTTATCCTCTCTGGGCCAATTTATCGTCGTATCAATAGTGATGAATACCGCGTGTCACGGTGTACGGTCCTCGTCCGTCACCGTCGCGTCGCTCGCACGGCGCGGGGGCGTGGGCGCGCGCAGCGGCTGCTCCTCGCTGCTCGACGGTGGGGGCAGCGGGGGGGACGAGGGGGACACTGCACGCGCGGGGGGCAACGGCGACACGGTCAGCTTCGGCAGCGGGGGGATCGGGGGGGTGACGGCGGGAGGGGGCCCGTGCGCGGGGGTGGGGGAGTCCTCGCGCGAACTGGACGTGGAGTGTGCGTTAGGCGTGGTGAGCCCGTTCGCCATCCTGTGGTAGTGCGGCTTCCACTTGTTCGCGGGCGGCGTGTAGTTCAGATGGTCGTATTCCCTTTCTGTGAACAACGTAGTGCATAAAACTATAAGACAAAGATAAAATAACTACAACGACCTTAAGAATGGACTACCCAGTGATATTTCGAACTAATGCAAATCGCCAAAGACCACAACAGATTTTACCAATTGACCTCCAAACTTCAAATAGAAGCTGACACTCCATGATGATGAAAATACTATGGACCTATGTCCTATGACTATAGCTATGTCAAGACATAATGGCACTGATAATCGAGTATTTACGGTCCTTGATTATTGAATATTATGACAGTATGTAAATAATTAATAACACCCAAGGGTCACACACCTAGTCCGGACCCCACACAAAGATACGAGTCTTGTGTCGATGTATCAAGAAGTACGAGACTTTAGGTCTCACAACATCCAAACCCGAAACAAATACCTGTGGGCCACACTAACATTTGTAAACTCAAAATTACTATTACGGACTTGAATATTTCTCCAAGGGAATGTAGCTAGCGTATGCCTTACATTTTATTTAAATTACAAATAATTAAAATATATTACCGTATCCCTCTTTATGTTTGATTTCGTCATAAACGTGATCCAATTTGTTATCGTCAACATACTGATACAAATTTGGGTTGTTTGCGTCTGCATCCTTGTTCTTCAGCGACGAGAGTGGATCGTAAGCTGCAAAAATAAAAAAATGGTTCAGTAGGATCCAACTTCTGAAATACTATAGCTCTCTTTATATAACTCAAACCTAGTCTTCCAGAAGTACGATAAAAATATAAAAAATAAAGCAAAACTAGTGGTCTCATACTCTAAAGCAATCAGCCACTAAGAGATGGCCGAATATAATTTGCGTCTAGAGATGGAAATCAAGTACTAATGCACATTTCTGAATGTAACCTGGAGGCCTAAATAATTGGGGTTTTTATTCCAAATCCCCATTCCTCTTCTTTCCACAGTAGGCAGCGAAATTATTGCCTTATAAAATATTGTAAAACTTCACGTTTGTATTAACTTGGTCAGATTAATTATATAAGTAAAAAAATATAGAATGCAAGAAAAATATACTTACTATCGCTGGAGCTCGACGATTGCATTCTAAGTTTCTCCATAGCAGTATTGCTTAATTTACTTGACGGGCCGAGATTGTTCACAAACTGTGTTGCGTTGTTCAATAACGTGGCTGAATCATCACTGCGTGTTGAGCTTTGGAACGAGTATACTGGATTGTCGAAATGCTGTTGTTCTGTTACAAAGAAAAATAATATAAAAAACTGGTGCTTGTACTAATTATGCACGAGCGTTACAAGTTAAAAAGGCGTGGGCTAAGAGAAAAAATTATTAAAGTATATTTGATGACAAACTTCATCCTGTCCGATTGCCGTAACGTTGTGCGCGCGCATTTCTTAATTTTACTCTCACCTAAACGCGCCAAAAAAAAAATATATTTCAAAAATATTCGACACGTAGGTATTTCTTAAGACTTAAAGACCCTCTTACACTTCTCAGTGTTTATACGTATTCTATGTTGTATATCTATTAAACGTTACTGTCGCCCAGGCATGGCCATGGGGTTACACCAGGCTCTTTGACTTCGTAAGGCATTAAAAAATAACAAAAGCTTCTATGTATACTACTAGACAAGCTGTTTAGAAGTAAAATTGTGTCACATTACGACGAGGGTTTGACGGCTAAGGAAAAGAGCAGATCTCTCTAGTCTCTGATATCTGTAGTCAATTGGGTACTTAACTATTTTTTTTTTAATAAATTTTATATGAAATTTACGCCATCTAAAATATAACACACACATACATACATAACATGTGCCATCTAAAATATAGTACTGAAATAATTATTGAAATATTCTCAAAAATAAAAAGCTATAAGCATTTGAAATTTGGTGTAACCTTCAAACTGCGGAAAAGAAGTATCAGTAAAATCACGTCAGGGCCATAACGGTACGTGCGCTAGAAAGGGATAGCAAGATACCCCCACTACGTCCCCACTCTTGCACATTGCACAATTTAAAATATGAATTACTGACTCATTTTTCTACCAATTTCGATGCAGATTTTACTGAAGACTTTCGTTTTTGTTTTATTTGCTAGTACATATAAAAATGTGTACAAAATCAAGAATAGTCAAGGACCCAATTGACGAAAAAATATGCGCACTACATTCTATGCACCGATCAGCCTGTCTAGTAATACATAGAAATCTTAGAAAAATAAGCACCTGGTTGCGAGTTGGGGTCCGCGGTGTAGTGCACGTGCGCGATCTCCCGCTTGAGGTGCCGCACCCGGCTCCTGTAGTACAGCAGCACCAGCACCGCCGCCGCGCAGCACAGCAGCGACAGGATGATCATCACCGCCACCAGACCGCTGCTCGACGAACTCGCTGCAATCATAACGTCATTATAATGCAAACGAATCACTACACAAGAAACCGTCTAGAGAAACTACCATGATAATCATAAGTTTAAAAACTTAACGGACAGACGTCAAATCCGATCGTGACCAAATTTATATGGGAGCTCGAAATAAGCTCTATTGGACACAAAAATAATTTTGAAGATCAGTCCACATATGGCGGAGATATCGCGTAACATACATTAAAAAAATACAGACGAATTCAGGACCTTCTCCTTTATGGAAGTCAGTCGAAAAGAAGCAACACAACCCGTATTTTGAATAACAAATCAGTGTCTTGCACTATACAGTGCTCGTCGCATTGAGACATTGGGCCTTACTTAAAACAGCATTTTTAGCTGAGAAAATGGTTAAGAATAACCTGTCACTTTTTTCCTTGCGTTACATTGTTTAAAAATGAAAGGGACAACCTATGGTATAAAGATAAGCAGCGCTTAAATATTTTTATAAGTAAAGGGCATTATGACCTTGAGAACTTGTTAAGTTATACCATACCATCTAGTGGTGTATTCATATCTACATACAGTGCTGTAATGTTGGGTCCTCGTACATAGTACCTACCGTTAGTGTTCCCGACGACCGCGTCCCGTGCGAGCAGGTCGCAGTGGTCGCCGATGTACCCGCGCTGACACACGCAGCCCTGCACCGGGTCGCACACCCAGTTGCCTTGGGACGAACAATTGCACGCTTCCATGCAGTGGTCGCCGAAGTACCCCTCCGGACAGACTGAACGAATTAAGACAGTTTTAGTATCGATATATTGTTGTGTCATGCTACTCATATATTACTTTATTTTATGTGTCTACTAGACAGTGGTCATATTTTGATGTTCTTGTAACAATAAGTCGGTCGCCTCCTTGGTCTAGTGGCAGTATATATGGGCTGTGGACTGACAGGTCATGGGTTTGATTTCCACGTCAGGCAAAAGTTTTATTTGCCCGGGACGGGATCCCCTAGAGGGGGTTGACGTGCTGCAACATGCTTGAAAAGTGTGTTGCACCGACCCCACATTAAGGTGGAATAAGAACAGGTAGAAACAAACAAAGAAAGAAAAGTTGTAACAATAAGTGATGTTTAGTGCGTGAGTAGTGAGTAGTGAGTAGTGAGTACTGACACTGCGTGCAGTAGTGTCCGGTGTACCCGGGCGGGCAGCGGCAGTAGCCGTCGTTGGGTCGGCAGGCGGCGGCGCGTGCGCAGCGGCACGGCTGCGAGCAGCCCGCGCCCCACCACCCCGCGCCGCACGCCTCCGCGCACCGCGAACCGCGCCACCCCGGCAGGCACTGGCACTCGCCTGACGACAACATAGTACACAATACACAATACACATTACATTCATACTAGACAATACGACTTGTATTAACCTCATCAGGGTACTCAGTTGGAATATTTACTCCCGAAAACTAAAATACTACTCAACTTTAACGGCTGCTTACATTGTTTGTGCCATACAATTTTGACATATAAGGTGACGTCAAATGACATAATACGACCTTAAGTGTTTGAGTTGCGTTTCAGTATTCGAGGGTTAGGATATCAAATACGGTTATCATTCACTCAGAAACAACTAATAATTTCATCGCAACACATGTTTTAATGTTGTAACCCCGTGATAGAAAATATTGTTTGTCGTGCCTAACGTTCCTTGGTGTCCAGACATACTCTCAGAATCTATGAAAGGAGTAATTTACAGTACTGATAATTAATTTTAGAGCGACAGACGAAAACTAACCCCGTAGTAGTATGCACATACCCGTAACGTGATGACAGTCGGCGCCATTCTTACAGTTGCATTTCTGTTGACAGTTGTGCCCGTAGGTGCCGAGCGGGCACGGGTACTCGCACGTGTCGCCCGTGTACCCGCTGGGGCACGAGTACTTGCCCGTCACGGGGTCGCACGTGCTGTTACCTGAACGACAACATCAATTATGATATTATTACTCGCTGTCGTATAAACTCAAAAAGAAACACAAATGTTAGTTTTACACACAAGTCCAAGCATAGTGTGCCATTCACTACTAAAGAAGAGACTCGGTAACATTCTAATTGAAGTGCAAAAACACATGGAACACTAAACACAATGCCATGCAGTTTTATAGTACTATTAGTTGGGTTAAATCAGTACCAAAAATAATGAAGCTATTACTACACTAGCTACTAATGTTCCAAATGAAGTTTTAGACACGCATGCGCAATAAGCTATAGCATAGAATATTCCTAGCTTGTTATTAATTTTCAGGCGAAGAAGCTCGATGACACCATGACCGCTGATGATTTGCTAAAAATGAGTTTTAAATTTTTATGGAACGAAATCATTAATGACCCGGCAAAGGTGTGTGATAAGCATAGGATTGAATATTGAATCAAGATAGTGGGTAATATGGACTCTATAGATTCTGAGTTGCCACAGAACTAAAAGAAATATCATGATGATGTATGTATGGATGTATTTGATTAATATGATCATGATAAATAATGACATTTTTACGCGCGCATAGTAGAGCCTTTTTTAGTCTATCTTCGAGCGCCGAATCTACACGTGTGTGGAAAATTCTAGTAAGGAATACTCTCAAACATTCCCAGTGTATCGGCGTGTCTTTATTTATCCGAACCCAATAGCAAGCACAAATATTAAGTTTTTTAATGGAAGATGGATATTGTAAAATGGTAGTGGTTTCTTAATACAAATGAGTGAAGGAGACAATAGATAAGTCGCCTCCTTGGTCTTGTGGCAGCATATATCGCTGTGGACCGAGAGATCCTGGGTTCGATTCCCAGGTCGGGCAAATTTTCTAATTTAATTAATTAATTAATTAATTTAATTTTTTTTTAATTTTAGGCTCGCCCCCTATCACATCTGGGACGGAACTAAGCTCGGCGAAATGTGGGTGTTCTAGTTCGCTAGTGCGCCTCTGCCTACCCCTTCGGGGATACAGGCGTGAGCTTATGTATGTATGTATGGGTATGGGCGCGGGATGCGAGTGCGGGTATGGGGTCACACCGTCTAGCGGCGGCGGCGGCGGCGGGCAGCGCTGCAGGCAGCCCGCGCCGTACCGGCCGGCGGGGCACGGCGCCGTGCACGCGGGCCCGGCCCAGCCCGCGGCGCACTCGCAGCGCGCGCCGGCCGGGTCGCACGACGCGTTGTTGCCGCACGGACACGGCTCCGCGCACGCCGCCCCGTACCGCCCCGCCGCGCACTGACTCTCGCACCGCACGCCTGCACACACACACACGCACGCTACACTCGGGGCCGCGACCTTCACGATACTCGGCCTGATACGACATGTACCGATATATACACTTCACAATCACAATTATCGATGGCATTCATCGATTACGAATTACCTTCTTTATCATCTTATTTGTAATAATTAAGAATACTAATCGTTTAACGAATACATTACTGAAATATGTCAGTCAATTAAGAAAGATGAAAATTATGCACATACTAAAAAATCCAATCTTGTTGCAAAAAAGTCGATTAATAACTGGTGTAAATAATTGGACAAAATAATCGGTACATCTCTATTTGCGACAATACTAATTACTTTCATAATATAACATGCCCATTACACATTACATACAATGTACATGGCTACAGAGTGCGGCGCAGACACACACACACACACACACAAACACACATCTAATAATATACTTCTTCGTTTAAACGATAGAAAAGCACACAAAAGACAAACATCTACAAGCACAACAGTTATTTTTCAAAGTAAAAATAATATAAAAAATACCACAAGCTAATTGCTATTTTGAATTTTGGAGTAGAACATACAAATCGGTAAATGCCGGTATTGTATCTAACTTACGTATCCAAGGTAGACCTGGTTGATTAACATAGCAAGTTTAGCTAAATTTACATGGCAAATCTAATGATCATTATAAGGATAAGTGGAAAGTCGTTAATGTCCCATGAAAGCAACCATTATAAGTAGCATATCAAGTGAAAGATATAAATACAAGCACTTTTAATGTGATCTATATAATATGAAACTACTCAAGAAGTGCCAAATAATTACTTGGTTCATTTCAAATGCATACATTGTGTTGTAATGCTAGCGTATGTGTTAGTCACCTCATGTAATATGCGAGGGTACGCCATTGACAAGACGCCTTATAATAAACTGTACAAAAACATCTACACAAACCGATGTTTCTGTTTAGACACACATTGTCTCCTACTCACAGAACAATGTATCATAAACAAAATTGCTTAACGAAACCACGGTTTTGTGTAGTGTTTTGAGAACATGAGGAGAAAAAGCGTCTTGGTCCTTCAGATTCACAGGTTTTGAATGTTTATACTAAGTATTTTTACCTTTGTCGATATGTGATACTATACCAGACAATACTTAGTATTTTATTAATAAACATTATGGGCCTTACTTATAAAAACATTTTAGCTGAGTAAATGGTTAAAAATAGTCTGTCCCTTAGTCCCGTAAGATCCTATGCCTTCAATAGTATCGTGGCCTATTTCCAGATTATAGATTGTTGCACTGCTGTTACCAACATGGCCACGGTTCATTTATGTAAGTTGTCAGGCTTTATAAGTAAAGAGAGAAGTGCGAGGTGAGTAGTATTCCCGTACCTCTCCAGGTGGGTTCGCAGATGCACTCGCCGGTGACGTGGTGGCAGGCGGCGGCGTGGGTCGAGCAGTTGCAGCGCAGCGCGCACGCGTGCCCGAAGGCGCCGGGCCCGCAGCGCCGCTCGCAGCGCGCGCCCTGGTACCCCGCGCCGCACACGCACTCGCCTGCACGCACACGGCGCAACGTGCTCATTACATCAACAAGGTAACGAACGAGATGATGCTTGCCAAGGATGAAGGGATAAATAGAAGGTTCGGGTGAAATATTTGCGCACGTGAGTTTATGAGTGGTAGAGCCACGCTGTAGACAGTAAAGTCTACAGCACGAATCGGCCGGCTCGACCGGTTTGATACCACTGTCTCACAGAAAACCGACGTAAAGTGGCAGCAATGTCATGTTTCGCTCGGTGAGTGAGATTTCCGGTGGCCCATTTCCCCCTTCCCCTTCTCAATCCCTTTCCCCTCCCTTTCCTTTCCCTCCTTTTACGTTGGCAACACACCCATGATTCTTTTTGTGTTTTGGGTGTCTATGAGCGGTGGAGATCACTTACCATCAGGTGACCCATCTGTTTGTTTGCCAGTCTCTGCTATAAAAAAAAATGTAGACCAATTTTGATGACGAAATAATCACAAGTTTAAAAAGAAAATAAAAGAGCATATAGATTCCTCAAAGGCCGGTAGCGCATCGACGATTCCTCTGGTATCATGGATGTTCATGGGCGATGGTGATCGCTTACCATCAGGTGGCCCATCTGCTCGTTTGCTATGCCATTTCATAAAAAAAAATTAACAGACCGACTTCAAATCCGATCGTGACCAAATTTATATGGGACCACCTTTGAAATGAGCTTTATGGAATACAGAAACAAATTTGAAAATCGGTCGGAAAATTAGCGGAGATATCGCGTAACATACATAAAAAAATACAGACGAATTGAGGACGTTCTCCTTTTTATAAATCGGTCAATAAGATGACGCTTGCCGAGGCTTGCGAAAGAAAGGTGTTAAATAGAAGGTTCGGGTGGAGGGTTGCTCCCGTGGCGCCCTCGACGCGTAATCAGCGGACAGCGAGACGAGTCGCGTACGTGAACCTATCAGTAAACGTAAGCGCTTACGCTACGTATGTACTGAAGTGTCTGTTATGTCGGTACGTAAGGACGAGTGAGACAGCTCGCAGTTGAATGCACTACTCGTTTATTCGACGTGTGACGTGTGACGGGACGCCGCCTCTTTGGAGGTTATTTACTCGATAACTCCACTAGTATACTAGTTACGATAGCCACACCCGCGACTCGATGACCATTAAGAGATTTTTATTACCACTCTCTAAGGATAATTTGGATATTTCAGGTCATGTGATTTTTTAATAAAACAACAGTGTGGTGAATTATATTGCAGTGAATATAAACATACCAGTAACGGGATTACAAGGTGCATCGTTTTCACATTGACATGGTTGTCTGCAGTTTACGCCGAAAGTCTTGCCGTCGCATGGTCGATCACATTTCAAACCAAAAAACCTGAAGACAAACTCACAATTAATACAATTATTCACACATACATCACAAAATTGCTATGGACATGGAGTATGGACGTACTTTTCTTCTACGTACTCTGTATTCTACCCTTAAATTTTTTTTCCACCTGCCCTTATCCCACCTTAATGTGGGGTCGGCGCAACACACTTTTTCAAGCATGTTGCAAAGAGGATTTGGCTTAGTTTTTACGACCGGTCGCCTGCCTGACGTCAATTGCCTATGAGGTATCCAGTCCTAGTCAAATTGAATTAGGAAATTAACTTTGCCCAACCTTTGTCCTTTTGAATCGAACCCAGGGCCTCCCGACCCACAGCCTATACATGCTGCCACTAGACCAACCTACCCTTACACCGATAGATATAAATCAAGTAATAGCCTGTTGAATATTGTGTGTAAGTTATTGATAACTAGAAATGTCTATTGGCGTTTGGAAGCATATATAGGCTGAATCGAGAGGTTTTCGGGTCGATTTTGAGGGGCGGTGTTTTTCGAACACGATTTTTACGATCGGCTACCTGTTTGACGTTTACCCTTTCTGAGAGGTCGGTCGCCTCAAGGAAGCCAGTCTGGTCAGTCCAAGCTGGACTAATGTGGCAATAAGGGAAATAATTGTACCATGTTGAATCCGTAAATGCTAAGTGTAATGTGCTAGTCACCCGGGCTTGCACTCGCAGAGTCCGGTCTCATGCGAGCAGGAAGCGTTGTTGTGGCAGTCGCACGTGTCGGCGCAGTTGTCACCGTACAGCGGCGACGGGCACGGCTCCTCGCAGTGCAGCCCGCGGTACCCGGGCGCGCACAGGCACGACCCTGCGCACCACGTCACGTACACGTCACGTACACGTCACCTCATACCAGCGAGGGAGACCACGGGTTCGATTCCCGCATTGAGACAAATGTTTGTGTGGCCCACAGATATTTTTTTCAGGTCTGGGTGTTGTGAAACCGAAAGTGTCCCATAGTCTCTTGACACCCATTTATTTATTATTTATTTACTGTGGATAAGCACAAGGTCGTTCAACTCACACGAACGAGGGTTATCGACCCTATGCACAATGCCATCCGACTGTTTTGTTGCAAGCCACTCGATTTAATCCCTCTTCAGAGTGTGAAGAAGCATAAATAGAGCTGCATGATTCTAGTGACAACCAATTGTTTGTTGGTGTTGCTAGTTTTTTTTAACTCAATTGCGTTATCATCAGGTGTAGTGTAATCACTTTGCCATGCTCGGATAAAAAAATACCTAATATCGAAGCAATCCATTACTACTATAGTGCAAATACAAATACAATTAAATTTGATTGAATGAAACAATGACTATCTTCATTTTGGCTTATCAAAAAATCAAAAAATCATGTATTTCATAATAGTCCATAACCCTTATAAAACTCACCACTCTATAGAAAGTGACAACACGTATGTACGAAATTTTTTTTTTTCATTTTAGTAGATGGTATTCTTGCAAGTGCTTACATGCAAGTTTAAAATGTGTATAAATGAGTGGAGGCGGGTTTATATAAATGTACCGTTGATCGGCGAACAGTGTCCGTTGTTCTCGCAGCGGCAGGTGGAGCGACATCCCTTGCCGTAGGTGAGCAGCGGGCACTGCCGGTCGCACGCGTCGCCGCCCCACCCCGCCGCGCACGAGCACGTGCCCGTCCACGGGTCGCACCTGACAATACAACATGCACATTATTACAACAACATACGACTTACATTACATTGCACCATTATTAGTATGAAGTATGAACATTGACTACAACCTCGCTTTATTATTTTTTCCAACATACATTTCTTTGGTATGGTGGCAATGTATGTATGTAAGCTGGGAACCAAAAGTTTTTGGTTTCGTATTTGTGTCTAACCTTTTGAGAGGGTTTTACTAACATTTGATTTGTCCAGAATCTAGATTTGATCTACAGAGGAGGAGGATGAGTAGCAGGCGGCCCGTCATAAAACATAAACTGAATATGAATAATGACAACACAATTCGAGCTCGACTGACGAACACTACGGAAAGCAGCGGGAGTGAAGAGGAGGCGAGTACATATCTCACACGCGCGCGCTACTCCTCCCCTCTAAAACCCTTATATGTGATTTAGGGCATGGAAACATATGAAGTTTCAAGTTTCGACCATGTTTCGAGCCGTCAAAAATATTGTTCTAACTTTAGATATGTATATATGTAAGTTACATCTCGGTGGTGTCGGGGTTGCAGTTGCAGATGTTGTCGCAGTGCGCGCCCCACTTGCCGTCGTCGCAGGCGCGCCGCTCGCAGCGCGCGCCGGTCCAGCCGGGGCGGCACGCGCATGCGCCGTCGCGCGCGCTGCACTCGGCGCCGTGCTCGCAGACGCAGCGCTCGCCGCACCCGGCGCCGTACGTGCCGACCGGACACACCTCGAGGCACTGACCGACACGACACCACATTACATAAGGGAGTTTTGGCGGGAATTCTGACGGTGCTCGGTGGTCGCTTGTTTTAATAATATAAATATTTTAGTCTAAAGTTGTGTTTGTGGTTTAAATGTGATGTGTATCTAAGCAATAAACATCAACGAAGATGGACAGTATGTGAAAGCTTTGAAATAAGTGAATTTGGATGCTTTTTGTCGGGTTGATGGGTCGAC
Organism: Clanis bilineata; assembly: GCA_036417725.1. Taxonomy (NCBI): domain Eukaryota; kingdom Metazoa; phylum Arthropoda; class Insecta; order Lepidoptera; family Sphingidae; genus Clanis; species Clanis bilineata. The sequence continues at coordinate 7,117,470 of CM071145.1, read as the reverse complement.
CATGTTCGATTCCTCCGCTGCGACAAAATCGTCTAAAAGACATCAAAGGGCCTTGCAATCGAACACATCCGACTTCATTGCACTTGCGAAAACTTAGATGTAGGAAAACAATTTCCCTAACTTGACATTGGCATAATGTAATTCAATTGCCATAAAAAAAAACATGACATAACATAACATAACCTCATGCCTGTATACCCGAAAGGGTAGGCAGAGGCGCACTTGCGAACTAGAATACCCACATTTCGCAAAGCTTAGTTTCGTCCCAGATGTGATAGGGGCGAGGATGACTATGGCCTATGACCAACCATTGCAAACGACACAATATCATACCTAATGCCTACCTGGGTGGCGTAATTTCTACTACGCAAGCAACGAATAGAACTACGCTTCTGAGTTTGAGTCGCTTAAAGCGACATACTCCTGAAATCTCTGGTTCGATCCCAATATAGACGAATATGTAGACGGAAATGAGCTTGGCAAAATGTGCGTGTTCTAGTTCGCTTCTGCCTTCGGGGATACATACATGAATTTAAGTATGTGTCATAAACAATTAGGTAGGTATAAGTAACTAAAATATTATGGCCAGTGATAAACTGACCCTTACAAAATATTCACTGCTTTAAAAAAATACGTTTATGGGATGAATGTATAAGTATTGTATTAATTACCTTTTCACCAGTGAACCCAGCTTCACACTGGCAGTGCCCTGTGACATGATGACAACTGGCCCCATTGGCACATTCACATGTATTTTCACAATTGTCGCCCCACTTGCCAGAGGGGCACCTATAAAAAAATTGTTAAAAGTTATTTCTAAATAAAAAAACATATAAATAAATGAGTATTTAAAGAATAGGTATTGACTGTTCTAACCGTAAATTAAACGCTATCGGTACTTGCAACATTCAATTTTGAATGCATAAGATTCAAGATTAACTGGCGTATCGAATCATTTACTCATACGGACACCCAACTGACTGCCTCGGTGGCGTGGTGGTATTTCGGTACGACTACGGTTCTGAGGTCTCGGGTTCGATCCCCGGGTCGGGCAAAGTTATATTGGAATTTTTCCATATCAGCCCGGAGTCTGGAATTTGTGCCCGATATGGCGATAGGCTCGCCCCCTATCACATCTGGGACGAAACTAAGCTCGGCGAAATGTGGGTGTTCTAGTTCGCTAGTACACCTCTGCCTACCCCTTCGGGGATACAGGCGTGAGCTTATGTATGTATGTATGTATGGACACCCAACTGTTTGTGCGAGTTTGTGAATATGAAATTTAGATATGCATGTAAAGATAAAATGTGACATGACTGTTACGGTGGTGTGATTGTACTTCGGTACGACTATCGTCCTGAGGTCTCGGGTTCGATCCCGTGTCGAGCAAAGTGATATTGAATTTTTCCATATCAACCTGGAGTCTGGAATTTGTACCCGATATGGCTATAGGCTCACCCCCTCTCACATCTGGTACGGTACTAAGCTCGGCGAAATGTGGGTGTTCTAGTTCGGTATTGCGCCTCTCCCTACCTCTTCATCTACAGGCGTGAGCTTATGTTACGTAAAATGTCTCTATACATAAGACTCACACTCGGCAAGATTTACAAGAATTAGTTAAAACTATACTTACTTATTTGCACACACTTCGCCAGTCCATCCAGAAGTGCACTGACATTCGCCAGTAAGTATATGACAGGTGCCGTTATTTTGACATCGACAGTTCTGCGGACATGCGATCCCCGGGATAGGACACAGCTCCTCACACCTGTTAAAATTGAAATCGAGATGTTGAATCGAACGCGGTTCCGGTGGTCTGTTGTACCTCTAGACAAAATCACATTTCATTAGCGATATCAGTGGTAGAAAAGTTCAAAGTGTATAGAATCGACACGTGACATTTTGATAGCCCGTGTCGATTGACATTTTTTTACTGTAATCTTGCTTAATCTATTAGTAGTCACAGAATCATGCCGCCTTTAAGCCTCACAATTCGTCTTTATGTTTTTTATCTATGTTACGCGATATCTCCGCCGAATATGGACCGATTTTCATGATTATTTTTGTGTTTGATAGAGCTTATTCCAAGGGTAGTCCTATATTCGGTCATCATTAGATAAGTTTTGAAGTCGGTCAGTTAAGTTTTTAAACTTGTGATATTTTTTTTTAGGTTTTAAGCAGACATACCATTAATAAAAAATCTTGCTTTATCTAAACACTTTATGTATTTATACTTATTCACTCTGAAAGGGAACAAGCAAATCCAGCTGATGAGCGGATGTGCGTTCCCTAATCGATGTTGTCTTAAAACATCTCTTAGTGACCGTCCGGAGCCGAGGTTCGTAACCCGTTAGTGGGTTGCCCTCAGCATGGTCACCTAACTTTTTGGGTTCGAAACGCACCTGCGTTCACCCAACCGACCGGTGTGGCTGAATTTGCCGACTCTTGTAAGGCAATCAGCTGTATGGCCAAACAAACCAAAAAAAAGGGTGTGTGTCAGCGGTACTCACAGCGGTCCGGTGTACCCGGGCTTGCAGTCGCACGCGCCGCTGGCGGGCTGGCAGGCGGCGCTGTTCGCACAGCGGCAGGTCTCGGCGCAGCGCTCGCCGTACGCGGGCGGCGCGCAGGGCCGCTCGCACGCGTCGCCGCGCCACCCCGCCGCGCACGCGCACGAGCCCGTCAGCGGCTCGCACGTGCCCCCGTTCAGGCACCGACACTCGTTCTGACAGTTACGGCCCCATTTGCCGTCGGGGCAGGCTGTCAGAAAGGTGTAAGTCGGTCAAAACTAAATACAGTATAAAAACTGTGCCTCAGACACCTATAATAGTAACACCATTTCAAAATCTTGCTTTTTACCCCAATCAATAATCGAATGCCTCGGTGGCGTGGTGGTATTTCCGTACGACTACGGTTCTGAGGTCTCGGGTTCGATCCCCGGGTCGGGCAAAGTGATATTGGATTTTTCCATATCAGCCCGGAGTCTGAAATTTGTGCCCGATATGGCGATAGGCACGCCCCCTATCACATCTGAGACGGAACTAAGCTCGGCGGAATGTGGGTGTTCCAGTTCGCTAGTGCGCCTCTGCCTACCCCTTCGAGGATACAGGTGTGAGCTTATGTTATGTTATGTCAAAAATCGAAGACCAATTCTTTAAAATGATATAAGACGTCAACGCCTACAATATGAATTAAAAGAAATAAGCGACTATAATATTATAATATTGATAGCCTCCATAGCGCAGCGGTGAAGTAGCCGGCTGTAAAGCGGGAGGCCTCGAGTTCGATTCCCGCACGGAGACAAGTGTTTGTGTGGCCCACAAATATTTGTTTCGTCTCTGGGTGTTAAGACTAAAAGTCTCTCGTACTTTACGAAAATAATATATATGTACTTAAACTTACGACATACTATAACATCTGATAGCAATAGTATTATAATAAGCATTAGAATTTAATTGCGTCGAAAACAACGTATAAATTACTCAATTAAAAGGCTCAACGCAAATTTTAACAGAGCAGATTAAATTATATTTGGGACGATAGCAACGCGTGGTATCTAGCGTGGTCATTAATTAATGGTGATGAGCTGTAATGTGTAGTATGTAAGGGAACGTACCCATACTACGTGACCCGTTCTGGGAGGGGGGGTTTCAAAATAACATACTGGGACACGGCCGCGGGGGAGGGGGGGGGGATCTTCAAAATATTATAGGTTTTCGTCACGTAATCAATTTCCTCTAACGAAATCTCATGCTTTTTCGTGTTATGTTCAAATATAGCGGGCAGCGTTTAGCAATTTTTAGACTCACAGATTGTCACATATCATAATATATTTTTTTAACTTTTCTTCGACAAAATTATTTAAAACCATACTTATAAATTATTACGTGAAAACTATATGGCATATACTACGGGTGGTCACCGAGAGGGGGATATAAAAATTGTAAAAATGGGTCACGTAGTATGGGTACGTTCCCTAATGTGTAGTGCGAAGTGCGTGGTGGGTACTAACATATATCGCAGGCGGGCCCGCCGTACCCATGCGCGCACGAGCACGTGTTGGGCGCGACGCACTTGCCGTGCACGCACGCGTCCACACACACGGGCACGCACTGCTCGCCGCGCGCGTCCGGCGCGTATCCCTCGCAACATTCCTCTACAGGTCTCAGCTTCACCAATGTTTCCGTTTTGAACACTTGTCTAAATTTTATCTTGTACTTTGTACATCGCGGTGGCACGCTCAAGCACCACGAATATTCTTTCACTTGATAAGGCTGCTGTTCGGATATCCGTATTGTTGTTGTGTAACTGAAATAAGACGTCTAGAATTACACACAAGTTTAAATAAATAATAATAAAATTAATAAAGCGTTAGAAAAATTTTCAGAAAAAATGATTGTCAATAATTTACATGACAAGTAGAGTCGTTAATAGATTAAACAAAATTTCGAACGGCCTCGCACTGCGCGCAAATAGCAATCTAGCAATAGGGTGCGGATTCAATTCCCACACCATAACAAAATATTATGTATGAGGGAAACATAATTATTCTATTTGTATGATAGATCTGGGTCTTGTTTTGTGAGGTCAAGAGTCTCACTTAACACTTGATACCTTGATACCTCTTATAGCAGTATTATTATAATCTTACTTCGTTTTTTCTGTACGGGAATGGGTACAAGTAAGATTATAATAATACTGCTGAGATTATAAGAGGTGGTTGTAACCCAGAACACGATACGAGGTTCGTATTATATTATTGCAGAGTCAGAACTGTATGTAGCTGTTGGGTAAGTTTTATTTAATTTTTGTTCTTATTTATAGCAGAGGCTGGCGAGCGAGCATATGGGTCACCTGATGGTAAGTGATCTCCACCGCCCATAGACACCTAACACACAAAAAGAATCATGAGTGCGTTGCAAACCTAAAAGGAATAGGAATTGGGAAAGGGGGGGGGGGGTGTAATTGGGCCACCGGAAATCTCATTCGCCGATCGAAACGCGATAGCGAGCTGCCACTTTACGTCGGTTTTCTGCGAGACAGTGATATCAAACCGGCCAAGCCGGCCCATCCGTGCTGTAGACGTAACTGTCTACAGCGTGGCTCTACCACTCAAAAATTCTGTACTAAACAGCTGAATTACATACATACATAAGCTCTCGCCTGTATCCCCAAGGGGTAGGCAGAGGTGCAATAGCGACCTAGAACACAACCACATTTTGCCAAGCCTAGTTCCATCCCAGATGTGATAGGGGGCGAGCCTATCGCCATATCGGGCACAAATTCCAGACTCCGGCGTGGTAGAATCCAATATCACTTTGCCCGACCCGGGGATCGAACCCGAGACTTCGGGACGGTTGTCGTGCCGATAAACAACCACGCCACCGAGGCGGTCAATCACAGCTGAATTAAACGATATGACATTATTTTTTCATTATAGGTGGTCCAATTTACTGGACTTACGGCCCGTTTCAATAAATGATCTCAGTTTAGAGTGCAGATAGATCGCGATTATGAACCAATCAAATCACGTAATTTGACGGAGTCATTTTCAAACTGTGTTCTTATTGGCTAATTTTTGTAATCTATCTGCACATTCGAACTGAGATTGTTTATTGAAACCGGGCGTAAAAGACACGTAGTGAGTTTATAGTTTAATATATATACGATAACACAACGGGATGCCAGTCAGAAAATATCGATAAAGTTTACTGATCATATGAGTAACAACATCATTCACTCACCCCTGGACCCTGTCTGTATTCATAAGTTAAATAAACAACGTGACCGTTATGTTGACACTTAATGAAGAACAATTGCAAATGAATAAAGCATGTTTAAGTATGCAGCGAACTATTAATAATTTTGTAAAAAGTTTGTATTTACTATAGGATAAAAGGCCTTAAGGATTCTGAATACATAACTATAGAATTTGGCTAACGTTTATTTACAGATGCCAAAACGTGAGGATTACTAATATTAGCACTCCAGACTGTAACGTCATTCCCGAGAAAAGCGAATGTTGACCAAGCTTATTACAGTAAACATTTATACGAATGCTACTAGTATATTATAATATGACGGAATTACATCCCATTCTCATTTCTAAATGGGATCACATTCCTATTTTTGTTTAATTTTGCTCTATCCGCTTAGAAAAATAATTAAAAATAATGTTAATGTTTGAACATTTTATAATTATCAATAAATATGGTTAATTATGATTGTTTTACAATGAAACTTATAACAAAACAATAAAACTAAACAGATTTAAATTTGCTTTCCTACAAAACAAGGAAATTGTAATGTGTTTATTATTTATCTAACTATTGCCTACTATTTGAATTCCATTTTTCCAACTGCGTGAGCATGACACATTATGTCCATATTTACATTGACTACAAAAACCTAGTACAATTTTTGCGACACCTAATCAAGAAACAATAAAATACTATCAAAATTAGACTTGTAATATAGTTATGCATTATGCATAAAGATACTCACGGTTCTTGTCTGGTGCATACATTGGGTCCTTCGAAGAGCGCTGAAGCTGCCCCCACCAGCACCAACAATACCCAAATCTTCATCCACATCTTGAGTTCTGCTCACGCAATCCAATACCGAATCTCCATAACAAATCTATTGTTTTGGCGCGGTTACGTCACACGTGTATGCAAATAGAGTTCCGCAATTTATTAATTTATGCTTGCAGTGGTATGTTGCGTGGAATTAAACTGAAAACAAAAAAATCATTTGAATTGCCAATTATATGTGCAGGTGGCACTTGACCCATCTTACATTTGTACCCAACATAAACAACTAAAATCGTATTGAATCGAGTAGCTAGTACTTCTTTGAGGACTGTTAACATTAGGAAATGATCATTTTTTGAAATTATGCATTTTCTTCGCATAGATTATTGGAATAATCATCATCATCATCGTCATCATCATCAGCCATAGGACGTCCACTGCTGAACATAGGCCTCCCCCAAAGATTTCCAGACCGACCTGTTGGAAGCGGCCTGCATCCAGCGACTTCCTGCGACCTTTATCAGGTCGTCGGTCCACCTTGTAGGTGGACGTCCTACGCTGCGCTTGCCGGTACGTGGTCTCCACTCGAGAAATTTTCTGCCCCATCGGCTATCAGTTCTACGAGCTATGTGCCCTGCCCACTGCCATTTCAACTTGCTAATCCTCTGGGCTATGTCGGTGACTTTCGTTCTTTTACGGATCTCCTCATTCCTGATTTGATCACGTAGAGAAACACCGAGCATAGCCCTCTCCATAGCTTGCTGAGTGACTGTGAGCTTTCTAATGCGGCCCATAGTTAGAGGCCACGTTTCAGTGCCATAAGTCATCACTGGTAACACACACTGGTCGAAGACTTTTGTCTTCAGGCACTGAGGTATTTTGGACGAGAAGACCTTGCGTAGTTTCCCAAATGCTGCCCAGCCGAGCTGGATTCGACGAATGACCTCTCTCTGCCTAGCTGGACCGCTTGTCCTAAATAGACATATTCGTCTACAACTTCGGGAGTTGATTTTCCTATACCAATTGGGGTAGGAACGACATGGACATTCGACATGATTTTCGTCTTGTCCATGTTCATTTTAAGGCCTACCAGTTGAGAAACTCGGTTGAGACATTGGAATAATAAATGGAATTATATTTTATTGACGTACCAATGATTCCAATTCCTTACATAATGAAACGTTTAGTTCTTTCAAAGTTCACGACATGTAATGTCTTATCAGACTATCATACATGATATGACTGGACAACTACGCAAATTGAGCATGAATATTGAGAAAAAATCCTTATACATAAGTTTCAAAACAAATGCCTATTTAACTACTATACAGTGTTGTGGGAATAATTAGAGTAAGGAAAACTAATATACATAAGTCACAGTAGTAATAAAAAATATAAATGTAATATAATAGCAGAAGCCACTGTCTGTTTTATCTCATGATGACTAAACCATACAGAGAATTGTCGCTTGTTAGTTGCGTCAAACGTTTACAGACAGACAATGTAATTAGGTATTTATTTACTAATAATGGTCGATGCATTTTTACCCGACTGCCTTGGAAGGAAGCAATGTTTTTACTTGAATATGGTATTGTTCAACATACCTAGCCCACTATGAATGTAAAGTTAAGAAGCTAGAATGTGAGGCAAAGTACAGTAAAGTGAATCAGTCGTATGGTAATACTGCACATGCTGTTGATCTTGACTTTAAAAACGAAACAAATGACAAAACAAACAAAGGATAACTTGACCTGAAGTAATTATAGGCATTAAACCAATTGTCGACTCCTTGGTCTAGTGGTCAGGTGTTCACTCTAGAGGTCCAAATTCTAATCCTAGATCAGACTAATCTATATTTTATTTAAACATGCTTTGGTCTGGGATTGGATCACTCCGAGGGAGATGACGTGAGACAAACAGCCTAGCCGGTCGTAACTACTAAGCCGAATCCTAGAGGTATATGCAAAAGGCTTAAAAATGTGTTGCACCGACCTTATATAAATTATTACCTATAAATTTCTACATACTAAATAAGTCATAATACAAGCAACAATAATAATGAGGTCAATAATTTTACTTCCTACGTCAACAAGAATGCTTTATTTTGCAATCGTGGTGAATATTGTCAAAACACGAATCACTATTGCAGAGTTAAACAATTGAAGCCGTCAAGTGGTTAAACAGGTCACACACCAACGTGTGGGTATGGTATACTTATGCATGTGGTACAAGCAGTGAAAGTGGAGCGATAAACCGTAAGCGATGATGCCGCAGCCTAGCTGGCCGGGCCTCGGCACGTAGCGGTCAGTGTGCGCGGACATGTACGTCACGCACGCATAATTATACTAAATATGAATACTGACATAGAAGATAATTACACTAATTAGCCAATATACGCTTATCCTTAAAGCGAGCTTTAAGGGAAATGACTGAGACAGGAGCAATATCCAAGAGAGGTACACTTCAACTTCACGCATTTTTATGGAAACAGTCACGGATCGTATTATCCTGTCTCGGCAGCATAAAACATACCTATTTATTATTTAATAGTATAAATAATAAACAAATATAATGATATACCATTGCATACAAGACAAACTTGTCAATGACTGCCTCAAAAGTGAAATGAGTAAGCAAATCTAAATACCTACATAACATTAGGAATAATTTAATTTTATCTCAGCAAGTATCTTAAGACTTCGTCGAATATCAACGCAAATAAACAATACTCTCTATGCCCCTTACTTATAAAAATATTTAAGCGCGGCTTATCTTTAACCATAGGTTGTCCCGTTCATTTTTAAACAATGTAACACAAGGAAAAACGTGACAGGCTATTCTTAGCAAAAAGTTAAGCGAAAATATTTTTATAAGTAAGGCCCTATATCTTCTGAAACGTATGTATTATTCAAAATGTAACTTCGGAGCACAGACATGGGCTATAAAGTAATTATTATATCACCGATGTTACTTCGATAAGCTTTTGACTTACGCCCAGTTTTTTGCTTATTTATGAATGAAGCTGGTGTCCGTGGAGTGAGACATTAGATTCTCCCTGTTAGGTACATACTGGTGTCTGATGCGTGGTGCGATGCGACGGCTTTCATCGTGAATGCAATTGTCACAAATTGATAAAGTGATTTTGAGTCACTTACTTTCTTCAATTTAATGTAATTACTAAATCCGTTCATACTACATCGCTTCACATCCAAGATAAAATAAAAACAACTAAAAATGTTTGATAATAAATTCGATCCAGTAGTTGATTTACATAAAAAAATCACAAATATTCAAATAAGTGGGTAGCATGAGACATCTGTGTTTACTCCTATCTACTTCCGTTGGTCTGTCGGTCGTGTAACGTGTTGCATCCCGTATACCTATCACCTACATTACGTAAAGACCAATATTCGATCCCCAGGTTATGCCTAGGCCCTATGTAGATATTTGTGTCTGTTTATCATGTAAACATCAGCTATTTAATTTGTATTCTACATTACAAAAGCTTCTAACTTGGTAAATTACTACTATGAATATAAGAATATAGAAGAGTATAATATACAACATACATATATGTACTATTCTTACATTCCCCTAGTATATGAAGTATATGTTCCGACATTTATAATACACAAGAAAAAAACATTCAATAGTATATAGATTCCTATCTACATAATGTTGTCCCTCACAGCACTTTGTGATCCAAAAGTTATGACCTAGTGGTCATAAGTCGCTCAGTTTATTTGAAATATACGCGCGCCAGATCGGCCAGCGAAATAATATTGAGAGAATAAAATTATCATACGTGATTCTAATGTATTTACAAAATATTCTAGGGTGTCAATTGTAATAATCGCCCTCGTATTGTAATAAGTAGTTGATAGTGGTACTGCAGTGTTTTTTTTTTGTATGGAAACTGTTTTTGCAATTTGCCCCTTAACAGTTAGTAATATTAAATCTCTTTGTACACAACATACCTTAACCCAAATGACTGAAGTGAGTACCTACTTATTATGATTCATAGTAACCTTTGCCCTGTCAACGGCAATATGATTAGATAAGTACACAGTTGACAGTACACACTTAATTAACATAATCTCCGAATGAGGGGTATGCGTTGCACAAATAATCCAGTCGCCTCCTTGGTCTAGTGGGAGCATATATGGGCTGTGGACCAGAGTTCGTGGGTTCGATTCCCAGGTTAGAACAAGCAAATTGCCCGAGGCTGAATCCCTCAGAGGGGGTTGATGTCAGGCAAGCAACCGGTCGTAGGAACTAAGCCAAATCCTTGCTGCAACATGCTTGAAAAAGTGTGTTGCGCCAGCCCCACATTAAGTTGTGATTAGGGCAGGTAGAAAGAAAGAAAGAGTGTTGCATAAATAACTATAATATTTCAAACAACTTTTGCCTACATAATCAGCTATCCTAGTAGATATTGTCACAGCTTAGGGGCCCCCCTAACTAAACCACAAATCACTGCTTACTGTGGTATTTACTAGTACCTACTTGACAATAATAAATCAGTAGTTACCCTAGTAAATATTAAGTGTTATGAACACTATATAAATTTTATACTGAAGTAAAGTAGGTGGTAGGCATTTTAAAAATATGTAGTATATAATATTTATGTATACTGCATCTTCAACTTAATAATATGTATTAAATATTTCTGTTTTATGTTTATTTTGCACCCTGAATATATCCCTACTCATGTAAACTATAATATGTTTGTTCTATAATTATGTATATATACATAATACTTACTACCTTTTGTTCGCGGCTAGGCCCGCGTGAGAGTCTGTCCCATAGTATTTGCATTTTCACCCGACTTCCAAAGAGGAGGTCTTCAATTTGTCTGTATTTTTTTTATGTTACGATATCTCCGCCAAATGTGGACCGATTTTCGAAATTCTTTTTGTGTTCATCATCATCATCATCATTAGCCATAGGACGTCTACTGCTGAACATAGGCCTCCCCAAAGATTTCCAGATTCCAGATTCTTTTTTGTGTTCAATAGATCTTAATTCAAGGGTGGACCTATATAAATTAGGTCACAATCAGATCAAGTTGGAAGTTGGTGAGTTATCTCTATACGAACTTTCATCCACAGATAGATTACTAGCTGTGGCCCGCGGCTCTGTTCGCGTGTGTATGTTTATTTCCTCTTCACGCTCGAACGGCGGGCCGAATTTTGATAGAATTTGGCTACTTTTTGTCCCAGAATATAAATTTTATCCCAGAAAATAAATTCCCACATGAACAGAGTCGCTAATAATCTATATAACTATAAGATTCATCAAAATCCATTTGATAGATTTGTGTGGTTTTTGCGTGAAAGAGTAACAAACATACATACTCCCAAACAATAACTTTATTCATATTAGTATGATATGATAAGTGGTAACTTTCTTTCTACCTGCCCTTATTCCACCTTAATGTGGGTTCAGAGCAACACACTTTTTTAAGCATATTGCAGATATGATAAGTAGTAACATAATTTAAAAACGAATATAATATATATATCAGTTATTGATAACATTAAGATCATATCAAATGGTGAAAATTAATTAGCTTCAGCTTCTATTTTAAAAATAAGGAATTCACAGACCACTTGATGGTAAAATGTGGTGTCCAGATGTTTAACAAACTCCTTAAATATTACTCAGACCTATTCAGAGTGCAATAAACAATACTATATTAAAAAATATATACTAATTTTATCCCACGGCAAGACATGAGTCATCCTTGTAAGTAGGCATGCTAATATATGTATTTTTGTATTTGCCCTACTTAGTAACGTTCCCACAGATTTCATAGGGCTCACAAACAGAGATAATTAAGTCACATTATTTCCACAAACTATAGATATTTATTGAAATAAAACTATTTTTACGGATTCTATCACGATTTAATTTTAATTTTTATTCCCGACGTTTTGAAGGCTTTGAAGTCTTACCTTTTCTTTTCTTTCTTCGTTTCGAAACGTCGGGAATAAAAATTAAAACCAAATTTTGATAGAATCCATAAAAATAGTTTTATTTCAATTATAGCATTCGCGTAAACTTAAGAAATCGGTATATAGATATTTATCTTAGTCTATAATAATGTTGTTTTAGGTATTCTCTTGAATACTTAAATAACATCCATTATTTTATATTTGAAATCATAACAGAAATCACATCCTTGGCATAATAGCAGCATAACATGGCCTGTGGATACGAAGGTCTTGGGTCTTGGTGGAATCTCAGATTGGTTTTTAGTAGAGTCATGATTAGTGCAAAGTTGAAATCTTAACAAGCTCAATACTAAATAGGTATAATATTAAATAATCACAAGTTTAAAAACTTAACTAACCAACTTCCAATTTACCGATTGTGACCAAATTTATAGGGGACCACCCTTGAAATAAGCTCTATCAAACACAAAGAGAATTTTGTAAATCGGTCCACATTTGGCGGAGATATCGAGTAACATACATAAAAAAAATACAAACGCATTGAGGACCTCCTCCTTTGGTGGAAGTCGGCCGAAAATGCTGTTAATGCTTGTTGTAATGTTTTTCAAAGATTATGTAAAATGGTAATGATAAGCCAAAATACTGAACAATTACTACTTTATTATATTGACAAAACTCAGTAGTTTTTGCATTATTTTTAGAATAGATTCAGAGTTACAACACTCAATATTACGTACAGTAAAATAAACCCTTTGGTTGTCAGTGGTCACTAGTGTTTTTCGGGTGCACCACAGTTATCATCAAATGTAGTATACTCACTTTACCATGCTTGGATATAAAAAAAAGGTAATAGGTATACATACCTACACCTTACTTGTGATTAAACTATATTTAACATTAAGTTTTACTTCATGAATGACATCTGGTACAATTTGTAAGAGAGAAACTGAAGAAAGATTTAAAAACCCGGCCTGACTGCCCTTGGTAGTATTGTAAGACTATGGTTTGATAACTCTGGTTTGATCACTGGGTTAGTAAAATTATATTGAATTTTTCTACCCAGTATGTCCAGACCCAAAATTAAAATATGTAAGTACCTACGTAATATGGCAAAGCCCTAACTCTCTAAAACCTAAGTGGATAGAAATAATTTTGCCGAAAATAACAAGCGTGAGTGCGTTAAAAAAAATAGTGCCTACCGGTAGCTACCTTCATATGAGTTCATATTATATAAAACGATATGGAAATGTGTCATGTTTGGTCGAAATAAATAGTTGGTAAAACAAAGGCAACATCTTTGACATTGAGCAAATTACAGAGGTGATATAAAAATACAAGTGGGTACAAGTAACAAAACTTACATAGTTATAGAAGCACTGTTTTCCACAAAGCCACTTTTAATACACGATTCACCTAATTTCAAAACTGATTCACTGAATCGAACTCAATCCAATTTTCGACGAGAAGCTGATGAGAAGTGATGACAAATAAAAGAAGAACCCAGCATCATAGGGGCCCCCCTATTGTCTATTACAACCTATAAAGTAAAAAATTTGATAGAATTAGCCAAAAATAATGCTATCTCTTTTTTTGTAATAAGTGTCAACTCAGGTAAAGAAGGACCAAAATACATGTGTTTTTCCTATAGACCCGCAGCCGTCAAAAAGCTACGCCCCCGAGGCAATGTAAAAATAATACGGCAACAGAAATGGCGATCTAGTGACGCGGGTCATTGCGTATATTATTAATATCGAAAAATTGTTTGATTCGTTTGGGTAGGTAGACACTATAATTTTCTAGTTCGTATAATTCGGACAACCTACTTACAAATCATTTACTTTATTTATCTGCATTTTCGTAAATTAATACTGTTGCTACAATTAATAAATGCTCAATATGACCTCAATCTTAATGAATGCAGATATGGACACATGTCAGAAAAGCTCTATAGTCCGATTGCTAATTAAACGGAGTAAACTGACAGATCGAAATGTCACTTTCCAAAATAATGTTGCTTACTCTCAAAACGTAGTGATTGATTTAGTTCAATTTTTATCATTCAAAGATACAATAACTCAGCACTAGCTTGCAAAATTAGAATTTTATTGCGTATTTTTAGAAATTTCAGGTTAACCCTTCGACTAAATGTCTGTGTAAATAATTTTGTGTAAATAATCACAACAGATACACTAAATGATAATAATAAAAATTACGAATATTATTCTTATTATTTGAGAAAAATTACGTTCGGTACATTCATAGCTTTTGTAAGTTTTTTTTATAATGAAATATGACTATAATTCCAGTAGACATGCCATATCTTAGCATACAGTAATTTACTATGACTATAATTTAGTAGACATGCAGTACTAATCACACATTAGGCAGGCATTACGACTTAGAGTTGGACTTTAGAAAGTGAAAGAATAAAATGGTTCACTGAATTGAAATGTTTAAATAATCTTGATCTTTTTACCGCAACACTATTTAAATTTCATAAAAAAGTGGCAACATTTGAAATGTCAGTTTACTTCGTTTAATTAGCAATCCTACTATAGTGCGCTTAGATAACGATTTTTATAGCAGAGATTATCAAACGATTTTTTGAGTTGTTCTCATGATTGGTGTTGTCATTACTCATTGAGTTTATGGTTTAGAAGGAACATTCTGTGGCTGATGATGATTACAATATTAAAACCAATCTTGCCAAGAAAAGGCTGATAATTTAATTAAATAATGAAAGTACAAAAATATTCACTTTTGAACATTTATGTATGTATGTACCTACTGCTTTGTAAAAACAATACAAAAATTATATAATTATCGACAAAATAATCAAACGCACTAAACTTTCCGCCATCTTTAGAGCTGCCAGACTGCTTCCAAGGTCACGGAGATTCAATAACTAATAACCGATCACCTCACTCCTCAGTCTTCTCTCTCTAAAATCTAAGAATTCACCGAAGGAATTCACATTTCACATATTTCAATATTAAATCGAACTACCAAAATTGCTAAACACAATAAATATTTTACTGCACTATGAACCATTTTGTTTTTAAATACTAGCATATCAAGATGTGGAAGTTTTCGTTTTTTCTAGTTCCCAGAATAATATTTGTGTGAATTGATTTTGTGGCTCGATATTAACTTTATAATATTTTATCGCCTATGTCCTGCATTTAATATAATACAACTTGCTTCATACGTTATGGAGTCATCTATTGTAAGCTTTAACAATGATTCTACATTCCAAACCACTTTGAAAGGAGACTATAATAACATCAGTGTTCACGAATTGGCCTTACATGCTATGAGAGATCGTTGCTTATTACTACAGCGAAGAATTAATATCCTTGAAAATGATAATATGAAGTTAAGACTTGATGTTTCAAAAGCATCTGATAGTTCTACCTACATTCCTCTGCAAGAAGACGAAAGAAGTAATTTTTTACAGAAAATAGCAGAACTTAATAAGCAAAAGTCGCAACTTATGCATCATGTGTTTATGGTATCATGTGAGAACAAAAACTTGTGGATAAAAATATCACATATAAAGAAGCCTGATAAACCAAATAAAGAGTACACAAAACAACCATTAGTGCGTACAAACACTTACATTCACAGCACACCCAAAAACAATGTTGACCAGGAAAAATACTCTGAGATGAGTCTTGAAGAAATTTCTCTGAAACTAATTAATAGTTATGTTCAAGAGAAATCCCAGCTTGTAGAGCAATATGAGCAGATGGCACAATTACAAGAAGCTGATGATGACATTTTAAATATAGAATCAGTGGGCTTTACATACATTGAAGATCCTGCAACAGATTCATTAAAAGAAATACTCTGCCAAACGGAAAAATTACAAAACCTTAAAAAAGAGTTGGCACAGCAAGAAAAAGATTTAAAATTATTATTGACTAGGTTTGAGACTCTATTGCGAGGTATGTTATATTCATATTTCATATAATGAGGAATAAACCCTGCCTCTATGGGGAATTTGTATTGCATATGCAAATACTGTCCTGAGGTCTTCAGTCCAATCCCAAAATTAGCAAAGTTAGTAATTGAGTTTTTCTTCTCAGTATCATCCTGAAATATATGCCCAATTTGGTGATAGGTTGTCCCTTATCACATTGGGGAAAGTTTTTATTTAAAAAAATAAGCTTGGCAAAATGTGGGTGTACTAATTTCCTAGTTTGCCTCAGGTTATCCTTTCACACATACAGGCATGAGCTTATGTATGTATGTTAAGGATAAAAATGGGATGTTTGCAGTAGACACATGGGTAATCACTTCATATACATTAAATAATATGTTCCAAGAGACAAGAATAAAGTTGGACCATATAAATTATAAATAGACATATTTTATAGAGTTCTGACAATTCATTTTTTCTAAATTAATATAAAAAAACTAACTCATTGCCAGATGTAGCTGCCAATCTATGTCATACACTTCGTCATACATTTGTTGAGTTGGCGGTAAGTGCTGTTAACTAAATAGATTATTATCATTCCAGATGGTTACAAATGCCCTACATGCTTAGCAAATAATGCAAAAGTGACAACTTCAGAACACAAAGAGATAGAAACAAGTGACAGTCTGGCAAACTGGGCCACTCCTACAGACTCCAGCAATTATAACAATAATTTTAGTGAACTTAATACATCATGCAAAAAGAGTGTGATTGATGAAAAAGAAACCATAGTGGAGCACTGTGATAAAATTTGCCCTATGTGTGGCGAGACATTCCTCAATGAAGTTGAATTTACAGATTTCCAGTCTCATGTTGAAAACCACTTCATGGGTGAAACTGAATTGGATTCAGTTATTGATAATTTTGACAACATACCCAACTCCTTTGATAACATAATGTGAATTTGTAACTTTCCAAGAATAATTATGTATATTATATATTTAGTATTGCCTTTTTACCTGAAAAATATATTATTTCCAGTCAATGTGAAAAACAGTTTCTTTTTATGGATCTCTGAAAACTCCCAACAGATCTGTTAGTAAGTTTGAAATGTTGCACAGATTTTCCATCATGTTTAGAGGAAAATGAAATTATAGTCTACTGATAGAAATAGTCTAACACCAACTACCTACCATAAACTATTAACAAAGTCGTTTTTATCAAGGTTATAAAAATTAAATATGCATTATGAAGTTCTTATTGATTTATTAATTTAATATCTAGATGTTACTACATTATTATAGAATATTCCGCTTATGCCAAATCTGTAGGCTTTACATCTGTAGATTTAGAAGGCTGTTGTGTAGACTTCTGCAGAAGATTTTTGCTAAACCACTGTGGTCTTTCTTCTTTCATCTCGATAATTCTTTTGCCCTTCCAGAATTCTTTAGGCTTAAAAAAATAAAATAGAATGAATATAATTATTTCTCATAGGCCTGTGCACAGCATTGGGATAGTAATATTACAAAGATAATAACATATATTTTTTTAATGACATTGTCAATGTATTCCTAGTTTATTTTATAGTAATAATAATGGACAATGTCAAAGTTTACTGTCTCACTGCTAGGACCAAGCCTATGTGTTATTGGTGCGAGCAGTTTGGTCCATCAAAATTATATTTCATACAATTTCACACACATTATTGAAATTATCTATGTTGGACTGTTGTGTGCATGTACTAATGGCATTAAGTACCACTTGAAACTGGAACAGCGGATAAACACTCAAAAAACATAAAATGAAGAGTGTTTTGAAACAAAAATGTATTTTGTATGAAAATACTGAGGTAAAACATACTTGATCTGGAACACTCTCGCCTTCATAAAGGACAATAACATCTTGTTCAATTGGGTTGTTTCCTAGTTTCTCCTGGATTTTGGTCTGAATTTTTTTTGTTTCTGCTTGCACTCTTTTATAACAATTTTCTGTAACAAAAATGAATTCCTAGGGTACATTATTTTATTTAACGAAAATGTGCCCAGTGATTATTATTAAAGCTAAAAGATTGTTTATTTCGACAGCCTCTGTGGCGCAGCGGGCGAGTAGCCGGCTGTGAAGCGAGAGGCCGCGGGTTCGATTCCCGCATTGAGACAAATGTTTATGTGGCCCACAGATATTTGTTTTAAGTCTGGATGTTGTGAGACCGAAAGTCTCTCGTAGTCTCTGACACCCACAATACAGGTTGTACCTAGTGTGGGGTCAGGACTAGGTGTGTGACTGTTGGGTGTATTTATTATTTATTTATGTAACTCCTCATAGGGGGCTCTGCGTCTGGTCATCGAGCAGTTAATGTAAAATGCATTATTATTAATAATATGGCCACCTCTGACAGGCATACTATGCTAATCCCTGGAACCACTTATAATATGTTTCACTATCACCTGTCTGCTTTCCCAAGTAATACAGGTTCCTTTTATTTTGGGCAAAGACATAGAGCAGAGAAACAACTAATATTTTTATTCTATATTGATAACAACTTATGGATACAATAATGGAGATTTTTCAAGATGTCTGACTAACTATTTTTTTTAGTAATGGATTTATTAAACACTGTCCTCGGCAAAATCATCAAACTTTAATGGAGGTCATATTTTTTAAATAAAGAAGAAGCAGAAAAATACAATAATGTCTGTTCCTGTGTAGTGTACACAGTCCAACTGCCATTTTAAGGTTCCAGCTTAGATCCTTGGGTTGTATAGTGATATTTATAGAATTGCATTTGATATTTGAAGTTGAAATAAGCTTGGTAAAAGTGGATACACTCATTGCATCCCTGCCTATATTAATTCTTATATTTTCAATACCAGCCTAAAGCTGTCGTTAAGTTTTTGAGATTAGTTGGGATATAAAGGGCCTTACTTATAAAAATTTGGGCCAAATTTGGGAGTACCAGTTGGCTAGTGCGCCTATGCCTACCCCTTCGGGGATACAGGTGTGAGCTTATGTTATGTTATGTTGCTTATAAAACATTTTTGCTTATCTTTTTGCCAAGAATAGCCTGTCACTTTTTTATAAGGGGCTATAATTTATAGTATAACCCCTTACTTATAAAATAACATATAATGGACCTTACTTATAAAAATATTTAAGTGCTGCTATCTTTAACCATAGGTTGTCCCTTTCATTTCTAAACAATGTAAAGGAAGGAAAAAGTGACGGGCTATATATGTGACAAGATAAGCGAAAATGTGTTTATAAGTAAGGCCCATAGTTTCCACAATACCCATGTCTGAAACAAGTATCTGCTACACAAACATTTGTCTCGCTGTGGGAATCAAACCCACAGCCTCTTGTTTCACAACCGGTTACTCGCCTTCTGGACCACGGAGGTTGGCAATCTAGTAACTGTTATTAAGTCATTTGTACTTTAATTACACTTACCACAAATTCTTCCTTGTTCGTGATGATGTCCACACTCATGACAAACTTTTATGTTTGTTTTAGGCACAAGCATTTTCCACACATATTCAGGTGTACCAAACTTTCTTTTTAATCTTCTTTCAATAGTCCTCCGGAATTTTGGCACAGCCAACAAGAACCCATCTCCAACAATATCTTTAATACTGAATTTTGTAGATGTTATTGAAGGATCTCTTTGTTGGACATAGGCTAATGCTAATTCTGAAACAAATATTTCATTCAGTAGAACTCAACCACATACTTTCTGAAAGGTGTGTAAAAAAAAATCTAACCTTTGGGTGGAGTATTAAATGCAATACGTAATAAATTTCTCTCCACATTTCTCAGCACTTGTATCAAATATGTAACACGAGGAAACATCGTTTAAAAACTATTTCTAATACGAATAAATCTACAATTCTGTCATGTATTCAATTCAATAGAATACATAAATTAAGATTTTTTTTTGGTTATGAAGAATAGAGATGTAAATCCTTGTGAATAGCTACTAACGATAATAGAGTAACTTGAATATACTGGTAACTATTTACGAATGCGGATCATATTCGATGCTCGGTGATAGATAAAAAAATCTATATTTTTCGTGAAAATATGTGTCGTAATTTTGCAATTAATAACCCCGGGTCGGACAAAATTATATTGTGTTTTTCAATTCAGACTGGAGTCTGAATTATGCGCTTGATATAGTGATAGGCTCGCTCCAAGCTAGGCAAAATGTGGGTATTCCAGTTCGTTAGTCCGCCTCTGCCTACTGTATCTATTTGAAGAGAAGATATTTTATGTACCTATAATTAAATCAAAGACATTCGCTAACCCACGGCGCGGCGCGGCACATAACAGAGGGGTTAGTACCACCTTTTATGGCAGGATTATTATAATCTAACTTCGTTTTTTTTGTACGGTAATCGGTATAACTAAAGCCAGGTCTCCTGCACTAAAACATTACACAAAACACCCTAAAAACACATACGCAAAACAACGAACGTTGCATCAGGCAACATGTATAATTGCTTGATAAAATAATCGTATGTACTTGACTTTTTAATTCATAAAAATTTAAATAAGTATCGATTCAATAAATATTGATATTAAAATTTTATTTCATCATCCCTACTCACAGCCAGATGCCGCCATTTGACAGTTTAATTTTTTTTATGACATTTGAATTCAAAGCCTTTTGATTTTTATTTATTGTGGCCAACTCCAATGGTAAAAGAAAAATAAGGACTTGGCATGACTACGAAAAACATGTATGTCTAAAGGCGCGTTTCTGCACTAGTTTTTCTCGAAACATTACACAAAAACGCATACGCAAAACAACGATTTTAGCTGTGTCCTGCTCGTAGAACAATGGACCATAGATAAAAAAATACATGTTTTTAAGAAACAAAACAGAAAAATATGTACCTACACAAAATAACGTATTCCCCTATCTCCTGCTCATGGAACATAGAACAATGATTTGACAGAAGATTTGATGAATTGACAGCCTCCGTGGCGTAGCGGGCGAGTAGCCGGCTGTGAAACGTGAGGTCGCGGGTTCGATTCCCGCACCGAGACAAATGTCTGTGCGGCCCACAGATATTTGTTTCGGGTCTGGGTGTTGTGAGACCAAGTCTCTCGTAGTTCCTGATACCCACGACACAAGACTCGATCTTAGTGTGGGGTCAGGACTATGTGTGTGACTGTTGGGTGTATTTTATTTATTTAATGGATCATAGAACACCTACACAAAATATGTATTTTTTATCTATGGTCCATTGTTCTACGAATAGGAGTTAATGAAAAACTGGCTTTATATGTAAATAAATGGAATTGGCTTCGGTTTTTTTTTTGGAAGTAATGCCAAGTCCTTATTTATCTTTTATTATTTGCACAGCCCAACTATTTTTTAACTTTGGCAACATATTTAAACATGGCGCTCAATTTGAGTCTTGACAATCAGCTGTCTTGGAAGGTGGGGAGGAAAAGGCGTACGATTGTGTGCTGTATGCGTTATGTAGTTCATGTCCTCAAGCGTTTCGCTGCAGTTGTTGCTATGGCGTGTTTAAGTTCTAGTAGGCTTTGTGCTCGTGTTCAAGATAAGTTATTGTGTCAGTTCGGACATAAAGTTCGAAAGCAAACTGTATTTGTGAAACTCAAACCACCCGGACCATCTCCACTTCGTATATTTGGAAGGACATATCAGGTCAGATATTTAGGAATTATGTTTGTGGCCTGTATTTTCTTTAATTTACTGTCACGATTTGTAAACAAACAGTAATTTTATTGCTTGTGAACGATCAGTATCATTTAATATTTTTTTGTTATGATCCTCTTTACATAACAGCGTGACATAAACTAACCTCATAATGTCAGCTGATTATCTAAAACGAGATATTTTATGTATATATATTGAGAATTGATCATAGCATTTTCGAAATTTTAACATGATTACTGTTGTATCGTTTAAAAGCAGGTTCATTCACCGGGATTTGTAAAAGTGAAATTTTCGTCAGTTGTACAGTGGGTCGAATCGCGAGCGGCTCGTGTTTGTTGAGTTTGTTTAATGATTTTCACCGTAGGTAATGGGAATTCCAACTTTTACTTTCTACAAACAATGTATTGTTTTGATTCTACAAAATTTTGGTTACATTACAATCTAATTTTAAACCATCATACCAACGTGAATTGGTTTTATTTTGACCAATTATTATTCATGGTGTAAATCTAAGACATACTTCCATTGCTGCGGTTGGTTTCATCTTTTCGTTACATCCCGTATTGACGTCCTCGATTTCAGACTTGAGCTTCTACATCGAGTCGAGTGTACGTAGGGTTGGCAATTTGTATTTGATAAATAATAGTGATTATCGACAACAATACCTATATATAACCTACAAGCTAAAAGATAATCAACATTTCGTGTAATTTTTTTAATATTATTTAGCTGATTTGTTTTAAACTTGTAAACAATAAGGTTTCTTTTTATATTGACATCCACCAGCCGTTACTGTTATAGCATAGCTGCAAAAAGCTTAGCTGAATACGAAAGTACTAAAGTAAACAATAGTTTGGCACACAGTTTGCATCTTTGGCACCCATGACAACCCTAAGTGGTTCGCGCGCTATCGTCGTGCTTTCTCGCGCAGCGTGCGAGCATGCAATGTCCAATCTCGGCACTCGTACAAAACTTTCTAAGCAACAATTATTTTTTTTACATCAATATTTCATTTACTCCTACAATTGATATAGCATTAATAAAATAATTCTGGAGTAACGTACAAACACGTCTAAAAAAATCTAAAAGGATCTGAAACAATTAAAATATAAATTGCACTAAAGTAGTTGGTTGGTCATATCAATTTCCGTATTTTATCGTAATTTCTATGATGTCAGCGTGTTGAAATTGCATGCCCGGGCTCACTGTTAGTGAAAGTTGTGTGACGATTCGTTGAATTTTTAATAACGCGAAAACTGGGTAAGTAACCTGCTGAAGGAGCGCCATAGCCTTTCTTATTTTATTCTAGTCAGATTGTCGGACGTTGACCTGCTTTGTCGCAAAGCGTCGTCGTTTAAAGCCGATGCTTTATAATGTCGTGTCCTATTTGTTTGACCGAATTATTGAAAGCGACATTATTATATTATTTACGTATTTTTCTTATAATTCGCTTATTATTTAGTGGCCATAGTATGTATTGGTTGATTCATGCCGTAGGTTACGTCCTGCGTAAATATTAAGTGTCGTTCAGTAGAAATGCGGAACACATAACTATTTGTCCAGTCGACATCATTGTATAAGAGTTTGCGGCAACACACTCTATGTAGCATATGTTATTTTCAACTTACAACATTTTGTTGAATCCTAAATTACGTGACGACAATACAAAAGGGCGTTGCGAAGTGGAAAGTAGTATTTTCGATGTAATGGGTACAAATTAGCGTCATCCATTGTGCCTAAATAATATTAAATCCTAAAGTTGCTACTCGCTATAAACTTATTGAATAAAAAATAATCATAAATGAACGTCTGAGAAATAAATTTCAATATTTTTTCGCAATAAGTCATCACATTATTCACGGCAGCCATTTCTACTATAATTTTAATGTTGATTGCGTAAAGTTAAGAGTTCAACGGGTGTGGAACCAATATTGTGCCATCCGAAGACCGAACCTTGAACGAATAGCTATGAATTCTTCTTATTAACACCACTCTAGTGTAGTTTTGTGACGGACCGCTTATAGAGATTCGGAGCTCGGTAAAATTGGATGCGCCACGAGACAGGTGACAAGGATACTCGTCCGTCAAATGGAATTCGTATAGAATTTCATAGCAAAGTACCAGTAACCAACAACCCTCGTGGCAGTATCGCCAATATGTGTTTTACAAAACAATCTTTCTACGTCTCTCATTCTTCTCTAATGTAGATTTGGCGTACATACTTTTTCAAGCATATCGTAGAAAGGATTTGGCTTAGTTTTTACGACTGACCATCTGTCTAACGTTATACTCCTCTGGGGGAACCGGTCCAGGGGAATGATGTTAGGAAACCGCTTTACCCCACCTGACATTCAAACCCAGCGTTTTGTAGTTCACAGCCCATATACGCTGCCAAGAGAGGGCATTCTACCTCTACAATATAATAACAAGTTTAAAAACTTAACAGACTGACTTCAAATCCGACCATGACCAAAGTCATATGGGACTACCCTTGAAATAAGCTCTATGGAAAACAAAAAGAATTTTGAAAATCGGTCCACATTCGGCGGAGATATCGCGTAACATACATAAATAAAAATACAGACGAATTGAGGACCTCCTCCGTTTTGGAAGTCGGTCGATAATAATATGAGCAATCTGGTAAATATTATAAAATGTATGCGGCAAGATGCTGCATGCTATCTGTAATACAACGTAATTGTAGATTGTAGAGTCAATAGAGTCCGATGTCCTTGCAATAGCTTCATGCCGCCAGTGTTAGGCAAGCGCGTTTCGGTCGGCACTGGCCACTTGCAAACAATGAACTCATCAACGTCTCTGGGCTTTGCGGAGGCAATATTAATTGCTGTGGTCCGACTACGTGACATCCTTATTTGATAAGATTTTTGTAATTATTTGATGGCTTTTTATGGCTCTACGAAGACTCGTAAATATAGTTTTTTTCATCTACAGACGCAATGATACCGGTGATGCTTATTATTGAATTCTATTAGTACTAATTTCTAGATTAAATATAATTGTCCCGCTATAAAATAGAAGTTTTAATTTACTCGTGGCTATAGGTCGACTAAAAGCCACTTGCAGCGCTTAAATAAATCATAGTTAAACCTAAACTCAATTTATCCTACAGCTCATTGCTATCTTTAAATCAAGATTTGGGATAAACAGATTTATCGCGAAGCTGCACGTGGCCCTAAAATACTTTCCTGCGAATTTTGCATGACAATTTGAACCGAAAACATTACATTTCTAAACGGGAGAATAGTGTGTAGGTATCACACGCGTGAAGCTGCAAGCACCAAGCCAATATTATATGTAGAACATAACATAACATAAGCTCACGCCTGTATCCCCGAAGGCAGAGGCGCACTAGCCAACTAGTACACGCACATTTCGCCGAGCTTAGTTCCGTCCCAGATGTGATAGGGGGCGAGCCTATCGCCATATCGGGCACAAATTCCAGACTCCGGGCTGATATGGAAAAATCCAATATCACTTTGCCCGACCCGGGGATCGAACCCGAGACTTCAGGACGGTAGTCGTACCGAAATACAACCTCGCCACCGAGGCAGTCAGTATATGTAGAACATAGATACATATGCTCACAACTGTAACCCCGAAGGAGTAGGCAGAGGCGAACTAGCGATCTAATTAGAACGATAATTCTAATTAGCGATAGAACTCACATTTCGCCGAGCTCGTTTCCGTCCCAGATGTGATAGGGGGTGAACCTATCGGACACACGTAGAATAAAAATAGAATTAATGTTTACTTAACCATCCCATAGAGCCTCATACTCCTTAAATACCTAGACTGGTCTCTCATCATTTGATGTTAAAAGTACCATTTACATGTCCTTGCTGGAGTCTTTGATTACGGTCTCTATAAGCGTAAGCAATTATGATTGAAAGTGTGTAATCATCATTTATGTGCACTTACAACCGTTCTTCGGAGTGACGAAGGTCACAGATTATTTCACCAACATATAATATGTTTAAGTGCCTTGAACTAAAGCATGAAATCCACATTTTTAGTGAAGGAGTGCTTCACGAAACGAATCCGATTTTGATGAACTTTAAATATGTAGGCTAATAAATACACGAAGTGCACCATTAAACATTTAAAGAGCTGGGATAATTAATCACTTAATTTGATATTTGAAGGAAATTATTATTTACATTATATTTTTTATACCTGCCCTTATCCCACCTTAATGTTGGGTCGGCATTTGGCGCAACACACTCTTTCAATCATGTTGCAGAAGGATCTCGGCTTAGTTTTTACGACCGGCTGCCTGCCCGACTTCAAGCCGACTATTAGGGATCCATTCCCGGGAAAATTAAATAAGAAAATTTGCTTTTCCCGACCTGGGAATCGAACCCCCGGTCCACAGGCCATACATGCTGCCACTAGACCAAGAAGGCGACAAATAATCTGATTTGATTATATTAATTTAATCTACATATGTATAACCCAATATCCTCATCATCAGCCTGTATCTGTCTACTGCTGGACATAGGTTTTTCCAGATTGCGCTAGCCTTGGCAATATTCGAATATCCTTATAAGCAAAAAATAAAATCTACCTACTTACCTATTTAACGACCTGTATGATGTAATTAAATGTATTTAAATAATTAGTATCAATTATTGCTGAGGTGTTAGATCCTGCGCTACGTCACGGATATTTCGATACTTACTATATTTATGATAAGTACTTATGTGTAAAATAGATTGCCTTTAAAACGTTGTTTAATATACCTCTATAAACGATTGATATCTTGGACTGGATAATTTTTCCACACAAGAATGTTATGTAACTTTTTGGATATTCGGGAAAGACATGTGTAGTAGGTACACATATTTTTGGGATGTACAAATACCGTAAAATTGTCGATATAAAAGTTGATTTAAGCGTAGTCCAATTCCTGACTTACTTAAAATTCGAGTCTTGAGTCGAGGAACTACGAGATTCTTACGGTCTCACCACACCCAAACCCAGAACAAATTTTTTGTACAAGTATACATAAGTGAACTTACACCTGTGTCCTGGAAGGGGTAGGCAGAAGCGAAATAAATCTCTATACTAACACACACATCACGCACAACTTATTTTCATTTC
This sequence comes from Clanis bilineata, assembly GCA_036417725.1. Classification (NCBI taxonomy): domain Eukaryota; kingdom Metazoa; phylum Arthropoda; class Insecta; order Lepidoptera; family Sphingidae; genus Clanis; species Clanis bilineata. Next base: position 7,090,257 of record CM071145.1, on the reverse strand, counting down.
AGCTTATTGGTAGGGAGCGTGCATATCGCTATATCCGGCACTTTCTGACTTCGGGTGCTCACCGAATAAAAACTTAACATACCGACTTCAAACCCGATCGTGACCAAATTTGTACGGGATCACCCTTGAAATATAAGCTCTATCGAATACTAAAAGAATTTTGAAGATCGGTCCACATTTGGCGGAGATATCGCGTAACATATGTACATAAAAAAGACGAATTGAGGACCTTTACCTTTTTGGAAGTCGGTCGAAAAAACAATACTGTTCTACAAGACCCAAGGATCAAAAATACCAGTGTAAAGTAGACTATTTTACTTGGTAAATGCTTAGCCTGTAGAACGAATATAAAAGTTCAAAGTACATAAAATCGATTTCTGTTTGTTTTTGTTCCTTCACCTTTATATTTCCAAACTAATATTTCTTTGGGTGCCTGACTACTTCTTTTTTGTTTAGTGCTGGTCATAATTGTATGGCGATATAAAGTCCTTTTTTTCTTTTTAGTCCGACTAGGTCAATAAGAGATAGAAAACTGACCTGTAAATCCAGTTAGATCCATATCTGTGCTTGTAAACCTAAAGTTTGTAGATGCAAAACAGCAGTTATCTGAAATCAGAATTTACTAGGTATAGACTTTACAATATCTTAAGAACCTGACTAACTAGGGTATTAGAAACACTACTATCGTATAGTATACATAATTTTAAACGTCCTTGATTCTTAGGCTGGCCTAGTAAAGTGGGGCCCGTCTTCGGCCCACATACCTCGCGGCCACGGACTAGAGGCTTGGTAATTGCACCCACAATCATTATAACACATTTACGGCAGAAGCACACAAGTTTCGGTTTTTTGAATATTTATCTTGCAATATTTTTATTAGCACGTAAGTAATTCATGGCCACGGGAATTTACACTAGTGACCCTTTAAGGGATGGTAATGATTACCGTGAATTTCTTAATAGATACAACCTAAACATCACTAATTACTGGATTATGATATTTATTGGTTTTATGCTATTTGTGATAAGTAATTTGAATAAAACTATTCTTACGGATTCTATCACGATTAGGTTTTAATTATTATTCCCGACGTTTCGAAGGCTTTGCAGTCTTCGTTGTCACGGGTCAGACTGAGGTGTGAAGACTGAAAAGCCTTCGAAACGTCGGGAATAATAATTAAAACCTAATCGTGATAGAATCCGTAAGAATAGTTTTATTCAATGTATAATATTCGCGTAAACTTAAGAAACCGATAAGTAATTTGTTATTTCTAATATAACTTCTAATATAAATGCGAAAGTTTGTGCGTACCTTTGTGTATTATATCTATGTATGCTTGTTACTCGTTAACGCAAAACTACTAAATAGATTTTGATGAACATTTACAGTTATTATAGATTATACATCAGAATAACATAGACTTTTTATCCTGGAAAAAATTTTCTGTACCCATGGGATATTTCCACGCGGACAAAGCCATGGGCAACCGCTAGTAGGTTATATATTTTACAAATAGTTATGTGGCGACATAGACACACAAACTATACCTAGTTGGCAGAATAAAATGGTAAATACATTCTGAAAAGGTTGCGTGCTTCTGTTTTTGTACGGTGAACGGTTTCTTGTCGCAAGTGAATAATACTCCGTTGCGTTTATTACTGACTTGTGGTTGTCTAGACTAGTAGCTAACCAAAGTTTAGACGAAGGTAATTTGTTTTTAACGAGAACTAAACAAAAACGAACATACATGATCTTAGAGGTCATGTTTAATATGTTTCTTTCCTTACTTTCACTTAGGTTGTTTTATTTTCATTGCTGAAGTAATTCGGAGCAAGAGTATTTTTAAATGCCTTGGTTATTTTTGTTCATTGTATTTTATTATTCGGACATCTGCAATATTTCGTAGTTTATTTAATTTTATATTTATTAATATAAGTAGAACGATGCAGTTTTCGTTAGTAATAGTATTTGTGATTGCTCACTAATTTTCGGTCATGTATTTTAATACATGATGGGACTTACTTATATAAATAGTTTAACTGAGTAAATGGTAAAGAATAGCCTGTCCCTTTTTATTTTCAAACGATGTGAAATAAGGAAAAAAGTGACACCCTATTCTTAGCCATTTGCTTAGCTAAACAATTTTTATAAGTAAGGCCCTATAAGTACATGTATTTAGAGTGGTTTATGATTTTCAATTGTTGGCATGTATTATTCACACCCACACATGATGTTTCTAACATTGTTCCAAAGGACAGAGCAATATCCCCAAAAATAATAAATAGTAACTGTATTTCGTTAGTTTGTCTGACAGTCCGAAAGCCGATTATCTGAGACGTGAAATTATATTATAATCGTGTAGATTTGTGGACACTTGGCAGTTGACAGGCAGGCATGCCGCGGTGTGCACCCGTGCGACAGTCGACACCATCGCATGTCTACGAGTCATTTTGATTCAAATCCAAACACAACTGACCCGGCGCAACATTGACCCTTTTCTGACATTCCGCTTTTAAACATTACTATTTTAATAGTTTTACGGTCCAATATTCATACATTTATGGTCGTCTTATACCGTTTAAGGCCGCCCTATCTGTTAAAATTGTATACCGAAAATGAACGTAAGAAGCCTTTAAAGTTGAGTAGCGTTTGACCATTCGGACGATAGTTTCGCATACATGAACACTGAACAGCCAATGAAGTTGAAATTTGTTAATTGCTATTCCGTGGTTGCGGGCTACCCATATTATTGCTAACCTAGTTTTGATTTAACCTTACTATTTCATTTCAAAGTCAAGTTGTCCAATAAAATTAAAATTGAAATTTAATTGAGACTTTACTATATACTTAAATTATGTTATACTAAATATTTATTTATTAATATTGCCTGTGGCTTCGTCTGTGTGGTAATATCCTATGGAACAGTATATTTTTACGGACTAAAAGTAGCCTATGTGTTTGTTATTCTGATGTTAAATAATTGTAAAGTTGCAGTATCATCCATTGAGTAGTTTTTCTGTGAAAGAGTAACAAATACATACATATAATACTGACAAACTTTCTCGTTTACAATATTAGTTAGATTAGATTGATTAACTAGTTACAAATGTTTATCTAACCTACAGATACTTGTGTCGGGTCTGAGTGTTATGAGACCGAACGTCTCTCGTAGTTCCTGATACCCACGACACAAGACTCGATCTTGTTAACGACTATGTATGTGATCGTTGGGTGGATTTATTTATTAGTAAGTCATCGGCGTGATTTTTATGCTGAAATATTTTTTAGAATATTGTGTAAGTATACTGTCACGTTACAAGGCTTTGATCGCGGTAAACTTTACGAAAAGCTCGTTGTTGTGTCATTATCTCAGCTTATGCCCACTGGCAAGTCGGTGAGCCCATGGGTTCCAAAAATGACATCTGTTGTTAATTATAAACTAAGAAATATTTTTAAGAAAACAGCTGACAGACAGCCGGTTGATTCGTTTAAGCACTGTGTATACGTATCGATTGAACAAAATGTGCTATATTATAAATTAAGAGCGGTATAATGTGCGCGTTGAAATCTTTTATTGTGTTGTGAACTTGTGATTGACTACGCTTATGCCGCGGTCGCGGTTCCCTTAATTTATAAATACTACTGTATGTGCAGTGTGCACATAGTACACTCCTATGAGTTATGACTGATGATGACATATGAGATATATTATTGCTCAAGATTATACAGTGTAATTTCGGATTTAATTTTTTTACACTATCCTTTTTCATTAATTACTTTCTTTGATTATATGGCGTTGCAAAACAACTCGTTGGAGGCGGCACATATATATGTTACATAAGCGTCTCGGCCACCGGTGGCCGAGCCGCCGGTCACTATTTAAGCCGTTGTAATAATACATTTTTTAAGAAATATAAAATCTGCCGCAAAATGCCTGGTCGTACAGCCACATATTTTCTGCAACATACAAAATGTGTTGCAAACTCACGAGTTGATGGTACTATCAACTGAGCTTTTTGTTACACGAATCGCGATAGAAAATCTAAGGTGGAGAGGTTGCGCATTAACCAGTTTTACAATAGCTTAAAAGATTGCTTCTAGTTTTAGTGAGATAAAAATGAAATAACGAAACCTTGCAAAACGCTAATTTACAAATTAATTAATCGGCGTTTTATATGCAATGCTATATTGCATTTAATACAAATTAATTAGATAACTTTGTATCTTATTTAAGACATCCACGTCGGCCGTACGTCAAATTAAAGTACGTGTCAATTGCACCTCATTTCTATATAAAGAAGTAAGAAGGCAGGTTGATACGCAAGAGCGTTCCAAACACTCACTTTCTATAGTAGTTTAATTGTTATGTACGCTTGCCGCCTGCCGGCACATGCAATTTTACGTGCGCCAATGTTCTTCATCATTTACATCGATCACGAATTTGTTTTTGTATTATTATTTTAAACACATAATCGGGTGCGTACAGTAGGTACCCTACGTGACCGTCGTTTCAAGTTTTTCATGTGTAACAAAGGTGGTTGCTTAAATTGTCTCATAAATATCAGCGGAGCATGGTTTCATAACGTACCATTGGTAGTCAGTTAATGCAGCTTAATATAAAACAGCCGTTATCACTGCGTTTTACATGTACGAACCTAGAATTTATTAACTCTTTAATTGTAATGACTGCGTGAGGACTTTCATGTGATTGTAATACACAAATGTTTAAATTAAAACAATGATCATGTTCATTTGTTTTTAAAGGCTTTTCGTTTTGAAAAGTAATACCTTTAAGTAATACGTAAAATATAATTAATAATAGTACGTTTCTAAGTTATGAGAGATTTTGAGAATCAGAATAATTTATTTGTCATTCCAACATTTTAAACTCAAAATAAATGTCAGAAGTGCATCGTCCGCACGAGGTCAAGTGGGAAATGTGCAAACCGCTATTGAAATTATTTATTAAGGAAAGAAGCCTTTTAGATCGCTTTTCGTGTCAAGATAAAGGTCAAGTTACCTGTCATTTTTATTACGATATTATATTGAACAAGGAAAGTGTAAATACGAATTGTATAAAAACGGTCAGCGTTAACGGAACGCATTAAGTTTAGGAAATATGACAAGAAATATGATACCCATGTAAGAAATTTCACGATAGCATTACTGACGCGTACGCAGTCAAATGGAAGCGATGTATTATTCAGTGGCGTCAAAAGTCGTTCTGTATTAACCTTTTACAAATTCATGAGCAGAAATAAATGCAATCATAAATGTATCCTTGGAAATATATTGTGAATTCGTGAATAAAGTTTAAACATTTCTTCATTGTCTAGGTATAATAAGATGATTCATACAAAACATACCAATTATTATAATTATCAATCTCCTTATGAATTATGATGCTGCCGAAAGTGACATTGAGTAATATCCTGGACTTGATAAAATTTGATGAGGCACAACTAAACATGACTTTAATAAAGCGACACAAAGTACACAATTCGTCACGGTTAGTTAAATTTCGGTTTTGATGTTTAATGCTAATGACAGTAATGACCATAGGTGTGAATAGTGATCAATTTTAAATGTACATCCCTGATATATTATTTGTTGTATTGGCGAGTAGACAGCTAGTGATAACATTTCCAGTCGATGCTTCCACTACTATGCACTAGACTATGCAAATAACAATAACTAACTAACAAGATAATAGTACTAATAATACATTATTATTGTAAAAAAAGTCTTTAATATTTCAATTAATTGGAAAACTTCCAATTTTCACTTAAAATTCTAAATATAATGTCTTCTTTCTACGTCCACTGCTGAACATATGCCTCCCCCAAAGATATTCAGATTTCTACCTGCCCTTATCCCACCTTAATGTGGGGTCGGCCCAACATACTTTTTCAAGCATGTTGCAGAATAGATTTGGCTTAGTTTTTACGACCGGCTGCCTGCCTAACGTCAACCTCCTCTGAGGGATCCAGTCCCGAGCAAATTAAATGAGAATTTGGTTTGCCCGACCTGGGAATCGAACCCAGGACCTCTGGGTCCACAGCCCATATATATGTCGCCACTAGACCAAGGAGGCGACTTCTAAATAAAATGTATTCATTTTAATTTTATTATGGTGCAGTAAGAACACACATGTAGTGTACTGCTCATAGTTGGTACGTGTCGCGACTCGCGGTTTTGCAACTGGCCAGTTGAAGCCCATCGGGCGAGTCAGAGACTGCACTCGCTTGCAGTTGCATAAACTGAATTACGAAACAGTGTATCGCGGTCACTGCCGCCGCTGTTGTCGATACATAGTTAAGGGCACCTGCCGCACCCTTCCCTGTATTGCAATTCAATTTGGTCGTTTAGTAAGAACGTCACCACTACTGACGCAGAAGTGTTTACGTCTACAATCAGGTTGGGAATCTATATTGATTTCTTAAGTTTACGCGAATATTATACATTGAAATAAAACTATTTTTACGGTTTCTCGGATACGGATCACGATTAGGTTTTAATTATTATTCCCGACGTTTCGAAGGCTTTGCAGTCTTCGTTGTCACGGGTCAGACTGAAATCTATGCTTACGTATCTATATAGTAAGGCCCTATGGCCTTACTTCTAAAAACAGTTTAGCTGAGCCAATAACTAAGAATAGCCTGTCACTTTTTTCCTTGTGTCACATTGTTTGAAAATAAAAGGGACAGTCTATTCTTTAGCATTTGCTCAGTTAAACTTTTTTTATAAGTAAGGCCCATAATGTTCTATGTGCCAAAGAAACTCAGTAAAACATGCAACTAACTTTCCAAATCATCAATCCATTAATAAATTCCAAATCCTCTGATATATTCCAAATCCTTCAGTTTTCATATTTAGAATCCAATTTCAGTGGCATTGCTTCTAAACCAGCGACTCTTTTACTGACCGTGTTAACGAGTACTAAGTCATGTACTGTTACTATTTTGGTTGTTACAGAGAGTGACAACATGCGGGCCAGCATGCGGTTCTGCAGCCACCACCGCTACCACCGCCATTACCGCCACCACCGCCACAACCGCCAGCACCGGCGTGGTGCGGCGGCTCGCCTCCAGTCTCCAGAGCACAAGCACCGGCTCATTGCCGGACTATGGCACACAAATAGTAGACCCTTACCGCTTACTGGAAGATGATCTTAACGGAATATACGAGGACATAAGATCGGTAAGAATTCATTTGTTTTTATTAATTTATTGTAAACCAAATAATATATTGTAAACCGAATAGTATATACAATTTCAATACATTCGGTGCCGTGGCGTCGTCGTGACAAGCAAATTGACTGTTTAATATTTAACTAGTTTTGTAGTTCTGCTTGCAATCATAGTGAATTGTTCGGCATTCACTTGTAGTAAGCAATACGTATTTTGTTATTCAAGTTCTTGCGCTATATACATTTTGTGCTACGATCTTCAGTTAATAATATAATGGGTATTATCTCTGTATAAGTTCCAGTATAGTGAAGGCTTTATTATATTTCACAGCACTTTATAGTATTTTCCACCACCATATCTCTACATTATTCAAATTTCAAAGCTACCTAGCTTTTATTAAAATAAGGCATTTGCTACACTGCGACACAATAATAATATTTATTAAGTTCTGAATAACAATGAGCAGTGGGAGATAATGTGACGTTTGGTATTATGACTCATCCATGTGACGTGTCTGAGGACTCATCGCTGATTTTGTGGCTATTATGGCCTTCGATTATGACAATGCCATATTTTCACGTATCCTTGAAAACAACCGAACAATTCCACAGCCTGTAAATAGTAATATCGATTTGGTCTTACATTTTATGCTGTTAACGTTGTGGACCTTAAAAGTCCATTTATATTTTGAATGGCTTTCAAAACCAGTTTAAGATCAACATACACATATACGCTTTCATAAAAGATATATAATCCTTAGATATTGAATAAAACAATGCACCCTGCCGCGCCGCGTTCGTCTGAGCGCCATAAACTGAAAAAGTATTGGATGAATTTTCATAAGATATACTCCAATGGACGGAGTGATTATATGCATGTGCAAATAATCCATATAACATGTGCATATAACATGTGTTACATGTATAATTTTTATCCCGGAAACGTAAGACACATACAATTTAATACGGGCGAAACCGCGAGCAAGGGCTGGTTATAGATAGAAATTAAATTATTTTATTAAGATTTATATTGTAATACATGCATGTACGTTATGGTAAAAAATATAAAGAACCGCAGGTCAGCGGCGTGCCCATTGATCAAAAATTGTGTCAAAGTCATAACGTGTTAGAACGTCGTCGGTTGGCCACAGTATATTGTGCAATTCGCACATCGCGATACCATTTTACCCATTAACCTGCAGGGTCAATATTCAGTACCAGCATAATCAGTACCAGCATATTCAGTAAACTACCAGCTACAAGTGCATCATTTAAGGGGTATTTTAGAAATGTTGACGAATAAAGCTATGTATAATGTAAGTCTTTACATACTCTGATTATTGTTTTAGAGTAACCTAATATCTAGCAGTGCATTTTATCTAAAATTTTAATAATATCACTCCCTAAAGCCTGAATACTGAAACGCATATTAAGGTCGTGTTATGTCATTTGAGGCCGCCTTATCTGTCAAAGTTGTATAAAAAAATACAATAATAATATTACTGTCCCACTGCTGGGCACGGGCCTCCTCTAATAATGAAAGGGGTTGTATGTAAAATTGTATGGCACAAAAAAAAGTAAGTAGCCGTTTCTGTATTTGGGGATAGATCTCTACCAAGTAATCAATATAACAAGTACATTGTTCAGTGAAAGTTTTCTACAATATACACAGTATATATTCTATTATCACCTAAGTTAATTCATTATTAATATATAGTATTGTAAAATATGTATTATATTATGTACGTTGATGTTTATGCATTGCTTTGAATGTAGCAAGCCTTAATTATAATTAGCTTTTACTGACCTTTTGTAGATATGTCAATGGAATATTTCGTAGTAATCCAGTTGTCTTTCATTCTCACACATTCATTTCAGTTGTTGCGAATGATTCAGCAAAAGTTTCTATATATTCCATTCCATTTTATAATAGTCTGACATATTTGTAATTAGTTCAAGTATCGTAATTATCACGCCAATGCTTAACCGCGGGACGGTTGCTACAGCTTTGTAATTTCGTTTGTTATGTATTATTTTCTTTCTATAATTTTATTTAACTTTTTAAATAATACAATGACCAGTGCAAATCGAAATTTACAGCGGTCTACTCGTGCGCTGCGCCACGGAAACTGTTTTATATTTATTAGATATTTTATTAAAACTTATTTAATTTGATCAGGGTAATTCCTATTACATAGCTGTTCATAGAAATGACTCTACCGTAGCTGCTATTATTAAGTTCTGTTATACATTACTTATAGTGAAACGAATTGTGAAAAAAACATGTTGCACTGGTCCTTTTATCGATATCTTTATCACGTCACGCAGTCACTCACTAGTCTGCTTTCTGTTTGGAAAACTTGTTTAAACTAGGCCCCTACACGAGTGCTACAGAAGCTGGTTGCATATTTCTGGTTTCTACACACTCACTTCCCTGTGACACATGCCTTCTAGTATTTTTGCAACATCAGCTGCATTTAGACGGATGTTGCAAATCTCACTTATGTTTTCACTCAAGTATAAGCGAGGTGTGGCTGATAGATCTAAAAAAGGTTTATTTACGACATTATATTGAATCTTGGCCCCGTGAAATATGAAGTAATTTATATTGTAATGCTTTTACAATCTATATATCTATATCTATCTAATTGTCTGACTGTCTCAGTGGCATAATTGTATTGTGCGCGCGGTATGACTACCGCCCCTGTCTATCCCTTCTGGGATACAGGTGTGAATTAATAGTCGATGTCAAACCAATATCTGCTATGTGCACTTTTTGGAGATGTCAACATTTTGACTATTATGACTAGTTTTCCACCTAAACTTTGATATACACTGCTTTGACTGCCTCGGTGGCGTGGTTGTATTTCGGTACGACTACTGTCCTTAGGTCTCGGGTTCGATCCCCGGGTCGGGCAAAGTGATATTGGATTTTTCCATATCAGCCCGGGGTCTGGAATTTGTGCCCGGCGATAGGCTCGCCCCCTATCACATCTGGGACGGAACTAAGCTCGGCGAAATGTGAGTGTACTTGTAGGCTAGTGCGCCTCTGGCTACCCCTTCGGGGAAACAGGCGTGAGCTTATGTTATGTTATGTTTGATATACATAATAACTATTATACTTTCTAATCATTACACGGCGAACTATGATCGCTAGAAAAAATATGCTATCAATAGCTGTTTTACATGAGAATTTTGTTACTCCATATCTTAAAGTTTTCCTTTAAGCACATAGTAGATATTGGTTTGACAACGACGTTATGTTATTTAATAACTGCTTAATAACTTAATTTAATACCGTGTATTTAACTAAAAAACATTATTAAACACATAAACTCATGGTTAAGTTCATAAACAATTGTGAGACTAATTGGTGTTCTAACGTATCTCGATTCTCGATATTACACCTAAAGCATACTTACGTCACATGACCGTGTTATTCCAACCCCGGGTATTACATAATATGCGGCATGATGTTTCGAATTGGCAAACCCAAACGCAAATTGACCTGGGGTCTCAAAGGTGTCTGGTACGTCAGTAGACTAATGAGGTGGATAAGTGATAAATTCTACCAAAAGTTTTCCTAATATGAAGACCAACACTATATGCATATAGATGTAATATTCTATATTAAGTACGGTGGGAATTCCATAATAGTGACGACCATGAAACTAAAGAATTGTTTAACAATCTTATTAGCAGTCTCTATATAATATAACATTGTTGTATTACACAATACCTACATGAACATATAAAAACCTATTGCCATTTTATAATTTAGGTAAATTTTGTTGTGTCCTTCAAAAGGCAGACGTAATATGTTAATATTGTCTGCTATGCTGTTAATCGAATTTACAATGTTCTAAAATCATAGAATGTTGATAACAATCGATTTGAGTATGTACCATAATATTTATTTATTTTATTTTATAGCAGAGACTGGCAAACGGGCAGAGGGGCACCTGATGGTAAGTGATCATCACCGCCCATAGACACACAAGACACGAAAAGAATCATGGGTGCATTGCCAACCTAAAAGGATGGGAGGGAGGGGAGGCAAAAGGGATTGTGAAAGGGAGGGGGGAATTGGGCCACCGGAAGTCTCACTCACCGAATGAAACGCGACAGCATGCTGCCACTTCACGTCGGTTTTCTGTGAGACAGTGGTATGCAACCGGTCGAGCCGGTCATTCGTGCTGTAGACGTTATTGTCTACAGCGTGGCTTTACCACTCATACCATGGCTCTATCACTCATAAAGGGAATTCTTGATATTTTGTACCCGATTGAATTGTTCTTCCCTTATCGCATTTCAGTGTACGATCGGCGTAACACCATTTCAAGTGTTGTAGAAGGATTCGGCTGCCTATTTGATGTCAACTACCCTCTAGGGGATCCAGTCCATAAATTGTACTTACCGTCAGGTCAAAACTATGTGTATAATAACATTGTTTTGTGGGGGGATTTTGTTATAAAGGCCGAAACTGTATGCACCGTTGTAAGCGGATGATGTTGTTATGACTGTTGGCTGAACAATAAAATTGATGTATAACAAAGATAATAATAGTTCTAGTGAATTTGCAATGCCGAAACTAGCATTGTCCACTATCGAGAGGACACTTGCGTCAAACTTGCGTCAAGGTGCAACTAATGGTGGTTACAAAACAACCTTGATGAAAATTTATTTAGAGTCCTTCAACTCTCGGAAAAATATCGTTCGGAAAAACGTCGACAATGAACATTCTATTGTATGTAGAGCTCACAAATAATAAACTTTGTTTATTTTTATCCACGCACGGCAAAATGACTACACCTGATGGTAAGCGTAGTGCAGTCCAAAAAAACAGCGACCGTTGAACATAGTTTATGAATGGTCGCCAGAGTTATCCCTGCCTGCAAAAATGATTCTTCACGTTTCGTTTAAAGGACCCAATGTCACAGGAAGGAGGCACGTGAGCCCGCATACTATTCTACAGCTTAATGTTATGGTAAAAGTAAGTGGATGAGAACTTTTTGGTTCGCGCCGAGATGGAAGAGACCACAAAGCTGTGGTTTCGTAAGCCGTACTTTTTGTCTACGTGTATACATGTGTACAGTATACATATGTGTATACCTATGGTGTCTTTATAAATAATGACAATTTGAAAGGTTTTTAACGCCTATACTTTAAAAGTGTGTGTCACATCTAATTCAAGTGCATCTTATGATTTCTATTGTGATATCTTAGACCAATCTAACACGAGATAGCGATTTATACCAGAACTATAATCTGCATTTATTTCAGCTTAAACTATGTATTTAGTGAATGGCCTCAAGTCAAGGTAAAGTGTGAAATGTGTATGCTCCTTGCAACAGTCTTTATGAATTTGTGCTAATGTTAATATCATCAAATAACACGGTCGTTAGGGCTAAAATTATGTATGTATTCTGTTATAGCAAGTATTTTGCAACAGAATCATCACAAAATATTCATCATAATACGTGGTTATCTATTTAAATATGAATTTTCGTAGCAAGGTCTACAGTATCGTAGCGTACGTACAATTTGTGACAATTTACTGATGCTACGGTGCTACAGTTTTATTAACGTAAATGTACGAGCATAATGAATTATATTTTCATTCATTAATTATTGTAGAAATAAGCTGGAAAGTCAGTAAAAGTGAAATGTCACGACTTATCACGTGACTGTATCGTAAGTAATAAGTACATATAATGTTACGTGAAATTAGATAGCGGTGTATTAATAGTTTCAATGAAGTGCTGCGTTATATGATAGACGCATAAAAAATCAATAAGATTATTATAGTCACCAATTGCCATGTAACGATTGCCATGATTCTATATATACGAAGAGTCTACCTAATTACCTATTGAATATCGTAAATCCATTTGGGATAATTAAATTAATTTTACACAAATACATAGGAACTGTATTTCTTTTTTTTCAATAATCCTGTCATTGTTAGCTTTCATTTAGCGTTGATTTGCTGATTGTTTTTGTCTTAATTAGAGCCAACATTGATATTATTTAACTTATTTATTTAAAACTTAAAAGCAAACTTAATACTGGAAGTGTGAAAGTGTGTTTGTTGGGTGTAACTGTTATTATTTTTTATATCGAAAAATCTATTTCAATATACGAGCTATGAAAATATCACGGGGCACAGTTCCATGTCGGTTCGTAGCGGGCATTTTTTAGTAAATTAAATACACTATATATACACAAGCTCACGTTTGTATCCCTGACGGGGTAAGCAGGAGCGCACTAACAAACTACAATACTCATATTTTGCCGAGCTTAGTTTCGTCCCAGATGTGATAGGGGGCGAGCTTGTTGCCATATCGGGCTGATACTGAAAAATTCAATATCACTTTGTCCGACCCGGGGATCGAACCCGAGACCTCAGGACGATAGCCATACTACCAAGCCACCGAGGCAAAAATATAGTCGTTAGTAAATTAAAAACAATAAAATATGCTTCTAAATATCGATCTCATCTCTATATATCGGTCTCATCTCTATTCCTTTTATATGTATGTTCATTCAATGTCGTGAACTTAAAATTGATGCGGAAAATTGCTGTCATTTAGCATTAGGGTGAATATTTGTCTGACCTAGAAACCATATTGCCTTGGAGATGTTGTAGATCGCATGTAGTATAATAGATGTTTTATTATGCATTATTTGTTTTTCTCATAATTTATTAAAGTCATGTTAGTGAATAAGCAACTTTAACGGGTAAAAGATTAGATCCCAACTCGACTGTAGCTCATCTTGCCTTCAGGAGTTGGAGCGGAACACGAACCAAGCTGAACTGAACACTATAGCCACATACTACTTCGATGGACAAGGCAAGGCGCTCAGGCCTATGGTCGCGATACTTATGGCGAGGGCTGTCAACTACCACGTTTATGGGGAAAACAGGTGAGATCAATGTTATTTGTAGTCTTGTGCAAATATGTCAAAATGCTAGATGTCGTGACGTGTCTTCACGTATAATAATTTATGCTATCGTTATTAACATGCATGGTTTGTGTAATATGCTTTGGTATAGATAGTGTCAACCTTTAGATCTCTTTTATTAACATTGCATTCATTTCTCGCCTATTAAAATATCTTATTACTACGTTTATTTTTTCGTTCATGTAATAATAGTCTCTGTAGTAAGCTTTTCTCAATATACCGCACAAAACATTAGGAATCTACGAAGAAACTGAACTAAACAACCCATCTTGGTATTATATTTATAATGTTCAAAAGAAAAAATAATTGTGTCAATGAAATATCGGCTTCGTCGGTTCTGTTACGTTCCGCCATACCGCGACGGAACTGAAGCGTAATTAACCATCTTCGCCCGTCTCCCGTTTCAGATTTTGTATGAGTTTTTATGGAAAATTGGCGATGTCCGTTCTTCTCGTCAGTAAAATGAAAAGTGTTTAGTAATAAACGGCTTTCTTCCACGGTTCGTCTAGTTGGGAGTCATAATTTAATCAAAATGATAGAATTTATACTAAAAACTAATAATACCATAGTTTTCTACTGCACATGAAAGTCTATTGTTTTGCTACAGAACCCTAAATGTATCAAAATTTTATGTTACGTTTTGAAATTTAAATGTCTGTGGAAATCTCTCTTCCGACTACTATGCTTACCAATAAGCGCCGCCTTTCGCCGACAGTAATTCATTGAACTTGTTGCCCAAACGTCCATTTACCAATAGTTTCAGATTGCGTTCGATCATCAGACCGCGCATTCTATAGTTCAATGTCTTGCCGGAGGCCTTGAACGAATGGTTGTTTTATTATAGTAAAACTGAATGGCGACTATTGTGTTCACAGACCGATAACTGGAGGGACACGAAATATAGGAATTATTTCAAGCTTCATTTTGTTTCTTTAGAATTCAATTTCTTCCTAAAATAATTAACTGTAAGTTCGACAGACAAGTATCTAATCTCCCGTAAGTACCGCGATATGTATAAAATGAAGCGTGTCACATTTCTACTGCCTCGAGTCTTTTTTTATCCGGGCACAGCAAAGTGACTACACTGCACCTGATGGTAAGCGTAGTGCAGTTCAACAAAAATTGTGACCACTGACAAACACTGTGTTTATCAGTGGTCGTCAGAATAATGCCGGCCTATTTATGCTTTTTCACACTCCGAATCCGAACAGACGGATGACCGATGCAGATACAGGGATACTCCCATACCGGTCTCAACCAACTATCAAGTCATGCCGCAAGCCGGAAGTACACTGGCTGATCTTGGAACGTGAACCACAAACGGAGTGTGGGTCACTATGCCAGGTTTTAGCACCATGTGTACGGTGGTCGCCATCTGCTCGGATACAAAATAAATATCCTACGACCAGCAAAGAGTCTACAATAAAACGTCTCTGAATAAAGTAACCTCAAGCGTAAACTAAATAATATAATCACGTGTCTAAATAATTATCCAAGATGTTCCTACTCAGAATGCTACCAGAATTAGATAGATACACATGGAAATTGTATTTATTAAGTGAATAGTAAATTATTGTTTTTATATTTGTATGGCTTTCCTGTAACGATTGGAATTCTTATCTTTGATAGCACCTAAAATATCTTAATATGATATGAATATAAATAGGTGCGGCACGGAATGTATGGATATCAAACGATTAGCTATTGGGTTAGTTTTATATTTTTAGTTATCAATGTATATTACTGAAATATACGGATAAAACTTACACTTAAATAGTTCAATCACGTAGAATCATAGCAATTGTAAATGCACACGGTTGCAATAAAAAATATCGTTGCTTTCAATAGCCGATGTAAATGATGATATGAGGACGTGAGTAGAATGCCTATGTAAAGGAAAATCCGAGTTGAAAGATCCTGCCGCGTATCTACGACGATAATGAAAATAATTTCAATATATGAATAACAAGTGATGCCCTATGCAGGGATTGCACGCATGCCACGTACACGGGGTACGTTCGTGTCGGGAATATTCAAATTTTGAGAATCTTAAAATATGATCTATTTTAAATGGGATTCCCCGTGTGAATAATGTTTTATGTGGTAGAAATTAGTATGCTAACTCCCGTGGGTTTCTTTGTGGATTCATATCTATATGGACAATTTATGGACAATATTTTAAAATATTTCCACTACGGTTCAAACCAAACACTAAGCAGAACTATCTCATACGTTATATCGTGGTTGCGCATACGCCACTCCAAGGCTATCTTATTCTAACCTATTGATGCAATCGTCTCTGTTGGCTGTATTAATTGCTGTTTCCTCTGCATTTTATTTTTTAGCGTTGTCATGTACATAAAAATGAATTTAAAAAAATAATATTATATATATAATACTTTTATAGACTATACCATAACAATTACGATTAAAATAGTAATTGATTGAGGAGCTTTTCAGTTTTGTAGATATTGAGATGTTTGACTTGATGATTGAAACCCAGGCCTCGTAAACGAGAATAAGTCAGAGTAATGTAATTGTTATATTAATATCGACAACGTCTGGGGGTTTAAAAATTACATTCGATAATAATATTAATATGATTGTTGTAATTGTAAAATAATAATTTATTGTCTCATCATGTAACAAACTTGTAAAGTTGTTTTGGTTCGAGCGTAATTAGGTTGATTAAACTGAACTGAGGGTTAAATTGTGCAACTTGTACGATCCTGTTTGTAAGTAAACGTAACATTTCGCGCAGTTCGTTTTAATGTTGTTACGATTTATCGATTATTACTTCGAATTGATTTAATATTCATGAATTAAATGCACTTTGTTTTTCTGACATAAATTACATTTGATTTTGCTACTTTGACTGTTAAGCAATCGATTAAATCTATAATGCTTATGCACTTTAGAGGGTCATCTACGATTTGCCTTGAATCACAGATTACCTAATAGTTACTTTGAAATTGAATTGAGTTACAAAATTAGTATTTTATCTGAAATTGAAAATAGGTACCTATTGTGTTCGATAGAGTTTATTCCAAGGGTGGTCTCAAATAAATTTAGTCACGATCGGATCAAGTTGGAAGTCGGTCAGTTAAGTTTTTAAACTTGTGATTTATAATATAACGTGTATACAGTAGTATTTCTCTACACAGTGCATTACTGCCATCACAGAGGCAAGTGGCGATGATAAGCGAGATGATCCACTCGGCGTCGCTGATCCACGATGACGTCATCGACCAAAGCGACTTCCGCCGCGGGAAACCCTCCGTCAACGTGCTCTGGAATCACAAAAAGGTGAGCATCATAAAGTTACAACATTTGTACTTATTACATACATTTATAATTAAACACTAACTACGAGTGTGTATAGTAGAGGTAGTATGTATGTATGTTATACATAATTTAACATGATTATAATATTATGGTCCTGCCGCTTGAATTTTCCACTCTAGGATGTTATAGAATGTAGATAGTAATAAATAATTGAAAGTTAAAACAACCTACTTTTAAACCCAATTTGGGACAACCGTGGTAAGGGAAAATGATATATCGCTTAACAGACAAAAATATACAAACGAGTTAAGACCCTCTATTTTAGAAGTCTGATGATAAGATGTATGATTTATAGTAACTGTCAAGAGAAATAGTCTCCCTAAGATATCTCTCTGAAAATTTCATTTATTACTTGTTATAAGTAATAGATCCGCTTCCACAAGAGGGCCAATGATCTCACTGTGGAGGCTGCTTAATACCGGGCGAAGTGGAAGTGTTTAAGTAGGAAGGCGGCCCCTGGCATAAGGCCGGGGTTCCGCCAGGCAGAAAGAAGTGATAGAGCCACGCTGTACGCAATGTTGCATACAGCATGAATGTGGTAGTTTATGAATAGGTTTCCCGAAGGATCAAATAACGACTTCGATAATTAACTCTATTGTATTTCTTTACTTTCTATGGCAGCAGCTTGTCTGTCCCTGGCCATTGTCGATGTCCACAGGTGACTGTGACATGCCCGCCCTTACACAAAGTATAAGAATATATAACTGTCTACTTGTCTGGGCAAATATTCTTTTGAAGTGAGAATCTGGTATTTTATACATATCCATAAATTAGATGTTTGAATACAATGGGACATTCCGCGTGATTTATGTAGATATTTAATTTCATTTTATTTAATACATATTCCGTAATTAGACTCACAGAACGTGTAATAATTTGTGATATCTAGGCAAAAGGGGAAGAATTCTCGACACGTATTTCTGCTATAAAGTCCTATTTCGTTTGTTGATGTATTTTACGTTTGTAATATAAATTGTAATGAATTGTTTGTAAGGGGCAGACCCGAGTTTTGCTTACAGGTATAATATTATTAGTAGATTTTTATATAAAAAAAACAGCAATTGTCTTGTCAACTTGAGGTTAAAGCCCAATTATTTATTCGTCGATTGCCCTACCGTAGGAGACAGACGCCGTGACATCGTGTCTGCGAATAATATATAATTTTCAAGGCCGTCAATTTGTATGTAATGCAGATTACTTTAATATCTTCTTCATCAGGAAATTCCAATCGTGATTTGAATATAAAACTGAAGTATGATCAGTTTTGATACAGCATTCATTAACAATTCGGTGATTATAATTTTAATGAACGTCCCGTAATTGGTATGTGCAATTTTAGTTGTAAAATGTATAAGTGTCAAATTCTTTCTTTCTGCTTGGCGTTATCCCGGTCTAGTGCCAGCGTCCGCTTTCCTACTTAATCGCTGCCTCTATGCCCGGTTTTGAACATCCTCCACAGTAAGACCATTGGCTCTCAGGCTGAGATCTATAGAGCGAACTTCGACTAAGTCTAAGTCAAAGTCACGAACTCAGTGAGGATTTTTACTAAGTCATAGTCAAGTCAAGAGTTCATGACTTTGACTTAGACTTCGTCGAAGTTCGCTCTATAGATCTCAGCCTCATATCATCCTCCAAAACGTCCAGCCATCGCTTCTTGGACCTTTTAATGTGTCTAATTATATTGCAGTTTTAATTGATTTCAAAAGGTAGGAGGTTAGCTGTATAGTATATTATGTAAAGCTATGTCTACGCCAAATGTGGACGGATTTTGACCACTCTTTTTGTATTCGATGGGGTTTATAGCTTTTACGTGATTTATATCTGATTATTATCTGATCGGATATTAATCAGCTCATCATAATAATCATCCCAGCAGGTTTGAGGAAAAATTGCTAGTCTTACAGTTTAATAGATGAAGAAGTTAATTGTAATTTCCCATTTCACTTTGTGTTATATATTTTTATTTTATTACGCTAGTTTAATATAATTCTACATTACATCGCTTCTGTTTTATCGTTGTTAATAAATATTATCGAAATGTGGATAAAACTTGAGGATAAACCCGATTTACCAATTGATATGTATCCGATGTCGTCTCGACCACGAGCCGAATGGGAAATACAAATGGGCTTTTTCAAAAAGAAGCGGTTGCCACTGAACGCTGGCTGTTCGTCATTATCGATACAGGTGTTGTTACGCAGAAAATTTTGTAATTATGCATGCGAGGTGGCAAATAGGATTTTTCCTTGGAGGGTTTTCGACAGTTAAAGTTACAAAAACTTTTAAAGTTTGTGTGGATCACTAAACTTTTTTCTTACCTGATTGTTTGGAGATCGAAAATCTTTCTTTAGTTCGTGATATCCCTGAGTACAACTAGAGTAATATATACATATTTTATTAGGGAGTTGAAGTCTTTTGTTATTAGATTTGGGAATAATCTTAGTTCCTATACATGTCATGATACCATAGTGGAGGCCCGTGTCTGGCACATTAGGATGAGGTTTATATTATACAAATGTTATAGATATGGGCAAATGTAACGGAGTTTTGATGGCTCGACTAAACTATGGGACCATTCTGGCTGTGGTTGATACAAATTTTACAATGCTCGCAGTATCGTTTGGATACCATAGACGCAGACGAAGTATGTACATAAAGATCATGGTTGTTACCGTTTCATGCACAGTTTGTTCAACGCCGTCAGTGGCGGCGCTAGATTTACATCAGGTTTACGAGGCCCCTTTTCCACCAAAATATATTGTCCGTTTTATCCGGGGGGGGGGGGGGGGTTCTTCCAATCGAAGGTGGGTGTGAGGCCTCCTTAGGCACGACGTTGCCGACGCCTTACGCCACTGCTCTCATCCGCCATAGTGTATGTATGGTTTTCACGCAACGTGCTGGTATCGGTACTGTGCCGCCTTTCTTTATTCTTATGAATTAGTTATTTGTTGTTACACTTCACTGAATTGTTTATTAGTAATCCGTTAAGACGATCACAAAAAAAGAGGAATCGACAAAAAATACTACGCCGCTTTATTGTCTTTAGCAATATTAGTTTAGGCCTTAAGCGAGTGCCCATTATTTAACCATTTGCCGTGTAAATATTGATATATATTTGTTAAGTTAAATTTGTGTTTACCATATTCAATTTCAATTTCATATACCGTAAGAGGCTAGGTCGTTGTGACCTCAATTTGTTTTATAAATGTGCCAAGGCCATGATTTACGTTAGTTTAAATTAAAAAAGGAAAAGTGAGGTTCTCGCTTGACCTATTTTACATTATGCGAAGGATATACACACGTAGCTACGGGTTGTTGCCCTAAACATGAAAATAAATACAATCTGTGGGAAGTAGTCCGAGACGTAACCGCTTCGTTGCCCGACGGGGCTACCACGTATCGAACCATGTAACATTATTGGCGCTGATAATTTGGTGTTTCTTTCTTTCGTATTCCGTAAGAGCGAGACGTAGAAACTCAATACCAACTACTAACAGATTGTCCGTGATAGTGTTGGAGAGTGTTGTTGACTGCAGACGCAGCTCACACGCTTGTGGTGGACCGAAAGCTGAACGACCCCCGGTGAAAGTGCCCCGCGGCCTTCGTCACTTTAATAATATAAATATGGGCTAGATTTTATTTTCGTGCAGATAAATGTTTTGATACATCACTAACCGTTTCCTTGAGTACTGTTCACGCTAAACATTGATTTTCATTACACTAAGGGCGACTTGCACCACTATTACTAACCTGCAGTTAGACCTAACCTCAAGTTAAATTAGAAAAAATATATAAATAACATTCAGTTCATGTAATGAATTAAATGTCATTCATATTACTGCCTCGGTGGCGTAGCGATATTTCGGTACGACTACGGTTCTGAGGTCTCGGGTTCGATCGGGCAATCCGGGTCGGGCAAAGTGATATTGGATTTTTCCATATCAGCCCGGAGTCTGGAATTTGTGCCCGATATGGCGATAGGCTCGCCCCCTATCACATTGGGACGGAACTAAGCTCGGCGAAACGTGGGTGTATTAGTTCGCTAGTGCGCCTCTGCCTACCCTACGGGGATACAGGCGTGAGCTTATGTTATGTTATGTTATGTCATTCATATATTTTCTGTAATTACATGTAGTATATTACATATAATGAATTCCATGTCATTCATATAATTTTTTTTTCAATTTAACTTGAGGTTAGGACTAACTGTAGGTTAGTAATAGTGGTGCAAATCGCCCAAGTTAATAATTAGCATCTCTAACCTTGTCATGACGTAATTTTTACAAAGTATGCGACATTTTCCTTCTTTTCCAGCCTTGTAATAAAAAAAATTATGTAGTTTATCGAATCAATAGAATGTTAATAAAAAACACTACACGTCTATTGAAGTGATCCTCGAGACACGATGGTTGTGTAATTTTTCTCTTTAAATGAGTAATATATTTGTTAAACTTATTATGGCCATTAGATTGGTCAAGGCAGTTTTCGTAAGCTTTGTCACAAAATTAGCTATGGGCGTTGGGCAGTAGTCGGTACTAAGAGACATGATATTTAATATAGTTTTTAGTAATTATGTGTGAGTTTTCGATTGGAAGAATAGACTGCCAAAGATGTTTTTTCTCAAAATGTTAGTTCATTTGACAGTATACTCATCAGCTATTACCATCAATCTATAATATGTATCGCAAATCTTGGGAATACTAGTTGCACATTTGCTTTTATCCAATCATAGGGTATTGGTCAGTAAAAATCTGATATATTCTATCCTAGCGGCGACTGTTTAATATATAGTATTTGCCCGACGTATAAAAAGGAGAAGCTTATATATTTAAGAATTATGTGAGTTTTCATTTATTCTCAATGGAATATGCCTCTATAAGGTCACTGTCAATGTATATAAGATTTAACAAGTTCTGTTGAGCACTGTTGTGTTAAGTCCGTTATTTGGGATCCTTTCCTATTTGGGATTCAAATCTACCTGATAGGACAGACGAATGACTGAATTACAAAGACTCGTAGCTTCGGCGTATTGACATTAAAACAAAGCAGTGCTATGCCTTGAATAGAGATGAATATGGAACAAAGACGCGGTCTGATACGTTTTTATGTAGTCGTTGATGTTTCAGTAGCAATAGTAATGTCCGTTTAACTTATTAAACCTATTTGTAGGCAGATTGCGTTAGTGTTCGCCCTTCAACTAAAACGCCCCTGTCCTGCGATTATGTCTTCCGCTGATGTGATCTTTAGTGCAAAACGCTACGTGAATTTACAATAGTATACGAGGATCCTTGGTCTACGTAAATACTTAACAGGGTTCTTTAAAAGTTGTCGTTGTTGTTGAAGTTATGTTGTCGACCCGAACACTTAATAAAAATGACTTTGAATAAGAGTCGAAGGGCAATGGGCATAATTGTTAATCTGTTCGCATTCTTACTGGCAGGTAAAAATCCGCGAAAGGAAATGCGACGTAAATATTTCATTCTTTGTACCTAGCGTTATCCCGGCCTCGTGCCAGCGTTCGCATATGTGCCTATTTAGACGCTTCAGATAAATAAAAGAAATATTAATAAATATAATATTTAAAATTTCGGTCAAAGAATACCAGCCCAAAAATGGTATATTTTCACATGTTTTGTGACATTACGGACATTTAAATAATTTGAGCACAAATGAACACGTACAACACTTGACATGTTTTACATATGTATGTACATATATAAGCTCACGTCTGTATCTCCGAAGGGGTAGGCAGAGGCGCGCTAGCGAATTAGTACACCCACATTTCGCTGAGCTTAGTACCGTTCCAGATGTGATAGGGGGTGGCCAATCACCATATCGGGCACAAATTCCAGACTCCGGCCTGATATGGAAAAATCCAATATCAGTTTGCCCGACCCGGGGATCGAACCCGAGACAGGACAATAGTTGTACCGCAATACAACCACGCCACCGAAGCAGTCAGCCATGTTTTACTACTTCTAAATGGGTTAGGAATCTCTTAACCCGCATTATGTAATACAAATAGTCAAATGTTGATTTTGCTAGTACCTGTTGTGCCTGCTATATACGTACATACGCCCGTGTACATACTCTTTGTGCAAATATGGTACCACGGCAACAGGGCGCGCCTGTTTGCAATCTATGTCGTTTATTGCCGACCACGGATGTGGAATTATTTACCTTTGTTGTTACGTGGTAAAAATTAAAGATAAATTGCACATTTTTAGCGTGTTCGTTTGCAAACACGTGAGCACACGGAGATGTTGCGTAATATAAATATTTGTATTATCAAGATCAACAGAGCGATATCAGGTTGTTGACCCTCGTAAAGACGTTTGCTTTTCAATAATTAAAATATTCCTGCTCTATAAAAGTGCGGTGTATCATGTATGCGAATGCTTTGATCGATGTTACGCAGACAACGTCAGCGGTCGAATTGGCGATTCTTATCATATCTGAGACCATTGTTCAGAATATGTCGCGTACCTTATTGTTCACTCTGTCTGCATGGAATTGCGAGTTTAAATGAGGAGCGTACGTATTTAAATTATAAAATGAATTTGCAAAAATACCTACGTAAAGTACCCCATTGTGCGGCGTTGTCTCTATGCGCAATCAGAAAAAACGTTATATTGTGAGTTGTCACCATGGAGTTAGTATTCTTAAAAAGTTCTAACCAATGGTTATAACTTATTGACCAATGGTTACAACCAATGGTTGAGTGGTAGAGTCACGCTGTAGACAGTTACATCTACAGCACGAATGGGTCGGCTCGACCGGTTTGATACCATTGTCTTACAGAAAACCGACGTAAAGTGGCAGCTTGCTGTCGCGTTTCGTTCCGTGAGTGAGATTTCCGGTGGCCCATTTCCCACCCCCTTCCTTTCTCAATACCTTTTCCCTCCCCTTCCATTTCCTCCTTTTAGGTCGGCAACGGACCCATGATTCCTTTTGTGTCTTGGGTGTCTATGGGCGGTGGAGATCACTTACCATCAGGTGACCCATGTGCTTGTGTGCCAGTCTCTACTAATAAAAAAAAAGGATTTGACGTGACTACGAGAAATACGTATTTACTTTGAAACCGATTCCGCCATTTTAGTTTCGTGATCTATTTACATGTAAGGTGTCACTGTCTCATAAGAATTAAATAACGTATGATTTTTTATTGATTTTATTGTAAATACGCTATTATACTTACGATACATAATACTGATTTTGGAATAAGAAGATGCTTAACTGCTATATTAATAGGATTTTTCTATCGCAAATTCGCCATTTTGGTTTCTCTTCAAACATCACACATGCTTCATTTTTTCCAAGTTATGGTTTGTCCTTATTCATCTTTGCAAATTATTTTGTCTAAGATTATAACATATTATATTAACATCATACAAAATAAGCAACTGAAAGTGTTTTTCAGTTATTTTTAGTAATATAAATCTACAAAAGTTGCTTTACTTTGAGATTTTAAATAAAATAATGCGGTGACCTTTCTGCTCGTAATAATTATCGAGAGGGATATGGTATTGTGTGATAAGTAGCGGCGACTTTTTACTAATAAAACCTAAAATATAATGTTACTCTCCAACCAGACACGCAAATAAATTTATCTTGTTTACGGTACTTTCGGTGCATGGCCTGTGCACCTGACAAATTAACTCGACTGGTTGCATTTAATATATTGAGAGTAAACCACAAAAATATATATTTATAATTGTGGAAGAGGCAATAATGTTTATAAAATACATTTATACGCTACTATTCGACCGACTGCCAAAAAGGAGGAGGTCCTCAATTCGTTTGTATTTTTTTATTGTTACGCGATATCTCCGCCGAATGTTGAGCGATTTTCAAAATTCGTTTTGTGTTCGATAAAGCTTATTTCAATGATCCCATATAAATTTGGTCACGATCGGATTTGAAGTCGGTCTTTTTAAACTTGTGATTATTGCTATACATTGTGTAGAGAATAATTGATAATGTATCATTAAAGACGGCGCGGCGGAGGTTGTCCGATTACAATCTCGGTGGTTGTCTGTCGATCGGAAGGACGCGTGAGAGGTCGATGGTAGCTTTCACTCGGCGACGCGGGCCATCATCTATCAACGCCGACACAAGCTCCGCTCGCGCACTCAGGTGTTCCGTGCTCGGCTCGATGACCGGTCATCGGGGACCTTATACCTTATACAATTATGTACATTACACTCAAAACATTCCTTCCTCGTTCCGTGTTCTCTATTTAAAATGCTTTGCTGTGTTCGAAGATTTGTTCTGTACAGTAAATATAAAGTTTTGAACTTACATATGAACTATAATCCTTCATCTATATTCATTCTCTATGACACAAAAACTCTAGTTGTTACGCAACTGTTATATAACAAGTGCTATAAAAACATAATCGAAAATTATTATTCTTTTAATTTAACATTTATTATGACTTAATTACGAATAATTAAAATTATGCATTATCATAATCACGTCCTTCGGGCTTGATATTTTCGTCTCCTAATGTACAATATAATTACTTTAGTTAATATGTACCAGGAAAGGTTGGCGTTAAAATTAAATTCTTCAACTTTCTCCTCACATCAAAATTCTTTGGTAGTTGGAGCCTTGACCGCATTGGCTTGAAATGTAACGTTTTTTACGCATTTCACATAATGAAATATTGAATTAACTTTTATATGAAACGATGATTCGGGTCAGCATTGTATTGCGCGATAGATTTTTATTTTTAAGGTCATATCATTATCGATTTCATATTTTTGTTATATCAATAACATGTAGCCTATCAATTTCGGCCCAACTGGTTATTAGTTAATTTGAATAATGTTACGTATCAAATTGACAAATCTGAAATAAAATTTTGTGGATCTCGGAAATATATTTTTTATGTTATAAAAATATTTTGGTAGGCGGCTTTATGGCGTACAAATATCATATTAATCGATAATAGTAATTAACAGTTGTAATGATTATGGTTCACGTGTCTTAATTATATATTATGTAAAAGAAATAAAAACTCTGGTAAAAGCCAGAAGTTTTATTTGCGTGATAGATTTATCTGTACTATAGATAATATTAAGTTTAACATAACCATCATACAACCACTGACTGTATTATAATATACGCATTATACAGTTTCTATAACCGGATAAGCCGCGTTAACACATAGAAGACAATATATAATAAAAATACCTATACAACTAACGTTATTCAAAAAAGGTATTACCAGTTAGTTTTTTTCTCATAAAGAATAAAGCGAGAATTTTAAAGATTTCTCAGTTTTTGGAAGTATAATTATAATTTATTATTTCGCTGAAAGTGGATCAACAATTACGTAAGTATTTTTTACGATTGATTATTTCACATTGTTCAGCAACTTACATTCATCACATTTTGAATTTTTCTAAAAGACGTTATATAATTAACAGTATTTTTATTCTGTATGGTATTTTATAATTTCGTTATTTGTGAAAATAACAAATAAACAGGAACAAAATAAAGACTCGTATTGTGGCGCTTTTAGGGCGTACTCATATTATATTAGCTATATTTTATAATGGAGCGTCCAGATTCCATATGCACATCGCTTATCAAGTAACTTACCTATAATTTTATATACGACATTAAAAAAAAAGTATATTTGTGTTCGTTCCATGTCTGTTTATATAACTCGTTTAAATCTTCTCTATCGCGAACGCACAATACCATTTGTCGTGTATTATTGTATATGTGGGCTAGCAGACAGATATATACAAGTGTACGCATACATTGCGACGAATGAATGAATGAATTTGTGAACTATTACTTTCTATACGTTCATATTGGGGTGACCGAATGCTCCGTCGAAAGCAAAATTCGTTCAACACTTTCGTCGAGTGACCCACCGTGGCGGGTGTTTAATAATGAGTTTTAAACAAAAAACTGGTCTTGGTAACAGTATTTTGCGGGGATACGGAAGACGATTGCGGGGGGATGTGGCTCGGACTCGTAGGCACGATCACGCTCCTCGCACTCCTCACACTATAAGCGGCAAGCGACTTCCGACCTCGCGATTAGACAAGTTTTTGAAGTTTGTTTACACTTTTTTTAGTCGTAACTCGTACACCAATTCGACTTTGTTGCCCATCGATGCGCGAAATTTCGTAATAATTATAAAACGTTTATTTTTTAATTCAATTCGCCGTTGATAATAAATAATAATCTTTCAATCAGCAGATTTTATATTAATGTCGTATCTTCATCATATTCAGTCGTATTTTAAATAATTAATCGGTATTTTTCTTACAATAATTAGTGTATGATAGCTTACTTATAAAAACATTTTAGCTGAGCAAATGGCTAAGAATAGTCTGTCCCTTTTATTTTCAAACAATGTGACACAAGGAAAAAAGGGACAGACTATTCTTAGCCACTTGCTCAGATAATTTTTTTTTATAAGTAAGGCTCTATGTGTACATGTATTCAGGATATACATATAATTCTTTCCCTTTTTTTCAAATGTTTAAATTGGTAAATCGATTAATTATGTATTTTTATACAATCTCTCTCACATTGAAATCTCTTCATTGAAAAGTGAACACGTCGCGTCGCGTCGCATTGTTATCACGACGCGATTATTGTTGATAATATTATTTTTATTGCTCTTTACTACTACAAAATACTACTACTAATAATCACAAGTTATAAATATTACAACGAACTTAAAATTCATCAGCTCTTGATCAGTTTCATATGGGATTACCCTAGGAATAAGCTCTATAGAATACAAAACGAATCTATTTTGCCGGAGACATCTGGTAACTTACATAAAAAAATAGCGACGAATTGCGAACCCAGTAGTAGCTGGCACATAATATTTTCTGAATTTGATAAATAGCACACTACCACAAATTATAATCAGATTTTAACATGACGACCTCGAATTTGTACGTAAAGGTCGTTTCGATTATCTGTGGGTATCTAATATTTGCGACTGTAGAGCTAAGGATGCGAAGCGTAAACCGGTAACCGGCAAAACTAACTACTGTTTCTGTAAATCCAATAAAATAGTCTTTATTAATTATTTGTTGTGACAAAATGAACACAGCAAACCTTATGGTGACTATAGTGCTGTTTAACTTCATTACAAAAGTCCAACGACAGTCGAGGGACCATCTTACAATATCTGTGTCCAGCGTCATTGACATATGAGTAAATTCTTATAAACAATCTCTCACACATTGTTTCCTTGCCTGTTTGTCGTGTTTGATAGTATTGTTTCATATTATATTTCTTCATTGAAAATACATTAATTATACTTATTATTAGAATTAATATATTCTACTAAACATCTCTACCGGATTATTTTTCTGTTACCGGTATTCGCTTCTGCGTTACCGCAGATTTATCCTGCATTTAATATTGTGACAAGACGTGAATTAGAGTCAACGGTTACAAATCCTACTGTTATATCAAAAACCGGATTTTTACCGGTACACGTGCCACCACTACGCTGCCAGGTGTGTTGTAACGATGGCTCACTCGTCGGCCACTAATCGCCACTAGATACCACATGTTTCGCAACCACACCGGACCTTCCACTCACTCGAGACGAAATACCCTCGATCACCTGTAATTCGAACGTCTATCGATCAATTTAGTTACCCTTAGGTACAGTGTTATAATTTAAATCAGATTAATACTTGTGTACTGCCATTTGAATGTGAATAGTATTGCCTACCCAGTACCACATACGTGTAATACGCATAGATTACTTAAACTGCGGTGACGTTTCGATATTAAATATTTTATTCTAAAATATTCAAAATTGAGTAAGATAGCTATTGACGAAACATTGCGGTAGTGAGATTTACCACATTAGTGGTTGATTCGTAGTGGGATCTGAAATGGTGCGCTTGTAAGAAGGATGAGGGGGGAGTCAAGGCCGTCCGTGTGACATACATCCCGCCACATTCACCTTCCGTCCACACTCCACAGCCGCGCCGCCGCCGCCATCTGTCCACACCATCACTGTCAAGGCTGCTTTGCGAAACACCACTACGACGTCCACCTAAGTCTGTAACACCCACTTAGACAATGTCGCAACCAAACTCACAGTCTTTGGTAATGGCATTCGACACCTAGTAGAATAGCTCACATGGGGGAATTTAAACATCTATCACATCGGAATGAAATAAACTGTATAATAATTTTTATTATGCCCTAAGCGGTGTTCCGTGGACTAGTTTTTCTCTCGAAACATTACACGAAAACACATACGCAAAACAACGATTTTAGCTATCTCCTGTTCGTAAAACAATGGAATAAAAAAAATCATGTTTTGTATTGTGTTTTGTGTAGGTGTTTTGTGTAATGTTTTAGTGCGGAGACGCGGCTTTATATAGCAATTTAAAATTAAACCAATTATTTTATTTTAACTTGACGCGGAAGAGCCTGTGCTCGTCTTTTATCTTTATTGTATTTCCAATAAGGAAAATTGTTTACTGCCGAGGTGATTGACTCCGCGCTGCCTTGAAAAGGGGAAATATAAATACAGGCAAAACTTTCGCGTCTTTAGTCATACAATCGTAATGTTTGCAGATGTGAACATTTACAGCGTTATAATACTTATTTATGACCCCTGAATTTTCATAAGTAATTCACACGATATGCGGACTTACGTTACAATGTACTGGTGTAAATGAATTAAAGAATAGAAACCACAACGCATTCTGAATTAAGGCGACGTGAAATCGTAGAGATTTTTCTGGTAAATTATTCATGTGGCTCACGTTGGGCAGACTTTCGACGCGTTCTTGTAAAAGCCTTTCACTCTTATCATGGGAGTTACCTATATAATATATTTTCATACATGATTATATTCTTACATATTAGTCTTTCGTTTCACATTTAGTCAGATTTAAATGTGTTAAAACTATTCCTAAAATGCAATTACTGTGATGCCAAAGTACATATTATTATTTTATAAAAGTATTAGTTTTATCTACCATGTAGGGTCTTGGCAAATATGCCTTTTACTTATAAACAGAACAAACGATCATTAAAACAAGTATATCCCTTCTCTTTACGACAGATAGATTTAGAGTAAAAGAGACAAAACATTACTTAAACATGTTTGTAACTAAACCTTTCTATAATTTCACAAATGAATCATCAATTTACCGTATATCGATGATTTTGTCTGTTTGGGTCTATAAATTTTAAGCTAGGGCCTTACTTATAAAAAAAACCGCTTATCTTATCTTTAAGAATAATTTGTCACTTTTTTCGTTACGTTACATAGTTTGAAAATGAAAGGGACAAGGAATTCTTAAAGATAAGAAGCGCGTAAATATTTTTATAAGTAAGAGGCTGGGTCAAACTAGTTTGGAAGTAGTGTTGTGACTGCGAATATTGAGTCACTAGTTTGTAGTGTAGCAGACTCGTGCGGCGCGGCGGACTTGCTTGTAACGGATACGTTTTAGCCTGGTCACTGGTCAGCACTCAGCCGACACGGCCGTGGCAGAAAGTGTGTTAATATGTACACTGATTTGCGCAACGAAGCGCGTACGATACGCGCCGCGCAGCCGCCGCACTGTCCGCTCCCGTACGCGGTCCCGTTTTATACCAATTAATGTAAAATATATCATTACGCGATGTGTTCACGTTATTTACTGGTGCAATACTTAGTCACGACACGAAAAAAATTACGCTCGTATGTCCGTGACTGAATGAAACACACATTAGCTAACCGCGAAAAGTTTGAGAAATAAGTAACTCACGTTTTGGTTTTGTAGGATGTAAGTGTAAAGTCGAAACAAAACACAAAAATCACCTACACAAAACAAGGTTTTTCATTATCTCCCGCTCATATAACAATGTATCATAGATAAAAATACGATGATTTGTATAATGTTTTGGTGCAGGAGACGCGGCTCTACAGATAGCTGCTAAACAAAAACAACCCTTAATATATTGAATTCTAACATGAGTAGGGACAATATGTATGAAAACTCAACATAATGGTGTGTGTCACCAAGCCAAACCGGATTCGTGACCGGATGCCTTCAATCTTACTATGTTATGGAATTACGTACCGCGTCATCGTCTGACCACTTTCACATTTTTTAATTTGATTAACTAAGCATACATAGTTGAGTACTTGATTACGTTATTTAATATCTTCAAAGTTCATAAACGGCCAACAGGCAAAGCTTTAATGCTAACACAATGAATGGAGCCCTGCATTGAATCTCCTCACGATGTTATTATTCGGAATTGTACATACTGTCAAGATCTATCACCATTATAATATCAAGTTTATTGTTAATGAAACTTGATTATACTCATTATAAGTATTATTTGGTGTTATTTGTTTGCTGTTATAGAAGTTGTTATAAATAAAATAATAAATTTCATAGAATTATCTATGTCAAACTTTAGTATTCTGATATTAATCAGTTATTTTAATAACAAAATATGTGTAGTCAGTTAAAATAGTGGTCCCTTTAATCGAATGTAAATTAAGGTGCGCGGTCTGTGGTACAAATGCAGCTACTCGATGTAGGTTAACGAGTGTCCACTACTATTGAAAGGCGGTCTTTCGTCCCGATTGTACGCGCACACAAAATAAAAACAACACAGAATGTTCGCAGATGGTAAAGTCATGCAGTAATTTTTTTTTGTTATCACGGGGAAAGGTGTTACTGTCACTACGCCTAGGAGATATGTGACGGTTTTGTCGGGGTCCTGGGTGACTGGTTGAAGGAGTGATATTTTCTGGGTTGTCCACCCAAAACATAAATGTCAGAACTTAATCATAATCCCAAATACGTACGTAAAAAATGACCAAAAGTATATAGTTTACGGGCTAAGCCATAATAGGAATAGCGTTTGACTATCGTCGCTACTGTTGTGGCATCTCGCATCCCTTGCCCCGTAGTTGAAGAATGTGGAGCGGTTCGCTGCGCGAGCGCGACTGATAGTATTTTATGATATTGCTTTACCAAATGATGGTAGATAGCGACGAGTTTTAATATAAAAAAAGTCTTTCACACCTAATCAAAATTCAAATTATTATATTCTACATATGTACTTCGAACTACGTTGCAATATTACTACACTTTTTTAATTTGAATTAATTTTTTTAGGTGTTACAAATACAAATAATGTTACTGTGTGCACTTATAACTATCCATATTAACAAGTGCTGTTTTTCGAGTTATTACAAATTAATATACTTTGCGCACTTAATATTCTCCAAATTGAACAGCGGGCTGACTCTTGACACTCGATTTAAATTTGACTTCGATTCGACTTAATTTAGTGACTTAAAATTCCACCGAAATCGCGGTAAAAAGTGCACTAATATGGCGTTAAAAATTATCAAATGACAAGGTGTTGATACGAATGCAACATTAGCGCATTTTTTTATTCGATTACGGTGGAAATTTAAGTCAATAAATGAAACCAAATCGAAGACCTATTCGAATCGAGTGTATAGAGTCAGGTGGCTGGTCATGCGAAGTTCGAACCTGCTGTTGACACTGGTGTATTGTATCGTAGAGGCACCTTCCCGAGTCGGAAGCGAGGGCCGCGCGTCGCGTCGCATCGTGCCGGTGCGAGTTGCGACTACGCACGCGGCATTAGTATGCAGCCACATTACAACTTTCTCGACATTCTTGCCAAGCGGAGAAATGCCACTATCGATACATATAACGTTTACATTAAGCATTGATTTTGACACGTTATAAAATGTAGTTTACAAGCTACAACATTATTTTATTACTGCATTGGTGGCGTAGTTGTATTTCGGTACGACTACCGTCCTCAGGTCTCGGGTTTTTTTTTTTTTTATTAGCAGAGACTGGCACACGAGCAGATGGGTCAACCCATGGTAAGTGTGGTCGCCTGATTGAGGCTAGTATGTCGATTGAAAAACACGCCATGATTATGGTGAAAAACAAGTCGACGAGATAAGCCTATCGTTATATAAGAGTTAAGACAAATCTAATCGCAACATTTGGACTAAAATGCCCTGTCATAGTGATTATATCACATAATCATTCATGTTAGATTTTTGTGATAGCGCCACAGTTTATGTACTTCATCACCATAGTAAAGCGTAGTAAACTAATGTTTTGTGGTGGAAGTGTGGTGATCGCTGGCCATGCCAGTGCGAGCAGTACAGCATATAAGGCATAGCAAGATATCCTCACTACTCGCCCCCTCCTTGTTC
Organism: Clanis bilineata; assembly: GCA_036417725.1. Taxonomy (NCBI): domain Eukaryota; kingdom Metazoa; phylum Arthropoda; class Insecta; order Lepidoptera; family Sphingidae; genus Clanis; species Clanis bilineata. The sequence goes on along the minus strand of CM071145.1, from coordinate 7,056,535 downwards.
TTTGCAATCTATATATATAAAAATGAAACCCGTTTTCCGTTGTCACGCCATCACGCGTGAACGGCTGGACCGATTTCGCTAATTCTTTTTTTAGAATATTCCTCGAAGTACGAGGATGGTTCTTACGGAGAGAAAAAAATGAAAAATTGTCTGAAAAAGTCTAAAAACAACACTTTTCTGTACTCCCATACAATCGATTCGTAATAATACTTAAAAGTCAATTTGAACTTTAATACCATACCATAAAGTTCAAGTATTAGTGGAGAGGTTCCGGGAAGGCAAAACAATTGAGTGTCGTTAGTATCGTATAAATATTAATGTCAGTATTTGTCAATTGAAAAATTCTTTTTATGTTGGATAGCCCATTTATCGAGGACGGCTATAGGTTATATAACATCACGCTATGACCTAAGGGGTGACTGACGGGGTGATTGATGGGATTACTGACGGGGTGACTGATGGGGCGACTGACGTGAGGAATGACGGGGTGACTGACAGGCTAACTGATGGGGTGGCGGACGGGGTGACTGACAAGGTGACTGACGAGGTGACTGACGGGGTGACTGATGGGGTGACGGACGGAGTGACAGACGGATGACAGACGGGGTGACAGACGGGTGACAGACGGGGTGACAGATGGGTGACAGACGGGTGACAGACGGGTGACAGACCGATGACAGACGGGGTGACAGACGGGTGACAGACCGATGACAGACGGGGTGACAGACGGGTGACAGATGGGGTGACCGACTGGGTTACAGACGGGGTGATGGACGGGGTGACTGACGGGGTAACCGACAGGGTGATGGACGGGGTGACTGCCGGGGGTACTGACTGAGTGACAAACGGGGTGACAGATGGATGACAGACGAGTGATAGACGGGTGACAGATGGGTGACAGACCGGGTGACCAACGGGTTGACCGACAGGGTGACTGTCGGAGTGATGGACGGGGTAACTGACGGGGTAACCGACAGGGTGACTGACGGGGGTACTGACTGGGTGACTCACGAAACCGGACCGAAGTCGATCATCCCATTACCTCCTTTAGAATTATTGGATTATAGGTGCCTACTACTCATTCTTTCAACCCTCTCTCTCCTACGCAGACGAAGTTGCGCGGGTCAGCTAGTACATATTTAAAATATGAATTACGCCCTCAATCTTCAACCAATTTTGATGCAGATTTTACAGACTGGATTCTTTTTTGTATTATTTGCTGTAACTAAAGACATTCAAGTGTATAAAGACTGGACAACAGTATATAGACAGCGCGAAACTTGTGATCCAAAAGTTGTGACCTCGTGGCCATACGTCACTCAGTCGTATTTGAAACATACGCGCGCATGGTAATAATGTTTAGAAAATAAAATTGTCTACTTGATTTTGACAATCACAGAACATTCTAGGGTGTAAATTGTAATACCTAAGCGCCCTTGGATTGTAATAAGTGGTAGGTGGCATTACTGCCGATTGAGATTTTTTTTGTATGGCAACTTGCTTGATAGCCCCTCTATAGTTAGTATTACATATTAAATCTCTTTGGCTGTAACGAAATGATGTACAAAATCAATTAGAAAACTACCCTGGGGCCTGACTCTTGACACTCGATCCGAATTTGACTTCGAGTCGACTTCATTTAGTGACTTATAATTCCACCGAAATAGAGTTAAAGACAAGTTCTCGAACCTAATGCAACATTAGCGCACTTTTTAACACGATTTTGATGGAATTTTAAGTAAATAAGGGCCACTTGCAGCTCCGCAATAAATCTCTATTTATCCCAAATCTTGATTTAAAGATAGGAGTGAGCTGTAGGATAAAACGAGTTTAGGGTTAACTCTAGATTAGTAATAGCGCTACAAGTCGCCTTAAATGAAACCGATTCGAAGTTAAATTCGAATCGAGTGTCAAGAGTTACGGGGCTGTAATTTTCCACTTTTACCTAGATATCACTAGGTATCAAGTACCATTGAATATGTGGTGTGAATATATTTTATTGTCTGTTGTGTGTGTTCCAGGTGGCGATGGCCGGCGACTTCATCCTCGCCGTGGCGTCGATGATGATAGCTCGCCTGCGCAGCGATGACGTCACACTTGTGCTCAGCCAGGTATACCTATTACGCTTCTTCTTATTGAAGTTATTGAACAAACATCTTCGAAAGCCTTTATCGCCTGACTTTAAAAGCCTGACCGACTTGAGAACCTTGTTTGGTTTTTAATTCGAAATGACATTATTGCAAGATTTTCTTGTAATTGCCGCAGTTTTATTCAATTAATATACATATATTCAATTCACTGTGAATATGCAAGTTGAAATTAAACACAAAAATACTCTTTAAATATTATGACCTATTTACGGAAAATATTGGGTAAAAATTTTGAAATTGGGTTTTTTAAGTGCCCATGGGGAATCACGTATAACCAAACTTAGGAATCTCGCAATTGTTTTTTATTATAATCTATAAATTTCGTTTATACTTAATCGTATTAGGTAGATACAATATCAAAGTTATAAACAACTGGCATTCGATTTAGAAGTCGTTTCGAGATGCGAATCTAAATGCCATCCTTGTACTCCAATATAAAAAAAATATTTAATGAGTTTAATCCATAATTCCATATAAATATTATAATTGTGTTATGTTTTCACGTTAAACATTGTTTTGACGAATTGAAGCCTAAAAAGCCTAAACAAAATTATTACAGATTTATATATAATTTTTTGCAACAATGAATCAAAATTTAGCTAAAGTACATAAGGTAATTGTGAATGTTGAGATAAATGTGTGGAGTAACAAGGATAGAAATGATGATTCAGAGAATGATCGTCAGGAGTTTGAAAGTGGCACCTGTGTTATACAAGGAAAGGATATCGTCTGTCTTGTTATGGACATATTATGAGAAGAAAGGAAACATAAATAGAGGAAACTATTTTTACGTATGACTGATATAATTTATTTATAAGCGGTTGATGTGATGATGAGAAAGTACCTGACCAATGGATGGGAAGGTACCGGAAAGATAAGAAAAAATTATGGAGTGTGTAAGGGAGGACACGGAAGAGAAAGGGGTGATTGATGAGACGACAGTTGTTATGCAAGTATGGGAGGATAAAATATACTGCCGGGCCCAAATGAATTAGGACCAGGGCGAGAGGACGGTGGTGGCTAAAATGTACTCGAATAAATTACATTCCAGCCTAATTTAAAAGTAACGTAATCAATCATTTCGGAAACTCTGTTTAATGATATTTCTGTATAAAGATTGTAATTTGCAAAGTTGTTGTGTTGCTCATACGCAGCGTCCCTATGTAAGAATGCTTTACCGAAAGCAACATATCACACGATAGCACCTATCACAAAATGATAATGTTCCATAGTAACTCGTTTTAGGCGCCATATACGTTCACTTCGAAGTCTATCCCTTGACGTCACGTCGGATTCTTTGGCAACTGACAACAGTCCATTGTAATCGTGTCTGAGCTAATATTGAATAACACTCATTCAATACCATGTTGCAGTGCGATTACGTTTTATGAATGCCATTTCATGCCAGTGACATCATCTAATATCATCATAGTATAGGATAGACATGTAGGGACGCTTCATTAATCAACATACAATGGAGATAACCGATCAATCGAGTGCAGTGTTACATTATTTACTTGATCTTTATTCCCAATGAGATAAGCCTGGTGTTTGAGTTATGAATATATTCGAATGATGGATGCTATAAATGAATCTTTAGAAACAATGTATTGTACCGTGCTAAATTTAAACCTCGGATGTTTTAGTTTTAGAGTATGAACTGGACGTAGATGAGCAAAAAGGATCTAACCCACAGTATGGTCGAAAATGATCTGAGTATGCGAAATTAGTCTATAAGGTCTATATTTTCTAAACTAGTCTATAAGGTCAATAAAACGCATTTATAAAAAGGACAACAATAGATACTCTTACAACTATGTCCAAAAACAACAAAATCACAAAATATATTATTAATAAGCAAATACAATTTAAACTTTAGTGTTCATTATCTAAAAAGTGTCATTTTGTGGGTTGGATCCTTTTTGCGTATCTGCGTCCAATTGATCATACTATAACTAAAAAATAAATGGTGTTTACATTAAACTGATACTATAAGCGAAAACTTGTAATCGGTGATCTGTTGTTATATAATTAAAACTACTCTGTAATATCAAACTGTAAGTTTTCCATGAATAAATAAAGATATTAACGTGGTTGATAAGCATAAGTCAATCCTTACTTCTGTAAAGCTGAGCTGTCATTACTTCGAAATTAGATAGGTCATGTGAGTCTTATAATGCGGAAAGTCTAACATCGCCTAAATCTGATTAAAGATATAATTGATTTCAGGATTTCGATTTTTTAAATCGTATTTTGAATTAATTAAAGCCATTTTCCACAAGAAAAACTTTACAAAGTCTCGTCTGTGACTCGGCTCCGTGACTCACTTGCACAGAGAGCAGTTTCAAAGTAGTTACTTCTGAGTTCTGACATTTTGGTAGAAACTGTTCATATAGTTAACAAAAATACCTATATTGTTGATTCAGAATTGCTGATTACAAGGTTTATTTTATTGCAATACCAAAATAAGTCGAATATTATTCTCGACCGACTTCAAAAAAGGAGAAGGTCCTCAATTTGTCTATATTTTTGTAACGCCGTATCTCCGCCAAATGTGGACCGATTTTCAAAATTCTTGTGTTCGAAAGAGCTTATTTCAAGGGTGGTCCCATATAAATTTGGTCACGATCGGATTCGAAGTCGACCCGTTAAGTTTTTAAACTTTTGATTATTGCAATAATTATTCGCCTACCTATTGAACCCACGAATTGATTCACAAAACATAATCAGTAATAAGTCATCGTATTCGATGTACATGTCTGAAGGTACATACTAATGTAATGTGTAATTACATAGTATCTTCGTGCGTAAACGCATGTACTATCGGGGTCAAATAATTTGCCTGGAATATTCATTAACGTAACATCCTGTCGTTATTATTATCCATTGATGTAAACGTGGCTATTGGTGTATGCAGAAAGCTCTGTGTTCGAATCCTATGTTGGATAAAGCCATTATTTTAACAGAATTTGCACGGGACTGATTGTCCGAGGTGAGGAGGGAGTTGTTTCTTGTTTCTATTTAAATACATACACTCACGTCTGTAGCTCCGTAAGGTTGGGTAAGCAGAGGAGAACTACAGAACAAGAACACCAATATTTTCCGATCTCATTTCCGTCCCAAATGTGATAGGGGGCGAACCCACCGCCATATAGGGCAAAAATACCAGACTCCGGGCTGATACTGAACAGAATAATCCAATATCATTTTATAAGTCATTATCATATTAAGTCGGTAGTCGTACCGTGCACGCAATACAACTACGCCACCGAAGCAGTCAGTAGGCATTTAGTTACCAATTATAATTTTAATTATACAATATGTTGGACGCATAATAAGCACTAATTTTCCTAGATTTTTGTTAATTAATAGGCAGTTCGCATCATTGTGAAGACTTTTTACTCGGTTCATTGGCTTCTGTAATTCATGTAATAAAAATCCAACAAGTATAAAAACACTGCATTCATCGCGATTGTTGCATTGTGACTGAAAATTGCGATGATTTTCTTCATCGGGCTATTCAATTTTAATATAAAGACATACGAAACGTATTTGTCAACATTAAAAACTATCGTTAATTAACTATTACTAAAAAATATCTTTTCTTCCTACCTGCCCTTATATTACTGTCCCACTGCTGGGCACGGGCCTCCTCTACTGATCAGAGGGGTTAGGCCTTAGTCTACCATGCTGGCCTAATGCGGGTTGGTAGACCTGTCTACCTGCCCTTATCCTACCTTAATGTGGGGTCAGCGCAACACAATTATTCAAGCATGTTGCAGAAAGGATTTGGATACGTTTCTACGATCGGCTGCCTGCCTGACGTCAACCCCCTCTGAGGGATCCAGGCCCAAGCAAATTAAATTAGAAGATACACTTCGCCCGACCGGGGAATCGAATCCACGACCTCCTGGTTCACAGCCCATGTACCACTGAAACACAGGCGACTCTAGATTACTAAAAACTATACTCCTCATAAAAACATTTACGTGGTACTTAACTCCAAAACTAGTTTGTCCCTTTCATTTTCAAACAATTTTACGCAAAGAAAAACTGACAAACTAGTTTTTAAATTAAGTACCGTGTAAAAGTTTTTATAAGTAAGGACGCATTGTCTATAGTTTACATTTCAGATCAAGAACTAAGAGTACAATTATTCAACACGTTGACGTATTGAACATTTTCAATTTAACAGTGTAACGTTGTTCACGCTCCGTTTCGCGCAGCCCATTAGTAATAGTAATTTGAGTTATCGTTTTACGGTAATTTATTTGCTAAATACATGCGAAAATCAAATAAATATGTGTTGCCGATTAAAGGGATATTTATCATGAAATAACTGTGATGTATGTATGTATAGTATGTAATATGTATTTAGTGACAATATGTTAACTTTTTTCATTTATTGTGAACGTCACAATCAGGGCCCATTATTCAATATCTAGATAACTTTTATTCAGAAAACAATTTTGAAGGTTTTACTGTTAATGTATGAAACAATTATCTCTTAGAATAAAAATATCGAGACATCGACTCTTAATCTAAAGGATATTATGAATGCCGATATTATATAAACAAAATTCAATTTGTTCAGCTGTCGTCAAATACTATTGAAAAATTACTGTAATGTTATTTCTGCTATAAAAGTCATCTATTCAAAGTTTCCTGTGCGTCCTCGTAATATTTTCCTTATAATTATAAACTAGGCGTACCACTACAATAATTATAGAATACTCAATAACAATGAAGAGACACGTAATTCTTTTCCAATAAAAAATTTGAAACGTCTAATTTCGGCACTATACATGTCAACATTCATACAGCAGTCAGTACCCAAACATAAGTATAGGTTCTGATACCACAATAACCTACGAGAGGCTTACAGCACCAGAGCTGGAAAAATATTATAGATCATATAAATATTCGTATTTGGTGCCGGCTTGGAAACTGTACGATGGTAGCCGGGTACGGGTGTCGAATTATTTAATTACCCATACATACATAAGCTTACGCCTATATTCCCAAAGGGGTAGGCATAGGCGAACTAGAACATTTCGTCCCTTATCATATAAGGCGGTCCATATCGGGCACAAATTCTAAGTAGAAAAACCCAATATCACGTTACCTGACCTGGGGATCGAACCCGAGACCTCAGAACGCTTGTCATTATTATTATTGCGTATGTGTTATTACAAAGTGGTGTATATATTAATTGCTATTATTGAATTACAGGTGGTCACAGACTTAGTGCAAGGCGAGTTCATGCAACTCGGTAGCAAAGAGACAGAAAACGAGCGGTTCGCTCATTACCTCACCAAAACGTACAGAAAAACAGCTTCCCTCATCGCAAACTCTGTCAAAGCGGTAAGTAAATATTTAAATAGACACCAGATCCACTTTTTGTATTGAGATATTGGGTGAATTTTCGGTCACGCGAATACTTAAGGGCGTTTCCTGCACATGTTTTTGTCGAAATAAAACACAAAAACCTACACAAATAATGTTTTTCGTTGTCTCCTGCTCATAGAACAATGGACCATAGACTTAAATGTGTAGCGAAATCATGTTTCGTGTAATGTTTTAGTGCTGGAGACTCTGAATTATATGCAATTTAAATAGAAATGTAGGTCATAAAACTGTAGCACTATTTATTTTCATGCAGAGTAAAGTAAACATGTTATCTATTTTGATCTATATCTATGGTGTGTATCTTTATATTCGTGACATGTTTTAGCAAATCTCCTCAATGACAAGGAGACTCATAACATTAGTCAATGAATTATTTCATTTGATTCACGCATTAATTAATGCAAATGGCAATTTCGATCACGTAACGTAATAGATCTTTGAGATTTAGTCATGAACGTTTTTAGCAATTGTTTTATTGTAATTGATTGTATTACTTGCTGCATTGTAATAGGGACATCACAAGCAGTTGATCAATGAAGCAATCTTGTACAACATACATAATATGTCTTGTTTAGAATAGAAGTACATATGCGAAGGTGTGTATTATGTATGAATATGTGTCTTCAGAAATCAAAAGTGACACAACCGAATACAACTTGGCCCAAACGGTCTAAATATTAACTTTATGTAACCAAGAAGTAAACTAAAACAAAAAAAGTATTTTAATTTAGTCCAGTTTTAGCTTAGTCCCACTACCTACAGTATATTGTGTGTCTCAGTTTACAATTTATGTTACCCGTGTCAAGCTAAAATTAGTTATGTAGTTTTAGCTCATTACCACTTATTTATCAGGATTAAACCACATTAGGTATTTAGTTCGTAACCATAAAATCGAAAGTCATATTTCACGCCTGTATCCCTGAAGGTGTAGGCAGAGGCGAACAAGAAACTGTAACATCCATATTTCGCCGAGCTAATTTCCTTCCCAAATTTTTCTACCTGCCCTTATCCCACCTTAATGTGGGGTCGGCGCAACAGACTTTTTCAAGCATGTTGCAGAGACGATTTGGCTTAGTTTTTACGACCGGCCGCCTGCCTGACGTCAACCCTCTATGAGGGATCCAGTCCCGGGAAAATTCAATTAGAAAATTTACTTTGCCCGACCTGGGAATCGAACACAGGACCTCCCGATCCACAGCTTATACATGCTGCCACTAGACCAAGGAGGCGACTCCCTTCCCAAATGATACGTTAATGTTTATTAATTTTATATGCTTTTCGGCAGGTGGCGCTATTAAGCGGCGCTGACGAGAGCACGTGTGAACTCGCGTTCCAGTATGGGAGGAACCTCGGGCTGGCGTTCCAGCTCGTGGACGATCTGCTGGACTTCGTGTCTTCGGCACAAGCCATGGGCAAGCCCACCGCCGCAGACCTCAAGCTCGGCCTGGCCACGGCGCCTGTCTTGTTCGCATGTGAAAAGGTAAATTCAATATTATGGTAATACCGCCCAGCCCGCCTAGAATGTTCCATAAAAACTAAACTCTCTCCTTCGTATCGTTGTAACTGTGATTGGTCGATGTAATAGACAATACGTTGGTCTTTCGAGCAATCACAGTTAAACAACACGGAGGAGTGTGTTGCTCTTATGTATATGGTATTCTAGCCACCTCGGTCGCGTTTTGATCTAGTGGTAGGGCTGTCAACCGGTAGTTTCAGGTGGCGACAGTCTCGTTTAACTGTGATTGGTCGATCTAATAGACATCATACGTTGGTCTTTCGAGCAATCACAGTTAAACGACACGGAGGAGTGTGTTGCTCTTACGTATATGGTATTCTAGCCACCTCGGTCGCCTTTTTGATCTAGTGGTAGGGCTGTCAACCGGTAGCTCCAGGGGGCGACAGTGTCGTTTAACTGTGATTGGTCGATGTAATAGACATCATACGTTGGTCTTTCGAGCAATCACAGTTAAACGACACGGAGGAGTGTGTTGCTCTTACGTATATGGTATTCTAGCCACCTCGGTCGCCTTTTTGATCTAGTGGTAGGGCTGTCAACCGGTAGCTCCAGGGGGCGACAGTGTCGTTTAACTGTGATTGGTCGATGTAATAGACATCATACGTTGGTCTTTCGAGCAATCACAGTTAAACGACACGGAGGAGTGTGTTGCTCTTACGTATATGGTATTCTAGCCACCTCGGTCGCCTTTTTGATCTAGTGGTAGGGCTGTCAACCGGTAGCTCCAGGGGGCGACAGTGTCGTTTAACTGTGATTGGTCGATGTAATAGACATCATACGTTGGTCTTTCGAACAATCACAGTTAAACGACACGGAAGAGTGTGTTGCTCTTATGTATATGGTATTCTAGCCACCTCGGTCGCCTTTTTGATCTAGTGGTAGGGCTGTCAACCGGTAGTTCCAGGGGGGCGACAGTGTGTCCATGTCGTTTAACTGTGATTGGTCGATTTAATAGACGTCATACATACGTTGGTCTTTCGAGCAATCACAGTTAAACGACACGGAGGAGTGTGTTGCTCTTATATGGTATTCCAGCTACCTCGGTCGCCTTTTCGATCTAGTGGCATGGCTGTGAACCGATAGGTCGTTTAACTGTGATTAGTCTAATGACCATCGTTTGATGTATTACATCTTGTGATATCGACGAATCACAGTTAAACGACACGGAGGCGCGTGTTGTGTCTTTAAGGAACATTCTAGGGGAGCAGGCAAGAACCAAGAAAGCGTGTTCTAGTGACAGCGTATATGAGCTGTAAACCGGTAATTCTTGGATTCGATTCCCAGGCCGGGAGGAGTTGAACCCTGTTGACATCCTGATGGTCGTTAAACGAAGCCAAATACTTTCTGCTAAATGCTTAAAAATAGTTTGCAGTATATTTATTGTCTATTGTATGAGTTGAAGGTGTAAAATCGACTAGCGCAGTCGTAACACTAAAGAACTATATCCAACTCAACTGTTTTCGACGTACATTTCTCGTTTAACCTTGGATCGTATAATTTAATATTCACAAACATCTACAACTTACACAATATATAGTTTCTCTATTTTATATGCAGATTTTAAGCGAAGTCAAAACAAAAGTTGAAATCCGATGAACTGTGGATTCAAATTTAAATAATTTAAATATATTAGTATTTTGGTTAATATGTCTGTTATTAGAGACATTCACACTATACTAATATTTTATGTTATCATATACAACGAAATATAAATAAATTAACAATAATGACTCAATTTCTATAATCGATCCTAAAAATTTGCCCAATAAGAAACAAAAATTCAATACGATGCCATCAAATAAATTCATATTATGATTAGTTTATCTTAGAGATCGATCTGCACTCTCGGATTGATAGTATAGATCGATCTGTCATCGATAGACTTGTTAGTTCTGATAGATAGATCATGTAGATATATGTAACAATATTATATTCCAATAACATTGGACTGCATCCATGGCGCAGTAGGCAGGTAGCCGACTGTGAAGCGAGAGGCCGCGGGTTTGATTCCCGCACCGAGACAAATGTTTGTGTGACCTACAGATATTTGTTTCAGGTCTGGGTGTTATAAGACCAAGTCTCTCGTAGTTTGTGATACCAACGATACAGCTTATACCTAGTGTGGAGTCAGGATTATGTGTGTGACCGTTGGGTGTATTATTTATTATTGTTATTATGAATCTAAGTTACATATATCTACATGATCTATCTATCAGAACTAACAACTTGATCGATAACAGATCGATCTATACCATCAATCTTACAGTGGAGATCGATCTCTAAGATAAACTAATCATATGAATTTATTTGACGTAAAAGTTTTTTTATTGGGTATATTTTTGAGTTCGATTATAGAAATTGAGTCATTAGTATAAAGGCTGCCTCGGTGGCGTGGTTGTATTTTGGTATGTCTACCGTCCTGAGGTCTCGGGTTCGATCCTCGGGTCGGGCAAAGTGATATTGGATTTTTTCACATCATATGGCGATAGGCTCGCCCCCTATCACATCTGGGACGGAACTAAGCTTGGCGAAATGTGGGTGTTCTAGTTCACTAGTTCACCTCTGCTTACCCCTTCGGGGATACAGGCGTGAGCTTATGTTATGTGTTTATGTTATAAAGCAGTGGTCGGCAACCTTTTGGCAGGCAGGAGCCGCAAGGTGGCAAAATACAGTAAAGGCCTCACCTCATATTTTCTATCTATAGAGGTATAATCTATAACATTTTAGATATATATATATGATTAATTTACAAAACAATCACGGGCTGCAAATAGGATTTCACGGGCCGTGTGTTGCCGACCGCTGTTATAAAGGGTGAGGTTAGTGTGTCTGCCTCGGTGGCGTGGTGGTATTTCGGTACGACTACGGTTCTGAGGTCTCGGGTTCGATCCCCGGGTCGGGCAAAGTGATATTGGATTTTTCCATATCAGTCCGGAGTCTGGAATTTGTGCCCGATATGGCGATAGGCTCGCCCCCTATCACATCTGGGACGGAACTAAGCTCGGCGAAATGTGGGTGTTCTAGTTCACTAGTTCACCTCTGCTTACCCCTTCGGGGATACAGGCGTAAGCTTATGTATGTATGTATGTAGGTTAGTGTGTATGTGGGTATGTGTGTGTGCAGTACCCGGAGCTGAACCCGATGATAATGAGGCGGTTCGCGGAGCCGGGCGACGTGGAGAAGGCGTTCGAGTTGGTGCACAAGTCGCGCGGGCTCGAGCAGACGCGGTTCCTGGCGCGCAAGCACGGCGCCGAGGCCGCGCGCCGCGCCGCCGACCTCGCCGACTCGCCCTACCAGAAGGCGCTCGCCGTCACCGCCGACCTCGTGCTCAACCGGATCAAGTAGCGCACGCACCATACTCACATGTCGACACGCTCATCGGATAACAGTATGATTTTTGTCTTACTCAGATATCAGCGACATACCGCCGAATGGTCATACACTTAAGGTCGCCTTATGTCGTTTAAGGCCGCCTTATCTGTCAAAATTGTATGGAGAAAATCAATTTAGGAAGCCGTTAAAGTTGAAGAGCGTTTGACCATTCGGGCGATAAACGCATAGATATATTATTTACCTAGATGCACAGTTGACGCTCGGAGAATGGGACAGCAAAAAAGTGCTTAAGCACTCGTTTTGCCTACAGTCGGACGTCGATAGAATTCTAAATTTCAAAATTCAAATTAAAGAACGCTTGCTCATTTCGTTAAAAAACCCACTTTATAACACGTGCTTAGGATTATATTTGAGTTGATTTAATTACAACTTGTGATCGTTTTCATTGTTTTATTTCTGAGACCACTTTTTATGGGAATATTTGCAAAGACCTGTGTATCTAGGGTATAATATATTGATGCATAAACGTACATACCTACGTTTTTTTTTCAAATGTAAATCCACCTGCTAAGTATTAAAGTCGAATGTCAGATGTTCAGTATACAGTCCCACATGATGACAGAGTGCACTAAGGTCTGTCTATTGCCAGCCTCCGCAGCGCAGTGAGCGAGCAGCCGGCTGTGAAGCGAGAGGCTGCGAGTTCGATCCCCGCACCGAGACAAATATTTGTGCGGCCCACAGATATTTGTTTCGGGTCTGGGTGTTGTCAGACCGAAAGTCTCTCATAGTTCCTGATACCCACGGCACAAGGCTCGATCTTAGTGTGGGGTCAGGACTATGTGTGTGACTGTTGGGTGTTCTTTATATTTATAACACCTCTCATTAGCAGTGGAAATGTATCCATATTAAACTGTTTTATGTTGGATTCTAAAGCGGCATATTATTCTGATTTCAATCCTATTTTACTCTGTTTAGCTCAAAAATCATAGTTTCTGATAGTGCGGTAGAATGCGTCTGTTCAAGAATAATGAACGTTGCTGAGGATACTTGGTTGCGTTCCCGTTCAAATGCGTCACCCTTAGTGCGTTAAAGGTGCATGCGTGTGATCCCGAAATTTTGGATATTTAAGAATTTCTGAGGCGAAATTTTTCTGTCCACCGTTGAGTAGCGACCGCTCCGGTATCCGCTGACTTATCTACGATGGATATTAAATAATATAAAATGTAGAATTATATTTGCGCGATCGGTCGAACCGATCGTATGAAGCGTAAAATACGATACGTATGGTTATTTATATATTTGTACTTATCTTTACGCGTCCTTCACTTGTGTGACCTGATTTATTTTAAGATAGTTTTCTGTGAAAATATTCTTAATGCCGCGGTCCCTCTGCGGCGTGACGTTGCGATGCTATATTTGCTGAAGAGTGAGCGTGTACGTGACTACTCGTTACCAAATACCGCTGTACATAAAATGTATATGTACGATAATGTGCTCAACCGTCTAACGAAATACGATATATCGACTAATACCTGTACATAGAGAGATTGTGCGCGGCTAATACTAATGGCACAGATTTAATAACTTCGATACACATTTATTACCAACGTTATCTGGTTTCCAATATATAGACCGTTAATGTGCGATGTAGTCGTTTGTAATTTAAGCTAGTGCCTAGAATTAGCCTGTCATTGTCTATACAATATTGTCTACTTGTTATATTTGTATCGTGCAATGTTTAAGTAGGTAAGTGTAGAGTTAGAGAGTACCTGTGTGTATTGCACGTGTAATTTCGACAACAGCATAATATCAAATGTATTTAAAATTTCATAATATTCGATCGTTTCTTATTATATGTATTTTTGATGTAAATACTGAGAGTCACTGGATAAGTTACCCGTGTTTATCTTCAAAACCAATTACCTCAATGTTCTTTACTGCCGATCCGTATAAAAGATCCCAATCCAAATATGCAGATAGATCGCGAAATGAATCATTCAAATTGCGTCATTTGAGGGCGCCATATTTAAACTTTGTTCTTATTGGCTAATTTTTGTGATCTATCTGTACATTCGGATTGAGATAGTTTATTGTTACCGGCCTTTAGTGTACACTTGCGAGTAACATCTGACGTAGTGCTACGTGTCAGTTTTATAAAACCGCACAACAGTCAATACGTCCAGCCAGGTTTGTTAAACTCGATCTACAAACGTTTTATAAAAATGATATTAGCTAATTTAGTGATTAGTGTTGTAAATAACTTTTATTATGGTTCTGTGAAATGTTTCACAATAATCAGGTATCATTATAAATACCGGGTCGAAGTGCACCAAGAGCACAGTATTTTTAAACGTTTTTATTATTCTTTTTATTTAACAAAATTTTAGTCACTAATAAGTCAATGTAGATTTATGCCGACATGAACACCAAAACGACGATATGAGTGATTCTTCAAGTTGATGCACTGTCTCAAATGATAATTATAAATACACAGAGTGGCGCCAACATAAAGACATTAAATATGGTAATAGGTAACATAGGTATTTATACTCTGTAAAACCGGCATAATGCGCAGAAATCTACATGTAGGTAAACTCCAGTAGGTACGCGGCGCGTGAACCTATTATCCAAGGCATGCCAGATAAGTCCGTTCATATTTGTTATTACAAAAGACCTTGACCACTAATATCAGCTATTTAGGTCACCGGAACGTACATGTGCAAAAATTTACCCAACTAAAAATCAATCATGAGGCTAAACTATTTCACCTATTCGGCTGATTTTTGGTACAAAGCCTTGCAACGTTGTAAGGTATATCTGGTATGATTTAATGTCGTTATGTAGGCGCCACTCGGTATATGGTACGTGTGTTTTTATTCGATTAAACAGATTACTACTGTGTTAATTTTAGTGTGGCTACATGTATGGTAATAGTGTAACCACAATGTAAAGTAATGGAAGTAAATTCTCCAAATTCCGTGAAACGTCAATTTTGTGATTGCAAAATTGACCTTTTGCGGTGTTTACCGCAATTTCGAAACAACACCCAACCGGCAGTAAATACTTTTGCAAGAATTAAATTATATTTTAAGTGTCGAAGTCAAGTGTTTTTGGTCCTCATGTCGGCCGATATGATAAATGAAGGTAGAGGTGTGTTTTTGTACATTAAATGACAATGGGAGTCAATGAATTTTATTTATATTATGTATGTACACATGTACGTAGCTTATACGTTTGTAAATATGATTACTCTGTAAAATGCTAAATCATGAATAATATAAACATTAGTTACAAGAGATCGTTTTATTTCAATTTCTTTTAAAACTAGCCGCACGATGCTATCCGCGAACGACAATGGAAAATGGGCACAGGTACCTGTAGATGCTATGTAGTATGTATAAAGGGTGACAAAGCGCATTGTCTATGGAGTATGGCGTAGGACTTATTCGTACTGTTGTACAATGCACCTTATCTAACTACAATATCGCCTTCTTGGTATCCCCGAAGTAGTAGGCAGAGACGCATTAGCGAACTAGAACACCCACATTTCGCCAAGTTTAATTCCGTCGCAGATGTGATAAGGGGGCGAGTCTATCGCCATATCCGGCAAAAATGTATGCGAATTTCACTACGCAAATCATAATTTATCTATTGTATGACCCAAACTGCAGTGAAAAGAGAATACAGTAGGTACTTACCACGGACGTAAGAAAAAGATGGACGGCACTAAGAACATTGAAAGTGAAACAGGGTTTTCAGCCCATTCGTTCTATCGACACGTAATGGCGGCTGATTCCTGAGTCCATCCTTTTTTACGTCCGTGGTACTTTCATTATTTTTAGTTCGTTTCAAAATACGTCTTGGGCATAAGTCTTAATTTAAGTAGCAGAAAATAGGCAGGTACTAAAGTGTAGCGAATAAATGCAATGCGAATAAAAAGGATTGTGGTTCGTGTTTGCGGCGATCGATCGAGAGCTCCGCCGCGGCCGCCCGGCACCGCCTGGCGCCGACACTCGCTACATATAAACTACACGAGTACTGTTATTTCGATGGTACACAAGTTATATTTTTATTTTACTTTCATCCATTTTTTTGTACCTGCCCTTATCCCATCTTGATGTGGGGTCGGCGCAACACACTTTTTCAAGCATGTTGCCGAAATTATTTGACTTAGTTTTTACGGCCGATTGCTGGTCAGATCTCGAGCAAATTAAATTAGAAAATTCGCTTTACCCGATCTGAGAATCTAACCCACGATCTCCCGATCCATAGCCCATATATATATATATATATATGTATATATATATATATATATATATATATATATATATATATATATATATATATATATATATATATATATATATATATATATATATATATATATATATATATATATATATATATGTATATATATATATATATATATATATATATATATATATATATATATATATATTCTTTTTTAATTCTCATAAAATGGCAGATATGCAGCCATATGGCAGAGTATATGGGTTATGATTGGGCGGTCTTGGGTTCGATTCCCAGGTCGAATGAGGTATTTTTCTATCACTATTTGCTCTGGACTGTGTCTTGTTTCGTGGCCTGAAAATTGCTATCTAAGAATATATTAATATATACGGATTCGCAACGACAAGACTCAAGGAAATTGTTTCTGGAGCAAAAACTACGTCTCAAGGCGGGGATCGAACCTACATCATTTATTTCATTACCAAATTCCAATTTCCATTAAAAGTTTTAACAAAGGTGAGTAAAGAAATACACACACTTTCGTCGCTCATTGTAAGACTTACAAAGCAATTAATTATGTTTGATGATTTGCACATTCGTATCGCACCTTACAATGTTCATAAATTACTATAGAACGGGAAAGCGCAAACGTGTTTCAGATTCAAAAACATTATCGGTACAGTAGGTGACGTGCTGGTAGAATTTGGCTTAATTTATACGACCGACAATCTGCCTGTCTGATTTTGCATCAGCGAACCCTCGTCTCGGGGTTCCAATCCCGTGTAAATTCTGTTAGAAAAATACCCTGCTGACTCGGGAATCGAACCCGGGATCTCCATGAAGAAAGAGGTAGGTACTTATACTAAGCATGATGATTTCCGTTCAATTATGGTCAACTCTCTCGTTCGATCGATCGTTTTTCTCCAACTTTAGTAGACTCATTTGAGTACGATTCTTAATTTAGTAAGCGATAGCTTGTAAATAAGACAATGATCTTTGTAGAATATCGTTGATGTACAAAACATCAGGAAAACTGCTTTATATTAGGGCCCTTTAAAGTGAAGAGCAACAGGTCGATCTGGAAATCTTTGGGGGAGGCCTATGTTCAGCAGTGGACGTCCTATGGCTGATGATGATGATGATGAAATTAAAGAGATTCCGATGTTCAAAAATATTCGTAATGATTGCACATTATTTCTAAAGCATGTTGCTTCTGATGATGTTGTAATTCGAAAGGCTCACTATATGTTATTTTTTGAGAAATTTAAGATCGTAGACTTATCCAGTATAAGAACTGTATCAAAGTTTAGTTCACTAGTTAAATTATTCATTAAAAATAAAGCTTATAATGATGCTCATTAAGTATGATTCTATGCAATCAACAAAGAAAATTATATATTTTATGTTTTATTGCTAATATCGTATCGCATTGTGCTATGGACACGCTCACCAATGCGTGCACAATTTCAGTCTGAATACTCGCGACTTTGCGAGTCATTTGAAAAATTGTCAGTAGTAAAAGTATTACCGTCCAGCCACATTCATTGAAAATGTTTGCTTTTTGTATTTTCACCGTAATTCCTATGTTTATAATTAAAGTAAAGTTATATTTAATTTGTGGTTTTGTCATATGAAATTCTTTGTTAGGATAAGTGAAACCGTAGTTTAAATGTTTGCTTTGCACTCGGCGCGATTGCGTAGGTAAGATATTGTTTTACCGTAGCAAAGAGTGAGCTTTTCAAGTGCTTTTAATGAGAGCTTTGAAGATTTATATCTTTCCGACGTTGTATTATAATGAATAATAATTTACAAACGAATATGAGCTAAATAGCTAATAATAGCTAATCATTTCTTAAATGTTTAATAATATACCTAGTTCTTTTATGCAAGAGTCGGGACATGCTTTCATGCCGTTTTATTTGTATTTAAAAATATCTTACATATTTAATTTATTTATTTATTAGTTGCTATGGTATACTATCGAGAACAATATACATATGTATACTTATGTACATAGGTATGTCATACATAGAATATTAATAAAACTCATAGTATTGCAATCCGTTAAACAGTGTGTAGTATTCACTTATAATGTCGTTACTTGTAGGAGATTAACCGCTCCTTCATCGGGATCATTGCGACGTAGAGTGCGCGAGCGACGACAGGCGGAAAAAACGCGTGTGGAAGGAGAAAGACTCGCGAAAGAACGCCGCGAACAGAGAGCTAAAGATAAACTTGAAAGCCAAAGAAAGGTATTTAACGATAATATTTTTAGTCAATTTGAGTTATGTATACGGTATATATGTGTTATACGCGATCTGCAACGTAAATCTTGCGCTTATGTCAGTATTCTAACTTAACGCAACAACATGAGTAAGTCACGATCGCATATTTGAACGCAATTGTATTGACAGTACATGTGAAGTCCGTTTTATAAGGCTAATGAATTTGTTTACAGTAATTTGTTACAGTAATCTAGTTACTTATTAATTACGATCGTAACTTATATTTTCAAGTACTGAACATAGTAGTAAAGTTGCCCTAGCCTGCGTAGCAGTGCAAAATAATCACTATAATAGCGCCGTGTTTACGCTAGTAGTAGTAGCATGTTTGTGGTTTTAATGTTTTAGGTTAAATAAAATAGTTTAAAACCACATAACATAAGCTCCACCTGTATCCCCAAAGGGGTAGGTAGAGGCACCCTAGCTAACTAGAACACCCACATTTCTATGAGCTTAGTTCCGTCCCAGATGTGATAGTCCCTATCGCTATATCGGGCACAAATTCCAGACTCCAAGCTGATACTGAATAATCAAATATCATTTCACCCAATCCCGGGATTGAACCCGAAACCTCAGGAGGTTAGTGGTACCGCGCACGTAATACCACTACGCCACCGAGGTTGTCAAATTTAAAACCACAATAATGTTATAATATCACATATAATAGTAATAATTGCATTATTGATATTGTAATATCTTTATATACCTACTTAGTATGTTTCACTGCAACTAAACGCCATACATTGCGACAAAATAAACAACCTCAACCTTACCATGTATGCTATAAGTACATGTATATGAATAGGCGCACCGTAGAAGCGGCATGACATTTAGAAAGTCGTAAATCCGCGGCCTGATGACCCGATTTTGTGGTGCAGGCGCGCGAGGAGCTGGCGACGTACGAGCCATGGGGCCGGGCGGGCGGCGGCGCGCCCAACCCCCACGGTGTGCGCTTCTCAAACATACGAGCCACTGGCATTTTCCCCGAGGACGAACTCAGAGTAAGGAATAACTTATATAATACAGTAGATCGCACGAGGTATTTTTAAACACACAATATTACTATTACAACTCGGGCTATATATTGAACGCCTCTACAAGTAAATCAATATTTATTTTGGTTATTTGGCTAAACTGGCACATAAAGAAAATATTTGTAGTTAGTTATGTGTAATATGGTATATGTATGGTATTTCAAATGAATGCTACTGAAATAGATTGGGGCAGTTTGCGTGAAATTTCGCGACCTTTAAACATTCCGTGAAAAGCTAATTGCTGCATACAGATTGCTTATAACTGACATGGAAGTTAACAAGTTTTTAGTGCCACACACATAAAGTTTTTTTAAGCCTCTACACATAGTTACTTGGATACTTGAAATATACTTAGTTTCAATTTTCAGGGTGTTTCGATTTATGAGGCGTGTAGAAAGTGGGCATCGTCGCAACAACCTCGTAAACGTCAAACGCCGATAAGACTCCGAGAAGATCCGCAACTGTGTTATGCAGAGAACTTGCGCAAAAGTGTCGACAACGATATCCGATACAAACAATCTCCGAAACAACAGATGCTTTATAAACAAGATCTGGGCGAGTATTAATTTTAATATCCATATTAATTTGTAGTCGTCACATTTAGAAAACAATGTCACATTCTGTTTAAAAATAATGGATATACATTTTAGACAAAATGATAGAACAGAGGCACAAAGCTACCAAGGAAGAAATAAAACGAGATTTAGAGTACGAGGAAGAATTGGTAAATTTTCATTAAACTGTAATTAAAATATTTTAATAATATCCAAGTATGAATTTGTATTTCATTGTAACATATTTTTAGCTTAATATGGAAGGACCTTGGGGTAAGCCAGGCCCAGGTGGAACAATTTGGCGGCATCCACGCAACATTGGATTAAATTTCTCGAAGTCTATGGTAAGGTTTTCATAGTATTACAGCTTTATTAAGCAAACACTTGAGTATACTTTTTATTTCCCAGGGTTGGACCGACAATGAAATTTTTAGTAAACTAAAAGGGGATCACAAGAGCGTAAAACGATCTTCGCTTACTTTACCTAAAGTAAAGAGAGACGATGATACTCAAGGGGATACTCCCAACAAGGAAAATATTAAACCATCACTAGTTGATAAACTACCTCAAATAAGTTACGACAGCCCAAATGGAAGTGGCGGGGAGAGACGAAGAGACATGGATAACAAAGTAAAAGCAATTTACAGCACAAATCGTAAACACAAACGCAGTCCTAAGAAAAAAAAGTTTATCAAAAGATTACCTAATGGTGACAAAGTCAGCAGAGTGTGCTTTGACGATTACGATAATCAATTTGAAGGCGATGTTGCAACCCAAAAGAAACTTACGCCTGAAGCAACTATTTTGAGGGTCACGGGTGGCATAGAGCTTGTTCCATTGCTTGCTAGAAGAAGACGTGTCGGCGCGCGAACTCTGCCTTCTAGTGACGTCACAAGACCTCCCGAGCAACCCTGTCAGTACGTATTAATAATGTAACTCGACAAGCAACTAACATTAGCATTGTTACTTGACAATACTGCCTCTGAATCTTAAGCCGCGTCTCCTGCACTAAAACATTACACAAAACACCTACACAAAATGGTATTTCTACAAGTTTTTGTCTATAGTCCATTGCTACATGAGCAGGAGACCATGAAAAACCTTGTTTTGTGTAGGTGATTTTAGTATTTTGTTTCGAAAAAACACGTGTAGGAGACGCGACTTTATGAAGGTATTCGAACAATGTCATCACTAGGTAAGAACAATGAAGTTTTAATTGCACGGGATGACCTTTAGAAATAGGACCTATAGTTTATTAAAAATCCAATGACGTTCGACAATGGTATGGATTCAAGGTGTCGTAAATACGCATTACCTCAACTCTGTGTCTGTCGCTGTTTCAACTGCCCAAGGTTTAATATAAAAATCATGGATACATTAGTAATCACTTTGTCTAATACTCACAACATCAATAACTATTTATTGATGTTGTGAGTATTAGACAAAGTTATTATTAGACAAAGTTAGTAAGTATTTTTTCAGTATTAGTCTATACTAATACTGAAAATAATTTTAAAGATTTTGACATCTACGGCGACGGCAGCACTTAGATAAATCTCGATTTATCCCAAGTCTCGGTTTAAATATAGAAATGAGCTGATTAAATCGAATGAATAGGTTAAATTGAGTTTAGGACAGACTGTTGATAAGTAATGGCGCTTCGAGTCGCCCTTAAATGTGTTTGGAAATACAGTAGAATAATTGAACCTGGTTTTAATCCAGACGTATCACAATACCTATTTATCAAAATGATTTACGTAAAAGTTGGATGGTTATTTAAAAAAACAGTAATCGTAAATTTGAATGAGGTAAAGCATTTTACTCAATACTGTTTCATCCATCATCGATCGCAACGTGGCTGCGTGGTTGCGTCACTGCTTTCTATCTGTAGGCAGTA
Source organism: Clanis bilineata (assembly GCA_036417725.1). Classification (NCBI taxonomy): domain Eukaryota; kingdom Metazoa; phylum Arthropoda; class Insecta; order Lepidoptera; family Sphingidae; genus Clanis; species Clanis bilineata. Next base: position 7,034,109 of record CM071145.1, on the reverse strand, counting down.
GGCACACGCACCGTGTGACATCACATGGGAGAAGATTTATGGTTTTCATTAGCTGCTTACTACACGGTTGCCACCGACAGTCGACACTCGTTGATAACGATCAACATGTTATTTTTTACTAGGTCCACATACATATTACCACATACATGTGCATATTACGTATTCAACTGGAAATATACATAAATGGCGATTAATAATAGTTGAGTTATCCGTTTTGTCTTTGCAGATGGCGTGAAATCAAAGTTGATTATTTGAGAGAGCTTAAACATCAAATGCGCGTTAAATGCGAGCAGAAAGAGGTAGTGTTACGTTCTATTATTTCAAATGTGTACATTGTGTTGCATAATAATCACAATAGCAAAACATTCAGTTACTCAAGTTAGCTAGCGGTTTAAAAAACACACATCCTACACCAATGAACAATTTAATAATAATGGAGTAACACTAACAATGACAATATTGAAATGTAGAGTAGCATTTGAGCTACAAGTTGTTATCGCGAAATGTTATTAATTTGTATTAACATGAATATGTATTATAATTTGCTTTTTTATATGTTAATTATAAGGAGAGTCGTCGCAACTCAGCGGAAAGCGTGAAACAACACCACGCCACATGGGCGTCATTATGGGGACGTCCCGGACACGGAGCTCCTCAACAACGCGGACGATATGCCCGAAGCAATCTTGCGCAACTCTTGTACGTTCAGCCTTTGTCACACACACAATAGCTGTCACATAGAGAATATGCTAAAATCAATAACCATATCCAACGATAAAGGCTCATTGAGCGTCAATATACCTTATAACTTGCCTGTTGTAAATCAAATAAAAAGAACGTACAAAATTAAGTTATGTCATATCAAGTAATCTTCATAAACATTTATAAACTTAAAGCTTCCTAGAAGCAATGCAGATATAATGCGTAAATGTTGTAACTTTCCCAAGTAATTAAACCTATTAAATATATTACTGTAACAAGAGCGGCACAGTTTTGTAGAAAATTTTAGTAACTTCTTAAACTATAATTTTTCATGCAATATTTAGATTTATGTCACACAGGTATCTCATTTATAAAATAGGTATGGTAGTGCAAAATAGATTACATTTTAATATAGTGCCAAGAGAATATTTGAATAAACTAGTTTTGGATGCTACTCCGTGTATAAAAGATAAAGTATACTTGGAAATTGTGTATTTCAATGCGTAGTGCGTACTTAATGATAATTTATGACAATGTGGATACGTAACAACGCGGTAAGACAGTATTATGTCAATATAAAGCAGCATATAAACTCTGGTAGAATGCACAAGGTAGCGGTAATTCGGTACAATTAATATACTTTGGTTATATTAAATAATGGACTAATAGCGAAGAAAAATTAATAGGTCTATTTCATGTAAGAAAACTACGTATGTATTACGTAATACTGTTTGTCAGTTGGATATAAATATTCTAGCAAATTAATATTTGCTTTATGTTTTCATCGCGCGTGTTATCTTTTTAGTTACTAAGCCTATGATATAAGATACAGTCGGTATTATCAAATTTAGACACAGTATTTCTACTCTATGCCGTACTTTTATTATACGTAGTATAATTGTAAACTGTTATAAATAATAAGTTTTATGTATTTTCAACACCAATATAGTATGTGTTAAAAACTAAGCAACAAGATGTGTGGTATCAATGAATTTCAAATATATTACTGCGGTTTATTTTATTACACCAGTTTTTATTGTTTCCAGTTTATTTACCAAGTTTATCAGCATCACTTTAATAGATCTACTCCGGGGATGTTACACAATACATTCCAATGACCCCGATGGGTGGTCTTGCGTAATGGTTGCATCCATGCGCTCGACTTCATTTTGACCTACGGTGTTGAATAAATGCACTTGATTATATCTCCCGCATCTTCAGTCACTGTCAAGGTAATCTGAAAGTTAATTGAGATTCTTGCAATATCAGAACTTTAGATAATCTAAATTGTCTTGTTAGTGATTTTTTCACGTTAAGTCTCGGCTGTTTGTAATTTCTTATCAAATAATTTATCGTTTAAGGCTTTTTGGCTTTTAATTTGTTATGTTGACAAAACTGTTTACGCAAGAGTACTTCATAATAATGATTACTACACTGTATTAATAATTATCATCATCGTCATCAGCCATAGGACGTTCACTGCTGATCAAAGGCCTCCCCCAAAGATTTCCAGATCGACCTGTTGGAATTACTATTAATTAATATTATTTTAAGACTGTTTCATGGTTTTATTGTTCCGTGGTTAATATGCCTTATATAAGTACGTTCGTTTGGGCGCACTACAAAATACAATTAACATTTAACTCCCTAAAGTTTTTTAACCCGTTGGAGGCGGCACAAATATATGTTACATAAGCGTCTCGGTCACCGGTGGCCGAGCCGCCCCTCGCTATTATAATATGCCATAATTTTAAAAGCATTGTCTACATTTTACCTACTTAAAATTCTTTTATGTGCACTCTCGTCACTGTCGTTTTGCAAGTAAGCATAAAAATAAATGGTTGGAGTTATCGCCTACACGCTCTATAATGTCTAAAATTTAAATGTCGTTACAATGTATTTTAAATTTAATAGGTCTAATAGGTCTATCGTGACTCGTCTCTAATCTAATATTTATATTCGTGACAATAAGAAAAAAGTTAATACTTAAGTATCCATTGCGTGAATAACACAATGCGTGTTTATGTTTCAGATACAAGTATTTTTAGACATCCAATTTAGTTTCAAGTACTATTACTACATTTTCTTGACACTGGACCAGAATAACGTAATTATTTATTACATAAATACATAGTTTATAAAAATCAAATAAGGTAAACACACTTAACTCTAACTTATTTTACTTTAGATAATATGTTGGCCCTTAGACAACTTAACTACGAATGACTATACTTTAGAATTTCCTAGATCAAAAACAGACAAACACGTCCTGCTATTTTTAGGCAAATAATGCGTATAGTAACATAATCGTAGACTGCCTTATGAGTTGAATACACAATATGTCATCAATGGATCAATAACATTGATGAGACAGCGCGTCGCGCCTAACGTGGGCATCTGTGTTTCATGGTGAAATCCGTAATGCAAACAGAAATATGCGTATGTAAATGACAAGTTAGGAGAAAGCCTCGGATGACGAAATGACGATAAAACAGTAAAAAGTCTGACGGTTCGGGAAGGTGTGGTTGTTGCTCGTTTCGTTTCGTCGCATCAAAGCTATTCCGAAAAGCATTTGATTCATATCACCTGTATGCGCTATGCACTTGCACGTTGCAACGATCTTAATAGTTTTGAACGTTAGGATTTGTCTGTTAAGATATTGTGAAAATGTTCGCAAATATAAAATTTGCATAATATACTGTATATTATATATCACGGCTTTCTTTTCGAAGCAGAGGCCGGGCAGGAAACTAGAATAAATTATGTATATATAGATTAGGTAATGAATTAATGAGGTACATTTATTGAGTGAACTTTATCATAGATGACGAATATCTAGGACCTCGTTATTAGTTATGTGGAGTATACCAGTGCAACTTATATATCATTATTCCATGTAAAAAACAAGATTATGTATTCACAATGTTAAGCTTGATATTTAAACCTATTCTAACCATATTCTGGTGGTAGGATATCATATCCGACCGGATGTCGACCACCGTACACATGGTGCTAAAAACTGCCGTAGTGACCCATATTCTGTGGGTGATTCGCGTTCCAGGATCAGCCAGAGTACTTCCGGTTCTCTCGAGGGGCTTGCGGCATGACTTGATGGTTGGTTGGGACGTGTATAGGGGTATCCTTGTGTCTGTAATCGTCATCCGCCTGTCTTCTCGCAAGCCCCTAGATTTGCTCGAAAAATATGTGAAGTACTTGAATATTAATTGCCTTATGTATGACATAAAAACTAATGAACCTTCTAGCATTAAATGAGGTAAGTACTTTTAATGTAGTTGATTTTATAAAGCCGCAAGCAAATCAAGTAAATCGAAATAAGTTATGAAATAGTAAGTCGAATTTAAAACATCTAAACTAACTAGTTATTTCTAACGGTGCGGAGTCTTCGTTCATCTGAGTGTGAGAGAGAACATTAACCGAGCATACTCCATCGTAAACTAAATAATTACAAGTTTAAAAACTTAACAGATTGACTTCAAATCCGATCGTGACCAAATATACGGGACCACCCTTGAAATAAGCTCTATCGAACACAAAAATAATTTTGAAAATCGGTCCACATTTGGCGGATATATCGCGTCACATACATTAAAAAAAAACCGACAAATTGAGGACCACCATCTCATTTTGGAAGTCGGTCGATTAATTCTGCTCGGGCCTGAAATCATAAATAGGTACTTATAACCTATCTTTCAGCTTTCTGAAACCGTATATTATTTAAAACATCAAATTCATGTTATTGGGTTCTTTACATGAATACCTGAGTTATTATACATTATTAAAAAGATTATTTAGAATGACCGTAAGTATAGTTATAGCACCTTTGACTTTCATACTAAACAAACTACAATAGTCATCGAATCCATTTGTTTGCGCACAGAAAAGAAAGACACAAACGACACAGGCCAACTAAAAGAAAGTTATGGATATTACGAGGCGCTGTGTGAAGTTACCTTGCAACGACCGCGACCGATCGTCTGAGAGGCTAAAGCAGACCGTACTCGCTACACGCTCTTTGACCCTGCCCATTCCAGTATACGTGCTATCGAATATACATAGGTACTGAATGAAATACCATATTCCAAATACTAATGAGTTTTTCTTTTAAATGTATCAGTTATTAGGGTCCTTTAACTTATGATACTTACTTATAAATGAATGAGAAAAGCAACCCGTAAAATAAAAGTGGATTACAGGATGAAGTCAGAGCTGTCGAATATTCGAGAGAGAACAGGGGGGTTACCACCACCTCTTATAGCAGTATTATTATAATTTTACTTGTACCGATTTCCATACAAAACAAACGAAGAACGATTATAATAATACTGCTATAAGAGATGGTGGTAACCCTGCAGGGAGAGCGAGCGGTCCTAAACCATTTCGCCAAGAAAGACGCAAAAGAAAGGACAAATATGCTGAGGTGACTACCGTCCTTCTTGCCCTTTTGAAGCTTTTTGCTCGTAATTTATCAGGGATTTTCCTTTCTAATCGGGGTGGTAATTGGTAATGTAAGAAGATATTAACTGTGTCTAAAAAAACTATCTACATTGTACAAAGATATCTATACGGTTCTACACTTAAGAGGTATTGTAATGGTCACACATTCGTTATACTCGTTTGTTGATTATTGGTCATGCTTATTTGATACGATATTATTGTGTCTTTTGTCGCGTTTAGTTAGCCCGCACGAGAAAACACGGACGTTACGTGGGCTCTTCATTTGTTCACGCTGTTACGTGTGCTTTTACGCACAAAATACTAACGAGATCTTAGTTCACAATACATACTCACCACATGCATTCCATGACTCACTGAAAATTAAATCAGCAGCAATATGTGTAACACAAATGAAATGCACCGTATGCGATGTGAATATTTATGTCATTGTAATGTAAGTTTTGGACAATAGATAATCACCAGTTTAAAAACTTAACAGACCGACTTCAAATCCGTTCGTGACCAAATTTATAGAAATACCACCACCCTTGAAATAAGCTCTATCGAATGCAATAATAATTTTGATAATCGGTCCAGACTTGGCGGACATATCGCGAAACATACATAAAAATATATATAGACGAATTGAGGACCTTCTCCTTTTTGAAAGTCTGTCGAAATTTCGGTATAATCAATATGATCAGGCGATAATACGCTGCACTTATTTATTTTAGAGCTTAGAAATGGAGCCTTACTCTACTAGACTAAAATTAAAATATTAAAAATATTATTATCAACGAGGTTTATAGAAATTCAGACAATTTAAAAAAAAAATAATAATAACACCCATCAGTCACACACATAGTCTTGACCCCACACTAAGATCGAGTCTTGTGTCGTGGGTATCAGGAACTACGAGAGACTTTCGGTCTCACAATACCCAGACCTGAAACAAATATGTACATATCTATGGGCCGCACAAATAATTGTCTCAGTGCGGGGATCGAACCCGCGGCCGGCCGGCCGGCTTCACAGCCGGCTGCTCGCCCGCTGCGCCACTATATTAAATTTAATTTATTATATTCAGACGCAAAACAATTCGCATAATCATCATATTTATTTCTAAAAATATTCACAGATTGCTGTTAACACAAGATAAACATTTCAAAACAATATTGTTGAAATAAAAGTGGATATACAGCTTTTTCTCCATCCATTTCGTAGTAAGATGCAGGAAATCAAACTAGTTCTTGCTAGCTACTCGCAAGTCGCACGTGCATGTGAGTATTCATCCAGGTTCAAAGTGCAATTTCTAAGTTAGCAGCGCAAAGTTATGAAGGGTTACTTGCAGCTCCGCAACTAATCTCTATTTATCGCAAATCTTGGTTTAAAGATATGGGTCGGTTGTAGGATAATTCGAGATAAGGTGTAACTCTAGATTAGTAATAGCGCTCCAAGTAGCCCTAAATGTTTAAATGAGGTTCATTGACATATTTAATTCTGATAAAAACGATAATACAATTAATAGCTTAAAAGCCGGGGACATGGGCTTACCTACCTATTATAAATGTGATTAATATTTTAAACATTAAATTGGTTACGCATTTTATAGTTTTACATAACAATAAACATAACAGATAAATCATGCCACAATCGTTTTTATTTGTTTATTCAATACACCACATGGGTTTGGAACTCACGTCCGGTATCATATGAAGGACCCAAAGCTCGGTTCCACTAAATACACATCTGTCTACCGCCACGGGAACAGAGTTTCTACCTTAATTTATGTTAATATGCATTTTTTTATCCGAGCACGGCAAAATGACTACACTACACCTGATGGTAACAATAAAGAAACCGGCGGCCACCGACAATGGGTTTATCGGTGATCAACAGAATCATGCAGACTTACTTATGCTTCTTCATACGGAAGACGAAAGAAGCAAATCGAGGGGCTTGCGACAAAACAGGCGAATGACCCATGCAGACACAGGGATGTACTCCAAGTCCCAATCGCCTCCTTAGGTTAAAATAAAACCGAGCGATAAAGTTTAAAGATATGTGATCCTATAACAAAGTGTATTTGTCAATGTAGAGCTTGTTATAAAACCACAGCACCACGAGTAGGTGTAATTGTTGTGATAGTCACATCCTCGTCGTAGGATGTGACATTTTACACAATCCGCGGTTGTTTTAGCACGTCGCGTCGTGGTCGCGGTTGTGATCTCGAGTGTGTGGCGACTTTTCATGCATCCGCAGTGCACAGTGAAACTGCTCCGCGGCTACACGTGCGTACGCGCAACCACTGTCGACATCTCGACTGCTGTAAGGAATACGTGCCGGAAAATTATCCCGGATTGCCGACGCGATGTTTTCCGTAAGTATTTTTATCGACCTATATATTATGTACTTTTGGGTGCGCAGTAAACGCCCTCTTTAGTTTATTGATATATAATTTGGACATTTACATCAATATTCGGAAATATGATTTACAAATAAAATTTTATACGTATTTGCCTCCTTTTGGGTATATTAAAAAAATGTTTTCATTACATTACGGGTCTCAATACAATACAAGTTTATACAATATATTATACATAGTCATGCTAATGAACGCCAATAGAGCTTTTCATGTCATTCGCCTTTAGTACATAAATTATATGTATATAATTCATCACAAGAAAATACTTGGAAATTTAAAATTTAATTATCATTTTATAGTGGCAAGGGTATATTACACCAGCTTACCTTTGCCAAATTGTTGACTGATAAACAGGTATTCACAATTGTTGTAGATGAAAATAATATCTGCTTCCTAGTTGAAAGTCTTCACCATTCGCCACTGATTTTATCACTGGGTGGTAAAAGCTTTCTTGTTATGTTTAGGATTATTGGCTACACGGCCAGTCACTTGTTAGATAGTGGATGTTAACTCTGTGTGAATGGAATACCGTTAACGATTTGTATGGTATATTGTTTATGTTGTTTCTATAGAATTCATTCAGAAATTTGCTACTGCACTTCACCTTGCTACTGTCGCAAGTAATGAACATTTAACTTAAGTTAGCAGCATATCGACTCATACTACTTTAAGCTTATTAGCTTTAAGTATATATTACAACGTTAGATTATGTAACTGTGTTGTGCATTTTTGTGACAACACAGGTCTGTAATGCGATATTTCCAATAAAATAAAAAATTAAATGCTCATTTTTAAATATTCTTTGGAATATATGTTCAACGATAAATTTATCAATGCGCTTTCCCCGGTTACGTGAGCGATGCGTGATGATGTGATGCGCTCGTTTACATCAACCATCGGAAGAGAATGACGACTATTAAGGATTCCTCATATGTTGCCGGTGAACACGTGTTACGACTGTGGATATTCCGAGCTTACGTCTGCCGGAGAAATTGAATCATTCGAAGTCATTTCCAGTTTCTAGTCTAGGCTATAGTGTCGGTAACTGCTCGACAGACCGCTTTTAAGTTGTCTTTCAACATGTAACATTTCTGTGCTTCCTACATTGGTGTTATATTCATCGCATGGTATACAGCCATTTTGCATAATTCTTACATTTTTCGCAGTAGTTCATTTATTACAGCCTTATTTTAACTTATGTTTACTTCCGGACATAAAATTAGTAAAACATTTATTAGATATATTTATTATATGAATTTTACTTTGAAAAGAATAATTTATTTGTAAATTTGTCCAATGTTGAAATGTACTATTAATAATTAAATAAAATTAAAATAAAAGCTGCCTCGGTGGCGTGATTGTATTTCGGTACGACTACCGTCCTGAGGCCTCGGGTTCGATCCCTGGGTCGGGCAAAGTGATATTGTATTTTTCCATATTGGATTTTATCAGCCGGGAGTCTGAAATTTGTGCCCGATTTGGCGATAGGCCCTATCACAAATGTGGCTTATTCCATACATTCCCCCTATCACATATACTGCCTCGGTAGCATAGCTGTATTGCGTACGCGATACGAATAAGGCCCTGAGATGTCGAATTCTGTACTTGTGCCCGAAATGTTGATAGACTCGTCCCTTATGACATCTGTGACGGAAATAAGACGGTCATTTATTCGTCTCTGCCTACTCCTTCGGGGATAGAGGCGTAAGCTTATATAATATGTATAATTTATTTTTTATGTCAAACCAGATAACGTTATTTTAGCTTACGTATGTATAATCTATTTTTTTAACCAGGTGACAAGGTTGACATACATAATATATTGATTTTTAAAATTCTTATGCGAATTATTCAGTTGAATATTACGAAACAAATCAAAGAGTCAAAACATACATATTTATAATCATACCCCGCATCTATCCGTTTATGTAACGCTAAAATGAAATCTCTTCATATTCCGAACGACGTATGCTTACAGATATCTGCACTTCCCAGTCTATCACACAATACGTGTTTATAAAGAGATTTCACATTTTTCTACACAGTTTTGCAATCTCCTAAGATAGAACATTTACACTTAAAATGTTCAGGCTACTCTCAAGTTCAGATTGGGCCCAACCAATAATTTTACTGATAGGCGATGTTGTTGCATTTGTAATTAAATAAGATCATGCAGTTACATAGGTGTTCAATGAATATTATAAATTAGAATTTCCCTAAGAATATAATTATAGCGTGATGAATCTGTGCATGTGACATTATTTTATGGAAATTACTTACATCTTACGATGGGTTGCGTATTGTGCATGCCTTTCATTTTACTATAGGGTTAAAAAGAATACCTGTAACATATAAATTCATGAGACCTGGACCTACAGTTAAATTAAATTAATTAAAATTATTGGACTTTTGTCGTGGTCTCATTGTACTACAAATTTTGTTGTAGTAAAAATTAAGGAATATGTTATAGGACATACATATTGTTATTTATTGATGAATCTAGGGATACTAACTACAGATTCACGTAACGTTTTTTGCTCGCTTTTTCGAGATCATAACGCGTAACATCGAACACGAAGATTGGTATCTAAGGTGATGATACAATTTATAGCAATAAAAAGCGTAAAAGTTCTTTGATAGCTAATCCTTGACCGTGAGACAGTGAAAGCAAATAAATATAACTTTGAATAAGTATTTCTCACGATCTCTCACTTTGATAACGATAATTTGTTCTTAATTGTCGGTTAAAATTTAACACAATGTTTAGAAATATTTCGTCATGCCAAAATACGCATTTTTTATGTGTGGATAACAAGTTAATTAGCATTTCATATCACGCTTACAAAACTATTAACGCACTGCGCACTTCACAACTAACGAATGCATGAACTTTAAGTTATCGCTTAATCTAATCGCTAGGTCTGAACTATTAAACACATTTAACCAATATTAGTACATTTTCATAAGTCTCATTAATTAAGTACATAAAATAATAAAAGACAATAATTACCTACAAGAGGGATTAAGCAAGCCAGTCGAAAAAAACAAGACGAGTGTTATATGCAAGATGCTTGAAAAGCTTGCAAAAATTATGAATAAATTCTTAGTCTATATGATTATGATCAATGATCATAATATTGTTCAAATTATATTCCGTAGTTTTAAGAAATTATGACCATACCATTGAACAGTTCGTGAGCAGGCAGCATTTTCCTTATTGTTACAGCAACATAGTATCTATGGTTAATTTGATTAATAGTATCAACACTGAACTCAGCGCTTCAACATACGTAACTAATTGTTATTATTTATTACCTTTAAATTTAGATGTAGCATGATTGACGGATAATAAACATCATATTTCACAATAACAACAATAGCAATCTATCTTTATTGTATGATAAATGACACCACGTATGCCCTTAATAACGTTATTCTCCTGAGGATTCATTCAACATTCTACATATACTTAGGTACATTATGAGTACTCTTGGAAGAAATATTTTACAATTGCCTTACAAGTTTCAACTTATTTTAAAACTACGTACTTTAACATCGTCACTAGACTCTAGACAATATACTTGGAAGACACACTACCCATGAAGGCACTTTGGGCACTGTACAATTTTCCATAGTTTTCATTTCAATAAAAGTAATAAAAGACAGTTAATGAATTAATTCGAGATCCTTGTTAATTAGGATCATTGTGATAAATGTAATATCCGTACGTACGTTTATAAATATTTAATTACAAGACATTTTTATTTGTCTTGTGTATAAGTCAATGACATGTTAATTATTTATAAATTACGTTTTACTAATGAAAATTAAATTTTATTAAAATATTGTCATAAGCCACTTATAATTTGCTGTTAGAAACATTCAATCGCCTGCTGCAATTCGAACACAAATATTATTAAAACCGTGCGAATGAGCACATATAATTCTAATTAATGAATATCGGTTTAGATAATTCATTGTCTGTTAATAGATGGACTGATGTACAACAACGTGAAGAGAGGTTCTATTAATTTGCAATGTTAGTTACAGTAATTATCACATCTCTTGCAATAATAGCCTTTTGAATTGTCATTGTAACAATTTCCTTTTAAAAGGATTCATTAAAATTGTGACGAAATTACGTCGCGCCATCTCAAATTATAATTTAAAACAAAATTGCTTATTAATTTCACTGCAAAACACCTAATTTAGTTTTGTTTACATAATTATAATTTTGTGTTTGGTTTAATTATATTAGTAAGAGTAGGTATACGAAGCTTTCTGGGGGTATGTAGGTATTTATGAACGAATATGACATCACGAATATGACTATAGACATGCAGTAAAAGAAATATTAACTACAGAAAACAATCTCAGGCAACCCTGCTGACTGCTCCATGTAGAATACGCGCCTGAACTCTGAATATGAACATGTCAAAGCACCCTCCTCTTGGTTTAGTGGTTGCAGCGGTCGACTGTCGTGACGTTTATCGAGATTGGTTCAGGTTTGGGAGAAATTGATATTTTTGTGGTCTACTTGAATGTATTACTCGTGAGAACTTTGAAGTCGCCGCAATGAAATAATGTTATGTATATCGTAATCCTATTCACTGCTATAAATAATAGTATTGGCTTTGCTTCCTCTACTAATGAAAGGGGTATTCACTGTCAACTTAGATATAACTATTGTAGTTATTTGATAAATAGACCATAACAAAGGAATTGTTTAGTGAAGGAAAACAGATATCTGTATCCAAAATTGGTTATCAATTCTTAAAATACGGTACATAGTAGATTTCCAACAAAAGTGTTTATTTATTGAAATAAAACTATTTTTACTAATTCATCGAATAGAAACGTCGGGCATAAAAATTAAAACCAAATCGTGATAGAATCCGTAAAAATAGTTTTATTTCAATGAATAACATTCCCGTAAATACCTAAGAAATCATTATAAAAGTGTTTATTTATTTATTTAAAGTACCACAAAGTCATATATAGAGGTATTAATACTTACAATACTTACTTAAGTGTTAAATAATTTGTTTTTATTCTTACGGTTACAACACTCGCTGAATGTGTGATCGACAGCCGACGCAATGGCTAGATCTGTATTATGTACGTGGTCTGAGTAACGTCGTCCGGTCTCGGAGTTTTCCCGGGTTAAGTAAAGCGATATTGCGTTATTTGACACAGTCTGAAATCTGAAATTGGTCCCGATATGGCGATAGACTCATTGCGCTTCTGCCTACCCCTTCAAGAATAATTTACGCGGGACAATGCGTGTGTATGTGCTTACAAAAAAATTAGCAATGGTTACTACAGTATCTTGTCTACTTTACAACTGTTACGCGTAATCACTTTGTGGTGTTTGTCACTCATCAACACTTACCTGAACGTATTAAAACAATGGACAGTTGAATACATAATCTACGTAAATATTATATTCGTAATTTAATTTACGACGTGCATTCTTAAGGTTATTGTTCAAAAGACCAGGGTTGACTGGATTATATGTTGAAACTCGCAAGTAGGTAATTAAAGTTTAATTCATGAATTCGACCCACTAGGTTTGTGTTGTTGAAATATTTTTATTGAAATTCCCACAGCCATGGAAATTATACGACTATAATGAAGTACGAGATGGAATCCATGCGATTATAAACAAGTATGAGAATAATCTCATTAACAATTTATCTGTGTATAACAAGCACAAGGTTCATAATGCTTTTGTTTCAAAATGCGCAATGTTGCGTCTCACAATAAAATACGTAGTAGATATGTACCTTGTACATGACTCGCTCTCTCCCACAATCCTTTATAAATCTACATATAATTTATATTATTTAAATTACAGGTGTAAATTAGAAATTATAATCATCAAACTTTGTAAAAATACGTTTATTATTTAAAATAAAAGATAACATTACCTATTATAGACATAATGGGAGGCGATTTAATGAGATTAAAAATTAACGTATCCGTTGGTACCTTGTATGCATGAGAAGTAGGAAGTTATATATAATTGTACCTCCTTAAAGAAAGACTACATTCTTGCACTCATTATAGCATTACGTATTCACTGACTTTCCGAGTTATTTGAATGATTCTCTCATTCACTGGCTCCATGCGTACACCGACTACTGAGTGTAAACGGTACGCAAGCGAATTTTATGTATTATACATTGTAATCACGACCTCATTATGCACAGATGCAATTGGTTTTAGTATTCCTAAACTTCAGCCTCTCTATTGACCGACTAAGCAACTTGTTTGTACACACATCAAGTAATCATTAGTTTAGATTAGTATAGATTAGCGAAAACTTATATCAACTTACAATTATTTTAGATTTTGGTGTTTATTAGTTTATCGTAGTAGATATTCAGTGTAACAGTAAAGTATGTTTTAAATCACTTACTAAGCTTCTGTGTTACAATGAAGTGTCCATTGCTTGAAACAAAACAATGAAACCGAAACAATAAAACATTAAGGCCTTACGAGCGGTCCTTATACATATGTGTGATGGTCAATTTCTCCAATGAGTTTGAACAGTGGAAGGCAATTTACACAAAATCTGCACGTTGTGATGACGTCAACTTTCACTAGCACCACATAGAATTGCAAACAACTTTACTGTGCCTCTATTTAAAGAGAAGTGGAATAACATTTTCTTGACCTATCTCAAAACTCGTTTGGACATATTTTTAATGGTATGCAAATAACACCTAGATTTGTATTCTATATGAATATTGTAGATTTCGTGCTTTTTATCGTTACTGCGTATGATTTTTGGAATCGAGCCTAACTATTCGTATCAGCATCATCAGCAGACAACGTTATTATATCATTCGTATAGCATGCTCCAATTAATAACACTGATGGTGCATTCGGTCGTAAAAACTAAGATGAATATATTCTATAATATACTTGAAAAAGTGTGTTGCGCCGACATCATATTGTATTTAGCACGGTATAAAAACAAGTGAACACTGCATAGATTCGACAAGCTTCACTGTTGCCTGTTGGATACCAAAAATGGTTACTTGTAAAAGTTATTTATTTAAGAAAATAAAATAACTTGCAATTCTAGAGGTATAAGAACTTTAACATAGAGATCATATGAAATAGTTTTAACAATAATATTAAATGAATTTCAAACTCAATTTATACTCAGAAGGAATTTTGAAAAATAGTAATTTATGTAAGAATTACTTCACATACGTAAGTACATAGATATTCTTCAGTGCACTGACATTTCAGTTTTCTATATTCGGAAATAGGAAAGGGATTCCTTTGCATTTATAAGGTCTTCTAATGACATAATGTGGATGATTAGAGACATCGTTTAATTACATGCACATCTTGATGTAGGCAAACATCCGCGAACCACTCTACAAAATAGCATTCACATCCGTAATAAATTAAAATTCTAAATCAATTTACCTCGTTTCTTATGTCTGTTCGAGGTAGAACCAGTCCGTAAAATCTTTTTAGCACAGTTTAGAGATCAATTATATAATCTTATATAGAGGTATAGTGAAAATCGTGATATCTCTATATTCTGAATATTTATAGTCAACAGTAGATAATAATGAGCGAATGTCACAGTAAAATTGATTCAATTAATAACTCCTGAAAACACATTAAGTATTGTATTTTTCTCTATAATATATTCATGTTGCAAAAAAATATTACTGCTAAAAAAGTATAGCTTTTAAGATATAAAGGCATTATGAAGTTTTTTTAATGTATTATTAAGATCAAATGAAAATATACATGTAATAATATTACATATGTACATGTTATAAAATTCTAACGTTTATTCTTCAAGTGGTTATAGAGGTATAAAAGATTTCAACGCGTGGCAAACATTGACATTCAAGTTATTTCATTTGACTGTAATTCAAAAATGAAGTACATTATTGCATCAAAATTATTTAGTGAAAACGGTCACAATTTTAACAATAATAATTCTAGAACATTAAAATTTTATATAACTTTCGATAAATGTAAAGCTTGACAACTGAACAACTATAATGTTTGGTAATAGTGTTTATATTCAGTGATCTGATGTCTAAATCAGTATGTTGAAATATTGAATTTTTAGAACGACTTCTATGCTAATTGTTGTGTAAAGTTTGTTAAGTTTCGAATTATTTTAATTTACAATAATCATTTGCATATTTCACAAAAATGTATGTCATTTGCCAAAAAACGAAAAGCATGAACTCACGTATATCCCACAGTTGGAAAGCTTGTAACGTCTCTATCTGTGCATCCGCTGCATGCATCACAAGTCACGGAGCGACACTCACGAAATCAAATGCGCCTCACTTGCATACCACTTACAACTTACAACTTCTGCGACATGCCTAAAATATTGTTTACAAGGCCGACGTTTATATCTCTTCTTTATTATAAAATGGAAGTTTCCAAGTGAAAGTATTAACTTCATTAATATTCATTTTAGTTACATAATTTTTACGATTTACACTATTGGATTCATTTATATTTTATGTTCTTAATAAGGGCAATTTCAAAATACTATTACAAAGTTGACACTTGTTTTCCACCTAAATCAATTTCTTACGAAATAGACTAACAGAATATCCATAAAAATATCCAAGTCTCTAAAATTAATCACAGGGCCATTTAATAACAATGACATGTGTATGTTAACAATAAAAAAATAAATGAAATCTTAAGCTAATCTGGTATAAATTGTGAATAAGGAAAATTCTCGTACAACTATGTGCAGTTAGTAAAACTTGACAAATTCTGTTTGTAGAAGACATCACCGTTTCCTCGAGGGAACATTGATTTACTATCACGGCTTCATTCACTTCATAAGCCGAATGAAGTAAATCCATAAGGTTCACTATTCACTATACCATATCATTAGCATAAAAAATCTCACATATTTTAAAATAAACATTCGAGTATATTACATAATAAACACGCATATGTTTCTATGGACATACGATGAATCGGGACACGACCAAAAAGTTGAAAATTGTTGTATAACATTTATCACGTTTGTCGTAGAGAAAATTTAGGAGTCTTTTTACAGTAATTTGTATACATAATAAAAATACTAAATAGAGTACAATGAATTAAATAGAGTAGAAATCCGATTCTAAGATTTTTATATAAGAATTTTAAGTGAATAAAATGTAAAAAAATAAATTTTGAATTAGTAAAAGTAGCTAATTTGCTTTGCAAAATAATGTAGAAAAACGATGCATGTATTTCTAAAGTATTATAATAAACATAAATGTTTTCAAGTAATTATAGGGAAAAGAAGGAATACGTGTTGATTCAAAGAGATTTTAGCTGCACTGTTCATGGAATTGAACACAGAGGAATTTGATTTCTATATATATATATTTTTTAAAAAGACAAATAGTGTCTTCGTCTTCGGATTTGGAAGTAGTTTTATCCCTTAACATATTGTAAACATTATTCTTCTTGTTTCTTTATTCTTGAGATAACGTAAACATTATTCTTCTGTTTTCTTTATTCTTTCTTTAAATTAAATAACTAAAGTCCCCACTCAAAGAAGTAATAAAATATAAAAATCTAAGCCCTTTAAGATTGACTCAATATATTGAACATCACAATTGAGAAGTATTAACCACCGTTTTGCAATTGCAAAACGTTTTATGTCCCATCACGAATGCCTACAAGCGTATGGTGGTGCGTAAATAATTCCTTTGTATTTCTAAACTCCGCATGACGTTGTAGTTTGTGATGTATTTTGTAACCGCAGCCACCATAACACTTCTACGGTCTATAACATCAACTATGCCTATGTGTTACAATGATATTAACAAAAAATGTGAAAGCTTTTTGAAATATTTTGCAAAATAAATTACATTATGTTCGTACATCCTGATGTTTAATACAAAATCAGACAAAAAAGTTTAGCGTATAACCACAATTATTTCCGAAATAGCTTTAAACTTTGATTACTCTAATGCGAAAAGTGAAACATTACTCTTCGTAGAATTAACTATAATAATCCAACCATATTAGCAGATTAGAATAATGGAATTATATAATAGATGCAAAACACTAATGTAATATCTACTGAAACCTTAAGTAATTTTGTAATTTATAAAATGCAGCACATTTGTATTGAAGTAAAACCTGACCCTTTATAATTACAAAGGAAACTACATTGTTTTTAGGTGTCATTTGAAATCTTAAAACTGTAAACAGTGAATAATTCACTAATTTAGTTAGAAAATTGACATTTGGTTTGAGAGATCTTAATCAGAACATCTATTAAAAGTAAAATACTTTGGGAACACATTAAGGGATCATTTGGAGGTGAGATTTTTCTATAGGGATTATACTATCTACTAGAGGTATTCAATTAACGCAAGTGAAATTAATGGTTAAAATTATGCGCAGAAGCTATATAAACTTGTTTATTTATTTGGAACGTAACTTTTATCAAACAGCGACAGCCTCCGTGGCGCAGCGGGCGAGAAGCCGGCTGTGAAGCGAAGGGCCGCGGGTTCGATTCCCGCCTTGAGACAAATGTTTGTGTGACCCACAGATATTTGTTTCAAGTCTGGGTGTTATGAGACCGAAAGTCTCTCATAGTCTCTGACACCCACGATACAGGTTATACCTGGTGTGGGGTTAGGACTACGTTGTGTGACTGTTGGGTGTATTTAAAAAAAAATCAAGATCACGAGAACATGTGAAAATTATGATACGTATCAATTATGAAAGATTTTAATAAGTTAATGGGAACAATAGCGGGTAATCAAATTTATTTTATTACCTTGCAGCAACTCAACTTGAACTAGTACTCCGTGGTTCCCATGGGTAATTACTACCACTCAGGTGTATCAAACATTTTTATTAGATACGTATCAGTGTTTCTTCATGGTGCGGCAACTTGCGCAATGTGACACGGGGCTATATGGACCATTAAAAGCAATGAAACGTAATTCTTTGCCCGAGGCGCCGCGTTGGTTAGGATTACATTTGTAATTATCACATACTGAACCTTGATCGCTTTATTATTTTAAATAATGTGGTCGTGAGATCAAGCAGTTAAGCCATTGCGTGATAAAAAGTTTACATATACATACATGATATAACAATTATTTATTACAAATTAAACTATTTAAAATATTATGATGTCGAAAAAATTAATGTTAAGTGTACTTAATATTATTTTAATTATTTTACAGTTATTCTTATACATCCTGTAGCTGATGATGATGATGATTTTAATCAAAATAATGAGTAATTTTTGACGCTTAAAATATTTTAAATTTTGAATGGCAGGTATGTATACTATTCAGAGATGTGATTATTGGACAAATTTCACAAACCTGAATCATCATATCTTTTTCTATGGTCACCCGTCGCCCATAACTTGTCACACATACCTATAATTTTACTATACTTAACCCTCTTATACAATAGGTCGCGTCATGAAACTACACTATATTTTCGTGATTGATTAATATTAGCAATAATATTATCGATGGATGGCTGTGCGGAGAAGAATTGCCACTCCTTTGATCTAACTAATCTTCTCTAATTGTAGAAAGTAAAATTCCACCTTTGTTGACAATGCCGCCTTATGCAATTGTCGTCTTTGTACAAATATCACTTTAGGTTGGCTCATACGGATGTAAATAGCTTCGTAAACAAACCTATTAAGTAGTCCAAAATTATTTTAAACTCGGACAGACCGTACGCTCCCACGGTTATAGCACAAAGACATTCCTAGAATGAGTTAGCTGGTTTTCACTGAACGTTTTTAAACTTCAGAAATGAGTGAAATGAGAGAGGTTCTCAACTCGATTCGTTTTGTATGATGATCTAATTTTTATTCTATACCTATTTTTAAAATTTATGCTATTATCGACTGACTTCCAAAAAGGAGAAGGTCCTCCATTCGTCTGTATTTTTTTATGTATGTTTCGCGATATCTCCGCCAAATGTGGACCGATTTCAAAATTATTTTTGTATTCGATAGAGGAGCTTATTTCAAGGGTGGTCCCATATAAAATTGGTCGGATTTGAAGTCGGTCTGTTATGTTTTTAAACTTGTTTGAAGTTAATGTATTCTGATAAGCAGGTGAAAATGGAAAAATTAAAATACTAAGGACCGGCTTTTCAGTAGCTAGAATACGTATTTTTATTTATGGATTAATTTTGAATTTTGACAGTTAATGCATGAAACATATTCTGTCAAAATTACAAAATAATACGTCAGAAAATACTTTCTATTTTTTAATAAGTGCCCCTAAAGCTTTTGAATATGTCGAGGACATTAATCATTGACTTAAGTACCGCAAAGAATAGGACAGTCTTAATTAGAGGTCATTACGAGTAAATATTATTTATTACCTTTTCAAATCAGTTTTATAACGTTTACTTCTTAGTTTACTTATTAAAGTATGGACACTTCTTTGTTGGTCCCGCTTTGTTGGTTATTAGTTACGTGAACTTATGTGGATAGATATGCAGCTTCCAAGCAATTGACAACAAAGACCGGTTATACACGCATTGATGGTAAGGTGGCTCGTTTTGTTTACGATTTCGATGTCAATGACCTCTACTATGATAGGAACCATGGAGAACAATATCATGGTTACCTAAACGCAACGTCAGCAGGAATTATTGAGTGAGAGTCAGCTAACATGAACATTTACATCCATTACTCACTCCGACGTTTACTTGTAGTAATAAAAAGTTTATTTATTTTATGACGAGACGAATCGCGCTCATCTAAGTTCATATAACAAAATCCATATTCAGAAGTATTGTGGAAACGTATGTATAATCTCCAAAACGAGTAACAGTTCTGGAATGTTTTTCGAATCTTTTTACAGATAATCATTATCACCACAATATTTCAAATATATTTTGACATAAAATGTGTCCCTATTTTGTTACATAATTATATATGTATATCATAGTATGATTTATGGGTAACATAAACTAATATTTATTACTTCAACCATATATAGTTATGCGATTCACCTATGTGTTCACCTCATCTATAATCGTAGATCCATTAATCACGTATTGAAAGCGAGCAAGGGATTTCACCGGTGCAATTTAATGCATTCCATTCGCGGCTTGGTATAAACAAATGAGGTGCACTTTGACTTTTAATTGTGTACGAGAAACATCAGTGAAACTGTGGTCATGAAATGTATTTATAACAAAAGGCAAGTTCGATGTTCGTTCGAAGTTTGATTTTAAAAAGGCAATAGTAATATTAAATTTATTTTCTTTCATTATTGATATTTAATAATTAGGTACATACATACATAGATATTTGTATAATTAAATATATGTTTCTATGTCTTGTACCTGTACGCCACCACACTTGTGTCAATAAATAATTCTTTCTTTCTTTCTTTCTTAGTACAACTATTTTTTATTTTAATCTGTTGGAGGCGGCCACCGGTGGGCGAGCCGCCCGTCACTATTTTTCGTTTATCTTTGACTTGTCTAATCTGGGACCTGACTCTTGACACTGGATTCGATAGCGCACTTTTTAACTCGATTTTGATGGAATTTTAAGTTACTAAATGAAGTCGAATCGAAGACAAATTCGAATCGAGTGTAGTGGAGCGTAGTAGGGGGCTGTAGTACCCAATCATTAATATTAAAAATGCAAGTTAGTTAGGTTCACGTTCTTCACACAGCAGTAGATCAAAGTAACTTATGCTGAGACGACACTTAATAGTGATTCTGTTAAAATTTTCTACATACATACATACATAGACTCACGCCTGTATCCCCGTAGGGGTAAGCAGAAGCGAACTAGAGAACTAGATCACCCACATTTCGCCGAGCTAATTTACGTCCCAGATGTGATAGGGGGCGAGCCTATCGCCATTTCGGGCACAAATTCCAGACTCCGAGCTGATACTGAAAAATTCAATATCACTTTGCCCGACCCTGGGATCGAACCCGAGACATCAGGATGGCAGTCATATCGTAATACCACTACGCCTTCGAGGCAGTTAAAATTTTCTAATCCAGTACATATGCCGGGAAAGCAGGATAGGATACAGCTGTGCGTGAGCTTATCTATGTATAATCTGTATGGCATGTAACTAACATCCACTACGGGCGATTACATAATTACTAAATATAGAATGAGTTTTATAAACATGCACTCTTCAATTTTGGGGCTAAGTGCTATATCACAGTCATCGGACTACATTATGACGTGATTTAGACGAGCACAATGCGCGTGAAAGTTAACTGCAAGTTAATACTACTGGAGTTACAAAACAAAATATAAGTGTTGACGGTGTGATGTGCTGAACGAAATGTCTATGTATAACATAACATCACGTTTGTATCCCCGAGTTTGGTTCGCCTCTGCCGGTGTAGGCAGAGGCGAACCAAACTCGTAGGCGTATTTTGGTACTAGATGTGACAGCGGCTATCCTATCGCCATATCGGACACGAAGCAGACTCCGGACTGATACCCAGTAGAAAAATCCAATATCATTTTACCCAACCTGGGGATCGAACCCAAGACCTCAGGGACGTTAGTCTGTCGTATTGCGCACGCAATGCAACTACGCCACCGACGCCTATGCATGATACGTAGGTAATACTAATAGTAATCTACATTACTAACATAGATAGACGCCGACATAAGCACTAAATACATCGAATCGTATATTTGAACAATGATTATTTATTATTTTCTTCCTCTATCTCTCTCCTATACTTAGGCGATTTATCAGACATGTATACAAAATAGGAGTCTTACTTACAAAAATAATATTATATTGCATAAAACTTTTATGGAATTTATAATGATGTCCAAATAAAATGTTTAGTAAGTAATCTTTTTAGCTTCTTGGAAGCATTACAAAACTGTGTGATTCTTGTTTGCAAGATTTGTTTCTTGGGATTTTAATCGTCATTCTCTCCAAAATTTTAACTTTCGCCAAAATTTACGAAATCCTTCGCATGCCCGCTACTCGCATGATGGGAACTTTAATCGTTATAGGTGCTGACTAGTGCATAAATGGATAATAAGGCAAATATGAGGGTGTGGATTTTTGCCGAAGACAGAAAAGTGAATAGTACTAAGTAGGTATAGTACTTGTCGTTTTGCTGCACTACACTACACTACACACAGTGTACCGCACTTACCCTCAAGTAACACCTGAGGGTAAGTGCAGTGCAATCCAAAAAAAAAGCCACTATAAACAATTGGTTTATCGGTGTTCATCAGAATCATGACGGCCTATTTAGCTTCTTCACACTCAAAGAGGAATCAAGCAAATCGTGAAATCTGATGGGTCAAAGGATTATGTCACGCAGCTATGAGTACGTGTGTGTTCAGTGTTGTGACGTATGGGTGCAGCCGGCGGCAACACACCGGTATTGAACTGGCATTCCTCGAGATGCGAACGCTGACTCCGTGACTTACGACCGGTGAAAGCGTCGCTATCTTTTGAAGATACGTTTTGCAACAAGTGGCCGGGGGCGATCGCAATATTTTAATAATTACATAGTCTTTGGTAATATGATAATTTCATGGTGTTCAAAAGCATCCCTTACGTAAGGATCAAAAACAAGTATCAATTATAAAATATTCAATCATAACCGAGAAAAACAAATTTAACACGTTCACTAATTTTCGTTACATGCAAACATCTTGTCCGTATTTAGCGACATGCACATAGCAGGCAGAATAGTTATGTAAGTAGGTACATACATACCTCGCTAACGACGTAACAAGGGAAAATATGTTCAATATTAACAAAACAATTATTTAGGAAAGACTAAATAATATTGGAGTAACCGTTTGATTTAATCATGAAACATCTTATAGCCAGGAAGTTTACTAGTCACGTTTTGAGTCCATCCGCAACGGGCGTGAAAGCTATTGTACTTATCCAAGGGTTCTGGACTAACTAAATTAGGAGAAGAGCAGTGTATTGAGAGTACAACATCGCTATGTCTATACTAATATTATGTAGAGGAAATATTTTTGTAGTTTTGTTTGTACTGAATAGGCTTAACCGATTTTAACAAATCTTTCACGTATGGAAAGCTACATTATCAGCAAGTAACATACCTACTTATAACTTATAAATTATGAAGTGTCAATAGTAAAGTGATGACGTGATCTATCTATCTATATAAATTGACTGACGACTTGACTACAATTATTATGGAGTAAATAAGTATTACGTTGTTGGTTTACAAAAACTTACATTGTTCTGCATTGCATGAACAATGTCTCTACTATATGACACCTAAAAACATTGATGTTATGGAAACATGGAAGTAGTCATAGCAGGAGTCATAACACTGACTTAGATATTTCATTCTACGGACAAAAATATTTTCTTCTTTCAACTGCCCATACCCATTCTAATGCGAGGCAACACAAACACACTTTTAAGCAAGTCGCAAAAGTTGATTTAACGACCGGTTGAGAATTCAATTCCCTCTGAGAATTTTCATTCCTTTAAACGTACAAGAATAACAAGAATCTTTCAGGCTGGTTATTCTTCTTTTACAATCTACTCGTATTGTCGATATTTTAGCTATTCGATGCGGAAGTTGATGCATGTCAATATTTTTCATGATTCTGAAGAATTTTTAATAACCTTTCTAATGTGTATCAATTTACTTATTCCAGGTGCCGGCGGTAATTATCTTTGTGCTGCTTTCCCTGAGTGCAGCCCAAGATACGTCAACAGATGATTTCAACAATAAACTAAATAACATTGAAACCAAACCTTCAGCACGATTGGACCCATACATAAAAAAGGCGTTGCTGAAGGCACTCAGTGAATTAGAAGAGAGTGATAGTTTTACAACAGGATTCGAAGGGAATGACGACTCCGTGAATATTGATTCGGAAACTCCACGAACAAGTGAATTTACTGAAAGCGAAGCACCTCATAAGGAGACAATCCAAATACATTCATTTGTTGTCAATGGTCAAGAAGCTTTCGCCAACAACAGTACACAAACACCGACAGTTTTAGACAGCAATATATCAATTTTAAGCACGACTGCCGGTAATGTCGAAAATCAAGCAACTGGAACTCGACCAACAACGTCACCCTTTACAGAAATATTTCAAACTAAAGATACTAGTGTCAATTTGCAACAAGTGAGAAGTATTCCAAGCTCGGCGTATCTCAATACGAATCCGGATAAGAAAGTTACGTCTAAACCTACAAAACCCACATTCAGAACAACTCCTTCCACGACGACTACGACAACGACTACCACTACGACTACGACTACTCCCAAGCCGACTCATAATGATGATGGTGAAAACATTGAGGAAGTAGACCAGAAAGATGTTCACGTGTACCAGGCTCCCCTGGTAGCAGCGTTTACTGTGCAGCAAGATGCGCAAGGATTGCCTAAAAAAGTGATTCCCATTTACCAACAAAGTAATACTCAACATTTATTAACTCCGCAACCTACAAACACTTTGACTACAAGTATTCCTTTTCAAAGACTGGATCTTAACCCAGGATCGCAAAACGAATTTATTAGTCATCAATTGGTCCTTCAAAGAGAATTAGAAGAAAAACAAAGAATTCTTGAAGAACAATTGCGTTTACTCCAAATACAGCAAAGACAACAAGAGGAGTTATTAAGAAAACAGCAATATTTGCTACAACAGAAGGAATCTCAAAGGCTTCAGCATAATTTTTTTGATCAAAACCAATTTAAAGCTCAACAATTTCAAACCGAAAGTGCCGTAAATAATTTTCAAATCCAAAAGAGTATACAACAAGCCCCAACAAATCACAATGTCGGAATTCGGCCGCAAAGTCCACGTGTATCAATCCAATCTAGTATACCAATAGAACAAACCACCGTGATTAATCAACAGCTACCAAATAGAGAAGCTGTTGATTTCCTTTTTCACTTACGTAGTCAACAACCCGCTCAGTTTCCGTTACAAGAAAACCATTTGCCCCAAGGGATTAGTACATTTTTACAACCGACCCCTGCTCAAGTGTTTCACCAAGGAATATCACTGAATGATCCGTTAAATAAGCAAAATACTAGAGTGTTTCGACATGAAACTAGCGTCGGTAATTTTGGAATAAACAATCCGCAACATTACAATAGATTTAATACCTTTAACCCAGTTCAATCAAACAGATTTTTCTTGCAACAGAATAGATCTAATCAGTTTGGTTCTGACGCTGAGCTCAAACAGTTATTGATGCAAACTGGAATCAACGGCCGTAATACCGAAGATTTAAACATAGTATCTAAAGTGTTATCATTAAATCACGGTGTTCCGTTGAATAATATATTTACCAACCGACTACCTTTTGATAGCAGGAGACACGTGAAACCATATGTTTAAGAGATTTTGCGCCTGCACTTTGGGGCTGAAATATTCCAATTTCATAATATATAAACAAAAATAAAATAAATTTTAATAAAATTATGAAATAATACTGGTAACTAATATCAAACGAAAGGATAAATACATATTTTAGATAACATAACACAAAAAAACACGATGTTTTTTGCACTCAGTATAGCAACCAAAGAGTATTCTTCAATATTAAAATAGATTATTTTCAAATACTTAGGTACTCGAATGTACTAGACAAAGTGTTATTCAATAAAAAATTAACACATAATATTTATAATATGTTCGAACTGTGTAATATTACTGTATGTTTAGCTTAGTATAGAATTATTTATTTTATTTTAAAAATTGTCAACTGCCATAAGTAAACTAGGTAAGATATGATTACTCGTCGATTGTATTAGATATTAATGTTATCAACCTTTCACGGCGTGAAAGGCAACATATTGATTGTTAGTTTGGTGAATATAATTATCATAAAATAGTATAATTTTATGTTACAAAATTAAGTGATGTTAGGTACCTACTATTTTTACCTAACATAACATAATCTCACGCCTGCATCCCCGAAGGGGTAGACAGAGGCTCACTAGCCAACTAGTACACCCACATTTCGCCGAGCTTAGTTCCGTCCCAGATGTGATAGGTGGCGGGCCTATCGCCATATCGGGCACAAATTCCAGACTCCGGGCTGATATGGAAAAATCCAATATCACTTTGCCCAACCCGGGGATCGAACCCGAGACCTCAGGACGGTAGTCGTACCGAAATACAACCACGCCACCGAGGCAGTCAACCTAACAACGCGACGGAATTGTTTTTTTTTTTCAATGATTTATAAAGGGTAGAAGCTGAATGTCACAGCAAAAGAAAAATAATAAAAGAAACCGATTTTTATATAACAGACTGCACCACATTCATTAAGTAACTATAAAAATGATTATAATGCTTTTCATGATTTATTTATTGACAAGATATATAGGTAACCTACTTTACCTATATTCCCGCTCTGAGATGGGAGAGGTGCATTGTCGACTACTGCACTCATTATTAACTAAGCTTTATTTTTGTCCAATAATGCTATAAGAGGCGAGCTTGTCGTCAAACCGCTTAAACGGGTGAAATTATTTTGGGTACGAAAAATTCAAGACTATAATTAGGTATTGATGTCGCTCTATAGCTTTATATTATTCCCGACACCTTATGGTGTCTGTAGATGGTACGTAATCTGCGCAATAATTTTGTTGTTGACATATGCCTAATATGCGTTCAATATACTCGTAAGTACGTTTTATGTTAATATTATGGTGGATGCAGGCAACAGTCTTGGTGTGTATCACACAATACAATAACCTAACGGATGATGTGTGCGGTCTTATCATGTAAGATTGGTGTGCGGCCGGACAAAGTAGGTTTACCTGATATATTTGTAACAATTTGAGCAGTTTATAAATGTAAGGTTTGTAAATACGTATCTGTATTAAAATAAAATTATTTTAATCAATCGTTTTTTTATGCACCATTTTTATATTTGCCAGCATGGCACCTTTATCATAGAGTATCTAATAACATCTATGACCTTTATCTACTACCTATAGGCAGTGTTGGATTTCCAAAATTGGCTAATGGCGTGCAGTCCATATAGACAAAAAACATTGTCTACCCTGAAAATTTGCTATACCCCAAATAAAAAATAAAAATCTTGACAAAAAAACGATTCAAAACAGCATCGTTTGGTTTTTATTTTAAATCTATACGAGTATGATTAAAGTGATGGTAATGCTGTAAGAGTTGAAGTGACACATTATGTAAGTTTTTTGTCTACCCTGATTCAAATGCCTATGCAAGTCACTAATACTGGCCGCCTTCGGCCACGTACTAGCTACCGCCTCTTGTTTTTAACTGACTACAAAAAGGGAAAAGTTCTTAATTTTATTGTAGATAATGGAGTTAACTTCGTCAGTACCTAAGATGAAAGTTGCCAAAGTTTTCATTTCGTGTTTGGCCGCCCCTAATAGAACAATCGCCCTAGGCCCAGGCCTATTTGGCCTTAAGGAAAATCCACCACTGCCTATATGTACCTACTACATAGGACCTTGAAGTGTGTATTTATTAAAATATATTATATAAATATATATGATTATCTTTGGGGGAGGCCTATGTTCAGCAGTGCACGTTTTATGGCTGACGACGATGTTTATGATGATGATAATATGAGTCACTTCCAATGTCATTGGTCAACACTCAACCTATTTTCACTCTATAGCTAGTGGGATTTATTTGTGTATTATTGAGTGGTAGAGCCACGCTATTTCACGCTATAGACAGGAATACAAGGAAATGTTCTAACACATACAGTAATGTCTACAGCATGAATGAGCCGGATCAACCGGTTTGGTACGTGTGTCCACTGAGTAGTTTAAGTAATCTCCACCGCTCATAGATGATAACAAAAGAATAATGGGCGCGTTACCGACCTTAAAGGAGGAAGGTAGGCATTAGGAAGGGGAGGGGCGAATTGGGCAATCGGAAATCTCACTCATCACATGAAACGGAACAGCGAGTTGCCACTTTACGTCGGTTTCTGTGAGACAGTGGCAGTAGGTATATTGTATATTTACCACTTCTACCACCAGCTATTAGATGACCACGGAGACAGTGGCAGTTGGTATATATATTTATAACTTCTACCATCAGCTATTAGATGACCACAAGAAGACCAACCTGTTCGTTTGGCAGTTTCTGCTAAAAAGAAATTAAACACTTCGACAAGAACTCCGAGCCGATACAGCTCATACCCGTTTCATTGTTCTTGGGCCCTTGTTCTTGGCATTTAATTTTGAAAGAATAATAATAATAAATACAGTATTGGCGGAAAGACTCGGTATCCATGATTAAGAATAAATTGATAAAAAAAACTGTGGATATTTGACACTTGTTAATGACAGTTGACAGTTAACCAGAGTTGCCAATTTCCCGATTTTCCAGTAAATCTATAGATTTATAAAAATTTACGATCTATTACTAAATTATAATATTGATTGTTAACTTTATAGAGGTTGCTAGCCTAATAGTAAGAGTGTAAAAAGTAGCCGTAGTAAGAATACTTAAAGCAATGAATCACCGCAGGACGCCTCGCAGATGTGAAACATTAAAAACTATTTTGTAAATGTGACATAATCAAAAACAAAATATTCAGATGTTATTTTTAAATTTAATTTGAAACTACACAATTTTAATACCAAAATTAAAATAAAAAACCTTTTGTCCAACTTCTTGAGTGGAGACGATTCACTGTGAGACGCACAACGTGCGTCGCCAGGCCAGTGAGTGAGATGATGTTTCATAATTATCGTTATAAATATTTTGAACTTTAAAAATACGTTTACGAATCAAAAGATTTTATGCCTAATCTAATGATTGTTTAAACATATTTTAGGTTATTTTTTAATACATAGCTGGCAACTCAGGAATCTGCACATAACCTTAAGAGTTTTGGCGGGAATTCTGACGGTGCGGGTGGTCGCTTGTTTTAATGATTTCATATTCTAGTCTAAAGTTGTGCTTGTGGTTTAAATGTAATGTGACTCTAAGCGATAAACATTAACGAAGATGGACAGTATGTAGAAGCTTTGAAATAAGTGATTTTGGACGCTTTTTGTCGGGTGGATGGGTCGACCATGTTCGACTCCTCCGTAGCGAGAAAATCGTCTAAAGAGCATCAAACTGGAAAGAATTGACGCCAAAACTCCAGCGGGGCCTTGAAATCGAACACATCCGACTTCAATGCACTTGCGAAAACGTAGATATAGAAAACAAAGTGTAATAAATAATAAAAAGTATACGGCTGAAAAACATTGTATCCATGGCTATGAAACATATAAAAAAAAAACATAACCTTAAAAAAGTTTTTAATAAATCATAATATTATTATTGAGATTATCGAGATTAGTTTGGGTAATATCCACATTTCACTGATTTTGTAAAAATATCACATTTACTAATTACTTTACTTTTAAAACCAAAATCTTGTATAAAACATTCTTTACAATAAATTACAAATTCTGAAAATACTACATTTCGAGAAAACATAATACATACCTATTTTATCTAAACAAACCCTTAAAATAATGGTTATCATGGATACTCCTGAATCTGTGGGGAGTTTAGAAGAACAGGCATTAAAGAGGAAAGAAAGGTTAAAAAATCTGAAGCGAAAAAATCCGAGCAACGAGAAATCTTCATCAGAAGTAGAAAAAGAATTTGCCCCGCTACCAAAGTAAGATTTTTAAGTTTATCACTCTTTTTGTTAAAGATGAAAGACATCTAAGAAGTAATTTTTTATCTGTGATATTATTTCAGGCCAAAATTTAGAAGTTATAAACCCCAGGACGAATCACTACAAGAATCAAAGTTACAGGATGCAGAACCTGCACAAATTGAAGAAGAGGTTAAGGATTTACTTGAAGCTGGGAAGGAAAAGGTAAGTTTTGTGTAATTTGGCAAAATGCCGTGACAAATGTAACCTACTATAAATAATCCCACTTTTTTCACTCACTTCACGCACAAAGTGATTACACTACATCTGATCGTAAGCACAGGCAATTCCAAAAAGCACCAACAAGCAATGGGCTTATCGCTGGTCTCCAGATTCATACCAGCTTATTTATGCTTGTGGTTATCTTATGAATTTGGAAGTAGATAGTCATGGGCGGCTCGGCCTCCGGTGGCCCATACGTTTTTGTAACATATATATATGCCGCCTCCGACGGGTTAACAGGCTCTAATGATAATAGTTATTTGGAAGGGGAGTAGATATTTGTTTACATTTCCAGGATGAATATTGTGAATGTTATGGGAGTTGTGAGTGTAGTGACATTAAGCTCACTTACTTATACTAATTACTATGAATAACCTTAATACTATTACCATAATTGATAATATTAATAGATTATAAACCCGTTGGAGGTGGCATATATATCTGTTACATAGTATCTTGGCCACCTGTCACTATTTAATAAAAGACATTTAGTATTTATTTATTATATTTATTTGTCACATGGAGTTTGTAAATGATAGCACATAGAGGCGCCAATTGCACCATTTCTATTGGCACCCTTATGATTGGCATTACTCCACAATGTGTTAGTACATTGTCTAGACAACATTATATTGAAAATTTTTGAATATTGGCATCATTTCAATATACTAATTGATGTAATGCTTGATAAAAAATTTAAGTAATTTAAATATCACTTAAGGCCCGTAATAGCCAGGTAACATAATTATGGGGCATAATTTTACTACTTTTCATACATTAAATGTCAATATGTTAAAGTAATTCTGCCAATAAAAGTTATTTGGCTAATGAAAATTGGCCCTTAATCCCTTAAATTATGTAAAAAATATAGTGAATGACTTAATAATTTAGCATTACATAGGCCACCAATAGTCAAGAATAACTGATACACATAAAGTCAGAAATATTATACCTATCTCTATTTCGAAATTTTAGACTCCATATTAAATATTTAATTTTCACTAACATCTTTGTAGTATATGGCTTTTGAACGGTTTATAAGTAATGTAAAAGTAAGATTTTCAAGTCCAATAATTGTTGTTTTTGATAATTATAGGTAGTACTGCAAGATTTAGACATATCAAGTTTAGCTCCGAGAAAACCAGACTGGGATTTGAAAAGAGATGTCGCTAAGAAATTAGAAAAACTGGAAAGGAGAACACAGAAAGCAATAGCTGAACTTATTTGGGAAAGGTTGAAACAAGGCCATGAAGACAATTTAGGAGCAATGGTCACTATGACTGACAATAGACCCACTGATGAAGACTGAATGGAAAAATATTTTGTTAATACTTATAATATACATTTTACCACTAATTATGCTACTTTTCAAATGC
Source organism: Clanis bilineata (assembly GCA_036417725.1). Taxonomy (NCBI): domain Eukaryota; kingdom Metazoa; phylum Arthropoda; class Insecta; order Lepidoptera; family Sphingidae; genus Clanis; species Clanis bilineata. The sequence goes on along the minus strand of CM071145.1, from coordinate 7,002,226 downwards.
CCTTATCTCACTTCAATGTGGGATCACCACAACCAAAACTCATTTCTGCCAGTGCCCAAAATTAACAATGTTGCACAAAATATTTGGCTTTAGGTTTTATAATAGAACATGCTCTGGGGATCCAGTACCAGGCGAATTGTATTAGAATCTACTCAACCTGGTTTTTGAACCCATGGTCTTATGGTTCATAACATGACAACTGGCTAAACCCAGGAGCTGATAGGTTAACAAAATTAAGTCATAGATATATGTATTTTTAATAAATATGATACTTATCTTGTTTTTGCAATAGTTTTTTTATGATAAATCAATTGGTATTGGATTGTATGGATTACATATTTGTGGTATGTATACTAATTGCATATTTTTCTACAAACATTTATTGGGAATGCTACGGACTACCGAGACAAGTGTCTGAGGTTCGAAACCAACCCCAAAATGGAGCATACACCTCTGACTTTTCTATGTTAGTGTATTTTCATTGTGAAATATAGCTTGCTATAACAGTGAAGGAAAACATCGTGAGCAAACTTGCATACCCGAGAAATTCTTCACAGAAATTTCGAAGGTATGTGAAGTCTACCAATGCGCATTAGGCCAGCGCTGTAGACCAAAGCCTAACCCTCTCATTGGTAGAGGAGTCCCGTGCCCAGCATTGGGACGGTAATATTTCAGGGCTAATATTATTATTATTATATTAAATACATTCAAATTAATCATGTTAAAACGGGGTCGTCAGGTATATAAAAAAGTACGAAGCTGATTTGTTTATAAAATATTTTAATATCACAGGATAAATAGTAAAATTTTAACATTTGCCACATCAGTCATAATAAAATCGTTAAAATATTATTAATGCTCATTCTTAACGTAAGCTTAGCTCGTAGTCAGTGTTTACAATAACACAGTTTACTTATTGATATCATTAGAATAATTAATTGCGCTAATTTAGTAAATATAATTTTCCTATAATTAGTATTCTAATATTTCATCGATCTTCAGTATGATTTAGTCAGTGTAGGAGAAACTAGAATTTTCCTAAAATAAGAAGAAGATAAGTTATGTATTGGCTAACTAACTATACTGATCGACTTTAGTGACTACAGTGCATTTTTGAATGCAATAAAATTGCACAGCCTGCATTAAATAATTTCAAAAACTATTGCCTATCTTTTTATGTGTGACTTTGAACAACACTAAAATATTGTTAAAAACAAAATGTACTTTGAACAAAATATGTTTGTCAAAATCAAAATACCTTTAAGATGTATAATCATATAAAACCAAATAAAAGCGATTAGTGCCAAAAACATGTTGGCGTAGTTAATCAGCAAATATTGATGTTAATTGAGTAAAAAAATTATAAAATATTAATGTACATACACTTAGGTAAGTTATCTACATGGCATATGACACAGGTACTTACTGCATTGATTTTATTTTTACGGTTTATGTGCCATTTTTGGGGCAAGTTTAATTATGTTTTTACGTTCTATATTCGTAAATACATTCCTAAAATTAAGTTAAATATTATTACTTCGTAATGAATGTTGCCGAGTAGTCGTGTCGCACTGTTTTTGCTCTTTTTCTTTCGTGTCTTAGAATCTTCTTCGTCTGGGTAATCTATCTCGTTGTAAGTGTAGTAATTATTATCTATATTGTAGAATACAACTCTGTCGCCGATAGGTTGTATAGGTCTGAAGTTGTGAGTAATCTTGCCGTGAGCCGATTTTAACTCTCGAAATGTTTCTATCTGTAAAGTTTAAATTATTCTTCAAATGAGTGGCTTCCGTAAGGTTGCAATAACAATATTACGTTAAGTTAGCAAAAAATAAAGTACAAAAACTGATCACAAATACAATAGGAAGGTTGGATCAAGTAAATCAGCATTATACTTCATTGTGCGTAATAATAGGTGATTGTCGCATTACACAAATTGTGTTTATTTTTTGTAAAAAAATAGTGTTATTAATGAAACTTATAAAAGGCACCTAGATATGAAAAGTTATATGGATCCACTGCCATTTTATGGAGTCTTTCTTTATACCTGCCTTAATCCCAGCTTAATATGTGATCGGCGCAATACATTTTTTCAAGCATGTTGCCGGAAGGATTTGGCTTAGTTATTATTATCCGCCGACTGTCTAACTTTAACCGCCTCCGAAGGAACCAGTCCCGAACCAATCATGCCAGAAAAACCACTGACCGACCTGGGTCTCAAACCCAGGACCTCCAAATCTACAGCCCATTTACGCTTCCATTAGACCAAGGAGACGAGTAAGTCAATCCCATAGTGTTCATTAACAAAATATTTATTACGTACCTGCTCATGAGTAAGTCTTATCGGTTGCTCGAAATCTAACCAAATGACGACTTCGGAACAAGGTGGGGTAGTCAGGGATCCTCTGTACGTGAAGTATCGTTTTAAATCATAAGGAAGGATATTGAGGAACGAGAAGGGATGACTCATTATAACCGACGTGTATGGTTCCGTCACGTTTATTAAAGCTGATGTTATGTCGTCATAAGCGGGATGGAAATGACGATCCAACTGCAATGTGGGAAAAACAAAGACGGTGTTAATTTATTTATAACACATAACATAAGCTCACGCCTGTATCCCCGAAGGAGTAGGGAGAGGCGTACTAGCCAACTAATACACCCACATTTCGCCGAGCTTAGTTCTGTCCCAGATGGGATTGGGGGCGAGCCTATCGCCATATCGGGTACAAATTCCACGAGTCCGGGCTGATATGGAAAAATCTAATATCACTTTGCCCGACCCGGGGATCGAACCCGAGACTTCAGGTCACTCTAATATTCGTCTCAGAGCAGGTAGAGCAGAGCAGGAATCGAACCTGCGGCCTCTCGCTACACAGCTGACTGCTTGCCCGCTGCGCAGTTAAGGGTGTAGACACCCTGGGATCAAACCGGTCGAGCCGGCCGATTCGTGCTGTATACGTAACTGTCTACAGCGTGGCTCTAACACTCACACGCTACTTTCACTCTAAATTACGTACCTCATAAAAGAAAGCAAGAACTGTTAAACCATCTTGATGCTTCACTGCTTCAGAGGCAGTATGATATTCCTCTTTAAAGAAAACCATGTGTAACTCCATCGGAAAGCTGGAATAATAAAGTTAATTTTAGCGGGTATATAGGGAAAACAAGATGATTGTCTTAAATCTGGCTTCTTTAGTTTTTCCTAATAGCCAAACTCAGTTAACCAATAATGTATCTATGTATTTAGTTCATTGCATGACGCCGGATGCTACGTGTTGTCCTTTTCTGCGTAGCGATCGACATTATTTATTTCAAAAAGCAGCGATAGATCAGTTGCGAATCGTACGGACTGCCGAGGCGATTTATTTAGAACGAGATATTTTACAGATAATTATACTTAAGTAGCCGATTCACGCGCTGTGAAAATATATTTTGGAGAAATATGTTCAGTGCATCAAAAATTTGTCTCTAAACCAATCTCAAACAAATGTTTGACGCCTACCTAATCGAAAGTTACTTGATAATTTATGTGCCGTGTTAGCAGAATATATGTTGCATGCTTTTGCTCTTTCGTCCAATTGATGCAGACAATCGTATCTACCTACACAATGCTTTGGTACCGTAATTAATAATAATACATAATCTTAGTAAGATACAGCACGAAGTTTTTTCCGCTGTCGGTGTTACCTTGTTTTTGCGTCTGATCCGTTGCTTTTAAGAACACTAATTGAATTTTAAATACCAAATGTTGGATAGTTCTTATTATTACATAAACTAAGGTCCCATAGTGTAGTTTTATTAGTAAGTTCTTATTTTTCACTAGATTTTGCTCGCAGCTTCGTCTATGTGGGAGTCTTTCTCGTCGTATTTCCACAAATTCTTTGACAAACTTCGAACCCTCTTAACATCGATATATTATTTACCTAGATACACAGTTGACGCTCGGAAAATGGGACAGCAAAGGAGTGCATAAGCACTCGTTTTGCATACAGTCCGACGCCAATGGAATTCTAAATTTCAAAATTCGAACGCTTGCTCATTTCGTTTAAAAAGCTACTTTATTACACGTACATAGGGTTATATTTGTGTTGATTTAATTAGAACTTGTGATCTTTTTCTTTGTTTTATTCTTGAGACCACTTGAGGGTATATTATAATGATGCCTCGTAAAGTTAAACATTTCCAAAAATCCTTTCATATCGGATGCTTATATCATAAAATAAACCTATGTTCCAAAAACCTTTAGTAGTTTTAATTGTGCGTTGATAGTCAGGAGAAACGGTGTTATAACTGTTCATTGGGCTGTTGTTACCTTCTGTGGTTAATTTTATCTTCGGATCCGAAGGTGTCGTTGTCTCCCCAGTGAAAGTGCATTTGGCTGAACACATAATCCCCTTCCAAAGGACCGCCGCGGACGCGCGGGTGCGGTTCGTTTCGGACTTCGATTAAAACTATAAATAAAAAGTATAACGTGTTATTGATATCGATCATTTCCATTTCAATTATTCACATTGCAATGAGGAACGTCTTTCATATTTTGTTCCATAAGTAGGTATATCTACCTCTATAATATCAGCAAGTTTTTGCTTCTCTGTACCAAAATTAGACCATTTATGTACCTATATTCAACATTCATACCTCAGTAGTTCTGAAGGTAATCACAAAGAACATACATAATTACATATTTAAAGTAAGTTTTTATCACCTTAAACAAATGTCAAGTAATAATTTATTAATCAATAAACTTTTTGTCTTCAAACCACTTTTTATTCGGTGTATATTTTGCAATCAATTCATATGCGATTGACATGAAAAGTATACATGTATCTATTCAATCCCGTTTATCTACGTATTAATTCTGGGACACGAAGATATTTGTATTTTAACCAATTTAAAAAGGAGGTTCTGAATTCGCCTGTATAATTTCTTTTCTTACAGTTTTTGTATAGTGCCACTTATTGTTTAGTACACATCGCTCATATCTCGAAAGCCTCGATTGTGCAAAAATGTTTTTAAAACTTTTTTTAAAAGCTTTCTTTTTGTATAATCGAGGTTTTCGAGGGAACCAGTCCCGAATCAGCAATCAATCGTGACATGACAACGGCAAAACCAAAAGAAAGGGTTATGATTTTAGCAGTACACCTATCAGTATTATATACATTATAATACTGATAGGTGTACTGCTATATGTTCCACCTTGGCTTTCGATTCGTTTTTGACATCGATGTGTAGCAGGCTACATTTTTTATTTATTTCAATAAAGGAAGAAAAGTTTTTTTCCCTAGTTTCAGTTTTTAAACATCATCAGCTAGAGGACGTCCACTACTGAACATAGGCCTCCCGCAAAGATTTCCGATCTGGATCTGTTGGAAGCGGCTTGCATCCAGCGACGCCCTGTGAACTTTGTTTTAAACATAAGTCATTAACTGACTTACCTGTATGTCCATTGTTGGTGACGTGGACATCGTCGATAGAGTCGTCAAAGCCTATGAAGGTGATGTCGGGCAGCGTGACTTGTTTCACACGCAACACGTTGATGTTGATGGGACTCTGATGTTTTCCAGCACATTCCCTGTATCTCTCGCTCCAGTAGGTAGGACCTAGAAATCGATCATTCTATTTCATTATATTTATTAATATTGGATCTACCTGGCTGGTTACCACGGTATACGGTGTAAAATTCGTCAAAGTGGCTAGTTCTACGGAGCCGCAATCTGGGGTTAGACTTAGAAACGGAGTTCAGATTAATCTTTTCATCCTAGCACGGCAAAGTAAATACAGTACATCTAATGGTAAGCATGCAATGAGTTTATCAGTGGTCACCAGAATTATGGCGGATTATTTATGATTCTTCAAACTCCAGAGAGCAAAAAATCAGGGGTTTGCGACAAGACGGGAATTACCGATGCAGACACAGGGATGTGCCTCCATGCCCGCCCCTACCAACCTTCATGTCATGTCGTAATTCTGGCAACACGTTCGATCATCTGATCTATGAACACACATCGTCTATTATATACCTACACATAGTATGTATCAATTTATTATAAGGTGCCATGCGTTTAAATTCTTTGGTGCCATGTATAGTCACTATGCCATACAGTATGTTGAACCGGAATAAAAAATATCTACACAAAGAACATTGAGATATAAGTAAATCTTTTCCAATTTTATTTTACTGAAAGAAAGAAACCGAATAAAAGTTCATCGAAATTTGATAATAGAAAGACACAATGTAAGCATGTAATTATTTCCATTGATGAATAACAATCTAAATATCTACTTACTTCTAAGTTTAACCTTAAAATGTAATAGTTTATAGGTAAGTGACACACTTTTTATTGGAAAAACGGAATAACAAAGGGCGCTACTACAAATACCTAAGCAAGAAATAAGGCCGCTATATTGGTAAAGAGTTTGCATATAATTTGTTTTAACGTAACATTGTAAAGCTGTAAATAAATATATATATTATGTATAAGTATAGTCGCCTCCTTGGTCAAGTGGCAGCATATATGGGTTGTGGACCGGGAGGTCCTGGATTCGATTCCCAGGTCGGGCAAAGCAATTTGGGGACTGGATCCCTCAGATGCGGTTGAAGTCGGGCAGGCAGCCGGTAGTAAAAACGAAGTCAAATCTCTTCTGCAACATGCTTGAAAAACTGTGTTGCGCCGACCCCACATCAAGGTGGGATAAGGGCAGGTAGAAAGAAAGATTTATAATTATTACTTTTATATTTTGAACATACATTTTAACACCTCTACAGTTCTACACACATATGGGAGCTATCCAATTTTGTAAATGTATAAATAATATATAAATTATCAGACTAAAAGTCATGAAAAAGGGCACGCGTGTAAAGGCTTTTATTCTTTTTACGAATTTATAAACTATTTGTTACCTGTGTTTCCATCGTAGCCAAAATCTTCGCCATGGATCAGACGAGGAACTGAAACAATTTTTTACGATGATAAAGTAACTTCCATACTTTACCTGTCCTTACTAGGTAGTAGGTAGGTATCTATCTATTACGATAAAAAAAATATTACGTTAGCTTGTACTTAGGTATATAAAATTATTAGAAATAATCTTTACAATTTCGTAAACAGCATGCGACGGACACACGAGTTGCTTTACCTACGTGAATATAAAAGCCATTGTATCGAACTTGAACACCGGAACATTGTCATTATGTACTTACAGTATTGCATTATCAAATGATCCACATAGGGCACTAAACAGAATTGTGCGATAACGGTTATTTTACTTTATCTAATTTCCGTTCAGTTATAAACATTTACTTATGTCAGTATAAGTAATAGTAATAGTACCTATATACCTTTTATTTTCATATTCGCCAATAAATCTTCGGTGTTCCCGCAGCGCTATAACAACATAGCGCTGCGGGAACACCCATAAGAAGGACATTTGTCCTTCTTCAAACGGGGCTTAAATAATCACAAGTTTAAAAACATAACTGACCGACTTCCAATTTACCGATCGTGACCAAATTTATATGGAACCACCCATGAAATAAGCTCTATCGAACACAAAATGAATTATGAAAATCGATCCACATTTGGCGGAGATATCCAGTAACACATAAAAAAAATACCGACGAATTGAGGACCTCCTCCTTTTGTGGAAGTCGGTCATCTACACTGTAGGCAGCGGCTAAGCTGAGCCTGGCATTGCCGATGTCCATGGGTGATGGTAACCACTTATCATCAGGTGGGCCGTCTGCTCGTCTACCTTCGTTGCCAAATAAAAAACATCCTTAACTCTAGTAGGAAATAAATCTTTCACGTGCTGAAGACTGCTTTTATGTTACATACAACACGTCTATCCACATTCCTTTTACGACCAGACATATCGAACAAGAATGTTTTGTTGTCACTTTGATAACACAAGTACTCATTAGCTGTCCATCTAAAATTGTTAATAGTCATTGTAGTCCATAGGTCAATTTTATCTAGTATAACGGGATATTTCCTTTTAGGCCCCTGATACAGAGTACTCCAAGGATTTCATCCATTGAAAATAAAATTAATTACGTAGGGCACTATAATGTTTTAGTCTAATAAATCAGTTCACGGTAATACACAATAAAAAATGCTCACGAGACACAAGACCTGGTAACTGTACTGTTTGAATTGGTGCAGTTACAGCGTAGATACCGTAACGTTAAATGACGCGTGACAAGTTCATTGATAAAAATAATTATAGTACCTACCTAGCTAAAATATATAAGATAATAATAGTTTTAACGACCTTTCAATGCTGCCAACGGTCACGGCCAATTTCGCACACAATAATCAGTATGGTGTACGATAACACTTGCTTCCCGATGATGCAGGAACCTCTAGTTTTACGTGTACCCAGCAGATAAATCATAGAGCTTGGCAAGGCCTTCCGCGACCACTTTCACCAACAGGTGTTCGGATTAGGTTGGACGTTTTTGAAAGCCCAAATGTGCGTACAATGCCAATTATTGTTTATTATTTTCACGGCGTTCAATTCGAAGGACTAACGTTGCTTGAAACTGTGATAGAATGCGATTGTTTTACTCTTTAGCTTGACACTTTATAAGTTTTCATTGTGTTATAATTGTTAATTGCAAGCGAAACGGTGAAGGAATCGGCGTTATTCTGTGATTCGTCATAGGTATGTAGTTAATTATCTTTGTTTAATTCAAACCAGTCCACAGTGTTCCACGCAACAATAAAAATGTAGATGCTAACTTCAAACTTGAAACTTCTAGGAATGTATTATTCTTCTGTGGGACTGGAATTTATTCCCATTGTTTATGTCTATAATTTTATGTGTATGAAGTAATATTTTTTAAATTACAGCGAATTCTTATTCAGACAAACATAATACTCAAATGTAGGCAAAACGTTCTCACATTTTGTTGGTTCGCAACTTTGAGCATAATTTATTGTTATTAGTAGTTCCTGGATGGATTAAGGTCACATACTCAGGTACGTAGTAAAGTAGCTATTAGTTTATTCGTGGCTCAGGACGATTCAGATAAGAACAACACGGGCTTAATTCAAATGAGGCATTCACAGAAGGCAGGCACGCCGCTTCCAACAGGTCGACCTGGAAATCTTTGGGGGAGGCCTATGTTCAGCAGTGGACATCCTATGCCTGATGATGATGATGATGATGATGATGATTCACAGAAGATCCACTTATAGGTACTCCAATAAAATAAAAGTTCTAGATTTTTTAAAATCTCGTAGTAAAAGTTTGTTTATTTTTATCTCTCAAATAATAGCTTACTATCATCGCTAAGTATCGCTCTACTAACCACAGAGTGAAAATTCACATTATATTTTTCTATATAATGGGGCAGAGTGGGGAAAAACTTACTCATGATTGTGTCTTATGGTCATGTCTCCCAGAGTAATATTACTTATTATGGTAGGTAATCTATTTCATTTAACGACTATAGTACGTTCCATCAAAGAATATTGTGTATCATCATCATCATCATCAGCCACAGATCGTCCACTGCAGGACTTAGGCCTTCTCCAAAAATTTCCAGATCGACCTGCATCCAGCAATTTCCCGTGACCTTTATCGGGTCGTCTGTCCGCCTAGCAGGTGTAATATCGTGTACCTTGAAATAATTTAATAAGAAACTGTTGAAAAGATGCTTTGTTTTATTAGTTTTGGCCTTTGGTCCCTTCCTACTCCACCCTTGTACTATGTATTGGGTTTAGACCACAGGGTATAAGTTATCATAAATATTTTAGTATATCAGTGCATGATGCATTCGCTTAGACTTTCACCTAAGATCGCGCCTCTCTGCGCAAAAATCACTCACCAAAACGACTATACTTAAAGATAAAGAAACAATATCATGTACCAGATATTGTTTCCATATTTTATGTTGCGGTCTGAACGTATAAGTGGTGCTTTGAAATTAGCTACACCACATGAATTTAAAATAATGATCGGATATTCTAAAGCATCTCATCGGTCTTGTGGTAATGTACCTAAGTTTGATTCTCAGAGTTTTAAATAGTAGAGCTAATTGTATTTATATTAGTAAGTAGCTTTGTCAAAGTACCATATTAAGCTCCTGGAGGGTTACCACCACCTCTTATAGCAGTATTATTATTATCTTACTTGTACTGATTCCCATACAAAATAAACGAAGAACGATTATAATAATACTGCTATAAGAGGTGGTGGTAACCCTGCTGTTTCAACCATAGTTGTGTCACAGTTTCACAGGAATCCGAAGTAAAGTTCCATCTGTTGCAATTAAGTTTACTAAAGTCAATATGCTCTAGGATATCTCATAAAATTCACAATTTAAACAGCATTCCTTTCCTTCAATGTCAGCTAAATTTCTTCAGCATTGTATGTGTATAAGGACGGTGGTGACCTAGTCAATTTTATTAAAATATAACACTTAAGCTCACGCCTGTATCTCCGAAGGGGTCAGCAGAGGCGCACTAGCGAACTAGAACACCCATATTTCGCCGAGCTTAGTTCTGTCCCAGATGTGATAGGGGTCGAGCCTATCTCTATATCAAGCACAAATTCCAGACTCCTGACTGATATGGAAAGATCCAATATCACTTTGCCCGACCCGGGGATCGAACCCGAGACCTCAAGACAGTAGTCGTACCGAAATACAACCACGCCACCGAGGCAGTCAAAATATCCGTTTATCCTTTTAATCCTAATTGTATACATGTATACATAACATCCACAATAAAATTGCAGTCACACAATCGCAGTAGTACCGCCATGAATTAAATAGCAACGTGGTTGTTTCGAGCCGCGTCAGTCGTCGCTCGTCACGCGACACATGTCCTTTTCATTATTCATAGTATAATGAACATATTTTTCTACGATATTAACTTCTAATAGATATGGAATAATTTGCATTGCATTGAAAATTGGTTATATGTAATCAATAATATTTATTATATCCACTTGTAAGTGGATATAATAAATATTATTGATTACTTAAACAATTATAACATTTTTGGAATGAAATAAAAAATATTATATAAATACGTAGTCACTTATTTAAAATTTGCAATTACTTCCTTTACAGGTTTTACTAAGTCGGTTGTAAAAAAAAATAAACCGAATTGTAAAACTTTAATTCAATAGAGAGATTGCACGCTCCATAACTTATATTTTGGCTCTATTATAATGAGGAATATATGTAATTGAAAGGAGAAACTGACTAATTAACGTATCAGCGTACATCCGAAACTTGGAACTAACATAACATAACATAAGCTCACGCCTGTATCCCCGACGGGGTAGGCAGAGGCGCACTAGCGAACTAGAACACCCACATTCTCCGAGCTTAGTTCCGTCCCTGATGTGATAGGGGGCGAGCCTATCGCTATATCGGGCACAAATACCAGACTCCGGTCTGATATAGAAAAATTTCAATATCACTTTGCCCGACCCGGGGATCGAACCCGAGACCTCAGAACCGTAGTCGTACCGAAATACCACCACGCCACGGAGGCAGTCTACTTGGAACTAGGAACATGAAATTTTATACACGGCTTCCTTTTATGACTCAGGCGAGTACTAAGAAAGGATTTTTGGAAATTCTTCCCCTAAGGGGGTCAAAATGGAAATACAACGGGACAGACTCTCACGCGGACATAGCTGCGGGCAAAAGCTAGTTTCTACCTCCCCTAATCCCACTTTAATATAGGGTCGGCGCAACACTTTTTCAAGCATGTTGCAGAAATGATTTGGCTACGTTTTTACGACCGGCTGCCTGCCTGACGCCAATCCCCTCTGAGGGGATAATATAATAATATAAATGATACTTAAAGAAAATGTAATATGCCCAGATTACAATATGTTTGATTTATCATATTATTTGTTTGCTAATAATTTACATTCCTAGTTCACGATCGAAATTTTACGACTGAAAATGGATCAACATGACAACACAGACAATCCACATCCAGAAACTAATTATAAATTACTCACAACCGCGCCGTCATTTGCGATCGAATCAAGATATGAATCTATAAGTGCTTTTAGTCATGTTAATTACGCTTACCTACATGCTCAAGAACATGTGCAGTTACGTAATACGTGTATGTGTATTATATTAAACTAGTTGCAACTATCGACTTCGTTAGAATGGACTTCTACCCTAAACTCCAAGTCGTATTCTAAAATAAAAGCACCATTAGTGACTCCTATCTTTTTAGATTAGCTAGCTATCAGCTACTTATGGTAGATAAAATATAAATAGTAGGTAGCTACAATCTACTAACTATTTCGTAAAGTATGAAGATCTATGAATCGCGTGTTTTGTTTATGTATATCTACTGCATACGGTACATCTACCTATCGCTTTGTTCTAGTGATAAAATAATTATTAATGACATTAATATTTTATATTATACTTTATACTTATTATTTAATTGTTTTTGAAATGTCAAATGCTTGAATAGACTGTAGACATGTCTCTGAATCAGCTTAATTCTGATAAGTCTACGATAACAGCAAATGACAATACTACGTTTCTTAAGAACTATGCAACTCATTGGCGATTTATAGTAGTAAACTATGAATGAATGGTTAGTTTCAATAAATCGGAACAAAGTAAAAGTTTGTGCTATGAGGCCGTGCTCTACCACTTACATAGTATGAAATTAGTTCTGCTCGTGACGCTACGCCACAATGAAGCTCCATTTATAGCACCGTGACTACATTTCTTAAAACGCCTTAAAATACATTGAGTGCTATTGTTTGTTCATGGAAATTTAATAAAAACATCATCTCTAAAATTTTTTTTTCTACCCATGCATGGCAAAGTACACTACACCTGATGGTCAGCGTAGTGTAGTCTAAAAAAACCAGCGACCACTGACAAACAATGGGTTTTTTGGTGGTCAGCAGAATCATAACCTCTGCTTATGCTTATTCACATGCGACAAGACGGGAATCACCGATGTAGAGACATGGATGTACCCTCATATACGCTCTAACCAACCATTAAATAATGCCACTAACCCCTCAAAATAATCGGATATACTCTGGATGATCCTGGAACGCGAACCATATAAGGAGTGTGGGTCATTATGGCATCTTATAACACCATGTGTACGGTGGTCGCCATTCGCGTGGATACGAATATCCTACCACCAACAGATTTAAAGATAAGTTTTACAACTAGAATTCCTTCACAGGTTTCCTTTGACCATAACGTTTTAATCATGTTGTCAATCTATTCAAGTGCTATAAAACACACTGCCGGAAAAATGTAGTTCTGGTATCTTGGTATTGACTGGTATGCTTTACCGTGTTAATATTGTCACAACTATAAATAAGCCTAGATTAATATCAATATAATATACCCTAGATGCACAGTTCTTTGTAAATATCCTCCTAAAAAGTGGTCTCAGGAATAAAACAAAGACAAATATCACTAATTCTAATTAAATCAACACTAATATAACCCTATGCACGTGTTATAAAGTAGCCTTTTTAACGAAATGAGCAATCTTTCTAAAATTTGAATTTTGAAAATTAGAATTCTATCGGCGTCGGACTGTAGGCGAAAAGGAGTGCTTAAGCACTTCTTTGCTGTACCATTTTCCGAGCGTCAACTGTGCATCTTGGTAAATAATATATCAATGTAGATTAAGTATGTTTCAATATTCTTAACTTGGTATCATATATCTAGAACATCTTTTTTTGGCAAATTATGCTAATTTGTTCATAGTATCGTGCTTAAAATATTGTTACTACGCCGCAACCTAAGTGCGGTCAGGTATTTCTTTGGTATCTATGGTGAAAGTCCTATCAAAATCAGTCCAGCCGTTTCTGAGGATTAGCCGGAACAGACATATATATTTCTTTAAGTAAAAGCATTACCCTCCTTTCGAAACAGCCGAGTAAAGATCGATCGGGTAAGTATGAGTCTGAGGTTCTGAATTATGCGCTATTTCGTGCGAGTAGTAATTTTTACACAATGTAACGAATTGATTACAATTATTGTGATTCATGGTCGACACTTTATTAGACCTTAAAATTGACCTACTAAATAAAAAGCTATTATTTCCATATCGAATAATAAAAGTGCGTAGTAATTGTTCTTGGTTCTGGTCCAACTGACATAAATTCTTCTTAAAACCAAATATTTAATAGTAGTGGCCTATGTTCACAATAATAATAATATCTATTATTATAATTAATAGGCTTCCTCTAAATATTTTTTTGGAAGGCCTGGATCCAATATAAAGGTATAATAGGTTATAATAGGTTTTACGTTATTATTCAGGTTCTTTATTTTCATCAGCCCCTGCCCACTCCAATGGAGAATCAGAACAATATACTTTTTAAGCATGTTGCAGAAATGATACGGCTTAGTTTTTACAGCCGGCTACCACTTACTTTATTGTTATCTTATTTAAAATTTAAATCGAATAGCCCTGAACTATTCGCAAATTTGGATTGTGAATTACCAAAATATTTTGTAAGCTTTTGCAGTTTTCACCTACGTTTAACAGTTTATCCAAATATGGGTTGGTTAAGTTTGTTTCATCCAATAATCTCCTTTAAAGGGGATATGAGGCTTTCGATATTTAACAAAGTTGCATAATTTGTATATATCGGAACATAAATCCACTAGTAGGTACTTACTAAAGCAATATTTACATACGTACATAACAATTAGGTTATCTAAGTAGGTATGTGAAGATTGCTTAATTATCATACACAAATAAATCATTTATTTTACTAGCCGCTGCATAATTATTGTCCTCATTCGACAACAGGATGTGTTTGTCCTATTTTAACTTGCTGGTTAATGTGTAACGTCATGTGGAAGTAACGAAGCCATTTCCAATACATTTAACATTAATTACCGTTCTTACTTCTTAGAAGTGACATCGTTCAAACTGTCACGAGTTGTGTAGATGATTGGTACTCAATCCCTTTTGTTATTATTTATTACTTAAGTAGAATTACCTATTTACAAAACGTGTGCTGAATGTTCTACCTAGAATAGTATATTTCCTCATTTAATAGTATTTAACGTCATAACATAACTCATAACATTGTTTCGGCGGATATTTATTAACAGAAAGTATAAAGCTGTGCTATAAAGTAATACATAGTAACAATAATTATTTACATTCAATGTATTATGTAAATATAGATATTTGAAAACACGTTTTAAGTGTATACAAATTAAAGGGACTATAATAATATACCTAACAAAAAAACAAAATTGTAAATCTATAAGAAGAATTAGTCTTCTTATAGATTTTCTTCTTGTTTTTTTTTACCATATACCTATGTCCATATTGTAATATTCTACTTGTACACTTACAATTGGTATAAATAGGATGATGAATAGAAACGGAAAACATTTCTGTACGATTTTCTTACATTATACTATTTTTTAATTATTATAATTTCTAATTATAATCCTGAGTAAGATTAATAATTTTATCCCACTTGTTAGATACTAAGATTCGATGACTAAATGAATAAAATACACATAGATTGGAGGATTGAAGTCATAGTATTTCTGCAATATGCATAACGTCTTGTACTTCTGGGAGGTTATCACCACGTCTTATAGCAGTAATATTATAATCTTATTCTGCTTTTTGTACGGGAATCGGAACAAGTAAGATATAATAATACTGCTATAAGACGTGGTGGGAACCCCCCAGGTATCTGATTTGAAATGTAGAGCTGGGTTCGATTTTGTGTGTTTTCTGATTTAAAAACATGAGCAAAAAAAGAGCCTAATACAGTGAATGATGATATTTTGCCCACATCAATGAATAATTGACACAGTGGACTACATGGGTACCCTACCCTTTCCGGAAACACATTATAGTACCTACTTATTCTATTTTATCGATTGCATAGACTAGATGGAGAACGTCACAAACCACAATATAAGTGAATACAGTTTACGTATACAGAAGCAATAATATGCGAACATACAAACATGATACCACAATACAATGATTTCAGATGCTCTGATATCAGGCTCTATTGTACTAATAGTACATATATAGGTAGTTTGCTATGTACAAGTCTATAAGCAGATAGTAGGTAGGTACTGTCAGCTGTTGCTAGCTATTGTAAGCCAAATTCTTATACTGTTATGGTTAAAATTTAAATTATACTTATACTTATTAAAGTTAAAGTACGCCTCTTTAAAGGATAAATTCATGTTTCCAAAAATAATATTAAAGGCTTAGACCAGGTAACAATAGGTCTTACTTATAAAATCATTTACGCGCTTCTTATCTTTAAGAATAGTTTGTCACTTTTATCCTTGCATCATATTGTTTCGGAATGAAAAGGACAAACTATATATTTTTTATAAGTACGGGTCAATATGTTCACATATTTTTGGAGATTATTGTTAATTCAAACCACCGTCTCTGGAAGAAAATGTCAATGGTATAATAATTTCTAAAAATCAACATTTTCAGAGTCATGTATGAGTATTTTGATTTATTTTTGGGAGAATTGTATTGTATTTGATTTTACTACGCTACGTACTTTTAGTTACCGCCTAATTAAATCGCGATCTTATCATCAGGAGATACCTACTTACCTATTCAAATTCAATGAATAGAAATGTATGGCCTATTTCACAAGGTACAGCATTAATTAAAACTACTTTTACCGGCAAAGGAGACTGTTATGCAACTTTTATTTTAAAATAAGTCTTGGAAGATTTTTTAGGTCCTTCGACCGGTTTCTCCGCTATTGATATTCACACAAATGTCACTTTAGAGGCGAGTGTGATGTAAGCGGATTTTAAAAGCAAACATTCAAACAAACCTATTCGTGTAAACTGTAATTGATTAAAAACGGTATTTTAAATTATCGTTTTTTACTTCTTTTTTCTACCTGCCCATATCCCACCTTAATGTGGGGTCGGCACAATACACTTTTTCAAGCATCTTGCAGAAAGGTTTCGGCCAAGTTTTTACGACCGGCTACCTGCCTGACGTCAACCCCTTCTGAGGGATCTGGATCCCTCAGAAGGGGTTCGGGACTGGTCCCGGACAAATTAAATAAGTAAATTCTCTTTGTTCGACCTGGAAATCGAACTCATGACGGCGTGAGTTCGCCTCATGACTCATATTATTACACATAAAAAAATGTTTAACTGTAGTTAAAAGACCACCCAAACATGTCTCGCTCCACTTTTTTGCATTTCATGAGCAGGCAACAATAGAAACATATTTTGTGTTTTGTTTCAAGAAAAACATATGCAGGACTGTCCCCCTGTCTTTAATTTTAAGGCGAGATAATGTAAATTATATTAGTCTTAATTCAAATTTGCTTGTGTTGACTTGTTATAAGTGCTTTTTTACATGCATACGTGATCAATAAAGATTTTTATTTTATTTTTATTTTAGGAGATGCGCCTTAATTATCGTAATTTTTTACGCACACCGCGTGACAGTTTGCCGTTTTGTAAAAATATCTAAAAAGTACTTTATCATCCATGTTTGTTATTTACTTTTCTTATAGGTAATCCCTATAATATAATTACTAGACCAAAGTCCAAACCATATTATACCACAGTGATAATATATACCTGCACGTCGTGGGTTAGTGACCTCGAACGAAGTCAGTTAAGTGAAATAGGCTGAAGTTGAAAAGAACTTCGGAGTAAGGAATTGGGGACAGTTAGATTAGTAGGTAGTAGATTAATTCAGAATGTAGTTGGATTCTCAGTAAAGTAACTTATTTATGTAAGTTTTTCTCGCTTATTCCTCTAAGGGCCACTTGCAGCTCCATCATAAATCTCTATTTATCCCAGATCTTGATTTAAAGATAGGAGTAAGCTGTAGGATAAATTGAGATCAGGTTTAACTCTAGATCAGTAAGAGTGCTGCAAGTTACCCTAATAAGGCTAAGACTTTAATTATTATGCTGAAGCAGGTGTTAAGTTATAATTAGTCGCAATAACGATATTTACATGCATAGCCAAATTGGAGATCGACAAATAGTAAGTTCTAAGTAAATGCTAAATACACTTAAATATTGATGGTTTCTTTTGGAAACTTAGATTGACATGTTTAATATCAGTAGCAAATTGAGGTGAGGTGAAAAATTATCCTTTAAAATTTTCAATTATTGTACGTACTAATTTTTGTGTTTTTATTGTGTTGATACTTAAGCTTAATTCTGTATTCCCGGAGGGGTAGGCCCAGATGAATTTTAGAACTAGGTCTTACATTTCGCTGAACTTAGTTCCTTTCGTTCATGTGGTAGGGAGAGCCTGTCGCCGATCTTTTATGTTGATTTTTAAAAACACGCCATGTGTCATTTAGTGATACGATTTATTAATATCTAATAACACGACCAAATGATATAATTATTATAGTTCTGTGTACCACTTGACGCGACGGTTCGAAAGTGGTACTAAGTACCTACTAATCATTACATCAAATAATATTTTTATTTATACAACATATTATATTACGATAACCATTATTATTAATAGATACATTTCTATATAAATTGCATTACGATTGGTTTAATACACATAAGTAGATACTTAGGGAGGTACATAGTACATACGTAAAACTTTAATTTCAAAATGTATTAGAAACTTTTACTAAACTAAAATAATAATTAATAATACCTATGCGTGACAACACTTTAAATAAGATTTTTTTTATTATTACCTATTTAAAAACAACACACAACAAAAATAATTTTTATCAATTTTCGACTTCCAAAAAGGAGGAAGTCCTCAATTCGTCTGTATTTTTTTATATATGTTACGCGATATCTCCGCCAAATGTGGACCGATTTTCAAAATTATTTTTGTGTTCGATAGAGCTTATTTCAAGGGTGGTCCCATATAAATTTGGTCACGATAGGAATTGAAGTCGGTTTGTTAAGTTTTTAAACTTGTGATTATCATAGTTTCTTTCAGGTCTTATCATTTTCTTAGTGTGATAAAGGTTTTATTCCTGTGAAAATATTTATTATCCGCACGTATCTCACATATTTAAATATAAATAAGGCATGCACTTGGTGATAGATGCGGTCGAATGGCACAACCTACAATATGGTGTTACAATAAAACGAGCCTAACTAAAATCATAGAATATTTATTTTGTAGCAGATACAAAATACACGTACCTTGCATAACCGCAAGCATGAAAAGTAAAAATACTCTCATTTTCATTGCATTCACTAGCACACAGCACTTACAATTTAAGTTTAATAAATATAAAATTATTTCGTTACATTTATGCACTATGTTTAACAACTAATCCAATAATTTAAAAGTTCATTGTTATTATATACAAATACGACAGCGCCGAGTCGGCTCTGTGACGAACAACTGTACGCTGCCAACGATTTCCCTCGCTTATAGCTTCCCCTGCCTATAATGAAAGGACGTCAGCTGCTTTCGGTGTGTAGTTTTCCGGACTACAAACATCCATGACATTAGACAAAGTATGTATATACATTTGTATACAGACATGTTTTTTTTAATCTTCTCGCCCTTTTTTTTTAATTTTCTCTTGAACCGGAAGGTCCTGGGTTCGATTCCCAAGTTAGGCGGAGTTATGCGTATTCGAAAAGCATTTCGAACACGAATTGTCCGGCACTGTATTACCCAGGCAGCCGATCGTAAAAAACTAAGCCGAATCCCACCTGCAACATGTTGAAGAATGTGTGTTGCGCCAACCCCACATTGATGTGGACTGGATACCCTTGTATTGAATGGTGTTCCAAGGGTGGTCCTATGTAAAGGCCAAGATTGGATACATTATGATGTATGAAGTCGGTTTTTATGTTTTCAAACTTATTATTAAAACCACAAAAAGGTTGAAGTTCACAAATCAAAGATAATATTGTTATAATAATATCTTTCTTTCTACCTGCCTTTATCCCACCTTAATGTGGGGTCGACGCAACACACTTTTTCAAGCATGTTGCAGAAAATATTTGGCTTAGTTTTTACGACCGGCGGCCTGCCTGACGTCAACCCCCCTCTGAGGGATCCAGTCCCAGGCAAATTAAATTAGAAAAACCGTCAAAAAATGTGATAATATATTTCATACCATTATATAGACATTTCTATTTATAATAATAGCCGGCAAACGATCGTTTGGGTTAGATGATGGTAAATTATTACCACAATGGTCATAGACCAATCTAATACCAGAAGAATCGTAGATGTATTACGAGGGCCAATTCCGGAAATCTCACTTATCGTGTGAAAGATAAACTTAATGGACCGACTTTAAAACGTATCCGATCGTGACCAAATTCAGTCTACTTTTAGCGGAGATATCGCGTAACATACATAGGGGGTTGACGTGAGGCAGGCAGCCGGTCGTAAAACAAAGCCAAATCATTTTCGTCAACATGTTTGAAAAAGTGTATTGTGCCGACACCACATTAACGTGGGATAAGGGCAGGTAAAAAGAAAGATTGACTATGGAGATCAAAAGAAAAACTCCTCAGATGTTGAATACCGTTATGGTAGGTACCTCTACTTACATAGTTATTACCTATTATTATACTGAAGGACATACATAATTCCGTACGCATAAATGCACAAAAACGTTTCAATAAATAGCTAATAATGGGAACCAGAGTAACTATCTTGAACGATTGTAAACAACTTAGTTATTAATAGTCATAATGGTGACCTAGGTTTTATGCGTGTTTGAAACGCATTTATTTTTTATAATGTAATTGTAAAGCAATTAGAGCAATATTCATTTTAATAGATTTTTTTTATATAACTTACTAGAAATAAATTAGTGACATATTTTTATATGGCATTTTAATATTTCAGGCCCAATTTTAGTAACTATTCTAGGCAATATTTATATACCTACATAATATTATAATCGTTAGGGACAATTTTGTAGTGTGTACAAAATAGAGTCCTTTCATTTCATGTAGTTTTCAGCTACATATGGATATTGAGTGAATTTCATTAATATTATAATCTTCAAAAACTGGGGGCTGACTCTTGACACTCGATTCGCATTCGACTTCTATTCAATATAATTTAGGGCGGCTTGCAGCTGTATTACTAATCTAGAGTTAAGTACACCTTTGTTCGATTTATTCTACAGCTCACTCCTATCTTTAAATCAAGATTTGGGATAAATAGAGATTTATCGCGGAGCTGCAAGTGGCCCTTCATCATCATCATCAGCCATAAGACGTCCACTGCTGAACATAGGCCTCCCCCAAAGATTTCCAGATCGACCTGTTGGAAGCGGCCTGCATCCAGCGACTTCCTGCGACTTCGTAGAACTGATAGCGGATGGGGCAGAAAGGTTCTCGAGTGGAGACCACGTACCGGCAAGCGCAGCGTAGGACGTCCACCTACAAGATGGACCGACGATCTGACAAAGTGGCCCTTAGTGACTTAATATTCCACCGCAATAGATTTAAGAAGTGCACTAATGTTACGTTAAAAAGTACCAAATGACATACATACAAAATGAACATTAGCGCACTTTTTAACTCGATTTCGGTGGAATTTTAAGTCAATAAATGAAACCGAATCGAAGTCAAATTCGAATCGAGTGTCAAGAGTAAGGGGGTAGATATGGACTGAACTTGGGTACAAACTTACGTCTTACCCTAGTAATCAATTGTCCCTTCCTTTAGAAAATATTATTTTAGTATCGGGTATGTCTATAGGTAGAGATAATTATTCTACCTATAGAGTACAATCGTCATATAGACACCTTTTTACATCAATATACCTTTTTTATATAGTAACTAGCTGACCCGGCGAACTTCGTTCCGCCTAATAGTCGATTCTTTAATTTTTTTATTATGAGACCTACTTAATTTCATTTCATTTTTACTTATTCCAAATTAAGTTCTATTTTTATTGACAATAGCTGTACCCGCGACTTCGCCCGGGAGGCGCCCGACATGACGGCCCAGTGGTGACATGCGCGTGAGCTGCGCGCGGTACTGGACAGTACTTGGACATTGCAACATTACTTTATTATTCTAAAATAAACGTAGCCTAAGTTACTATCACATCTGGGACGGAACTAAGCTCGGCGAAATGTGGGTGTTCTAGTTCGCTAGTGCACCTCTGCCTACCCCTTCCGGGATACAGGCGTGAGCTTATGTTATGTTATGTAAGTTACTCCTTATTACATCAGCTACCTGCCAATAAAAGTCCCGTCAAAATAGGTCCAGCCATTTCAGAGGTTAGCCGGAACAAACAGACAGTCAAAAATTGTAAAAAATGATATATTGGTGTATATACCGTATACATATTCATATACATGTAGTAAAAAACAGTTCTTTCAATATTACAAACAGGCAGTCCAATTTTATTTATATGTATAGATTGTAAATTATCTCTAGCACCGATAGACATACACGATACCAAAAGAATCATGGGTGCATTGCCAATTTTAAAGGAACCGAAAATTTGTTAGTAAGGGCTCCGTCATCTGGGCCATCCATTTCCGATGGGAAAACACTCTAAAATACTCTACCAGCGGTCGGCAACACGTGGCCCGCGGGCCGCATGCGGCCCGTGAAATCCTATTTGCAGCCCGTGAAGTCCTATTTGCAGCCCGTGATTGTTTTGTAAATTAGTCTTAAATATCTAAAATGTTATAGATTATACCTCTATAGATAGAAAATATGAGGTGAGGCCCACCTCTACTGTATTTTGCCACCTTGCGGCCCCTGCCTGCCAAAAGGTTGCCGACCACTACAAACAAAACGCCAAAATAGTAAAGTTGCAACTTTCTGTCTATTTCCTATGATATAATGGTAGCAAACCAGTTAATTAGGTAGATCTGACCGCTGTAGACATAACTCGACATAGATATACAGCGTGGCTCTACCACTTTAAAATACACCTACCAAATTCAAATAATCATTGTTATGTGGGTAGGTCGAGTAAGTGATATGTTTACATCCGGGGTACCTACGGCAAAAAGAACTGGCCATCAGGAACGTTAGCTTTACCAAGGTAGTAATTAATACCACTGCTGAATAGGGAGAGCATACGAGTACCTAAAACAATTATTGTTATTTTCCGAATGCTCGTGTTAAACAGCGAGACGTGCAGAGCAAAAAACATAGAGATACGCAAAACAACGATTTTAGCTGTCTACTGCTCGTAGAACAATAGACCATACATAAAAAATACATGTTTTGTGTAATATTTTAGTGCAGGAGATGCGGCTTATAATATACAGATTAATGGGTCATTGCATGAATCCAGTAACTCCATAATCCGTACGAAACGTAATAAAAACACCTTTGCTTTGTTTTCAGTTTGCCATGTTTACCAACGGCAGCAACCAGCAACGAACGTGCAATAAACGTATGCTGTAGTAATCTGCGTTTAGGTACAATATTAGAAGCCACTTGCAGCGCCGCGATAAAACTCTATCTCAAATGTTAATTTAAAGATAGAAGCGAGCTGTAGGATAAATCGAGCTAAGCTTTAACTCTAGATTAGCAATAGCGCTGAAAGTCGCACTAAGTGTACCACCCTCTTCTAGAGAAGATAGAGCAATACCGAAAACCTTTTTTCTTGATGACACTCTTCCACCTACAAGGTATCCTAGCCTATTGAGGGGTTGATGCAACAGTACAACATATTTTGAAGTATGTTACCGATATGACTAAAGTCTTGTAAAGAAGCTCGACTTGCGTCAGTTGCCTATATCCAACATACAACATATTTTCATTACAGGACGCTGCCCTAGAGCCTCTCCAGTCTGATGGCGCCGTAGAGATGCTATAACCATAGATATATCAGTCGACCAACGTCTCAGCTAAAGCACAGCGCATGCCCCTTACTTATAAAAATATTTAAGCGCTGCTTATCTTTAACTATTCGTTGTCCCTTTCATTTTGAAACAATGTAACGCGAGAAAAATAGTGACAGGCTGTTCTTAGCAAAAAGATTGTAGAAAATGTTTTTATAAGTAAGGCCCTATGCCCCTTACTAATAAAAATATTATCTTTATACCATAGGTTGTCCCTTTCATTTTTAAACAATGTAACACAAGGAAAAAAGTGACAGGTTGACAATGCTGTTTTAAAGCATTTTTAGCTGAGCAAATGGTTAAGAATAATCTTTCACTTTTTTCCTTGCGTTACATTGTTTAAAAATGGAAGGGACAACCTATGGTATAAAGTTAAGCAGCGCTTAAATATTTTTATAAGTAAGGGGCTCTATGTCTAAATGATACTAGAGCAAGGTGGAAAGCAAATTGAAATGTGGTTTCTAAAGTCCCGAGTTTTTGCCTTTTTCTCCACATATTTGGTTCTTCATAAGACCTCAAGCAATATTGCCAGTTCAAGTAAAGGTGTAAATTAAAACAAATTTGGACTTCACACATTTATTGTATTTTTGTCTAATAAAAATACTATATAATATTATACTATTATGGGATATCTACAGCAATTGACAGTCTTGCTGGTTGTGTACGCACTTGTCAGAGCACAACACGATTCCCGTACCCTTTTACTGCACTTCAAAAATGGATTTTCGTTACTAACAAAATTATTTAAACCTTAATTTACAGCCCTACATCATCTACTTAAAAGTTTGAGTAATAAAAACTGCATATTTAGACAAATAACACCATTGAATGGATATATTTTCGTATTGCACTACTGAGTGAAAATGTACTCGTATTAATTATGAAGGTTAAAGAAATATAGAGTTTAAAGAAATTTATTCGTTGACGTCTCGTCAAGTTATCGCATTATGAGCTCATATTTTCAAATTCTAAAGCTTTTATCAGTCGTTGGCTGAAATGTGACCCGGAATCTCAATGAATACAAAATTATCCAAATAAAGGAAATCGTTAATAAAAATTGTACATTACCGAAGACGTAATTGGTGAAGATATCTAGGCCATAGAATAGAAGAGACTTCGCTCGCAGTGTCAAAGATAACAATATCTTAATAAACAGTAAAATAGTACAACATTGACACTGCTTTCAGATTCTGAGCCACAAGTTTTCAAGCACTCCGTCCGATTGTCCTATTATGTGGACAATATTTTACACTGATATATTTAAGTACTTAAGTGATTTAGGCACAATTACGATTTTTCTCGACCAACGTTTAGTAACTAGGTATGCTCAATCCATTAAGCTCTACAATACATTTATGAAATGTTTTACTCAACTGGTATTTATTATCACAAGATACAATTCAAATCATCCTTATAGGTAGGTACAAATATTTTGTCGAATTTTGTACAAATCTCCTGTATCTCACAATAGAACATTGCCAAAGAAATGTTTCAATATAAACTTGACAAGAAATGATAATAAAAGATAACTAACAATAAAATACATTTTAATCTTTTGTAACAAGACATGGCCCGATCTTACGGGAATGATAATATATTTATCATAGAAAGCTCGACATGCAAATCGGAAAATGATTTATGTGGACTACTTAAAACTAAGTATTATTATGTACACAACATCTAAAATAAATTGGCTAAATAATATTATCAGTTAACCGCATTTGCAACATTCACCTTTAATACAAATTGGAATTTAATAAATTAAAAGAAAATAGGTAGTTTGATAATGTAAGGAATTCGTGAGACCGATGAATCAAATCATCTATCCACCGTACTAGATCGTTCAAAAATCATAGCCATCATTTCAATATTTTTTATATGTACACAATTGCACCAATAATAACAATCATCTCTGTTTCAACCAGATATTAAGAAACACGCATGTCATAGTTATAGGCATTGTAATACCCACAGGGTTAGTAGGCACATTCTACATATTCCATAGCATCTGGAATGAATCTCTCAGATTCTGTATCTCACAAATTAGAACAACAAGGTATATTAAAAATAATCTGTGTACTTCTTTGAATTATATAAGTCTTACAACTCTAAGTATGTGCAACACTACATCTCTACACACAGCATACATAGTATATACAATCAAATTATATACATCAATATAACATCGCAAAGATATCAAACAAGCTTTGCTTTGCCATACTGCAAACATGCATCAATATTTTACTACTCTATAGATTCTAGAACAGTTAATTGATAATTTAGAAAACGTCCGAAATTTTGTTTGTGTTATTAAAATACTGATGCATGTGTGCTGCTGTGGCAGATCTGGCAGACATAATATGGTAACTAATATTCTTATTGTCCAAAGCATTATACCTCTGCATATGAGAAAAATGCCTACAAAATACCAACACAATGAAATACACAGTGTGAAGGAAAATCGAATAGGACATCTCCTAATGCCTTCTAATGTTATAACTTACAAACCCTTCCCTTCAAAATTATAAATTAAGTTTGTATGGCTCAATGGAAATATAATGTAATTTACATTTGAGGTAATGCATTTCATAAATTAAGACAACTGATGAATTATCATAAATTCTGAATAAAATAGTTGAGACACCAATCTCTAATTCCACTTAACCTCATTGCATACAGATTTGGTCATGAAGACAAAAGGGACTATCTCCACTTGGAAGAATTTGTGCATTTTTTTATTCAAATAAAGCACTCACGTTACACATGTTAATTTGTTTCAAATATGGTTGAGTTTCCCCCAGTTCTATGAAATAGGAATTAGATGAGTGAATCTTTGTTTTCCCAGTTTCTATTTTGTCTACACTTTCATCAATTAAGTATTCAGGCATGAGCTTAGATACGTATGTCGATAGTGACAATAACCCTTTAAACATGAAATTTAATTATAATTTACTTTACAATTACTTTATCTCACTGTTAAGTCAATCGAGCTATATGAAAAAATCATAAAATGAACAAGTTAAACCATCCAACCCACAAGTGAATTATGTACATAATATTCAATATGTCTATAATTAAAGGTGAATGACTCACAAACTGTAATTGTATGAGACCAAATATATATGTAAATAGTAAAAAATATAAATATGACAATAAAAATTGTGCGTATTCATTCAGAATACAATAGAGAACTACATACCTATGTTGTGGGTAACCCTGCTGGCTGACTCGATGAATTTGGTTGATATGTCTGTAGATTGTCAAGTGACATGATGCAAGGACTATGTGAAGCCCTGTGAGCTTTTCAGAAGGTCCCTGTTTCTGACCACTAACACTTCACTTTACACTGACTCACACTAAATAATACACTTCTATGGAAATAGCTTTGTGATTAGCTGTCACTACACACTGTGCACCATGCGCCTGCTACTATACACCATGTCACAAAAATATTACATTTACACGGCTTCTATATTTATACAATCATAAATATATTCATTTGTACATTACACATGTCATTTTACAATTAGAATATTTACAAATAAACACAACATTTCAACCTTCACCTCTATTCACAAAGTTTAAACACCTACAATAATCAATTAAAACAATCAGGGCTGTAAAACCTAAATTAATTAAAACTAATCGTGCTAACATAATGATTCGCCACAACACTGTTTGTAATGAACACTTTTGTTTACATCAACCAGTGCTGTGGATGTTAAAGAAATTAATTCAAACGTTATTTATACTTGGAATATCTTTAACGAATCTTTGAAGTGAACAAAAATTTTCATTTGATTATGTACCGCGATACTGACCAATTGGGTTGTATTAAATTTCATTATTGGATAATTCATTTAATTTTATTCACTTCAATGAGACCTGCAGTATTAATCAGAAGTAAATTATATAACTGTTTTATAATTTACAATATATTTCATCATAAAGAAATCTATCTAACCATTTGGTATTTAAATACTGCCCTGAACTTTACCTGTGTAGCATGTTCAAATGAGCCAACAGGCAAAACAGTGAAATAAAAAGCGTGTGCATGGAACAAAATTAACATTAGTCATAAACCTTACGATGTATAAAGAATATATTATTATGTATACGATACATGCATACTACAGATTTTGTTATGTTATAGTGCATAACACAGTATGACTCAATATGTCAACAAAAATACATCGGTAAATTCTGTAACTTATTTTTGAGATGTTATTTGTGCTTGATTTATACAAATCAACAACTTTTGTCTTTGGGATTGATCGGACTCTACTTATGCGTTTAACTTTACGGTAACGTGTACTGACTGCAACAACACTTCTGCGTTGCTTAATATACCAATGTGCACATCATTTACAACGTATCTGTTAAAACAAAAATATTGGGAGTAACTTAGTTACAAAATTGAATATGTAGTACATCTAAATTACAATGATTTTTACACTGATCCTTAAAAATTTTCTAAGTGTAAAAACAAATGCAGTATGATTTTTTTGTCACAATTTAAAAAAGAAGAGAAAGTGGTAATAGTAACCAATAATTAATTACTACAAATAGAACACAACTTATTTATATACATCAATATGTAATATATTATACATAATGTGAGCAAATACAAACACTAGTATGAGCTCATGAATTAATGTTTAGTGGCTGCGGATCGTCGTACGTACATAAAAGTTTACAATAACATTATTCAACAAACTTTCACCGTAATGGTCTACATGAGCCCGCGTCAAAAGCGAGTTTACCAGGAGGCCCTGCTCCCGCCGACAACATCAACTACAATCACTACACAACTTTACAACTGCTCCTCTTTACACAATCCGACATGGACGAGAATACCACATACATGTGTACACACATCCGATTATGTAAAATGAGCGAATACAAGAAAATCAGTCGTCCAGACTCATATCCTGGACAAGCGGTCACATTCGCCTGAAAACCAGAGAAGTCAAGAATTAAAGAAACCGACAACTGTGGTTACATTAAAGTAATAATTAACCACGCTTCGTCGGAAACGGTCATCATTTATGGAACTGCTATTAGTATTTAAGTCAAAAAATTTCATATAATAAAGTGCCTTCGCACAGATGTTTCTAAGGGCGCGCATCTCACGCGTGCTATCAAACTTAAGGGTTCAAGTAATATTGTAGTGGCGGTCGACTGCGGAGCTATAGAGGTGACTCACGATTGTTGCAGGTGAGCGACGCGTGCGGCCGAGCGTGAGTCACGCGCGTGTCGCCGGTGTGTTCATAGCTTGCGCGGTCTTGTGAAGCGTCGCTTCTTGCGCTCGGGCGTGGGTGCTCCGCCTGCATCCGCGGAAGCCCTGCGGCGACTGGGCGGGGTGGCAGACGACCCCTCGTTTCCGGAATCCGCCTTACATTCTTTAAACTTCACCTCCGGTTTGGTGTCTGGTTTGCTTTTCACTTCCGGTTTGGTGTCCGGTTTGCTTTTCGCCTCCGGTTTAGTGTCCGGTTTGCTTTTCGCCTCCTGTTTCGCCTCCGGTTTCGTCTTAGATTCCGATTTGTTATCGGTCTTGGATTTGGTGTCGGTCTTGGCCTCCGGCTTAGGTTTGGTGTCGGTTTTGAGTTCTGTGGCGGGCTCGGGCCCCGCGCCGGTGGCGACGGCCACGGCCACCTCCACGTTGACCGCATTCGCGTCAGCCTCCATAGATTCGGCACTGGTGCCTGCGGCCCACTGTAAAAATATATTTTGACAGCTACAGAATACAGCTTAAAAAACGATTGGACTAAACATAAAGCATTGATACGGCTTTAGATATTGTGAAGCCAAAGGTGTCATAGTACATTTTGTCCATGAGATAAGTTATCCTTATGTTATAATATTTGTTTGGTAACCTGCGCGAGCGAGGAGGTGGGCGAGAGCCGCAGGGAGGCGCCACACTCTGCGCAGAGCGGCGGCACGGCGGGCGACCGAGACCGCCAGTATTGCAACTCCGTCTTACACTTATTTAATTCCTGAAAACAACATATAAATATAATTGAATGTGTAATAATAAATAATGAAGTAGGGTTTTACTGGAATTCTACAGCCTCAATCTCAATAAATAAAAATAATATTAAATAATAATAAAAATGAATAAAAAAACTATCATGTTTTGATTGCATGTGTAAATACTTAGTTGATAATTGTCTTTATTTGATAATATTAATATTGTATGTATGATATTCTATTTCTGGTTCCTCCATAAAATCTCAAACATTTTCTGTAGAATTTAAAATAACCTAAACCCTATTAGTACGAGTAACCTCAAAAACTATACTTCCAAAAAGCATTATGTACAAAAGTAAAAAAAATGACATGAACAACACTATTAGTATTTCCCCATTTTAACAAAAGAACCTCAGTAATAAGAGATATTATCTCATAATAGTATTATTTCGAATTTAAACAATGATTGAGGTACATGAACAAAGTAAAAGGTTTTAAATTGTAACATCTGGTTTATTTACAGTAATTAAAACATAGTAACATAATATATAAAGGAACTATAGGTTTTGTGATAATCAATAACAAAAATATATTACAGTTATCTCGTTGTTGATGTAGTAATGACTAATATATACTGCCTAGTATCTACATAAAGCTGGTAATAAAATACATACATGTTCTATTTACACTAGTCTACAAACGGTATAAATTATTATACCTGTAACAAAGTCTGGAACTTGCGGCTAGTTTCCTCATTTTTCTTGTCATAATCGTCGAGGCGATTTGCGTATTCTAACGTTTGCTTTTGTTGCTCAGCAATCTGTTTTTGTTGCTCTGCTATTTGTTTCTGTTGAAGCGCAGTCTTGCGTTTGCAGCTACGCAAATCACTCCGCAACGCCGACAGTTGGTCATTATACCTGTGAAATAATTACAAAAACATGTTATAGGTAAGTACTATTTATCTACTTACAGGATAAATAAAAGAAAAGTTTTTATCAATCAATATCAGTTTTCTCGTATGAAATATTCAGTTCACTTTATTATGTCGGCAATATTGTGTAAGTTTGGAATACATTGAGATCAGTTCAATTCCTTGTTATTATGAGACATTCTATGTCTTATCGTGGCGAACACTGTGTAGTTCCCTGAAATAAATAATGCAGTTTCATGTGATGTTGTTTGCTCATATACAGGTGGCGATTACTGAACTGACTGACGACTGTCATGAGACTGAATTAGGCAATAGGTATGCCAGAATCGTAGCAATTCGAAATCCGTTGTCCCTGCCTCTACGGAAGAAGGCGTGTGTATGTATGTAGATAGGTAATAACAAAATAAGTCTTTATTGGTCACGAAGACACGAAAAAAAGCACTTATGACAGAACAACACAAGCAAATTCTAGATTAAATTAAATTATTTACATTATCATGCTATACATTCGAAGACAGGCAGGCAAGTATGGACATAATTACGTTGGAATTAAGATAGGCTGATGTGGGAAGATATGAATCGACTGTGGGGGTTGTGGGTTCTGGAAAAGGGAATGGGATATGGCAGAAATAGTGGCTGGAAATACTGGTAGCAGGTGGGATTAGTGCATGGAAAATGTATGTTACGCGATATCTCAGCCAAATGTGGACCGATTTTTGTATTCGATAGAGATTATTTCAAGAGTGGTCCCATATAAATTTGGACACGATCGGATTTGAAGTCGGTCTGTTAAGTTTTTAAACTTAAAACTGTATAGAGATCACTGTATTAACTGATATTTGACGCGCAATTTTCTATTTTCGAGCACATTTGCGGCAAAAGTTAGGTACGCCATAATTGTCATACATATCTGAATTGATTGTATTATTTAAGTTTTGTTCTTTTCTTTTATGATTAATATGTATGATGTGGTAGTGCTAATTGAAATAAATAAAATAAAAATAAACTTGTGATTATTTATGAACACTTACTTTTTCATTCCCTGTTTAATGCGGTGTATCCGTTTCCTGAGCACCATGTTGCTCTGCGGCGGCGGCGGCGAGGGCGGCAGGCTCTCCTCCAGGTACAGGTTGAGCGCCGACACGCGCCGCTCGCCGCCCGACGTGGACGGCTGCTGCGACGCCGCGGAATCGAACCCGCTCGGCGGCGGCGAGTCCAGGCAGATGTACGACTTACTGCTTTCGCCGGCTGAAAACAAATTCAATAGTAAACGAGTCTCCTGCTCATGGAACAATTCGATTTTATTATGTAAGTTGTGGTTGGCCTGTTATCCAAATTGCAATTAGTTATGTGTTTCCCTTTACTTAGAATTTATGTATGTAAGGTTGTAAATTTTGTTGGCAAACCTTAATAAATAAATAAAAAAAACAATGTATCATAAAGCCGCGTTTCCTGAACTAGTTTTTCTCGAAAGGTTACACAAAAACACATCTGCAAAACCATTATTTTAGCTGTCTCCTCGTAGAATGGGCCATAGATGAAAAATACATATTGTGTAATGTTTTAGTTCAGGAGACGCGGCTTAAAAATACTTATATGTGTAGCGAAAACATGTTTTGCGTAGTGTTTTTGTGTAATTTCGTGATAAAGATAAGTAAGAGATGTTGAGATGAGATGATAACTAATACGAGTTTTATGTGTATCACATATCAGGCGACCTTGTTTTAGACATACATACTCGACTAAACCCTTATTAATGGCGCGTACACACCAGCCGAACGAAGACGAAAGAATCTATACCTGTTGCGTTCACACAAACAAACTTTCGCTATTGTGTGAATGAAACAGGCATGATTCGTTCGCCTTCGTTCGGCGCGGTGTGTACGCGCCATAACGTATAATACCTATGCAATATATGGTGCAAAACAACCTTGTTAGTTATACAGAACTTTGATAAATGTAAATATAAAACATTGTTTTTATTTAATTGTTTAGTTGTTATCACTACTTAGATAGTACATAAATTATAATTTATATACAATTACTATTGCATGCCGCTGTGTTCCAATCTTGTTTTTATGCGCCATTAATACTAAAAACAATAGCTGGGAACATAATAATCGAGACATGCCAATTAGCGACGCGTTATATTATACGAAATACGAACGATGCTGATTTTATGATAACTACACCTTTAACTAAACTTCGGTATAGGTAGTGAATGTTATTAATTCCTAGTTTTACTACACTTAAGGCGACTTGCACCACTATTGCTAACCTACAGTTAGTCCTAACCTCAAGTTAAATTGAAAAAATATACGTATGGTATGTAAGGAATGAAATTTGATTCGTATATTTTCTTTAATTACATGTATATGTACATTACATACAGCGAACTTAGTCCAGTCTCAGATGTGATAGGGGGCGAGCCTATAGCCATATCGGGCACAAATTCCATTTTTATTTTTTTTCAATTTAACTTGAGGACTAACTGTAGATTAGTAATAGTAGTGCAAGTTGCCCTTATATAACCAAATAGACAGAGATGTATCATGCCAGCAGTGCACACACTGTTCTCATCGTTATTTTAGATATTCCTGGAATTCAGGAACCCGAGTGCATACATGTGGTAATTGCTTATTTATCAGATATGTTTAATTTTTTTACTAATTTAACTTGAAATCGAGAGTGGATTCGAACATACTTTATCACAACGTTTAATAAGGTGCTGCAACTATGGAAACGTAAAGCTTTAGTAGGCTTTATTCCTGCTGTCCTAAATCAACAATATGTATTGGTATGCGGATGAGAGCACGGGTGATGCGCGGTATGAGGTCTGTTAAAAAAGTATCTGAACTTTGTCCCGGAATAGTCTGTACCTTTTATTTTCAAACATTGTGACACAAGGAAAAAACGTGACAGACTATTCTTAACCATTTACTCAGCTAAAATGTTTTTATAAGTAAGGCCCTTAATGACCCTAAGGTAATCTTCTTGGGACTCCACGCACTATAAATTTTCTACCATCAGCCAGACTGAACGTCGTAATGGAGTCGCTAATTTCTAGTTGACCACAACACCAGTGTTGTGCTGCGGCGCACAGCATTACGTCGCCGACGAAGGACATCCCTGAAGGACTCTGGTGATGGTTTGACTCTGTAATGCGTACTTGCGGTGTTGGAACTTGAGTCCAAAGTAAAATCCTTCTTCTCCAACTGGGGTTGTCAGAACTTAGTTCAATTAAACTCCATTAAAATAGGTTTCTGCATTTACCGCACAGAAGGACCCATTTCTCATAGTGCAAAGTTTTATTCATTCCATGAATCAAAAAAAAGTTATATCCGTTCGTACTGTGCCCACCTGTGCTTCCACACGCTCGTACCCCCCTAGGGGCGCGCGCCTCACCATTTGGGAACCGGTGCACTAGACGGAGGCAAATATTTTTTTGTACATTATATCACAAAAATTTAAAATATCTGATATATTATGGTACTACCACGTCACATTTATTTTGATGTTGAATAAATATTAACTTTGAACAGTAACAATCACAATTATTGCTGTAATGACAATTTGTCATTTTTATTAAACTCTGTTAAGAGGCAACAAATCTTAACTAAAAATAATACATTTTTATCCATATCAGGGAGTTCAAACCACAGTTCAAAGAAACTTGTTTTATTGAACAATTTGAGAAACATTACTAATAGTAACTCGTTAATATACTGTATTTCTGGGTAGTCAAAACTTTACAGCTTCATTGAACCCATTAAAGGTTATACCCCCTAAAACTCAATACAACATAAGATTTGGCTTATATCACCAAAAGCCTAGGAAGAGGAACAATTAGTACACACAGTTTGCAGAGCTTAATTCCAATTGGTAGGTTTTGAGTTTATTACATAAATAATATCACTAAACAATACCATACCCATATTTAAAAAATAAATGTTACTTATCTTATTTTAAATACTTACGTGAAAATGCTGTGGTGATATCAAAAAAGTCAGTCCCAAAATATGTTATTTCTGGTAAATTGGGTTCAATATGTTCTTTGAAATATTCCATTGCCATTGTTGTCAGATCAAACAGCTCATCAGTTACTTTGTAAGGCCTGGCTAGTTTGGTTGTTGTTTTTAAATATGATAAAATACTGTACACCTCATCTAATATCTAAAATAAAAATAGACATATAAAACTAATAAGTTAACAATACAGTTGCTGTTTCTCTGTAGGAAAGATGTCTGACTAGCTATTTTTTTGGATTTATTAAACACTGTCGTTGGCAAAATCATCAACCTTTGATGGAGGCCATATTTTTTAAATAAAGAAGAAGAAGAAGTAACAATACAGTTAATGATTTAGATTTTATGGCATTGATGAAGTGTTGAGTTGGAAGGGGAAAACCTCACATTCTCTGATCAAGTCAAATATATAAAAGGTCAAGTTGAAGTACCCTAAATTTACATGTATACATGAATGATAAAAGACTGAATGAGGCAAAAGTGGTGTGCAAGAATTGTAGTGAGTGGAAATTCGTTATCTATGGGAAAAGCGTGTATGTATCTGTAAGTTTTCATTGTAATAATATACTTCTCCCTGTGAAATCCCTACTAAATATTTCATAAAACTTTGGAATGTCTAAAGCAGCCTATACTGGTGTAAAGGATAAATACCAAAAATTCAACAGGTAAAATATTATTTATGTATCGATCAATTACTGGAACAATATAATAATAAGAATTCTCAGTTACACACTGCAACAATTTGTATGATTCTACAAACCACCCTGAGTTACCACTTTGCAGGAAAATTGATATTCAAAGTCCATTATATTTATACCTATTACTTATAAATTGTAACTCGTAGCTCTGTTTTGTAATAATTTTGTTCAGAAAATAGAATAGTCATAACCCAAATGAAATTATAAACCTTTGAGCTGTACTCTCAGTAAACTAATAGAGCATGCTAAATGGATGATTAACACAAATCTAAATATTTTACAAATACTTATTGTACAGTATATAAAACATATATGATTTAATTTTATCTATATATACACCAACACTTATAGCTCTGCAGGACTGTACACTCATACAAAAGCCTATGGTGGTGAGTTTACCCATGAAAGAAAAAAGCTCTAATTATTTTTATTTATTGTCCTAAGTTTTTTGGTTAGAAAAGCAGTTCTACATGAAAATTTCCTGTAAAATTGGTTCTGCTTTGACTATAAAGCAGACAATAAATAGATTCAAAAATACATAGAACCATATGAGGTACACTAAAAAGTAGAAGTGTCACATCACATAACCTCATCAAATTGCTTCAGCCATTTCGAAGTTTACCTACCTAAGAAAAATGTGGTTATGATTTTGCATATTCATCATCATAAGCATACCATTGGAATTATGACCTCACAAATTTCAGTTATGCTAAATAGTCACAAAGAAAATAAATCCCTAATAATAATAGAGCTAAACTATTGTTCATAATATATACTTGCATTTTAATTTTCTAGTTAAAAGACTTATTTAAATAAGCAATCTATTTAGGCTTTAGATGAGTAAAAACCTACTACTACTAGGACAGGACAGGCCACAGGGACAGGACAAGCTAGAACTAGTTCAAGAAATTAGAATTTCAATACTGCATGAAATGAACAAAAAGATAATATAATATAAAGATGCGTTGTTAAAATAACTTGTCATTATTAATGTTCTTTGTTAATGTATAAAGCAGTGAGGGGTAAAGTAAATTAGCAGGCATCCATCTAGCTCGCCTCATGGTTCACAAATAAAAATGTATTTAGCAGAACTCAAGATATTATAGAGTCCATTCTCACTTTGGAATTAAACTTTAAATTGCAATAAGTGTGAACTTTGAGTATTTAGTAATAGGATGTTAGTTAATCAATCGTGCATAGCTGAACCAATTTCAAATAGATACTAGTCGATTGTTTAAGACAGAATCTTAAATAAGACAAGACACTCTTTAGATAAAAGACATACCAGTGGGAAAATGCTATCACATATATGGAGCCTCCAGCAATAGTATGAACAATATATAAATCTTTTCTAATCATATAAAGTAATTGTAATTCTAATTTTTTATATATTGAGCATAGATATTGCATAAACGAAATTCAGTATGAAATATTTTTTAAACAATAAAATATTAGAAATCACTCATGGACCAAGCCAATAGCATAAATAAACCTAAATGCATCATACAGCTCTCTAATATGTAACAGATCTGAAATTACCAATTCTAATTTGATTTCTTGTTGTTCACTTATATCTCAAACCATGACTGTACACAAATTTTCACACATTGTAATAAATAAATACACCCAACAGTCACACACACAGTCCTAACCCCACATTATGATTCGAGTTTTGTGTCGTGGGTATCAGGAACTACAAGAGAGTTTAGGTTACACAACATCCAGACCTGAAGTAAATATCTGTGGGCCACACTGACATTTGTCTCGGTGCGGGAATCAAATGCGTGACCTCATGTTCCACAACTGGCTACTCACCCGCTGTGCCACCGAGGGTGTCAATAAACAGCAGAATATTCTTTTTAGTTATTTAGCCATGTAATAAATAAAATAATTTACCTCTCCTGGAAAGAAGCAACAATGTTTCCTTTCAATGTGTTTGCCAAATGTCATTTGTAGTAAACTCAGTCGCATATGCAGAGTTTCAATGATGTCCGATTCACATGCCAGTGGATGACTTCGGCGGGCGGACTCTCTTCGTGGCATCTTAGCTTTTATTGATTGAAATCTATGTAACATCTGATTTTGTAAACGTTGAAATGTAGAATTTAAAACAGTACTACATATTGTATTGAACTGACGATTGACCTGAAAATAAAAATCAAATCAGCACTGACAAAGAGAGGTTGTATTACTATGAAGTCTTAAGCCGTGTATCATGCACATTTTTTTTCGAAACAAAGCACTAAAAACACCTACACAAAACAAGGTTTTCTGTCTCCTGCTCATATAATAATGGACCATAGACAAAAAATCAGAAATACTGTTTTGTGTAATGTTTTAGTGCAGGAGATGTGGCTTACATGCTATGAGCATAATAATTTTCTATAAGAAGCTAATGATAGTAATAATGTGAAAGATTGTATTAGCAGTTTACAAATGCCTTCAAGGTATTTTAGCATTACATGACTCACATAGAAAGTGTCAAAAAACCTTGCACATTTTACAAACTTGTAAGCTTCCATTTTTCATGAAATATGTTTACCTAGTGGCTGAGACATTTCAAAAGGTTAACCACAATCAAAGCAAAAAGAAAGAAAATATATTCAGATTACACTAAATGGTGAAACCACATGATGGTAAGCATATCAATTTACAGGGTTATTTTGTCTATGTGTCAATTTTTTGCAAATATGAAAAAAAAGTGAGATATATTAACCATTCTCAGTTGTGAAACAGTTTTAAATCCCAGATAGCAAATAATCTTCTCTATCACCTCAACAGGCAGATCTAATAAATTCGTAGTATAGGTTTTGGGAGCAGGTACAATAGCGGTGCACTTGGAGGTGCTGGCGTGTGGCGAGGAACCCCCTGGCATCAGAGCGCTCGAATGGCGGGTCACGCGCGGCACCGCTGCCGGCTCGACATGAGACGGACCCGACCCGTCGCCACTCCCATTATTACCACCCACACTACTCATCTGCCTCGTTGACACCATGTTTGCCAATTTTAACCTTTGTAGTATCTGGAAACTGAACTACCCATTAGATAAAGTCATTTTATTTTGACAAAACCAAATACATTCGATTTAAATTGTCACTGCAATACAAAAGTTTTAATAGAAAGATATGACGTTATTGATTGAAATCACTTAGTCTTCAACTGAAATCAGGCACAATTTTAATACAGCAAAAATAAATTACTGTGAACACCACCGAGTAAATTCTAAAATGGTGGCCATGGATGACTAGATTTGTACCTAATCACTTGAAAAATTACGCATGATATTTAAACAAGACATGTTTATATTCAAATAAATCTTTAAAATATCACCCACTCAAGAGTTCATGTACATCTTTTGTTAAAATAAATATAAATGTTCTATTAAAACAAATTTGTAATGAGACGCAGTAGTTTCATAGGAGCTACGCTTTCACAAAAATTTTTTTATTGGATTGTGGAATGGAATCGTAGATCATAGACATGGATGCAATGAATGAATGGTTTAGATTGAACGATTTCCTCCATGGAAATTAGTTATAGGCGTTATAACGAAAGCGGTTTAAATAATTTTATTATTTTTTTAAAGCTACGATAGCGGTGATTCAGAAATAACTAACAATGTTCATAGTTATTTTATGGATGGGAAGTCCCAATATTTTTCAATTCATATAACATTACTAAACTTACTAGATGGCATATAATGATAGTAACGTTACGAAGCTTAGTAGCTTGGCGTGACGTCCTTTTTTTTGCTCGCCAGTTTTTATAACGATAGTAACGTTACTAAGTTTAGTGACTTTTGTCTTTTTTTGTCTCGCAGCTTGGCCGGATGACCTTTTTTTGTCCCTGAGTAGCTGGTAGGACTGGGGCGAAAGATAGCTAGGGACTATAGTTAGCGTTTAAAAATAATAGCTTTTTTTAAAAAGCCTAAGCTACATAACCTAATGACAAAAGCAGCCGTTATTTCCATCGCTAAATTGGAAATGAATATAATAAAAGAACCAAAGTAAGATAGAAAAAAACGCAAAAGCATGATTCTCTTTGATTAGCGGCTTTTATAAATTAAATAAAATTATTTATTTAATTTATAAAAGGACTGCCTCGGTGGCGTAGTTGTATTTCGGTATGACTACGGTTGAGGTCTCGGGTTCGATCCCCGGGTCGGGCAACGTGATATTGGATTTTTCCATATCAGTCCGGAGTCTGGAATTTGTGCCCGATATGGCGATAGGCTCGCCCCCTATCACATCTGGGACGGAACTAAGCTCGGCGAAATGTGGGTGTTCTAGTTCGCTAGTGCACCTCTGCCTACCCCTTCGGGGATACAGGCGTGAGCTTATGTTAATAAAATTATTTACTATATTGGTTTTTCTTGTTAAGGTAAGTGTAATTTTTTTTATGAATAGGCTCAAAACATACCTACTGATACAATTTTAAAACTTATTCGATTTTGACGGATAGTCTGACAGAATGGGCGTCGCTTGTTATAATTATTTCATATTATTCTCTAGAGTTGTGTTTGTTGTTTTTAAGTGATGTGGTTTATCAAATAAAATTTCAGTGAATATGGACAGTATAATATGGCAACTTTTTAACCGGTGATCTTTGATGAGTTTTGCTTGGTGCGTCTGATCACGCACACTACAGGGTATTAAATGTTATTGAAATATGATTTTATTGGTCATTCTTATGCGTACATGGGTCATAAACTTAGATTTACTACCTATTTTACATAGCTAACAACTCGATCTACATATGTAGAAATAGAATTTGTACGAAATTCTGTTTTTACTGTGGTCGACTATACTCGTAAACTTGTAAAGCCTGGTTAGCTGTGATAGTTTTCCTTTTAAATTCGTTATAATATATGCAACTACCACGAATTTTTCACATTTCTAGAACCAACCCTTTAAGTTATAGGGGGTGCGGACACTTGATTCTAACAAAGATTTGCAGTTTAAAAATTAATATTTCGTAAAATAATTGGATCGAAAAATGGTTTTAGCAGACCCACAATGTTTTTAAACGACCTATCCAACGAAGTCCTACACTATGGGATAATCGTGAAATAAAATTGTATCGCCCACTTTTGGTGTAGGGGAGGTACCCTACAGATTTTTTTTTTCAAGCATATATACACATAGATATGGTATACACATTTCAAGTTACAGCTTTCTAATATTGATAGTCTCTGAGCTAAAACGCGGACAGACAGACGGACATGACGAAACTATAAGGGTTCCATTTTTGCCATTTAGCTTTGGAAGCCTAACAAGCTTACGTGGGACAGATTTATTAATAAATAATACGAACGAAGTCACGAGCAACAGCTAGTCAAGAATAATTAATTATCCTGATTCCCGATACGGCCGAACGAATGTTCGCGAATCGTCGCCTGGTGCGTTCACACAAACAAGCTTTCGCTGTTGTGTGAATGAAACGGGCATAGATTCTTTCGCCTTCGTTCGGCCAGTGAGGATAATCTAAGGGCCGGTGTGTACCCGCCAGAAGACCCGCCATGAGATCTTATATGAAATAAAACAAGTATGAGTATTATATTCTGTAACCTTGTATTATTTTTCGTTCAATCTCATTCGATCAATTTTAGAGAGATGGGACATTAATAAATATTGCATTTAAAAGTTACACAATCGAGTAATTTACTGCTATAACAAGCAAGTTATTAGATTAAACATTTTTTATACCCGTCATTACGTCGTTGCATGCTGCGTCATGTAGAAATCAGTACTTAGTGGTATCTAATCTGATTCTCGCAAATTTTACTAACATATTATTATATAAGTCTGTATACTGACATAAATGAATCCTGGTAACTTAAAAATAAATATTATTATTATTACACAATAAAACTTCAGGTAAAAAAGTTATTGTTGCAGTGGCTAACAGTACAGTACGGTAGTCATGCGGGCCGCCGCACTGTCGACGCAAATTCGACGCTCCCTTTCATAGGAATTTTGCAATATAAAGTTTCGTTTTCTTTCAAATCGAACTATATTATATTATAGAGACCATCGAAACATTAAATATTATGAAGATTTTGACTTGTTTTGTAATCAGAAAATTAGGTAAACTGGCATCTTAAGATTTCAAATGTACGAAAATTTCTCTAATATTACTTTTGATATTGATCCCGGCCGTCCCCGTTTAGAAGTTATAAGCTAATTAGAAATGCATATTTGACCGAATTTTGACATAAGCTAAAGTCGTTTAAATATGTTATTTTCATAAATGTCTTTATGCATAGTCTTCATTATATATATATATATATATATATATATATATATATATATATATATATATACTTTATTGTGTTTATCTCTTTGGCGCATTTCCGTTTCATTACAACGCATTTTCTTTTCGAAATCACGATTTTAAAGAAGTTTCATATCAAAAACGGTGTGTGGCAGGACAAATTAAAACTTTATCAAGGCGGGGTTAATATTCGCCAGTAGTAAGACACAGCAACTGGGTCTTGTGATCTTAACCATATTATAAAACATTATACGAAGTATCTCGAAATAGCCTGGCACTATAGAGGTATTATATGACAAGATAATTTCTCATACACACAACGAGTTTGTCACCGTTACATAATTGTACCTACACGCAGTGGCGGATTTGCAGCACTGGCCTTTCTAGTAGTGCTCATTGAGTGAATATTGCACTGTCATTACGTATTGATTATATTATCTTTTTCAAAACCCTTAGTCGACTCAAGCCTACTTTAACCGAACCAGCGTTACATGGCTGTATGTGACGGCCCAGTCTCATTCAATCCCCACAAAATAAAGCGCTTAGCGCGTCTGCCCTCTAAATAAGTTTTAACATCATAAACTTTATATGGCGAGGTCCATATATAACCTTTGAGGTTTTACTATTTAATATAATAACTAGTGACCGACCGAAGGTTCGGTTTCGACAAGTATCAGTAGAAAATCCTGTTTCGGTCGGACATTAAATAACCCTGTACATCAACATAATCGAATAATCGGATTTTTAGATATCGATCAATCTATTATATCGCATATACACAATACCATCGTCCATCACTAAAGTTTGTTATCAATAATTTTGCAGTGTTCTGCATGATATTTGTGAAGCGTTATTTTTTATTGCGTAATTAGAAAACTGACATGAATAATTACCAACGAAGGGTTTGTTTATTAGTGTTATGATGTTTTACCCAGTCCATTTCCTACCTAGATAAAATGGGTTACTCCAGCCTAGTTGTTTCTTGAATTAAGTACATTTTCATTTTAATAACCAATAGACCAATAGATAAGATTTGTTTCACGTGTAACTTCTGTCAGTTTGTTTCATTATCAATCGTAATCAAATATGTATCCTCGGTGTGGAAGTAGCGGATCTATTCAGAACATACACCAGACACCTTCGTCTTCTAACCAAAACACAGGTAAATATTGTGTGAAACTCTGTGTTTTTTATAATACAGCTATATATTTTTATTATCTACCTGTTGTTTATAAATAACTCGTGTTATCTGCTACACAAACAGCACTTTGACCTATGTAAACAAGCTGTTTATTAATTTTACTTGTGACATATTCTTAAGCCTACTTATTTAAACTCCTCCCATCCTAATGTAAAACTATAAATAAACGTACATAAATAAAAATTATAGAGATATATAAACTAAGTGCGTATCTGTAATATACTAACTTTTAAAATGAACTAGTTTGGAAAATATGTACCTGTGTATACTTAAAACTAGAATTAGATTTAGATTAGCGTCTTAGTGACCTTAGGATCACTTGCAGCTCTGTGATAAAACTCTATTTATCTAAAATCATGATTTAAAGACAGGAGTAAGCAGTAGGATAAATCGAGATTAGATGTAACTCTAGATCAGTAAAATGCCTGCAAGTTTGATGTTTAAAATACCAGCTGAACGAGCATTGTTTAAATGCAAAGCTATGGTGAGACACCCATCTAACTCATTAGTTATTTATAATTGCAGAAGACGAAGATGATAGTGGTGACAACAAGACCTCTGCACTCAGCTTTAAAGAGAGAAGGAGAGAGGCTCATACTCAAGTAAGTGATCTATTGTGATTAATATCCATATCATCTATAGTACTTTCCACGTGACAACATTATTTAAGTGTGTAATGGCTGCTGAAGTACCTAAATGTTGTCTTGGGTGTCCATGGGTGGTGTAGATCACTTACCATTGGGTGACCCATTGGCTCTGTATCAAGGAATACTCTAGACTTACATGGCACACCTGATTTTGTAAGGAGTAGCAGAGCTTGTTAAGATTATTGCACACCTAACTTTACTAAAAATACAAATAAAAAGCCAATTAACGTAATTAGGTTTACACAAATGTTATTCATTGAAATAAAACTAGTTTTTATGGATTCTATTGTGATTTGTTTCTAAAGCTTTACAGCCTTTGTGGTCACAGTTCGGACTCAGTCCTTAACTTAATGTTACCGATTAACATATTTATAAATCAAAAGTCTAAGTCTGTCTGTTTATTACCATTATGTAACAAAGAATGAACAAATTGAATTTAGGTTGTCCAAAAACCATATTTTATTTTAACAGGCAGAACAGAAAAGAAGAGATGCTATTAAAAAAGGCTATGATTCACTTCAAGAACTCGTACCAACTTGTCAACAGACTGATGCATCAGGCTATAAACCCAGCAAGGCTGCTGTAAGTAACTTTAATCTGTATAAAAACTAAAAGTGCGTTTTTTCTAGTACTTTGTGTTGTCAAAACTGAAATATATGCAATGCATGCATTGAAAGATGTGCCCACAGGTTATGCTATTGTATTTTCATGTTTTTTTTTCTATTCCTAAACACTGCTACTTAGCAAAAAGTATAGTATGATGATTTAGACTGATTTGAAATGAAGAATACTTGACAGTGCAACATAACATTTTCATTGGGCCAATATTACAGTGTGTGGTTGTGGTATAACAGAAGAATTATAGCAGCACATTGTTTTAAAAGCAAAGGAACACTTAACAAAGGCCTTTTATTTTATGGAACCCACATTTAATAATTATAAATAAATAACACTACTATTTAAAACAGGAACAGGTGTACAGGAACTTATACCGAATCCGAAACCATAAAAAACAAAGCAAGATTTTAATAATACTGCTATAAGACATGGTGGTAACCCCCCAGACCTTTTTTTTTACCAAAAATTACATTCGTAGCCATGGTATGGATATGATTTCAAA
The DNA here is from genome assembly GCA_036417725.1 of Clanis bilineata. NCBI lineage: Eukaryota > Metazoa > Arthropoda > Insecta > Lepidoptera > Sphingidae > Clanis > Clanis bilineata. The sequence continues at coordinate 6,957,554 of CM071145.1, read as the reverse complement.
TAATTAACACCCTAAAATTGAATTAATAACCCCTTGTGAGTTTTGGCAATAATGTATTTACTTACCTTGTCACCTTTGTGGCATGTAAAGGGTTATCAGCAGTTTCTGTTTGGTGATGATAATGGAATATTGCCACTTTCATTAAAAACCTTTTTAATCAACCTCTTGCTTTGTTATTTTTACATCAATTTAAGAGAGCAAGTAATGTGTCTATCTTATATAGATGATCATTAAAGTTCATAATGTGTTAAATATTAAAGTTTATAATTTTCATTATACCTTTCAAGAAATATTCTGTTTATGCTGTTTTCAGTATAGTAGATGTGTGAAAGAGAAACCCTCGTTTTTTTACTATTTCACTTTACTAAAATACCTGTATTGATGAAAAATAAAAATGTTACCATGTTCCAAAAAAAAATATACATCACAGTATTTATACTGTTTATTAGCATTTACATCTATTTGTCGCTAAGCTTATTTTCGTCCCATGATGTGATATGAAGCAAATTCCACACTCCATGCTGATGTTCATTCATCATTAATCCAGTTCCGGGAAAATCGTATCCGAAAAACGCGTTGCACCTCCTAAGATTGGAACCCAGAACCTCCTATAACCCATATATGCAGCCATCAATTTAAGGCGATGATTTTTCAATATATAATTCAATCAATTACCACATTTGACATTTGACATCCTCTGTGGCGCAGTGGGTGAGTAGCCGGCTGTAAAGCGAGAGGACGCGGGTTCGATTCCCGCATTGAGACAAATGTTTGTGAGGCCCACAGATATTTGTTTCCAGTCTGGGTGTTGTGAGACCGAAAATAGCTAGTGTGGGGTTAGGACAAGGTGTGTGACTGTTATTTATTTTAGGTTCTCCAAAAGTCAATAGACTACATCCAGTACTTACTGCAGCAACGTCGTCGCCAAGAGGAGGAGCGCAACGCTCTTCGCAAGGATGTGGTCGCGTTGCGCATTATGCAGGCCAACTACGAACAAATTGTGAAAGCGCAGCACTCTGTTCCAGGGTATAATGAGCAAAGGCTGACTGATCAGGACAAGTTCCAAGTGGTGAGTATTAAAATGTACATTCAAATAATTATCTCCTGATAATGTTTCTGATCGGGTATTCGTATCGTATTCGTAGAAGGGCAATGAGGAGTGGGAAAAGGAGGGGAAATTAGGCCACCGGAAATCTCACTCACCGAAAAAACGCAACGGCGAGCTGCCACTTTACGTCAGTTTTCTGTGGGACTGTGGTATCAAACTGGTCGAGCCAGCCCACTCTGCTGTAGATATTACTGTCCACAGAGTGGCTCTACCACACAAAACATGGTGTTTAAACTTGCCATCGGGACCCACACTCCATCGCGTTCTAGGATCAGCCAGGGTATATTCGGTTTTCTCGAGGGGCTTTCGACATGACTTAGTTGGGGCAGGTATTGAGGTACATCCCCGTATCTTCATCGATCATCCAACTGTTTTGTCACAAGCCCCTCGATTTACTTTTACCCTCTTCAGACTGTGAAGAAGCAAAAATAGGCCAGCATGATTCTGGTGATCATTGATAAAGCCATTGTTTATCGGTGGTCGCCCGTTTTTTTAACGACACTGGCTTACCATCAGGTGGAGTGTAGCCATTTTGCCATCCTCAGGTTTAAAAAAAATGTGTTCCATAGACCTCACTATGGAGGATGCTCAAGAGCGGGCGAAGCTAAAGCGTTTAAGTAGGAAAGCGGGCTCCGGCATAAGACCAAGATAACGCCAGACTTAAAGAGACACCTTACCCTGAGGATGGTCCCATGTCTTTTTAGATATGATGGGATTTAGAAGTCCGGTTTTAAGTGTTCAACTTTGTGAAATAATTAGGTTTTAAATTTATTAAACTTTTTAAGTTATTAAAACTGTTTTGTTCAGTTCCAGGGCATCATGGACAAACTTTTCGACTCGTTCGAGTCAGTCCCAACCAACAACTTTGCCGAGTTTTCTGCTGGAGTATTCAACTGGTTGGAGGAATACTGCAAGCCTCAGTCATTAAGGACGATGGTCCATGGAGTCCTTAGAGAACAAAACTACACTCCCTAAATGTGATTATATTTATCTTATACCAGTGGCGAAGAGTACATACAATTGCATTCTTATTGGGTTATTTTTTTCAAACTTGTCGAATACATAAATTACACCCACCAATCACAAACATAGCCTTGACCCCACACTAGATTTAACCGGTATCGTAGGTCTGTGGGTGGGTATCCGAAACAAATGTCTGTGGATCTCAAACATTTGTCTCGATGCTTAATTCGAACTCGCGGCCTCTCATTCCACAGCCGCCTGCTGCGCCACAAAGGCTGTTAAGGTACTAAAAACTGCCTTATCATCATCATTTTAGTCATAATGTATTTTTGTTGTTGTGTGTGTAGAAAATAAATGGATTATGGTTTCATATGAAAAGAAAATAACAGTGACTTACCTGTCAAAAATGTCGACTCTTCGCCACTCTACTATACGGATGTAATTAAAGCAATCAAAAATATTTTATGGAATGTTATATAGAGCATATACAGGATGTTTCATAAAGTTGGTATCAATAATAACTACACTTAAAGAGGGGATGGCTAGCAATCTTGTGGTAAAATTTAAAATTTCGTAAGGCTCATAGTTTTTGTATTATGGGAACTTGAATTTGTGACGAAATAATTTTGTCTGGCTTATTGGGTCAGCTGCAGTACATTTGCAAACTACCTATGGAGTAATTTATTTATTCTTAGCATACATAAGCCATTCCTATGCTAATTGCTACGTTTTACAGGTCGTATTTTATTATCTCCATGCTTAATAGTTAATCAAAATAATTAAGTTCATTTTAATAAATAATAATAAATAATAAATAACACCCAACAGTCACATACATAGTCCTGACCCCACACTAAGATCGAGTCTTGTGTCGTGGGTATCAGGAACCACGAGAGACTTTCGGTCTCACAACACCCAGACCCGAAACAAATATCTGTAGGCCATACAAACATTTGTCTCGGTGCGGGGATCGAACCCGCGGCCTCTCGCTTCACAGCCGGCTACTCGCCCGCTGCGCCACGGAGGCTACTTTTATAACCATTACGCTATAAATCGATCTACCTGTTAGTGGAATTGTTATTAGTACCAACTTTATGAAACACCCGGTATAATTAATTTATTAACAACAGTCATCCCAAAATGTATTGGTATTATTCGCCTTCGTGAATAGGAATTTGTCTGTATTCAATTGTTATACATATTATAAAGGATTGTTTTGTTAAAGTTTGAAATTGTTGTCAAAAATGTATTGGATTGTTATAAGAAAAATAATAAATTTTGGGCCTATTGATGGATTTTTGGGAAACCATAAGTTTTTATTTTCTCTATTGCGGTTTCACCCGCTTGATTATTACTGCTCCTTTAACAAACCTATATTATATTCTAGTTGATATACTTGATGTACTTTCATAAGTATGCACTCACTTTTCATGTTGTATACGTCGTGACACTTCGAATTTGACTTCGATTCGGTTTCATTTATTGGCTTTAAATTCCACCGAAATAGAGTTAAAAAGTCAAAAGTCAGCCTCCTGACCTGGTGGCTGGCAGTTGTTTTTGCAGATTGAGTCAGGGTGGCTTTGGCTTGTATGCTCAAATATCCAAATAACGTTCTAACTTACTCTTACCGCCTTTCCTCCATGTGGGGTTGGCAACATTTGGAAACGTAACGAAAGGATTCTGCTTTGTTTTTACAAGGGGTACCTAACTGTTATCTACTTTGTGCTTTCTGGGGTATCAAAGATAAAATATTCATATACTAGCTGTTGCCGGCGACTCCGTTCGCGTGGAAATTTATTTTCCGGGATAAAAGGCATATGTTAATACAGGGCATCGGCTACCTCCATACTAAATTTCATCAAAATTGGTCCAGTCGTTTGAGCGTAAAGAAGTAACGAATATACAAACAAACTTTCTCATTTATAATATTCGTTTGATAATAGTAGTAAGTTCGTTATAACTTTTTATAGTATTTTATTATTGATTCTAAGATTTAGGTCTCGCGCCCTCGTGATGTCTTCATCCCGTAAATTGTGTATCAACTTGAAAAGTTATAAAAGGTTTATTAGTCGAAAAATGTACAATATAGTTATTTTAAAATTTATTTATTCATTAAAGTTTTTCAGATTTATCTATTTATCATGTTTTCCATCATATACTTTAATTTACACATATATGTACCTACGTATAATACATTATTATTTTACCACTATCTAATACATTTATTTTAAATCAATTATTGGATATTTAGATAGAAGTTATATAACTTCATATAACACATTTTATCTGTGATAGAAACTACAAAAGAGGATAAAATATATTATAATACATGATTGCGCATTAATCTGAGCAAAGTTATTAAAAGTGACGACAGAACCATGAACTGTGAAAATAAAACTCAAAGAATTTTCTACTACATGTTTACCAGATTTTTTATATGAAGTGCGAATTGTGCATAGTACAGTACATACGTGCCTTTTTGTCATTAAAATATATTTAACTGTATTTTAATTTGTAGTTTTATTTAACATCAATAATATAACATAGCGGTAAATTCCACATCATTCGGCAAAATTGAAATATAATATATGGTCATTAAAATAGACGGTTTCTCATCATCACACCATAGTGTTAAAAACATAACATAACATAAGCCACGCCTGTATCCCCGAAGGGGTAGGCAGAGGCGCACTAGCGAACTAGTACACCCACATTTCGCCGAGCTTAGTTCTGTCCCAGATGTGATAGGGGGCGAGCCTATCGCCATATCGGGCACAATATCCAGACTCCGGGCCGATATGGAAAAATCCAATATCACTGCCCGACCCGGGGATCGAACCCGAGACCTCAGAACCGTAGTCGTACCGAAATACCACCACGCCACCGAGGCAGTGGTAAAATCTAAACAAAGGTATACTTATAAATAATTAATATGTAATTATACTTATGTAGGTATAATTGTGTTTTAATAATTCTCATCATAATATATATTTGCGCGCGGTATTATATGTCTAGGTACCTACCTACTTAAATCGTAGATATTCATCGACATGAATCAACACTATGCCCGCATTCGCACGAGAGCTCTCATTTTGAGAAAAATAGGAGCAGGAGACGCACCTTTACATATTTTTGGTCTATTGTTCTATGGGCAACATTGTTTTGTGTAAGGCCTCATTTTCACGAGAGCTTTTTTAACGCTCGTTAAAAAAGCGTCTCAAAATGTAAATGTGTGTTTGAAAATCATTCTTGTCCTACTTCTAATAAGGCATATACTACGTAACGCCCAGCGTTTAAAAAACGCAGCGTTTTAAAAGCGCCGGCGTTTGGATAACTATACTAGAACTCATTTGTTCCATTTTAACGCTTCTTTAACGCGCGTTGAAAAAGCTCTTGAATGAGGGCTTACGAAAGTTTTATTGCATTGACATAAAGCACTTTCTCGCTGCACAGGCTCGAGCAAATTCCGAGTCGACGAGTGTGGTCACTCCCTTGTTTTCTGGAGCCGTCGACATAAAATTTGAGCTTACATTCACCCATTGTAAGATGGACACAACTAATATAAATATTTTACCAGAATAAGAGTCGCATCAACTATTATAATGATTGAAGTTTATTCGATTTGTCGAAACGTAATCGCATCTATCCTTGGCGTTTTTTGCGTGATATGTCTAAAATACTAAGTATTTAGTTAATAATAAAATACTCTATATTCTATAACAATCAAGAATTGGTGAGCCAGAGATTAACAGCTCATCTCGCAAATATTTTGTAACGCAACCACCATCCTGTAGAAACGAGAAGCATTTTTTATGGCACTACCATACACTACGTAATAGTGATACGTACCCTATAACAGAAATATATGGTGACGTCATAGATAGATTCTACTTTATAGTGGGTAATAATATAAACGAAATGAGGTAGAACAACATTGAAGCTTTGGCATCGGAAAAAGAAAACTATTAAGTATTAAATATATGTCTTTAAACAACAGATTAACAGTTATATCTACTTACGTAATGATAAATATTGTACCTATTTCTTTTTAAAAAAACTGAGTGAATCAGTCTTTGAAAACCTACTAGGTATGTAAGAATGATTGTAGTCAAATGACTATCGAAGCTTTTCTGACGTTTCAAAAACACCCTGTTTTTTTATAAAGAAATCACCTATGTTGCCATTATATCGTCAAAATATGTATGTACTTAACTTCTATGTATTGCTAAACACGTTCACTCTCTGTGGGTTGGGACAGTAACGTGACATCTCCCATCGGATAACTTTCAGTTCTTCTGGCACAAGCTAGATTTTTGGCTCTTTCCCTTGGAGTACCACAACATAATCGCTTAAGAACACAAGCGTAGCACATAAGGAGTGAAAACATTAGAAGCAATCCGACTATCACAGTGACAACTAGAAGTATTCGTAGTTCGCCGTTGACGTCCACACCACCGGAGTTTCGGCCCATCTTCATGGAACTTATCTGAAATTAAATAATTTTGTTAGTATTTTATAAGTAGTAATTATATTTAACCATCACAACAACGATTTTAAGTGTCTATCTGCATGAATTAATATATAAACTTTATAATAATAGTACCTACTTAATCACGACTAATTGTAGTTGCTAATGTTTTACCGACTGACTTGCTTAATTATTTTGACTGAGAGAGAACCGCGAGCACATGGGTTCAAAGGTCAGGCAATCACATTTGTATTGAGTTTTTCAATTTGAAAAATCACAGGAGTTTGCTTATAGTTGTAATTTAAGCCAGTAGATATGGGGATAGGCTTTCTTATTGTCTGAAGGAATAGGAACAAACTTGTCGCGATGTGGGTGCTCTATGCTGTATAGCATAGCAGGTATACCAGGCAGGTATATTTTTATTCCAACAATTTGAGAACCTATTTCTTTTGAAGTCGCTTAAAAATTAAATGTTTAGGTAGTGTTACGCCAAATGAACAACCCAAGTACCCCATAAAAGTAGAGACGTTTCTTAAATAATATTTAAATATTATGGAATAAATTAAATTAAAAAACAGTGTTAATTCTACTTTAAAAAAGTTACGAGTACCTATCCCCTTTAATCTATCAAATTAAAGTAAAAATGATTAAAAAAAAACATGCTGGGCATACATTTTGCTCGCACAAATTAATTTGAATTTAATCGAGTTTGGTTTTCTGATTATTCTTGTAGAGTGCCTGTGTGCTGACGACGCGACACGCGTAATAGGAATCTTGGAAACCCGAGAACAATAAAAATGATTATTAAAAAAAAAATATTGGCACTAGCGTATCATTTAATACTAACAGTAGTTAGCTGTGCCTATTTAAATATTGGTGTACTGTTATGCAATATTGCACAGATATCGTAATCTATAGTCGATAATTAATTAAAATGAAAAAGAAACGCATATAGTCAAACCTTTTGGATGGTAGGGCAACTAGTATTTGCACAGTGGATTATGATTATTTTTAAATTATTTTCTTATTGATAGCAATGGAAACCGTGTGGCTGATGATAATGATGATGTATTTATATTTAACTGACTTTAGAATTGATCAATAAATATTGAATTGTAAAAATATGAGCTTTGATATTAATTTTATTACGCTCACCCTTCTTATACAATTAGGTACCTACAGGTAATCAACTACGTATGATGGTTACCTGCAATACATATGCTACAAAATCACGGGTTTACTCGAAGATCAAGGCCTTAAGGAATAGAATTTTGTTTTATTTCTCCCTCCAAATGTAACGCCATCAGACCCAACGCATAAGATTTCATAATATCCGTTGATATTAAATAAGCCAAGAAGAGGATACGTTATTTTCCAGTGTTTTATGGGTAGAATAGTAAAAGAAAGGAGGTCAATGGCTTATGACGACGCTATAACTCAGATGGTACAGTGTTTCATGGCTACAAAAGCTGCCGAAGAAAAGAATCATTTCGTTTTCATATCTCCTAAATGATCGGAGGGCGAGAGAGTGGAACTATTAAATATCTGACTTGCGTAAGTTTGTAGGTAAACATATTTATGCGCACTCCAATAATGTAAAAATATATAGGTAGGTACGTACAGGAATATTACACTGCAAACAAAACAGAGACATATATTGAAAGTCTCAAAATCGACATAACTGTTTAGGGTAGAATTGTGTTTTGAAAGGGGTGTAGAATTGTTCCGCATGCGGTTGGTCAGTGGTAATCTGAGACCGTACTTCACTTTGAAGTCTAAGAAACATAGAATTAGGCTGAAATCTATAGAGCGAACTTCGACTAAGTCTAAGTCTAACTATAATATTATATTTATTATTTTATTATCATTCCTCCAATTAATGTATATTCAATATGATTATGTTACTGATTTCTTAAGTTTACGTGAATATTATACATTGAAATAAAACTAAAATAAAAAAAATATAATAATAATTAAAACCTAATCGTGATGATCCGTAAGAATAGTTTTATTTCAATGATTATGTTACTTTTTCTTTGTTCACGTTTGCACCTATCTTGTACTTTTCTGTACCATCTGAAGGTTGACTGGCAGAGAATGCTTTTAGCATTAAGTCCGCCTATATACAACATGTATATGAAGTGTAAATAAATAAATGAGTCAAAGAAACGAACTCAGTTTTTATCTTGACTTAGTCCGAGTAATTTTTTACAAGAAATTCTTTGCTTAGACTGTCTTTTAGTCTATTTTTCTTGTAAGAAATGATTCGGATTAACTCAAAGTTCGATTTAACAATTCCAAATCCTCACTGAGTTCGTAACTTTGACTAATACTTAGTCAAAGTTTGCTCTATAGATCTCAGCCTAAGAATTACTCTTGAAATAAGATCAGATGAATATGCACTAACCATATGCAGGTACCTAAGTAGGTGACTGAAATTTTATTTATCTATTATCTTCTTTAGAAAAATAAAAAAATATCACATAGACTTTTTGTAAAATACGAGTTTCATACCACTCTACAACATATTAGCATTATTAAAAATGATATTAGTTTGCGGATGGAATGCTTCATATAACATATTCGAAATTTCAGGAAGGTTTATGCAAGAAGGTATGTCTCGCAATATCACTTCTAGGTATCAATCATTTTAGCGACATCGAGTGTGAAAATGGAATCGCTTTGGAGCGATAAATTGCCACTGGGCTACATCCCACGTCTTGTAAGTAATGTTTTACTGGCTTAACACTCACAAAAAAATAAACATAAGGTAATAAACATTTTTTCAACCATAACATGTAAATTTAATGAAACCCTTATTTGACCTTTAAAATAATCCTTTATAGTGAAAATCCTCATGTTTGTTGTATTTAAGCACCACACGTGTAACGACCCTTTGAAAGTTAAGTGTACCCGCTTGAAGCCACAAATATTACGTTTGTGAGGAAAAACATTTTCTTTTTGTTTCATTCATCGTATTATTTAAATCCATTAACGCCGATCATGATATCGCTGTGTTGTTTGCGTCATAACCCGACGTAAGCGAAACGAATTTGTTTATATTGCTATCAATATTGTACGGTAAAAGTTACAAAAACAGTAAATCTGCCGACTTACAGGAAAATTGTAGTTTGCCAATGTACGAAAATTTATAGATGTTATACAAAACACTCACGTGAATTGGGACAAGGAATTTTCCTTCAGATTATTTTTGTATTTAAGATACTTTGTAAAATATTGAAATACACTCATTTGTTAGTTGTAACTTGTAACCAATATGTCAATATTTTTGAGTCGAAACAAGAATTTACCAATCCTTGTTTTGACAGCGCTATGCTATGACTCATTTATAAAGCTAATAGCTGCTTGTTTTCCATTAGCACTCTATTACTATTATTAGATTTAAACGTAAGAACCCAACGTCGACCCACATATATATACCTCTAAATATGCAGACTGCTTCCGTGGCGTGGTGGTATTTCGGTACGAATACGGTTCTGAGGTCTCGGGTTCGATCCCCGGGTCGGGTAAAGTGATATTGGATTTTTCTATATCAGCCCGGAGTCTGGAATTTGTGCCTGATATGGCGATAGGCTATCACATCTGGGACGGAACTAAGCTCGGCGAAATGTGGGTGTTCTAGTTCGCTAGTGCGCTTCTGCCTACCCCTTCGGGGACACAGGCGTGAGCTTATGTTATGTAAATATGCAGGTGGTAGGATATTCGTATCCTGAACCTGCCAATAGTGACCCACACTATTTATGTGGGTTGCGTTCCAGGATCAGCCAGTGTATGAATATTTCCATTCCTCTCGAGGTGCTTGTGACATGACAATATGATAGTTGATTGGGGCGGGTATAGTGGTACGTCCCTATGTCTGCATCGATCATCCGCGTTTCTTGTCGCCAGCCCCTCGATTTGCTTCTTTCCTCTTCGAAGTGTGAAGAAGCATAAATAGGCCAGCATTATTTTGGTGATTTGTCGGTAGTCGCTGCTTTTTTTAGATTGTACTACGCTTACCATCAGGTGTAGTGAAGTCACTTTGTCGTGCCCGAATAAAAAAAAATAGACAACGTACGGGCTTCTTATACATATGTATAAGAAGTGAGAATTAATCGTGGTACATTTTAGTACTTATTCGCTCATACCTATGATATAATCAGGGGATATAATGTATTCACATTGACACATCACTAAACTGTGGATTGATTACTTAAAATCGTTGTAAAAATGTGTAAACAATGTATAAACAAAACAATGTGTAAACTCTAACATTATGTATATTTGTCGACCAGATTATGCTGAAAGCACAACTAGCTTCATACATCGTCAAAAATTCTTCTAGTATACCGTCATAATTCCACTATGAAATATTACCATAACATCCATGTAACATTCAGATATGTAGTATTTCCGAAATGAGTACACTTATAAAATGTAAACACTCGAAAAACATAACCCCCTTCCGAGGAAGTCAGGTAAAAATGACATAAAACACAATTGCAAATATTAAGAAATTATATTTCTAAAAAGGCACGATTGGCTGTTCATAAGGGAGTGTTAATGCCGACACTAATGTATGGCAGTGAAAGTTGGGTATGGCAGAAGAGGCACGAAAGTAAGGTCAGAGCGGTTGAAATGAGAGCGTTAAGGAGCATGTGTGGCGTGACATTGCGTGACAGAGTGAGGAATAATGTGGTGATGGAACTTTGTGGAGTGAAAGAAGATGTAGTGACAATAGAGAAAGGGATGTTGAGATGGTTCGGACATATTGAGAGGATGGATGATAGGAGATTGACGAAAGAGATACACAAGACGAGTGTGGAAGGAAAAGTCGGTAAAGGTCGACCGCATCGCACATATTTTAGCCAAGTTGATGATATACTAACTAAGGGAAAGATAAAAAGTACCCTTAACCGACGCGAATGTGTGAAGAGATTGATGAAAGTAGATGAAGCGAAAGTAGTGTGTCAGAATCGGGCGAAGTGGAAATCCATAGTCTCTGCCTACCCCTATGGGATACAGGCGTGATATTATGTATGTATGTATGTAAATATTATGAAGAACTACGGCGTTTTCGGACGACCGGCGTAGCACTCGCGTAGCAGCGATTGGCGATTCATGCGCGGGTGCTACGATCCTGTGCAACGAAAACGTAGAAATCTTATCACTTATCAATTATGAACTACTAGTATTTTAAAGCTGTTTGCGAAGGTGTGTTTCGAGAAAGCAGTAACTAAAACTTATTACGTATATATTTGTTTACATAAAAATAATTAAGGACCTCGAGTGAGTTCAGCTAAACTAGTGCTAATTCCTGAATTTCCTGAAGAATGATGGGATAAAAGTCCATGTGGACGAAGGCAAAGGAAATGCTTTAGCAAATCTTATGACTATGAAGATAAAATATAATACCTAATAATGCCGACCTAATATATATATATATATATATATATATATATATATATATATATATATGTATATACGAAATAGTACTCTAATAATATTAATAGAGTATAAAATTAAATAAATAATAATATCGAAAAGTTATTAATGTTAACGTATTGTGTGTAATTTAGTTACCTAATGTAAAATTATAGTTTCTTGTCAAACATGTAATATGTAAGTAGTAACGACGTTAATACGCAAATAAGTTTATTTTTATTCTATCTATCCACTTTAGGTCATTTAAAATGAAGAAACGAATTTCTAAACTAAATAATGTTCCGGACGTAGTCCCTCAATATAGAGGTAGTTAGATGGTTCGATGCGCGAGCTCCATCGGCTTTCTAAACTTTTGATTGCGTTTAACTCAATTGCAATGGTATTTTATGGTAGGTACGTAAACAAAGTTAAGATAAGTAAAAGTTTAAACGAGCACTTTGCGCGGCTTTCACATTTTAATTTATTGTTGAGTGGAATTTGTGTTTTAATTTCCTAAGACTGTGTCAGGTTGATTTTCTCTACCTTTATTTTATAAAGAAAAATCAAAATTGTACTAATAAATACAACATATATTACAAATAGTTACGGTTAAGTTAGGTTAGTTATAAGTTATAAGTTGGTGATAACATAGGTACCTACTTGAGAGGTAGAGTAATATATCGGAATCGAAATCAATATAAGAAGCCGTTAAAGTTGAGTAGCGTTTGACCATTCGGGCGTAAATGAAGTATAATAATAAACATATAACATTTTATGTATCCACTAAATTATTCGATTTGTTAAACGAAAATTAAATAGATTAGAATCTCATTTTGGGAAATTATATTTTCTACTGATTTTTTTGAACAATTATTGTGGGTCGGTATCGCCCGCTGTCACGTGTAAGTAGGGGAAATTTTGGCGAATAGTATTTTTTTAAAGCAGAGGCTGGCACACGGTCAGGTAGGTCACCTGATGGTAAGTGATCTCAACCGCCCATAGACACCCAAGACCCAAAAAGAACGATGGGTATGTTGCCAATCTAAAAAGAGGGGAATTGGGATTGGGAAAATGAGAGAGGAATTGGGTCACCGAAGTGTCACTCACTGAACAAAACGTTTATGTTGGTTTTCTGTGAAACAGTGGTATCAAACCGTTCATCACCGTATCAAGCCGGTCTATTCGTGCTGAGACCTTACGATAGCTTGGCTCTACCACTCAAAAAAAAATGTTGGTTGCTGCTCCTCTTGTTAACTGTTTATGTCTCTACCCAGAGACGTCTTTGTACCCACATACAGATGTAAACTTGATTATAAAATATTACTAACTTAGTTGTAACGTAGATATTATTCGATCAATACAATTTTTGATTACGCTGTCGATCCGAAATATATTGAAAATCGGACTCGTATTATTACATCAAACAAAATAGTTGCTAATCAATTTTCAGCCATCAATGGAAACGAACGCCGCCGGGCAAATATTTATTTGTAACAAAATTCAATTAACTTGTAGAGATTCCGTTAGTTGTTTTATATAGTTATTATAACTCAAACACGTTTTTGCGATAGATTTGTTATTAGATCATTTTCCAATAAACATTCATTTTTTTTACAGACTCTGTGTCCAACGAGAAGCATTGTGAAATGAGAAGCTACTGGTTCATTCCCGCACCAAGAAATAAATATTTGTGTGATCCACACATATTTATTTCGGGTTTGGGTGTCATGGGACAGTAAGTCTCTCGTAGTTCCTGATACCTGACCCAGGTTAAACGTAGTGTTGAGTGTTAATGACCAAAACAGATCTCTTATAAATTCTTCACATTTCTAGACAGATGAAGGGACATCCGTCTGTCCTCATGTTTAGTTTCCGTCTTCAAAGGGTACCGATCGCTCTTATTACGTCCTCTAAGTTGCCCTGCCTTTAAATAATTTATCTTATAAATCGTAATAGGTAGCCGAAGAATAAAAGGTATATTTTCGTGTAATTGCGGGTTGACTTCATAAGCTTACCTTTATAACGCCCCGGCCGGCGTTGTCGTTTGTGGGTTCGGTGAAGAAAACATTGTACGGAGAATGACTTTACAAAGTTATTTAATGCCACAAATAATGGTGATACAAAGTACTGCACAATACAACTCAATTTACATAATCACTTAAATAAGCGGGAGGCGCGTGAGTACGCCGCGAACGCGTCCCGGTGGCGAGAGAGAAGATCCTATTACACTAGATGGCGCCACGGTTACGTGTTCCGGGGCGGCGAAAGTGTCATTCGGTTGCGTTCGGAAATTACGCGTATTGATAGTGGAAGGCCGCGTTACATCCTCCCCCTCCGAGTCACTACCACGACTCGGGTGTGTCTCGGTAACAAAATGACGAGGCCGTCCACGGAGGCGTCGAGGCTGTACTGGGGCTGATGCTTGACCGGATTGGTTACGATAAGGTGTTAAATCAGATACATGAAATTTACCTAGCACCTGCGAGTTTAAATCAGTAACCTCGAAAGATGTAGGACTACACTGCTTATTAATACGGTATGGACCGTCACGCCTTGGCATAAATTTACGAGTACGCCCTTTAGAAGCGTCACTGAGCAAATGTGTAGTAATCATAACTAAATCGCCTGATTGATAAATAGGACCTGTTTTTTTTTTACAGAGACTGTCCCGCCCACACACCCGCCACTGTAACTCCTGTAAGCCAGGATCAACAGTGGCACGCATTTTACGACACCGAGCAATGAAGCTCGGTGAGTCTCAGAGAATGCAAAATTGTCTTCATCCTGCAACGAAATTAATCAAACAGAAAGATAGGGAGGAGTTGGAATTATAGGGTTTCCACTTCCCTCCGTAAAAATGCAGGAGACAATGTAATGAACTAAGGAGGCATCAGCCTCATACATAGGGATATTTACAACTGGAGAGGCCAGATGTAAAGCACCACGGAAATAATTTTAATTTTAGTGGGTCCTATCATGCGAGCTGTTAAACTTGATTCCAATAATAAGTATGGCAAAATGCCGGAATGCACGGAAATTCGTCCTAGTTTCCACAAGGTCCATATAGTATACAACTCCAGATGTTATTTGCATACTGTCTAGCATGATGGTGCGCTCATTTTGCCAGAGACCACACTCCCAAAGAATGTGATGTGCGGTCTGGTCATATTCACAGCCGAGTACAGAACACGGGCACGCAGGTGACTCAACCAACTTAAATGAAAACAATTTACACTTAAAGTTACCGTGGCCTGTAAGAAATTGTGAGACACAATGATCTATTTCTAACCAAGTTTTAGATAGACGATCGCGGATTGAAGGAAAGTACTGATATAAGTGCCGCCCCTTTATAGAGTTGTCCCATCGAGTTTGCCATTCATTTAGAAGCTCGTTACAAATTTCGGATTCCGGCTTAAAAAGTCTATTGATTCTCGATAGCTCGCGGGACGTAAGAAAGGATTTATCCATGTTCTCTCTTGTTGAGTAATACATCGCGGCGCGACGCTGCACCTCCAGATCGACTGGAAGTACACCGGCAAGAACAGGCAAAGCTTCGGTGCTAACGGTTCTATAAGCTTTACACAAGAATATCAACGCCAGACGCTGACTTTGGAGCAATTTTCTGCGTACGGCGCCAATAGTAGCTCTGTCAGCCCATACAGGTGATCCATAACAAATACAGCCTAAGTAGGTAGCTCCATAGATGACTTTGAGTGTGTTAAACGATAGACCCCACGTCGAAGTCGATATTCTCGTCAAAGCGTAGAAATTTCTTTTAGATTTTTCTCCCACGTTTTTAATGTGTTCAATAAATGAAAAATTTCGTTCTAAGACTAACCCAAGGTAGCAAACCGATTCTTTTCTTTTGATGGAAATATTATTAAATTTAATTTGTGGTTGTGATTTTAGGATGCCTTTTAATAGTAATTGATATGTTTTTTGGGGTGCAAAAGTAAGGCGGTTGCGTTCACCCCATTCCAAAATTAATTGCAAACATTTTGCAGCTGAAATCTCAAGACCGGACCTACTATTCGAGTGAATAAGCAAGAGGCCGTCGTCGGCGTAAGCAGTTAAAGAGCAACCTTGGGGTAAAGGAATCGTTAAGAAGTCGTCAAAACCTAAATTCCATAAATATGGACCGACTACCGAGCCCTGCGGACAACCCATCGTTAATGCCTTCGACACTGCATAGTGCCCAAGTTTTAATTTGGCAGAGCCGAAAGAAAAATAAGAATATATAAGTGAATATATATTCCTAGGGCAGCCTCGGATTTTTAACTTAAGTAGTAGTATTGGCCACCACGCATTATCGAAGGCACCCGATATGTCTAAAAAGATACCCAAAACATACTTATACTCCGAATTACTGACTGCTTTTCTAACCGATATAGCTGCATCTAAAGTCGATCTGCCTATAGTAAATCCAAATTGGTTATTGTGAAATTTTGGCCCGCCTGGCATTAATCTAGGTACGATGAGGCGTTCGAGCAGTTTACCTAAAGATGGTAGTAATGTTATTGGGCGATATGACTTGGGGTCTTCGGGCGGCTTATCGCCACTTTTAGGTATAATCCGAATAAAACCGCTACGCCAGATCCGAGGAAAAATACCAGCAGCTATACATCGATTATAAACCGTTAATATAAAAACGCCCGATGTTTTACACGCTTCTTTTATCATCTTATTAGATATTTTATCCTCTCCGGAGGCTTTGTTCAGTGGCAATGAATTAACAATATTAATAAATTCATCTATAGTCGGGAGATCCGATAGAGGGGTATTCGGTGGTTCTGCGGCCCACATCCTTATTTGTTTGTGATACTCGGTGTCGAGATCTACTTTATCGTCAGGTATTAATGAATTTAATAGAGCTTCCGTTGTCTCCTCAATACCAGTTGTGTAGGTGTTGTTAATTTTAATATTTTGCACGTAGGCCATATCGATAGACCTATTTGCTTTAAATTCGTGATACAGGGGAGACCACGGACCCTCCCTATCTAGACGATCTACAATTTGACGCAGTAAATGTCCTTTTGATTTTTGTACCGCTGCCCTATAATGGGACCTAGCAACCCTCAGTGCATTAAAAGCAGATGTCAATGCTTCTTGTGTAACGCAGCGCTTTCTAAGTTTGTTAAACCTCCTACGCGCCCTGCGAAAGATGCGTCGCAGATACACTAGATGGTCATTCCACCAGTCACATCTACGAGTGTTGGTGATAGAACCACGACCGATTGCAACGTCCGCACAGTAAGTAAACGTGTCCGACATTAGTTCGGCACACGTTTCTGGTGAAAGATCATTGCGAGTGAAGTCCCCGGCATGCTGAGCAAATAAAGAGCTAAATAAGTGCCAGTTAGCCCTTTTCGACTTATATCTAAAATTACAGTTATTATAAAGAGGACCCTGTGTGAATCCAGACACCCATTCGTACACAATCAAGCGATGATCACTACACGACGCATCCGGAAGGACACGCCACCTATCGAGTCGAACGTCTCCACTAGAAAGTGTGACGTCAATAGAAGATTCGCCCGTAGGGCTGCAGTAAGTAGGTGGTGCATCGGGGGTGTTGTGTATGACTAGATTCATCTCTGCGATGAAATCTTCAACGGCGCAACGTCTGTCGGTATCTGTAGAACGATATTTGCCATACCAAAGGATAGAAGACGCATTCACGTCGGCACCTATAATAACTCTCTGACCTACAAGCGACCGTAAAACATGGCGAAGATGGTGTATGTGTGGACCTACGGGGTCTGAATATTGAAAGTAACAGCTCACAATATAAATCTTACAAGATGGAGTTAAAACTTCGGCGACAGCACAGTGCGATGTCATAAGGTTGCGCATCGATGTAACTGTAAAATTTGAACTTGATACATAAATACCTGCTCGTGAACTATTACCTAGCTGTACGACCCTACTACGAAGAGACCCGTGTTGGTATTGCTCCTGCACTAATACAATATCGAGTTTGTATTCGCGGATTATAGTTTCTAACTCCGACGTCGCTACTCTATCGTTGTGAAGATTTAACTGTCCGATAGTAAGATTTTTATCCATATTATAAATTATTAATACTGTGTCGAAAGAATAAGAAGTTCTAACTTATGCTTATATGAGGGACATTCTTGAGACCCACAGCGATGATCGTGGGTTTTCTTAAATCGCTTACATGTCGCGCATACCGGCTTAAATTCCGAATTTTCCTTATGGGGACAGCTCTTAGTCTCATGTCCATCAGCGCAAATACCGCATGTTGCTGTTTTAACCGTGCAGAATTTACGTACATGCCCGTAATTTTGGCAGTTATGACAGCGCACTATCTCAACGTCATCAATAAATCGACAAGTTGCCCAATCAATAAAAAGTTTATCTTTGGTAGTCACCAGATGGTTACGTACCTCCGAATCCATTTCTACGCCTATCCATTTACGACCGTTCTCCAGTTTACGCCTACGAACAATTTTAATCGATTG
Organism: Clanis bilineata; assembly: GCA_036417725.1. NCBI lineage: Eukaryota > Metazoa > Arthropoda > Insecta > Lepidoptera > Sphingidae > Clanis > Clanis bilineata. Next base: position 6,939,109 of record CM071145.1, on the reverse strand, counting down.
AATGAAGTCATCCTCCTTAATTGACATTTCATCTTTAATATTTTGCCTATATAACGCGGTAAGAAAAACGCGGTCTTCCATTGAAGATGGTACGTCTTTAATAAGCACGCGCGGACGGCGCCCCCTAGGTTTTTCTAAGCGCAATCCCGCGGATTTGATCGCTTCAACCGATTGCAATTTTTTTATTTGACGTTCATTCGCGACGCGAAGCACGACGCCAGATTTCGCGGCTTTTTTGACGCCTACTATTTGAAAACCGTCATCACTCGGTTTTATCGCTTTAAATAACGCTTCCTTGGTAGCAGATGATGACGCAATATCAGCTGTTTTCTCGGAAGTCGGGTATGCTATAACGCAGGGGGCATGTGCGCGGGGTTCCATTGCCGGCATTTGTTTTGGCAGACGAAGCTTGAGTTTCTCTGCATATAGTGGGTTACTATCCTGCTTAGGTGTTTTAATATTTGGACAGTTCTTAATGCTATCTAACTCCCGTTGAGTGTTAGCCAACTTTGTCTCATTGCATGAAGATTTTAACGCGAGCATTGATACAATGGCGGTAATTCGTTGGGTGAAATCCATAATCGCCGATTTATTTGCAACGTTCATACGCGAGCCCTGATCATTGACGAGTTCATTTATTTTTGACAAATAGTTCGCGGCTTCCGACACGAGATCGCAATAATCCGCACGATTGACTTCGGCGTCGTTATCAACAGAGGTAACGGATGCTGGTGAATTTAAACTTTGGGACCCTGAACGTTGTACACGCTTCGATCTTTCGGGGGAAGCACATGACGGCGAGACTTCGCTAAAAAGTCGTTTAGGTTTAGCGGCATTTGGCGAACGCGATATGAGGCCACTTTTACGAAACGGTTCCGGTATTGGGCCACGATCAGGTGGATCATCATTTTTACTTGACATTATAAACTACTACAAAATATATGAGAAACACAAACGAATTATTAACACAATTAACTGTAAAACGGAACAGATGTAATTTTTTCTATGTCACCCTCAAAATAAAAAAAATATAATGTACTCACCGAGGAAATAATTGGTTAATTATTTCGTTAATCCGAGTTAAAACGCACAAAAACTTACGAATAGCTGTAGCCTAGGCAATACCTTACACCTATAAACAGTTCACAAGCAAGAATTCCGATTCCAAACACGTAAACCACAATTATAATTTAACAATGCGCAGAGACGATCCGCACTGTGCAATCGCGCGGGGGGAAGTGTGTAGGACCTGTTTGACGAAACTTATCAGCTTGAAGCTTCTTAGCATCCTGTTGTTGTTCAGCTCTATCTCGAATACTACTCCAGTTATGAATGAAATGACGGAGATAGGGTGTGATCTGTGGAATGAAATTTTCTTTATCAAGAGTTGCCCGCATATCTCGCTGTGCCTCAAAAGGAGTTCGCATCTCTCTAGCGAACATAGCTCGAGCAGGACTAAATCCTGTACTGGAACAAATAAAACTGTTCATAGCAAAACGGACGGATGATAAAAATTTAGGCCAATCGCGGTGCTCATTTTTTACTAAAATAGCAAGCTGGGTACGTAAATCACGATTTTTTCTCTCAGCGGGATTCGCTTCGGGATGGTACAATGGAATGAGAGACTGCTTAATTCCAAGAATGTACATGCATTGTTGCATGGTGGCAGATATAAATTGCACGCCATTGTCAGAAATGATTCTACGTGGAAACCCATAACGAAGAAAGTACTCATTAATGAGTAGAGGAGCGCAAACTTCAGCAGTGGCCTCTGTTAAGGCAAATAGCTCCACCCACCTAGTTGCAGTATTCTCCACAAGGAGTACCCACTTCTCACCATTTTCGCCCTCTGGGAGAGGTCCGAAAAAGTCGATGGCGAGGACTTCGCCACGTTGATTGAGCACTGGCGTTTGCAAAAGTCCAGCTGGCTTTTGATTGCTTGCCTTATAACGCTGGCACTCTTCACAATTCTTGATATAATCCATAATAAATTTTCTCATACCGGGGAAATAATAATTTTGAGAAATTCGATTGAAGGTCCTCTCTACTCCTTGATGTGCGGCCGTAGGAGCGTTATGATACTCCTGCATAATTTTCTCACGCATTGAGACCGGCAATACGAGCTGAGGTTGCTCGGTATCAAAATCAGGGACGTAGCGGTATAGGACTCCTTGGTCCATAATATACGCTCTGTCTGACCATTGGGTGTGGACATTATCTGGGTCGTCCAGACAGTGAATGATCTTCGAAACCTCGGGATATTCTAGTTGCTGGTCACGGATTTCAACAGCACTCACCCGTGGTATGTCAATTATGGTAAGGTCACAGACGTCGCAACTATCGAGGCTCGTCTCATCACATTGAGGTCGGCTTAACGTGTCTGCGATAACATTTGATTTGCCTGGAGTATAATCGATACGAATGTCGAAGGCTTGCAGTTTAAGGGCCCAGCGGATTAGGCGGCTACTTGGTGACTTTAGGGTAAACAACCATTTTAACGGCTGGTGGTCACTTTTTACCAAAACAGAGTGTCCGTCGATATAACCGCGAAACTTTTCGGTTGCCCATACTACGGCCAAGGCTTCTTTTTCGGTGGTAGAATAATTCTTTTCTGCTGACGTTAGTAACCGACTGGCATACTCTATAGGTCTTTCTTCTAAACCTTCTCCTTGCATCAATACAGCACCGATGGCGTAATTGCTCGCATCGGTTCTCAACACGAAAGGCTTGCTGTAATCAGCCTGAATCAAAATTGGTGCAGAAGTTAATTTCTCCTTTAGGCACTGAAAAGCGTCCTGTTGTGGCTGGTCCCATCTCCAAGGCTCATTCTTTCTCGTGAGCTTTGTTAACGGCTGGGCTAACTGAGAAAAGTTTGGGACAAATTTTCTAAACCATGAACAGGTTTGTAAAAACGACTTTAAGTGCTTTATATTTTTGGGACTAGGCATTTCAGATACCGCCTTAATTTTGGACGGATCCGGTTTGATACCATCAGAGGTTAAAACATGCCCTAAATAATTAATTTCGGGACGAGCAAAGAAGCATTTTGCACGATTAGCTTTAAGACCAAAAAGACGTAAACGGTCAAATACTTTTTGAAGGTCTTCTAAATGGCTAGGAAAGTCCTCAGAAATGATTAAGATATCATCAAGATATGCTAGAATTGAAGTATTTTGTAAACTAGGCCCTATACGGAACTTATCAATTAACCTTTGAAACGTCGAAGGGCTATTCTTGAGGCCAAAAGGCATACGTTTGAAACGATACGTGCCCAGTGGTGTTATAAATGCAGTCTTGTCACGATCTGCAGGAGCGACACCAATCTGCCAATAACCAGCTTTCAAGTCAATAGATGACATAAAACAGTGACGTTTAGTGGCCTGAAGTAGCTCATCAATGAGCGGGAGTGGATATGTATCTGTCTTAGTGACAGCATTCAATTTGCGATAATCTACACAAAATCTTACACTGTTGTCCTTTTTCGGAACTAAGACAGCCGGAGAAGTCCACTCCGATTCACCTTCTTCAATAATGCCTTCTTCGAGCATTTTGTTTAGCTCATTCTTCATAATTTCCTTTTTAGCAGGCGTGAGACGATATGGTGGGACTGAAATAGGAGCATGGTCCCCCGTGTCAATACGGTGTTCGGCGTATGGCGTTGGTTCTCCCCCTGGACTACAGATGTCATCATTGTCTTGAAGAAGGGAAGCCAACCTATCGCGGTCCTCAGGACATAACATCGTACCTTCATCTTCTCTCAAAATGTCCGCAGCGCAACATGATGTGACGCCGCAAGGATATTCATATTCTAACGTGTAGACCGTTCGGTCACCACTAAAGTGCCAAATTGATCTGGCAAAATCAATCTCCAAGCCCGCAGTAGTCAAAAAATCGATTCCTAACAAGGTTTCGTTTTCTATGGAATCCGGGAAAATAACGAAATCTAAAGTTACTGTCCTACCTTGCTTAATCTTCACCTGCAAGTTCGTCGTTAGCAGTTGGCGCAGCTGGACGGATCCGTCGGCAAGCTTAACGCGCATGGAAGCTGCTTTGAAGGGTTGACCTCGTTGTTGGAGCAACCCGTAGAGCGTCGAACCGGCAACACTTCTTCTGGCGGCAGTATCAATAAGGCCTCTCCCATGTATCCCAAAAACTTCGATACCTAGAATAGGTCGACGTTGAAAATCAGATTGACAAGAATCAAGTGAAGAACACGAAATAAAATCATCCTTATCAAAATCCGATGCTAAAATTCGTTTATTTAAAATTTCCCGAGACTGTCCTGAAAAATTTGTGGACACCCTACTTGATGAAATTATTTCCGCACTTTGTCCTGGAATTTTCATTGTCACCCTACTTGATGGCGAAGGACTCGTACGAAGTTCATGACCCTCGCGTAATAAATTGTAGGTATTACCTATTTGAGTTTGCGAATTAAATACATGCTGATTACTATTATCATAAGCGTCATCAACAAAAGTACTGTTTACGGATTCGCTAGACGATTCTGAATTAAACTCGCAAGGTAAACGATCTCGATAAAAAGTCTCCCCCTTAATGAGAGATTGACGAGACTGAGGCGATTTATGGGCCCTAAAGGTTTTACACTTACGCGTTGAATTAAAAACACGGATGTCATTAATTTTCGAAACATTTTTAGAACGTTTTGAACACTTAGACGGAGGTGGAACAATAGTTGTCGAGTTTTTATCATTACGATAAACAACGTTAGGACTCAATGGAACATTATTATTATTATGAAATGAGTCAGATGCAACCCTGGTACAGCCTGTAGTGTTATTATTAAAAATGCTCACCTTTGTGGACGGCTTACCCTCGGTATGTTTTTCCGTCGGATACCCAGACCTCTGCGGTTGTGCTTTATTCCGCGTATCTGTATGGGCAAAATTAATTGAGCAAAATTTAGAAATACATTTAGAACAATTGGACCGAGTTACGCCACTTTCACCGCATTGATAACATGAAAAGTTATTTGTATTAATATCACTTTTCACTGTTGTGTTTTTATTAAGTAACTTTCGACACTGTTCACGGAAATGACCATAACTACGACAATAAACACAAAACGGTTTCCGCGGCTCTGGAACAGTGATGGTAGGAGCGATGCTCGTGGTGGCTTCCGCCTTCGCGGAAGCTGCTGGCGTTGAAGGTCGCGGCTTCGGCGTACTCGTCGAAGGTCGCGGCGTGGCCGACGGCGTTGGCGCGAAATGAACACGAGGTGAAGTGGTTTTCGGAGGGTGTTCGGGTGGTGAAATTTTCTTCTCCGTAAGCGAATCTTCTATGTTTCTTGTGATATGGAGGAGTTCGGAGAATGTACTGAACTCTTCTCGACGCAGTCTTTTTCGCATCTTGCTGTGTAACAACCCGAACACCATGTCCAATTCTACTTTTTCCGTGAGGTCGCCTCTCGGCAGGCGTGCCAGAAGAGCACGGGCTTTTGCTATAAACATATCGCAGTTTTCATTTTGTTGTTCACTTGAAAATAAATCTCTATAAATGCGATGTGGCGGACGGCGGTCACCAAAAGCACTTCGTAAATCATGTATGACGTCGTCCCACGACGATATTTGATGCTTGATACCCTGCCACCATGTTGCGGCAGTGTGTGATAGCAGCATAGAAAATCCTTTGATGGCCACTTCATCAGGAACGTTGGCACATTGTTTGTACGATTCCATCGCGTCAATAAAACCTTCTAGTGATTCCTCGGCCTGTCCGCTGAACCTGGCTTTACAGCGACTAAAGTTACCAGCGGGGGTGACGGGAACATGGTCTGGCAGTGGCATGGCCGGCGTGCGGATGCTATCGATGAGCTCGCGAAAAGCAATCAACTGCGTTTGCTGCAAGTTGGCCATGAGCGTCTGCATCTCTTCTTGCGAGTACGTAGGTGACTCGGTGCCGGCGCGAACGTTCGACAAATTTGGGTCTTCGGCTGACGAAAGTCTCCCTGGGGACCGTTGCCGAGGCCGACGTGGCATCTTGATTATGCAATTGTGTGAATCTTCTTGTAAAATAAGTACCTACTACCGAGTGAGGTAGGAACTTGAAACTTCGTTGGAAAAGGTCTTGAAATAGGTACAAATGTTTTCTCGCCTTACGTTTGGGCAGCCATTTTATAACGCCCCGGCCGGCGTTGTCGTTTGTGGGTTCGGTGAAGAAAACATTGTACGGAGAATGACTTTACAAAGTTATTTAATGCCACAAATAATGGTGATACAAAGTACTGCACAATACAACTCAATTTACATAATCACTTAAATAAGCGGGAGGCGCGTGAGTACGCCGCGAACGCGTCCCGGTGGCGAGAGAGAAGATCCTATTACACTAGATGGCGCCACGGTTACGTGTTCCGGGGCGGCGAAAGTGTCATTCGGTTGCGTTCGGAAATTACGCGTATTGATAGTGGAAGGCCGCGTTACACCTTTTTATTTTCTATGACTTTGTTCTCTATTTGACATTAATCGCAATGACAAAAAACGGTGTTAGTTAAAGAGCGTCTTCATTGAACTTGCCTATTGAGAGCTTTTAGGCTAAAAGTCACTCGAGCGTAATTTGTGAGTAGTGGACACGTTTCTCATATTCTCGCGTTTCATATTTTGTAACTCATGCCAGATGAGCGTGTTAGTGAATTTGTTTATTTTGCCTCATGTCGCTCAAACTAGACTTGTATAATACCTATTGGGGCGAAAATTATGCAACTCAAAATAGAATATGTTTATAATTTCAAAAACTCGGACAGTTTTTATCTCTTACATCTCCCTGTACGGTTTTTTATGACAAACGATAGCCTAAAGGATACATCCTTGTCTACGATGCAGGTTTTCTCCATAACAAATATTATCAACATCAGTTCAGTAATTTAACCGTAAAGACATAAAAGAGAACAAACATACATACCTATTGTTACTTTCTCACTTGGGTTAATACGCAGTGAATATAATTTAATGGACATTTCGATGCCGTTAAGTATTAATTAAAATGTCTATAGATTGCTAGACTCGTATTGCTAAATCAATCCAAGTCGTAAAGAAAAATTAATAACCTAAATGAAAATACACGACAGCGCTTTACAAAAGAGTCCAGCACCCTTATTAAACGGTTTGTCCTTACAAAATGTGCACGTTACGTAAAAAATGTGAAGAAAATGAAATTGTTTTCCTCGGATAACAAAGAAGAGCGATTATCTGAATATATTATCTTTGGTTGTAATTAAAGTGTAATAATAATATAAAGTGTAATTATAATAGTTATTAAGGTATAATAAAATAATAATTGGATTGTTATTTAACTAGCTACAAACATGACATGTAAATTGTGTATGATAGCACATATTGAAATGCTTGATTATATCATTTTATATATTATATCATGAATACATGAACATAAACGGAATGAATGTTTATTAGCCTAGAATCAAGCGACAAATGCGATTGAAAATATTTTCTTTACAAAAGAAATACTGTTTCCTTGGGCACAATGAAGCCACTCGGAACAAAGTTGACTCGTTTGTTGACATTCAATTTCCTTGAGTAACTTCCAAATCAATGTATTCTAGCGAGTGCCAAGTGGCTAAAAACGAAAAAAAAAACACGATTTAAACGTATGCTGTAGTCACTTAATCACGTATAAAGTAATGGCTTCATTAATCTAGAGGCAGCGTATTTCGACTGAGTTGGTTGTTGGGTTCAAATCCCAAGTACCCAGGCCAATTTGTATTGAATTTTTCGATTTGGTTGTGCGGGCCTAGCGTTTCGGCATGCTTTTTGTTATACCATAGGGCAAATATATAGTGGGTGCACAACACTAGTTGTATCTATGCTTAAACCCTCGGATATACACACGTGAGGATATATTATGCTGATTAAACATCAAAGATCATGATAACTATTTTTCTCTTTCCATGCATATAAAAATAGAGGCAAAAAACTATTTTGTGAAAACGTTTAAAATGTAATTACCAAGCATTATTATTTTAACCGGCGAAAATACTCATTTATTCATTAACACTATCTAAACGATGTTTTAAAATTCAGAATAAGAAAATAAACGTGTTGGGTCTACACAGCATAATTCTACGTTTTACGTATGTATATTAGTATTCTACATTTAATTTATATAAAACATAATACAAGTCCTATTAAAGCTGTTAAAATGTATTTTTTATTAGTCAACGTAAAAAACATGCAAAATACTTTTAAAATGTTGTATTGTAATTAATTAAAGAGAGTCCTTGAAACTTTTCAGTTAAGCCATGAGAAGCGATACGCGAAAATTGTGTCAGCCGTCTCACTTCCATTCCGTCGGATTTTAATATGGACAAGGACGAGAAAATGTCTTGCGAGTTTAACCTTCCAAAATAGTTTCCGTGGGTAAACATACTACATTACTAAAATCTTATTTCAACTGAATAGTATTTGTAACATTTTATTTATAAAATAAGCAATAAGCATGACAAAAAAAATTAGAACTAAATAAATAAGAAGTAGGTACATCGCGACGGTTGCAAGTATCTGGACCAAATCGTATCACGAGTGCGTCCCCATTGACCCAAAAAAGCGCTAGCTGGATGTTGTAAAGGAAGACATGGGATTTCTTATGGGTTTTACTGTGGACGATGTTCAATACCGGGCGTAGTGGAAGCGATTAAATAGGAAGGCAGACCCTGGTATTAGGCCAGAATAACGTCATGTAGGAAGAAAGAGATAATTATAATTTTACGAGACTAAATGACAAGACGAATAAATTAGTCGATGGTAAACGCAAGGCATGCCATTAGCATAAGTATCACCATTTCGAACTTTGAATAACAAAGTTATGGCACTGCACTGCGCTTGTCATCTTAAGACATAGTACCTATTGTAGTATTTCCCAGAAATTTCGTTGTGCATGTCTTTCAAACCGGAATACCGACAACTTTTGTCATCGCTTGGCGGCGGAAATTGAAAAATCCAGGGTTCACAAGTGTATTTTTCTATATAAGAGAAAACGAGATTATCCTATATATAGGTACTTTTCCAATGTTATATATATAATAAATATTAATATATTTACGTTACCACGGAAAATAATATTCAATAGCTGTAAGCTTGACGCGAAGTGTATGTATTTTAAGTAAAGGATAAGTTAAACTCAATTATCGTAAAGTATTCGCTCCGCGCTGATTATCTACTCTTCAGCGGCCCGAGCAGGACAATTTCTGACAATTGTAAATGTATTCGAGCTCGATGCGCGTGTATGAAATTTGTATAAAATATTAACCAAATGTCATCAGTGCGCAGCGAGCTCAAATACATTTACGATTGTCAGAAGTTTTCCTGCTCGGGTCGCTGATCTTCACTGTTCCTTTTAATTGAAAAATGGGGAATATTTTGTGCATGTATTGAATGTACTGAATAATAACACAAGTTTTAGTACACATTTATTTTAGAATAGCTTTTAGATTTAAAACGGAATATTAATAATAATAAAGTTTTGGAATAAATAATAATTCCAGGTTTAAGAGATACTTTCACAGAGCGTTATACTTAAGATGGAGCATATAAAGTGGAATAAAAAGGTATCATGGATTGCAAAGCATTTAATATAGATAGGCGAAGAACTCTTGATCACTCGCCTCACGGCTGCCATAATAGACACTTTGTGACGCGTCTGAGACGAAGTGGTTGTGTAATTACATTTGCTCAGCGCCGGGGATTCTACCGCAGCCTGGGGCCTGCGGTGACGATACAAGCCTCAATGTATTCGCAATTCATACTAGAGGAAATATACTTGACGAACCATGCCAAGTACCTACAAATAAGTTGTTTATCGTTCATAAAGCAAAAAAAGAAAAGAAATATAACCAGTGAATACAACAAATTGCCTACTGGACGCTTAAAAGCCACAGCAACATGGTATATAAATTTACTTGGTTTACTCAAGTAATTAGCATATGAAATATTATTACAAGTAGTAGAGTCACTCTGTAGCCTGTTTATTCTACTTAAGAAAGAAAGAACTCTTATTTGTCCATCAATACACGGCAGAAGTAGGTACAATTTATTTAAGGTAATATACTCTTACTACAATAAAATTATAATAAATCAAAGGATTAACGGGATATACCCAATTAATCATTGTGCCCTTGCAATGGACAAAAAGACCACAATTAAATAATAAATAAATACACCCAACGGCCACACACATAGTCCTGACCCCACACTAGGTGTAACCTGTATCGTGGGTATCAGAAACTACGAGAGATTTTTGATCTCACAACACCCAGACCCGAAACAAATATCTATGGGCCACACAGACATATGTCTCGGTCCGGGAATCGAATCCGCGACCTCGCGTTTCACAGCCAGCTACTCGCATGCTGCGGCACGGAGGCTTACACACTATATTATGAATAGATAGACTGGACCCAAGAAGACTCCACTTACAATGAAGTAACAGAATTTACACATTTGCTGTAATTATCCCTCATATTGAGAAGTTCTACTAATCACAAGGAAAGTTTACTTTTCGGTGCTTCATTTAGTAGGTATTGTGGAAGTTTCATGAGAAGCAGTAAAGCGTAATCATCGGCCACCCACCTACTAAAGGTTCTTTATAAATAAATGAAAGGTGAACGTACGGAAACCCAATCAAAGTTCCAACATCTTAAGCAATGGACAATACTAAGAAATTTGAGCTACGATGAAATGTTCTTATTAAATAACATGTAACTTGCAAGCGTCCTGTGTACACTACTTAGAGCAATTTAAAAAGATAAATACAAACGAATTATAAACCAAACATCCAATAATATGAAAGCGAAAAAGGTAAAATGTGCATAAAATACGAAATTACAAAAATATTATGATGTCGATTGTATAATTATGAATTATTACGCGTTTTTGGTTAAAATAATGGAGTTTTGGTAACAAATTCAAAAACATTCTTATAATTACGTCAAGTCAACAAGCGAGTAATTTAAGAAAAATTAAATGCATGTGAATATTTAATATTTATTATAATGTTGATTTTAAGAATTTTAGTAATCCTGGGTTAAAGCCAAATATTATTACAAAGTATAGTACATAATATTTTTTCATGGCAAAATGTAGGTATAATATCTAAATAGTTGATTAACAAAGAAAGGCATATAAAAGTAACTTTAAAATTTGAAAACAGTCTAATAATGTTTTGTTCGAGAAAACGTAGCAATGAAACATTTTGATTAAATTGGTTATGAAGACATTTTTTAGTTTTTTTTTTTAGAGAAATTTAAAGTACAGAAGTAATTCTGTACTTTAAATTTCTCGTATATACGAGTAGGTGTATGCTACCCTATTTATTTTACATTAAATATCCAAATTAACAATTCATGCACACAAAATATGTAGGATATTCTGCCTTATATATTTATAGGTAAAAAGTATTAAAGTAGTAAAAAATGTGTTCAATTAATGTCGGGTACACACCGGCCGAACGAAGGCGAAAGAATCTATACCTGCTGCGTTCACACAAACAAACTTTCGCTGTTGTGTGAGTGAGACAGGCATGACTCGTTCGCCTTCGTTCGGTCCAGTGTGGACGCACCATTATACGATGCAACTGAAGTCCAATAGAGATCACAATCCTCAGTCCCGGTACTCTCGGTATTAGGTACGGTAGAGCGTCCTTGAACAAGGTTTAGGTTAGTACGACTCCAATATGAAAACTATGATCTAGATGTAGAGTTGTTCAATTTACACGATGCCACTGATGTCTAATAGGGATCACTATTCGTTAGTCCCTCCATTAAGACTGTCCCTGAATAAGGTTTACGTCAGTAGGATTCTAATATGAAAACTATGAACTAGGCAGTGGCGAAGTTACACATTTGCCGACAGTAGGCTATTTAACTTTTGCCGCCTCTACTGAGATCTGAAATTCCAAACTTAATCAACAATTATATTAATTACATTTTTCTATCAATAAAACTGCAACTTTATGATTCGTGCTCTATAATCCTTATTACATCAACTTTTCTCGTGATTAGTATCATTGAGATATAGGGTACCGTTATGTCAGTTCTAAGAACTTCGAACTGCCTTTGGAAGGTGTCTGAAGTCTTCAGAAAAAAAATTGGCTAAATTTGCCGCCCCTTAAAATCTGCCGCCCTAGGCTTCAGCCTACTCAGCCTATTGGCAAATCCGCCACTGGAACTAGGTGTAGTGTTATTCAATTTATATGATGCCCCTGATGTCTATTATGGATCACTATTTGTCAGTCCCTCTATTAAGACTGTCCTTGAATAAGGATTAGGTCAGTAGGGTTATAATACCAAAATTGGACCCCGCTTTTTGTAATCCTTGCCTAATGCGTAACCCATGAAATTGCTCCAACAAAGGTGTGGGAAACCCGTTATTTTAAGAATTTATTAATAATAAACGTCAAATAGATTTAAACATGTATTAATTTACTTTATTAGATTTTCCTTTGGTTTATTTTGTTGTTGCTAAAATCTTTGTAGACCTCCATAATGCTTGAACAGACAAATGAAGATTATTATTATAGATCAGTCATCTAATTTATAAATTAAACTTGGCATAACTAGTTTTTTTTTGTAGTTTTAGTTTTTTTGTAGTTGTTTTGTTTGCCGTTGTCTCTGCCTACCCCTATCGGAAAAAGGCGTGAGTATATGTATGTATAAGTACTTTTATTAAACAAATTAAACTACAAACTACATTATATAAGCTATTTGTTTTTTCTCTGCACCACTCATAGGTTGACTGGTAGATAATGCCTCAGGCATTAAGTTCGCCTACACACATCCACATGTATAAAGTGTTTAAAATAATATTAATAAACACAAGCAATAAATGCGTTCGCGAGCTGTAGAGACAGGCTGAGATCTATAGCGAACTTCGACTAAGTCTGAGTTAAAGAAACGAACTCAGTGAGAAATTAGAATTTTTAAATCGAAGTTCGACTTAGTCCAGGCCATTCTTTTACAAGAAAATGGTTGTTTAGTCTATATGTCAGTCTGTTTTTCTTCTAAAACAATCGGTTCGGACTAAGTGAAAGTTCGATTTAAAAATTCTAATTTCACATTGAGTTCGTTTCTTTGACTCAGACTTAGCCGAAGTTCGCTATAGATCTCAGCCTGTCTCTACAGCTCGCGAACGCATTTATTGCTTGTGTTTATTAATATTATTTTAAACACTTTATACATATGGATGTGTGTAGGCGAACTTCATTTCTTTGACTCCTGGCTTAGTTGAAGTTCGCTTTATAGATCTTAGCCTTAGAGTGTAGTATAGTATAGAGTGTATTATAGTCAAACACAGTGAGACATCATGTAAATTATATCATCCCTAAATCTAATGGACTGGTACAGCCATCAAGAGCTTTATGCTGTACTGAAAATTTAATGGCATCCCCAAGAAACAACGCTATTGTTATAAAAATAGACAATAGCCGGAAATATGGCCCGTTCACACATTTACGGGATACATTTACGTTTAATCAATAACAATGGGTCTCTCACATTCCTAGTGTGATTTGTGATACCTACTTGGTGTTGTCGATCTTTTGTCTAGTGGCACCATATATGCTGCAAACTGTGAGGTCCTGTGTTCGAATCCCAGGTCAGGCGATTTAAGAATATTTTCACGGGACTGAATTCTTCAAAGAGGGTTAGCGCCAGGTAGAAAGTCAACGGAAAATCGAAATCAACAATAATATAAGCTCACGCCTGTATCCCGAAGAGGTAGGCAAAAGTAAATTAGGGAACTAGAATTCGCACATTTCGTTGAGCTTAGTTCCGTCCCAGATGTAATAGGGGGCGAGCCTGTCCCCATATCGGGCACAAATTCCAGGCTGATACTGAAAATTCAATATCACTGCTCGACCCGGGGATCGAACCCAAGACCTCAGGAGGATATTCGTACCGCGCACGCAATACCACTAACCACCCTTGCAGTTCGTAAAAAGGAAGTCGATCTTTTTTGCAACTTTCTTACAAAACATCGAAGTAGTCGGGTAAAAAGTGTGTTGATTCCACATTAAAGGGGATAAGAGCGGATAGGAAGATTTGTGTTGTATACCTTATATAGGCCGAGTGTAAATGTTAGTGTTGAATAAATAAGCTGTTTATGATGCGGACTTAATCAAACGACTGCTCTATTTCAGAATAGTCGAATTTACATAGTTTCTGAGACGTTAACTTATTGCGAAATATAACGAAACATAAGCTCACGGATAAGTAGAGCTGAAAGTTGTAAATAAATACTAAGTTATGTACCCACGATTCATCACATTTATCTACTTCTTTCCAAGGAAGTGACATCAGCGGCGAGCTTATCGCTGAATTATACATTGGACATAAATTCGAATCCCGGTCAACTTATATAATTCTTTATTATTATGACTTTATTATTATGACTTAATTATTTATTATTATGACTCAAGCACCTAAAACTCAACATGAAACCAATGTTAATATGGGGGAATATTTCCTTTCGGTTGATTCAGAAAAATAGAAAAAAGTATAGGCTCAGATCTATAGAGCGAACTTCGACTAAATCTGGGTCAAAAAACGGACTCGGTGAGAATTTGATATTCCTAAATCGAACTTTGACTTAGTCAGAGTCAGTTTTACAAGAAAATCTTTGCTTAGTCTGTCTGTCAGTCCGTTTTTATTGCAGTTCGCTCTATAGATCTCAGCCATAAAGTTTTGCTATATACTATAATCATTAAGAGCATATTTTTTATTTTAAAATTTGTTATTTTATTAATTTGTTTTAAAATAATTAATACATACCTACGCATGCAACCACACAACGTTTACCATAATAACCACATTAAAATCACATCACGACTTGCAAAACACATCCACGCAGATAAGAATTTAATCAAAAGATTACTTTCGATCCCGTGGATCTGAATTTTTACACGTTATAGCATGATTGAGCTTCACGATCTGTTTACATTCCGCTTAATACGTACACATTATTTATTAGCAGTTAAACGAATGTTTCGCGAGAGAATATTTCATACATTAACTTCATTTAATGTTCATGGTATTTTGTTTGTCGAGTCGAGTTATGATCGAAAATGAACGACAATGTTTAAATTGAGCGATATGCTTAATCAATATTATTTTATTTATTTAAATAATGTTATCTTTCGAGTTTTAATTGAAATATAACAGGTTTTCATTATAGATTACAATACTTGTTACAGTGTAAAATTTATAGCTTTTCGTACATTTGATACAGAAATCGAGCATCATCATCATCAGCCACAGGACGTCCACTGCTGGACATAGGCCTCCACCAAAGATTTCCAGATTGACCTGTTGGAAGCGGCCTGCATCCAGCAACTTCCTGCGACCTTTATCAGGTCGTCTGTCAACCTAATATATAGAAACATGTATATTAGTTGTCATCAAAATAGTCGAAATCTGCGCAAAAACCTATTAGTTGACTTGTTGGATAATGTTAGGTTGAAATAAGCCAACCCATAACTGTTTCATCAAAAAATTTATGGTACTTATACATACACGTATGTGGTACTTAGAACTTTATAGAGTAATAGTTTGTAAATATATACATAGAGACGAAATAGAGAACTAGAAAACCCACATTTCGCCGAGCATATTTCGTTCCAGAACTCCCAGATGAGATAGGGGGCGAACCTATCGCCAAATAGTTTATAAATGTATAATTTATGTGTATAATATAGATGTTATGCGGTTCACATACGTTGTCGTGAATCTAGAACAGTTGATGTTTATGGCGTGCAGAAGGGTATACGACCCGGAATCCGTAACAGAACAAAACTGAAGCGTCATTTCGAACGATTCCACGGAATTTGTAGTCACAGTGCTTCACTTTACGTCACACCTATTTTAGCATTGTTCCAAACAATAATTAAAATTAGCTACGAGTCTGAGTTAGCAATGATTGTTTAATGTGCGCCATCTTTCTGGATTTGTTTGGATTCGTTTAAACTTCAAATAACTTTGAAAAAGGATTTTGTTAATTCAACGGGTATTTTGTTCTTTTCGCATTGTTATGTATCGGTTTCTTTGTATAGACCGTTTAAAAAAATTAAAAAGTATTTACCTACTACGACTTTATTATATGGATGGTGATACGTCTTAGATTCACTGAGGATTTAAAGACGGACTACAAAATAAAAACTATGACACACCTCAATGCAAAACAAAAAACAGACAGGATGCGGTTTTGGTGTCGTAATTTTCCTGCAATATATGTATGTTTTACAAAATAAGAATAACAAATATGGATATTGAAAAAAATCTGTTGTCATTTGTCAACTGACAAAAATAAAACTATACAGTGGCGTGTCACGTACATTATTATAAAATTCTCACGTGAAATATTCAAAATCGTTGGAGACGCTGCTATTTCATACTTCTTCAATAATCTACCTTAGCGTGGGCTGTGACGAATTGAGAACCTCATTTTTTTAAGTCGGTTAAAGTAGAGAGCAATGTCAGTAGTGTTATAGTGTATGGTAATTCGTCGGACTATCTCCTGGCATAATCTCAGTCCAAGTAAAAGCACTGAGCGTCAATGAGTTTAACGAACTTAATAAGATTATTTCTATTCTTGCACTCGTACTGCTCGTACAACAGTTACGTAATAAATTCAGGCCACGTAGCTACTATCTTGGGGATAACAGGAAAATAGTTTTTTCAGCTTGTATATGTGTATGAAATTATTTTAGAAATTAAATATTAAGAGTTCCTCAAAAGAAAGATAACTCAGTAAGACCACAAGTTTAAAAATTTAACTGACCGAGTTCAAATCCGATCGTGACCAAATTTATATGGGATCACCCTTGAATTAAGCTCAGGAATACGCTACCACTATACCAATGCGGCTGAATGACCCACGAACCGTTACTTAATATTAGTACGTAAACATCTAAGAAAGTTAGATTGCTTATTTCTTTTATCCAGTCGCATATCAGATCACAATAAATCATAACATGTCACACAACGAACTATAATAATAATTGTTTCGCATACAAAAATATTTGTGAATTTTCCTTTACTCAGTATAGCTTAATTTTCACGACTCGTCGAATTGCCTTTGTGACTTTATTTGTACACGCCTATTTTGTTGTTTGGACACTTTCGTAAACTTCATGTTTATGTCAATGGGTGTGGATATTATACTTAACGTTATTAGGTGATGGAAAATAAGTGGGTACAAGAATGGTAATGGTCAAGTCTACATAAATGATGATAATAGAGTGGGAGAAGCAGCGCTACTTGCATAAGCTACAATGATTAAATTATATGTATTGCGAAAACCAAAACTATTATTCACTTATTAGGCATTTCTGCTAAATCTTCACAGATACAGTGAGTCTGTTACTTATATAACAAAATGATTATGTATGACTTTAGTAGGTACTTCGTAGTTCACAGGTCAGTAGGAAATTATAAACGGCAGTAACTTGATATAGCATTGATTCTATCGAATCAATGTTGAGTTGCAAAAGCGCTCACGGCGCAGAGCGGCGCGGTGAGGCGTCCTATTTACAGAGCAAATAGTTTACATTTAATTACATTTCGAAGTGCTCAATTTTACAGAATACTTAAACATCACGAATATAAATGAATAGATATCAGTTTGGTAGCAGTTTGGTTTGGGTGTGGACAATGATATTTTATAGGTGTGGCTGAATCTGTCAGTCAGTGCGAAACGGTTACGTATTTCTAGCTACTACTTATTATGCATCGTCGTTGCGTATTTCTTTAACAGTTTACGTTGCCGTTTTTTCATTATTTTTGTTTATGCTAGAATTCTGTGAAGTTAATGAATGCACATCATACATTATAATAATATTTTGATAAAAGATTGAACGTGAATGATTACATTATGAATGTTGATATACTTGGAGAGTTTTTAATTGGATCAGTGGTTTTTGACGATAAACATGTTGGCATGATTTGTGGCATTTGAATTTTAGAATACTGGTAAAAATGTAATACCTCTC
This sequence comes from Clanis bilineata, assembly GCA_036417725.1. NCBI lineage: Eukaryota > Metazoa > Arthropoda > Insecta > Lepidoptera > Sphingidae > Clanis > Clanis bilineata. The sequence continues at coordinate 6,921,100 of CM071145.1, read as the reverse complement.
CTGGACGTACCTAGATACATAAAATATTTATAAGTGGATCTCTATCTATCTTTATTAGAAAGTTAAACCATCACATCTGGGACGGAACTAAGCTCGGCGAAATGTGGGTGTTCTAGTTCGCTAGGGCGCCTCTGCCTACCCCTTCGGAGATACAGGCGTGAGCTTATGTTATGTGTGTTAAACTATTTCAAAATAACATAGAAAATTCTTTCAAGCAATTTTGATAGAAATTTAGTAAATACACTAGATTTTTTTTATTATACAAATGTAAGTATGACTGTGTGAGTTCATGTGGGAATTTGAAAAAACAAGACTAGCGGCCCGAGCAGAAATATTTTCGTATCGTGCTCGATGCGCGGATATGGAATTTGTATGAAAAATTAAACAGCAGCACAGCGAGCTCTATACGAATTTGATTGCCAAATATATTCCTGCTCGGGCAACAGTAAGTCGCTGTGTCACAAAAGAACACACTATTCAATAACAAAAACAAAATAGCATTTTCATTAGTGATGTAAAGTAAATCAATATTGAACAATCAATATTTAACTTATATTAAATCAAATGCTGGTTCACTTTAATTTAAATAAAATTCTCCATAATAGGCAGTTCGGTTTCACAAAAGGCCGATCTACTCAAGATGCTGGTCAAGCCTTAATAAAGTCTGTGCTAGAAGCTTGGGAGGGATCGCAAGATGCTTTTGGAGTAGTTTGCGATCTCTCTAAGGCATTTGATTGCGTCAATCATAGAATTCTTATTTCAAAACTTAATTTCTATGGAATTCGTGGCACAGCTCTTAAATTATTAACATCGTATTTGACTGATCGGACACAAAAAGTTTTCGTCAATAATATCTCTTCGAAGGGTTCCCCTGTTAGAATAGGTGTACAACAAGGATCTATCTTAGGCCCTTTCTTATTCTTAGTATATATAAATGACTTCCCATGTATGATTAATAATATTGCAGAAGTAGTCTTATTTGCTGACGATACGTCGCTTATATTTAAGGTAGACAGGAAGGATAGGAATCTTGTAGAGTCAAATAAAGTTCTTCGTTTAACATCAGATTGGTTTTCTGCAAATAATTTACTTCTAAATGCTTCAAAAACAAAATGTATAAAATTTTCATTGCGAAATATGAATCATGAAAAATCAAATATCACATTAGACAATAAAACATTAGATTTAGTCTCGTCTACTGTCTTCCTTGGAGTAACAGTAGATGTCAAATTGCAATGGGGCCCTCACATACAAAAAATTTCTGGAAAACTGAGCTCAGCCATATTTGCAATTAGGAAAATAAGACAATTGACTGATGTGGCTACGGCTAGGTTGGTATATTTTACATACTTTCACAGCATTATGTCTTATTGCACTTTGTTGTGGGGTTCTGCCGCAGATCTGCAGACTGTCTTTGTACTACAGAAGAGAGCGGTTCGCGCTATATACAACCTCCGATCCCGTGACTCTCTTCGAGAACTGTTCAAAGATATTAATATACTTACTCTGCCGGCCGAATACATCTTTCAAAACATAATGTATGTTCGCAAAAATTTAATTAGTTTTTCTAAAAACAGTGAAATACATAGCATAAATACGAGGAATAAAGAAAAACTTGCAATTCCTAAATTAAGACTCTGCAAATCAAATAAATCATTTATAGGAAATAGTGTTAGATTTTATAATAAACTTCCTTCCGAAGTAACTAACTTACCAGGTGATAAATTTAAATCCTATGTTAAACGTGCCTTAATGGCTAGGGCTTATTATAGCGTTGCAGACTACTTAGCTGATAGGGAAGTCTGGCGTTAGTTCTGCACACTGCACCAAGATGGTGACCTTAACTGAACCGAGTCGCCTTCTTCTTTTTTCTTTACTTTAATAGTAACTTTTTTAACTTTACTACAATAGTAATTATTTTAACTATAATGACATTTTTGATTAAAGTACATTGACTGGCTTGACATTAACATTAATATAGTTATCTGATAATAATATAGGGCATTAGGTATATTTATTATATTTTTATTGTAAACAGACCGACCGATCGACCAATTTGGAAAGTGTATGCCATAAATTGTATAAAAATAATCATATAATGACTAAGCTTATTGTTTGTGATATATATAGATATAAGGATTTTTGTTAGTATGGGTTTTTGCATCCTACAATGCCATTTCACCTTTTAATCATTCTTTTGGTAATTACACCTCCAGTGGTATTGAGGATGCGTGAATCCATATAAATATGATTATCAATTGTATTGACAATTTGTAAATCAATTTTTTTAAAAAAAGGAAAATAGACAAAAGAAAATAAAAAAGAAATGGTGACAATTGATGATGAAAAAAATAAGCCCGGAGTTTCTTTCTGCCTTTCTTCTTCGGGTCGTCATCCGTAGGTAGCTAGAGAAAGGCTGGTAGGTTAGCTAGGATAGGGTCTCACGCACCAATCCCAACTGCTTCCAGTATTTCCAGTCAATCCCCTGCCACCATTCCTGCCATATGCCACTCCCATACAATCCATTCCCTTACACTCTATTCCTATTTCCCCTTATCACCCTATCTCAGCCATCCCATAGTTATTATGTCCATACTTGCCTGCCTGTTGTCTAATTCAAATATATAATGTAAATTATATTAATCCTAATTTAAAAATTTACTTGTGTTGACTTGTCATAAGTGCTTTTTTACATGCCTACGTGATCAATAAAGATTTTTATTTTTTATTTTTTATTTTTATTTTAACAATTAATTAATATTTTATTGCGCTATAAATTTAGTTACAAGAACCAACTCAACTGCTACCGTTTATGTATTACCTAATAAAAATAACATTTAATCTTCTATAAAGCTTCGTAGTTCTCACAACTTCACAAGTAAATATGTACTGAAATGAAGGCTACAGTTTCCTTGTTGTCTTTCTATTAATCCTAGCTAAGATTTATTATCGTAGTAAATTGGCATTCCTTTCACGTAAATTCATTAGGTACCGGCATAAAGAATTAGTTTGTTTGATACTAGATTTCGCTCGCGCATCCGTCTGCATGAAAGCTTGTTTCTTCATACTTCTTGGAGTAAACAATAGTCCGTGTCACTTCTCCCCATATTTTTTTTTATGGGATGGCAAGTATATATGAACAACTACTAATATTAATTATCAGAGGTTTTTGGGATTTATTAATAAATATATCCAACAGTCGCACACATATGCTGAGATCTATAGAGCCAACTTCGACAAAGTTCGAGTCATAGAAACGAACTAGGTTTAACCTGTAATAAAATAAAACATACCCCAATTATTTTGATAATCGATAATATTAATAAGTCGGTATATTGTACAGCTATCTAATAGTGCATTTACGCACGTATAAATATTTAATTTGATCCGATAAGCAAATTAATTTCGGCAGACAATAGATATCGTATCTGTGCACACAATGTGGCATGTTCAATCAAATTATGTTCAGCTCAGACGTCGTAGGTACATTGCCGCGTAAAAGTTTTATTACACAATTTGAACGTAATATACGATTTACGAAGCATTTATGTTCGTCGTTTCAATTATATCTTACTTTTTACTTCTCTTTCTTAGATTTGTAATATTAAAATTATGAGAATGTCAAGTCTTTAAAGTCTAATAAATCCAGTGATCCTATTATACTCATAGTTCATATAAGATTGAAACATTGGAAAATTATTGTTACTTAAAGTCAAAGTTAATCAGTTTTTAAGTTCCTCTTTAACTATTATTATTATAATTGCATAATTGAATATTGATGATTGTAAACACACCCTTACTTACATATTCCTTTGCGAACGTTATGTCCATACTTTACAAATATAACCAAATAAGAGATAAGCACACAGAACTATATATTAACTATAATATTATGTATTACCTGTATTACCTAATAGTGTTTCGAATAAAAAAAAAATGTATAACATGTTTAAAATGTAGGCGTTGACATTTTATTAAGTCAGACTCAGTGATTATTTGAAAAGCCGTCACAATTCCATTCATATGAATATTTGTATCGTGAGTATCGTGATTACGTTTGTACTATGTATCTATGTATGTGTGCGGTATATCTATAAAATGTAGAGTAATTTGCTTTACTCTATTTTACATTAATAATAGTTGATTTTTGTTGTTCCACTTGGAAAGTCGATGTTTGTTCCTACAGCAAATACATATTTAACAAAAATCCGAAAATTAATTCCAGATAAATGTCTCTAATGCCTTCCTACACAATAAATAGTGATAGTATTTTCGACTGACTTCCAAAAAGAAGAAGGTCCTGAATTCGTCTGTATTTTTTTATGTTACACGATATCTCCGCCTAATGTGGACCGATTTTCAAAATTATTTTTGTGTTAGATAGAGCTTATGTTCGTCTATTTGGTCTAGTAGCAGCATATATGGGCTGTAGACCGGGAGGTTGTGGGTTCGATTCCCAGGTCTGGCAAAGCGAATTTTCTAATTTGATTTGCCCGGGAATGGATCCCCAGAGGGGGTTGACGTCCGACAGGTGGCCGGTCGTAAAAACTTAGCCAAAACCTTTCTGCAACATGCTTGAAAGAGTGTGTTGCACCAACCCCACATTAAGGTGGGATAAGGGCAGGTAGAAAGAAAGAAAGAAAGTTAGATAGAGCTTATTTCAAGGGTGGTCCCAAATAAATTTGGTCACGATTGGATCAAGTTGGATGTCGTCAGTTAAGTTTTTAATTAACATTAATAGCAATCCATAATGAAATCAAGTCATATTAAATACATAATATGTATCCCCGTAGTACCCCTATGAGAACGAGGCGAACCCACATTTGGCCGAGCTCATTTCCGTCCTAGGTGCAAGCTTATCGCCATATCGAGCACAAATGCCATCATAATAAACAAAGAATTTCATAATTAAAAACATCGCGTCAGTGCGAATGAACATGCAATTGATATCCTTACTTACTATCAAATATCATATTACAGCGCAGGGACGGACGTTACTTTGTTATGATGTTCGTTTCGTAAATGGTAACAAATAATCTTTCTGTTCCGATTAAATTCTTTCCATTATCGCCTAAAAGCTCATTTTTTCGAATAATGAAAGTTCGAGTGCATTGATTATAATTTAATTTTCTTTCAATATATATAATATGCATATTAATTCTGCCGCTGCTGTCTCGGTGGCGCGGTTGTATTTCGGTACGACTACCGTCCTGAGGTTTCGGGTTCGATCCCCGGGTCGGGCAAAGTGATATTGGATTTTTCCATATCAGCTCGGAGTCTGGAATTTGTGCCCGATATGGCGATAGGCTCGCCCCCTATCACATCTGGGACGGAACTAAGCTCGGCGAAATTTGGGTGTACTAGTTCGCTAGTGCGCCTCTGTCTACCTCTTCGGGGATACAGGCGTGACTTATGTTATATTAATTATAGACACATTACTATCCAATATTTATTGTAACGGAGGCGGTAAAAATATATCGCGTCTCTGACATACATTTTTGGTAGTAAAATAAACAAATATTTCCTCGTAAATAAATTAACGGACTGTTGACTTCACTGGTCATATATCGCCGGGAATCGGCAAATGGTATGTGAAATGGCCTGATGTAATCTTCCAAGTACTACCAACGTCATAAAGTTGACCAAATAGAAACGTAAATGTGAAAACACTTACCTCATTATTTTTTAAGTAACAACCGCGTATTTTCCTTTAGTATTATTATATATTTCTATAGTTCCAACAAGGTTTCTGTCACTTCATAAATAAACATTACAAAAGCGTTAATCTTGAGATCTAATAGAAAAACTTTCCAAATACTTTCCGAAAGTAAAGAAAATTAATTATGCCGGATAGCGATAACTGTACACTCGATCGGTTCCCGAATATTGAAGAAATTAAGTTAGAACATTCATCTACTTATAAATATTTCAGCAGGAAGTGTAATATTAAAACTGTAACGTGCGTTCCCTCTTGAAGCTGAAATAGCACTGATGAGCATTCATGTACCAGGCACCGCGCTACGTTCAGTATGATGCCAGATGCGACGTTTTAAATGGCTCATATTCCGTTTCTACTTTCATATAAAACTCTCCAATAATCTTGTATCAAAACGTGCAATGGAACTGAAAAACTTAGTCCTTTTAATAGATTACAAATTAATATCTCAAAACAATAGCCCGTAAAGCTAACGCAAACTAGAATCGGTTAACGGATAAAAGTGGCAAGAATAAAGCTCCGAATATTTCAGCGTGTAGCTTTTCATAAACTGAACTATTTTTTACCCTTTGTTTTGTTTATTAAAAATTCTTCAAGCGTTTTCTCACCATGTAAAGATATTAAGTACATAACATAACATAACATAAGCTCACGCCTGTATCCCCGAAGGGGTAGGCAGAGGCGCACTAGCGAACTAGAACACCCACATTTCGCCGAGCTTAGTTCCGTCCCAGATGTGATAGGGGGCGAGCCTATCGCCATATCGGGCACAAATTCCAGACTCCGGGCTGATATGGAAAAATCCAATATCACTTTGCCCGACCCGGGGATCGAACCCGAGACCTCAGGACGGCAGTCGTACCGAAATACCACCACGCCACGGAGGCAGTCAATTAAGTACCTATATCGTATAATGTATACTGTTATACAAGAATACTTCCTTATTTAATCTTATAGCAAGACTAGAACTAGTTGTTGAATTAAATATTCTATTAAAGCTGTTTTGTATTTTGGGTGTCTTTGTTACACCTCTGCCTAGACCTTTGTGAAATTAAGCGTGAACTTTTGCTAAGACAGATGTCTTTTGTTAATTTGTAACATTGTAACTTGTATACATAAAGCTGTATTTAAGCAGTTATAGGTGAAACTTAAAATAGGGATTATATACTTAAACAGAAATTCATGTTTTATGTCAGTAGATTTCCATTTGAAGAAGAGAGAAGGGGAAGTTAATTATTTTCAATAATATTTTTGTAAATACTTCAAGTAATCATAATCACAAGTTTAAAAACTTAACTGACCGACTTCCAATTTACCGATCGTGACCAAATTGATATGGGACCACCCTTGAAATAAGTTCTATCGAACACAAAAAAAAATGTGAAAATCGGTCCACATTTGGCGGAGATATCGAGTAACATACATAAAAAAAAATCCTACGAATCGAGGACCTCCTCCTTTTTGGGAAGTCGGCCGAAAATGAGTAGGAGCTCAGAGCAGACAAATGGATTCCAATTTCAAAGACATAGGATATCCTGTCAAAGAAATCTGTGTAAAGGTAGGTTTAATTTTCACGAACTTCACCGATTTTCTTTGCTGCCGGCGCTTTAGTTTCGGAAACTAGCAATTGGCGACTTATTTTTTGTCATGTTTTTTTATATAATTTCGAAAAACTGCACAGATGCAGCACCTGTAGTTGAGATTTTGGCAATCAACTGTTCTCGATTGTCGAAATTAGTACTCAAAGAAATTTTTATTTTTTTATCCGAGTTCGGCAAAGTGACAAGCGTAGTGCAGTCCAAAAAAAAATTCCGACAAGACAGGCAGATTACCGATGTGAAAAGACACAGGGATATAGCTTTATAACCGCCTCAACCGACAACCAAGTCATGTCACAAGCCCTTTAAGAGAATATTAATTTCGGATAAGACATTGTACATACTCTTATCACATTCGTACTTTAATAAGATTAAAGCCCTTTGCCTGGATGTTATCAATCCTAACTTTCAAACTGCAGACTGATGTGGAAAGTAGATAACATCTTCCACTATTCAACGGACTTCAAAATTAAGAGCTTCTCAATTTGTCAGTATTTTTTATGTTACTCGATGTCTCTGGCAAATGTAGACTGATTTCATGATTATTTTTGTGTTCGATAGAACATCGGCCCGAGCAAGAATATTTTTAACAATCAAATTTGTATCAAGCTCTTTTTTTAGCAGAAACTGGCAAACGGGCAGATGGGTTACTTGATGGTAAGTGATCTCTACCGCCCATAGACACGCAAGACACATAAAGAATCATGGGTGCGTTGCCAACTTAAAAGGAGGGAATGGAAAGGGAGGGGAAATGGGCCACCGGAAATCTCACTTACCGAACGAAACGCCACAGCAAGTTGCCCATTACGTCGGGTTTCTGTAAGACAGTGGTATCAAACTGGTTGAGCCGGCCCATTCGTGCTGTAGACGTTACTATCTATAGCGTGGCTCTACCACTCCAAGCTCGCTGCGCACTAATGACATTTGGTTAATATTTCACACAATTATCATAAACGCGCATCGAGTTCGATACAAATTCGATTGTCAAAAATATTCCTGCTGAGGCCACTGGTTTCATGGTCTAAATTTGGTCTAAATATTTTAAACATTAGACTCTAAAGATAGTTACGCTTTTCACAATAGTATTTAAAGCCACTGAAATCAGAATATTTTAACATTTTGGAATCTATCTGAACGTTTCTTGCCAGTTCAAGCTTCCAAGTGAAACATATTTAAAGTTTCACAAACTAGGTACTCTTGTTAATCGGATCAGTATCTCTAGAGATTACCCTCCAAAACTTTACCACTTTATAATATTAGCGTTGATTTCGTAAATTATGCGGTTTCATGGTGGCATTGTTTAATTTTGTAAGTACGTGATACCTAGGCTCTAGAAGTGAAGAGGTATATTATTCCTTTTAAAGTTTCTAACACACCAGTAGGTACCTACCAGTTTTCCAAAAAAGATGTAGCATATAGCAATATAGCTACGCTGTAGACAATTTTGGCTACAGCAAGAACGGGCCAGCACGATTATTACTATGTATAATCTCACTGAAAATCAACGTGACGTGACTTTGTTGCGCTTCGTATAATAAGTGGCCCAAATTATACCCCTTCCCGTTGCCAATAATGATTACTGCACCCATAATAACTTTCAGGTAACTAGGACAGTAATGTCCCACTGCTGGGCACGGGCCTCCTCTAATAATGACAGGAGTTAGTCAGGCTTTAGTCTACCACGGTAGCGTAATGTGAGTTGGTAGACTTCACATACCCTCGAAATTCTTTTGCCTCTGCTAAAAAAAGTATTTTGTTTTCGCCAGGGGGCGAGGTGTAGGTATTTGTTAATACTTTGCATATAATAAGACTCCACATTTCAGTTAAACTGTATGTATGACAGTTATGAAGAATATGAACCCAAAACTCATAAAGTTTCTACCCTTTACGGATAATATACGAATGATTTTCCTTCCGTTGTTTTTCTTCTGCAAATCATAGTTGTTATTGTACTATTTTATCCAAGAACCGTATATATAATTAATGGCTAACCTTGAAACAATGTAGGTGACATCCTGAAGAAGATAGAACCAATAAATATACTGGTGAATAAACAGTCAAGTTTAAAACACGATCATGGACAGACGCAATATATATGGTAGGTATTTATAGTACATACAAAATCGGGCTGCCTCAGCGTGATTGTATTACGTGTGTCTGAATACCGTTCCAAGGTATCGGGTTCCATCCCCGAGATGAGTAAAGTGATATTGGGTTATTTGTACTCAGTATCAGCCCAGAGTTTGGAATTTGTGCCCGATTTGGCATTAGGCATACCTACTATCACATCTGGGACTGAAATGAGTACGGCGAAATGTTTTTATTATAGTTCGCTAGTTTGCCTCTGCCTACCCCTTCGGGGACCAAGGCGTGAGCCTATGTATGTATGAAACTTATAGAGTCAGCGCCTCTTAAATATTCCCGAATATAAGAGGCAGTTTCATTTAATTACATTTCTTCAAGACTATAATTGAAAAAGTTCTGTAATTTCGCTTCCATCGGCATATTATCATAAAACTTGTTAGGTAATTGAACTGAGAGCAATCGTAAAACGCTTTTTATATCTTAAACAGCTGTTTATAGATAAAATACCGATGACTATCTAGAAAATAAATTTTTCACTAATGTTGAAAGTTCGCTTTGGTTTATATTTTTTTATTTATGTAATAATGTGTACTTTTAATTTATTGATATATTTATCTATTATATCTGATATTCTTATGTAGTTATATTATTGTATTGATACAGATGTATTATATATATATTTATATTTTACACCTCCTTTAATTATCTTGTTCTCATACACACCTACCTTGCCCTTTCTCTGCACCACCAAAAGGTTGACTGGTAGAGAATGCCTCTAGCATTAAGTCCGCCTGTACATATCTTTGTATGTATAAAGTGTTTAAAAAAAAAATTAAAAAAAAAGTGAATTTGTAAATATTTTTTCTTGCAAATTTTCTAATTTATGTTGTTAATTATTTTACAATCGTGGATAAAACCGAAATATGACACCTCACATACTAGTACCACCGTACTATTGTTTATCAGATTATATCTATGTATTTAGAGCTGAGACAGGGAGCTCAGCAGGGAGTGGTATGGACTGTCGAAATGAAAGTAGCAGGTTCCAAGACAAAACCCAATTTTAACACGTTTAAATTTTTAGAAGTTGCAATATACATTGTTATTTATCACATGCATTCATGACAATAACAACCTCGGGAGGAATCCTAAGCATACTTCCGAAGAAAAATTAACGCCCGAATGGTCAAACGCTTCAAATCAAATTCAAAAGGCTTCTTATATTGTTTTTTCCATACAATTTTGACAGAAAAGGCGGCCTTAAACGACATAAGGCGACCTTAAGTGTATGAACATTCGGCGGTTAGTTCGCTAGCTCACCTCTGCTACTCCTTCGGGGATACAGGCGTGAGCCTATGTACATATGTATCATACTATATAATTGGGTATAAGCTTAAGTGTGTATCGCTCGAATGGTCAAATGCTGCTCAATTTAATGGCTTCTCTATTATCTCTTAACGGCTTCTTATATTGATTTTCGCCATACAGTTTAGACAGATAAGGCTGCCTTAAACGACATAAGGCGACCCTAAGTGTATGAACATTCGGCGGTATGTTTCGTTTTTTATGCAGGCGACGGTGAAGTGATAGTAAAAGATAAATTTTTTAACAACTATTATGGAGTCAGAGTCACCTGTGTCATTCAGTTGTAAACCACTTCATCAGGTTTCTTTAGCGCCATCTATTTGATTTCGCTGGGACTACTTACTAATTCCAGCAAGAAATAATAGATGGCGGAATACAATTCCGAATTATTTTTGGGCGATTTATAGAACTCGAAATCATAAATTACTACTAATATTTACTACCATACTACATGTTTTATATAACCTGCCCTTATGCCATCTTAATGTGGTAATGGCGCAACACACTTCTTCCAGCATGTTGTACATAGGATTTGGCTTATTTTTTACGACAGGCTGCCTGCTTCACGTCCATCCCCCTTTGTGGGAATTAGTCCCAAATCAAATTAGAAAAATCGTTTTGTCATCGAACATCTCTATCTAGAGGTGTTGTATCTTCTAATAAGAATTATAAAGCCAGGTCTCCTGCACTAAAACATTACACAAAACACTTTAAAAACACAAACGCAAAACAACGATTTTAGCTGTCACCTGCTCGCAGAACAATGGACCATAGACAAAAAATGCATATTTTGTGTAGGTGTTTTGTGTAATGTTTTAGTGCAGGACACCGGGCTTTAGATTATAGCATAAGGTCTTCCATCCACCACGCTAGCTGCTAATGTCTAGGCATAATGAATTATGATAAATCATATATTTTTTTATTCTTCTCCTCCTATAAGTGAGAGTCCTGGCCAGTGAGCCCGCGGTGAAGTCAAGGGATTATAACACTGTAGCGCAACAAGGAAAACTCTAGAACTCTATTTTTAAATACAAAAAAACTGTAGTGGAAAGGTAAGTCAGTAGTTGCATATTAAGCTTAATATTGAATCGACGATTTATATTCATCATAAATGTGAAGGTTAGAAACAAACTTGTAATTAGTCCTAAATAAAACTAACACATTAATGTCCACGAAGCCAACATTTTATTTAGTTAGACGGTATAATACATCCTGACAATACGACATGCTGTGTATGTAGTACTTCGAATTACGTACATGTATTTAATATTTGTTTCTTTATAAGAAGCTTTAAAATACATTAAGTATAATACCATGACAAAAACGTAGAGACCAATATTACCTACGAGGAATCGCCAATAAATAAATAAAGTTAAAAGGAATTTGCTTAAAGGCCACGAATTATTTAAGAATACATGTCAAAATTATGTAGGTAAACAATTTTGAAATATAAAGTTTAGTTTACAATTTTATACAAAATTAATATGTAGCACAATAATGACGAAATGGGCGTATTAAGACGATTGAAAACATTGATAATCCATTGTTATAAAAATAACAAAAACATTTAGGATAGATTCGTTAATGTATATGGATCTAATGAATATAAAATGAAATTGAAAATTACTGTCAATAGTTTTATAAAGCGTTAAGTTAGTAGAATATACAATTTAAACAAACATACCCAATCGATTAATAGATAATTAATTTACTACAAATAAGTTTGGTGCCACTTTATTATAATTTAAGTAAAAATACTGTTGATGTACTCCTTCTGATCAATATTTATTGTTTTAGGTTTGTGACAAATTAAAAAGTAGTTTTATGAACGTGAAAAGTGAAATGAAACTAAAAATAATTCATCGAAATTGTGAAGATATAGTTCTTCATTCCTTTTCGGGCACATTCATTACTGGGGTCTAAAGCGAATAACGTCAGTTTTAAAAACTAACATTTATATGGCAATTATTATGGCATAATCCTATTGTCAAAACATTAGTTAAAGCTTTCCTATTTATTTAAGTACTTACAGGATTTTAATTAGTAGTTATCTATGTTGTCTACATTCTGATTCAAAGAAGAATTAGTATTGTAGTTAACATTTCAAAAGTGTAAGATATTATTAATTAGAACACGCATTGTTCCATTGATTAATTCCTAAATGTTATTGATTTTCTCTTACTACATTCCACTAAATTCAATATAGGAACACTTACTTCAGTTCAAGATCTTTGATACGATCTACATGCGCCGACGTCAACTGCAGCGCGAATATGAACTAACTCGCCGGCACTTATAGCACTGAGAATATCTTAAACAGGTTACAATATCTAAATATACTATATCAGTAGCCCGAGCACGAAAAACTAATGTAAATGTAAATGTATTCGAGTTCGCTGCGCACTGATGACGTTTGGTTAATATTTCATACAAATTTCATAGACGCGCATCGAGTTCGAATACATTTACGGTTGTCAGAAATTTTCCTGCTCAGGCCGCAGCTCCTTATGCGAAACATTTGCTTGTTACCTGCTACAAACGAACTCATGCACAGACAAGGAACATTTAAATTAGTAGATACTCAAATGTACAAATAATAAGTTAGGAGAAAGAAAACGATCGACAGATAAAGAAATAAATAGGTGAAGCGTCAAGTAAACCGAGAAGATGACAATGAACAGAAAAAATAAGTTAGAACTAAATATTTTCGTCAATTCATAAATAGACACTTAACTTATAAATAACAATAAATAATAAATCTTAAGGCACTGTTTTAGGTACCGTGATCACATTTTCATCATTTGTAATGTGTGTAAGTAGGTAAAAGAGTAGTCATGGAATGTCTGGTTGGAGTTACGAGTTACGAGTTACGAATGAACATCGCATCATCGCGCTGACACATACTACAATACTGCTTTGTATCGAGAAATACTTCATATCAAAAAGCGATCACTCAAATTCGCTAAAATGAATACAATTCATAATTATTTACACAGTAACTTAAAAGAACATAAGCGCATACATTTAAGTATTTCTGCATTGTGCAGAATAACAATACCGACACAATTTACAAATAATCGCAATGTTAACTAAATAATCCATACGCGTTTTGCAAAAATGACACTTAAACTTATATTATAAATAAATTCTTACATTTAGATAAGTTACAATCGTTGTCGTCTTCGTAATATAGAAAACATTGAAGTCGCGAGCGATATTTACAGTTTTATATTCGGTCCGATTCACGTTTATATTTACACTAAGCGTTATTTACAAGAGTCCTCGTGCACGTCCCGCGCGCGGTGTGACGTTGTGAGTTGTAACGGTGTGTACATACCATTCGGATTAATGTCCTGCCACATGTGCACAATCATCAGCGATACCTATACGAAGTCGGTAGTACATAGTCGCTGAAGGAGTACAAGGCGTTAGCATACCAATGTACACCTTTATTCGTTTCGGTGGAGCCGCTCCAGCCGGCCATCCACCGCAGGGGAGCCATCGCGGCGTGCGCCAGCGAGTGGCTCCGGACGAGCGCGTAGCACGATGCTAAGGCGTCGTCCACTATTATAGTACCAAGTTTCGTAAGAGGAGCGAACACACCCCGTTTGGTCACCATACGAGTTTTGACGACTTTCGACGGCCTCATAACTCCGCCTTGTCCTGTGGTGAGCAGAACGTCGCCTTCTTCGACGTTGGCGGCGAATGATTCTCGCCAGCCGTCAGCTGCAGCGAGAAGTAAAAGGTGAGACGGCGTAGTCGTTATCGACACACCGTTCTCGGCTGTTACTTCGATAAAGGTGCGCGTAGCATTTGGATCTCGATCGATAAAGGTCAGCACCTGGAAACGTTCAAATATGATTTATTACATTGTGCCAACTATGTAACTTGCTTTAAACTTAATAAAAACTAATTGTCGTCTTCTTTGACAAATTTCCAACTGTATATAAGTATTAATTCGCCCCCTTGGTCTAGTGGCAGCATATAAGGTCTGTAGACCGGGTGGTCCTGGGTTCGATTCCCAGGTCGGACAAAACGACTTATCTAATTTCTTTACCCGGAACTGGATCCCCTAGTTTTCACTCAACTCGTCAGTCAGGCAATCGGTCATACAAACTAAGCCACATCCTTTCTGCAACATGATAGAAAAAAATGTGACCCCATAACTAGGTGAGATAAGGGCAAGTAGAAAGAAAAGAAGTATATATAAGTTGAACAGAAGTAGATATTAAATTATTACAAAAAATATAAAGAAAGCAAAGAACACACCTCTGAATAAACCATCTTTCCGTTATCATCTGCCGCCAACACGCGATCGCCTTTCTGAATGGTGTCGATGTCTCGCAGACCCTTCTCCGTGTGAACCACAGCGCCAGCCGGAAAGCAGCCGGCACCCGTTCCTACTGATGATTCTGTAAGATAAAAACACATTTATTATGATTTTTTATTTAATGGTGTTCAAATCGAAGTTTCGAAGACAATAGATTCTAAATGACCGTACACGAGTTAAATAAAAGCAATAAAATAAACTCGCTAACATAAAAGCGCACAGAAACGATAGTAAATTAGCTTGGGCGGTCATATCCATTTAAGGAATAACGTGATTTCTCTACGCTCGTAATTAAAATCCGATAAGATACGAAACAAAACGAATCACGGAGACGCCGTTCCCGGGGGTTATCGGTACTCGGTATGTATACCAACAAACTTTACGTTGTCTTTTACTGCAAATACAATTACTGTTCCACACCGGGCTGTTCTCACAGCGATGCCTACATTTATCTCTTCAAACTCACAAAAAACATTTCTAGGAAATACGTTCGAACGCCTAAGCCCAAAGGCAAACTTTTTTAAGCTTTAGATAAACTAATTCAATCCGTTTTGCGAATTCTTTTGACGCTTTGTTTGAGCGTAAAAAAACTATAGCTGTCCAAAAAAGTAGGGATGCAAAACCCGATTTGGTGAATGTTGTTTGCTTATTATCTAATAGTATTTATTTAAATCCTTGTCCAGCTTAAACTGTACCTGTCCATAATCTTCGACTTTGTCAACTTTACAAAAAAAAAATTTACTTTCAGCAACAATTATTTAAAGTATTCTTTCCAGTAGTTTTGTACCGGCGCAATTTGTGTATGTTAGTACGTGTTAGCCGCATTTAACTACACAGCCCGCCGCCCAATCTTCATGCTTTACAACAATTACAGTGGGTGGTACAATCACACGCGCAAATGAACATGACAAAAAGTATAATTGCAAAAAGTCCCGGTATGGTTTGCGTGAGCTCGTTAAGTTTTGATTTGTTGTGTAACCGACCGACAAATTCCGTCGATCCCGTCCACAAGCTGTTACCAAAGCCCATGGATCCCGACCAGATCGCATTACACAATAACCACACAAATTAGATTTCGTTCAAAGTCAAGCGCCCGTTGTCAACATTTTGTTTGTTGTCGGTTGGATGTATGGTACGTATTATTTATTGTATAGCCAGCGGACCTTTCATATTTTTTTGAAAACACCTTTAGCCGCAATTTTATTTATCTTCATCTAGGTACCTAACATATAGCTAATAATGATATATTTTTATATAGCATAACGATTAAATGCATTATGTATGACCTTGGAGATAACAAGTTGTTCGATTGTCAGCAGTGAAAACTCTTAAGTATTGGTTTAATGTCAATGTTTAAAGCAAGTCAATGTATGTATAATTTCATAATGACGTAAGTAACATTAGGCTGAAGATGCGGCGATAAGCGACGCGGTCTGGTGCGCGTGCGCGGGCCGGCCTGCCGGGGCGCGGGCACAGCGCGGGCGCTCACGCTGGGCGCTGTTGCGAGGAGGCGAGCGGTAAGCGGGGGGCAGAGCGCCGGCGCAGCCGAGTGGCCGCGCAGACCCCGCCCCGCTTGGACCACCGGGAGAGCTAGGCGGTGCAGAGCAGCGGAGCCCCACCGGCCGACGGCACTGACGCGTGACCATACATTACCAACTCGACAAATGTACACACGTGACACTATTCATAATTTATGTCCTGGATTGACGATACGCCCGACACAGTGTATCCTTTCGCTTTTTCAGCATTTATTCTTCCACGTTACATGATGTATACTCGCACATAATATATCAGTAGACCTAATGGAATCCTAGATGCGCGCATGTTGTCATTTTTTGTTACACAAAAGAAGCTAATTTAGTGTAGATAACCCCCATATCTTCGGACAACAATGTAAGGTTATCGAGATGCTCTGCTCGCATCCGATCTTCAGAACCGTACCTGATTTATATCGCATATTGAATAGCAATTAGCCGACGCGTGGTCATGCAAATGCCAAACCGTGCCGGCTATGAATCATGCGCAAACGCTCGCTGTATCTTCCAACGTAAAATAAGAAAATAAATAAACGTGTGGTAGATTTGTTTTGTCTGGATTGGACCTATTTATATACCACATAGTAAGAAACCTGCTGTATCAAAACAAAATACGTAGTCGAGTTGTGAACTTGTCGAATTATATTCGTCGAAATATAAAACAAAAAAATTAAATAGCTTTAATGTAATTTAAAGACAACATACAATACAGCGGTTTTAATCAAAGACATATTTTGACAAAGTATTTGGAACAATGTAAACAAATGGAGATACTTTATTATTTATAGACACAATTTTCTTCCAACATCCAAATACAATTTATGACACACAATGTGCACAAATGTCGAATACGCAGACGATGGTAGCGAAATGATTTAAATAACAAATAAACGATACCGTCTTCCTAATGTAAAATTTATTTATGTATGTTTGTATATTGCCGTAAGTCAGAAATATTGACATTCCGAGTTATGTCCGCCTATTCGAATGAAGATTCATACTCGGATAATGGTACTTGCGAATGTAAATATGTAAGTTCATAATTTTATATTTGCCTAAGAGTGGACGTCGATCTATTTTACAGGATTTTGCCTTCAACAAACGTAACCTCAGTGCTATTTATATTTATGTAAGCTATAAAAGTGACAATACTAAGCAATATTTTATAACAAACTATAATATGGTACTGGGAGTAAATCAAACACTGGTCATTACTATTCCGATGAGAAACCCATCATGTACTTAGCGTTTACAAACACGTTTGAGGTATATAATATAAAATTCTTGTAACATTATTTGTAGGTATATTCAAAATATTTTTGATGAATTTATTTATAACAGCTATTTCTTCTTAGCTATTATTAAGGAACGGAATATCAGCACATGTCTATATTCATGGTCTAATAAAATTTATTAGCGCTCAAGATTATTCACAATCAATTAACAAGTCCTATAAGCGTCAAGTCTATATTGTATAGAGCAATGACTAAATAATGAATAAACTGCCTCGGTGGCGTGGTTGTATTTCGGTACCACTACCGTCCTGAGGTCTCGGGTTCTATACCCAGATCGGGCAAGGTTATATAAAATTTTTCCATATCAGCCCGGAGTCTGGAATTTCACATGTGGGACGGAACTAAGATCGCGGAAATGTGGGGGTTCTAGGTTCGCTAATGCACCTCTGCCTACTCCTTCGGGGATACAGGCGTGAGCTTATGTTACGTATAGAGCAAATAAAACTGAAATTTAATACTATTACTACATTACATTTTCATTCAATAATTATATAATATGTTAAATGTAAGTTAACAATAAAACATTGTTGTGATAATCAACCCACTTGCCGTCACGTCTAATCTTATAAAGGTAAAGCCAACAGATATAGGGCATCGCTTTAAGGTCCTTAAACTTTGTGATCAAATCCCAAATGAGCGGAGGTGTGGGAACGGAGCGGGAATTTAGCCGCAGCCTTCCGGGATGTGGCGTCTCATGTGTCACCGGAGGCTTTCGCACGCATGCGCATGCCCGCCGAGCACTCGGGCGAGACATGCTCACTCGCGCTTCTATCCTATGGCCTACCTTCTGAGTTCGGACTGGTATTGTAGCTTAGGCTGAGATCTATAGAGCGAACTTCGACTAAGTCAAAGTCACGAACTCAGTGAGGATTTTTACTAAGTCCGAGTCATTTTTTACAAGAAAATCTTTTCTTAGTCTGTCTGTCAGTCTGTTTATCTTGTAAAAAATTACCCGGACTAAGTCAAAGTTCGATTTAACAATTACAAATCCCCCTGAGTTCGTGACTTTGACTTAGACTTAGTCGAAGTTCGCTCTATAGAACTCAGCCTTAGAGAGTGTAGCGTCGAGTCACTCACTAGTCACGACTACTCACGAGTCGCCCCTCATATAAACTACTTTCAACTTCTTTCGTGTTATTTGTCTAATATAACTGTACATGCATTTATAAAGAATGTTTAGAATAAAAGTAGTCAGGTGTAACAATTATTATGCTAAATTCAGATAATGTATTATGTGAATTTTTGATAAAACTCAAGGTAGATTGATAGTTGGGGTTATAAGTTTTTCGGAAAAACAATAAAATGTCTCATAGATGAGTGGACAAGCGCGGTGCGACGCGGCGCGGCGGCCAGGTTGCAGCGAGTCGTGACTCGTGACTCGGGACACGAGCCGGTTACCCACTGTCACGGCCCATTTACCGCGAGACTCTTCTGTGTTTAACCAACTTTATTACACAAATCGCCCATCATATTACATTTATTCTTAGAATTACAGCCTTTAAATTTATTTATGCGGGGGAAAAACGATAATAATAAGCAGGTAAATATACATGAATTGTTCTATTGTTTTGGTTTATATTGCCTCTACTTGTTGGTAATTGAGGACCATTCGTGTCAATAATATTTTGTGGTTTGCAAATATAACATTAATTTCGTTTGTGTATTATATGGAGCATTGTAATACTACGCCAAGGTTTAAAATCTTATAACACTAAAACAATCTACTTCAATAACTTAACTGTGTATTTTATAATGTAAGTGGATTATACCCTTTATTCAGTTTTAGTATATTTTGATTTATAATACGCATGTTTAAAAAAAGTCGCTCATAATATGGCTCACATTTAACATCATGTAAAACCATTTCTAAAACCAGTTACCCACCGTTGCAACATGCTTAAAGTAATTTAAACCAACGCGTTATTATGTATGAAAATCATTATAACAACGTATATAAATTGCTATTACTATCTTGTAAATAACACTGACCTTAAATCGAAACTTGTCATACAACTGAATGCGTTGAAGTCTTTATAATGAATGTGCAGTTAAGGGCTCGCGGGAGTCGTTGCGTTATAAAACTCATAAATATTATAAAGTAGACAAGATAGCGCATCTTCACAATGTTAATGCACGTTAGTTATTACGAATATGATAAGTCCCGAGTCCCGACTCGCTGATTCTGATTTAGTGTCGAATGTAACTAATGGAATAACGCAATAAAAATGATATTAAGAGACATAACTTTTACTGTTTTAATTCAGTTCTACTGAAATACTGACTTTTTACTAAGTTAGTCTTGACATCCTGGGCTGATGCAATGAGTGTTATTTGAGACTCATAATATAATGATTTTTCCTTTTAATCAATATTGATCAAAATTATAATCTTCTTGGTAGAGTTGGAAGGGGAAGACCTCATCGAACATTCTCTGACCAAGTCAGAGATTTACTCGAGAAAGGTCAAGTTAAAAGTACCCTAAACCGACGTGCATGCATGAAGAATGTAATGAGACTGAATGAGGCGAAAGAGGTGTGTAAGGATCGTAGCAAATGGAAATCCGTTGTCTCTGCCTACCCCTATGGGAAAAAGGCGTGAGTCTATGTATGTATGTATGTATAATCTTTATGTACCTATCTACGTTGAAAGTTTATTTATAACTTCTAATATATGAGAGGAATGTATATTTTAACTACACTTAAATTAAAATCATGATATAAATGTTTAATAATATAATAATATAAGGCACATGTTAATTATCTTTTTAAAAACAATAAATTTTATATCTGCTTAGATGTTATGCTAAATAAAATATTTGCTCGAATAAACAAGTTTGTCTTCACACATTGCAATTCACACAAATATAAAGTAAATTATTTTATTATTGTGTCCAATATCTATATAGGATGGTATTGTTATGCAAATTTTAAATTTAGCTTACAGCTTAATACAACTTTAGCATATTTATACTAATTTGCTCTCTACTTTATTAATCCGCGACAGTGAATAAAATATCAAAATGATTTCTTCAAAATTGAATGAACTTAGCACAGTTTATTATCACATCAAATAACATAATAAATCTGACTGACGCGATACATTTTGCAGTTTACATTTCAGATTATAAACTTAGATTCTAAGCGACGAATCAATAATTACCCACGTCAAAGTCTATTAACACCTAATCCACGCTGAATGTGAATGCTTTATTTGTATACAAACTACGCTAGTAACAGTTTATTCTCCCATGTTTTGTCTAAAACCTTGTCACTATTTTTAAAAATAGACTACAAATATAAATAAATAAATACACCCAACAGTCACACACATAGCTCAGCACTAGGTATAGTCTGTATCATCATGGGTATCAGAAACTACGAGAGACTTTCGGTCTCATAACACCCAAATCCGAAACAAATATTTGTGGCCTACAAAAATATTTATCTCGGTGCGGGAATCCGCAGCCTCTCGCTTCACAGCCGGCTACTCGCCCACTGCGCTACGGAGGCTGTCGCTGTGCATATGTCAAACAAAGAACGAAGCGACAGCATGATGAGATATTATAGCTTTTGTAATAGATGGAATAGCTTTAATAATGTTACGCATAATCACAAGTTTAAGAACTTAACGGACCAACTTCAAAATTTATCTGATCATGACCAAATTTATATGGGACCACCCTTGTAATAATTCTATCGAACACAAAAAGAATTTTGAAAATCGGTCCACATTTGGCGAAGATATCGCGTAACATACATAAAAAACATACGAATTGAAACCTTCTCCTTTTTTGAAGTTGGTCGAAAAGTACAACAGCAAATCTTGTTTAACCATACCTACATCTTTCTCGGTTAACCCAACATCGCCATACACCACGGGATAAGGGTGACTTTTACAACCTAACCAATCGAAAGAAAACAATCAATCATACGACAGCAACGTATACTTTTATCAAAGGAGGTTAAGGTAAGGAAGGTATCATATTAAACGAGCGGTCGGTTTATATTACGCAACATTCGGTCGACACTTACTGGTCAACTTTCACTATTAGAACATCATCTTTGTTGTATTATATATTCGTGCGATGAACGTCACGGCTTCGGGTTTTATTACAATTAAAAAACTATATTTGCATGATGACTAATACTATCTTATTCATTTCTCTATTGAGAAACGATAACGATCAGGTTACGTTTTAGGAATTGTGTTCAAAGATTTTGATTGTTTGACGCGAGGTAGCAATTATATTATATCATTCATGTAATTAGTATGTATTTATTATTCTGATTTTAATAATGTCGATATGAGAATAAAAACAATAAGTGAACCAACATTTTATGGATTCGTATTAAAACAATTAATATTAATTATCCTGAATATAATTCAACCGATAAAAACGAATTAATTTGAGTCGGAAAACAAAAAGCACTCGACATAGTTTTATTGACGGCGAGATGATAAGTGCGATACTTTAATTCAATATACGAGCCTGTAATAGGCCGTTAAATGGTCTATCTCCTTTTAACATCGTATGGGCGGATGAAATAGGTACATCAAGATTGAAGTACCAGAAAATTCTCAAAAGGTTTGATTTAACGCCGTTTACCTGAGTGTACACTTATTCTTGGTAGTACTTGTAGGTAGTAACATAAGATAAGCTCACGTCTGTATATCCGTAGTGGTAGGCAGAGGCGGACTAGCGTACTAGAATACCTACATTTCACCGAGCTTAGTTTCGTCTTAGATGTTATAGGAGGTGAGCCTTTCGCCATATCAGACTCCGGGCTGATATGAAAAAATCTAAAATCACTTTGCCCGACCCGCGGATCGAATCTAAGACCTCAGGGCGGAAGTCGTACCGAAATATAACTACGCCACCGAGGCAGTTGTAGGTATTACAGTACCTACCTGTTTAATTTTTGAAGCACATGTAGGTATTATGTCGAATGAAAGTTATTATGTTTCGAAGGAAAATTTCAAAGTCCGATAATGTGGCCCTAATATGAGGTCAGCATAATAGTTAAACATGTTGCAGAAAGACTTCGCCTTAGTGTTTCACAACCGGCTGTCTGCCTGGCATCAACCTCCTCTGAGAGATATAGTCCCGGGCGAACGTGTCGGTAAAACATGCGTTTCCCGATCTAAAATCATACCCAGGGCTACCCAGTCCACAGCCCATATACGCTGTCATTAGACCAAAGAAACAACGAATTTTTCTAATTATTATGTACAGTGGCGGCCACCTCGATTGGAAGGTGGCCTCGTCGGATAAAACTGGCAATATATTTTTCCGGAAAAGCCAAGGGGTCTCGAAAGCTGATGTCGCCGACGTTCAGTTTAGATAGACACTAATTATGTCATCTAATTTCAATCATATAAAAAATAATAGACGATATGGTGTTTTACTTCGGACCTGGTCCAACATTACCGCTGCCCTTCAACCAGCTAGGGTCATGGCTCCACTAAAGAATAAAACAACATACTGATCAATGGGCTATGATGAGCACTTGCAAACACTCTCGGGATGCTGTGCCACACCCGGATGGTCGCTTAACTAAACGCTTGCTGTCCTTAGATAGGCTATCTCTACGCATAGTCGTAGGTACCATAACTGGAAACTGCCCATTTAACAACTGTATGTTCTAGGTATGACCGACAGCCCCCTGTGTACGGGATGCCTGTCGGCCGATGAAACAGCAGCCCACGTCATCCTGGAATACGAAGGCGTTGATGCACAACGGGCTAAAATCCTCAACACACCGAGGTCGTTCCGAGAAACCTGTGAAGACCCCAGGAAGATCCTGAACTTCTGGTCGGAGCTAGGCTGGTTTAACTTTTAGCTGGCATCACGTCACGCACAATGGTCTACTACTGAGACTGATTGCGGAAAATGGAACCCACACAACAAACAAACAAAGGCGTTTTACTTCGAACAATACAAATAGATACGCAAGAAAGAGTAGAAGCTCGTGCGCAGAGCGTCCTTGACCGCGGCCAACATGCCGCGACCACATAGCGCAACATACTATACGATACAACACATTAATTATTTATAAGATCCAAATTAATACTAAAACTGGCCGATACAAAACGCCGGAATAAATGAATAAACATTCAAACAAATTGCCTGCGACCGAACCGAAAGGAACGGAGTCGCACAGTACCGTCTCACTCTGATGCCACCACAGCCTTTTATCGTTTTGGGACGGTTTCAAATACATTTCGAAAATTTACAATTTGTTTTCTCACCCATTACGATTAAGCTTAATTTTTTATTCGCTTACTAAAGTAATTTCATTTGTGGTAAAATTAATTGGTCCCGTTCGTAAAATTCTGAGTCCAGGTTGTCGAGCGATAATGTAAGTATAAGTAGAATGATAAGAAATATATATGTGGCTTATTTATACTAAATGTTTAAATATATTTATATTATAATTGCACCGGAATTGAAAATCAGTAAGTATGATGCATACGATTGTTGAATGCGTAGACTTAATTTTATATCACCTTAATAATGACAAGAAACTCCGTGCCTTAAATTATGACTATGAATACAGAATTTACAGAATCTATTGACAATTTTCTAAGCTATTTTGACTTAATATACTTGAAATCAAATTGTGTTATTGAACTTTTGCATCAAGTATGTTGCGTGTACGCAACCTATGAGATATTTTCATCCGCAATTTAATGTTGGACCACTTACGGCCATCATCTGCGAAATTAATTGAAACCGTGCGAGCGCGCCGGAATGCTTCTATAATATCTAAAAACCCAGCCATACATATAAAGTTCTCTCATCGTTATGCCGCATATATATAGATATAAGTAGCCATTGAATCACCGGTGTAATTATAGAAGTGGGGGATTGGCTGCGATGCGGCCGTGCATGAACAGGACAGGTAGAGATTTCGCCACTTGCGAGAAAAGGACAGACATTAACAAGAGGCTCGTTCGTCCGTTTGATCGACACCGCCGGGGCGCGGGCGCGGGAAGCTGTCTGAGATGCATTCTTCTTGTAAAGTTCAACTATATATTTGGCCCGTCCCGTGGCCTGCACACTGAACAGTTATGTACTCATACCATGATGATAATTGGGATTTCCCGTTTGACACAGTCTGGTGTCACAGTTTTCAAAAAGCTTATTGTTTACCCTAATACATAATATGCATCAAGTATAAAAAATCAAGGATAAATAATATTAACTTATTAGTTGAGTTGTTTAATAAATAAACGCAACAGCTTTTCGTGAATGAGGCATTGCAAGCGAAACATCTAAATAAGGAGTGAGCAGTGCGACACCGTACAAAAGACTTAAACGCAGTTGTACGCGCTACGAAATAGCGTGTTTATGTGAACGATGAATTCACTTACATAATATTTATTTTAGAGGTACATTTATTGATCAACATTTGACTTAAAAGGTGTATTGTGTAATTTTAATGAAATATATTATTGTTTTTTTTTTATTTCGTATACCTTTTTAATTTTACCGCAATAAATTTCTTTTCTTTCTTTCGTTTTACAAAACTATTATATTAAAAATTCAACACTTTTGTTTGTTCTATATTGAGCAACTAGATTAATCAATTATGTATATTTTAATAAATATAATAAAATCTACACAATTTTTGCCTACACAGTAGTTTAATATTTTAGTTAAACCCGTAACAGTGGCGTAGGGTCCATATAAACACATACCGGCTCACCTTTATCATACTGTCGACTAGATATTATAATTTCCTATACATTAGTAGCAATTACCAAAGAAACCAGTATCAACGACGACCGAAAAATCCTCACAGATATTTAACAATCACATACTTTCAACACAGCACCAAAACAAATCCATTTATTACGCAAGCGAGATTCTTCTAAGCTATTGTTTGTCCACGACAATACATAAAATTATAATATACACACCTGTTTTAACAGAACAGTGAATGTAGGAGCGGCTCTCGTAGAACACCCAGTCGAAGCCGGCTTCGACGGCGAGTCGCGCGAGCATGCCGTATTTGCTGCGGTCCCGGTCGCTGGTCGTCAGGTCGACCGCCCGGCCCTCGTAGTGCAGCGACTTGTCTTGATGCGAGTTCTCCTCGTCCCAGCCCTCTATCACTCGCAGCCTCACGCCGGGCCACTGGTTCATCACGCTGATTGCGAGCGTGTTCAACTTCTCTTTACACCTCTGGAAATATTCATTAAATGAATTATTTTACTGTGGAAAAAACAAATAATTGGAAATGAAAATGTGCAGTGTTCTTAATGAACTTACTAGTCAGTATAAATTGCGGTCCGAATGTGAATATTTTTGACAATCGAATTCATATGGAGCTTGCTGCGCACTTATAACGTTTGGTTAATATTTGATGCAAACATCATAGACATCAAGGTCGATACAAATTCGATTTTGAAAAATATTCCCACTCAGGCCACTGATCTGAGGGGTTACCACCACCTCTTATAGCAGTATTATTATAATCTTACTTCGTTTTTTTGTACGGGAATCGGTACAAGTATATATTACATTTGTATAACGGTTTTGTTTAGTGACGAGAACAAAGGCAAGGCGATCGACATAGATTAAAAGCATTGTTGATATACAATGAAAGCTTATGGCGAAATATTGAGTAAACACTTTGATTACATAGTTCAACAGATCTACGTATGAATATTATTATTGTATTATATTGTAGTCGTAGTCTTTAGAACTCTCAGGGCACGTGAAGTCTACCAACCCGCACTAACGCAGCATGGTAGACTAACACCTAACCTCTCTCATTAGTAGAGGAGGTCCGTGCCCAGCAGTGGGAAAGTAACATTACACGGCTCATATTTTTTGTAGTATTTAGAATATAAGCGTAAAATAAGTTTATTATCAAATATACCTATAATATGCATTATGTTTATAGTAAATTTAAAAAAAACTGTTCAATGTAGTCAAGTTAAGTGTTAGGTTTTGGGTTTTTTACTTCTGACGGAATTATTTATCAAAAAACTTTGTCGTGTACAAACAGTTTTGAATCCATATCATAATATCAGTGTCATGAATTTTAAAAGGTTTTTCCGTCTCTTAAAATGTTTGTAATAATATTTGCAAACAAGTAAATAAATGTAAATAATAAATGTGTTTAACTCATCGATGTATATTTGCAATTAACACAATGTGAATAACCATAAAACTTATTGTTCTTCTTCTACTAATATTTAATCACCATTATATCGGTTTGAATATGTCAATGTTTACATAGCAATTTGAATGTTCCATTTGACCATACTGATATATGTAGCAGTCATTTAGATGTATGTTCATTCAATATACATAAAAACCATTTGATTCTAACGACAATCTGTGTCCAACGTGACGTTAATACGTATATATACATGACATAACATGACATAAGCTCACGCCTGTATCCCCGAAGGGGTAGGCAGAGGCGCACTAGCGAACTAGAACACCCACATTTCGCCGAGCTTAGTTCCGTCCCAGATGTGATAGGGGGCGAGCCTATCGCCATATCGGGCACAAATTCCAGACTCCGGGCTGATATTGAAAAATCCAATATCACTTTGCCCGACCCGGGGATCGAACCCGAGACCTCAGAACCGTAGTCGTACCGAAATACCACCACGCCACCGAGGCAGTCATACGTATATATAATATGTATGTATACTATCAACAAAAAATTAATATTAAAAAATAAACCGGCAAGTATACAAAGGTTTTGTTTGCAGTTAACGAAGAAAACCCCAATAGATGTGTTAACAAATTGACAAACGCCGCCGACTCCACACAACAGGATGTTGGACATTTTGTCGTGCAAGAATAAATCAAATTAATACACGCCACACAAAAGGTTCGACACAATTTTGTTTGTAAAATAACTCCACAGGGCGAATAAAGGCAATGTCACAATATTTATAAAGAAATGTGGACAATGCGGAGTGCGCCGCGTGACGGCTTTGTGCCACGGTGTCAACTCACTCTATGCAGATTTCGTTGTGAAAAAACCTAGAGATTGACGTAACGAATCGAGAATACAGTCGGGCGGGCTGGACCGGGCGCCCCGCTCGGACGATGTATTCCATCACACACAACAACAGATACTTTGAAGCACCGTATATAATTACCGACATTTAACCGTCCAATAAAGAGTTTCCAGAACTGCAAAATATGCTTTACAGACAGAGGCGACTTTTTATAAACGCATCGCGTCGCTATTTACACTTATTTTTTCTTAGAATAAAAGATCTAGTCACCAAATTGAGTTTGTACGAATTCATAAGCTTTTACATTTTTTGTGAGATCAACGACGGACGCGGTGCAGCGTTGTGTTGGAACGGTTTGGTCAGGAAGCTCAATGTTTGCTTCTCAGCAGACGTCTTGGTCCGCACTAAAACAATCGAATGCTAAATGCTTATCCAAACACTTGGTGCATTTAAACGTGGGAACATATCGGTGGCGCAATTAACCGTCTCGCACCCATCCTAACACTTGCATTCCTCAGTCTCACAGCTCACTCGATAACGTCCTCTGAGATGGACTTCAATATAATACCAAATAAATGCCTCGATGGCGTAGTTATATTGCGTAGGTGGTACGACTACCAATTTAAGGTCTCGGGTTCGATCTTCAAAAGAAAACTTCAGACTGGAAAACACGGAAAAAAATTAATAAGACTTTAGAGCATCTACTTAATGAAGCAAAACACAAAACGAAAATTTCCAAAAATCACTGGTTGCATATACATATCTAGCCATGATATTTACTCGCACCTGCTTGAATTTTTCAAATATGTACTTATAAAAGACGTATAAAGAATCTGAATTGGATAATATATACACGTATTGTAATATTGTATGGGCAAGGGAGACCACGAGTGACGAATCAGGTCCAATAGGCCATTATAAATTCATTATGCATATTTTTAGTAAACAAGCTGTCGATCACAATGCTCGAGCGCAGCGGGACGCCCTGCCTCCGAGGCCTCGCTCTATCATATATCGCCCCTCAAACGATACCTACACGTCCTAATATCACCATTATCATCAACTCAATATGTGTCATGTAGCCATGTGCATAAAAACTTACCTCCAATGAGAATCGAACATTAAACCAGTTTTTACCATCGAATACATTTATTTTTACAAATTATCAAATTACACTACATCAAAAACTCATATTCAATTATATTGATTAACAAAAAATATATGAACCGTATCAAATACCTAAGCACAAAATTCGAAACGAGACTACAGGCTACCTGAACCGATTAAGCATATTCGAATTCATAATAAAGGCCGTCGAATGGAATCTGTGTAAAAATAGAGCAAATGCTAAGGATCATTGCACTGAAACAGCCACTGCAGTAATGTAAGACTAAAACGTTCTTGGTGGACTTCGACACAGCTAATTTATATTCTTATTTCTTCCACAGATTTATATATAGAATATAGTTAGTTATGTGAAAATATCTAATTAATAACATATAAATTATAAGTAGTCGTAAAACAATTTAGACAAAGGCGACTATCAATGATTCGATCTGAAGTCAGCGCGCCATTCGCCACCTCACCCTAGAAGGAACTCATCGTTAATTTATAACCGTCTCCCTCTGCGACCATAACAATATATTAGGATAATTAAATGGCTCTTTACATTCCTTAACACATGGTTTTTTTCAACAAGGCCACTGGAGTCGAAAAGCACCGACCAATGCTGACTGGTTTTCGATGTCGCATTTTTTTCTCTTTTTGTGGAAACCACAACAAATAGTTTAAGGGCATTTTTTTGTGATGCCGACCGTTCATTTTGTTCACGCGAACCCGCAACGTCTACCTTACATTAGCGGGTAAATCGAGCCCACTCAGCTTGCCGCCGCGCCATCCACGAATATTTCTTATAATTAATTTATGACGTAAGCTTATTTTCTCGATAAACAAATAAATATCGCTTATTGTCTCATTACAGACGAGAAGCACAAAAAAATTGAATAATAAAAAATCCTTTGTCGAATGCGGTTCAACGATTATTGATTATTTTATTGTCCACATTGTCCAAACTTGATTTTTATATCGATTTTCAATATAGCGGTATTAAAGTTGAAGAAGGTATCTGCGCAAGGAAAAAAATCTTTTTAGATCATTCCCTCGGTTTAACAGCACAAAAAAGCACTTTAACTAAATATAAGGCCACTTAATGCTTGATTTTTATAGCCCGCGTTATTACCCATCATGCTTAGGTACCTGCAAAAATGATGTGTTCCAAAAACTTGGTTGACTCAAAGCTAAACAGTTTTGTTGCTGCAAAGTATAAATTAGGCGAAATGATATCCGAAAAGTCGAAACATGTGGTTTTTGTCGCTCGTATAGGTGAATGATAGGGTTAGGTGGAACGGCAATCATTACAGGTCCCTCTTACTCATTCACATTCACATATAGTTTTCGTGACCGCAGAGTGTGATTCACTCAATGGTACCGCCTCCCTTTTTTATTGTTTTTTAATTATATACAACCGGTCATCATAACACAGTTTTTATGTAAATTTTAAAACCGCGATGGCTGCATCGTCGGATCTTTTTAGTAAATATTCAAACCATCATTAGGTATTCACTCCAGGCTGAATTCCAGGCTATAAGTACGGTTAATTCGTAGAATGTTGAATAGCATACAAATATTTGTCCACCCTAATTCCTAGTGTCGCACTTGCTGTCGAACACATCATAAATATGCATGTCGTAGATGCATCACTTACGTGTGTATGTAAAGCCCATTAATGTTTGTCCTCGGAAAATATCACCCTTTGTCGTTTTAATACAGCCGTCATCTCGTCAGTTCTCTCTTACTTTTTTACAGAACGACAAACAATCTACGAACTAGCAGTGGCTAATTGATCTGGTACAACATCGTGTAAAACAGGCCTTATAAATCTTTTATTGATTTTAAAAAAATCAGAATACTGCAATACACTGCCTGGTAGATGAGTAAAGAGTGAAATAATACATGTGGATATTTTTCAAATGTTTAAAAATGGGTTACTATAAACACAAAATCGCAATTAAAGCCACGATTATATCACGTAATACTAAGCGCCTATCATCGAAGCGTCTAGTCTCACACTCATAGCACAGCAGCTAATTATTGTTCATTGATTAAAATTCATTTAAGACTCGAATGTTTACTTAAACAAGCATAATATTTAGCACCACCACAGCAAATAACTTAAAGTCAAGGAACTAAATTTACATAATTAACGTAAAGATTTTTGTTTAAAATTCTTTGTCCCGCGACCACTAGTTTTGCATGTAAAGGCACGCTAACGAATATAGTCTACAAGGCTTTTAAGGAGAAGTGGACACCTTTCACTCGGTAAAAAACTTTTGAAACAAGACACCGAAACGTTGTTTGCTTGGGCCACGCTACGGGCCTCTGTTAATGAAATGTTACACTTCATTCACTCAACTGGAGTGAGTGTCTATTTCTAATAACGTCATTTTGTGTTGTGTACAGAACGATTCATTTGTTTCCTTTTTTTTCCAAAGGACATTAATAAAAAATAACAACCAACAGTCAATACATATAGCCCTCCCCACACTAAAATACTTGTCTTGTGTCATGGGTATCAGAAACTACGAGTAACTTTCGGTCTCACACCCGAAAAAAATATATGTAGGTCATACAAACCTTTGTCTCGGTACGGGAATCGAACCCGCGGCCTCTTGCTTCACAGCCGGCTACTGGCTAACCGGCTGTGCCACGGAGGCTGTCAAATCTGATTATTTCTATAACAAAAATACACACATACTTTCTATACAACCGATTAAGTAAATACCTTATTTAACAGTAGCCCGAGCACGAAAAACTAATGTAAATGTAAATGTATTCGAGTTCGCTGCGCACTGATGACGTTTGGTTAATATTTCATACAAATTTCATAGACGCGCATCGAGTTCGAATATATTTACGGTTGTCAGAAATTTTCCTGCTCAGGCCACTGTTCTGTGAAGTGAATGCTTTCATTCAGTTAATTTATATTGTACATGAGAGCAGTCTGTATTCAAGCTCGTTGGTCCCAGTGGTAAGGAGCACCCCCGAGACCGATCTATTAAGTATGTTTTCTGTTACAATATCATATGTTCTCGGACTTCAATACCCCCGGGACGGATGTGACTCCATTATTTATATTATTGTAATCGCTAACGCTGGCTGACGCGGGGTCAATGGCGGAGTCAATGAGAGCATGCTCACTACTTGCAAGTCATCCGAATGAGCGATGGAATCCACGCTTCCGACATTTATCAAGTTCGTGTGCTTATCTTTTGTTTCTCACCACAAAACTTGTATGGGGCCGCCTTATTTTGCATTTAAAACTTCAAAGATTTAAGCAAACGACGCATACATTTACATCTGTTCACATAAATATTACTCAACAATAATAAAGTGAATAGATCAATGTGAATGTTTTGAAAGAGTGTTGTTATAAGTAGGCATAATGCATGGTATACGGTACACTGATCAGTTCACACGTCTGCTGCATACTGAGCGCTGGAGCGCCAATGTGCAAGCTTCCATACCGTGGTGGCTCGTTAAACATCCTTTTTCGCTAAATCGCGGAAGGCCATAAACGTTTAACTGGCGCGGCGTATAGTGCTAATTTACAGCGTCATGCCAACCCTCGTCGAGTCGATAACTGCTGTTGATCGATTTGCATCCGTAATTACGTCACTTTTAGCGAGCAGGTGATGAAAATGCGACAAGTACGTGATTGCAGGAGGCGATGCCCGCCTCTTCCGACGCGACCGGTTGCGAGCTTTTACTTGACGCAGTGCCGCGCCGACGCTATTTTGCCTATAATGTAATCATAACCATGTGCAGAATATGTAAACGACGTTAGTCTACAGTATTCAATACATGAAGAAACATAAATTGCAATAATGCAAACGTTAAATATACCTAAAATAATAAAAGGACAGTTTGGTGCTCTTTTCGCGCCTCTGTTATTGTTATAAAATGATTTATTGATTTATCAGTACATCAGAAGTTCATAACCCCGGCTGTCGCGTCGGATTTAGTATGGATCGGTGCGTAGCTCGCGTACTAATCTCCAGCTCCGCTTGGTACGGTCCGCGACGACGGTTCACACCTCACAAATATTCTCGGTCGGATCTCATGCTCGAAGAAAAATAAAGCATCTTTGTTATACTGTTGAGGAGCAATCGCCGCTTTCATTGTTTATTCCCGAGTCCGAAGCGAAGTCATCACGTCATGTGGGCGTTAAGTAAACAGTCGCACACGTATCACACTATACGTCCACTTTTGCTGACGGTCCCGAGGAGCCTCTTGATAATATTTTATAAGACAAATAACCCGATAAAGATGTTTTGACGTGAACCCGTGTTCATCGCTCACACTAAAATGCGTCCAGTGAACAAGTATAATAAAATATTTATTTACAAATTTGTGCTTTGAGGTAGAAAAGAAATAAAAGCTCTAATTTAGTGTCAACTTTATTGGTGGCGAGCGATGCGTTAAGGCGATCGGTCGAATGTTTAATGCGTTGACAGGACTTAAGGCGGTGGGTTTTACGTAGATCCATTAGCATTGTTTTAGAGGATTAGAGCGGCGTTTATGAGACGTGTTGGGGACTACGTATCGCTCGACACGCATATTTTTATGACACACATCCTTTTGTTTCAAAATGTTGTGCCCACGAGTGTGAAATGACTACTGCGCCACAAGAAACTGATAAAATTTTATTTTATTTTTAGCATTTAAATATTTTAGTAAGGCACCTATTATAGATGGTAATGTAACTTAAAATGGCAGGTTTTTTGTAGAGTGAGGGCGCTTTGACCGGTCGCTGTCGCGTCACTCACGACCGCGGTTAGTATCAAATTACACAAAAGATCCAACATTTTTAGGCTGCTTTGGTCCCCAAATCAAACCCAGTGTCGTCTGTGATTTCGTTAAATACCTGTTGAAAGGTAAATTGGTTTTTAATAGATGTGCAAAGTTTAAAAGTGAACTACATTAATGCTTAGAATTATATTAGGCTCAACACAAGTTTCACGGATTATATAATTTCATAATTATAGTCTTTTTTTAACCATTTTCTTATCATACTTATTTATTTATTTATTTTCTTATCATATTAAAGTATAATTCAGCTTACATCCAGTTATTTTTAAGGAGACTTTTGTAAAAGTTCTAAGATCCACACAGCATAAATAACTGTAGCGTTTGCTACGTTTCTAAGGAAATCGAAGTGAATTTACTGAACATAAACAAGGGAGACGAGTCGATTATTTATATTTGTTATCTGGGAACAATGAGCATTAAGCGGGCAGTGGGCACAGCGGCACAGTCAAGCATCCGTCAACTGGCATTGTTGTGAGGACTGAGGAGTGCGAGATGCGACTCGTGGACGTGAGCGGGCTGTGGCGCGACCGACGTGATTACGCTAATTTGTCTTAACATTTTAAAAGGGTTATAAACAGTATTATTAAATTGAAATAAAATTACTTTTACGGATTTTATCACGATTTGGTTTTAACTTTTATTCCTTTTGTTTTAACTTTTTAAATCTGTATAATTCTCAAATGAAGGTAGATTTTGTAACACTAACATTCTTGGACAAATGACAGCTCAGTCCAACCCGTGACCACGAAGACTGCAAAGCCTTCGAAACGTCGGGAATAAAAATTAAAACCAAATCGTGATAAAATCGTAAAAGTAATTTTATATCAATGAATAGCATTCGCGTAAACTTAAGAAATCAGTAAGTATTATTAAATTTTATTTAGACTGAAAATTCGTGATATTGTATAATAAGGATTGAATCGTTTCTACAAGATGTCATCTTTCTCTACAAATGGCCTCAAAGAGGTCGTGACATTTTGAAACTTTAAGCTGGATTGAGGATTATACAATTTCTACATAATTTAATTTAATTAATACTTAATTATCTTGATATTATTGTTTAACATGTTATAAAATAACTTCGGCCGAAAAGACTCCAAAAGAACAAGATTTGTATAAGAAAAGCACCCTATATTTAAAAATAATCACAGCCCTAAACCAGGCACAAAGTATTTGTTTTTACATGAAAATAATTAGCTAATTAGACGACTAGAAATTCGAACTGG
Source organism: Clanis bilineata (assembly GCA_036417725.1). Classification (NCBI taxonomy): domain Eukaryota; kingdom Metazoa; phylum Arthropoda; class Insecta; order Lepidoptera; family Sphingidae; genus Clanis; species Clanis bilineata. Next base: position 6,886,035 of record CM071145.1, on the reverse strand, counting down.
CTAAAATATTTGCAAACTTGCAAGCATGCGAGTTCCGACACGAGGACGGGTCTGTAGTCGGGACCTCGCAAAAAGAATTCGGCGCGATCAAAGACATCGTTCGTAAATTAATTATCAATTTGTCGTGGGTGCCAGGGCGACATAAATCGATCGAGTGTATCTGCCTCCAGCACATTAGCCACGCTCGGCCTCGAGATAAGGATAACAAATGCTCAGTTTAATGTTATCTCGACATCGCGGACACGAGAGAGCTTTTTGCCACCACATCCTTCGACCTTCTCATGTTGGACATTCCGTGTGTGCCTTCAATAAATTTTATTTTACATACGTTATACGGTTAAATCGATTTACCGTCTCTTTGTTTATGTTTATTTATAATGTCAATAATGTTTTTATATCTTTAATACTAGTGTAAATGAATATCATTATGTGATTAAGGTCAATTCGACTAATCATGCTGTTACATAGTATTTACTTTTATTAGCGTGGAAATTCTATACACCGTCTCTTCAAAAATATATTATATTGTAAATGTAAAGCCGCGTCTCCTACACTTGTTTTTCTTGAAATAAAACACGAAAACACATACTCGAAACAATGATTTTCGCTGTCTCCTACTCATAGAACAATGGACCGTATATAAAAATGTGTAGCGAAACTATGTTTTGTGTAAGTGTTTTGTGTAATGTTTTGGTGCGGAAACGTGGCTTAAGAATAACAGCAGGTAATAAATTGACGCTCCAACTCTACATCAAATGTAATTAGTATCTTTTTATCAGTGAAGAAATCTTATATAAAATATTTCATTATTGTATTTGTAAATGTAAATTATTTATAGTTAGAAAAATTTACTTAATCATTAGCAAATCAGAAAATTATTTCAATTTTATTATAACTCTTTTATTATATGTAGAGTCGGTGTAATATCCAATCGCTAAGTTTATTACAGGTAAATTTTGTCTTGTACTTCGTACAGAGATTTATTATATGCAACGCTTTACTACGAACATACACGTTGATATTACAAATAGATTAAAAACAAATTTTGCTATTTAGTAAATCGGTAAATTAATCACGTTATTTACACTCCACCATTTGCTCTCGTAGAGCAACAACTGCAATTGCAAGCCGCGTTTAAGTAATTACGTATATTATAGACATAACTCAAAAGTAATGTAACATATCGAGGAGCTATTCTGGTTATAAAATATTGTCCGAGAACTTATTGGCATAGTAAAAAATAGCTTGTATCAATTAACTGGTTATTAGTGCGCATACATAAATGGCAATGATTAAACGGAATGCTTTAATCACGCGCTTTATAATAATTGCGTTTTTACTGAGACAATTACCTACGCTTTTAATTTTCATTATTTACTTTTAACAATTATTTACAAAGAAATTAACAGTATTAATTTAATTTCAGAATTTTTAATTTCATACATTCACGTACGTTTGTTCCATTTAAACAAATTTTAATGAACTTTAAAAAAGCTTTCGTGCGAATCACGCCTTACTGTGTCGATGCTGGGCGAGGGCTTCATCTAACAATGAAGACTTGACTAAATCCAACCCAACAGGCTGACCTACTGCGAGTATATAACACACACCTTCGGATTTCTTAAGGGAAACTCTCAGCAACATTATGCATGTTTCCTCACGATATTCCTTCTTCCATCGTTATACCGAGCATAAATTCACAGTAAAAGTAATACATAATTAAACTAGAACACTTAGAAAATAAGCAAAACAACACATGAGCGATTAATAGAATGTCATATTTCAATTATAATAAACATAAAAACGTACCTGCCTATTTACCCTTAGATAGGCGTTAAAAGAACGTGTCGTATAAAAATGTACCCAAATCTATAAGCGAGAAGGTATACTCTTAGCCAAGAGCATATTCCCAAGCACATCATGGCAAGGTTATGTATTCATATTGATTATAAAGTGCCGTCCTTTTTCAGACGTGGCTAGGGTATAATTATCAGGCCAGAGGCGCATGCGAAATTGGGGTCTCACCTCGGCATGGCGGCCATAAATAAACTAAAATGACCGCCATTGGTGGGAGGAACACAACGCTAATGAATAAGCTGCTTGACCCAGACGGGTTTGAATTCACACAGCGGGGCATGCGATCTTCTGAAAAATGTTCCACTCTTCTCATAAACATATGTCGTATACGTCATCAATTGTATGACTATCCCTCTCTACTTCGTTGTACTACAGCCCTTCTGATAGATTGTTAGGTATAATAATGATATATGGGTATAATTCAAGTACGCAAATAAGATTAGAGATTCGCTAGTTACAAAAAATCTCTCTAAAAAGTCTATAATGTATTATAATATGTATTGTTATGACATGAAGCATCAGAATATGTTTTTTTATATCGAGATTGCATATTTTATACGAAGGCGTGCACACTTCCTTGAATCTAATCTAATGTATGTTCATTTTAATAATTTATATACTCATTAGTTGAATAAAATGTGCAAAATGATTTGGCATTACTGTATCTGTACAGTCCTGCAATTATTCTGAGATCGTCTGATAAAATACTTAAGAATTGCAATGTAAACAAGTCTTTAATTAATGGTAAGAACGCTAATTGATGTAAAAAATAAGCACCGTTTTTAATTTAATTACATGTCTTGTGAGTTGTGTCCACTTAAGGCTGTATCACACACAAGACAATTCTTTTAAAATTGACAATTGAGTCACAAAAATGATAAAGAACCTAACATTTCGGCAGTTCAACGTTGTTCAGCAATGTAGTATTTGATTTCATACCTTAAAACGACCATTTTGATACCGTGTGGTCGAATGCGATGAAGCGGTCGTTAAAATGCAATACTATATCAATGTAGCTACAAAATCACTAACCATTGAGATATTGTATGTTCAATTGATACAATGGATATGGCAATAGTTATTGTTTATCATTTGAATTCCATAAGAAAAATACGTTTAGGTGTGGAAAGGAAAGCATCGATTTGTGTCACTCACAAAGATTCATTCAATTTATCACTCAAGTGGCCGGATTACTCAATTGTAAATTGTTAAAAATTACCCAACCCGAAATACCAATTTGAATATGAATAGTTTGGCGCCATGTAGGCAGGTACATGAAAAAACCGGACCGGTATAATGGTAGACAAATGTCCCCTTAAGCGAACACAATGAAAGGCCTCTGAGTGATCAATTCACTTTTTAAGACATGCTAATTTCAAAGTCTAGAGCACTTATACCTATGTAAGGTATAAAAACCGAATACATGAATAAGAAGTGCTTCTTTTTCCATAAAAAATATTGAACATTGCCTACAACAACCTGAAGATTGTTAAATTCGCCACATTTATAGTTTTACGATTTACACAGCTTAGGTAACAAAAAAATTTTAAGATTTAATGTTACATTCTGTAATACTCCTATTTATAGTTCGGTGATAATAAGTCGCCTACTCATTAAATAGTCACGGGCGGCTCGGCCTCCGGTGGCCCATACGCTTATGGAACATATATATGTGCCGCCTCTGACGGGTTAAACAGTAGCAACACCACGCAGAATTTTAAAACATAACACTGTAAGTACTGCCAGAATTTGTAACTTCATGAAAATATGATGTCTTATAATGTCCGGTAATTTAAATGACGTCAAAGTCCTTGGTATTGGAATAAATTGCTTGTCCACTACTGCTTGGCAGTAGAAACAGGGATATGGTCATGGTATAGAAAATATGATTTTGGTCTAGGACTACAAATAGACAAGGTTTTCTAACGTATTAAAAATATACGAAGACTGGCTTACATTTGACTCTTATCACATCTAATAATGGTAAGTGATGACGCAGTCTATGATAGAACATGCTCCCAAAGAAGGTGCCTGAATTGGTACTTGAAGATACCAGCTTAAAATTCGAAAAAGACTGGTTTCAATTTTAAGTTCTTATTAAAATGACTAATATTAAATACCTACCTACCATTAAATAATTTCGTCAGGGTTGCCTGGTGATGAGTATCGATCAATAGGAATTATTAATGAAGCCTTATTTACGATGAAAATTGAAAGCGACTTATTTTCGTAAAATTATCTTCAGAGATAAATAGTAAAAGTAAAAGAATAAGAGAAGGGTGTTGAACTGGTAGTCACGCAGGTAGCTCGACACGAGGCTGTTATTTAAATTAATTGGACGCAAAATGACGAACACCGAACACACGAGCGTGTCGCGTCGGAGCTTGTGCTTTATCACGAACTGGAACCGTGCGAACTGTGAAAAAACCCGACGTTAATTTTATAGCTTAGTTAACAGTAATATATAATAGGTCTTCTCACTCCTAGAAAACACTTTTCAAATATTTACATCCATCCAATTCTCAATAGGGTACATCGATTTATAGGACTAGTGATCGGATGCTAGTCCACCATTACGCGCAAGTATGAAAAATAAATTTAACTTATGCTAAAGTGCGCTGGGCTGGCGGTGCACCCGGTGACCGGTGCCGCTGGTCGAAGTGGCCGGAGCGCCCCGACTAGGTCCCGTCGTGTGATCGTTATCAGACGTCGCCGTGTCGACTTCACAATGGCATCTTTTGTGTTCCGACACGATAATTTATTGCCACCAAACACTGCGTTTACAAACCGACTCAGATAAGTCTGCGATTTTAAATTTAATCGGACACGCCCTTCAAAGAATTTCGAGCCTTACATCACGCGAATCGTTACACCCAAATAAAAATATTCAGCTTGCTTTCGGCCAAGGCGTCGGCTTAATCTTTGTTTAGACAAGTCTGATATATTTCGATTCGGTGCATTACTTCCATAATCAATTACGAAATCGTTGTGTTTAATATTTATTTTATATTAATGATGTTGCAGTATCTCTGTTCAACATTTATTCTAATAACGTTCAACAGTTTTACGACGTGATCACGTGAGCTAGTTTAGGACTTATCCTATGGTAGTATCAAGATGACGTCTGGGATGCAGCGGAATTTCGGCCGCATTTGGACATTTTTACAGTATATTACGTAAACCATTTCTTCGACCGTTAACCATACGTTCGTTTCTTCGACTTTGACTTAGTCAAAGTTCGCTCTATAGATCTCAGCTTAACAATCGGCGTCACTCACTGATGCCTTTAGTCGGCCTATACAATGACGTCACTACACCCACATCTGATGCATAACGCGACCATCGGAAATCTACCTTAATAGATATTTCTTGACAATGAACAATTTAGTATCGTCAATATAATTTATGTATGGGATACTAGTGGTCATTGAGTGTATGAATAGCAAACACGATGTGTTTATGTTATTATTATGTAGTCAATTTTAGAAGGCGTATGAAGTCATTGAAATAACAATCGAACGTGTTAATGTTTTTGCAATCGAAGATGTGCGAAATTCTAACAGTGTTGCGTAAGTACCTGCTTTATTGTCTTTTGCAAACAAATAGTTAAACGACGACACTAATAAGTTAATTATCCTTCTTTTGCAAACATATTCTATTTAGCCAAACTAATAATACTGAATTAACATACCGTATTCAAACTGTAATTAACAATTTTGTGCAATTGTTTTTTGGTCTTACCACAACGTTTACAAATTGATGTCAAGGAACCTGTAGATGGTCTTAACAAAACAACAAGTCACCGCCAAAATTATCTAAAATAATATGGTCGTAAAACTTCATTGATTTACGAACAAACAATGCATTCTCATTGTGTAAACAAGTAAATACGTGCATAATTCTCGGTTATGATATTTAAGTTCAAGTACAAGGTCCGAGGACAAAGGTCCATCAGATGTGCAAAGATATCCGAATGGAGTTTCAGGTCAACGCATCGCGCATTTTAATAGTCATGGCTGGTCTCGCGTTGTATTAAAACAATGACCAATAACTTTGTATTTACGGCTCATTGGGCAAGAAACTAGCGTTTACCTCTGCCGGTATGTCTCCGACTACTTGTCATGTTGTTATTGTTTCGTTTGGAAATTAATTTTAAGTCCACAGTAATTGCTCGGTTAATTGCGTTATTGGAATCGCAAAGAATAATTTGAAGGTCTACGGATTGAATGAGTAGGTATATCTATAAAATGGAATTTTATTTACCCTCTTTTTACAGTCACAATTTCCAGATAAAAAAAGCCGCTATCATCTTAAGCACAATATTTATGTATGTATTTTGAGGAACGAAATCAACATTTTTAATTTAATCTGTAACGCAGGCTCTATATGACAAAATACCTTCCGACTTCTATCTTTAATTTTGGCAATAGTTATAAATTATAAGGGAAACTAGCTTTCCCTTTTGAAAATATTCACCCTTCGCCACTACCAGCTATATTCTTAATGCTATATTAATCAAATGTTCGTATGCAAAAGCGGAAATGGCACTTTCCCGTCGCAGTTTAATAAACAATGAAAGGCGATATATTTTAATAATAAATGTGCCTTATCGAAAGCACGAAGCCGATCATAGTCAAAATAATGACGCAAACTTACTGAGCACCTCGAGACTCGAGACTCGAGTTTACAATTATACCCATTAGTTTATTAATTGCGAGCAGTCACAGGTATTGTTCTGAAAGGAAACAATCGTTGCTAGACCAAATAAACCTGGCTCAGCGTGGTCAAGTAACTTGTTCAAGTAACGCAATCAAGATTTTCCATGGGAAAAGTTGTTGCTACGCATCATTCTTAACCCGTTGGAGATGGCACATATATATGTTACACCCAAGTGTATCGGCCTCCGGAGGCCGAGCCGCCCGTCACTCATGTGTGATAACGCTGTTTGAAAGATGGTTCTTAAAATGTTTTAGACAAAAGATGACTTCCAATCGTTTTTCGGATACACATAATTTTGTCGCAAAATATATTAATAAATAATTCATGAGGTTAAAATATTAATGTTTCGTTTAACGTGGGAATCTAAGTATTTTCCTTAAGTTCACAGCAAGTATTTTAAGATACAATAATCTAGCAAAGCACTGTATTACTTACTGCAAAAACCCAATAAAACTAAATGCAATTTAATTTATTTAACGATTTGTAAGGAAACACCAATGATTTACGAGAGATTTTTACATCACGAATGCAAGATAGAAACCTTTAAAGGAAATAAGAATATTAATATGCTATTGAAACCCTAAAACTGTCTGCAGTTTGATATAGAATTTAAGACACAGCTTATCCAATTAACCAATGATTTATAGCTTTATTGGTTTGTATTTACACATAACTTGAAATAACCACAAAATTATACGACTTAATTGTGCTTAGGTGTTTTAAAGTGTATAATTAATATTATATAAAAAAGCAGCGATAGCTCAAATGGGAGTGGTACGAACTGCTGAGACGAGTGTTGGAGGTTCGAGACTAACCAAAAAAAAAACCTCTGACTTTTCTCTGTTTAGTGTATTTGCATTGTGAATTATCGTAAACACTTAGGCTTGATTAACAGTGAAGGAAAACATCGTGAGGAAACCTGCATACCCGAGAATTTCTCCACAAGAATTTCTCCCCAAGGTATGTGAAGTGTACCAACCCGCATTAGGCCAGCGTGGTAGACTAAGGCCTAAACCTCTTGATAGTAGACGAGGCCCGTGCCCAGCAGTAGGAGAGTAAAATTATAGGGCTAATATTATTATTATATTATCATATAACTAATAAGCTGTATCAATTTAAACAAAGAAATTCTAACTATAGAATATTATAGAATATTATAATACCTAAATACCTAAAAATAGAATATTATAGTATGGGATTTAAAGTGGATGAATGTGTCCTCATCCACTTTAAATCCCATACTATAATATTCTATTTTTAGGTAGTGCGGTTAGAAAAAGCGAGATATTGGTAACCAGTTGTTACAGTTTGTACAATTTGTTTTCAAATGCTCGTGATAGTGGTAGCAGATCGTAACCATACAACCCTTTGAAACATTCCCACCGGCACATTCGCATATAAACAACAACAACCTCGTAAAAATACCAATTCCACGCATGTGAAGCGGTTCCATAACAACTACAGAAAACTTAGTATAGTTTTATTCGTGAAACGGATTAAAACTAAGGTTTCCAATCACTCCAGTCTATTTAACGCCGATCGTGAAAATGCCATTTGTAATAGGTAATAAAATGGTTATGTGATAAAACCGTTAAAAGAAAATGTACACAAAATTACTTTTCAATTACTAGCGCTCATATAAAATAAAGCGTACATACGTACATACTATAAAGTATATGCGTAATATGTTTTTATGGTTATAAATAGGAAATAACTAACGCTACCCACATGGTACTTTAATATGAATTTGGTATAAAAGTTGAGATAGGTAAACTCCGTGAGTGGACCATATGGACGAATATTAATAACAGCATTAACAAAACAAACAAATGAATCATGTCCATACGGTGCGGCGCCCACAACGAATTCCACTAGATGTTTAAGGACGCATATTAGCGAAACTTCTCTTTAACTAGTAAAGGCACTATGATTTTTTTATTTCAGCGGCCTCAGCAGAAAAATTTCTGACAACCGTAAATGTATTCGAACTCGATGCGCGTCTATGAAGTTTGTATGAAATATTAACCAAACGTCATCAGTGCGCAGCGAACTCGAATACATTTACATTTACATACGTTTTTCGTGCTCGGGCTACAGATTATAAAGTTGCAATAAACTTTAGGATAAAATGAAAGTGAATATATATCCAAAATGCGTACCTTTAATTTTTTTCTAATGACTGATTAATGAAATTCTGAGTGTTTGCCTTTATAAGGGCGAATTGCAGAGCTATTACTAACCTAAAGCTACACCTTGTCTTAATTAATCCTACAGCTCACTCCTATCTTTAAGTCAAGATTTGGGATAAATAGAGATTTATCGCAGAGCTACAAGTGGCCCAAGTATTATATCCTTGTAAAATAAGTTTTCCTACCCTGTTTCAGACAATAAGGCTCACAAACACATCAGTCTAGACTATGTACATACAAGAATAGATACTAATAGAAAATACAAGTTAATTAGCGATTATGAGACAAAGCATGATTCATTCCAAGTCGTTCTCGGTGTACGATGAAGAACGGTGGTTACAATAACCGATGCTAATTCACATTCGCATATTCTCGCGAATTGACTTCAGCTTACACAAGAATGCACTTTACCTTCGTCCGAGACTAAATCTGTAATTTTTTATATGTTATTACGGACGGATCGCATCGATATACATGACACACGACATGGCGAGATTAATTTCCGATGGGCCAGATTGTCACAATAATTTACGATCGACCATTGTCTCTTAAATGACGTCATTTTATGCAAGCCATTCGCATTACAATCTGATTGAATTTACACGGCCCATGTTAAAAATACTACGTCTCCAGTGAAAGATTTAACTGTCGGATACATCATAAATGTTTCAAATAATGGTGGTAACTTTAACAGCGCAGAACATTGGATATCAATAAATAGAAAATGTGCCAAAATCAATATAATGTTGCCAGAGTGACCGCAGAGGTCTGTTACGCGGTGCAGCGCGGCGCGGCGTGGAGCCTGAGTTGACACACAAACTGTTGACCGCCGGGATCATCTTGTATTTCAGTCGACCGCAACTCGGGGCACCTTCAGTCATCGACCTCGGCACACCCTGACCAATACAATTTGTCGCATACGCTCACAATCAAAAACATTTATAGGCGTTTAATCGACTCTCAAACTCGAATGTTCCTATAAAGAAAATGTAAAGAGGTGATAAAAACGTTAATGCACTTTGCGAACTCGTCATACTTTTCGATGATTCTTATGTGTTGCACTGATTTGTGACTGTAGCTATTCTAATTTTCTTTCTGTAAATTGCTCGGGCTATAAGTATACGCAAACTGCTTTCTTTAATTTTATTTATTTATATCAGACGAGTCCATATCATTTAAACATTAAACTTATTGCATACTAATAATTATAACTTATGTATTATTATTTAATATATGTATGTGATTATTAGATTAATTTATTATTTCAGTATTACCGGTATATGGAACTAAATCAGTCTCCTCATAAATGGGCTATCTATTCTGTTAGCTACTACGTTAAGGATGCTGTTACCACTATCGCGAACACGGCGCAGCATTGCAACGGCTCTCTTTCTTAGTGTGACATGAAACCATCAGTATGAGCATCTCAAACATTCCTGATGCGCTACAGTACCTGGGCAGTCCCAAAAGCTTCCTAAATGCGTTATTATACTGGACGCGCCGGGCGTTGATTACTTTCTGCGAATAATTGAGCCACAGACTGCACGTGTAAAATGTTTGACAGAAGAATGTAGTTGAAATATTGGTAAAAGAAAATGAAACTGGAATGAACTAGGGTTGCCACCGACCATGTATCAAGCTGTATGATAAAGTTACTGGACTTACTGGTGAGCGCTGAATGCTGAAACTATTGCATTGGTATATGGATCCGAGAATATGTATTTAAAGTACATACTATCACATTCTATTACACATGTCTGTGTGCATACTGCGACATCTTGAATAGTCATATTTAAGCGTTAAGTATGCATGTCTTTTAAAGGGCTGTCAGTATCACAAAGGTTTGTCCGACAGAACACCGCTGGGTGGAGCTAATAAACTATTTGAGTAGAGGCCTCGTGTTGACACTGGCGTTTCACACCTGAACAATGCTGCTCGTTTGCATTAATGTAAATTAGGTTAGGCCGCCCGCCGCCGCTGCACCTACGTTCAATTAGATGTGCCCTAAAGCGGCGCATTCGTTCAAAAATGATAACCTAACGGACATTGCGTATACATTTTTATATAGCTAGTATTTTCTCTACGCGAGTTGGAAACTATAATACAAGTAACTAAACGATTTAAGACATTATACAAGCTCTCACAAATCATATAACAATTTACATGCAGTGCCTACAAAACAATAAAATTCTTAATCCTATGTGATGTTTATTTTATGATAGAAATGCTCTTGATTGAAATGTACATGCTGTTTAGGGGGGAGACTAATCTAATTACGGACATGTATAATTTTGATTTCTCATCAAGACAATGTATAATATGAGTGAATTAGCTACTTATCTATCCAGAAATAAGCTGAGAACGTCGGAGGCCGGGTTTGCTGTCAAAGACTGGCCGGTTCTGTTCATCGTCTGTCAGCGGGTGCGCCGGAGATCGCGTAAACACCGGCGCCGCGGGCCGCGTACCGCGAGCGCAACTAAACAATTTGCGTTTTTACGATAATCCACAACACTAGTGCCACTTCTCGTAATTACTCTGCGTATATCTATCTAACTAACATTTGGACTTTGCTTAACTCCAAAAGGAATCCTACCATGATGCAAAAGGAAACATAAAGGACGTGCCATTAACATTTCTGAACGTCACAAATCACACCACCAAAATGCGAGATCTATAACCGAAAAAAGATCTATGTTGGGAACAATTTTTTTTATTGTGAAGCGGCGAGTCGCACGCGCGGCTCGATTGTGGCTGTGTGGTCCTCGCTAGCCACTTTGTAAATAGCGCGGTTTACCTTTTTCAACTTTTGTGTTTTGTTACCTTTTGTGCTGTTGTAGGGCCAATATTACCATAGCTATTTAGGCTCGTCGGATAAATAAATACGCCATTTATCATGATAGATAACTGATGGTCGGGATATCGTTACATCGGAGCTTCTTGATGGAGTGACGATTTTATGCTGATTTTAGATAATTTGTTGTGATGTAGTATTAAGCATTTTTATACATATACAAACAATGTATTTTAAGATTGCAATTTCGAATACAAAATATTTAAATGTTAAACATTGTAGTAAATTATTACTTTCCTTCGCGGTTGTAGTAGCCACAACGGCTTCAACCACGACGTTAAAAAAAGGAAAAACCATTCAAATTCCTACTTGTGTGAGAAAATTAAACGGCGTTTCCAGTATTCCTCTCCGATGTATACTAGAGTACCAACATGTTTTCGATTTGAATGTTCAACCGAGCAACTCAGATGGAGTCGTCTAATTAGGTGCTAATTTGTCGACAAAACCAAACGTTCACTTACATTCTCACCGTATGGTCTTTCGATGTGCAGCATGCACCATACTTATTGGTAAGAACAAACATGGAAACACTAAAAACATTTCGCATTATGTTCAGAATGCGGGTTTCACAGAGCTACATCAAATTGTAACAATAAATTTAGTCCAACCACAGTCCCTTCACAATATTTGTATCAGCCGTATTACGGTCGACAAAAAGAGCCGAAAGGGCGGCTCTCGGTGAATGGAGGGAAGATAAATAAATATAAATAAAGGTGATGGCGGCGCAGGGCGCAGGGCGCGGGGAATAGCAGGCGTCCCGCGGCGCCTGCGCATTGGGAAAGTTGTTCTTGACTCCGACCTTACTGACTCCAAGAATTTCTGTAAATGTTTTCTTTAAGTGATTTTAAGTGATAACTGAAGCGATTTATACTAATCTTTAAATACTCATTTATTTGTAATGACACATATTTTCAATAATAAATAACTTTAAAACTGGAACGTCGTGTCGCGTCGTCTTTGATGCGATAAAGTTTATGTATTATGTAAAAAATTAAAAACAAATTAATTTACAAGCTTTTTCTCGAGATCGACTTGTCACACGTCATTAAACGGGACCAATGAGAGTCGTAAATGTATTGTCCGTGGTTATCGTACGTGGCTCTGAACGCAATCGTGTTCAGGAGGACCAATTACGGACCTGTACCCGCGCAAGCCGTACTTTTATTGGGTGTAAGATTTAAGTGCCGATCGACACGCCGTGCTACGGCCCTGCCTGATTTTTACGGCCACTTAACTTTCTTACGAAGCCTTCGACGTGAAATATTCGTGCAATCTTTTTATTTTCTATTAATCACAATTGATTAAAAATTAATTCAAAAAATAAAATTCTCATAATATAGAGGGTCATATTTTCTTTATTGTCCGATTGCATTTTGCTTTAAAAATGATCACATCTGTTAGACATGGGTATGTACTATTAAAAATAAGAAGATTCTGGTCTAATGTTTTATATTCTAATCACAAGCGTTGTTCCAAAAATGTTGTTAACGAACCTCAACCGAATTTATATGATAATTTTATTAACACTTTTCAATCTCCCAGAGGGTTGACGTCGATTGTAATATTGAGCTGAATCCATTCTGCAACATGCTTGAACAAGTATGTTACGTCGACTCCACATTGAAGTTGGATAAGGGCCAATTAAAAAAATAGATAACCTTTCATTTAATAGGTACCAACACCAAATAAGACAAATAGGTACCTAAAGTTGCTAATTAATAATCAGTTGTTTCAGAATGTTAAATTATATAGTATTATATTGTATAGTTAAATAATATAAGTCGAACTATTATCATAGCACTTCCATTGTAAATCAAGAGAATGATAACAGTAGACATAGTTAACACGAGTGAATCACAGTAACGCAATATTCATATCCATCAAAACATAACATGTTGCAAAATCGAGGAAGAGAATTTCATCCATTTGAAAGCAATAAATCACCGGGAACTATCGATAGAACACAAAACAGTTTGCAGTTTGAATTTATAAACAAGTTTCAATTGATGTATGATTTGGCAAATTCAAAACATACTTTATGTTATATTATGAAGTGTAGAAAGTTAATAATATGAAAGGGTAGATAATACATAAGTTTAATTTACATTAAATTTTTCTTCAGTGTTTTATTTAAAGTTACCGAAGCACCTATGCTATTATATCATATGGATTCTCATGGGTGGTGGAAACTTACCATAAAATGTCCTACTTGTTCCACAGCCGGCTTCTGATAATAAACAAATCACAAAGTGTAAAGTGTAAATAAGCATTCGAAATAGTTATATGGACAAGCAGGTGCATAGCCAAGAAAGTTTGGGTTCATGTGAGGTAAGATATTAATGATGTTTTATCTTCCCCCTTTCTCCTCCCCCTAGACTAAAACCTGGTTATGTCCGTGTGCTCAAGACAGAACTCCATATATTAAAGAGATTCGAGGCAAAACCCGGTAGAACAACATCTTATTTATACCGATTACCGATGGCCCATTTCACTGTATTTCAAACAAAGTCCCTCCGATTTACGAGCCATTACGAGGCATCAAACCTCTTTACAGATGATGCCAATATAATCAGTTATAAATTGTAACACACTTATATTTCTCAAACGGCGAGAATTTGCCTCACAAGACTAGTCTGAGCTATGCTTTGAAAATCGATAAGGTTTCGAAAAATCACAGCTCACGGAAAAGTTGCTCAAAATTGGAATTACCAGTATGGTAGTCATAGCACACATACCAACTTGGAACTGCATCAGTGATGTGGTTGAAAGAAACTTGTTATTCGGTCTAAGTCTACTACTGCTTACTTCATCATCGTCATCATCATCAGCTTCTATTAACCAATCCTGCCTCTTCTCCCTAACTCACTCCTACCTAGGTCACATACTAAGCTTAAATTTAATGTAGTTGATCATAGTTAGTCGAGATAAAAGATTTTCGAGAAAAATTAGTCGAGAAAAAGCAACAAGTTTCTGTGTGTCGTTTCTGTGCCGTGCTTGTAAAAAAATCTTATTATATATACATTGTTTATATGTACTTCTGAATGACGATTTTAAGTACCTTTTAGGAAAACGAAATAAGGTAAATTTTTATTTTGATTTTGATTTTGTGCTAGTCGAGGCTGTACTCCAATAGAATTAATTATTCTGGTCTTTCTCCCGACTGAACACAAGTTTGTGAACACTTGAAGTTCGCAATTATATTTAAGATCTACTCTAAACGTGCACTTACATTTTGAAACTGGTCTAGATTTATCCACACGTGAAGAAGAACAGATTTCCACGAAATACATTTTAATTTTCGGATTAGTGTTGTTTCAACACTAGACTATTTCTTTGGAACAAAACCTGCTGTCATTGCTCCGATTAGAATTCACAATTAATTGTTTATTGCACACAAGTTAAAGAACGTCGATACATTTTTACACACACTGTTCTGCGACACAAGCAGGAAAAATTTTGACAATCCAATTCACACACAATCGAATCGAGCTCGATGCGCGTTTATGAAATTTTAACCAAACGTCATCAGTGCGCAGCCAACTCGATATGATATCTACTGTCAAAAAGATTCCTGCTAGAGCCGCAGAATATGTCTGATTGATCGTCATGATTTAATCATATTTAAATTAAATATAAAATCGCCATTAAACCTCTCAATTAGCGTTAAGAGACGTACTTAAAGCCAAATTTACACTAACAAGTAAAATATTTATCTTATCATAAGCAGTAAAACGAAAGAGATGTAAAGCAGGTGTATATTTAACCAGACAGTATTTAAATCTTTTGACGAAGAGAATACGGGAAAAGTAATAAAATGACAGTCCTCGTATATTATGTTTGTCATTCCCCAGCTCGAGCCTTAGCATTGACTGAGGTTTGGCAGATAACGCTAAGATAACCACAAACATCTAGATTGTAGCACGACAAATATTTACCACGGTAATTAAAATAAACTCGACTCATACAAGACACCACACACATGTGCAAACACAGGACCCCGCTTTTCGCGACGTTATTTATCCTTATCCTTTGAAGGAAAATGTCTTTTAATAACATGTTCATGTTTGCGACACAGATTTCAACGAATGCGGTCGATTCAATGATATTCTATAAAATACTGTTATTTTAACAATAGTTGTGATACAATCATACTCATATTAGGAAGGCGATAGTTTATGAGTGTGTTTGTATATTGGTTACTTCTTCACGCTCAAACGGCTAGATAAATTTTGATGAAATTTGGTATGGAGGTAGCTGATACCCTGGAGTAACAAATAGGCTATTTATGATCCTGGATAATAAATTTCGACCATCCAGCAATCTATAAAAAGTTACAGTTGTCACAACTGTAAACTGATTGTTGAAACTAAAACGAATCAATAATGAAATTATGTTAATTTCGTTATAGATATTAACAACCTACAAAATGAAGTAGGGCTGCTTATGCTACCTAGAGATAGGTATTGATTGTTAAAACTTTATCAAACATAGATTTGATTAAAGATTGCAAAACATGGTTGTTTGGACCATATTGTATTTTTATCATACAGCGGTAAGTATCTATGGCCGTAGAAACGAATATTCTTTGTTACATAGAAACCTCTATAATGAGTTAATATTATCAACATTTCACAAGAACACAGGGGACCTAATAGCGACCAACAACGTAGCGTAATTCCTTCACTAATATGTAATGAATCCGTGACTAACAGCCAATTAGTAAGCAAAGAGCCAATCAGTAACAGTGGGAGCGACTAGAATGCTTATTAAATCCCTTCAACTGTAGGAAAATTGCGAGTTTATGCTAGTGTTTTCATCTACATTGAAACAGTAGTTTCTCGATAATATGTATCTGATTATCTACTATCTATAGGTATACATATGTACAATATATATGATACATAAGCTCTTACTAATACCGTTAAAGAAGTAAACAGAGGTTCATTAAAACATCCCCAGTTCACTGCGCTTATTTCAGTCCCGTGATGTGACCAAATCGTCGTAGCAGGCACAAATTCCAATCGGGATGTTAGCTAACTACTTGAAGTAAATTATGGGGTTAGGCGGGGGTAATGAAAACTTCCACTAAATCACTAAATTTTAATTTAATGGAGGAGAGTCAATGAAAATAACTCATCAGTGTTTTTACTACAACGAGTAGAAAGAAATTATTAACATAAATAATACAGTAATTTATGTAATTTCAAAATTGTAAGGTAAACCCAAAGAGATCTATTGAAAGATCTTTAGGTAAACCAAACTTCACGTGACGTACACACATTGTCCAAGCAGTAAGCAGTAAACAGTAAACACCCTTTCAAGTGTGAATTTTCCAATCAAAAAACCCAAACAAATTTGACCAATTTGGTATGACGCTATATCATGAAATATTTGACAACTCATATAAGTATTATATCATCTGATGCTTGTTAGCAATTTTTATGTTCGCGAGTTAATGCTTTGTCAAACACTGTCTATATGTACATTGCACTTTTTTCAAATATTTATAAATCCGTTACTTAATATGAATCATGCATTAACATTGTAGAGGTAGAGAAATTGTCTACTACATAGGTAACGTACATATGTTAATACCAAATATAAAATCTTAACTTTGAAATCCTACACCTGTCCAGTTTCTTTCTTTCCACTTGCCCTTATACCACTGCAATGTAGGGTCGGCGCAACATATTGACTCAAGCATATTGCAGATAGGATTTGGCTTAGTTTTTATCACTTGCCGCAAGGTCCGTCGTTAACCTAGTCCCGAATAAATAATGTCATACAAACACCTCGTCCGACTTAGGAATCGAACTCAAAACTTATCGGTTCGTAGCCCATACACGCTGCCACTAGACCAAGGTGACACCTGCTCCATTTACGCATTATAATTAGGACGATAAAAAATACTCGCATGTTATTGTAATTGTTTACGTAGTAAGGAGAGTTTGTTAATGTCTACTTCCTACGGCGGTACACCGGATAGAACATGTGTAAAGCCCACGCGGGGGTACTAGCACACTTGTGTTTACATATATCACAACTGTTTACATTTGTAAGAGAAATGCAAATCGTTAATTTATCGCCACCTTAAGAAGCAACTATATAAAACAAACCGCAAACACGAGCGCGGTTCAAAGACCTATCACTTGAACAGTTTGGCGTGTATTTGAACAAGTGTTCTTCAGTTAAACTTGCAAACGTTACGAGCTTGAATGCACGACCGAACAGACTTAAAACTATTTCTTTAATCATACAAACCTTACATAATAAGCGTGATAGGTGTATACCTATTACGTACAAAAACTGTTAATTAACAGTATCAATATGGTTTTTCTATGCGCAAAGTTCAAAAATGAGACAAAATGTGTTTTTCTCAAGATATTGCTTGTTTTGCAAACTTGAATTTAATCCCTAAAACAAATTATTTTGAAGACTAGTTTGAGACAGGTATAGTCCTAGGTTTCCAGATCGACCTGGAATCTTTGGGGGAGGCCTACGTTCAGCAGTGGACTTGTCTCAACCCAACAGTCTCACAACAGTCTTGTGGCTGACGATGATGATGATAGTCTCAGATGGTAGGTCTTTCGAGTGCGGAAGTCCACTCTGGTGGGCATTTTCTGATGTGCTTGTCGTTCTCAACCTTTCCGATAATCTGATACTTTGATAGGCATTAAAACGAATGAAAATTGTCATATTATTAAGTTGGGCACATTTCGCTTACGAAGCTCGAAGATACGAACGCGTTACAATATTATAGAATTCAGTCCTGGATGGTGGGGATATTGGCTATGGACAGATGCCGTTTGGCGTTTATCATCAGAAGAATGATCCATTCACATCGTTATTGGAGTTAAATTAAGAAGAATTTTGTGCAAATGCCCATATAGAGATATGTAACGTATAATGCATTTGAACATTAATACTTGTCTGCAAAAGTAAAGGTGCTGATTTAAAATGAATCTTCAGAATAAAGACCACATCCAATGTTGTATGAATCGGGCCTTACAGATATGAACCCCGAAGTTATACAGTAAACATGTGATGTCTTGCTTTATTCATTTGCTCTTGATTTAGTTTACAAATGTCTGAAAATCATACAATACTATTAACCACGTATGACGAGTATTTTAGAAAGCAGATATAGCTTAGAGAGGAAAGAACTGCCAAGATGAAGATAAAGGCACTTTTGTCTTCTCAAGATGTGTTCATCAACAACTACCTCGATCTAAAGTGACTGTACCCTAATTCCTAGAAGCAGTGGCGGATTTTCCTTAAGGCCGACTAGGGCCCGGGCCTAGGGCGGCTATATATTAAGGGGTGGCTAAATACGAAACGACACATCGAACGGGAATCGAAATCAAACAAGTACTTCCCAGTCCAGAACCTATACAGGCTGCCACTAAACCAGGTAATCGGTGGACGAATACACACATATAAGTTATAAACAGAAATTGATGAACTCCTCCTTTTTTAGAGTCTGTTAAAAATAAGATTACAATGGGCCACAGCTAGTAGAGCGGCCCGAGCAGAAAAATTGACAATCGTAAATGTATTCGAGCTCGATACGCATCTATAAAATTAGTTTGAAATATTAACCAAATGTCATAGGTCGCCAACACTGCAAATCCCCCATTGCCTAGAAGTAGAATCGAATTCATGATGTATTACTTTTCACGGCAATTAATGGTAAATCAGGAATTACGTAAAGAGTAATCATAATTTTAAACTAAACATAATCGGGTAACAAGATCATAAGCTCGTCAAAGATTAAACAGTTCGTAAAATTATGAATTGAAAGATATAAAGTTCATCCTTAACCAAGTATTTTTAATATTAAACCACCGGAGATGAGGTATCGAGTTATTTGCAATATTAAATATGTGTTAAATGTAGGACTGTTTATAAATAAACCATGAACGCAGATAGTATCGTCCATAAAATATGAATACGCGGTCGGCATGTACTAATTTAGGTGAACACGTTAAAAATTATTTTACTGAAGCGAGAGATGTTGTCCAAACAAAATAATTACTGTTACATCAGCAGTTTTTAATGATTGCTTTATACTGGGTGTTGCAGAAAGATGGTAACAATAACAATTCCACATACAGGATAAACGAAAGGATCAGGATCATTATCCAGAAAAAAAAATTCATCGTCAATTCAAGTTACTGTTATCCAAAAATTTTGGGTTTTTCAAAATTTTCGACTTTGCCGTTATATTGTTAGACATTTTCCCTTTAAGTATATTTAGTATAGATACCACCATTTTGCAACACACTGTATAATTTTGACCATCTGTTGGCTTCAAACTATAAGTAGGTATCTTTAATACGTATATCACATATAATTTATAAACAAATTGCCTCGGTGGCGTGGTGGTATTTCGGTACGACTACGGTTCTGAGGTCTCGGGTTCGATCCCCGGGTCGGGCAAAGTGATATTGGATTTTTCCATATCCGCCCGGAGTCTGGAATTTGTGCCCGATATGGCGATAGGCTCGCCCCCTATCACATCTGGGACGGAACCAAGCTCGGCGAAATATGGGTGTTCTAGTTCGCTAGTGCACCTCTGCCTACCCCTTCGGGGATACAGGCGTGATCTTATGTTAAATTGCGTAAGTACTCGTAATTAGACTTCAAAAAATATCTACTAACAATTTTATTAATACTACTTATTCCACATACATTTTGTAATAGATGGACAATATTAGTATTGTATGAAGTGAAGAAATGTATTCGATGAAGTTATGTATAATAACAAGTTTAAAAACTTAACGGACCGAATTCAAATCCGATCGTGATCAAATTTATATGGGACCATCCTTTAAATAAGCTCTATCGAACACAAAAATCATTTTGAAAGTCGGTCCACATTTGGCGGAGATACACTAAAAAAAAAAAAAAGAAATACAGACGAATTGAGGACCTTCTCCTTTTTGGAAGTCGGTCCAAAATAACGCATGTTTTTTGAGACGCAATTAAAAGCTTCTCATTATTTTAAAATTCAAAGGGTTGAAACCACAATTATGAATCTATCTGCGAAGATCTAAGGCTATTGTAATTCCATAACGCACCGTACGAAATGTCTATTGAAATGTAGTATATAGGCAGTTCAGTTAGACACGGGACAACCATTGCCGGACATAGGCCTCCCTCAAAAATTTCCAGATCAACCAGTTGGAGGCGTCCTAGATCCAACGATTTCTCGCGACCTTTAGAGAATAATTTTTCAAGCATGTTGCAGAAAAATCTCTGCTTGGGTTATTACGGCCGACTGCCTGCCTGACGTCAACCCTTTGCTCAATATCTGATCGATGAAACATTAGGTATATTATTTGTTTTTATAAACAATTATAATTAGACATGTATACTAATAGCATCCGCATAATAATAATCAATAATTTATACGACTCATTGTTTTTATTCAATAAAAAACCTAATTCTTATTAGGTATTCACATATTGAATAACACTGATAAATATACAGAGTTATACAGAGACTGTTAGGAGGTCTTTATAACATTTTACAACGTTGTAAACCCACCGTAGAATTTTAGGATTAATTTGATTATGGTCAATTATTCACAAAGCGATCGGGCCTCGTTCCGTTTTTTATCCTGCGCTAATAAGCCGAAAAGTATCTAATTTGGCCGGCGGTGTCTTTGCTGCTAACAAATTAAACCACTTTACCGTATCAGGCAATGAAATTAAATTAAATATTAACAATCGATAATTAAGTGAGTTTAAAGTGATGCCATCGTTTATAAAATGTTTATTTGATTTTCTACTTACTCGTTTTTGTCATGAATCAGAATGTGGTTTGGAAGCCCTTTCGTCATCCGAGGTGAGGCGTTTTATTTACAATGTTTGTGCTTGAACGAACGATAAAGCGACAACTAATCTCAGGATTACAATAATAGGACTTAAAAGGCTGATAACAAAAGTGAGTCCGTCGCGTCGGTCGCGCTCGCGACTGCCCCGCAGCCGCGCTATCTGCGCGCGCGCACCGCAGTAAAAGCTCATTGTAACCCGAGCCTCAAATACGAAATTGAATAATGCTGACCTATCCCGCGACCGCCTCGCCCATAAATCACCGAGATATTTATGTCCCTCAACCCCCGCATGTCCGCCGCATCCCCTCTCGCTCTGCTGCCTTATTCGCGTCCGTACTCCGTGGATATAAAATATTAAATAAAAACCTACATAAACTTGTAAGTAATTCCGAATGGAATCAGTGAAGAGCATGCAGTGTGGTCGCGGACCTATTCTGCGGTTTGAACACCTAGCCTTCGACTCTATTGGAAAACTTTACTGTGAAAAATGTGCAATATTTTTGCCCAGAACTTGTTATGATACATATTTTGAATATTTTAGACCATAACATATTTTTTACGAATATTAACACTATTAATGCCAGTAAATTTATTCCGATTTGATTTAGAAACCCGCCATGCCTTCATATGACGAAGACTGACAAGTGGCTACAATGTAGCAACGCAAACTGCATTTACAATTTCTCATTTCATATTTTACCCAACAAGTAATGTAAATGCGAGCAATTGTTTGTAAATAAAGATTACAAGCTAGTTGAGGCTGAATAAATCTCGAGATGTCACTGCGCACATTGCGCAATGTAACAGCGGAACGCGCAAGCCCGACTCGCGCCGCTGCGGATAGAACATAGCATCAAGCGTGTATCTGTGACGTATCTGGCTTGTAACGTACGCCGTACGCGCTCCCCGTAACTTTACTTATATTCTTTTTTATTTATGAGAAATAAATAATACTATTAGACGGAGATACCGATTTCTGATAAAAAGTGGGCCCGCGTTAAATGGGAGGCTCGTTGGAAGCAGAAAGAAAGTAATGGTGGCGCATCGAACCGGTTTGGAGATTTTTACGAATGCAAGCAAGGCTGGTCGGCTCGGCTCGGGCTATGTGCTGCCCGCGGCGAGCACATAACATCACCGACGCGGCGAGCGGCGCAGGCACGGCGCAGGCGCACGGCGGATTCGCGCCGGCCTTTCTTCAACACGCACACGCGCACACACACCGATTGTCCGTATAGTCTTCGGACCGATTATTATCTGCACATAACTGGATTCCACGCAAATGTACATACATACACTCATTAAAATATTTGCTGTACGCTCGGCCACTTGAGTCATTATTTACGAATAACTTGCCAAACAATAGCATCCTTGAACATGCGACCACTATTTCAGGATTTAGGTTGACGCGGTATGAAAAGTGATCGCAATTCGCAATTGCGCGAAACAGTATTGTGTTTGTATTTTGAGGTATAAGCATAAACACCTTGTCTTGAGCATTAAATCAAGTTGGCTCGGTACGTCCTGACAACAATCGATTGACATTGCATCAACCTGATGAATCAGAAATAGCAGCTCCAATAAACATGTCACATTTGATTTCAGCGAGACGTTTACTATGCAAATGCGGTTCTTGCTTTGCCGAAGCCGATGGTTATGTATTAATAAGCGTGATATATTAATAGCAAAACACGTGTTTTATTAATGTCAACTAGTAACATGATATCAACTTATCACAGATTTTTTTTAATCAGCTACATATATTTAATTATTTACCTATAATACTGACCCATTTGAGGTACCTACACGGTAGTACGGTTGTCTTAACTCAGGCTAAATATCGGCGTCTACTGACCTAACTAACCCAATAGTTTTTATTGCAACTTTATTAAAAGATGTCGTTGTGTAAGTGTCGTCATCAATTGCCCATTAATTAAGATTCTATGAATGGCCGCAGAGAATGAACCCAAAGACAGTCGTATGCGTAAATATATTAACCTACTAATTGTATAAATGTGTTTGTTTTGAGTATACACTCGGCGAAATGTGCCTGTTCTAGTTCACTAGTGAACCTCTGCCTACCCCTTCGGGGATACAGGCGTGAGCTTATGTGTTTTTTTTATATTTTTGTTGGTTATAACGCTCTAATGGTTTGACCGATTAATTTTGCACATAAATTGATAGATTCCGTATACATAGAACATTCTTACCTCGGGAATCTTTTTTGTGAGACAGGGACGTTCACGTGGGAGGAGCCGAAAACTAAAGCTGGTTTAAAATAAGTAATTCAATTATATTTATGTTCCTCCATTAATTTATCCGATAGTAAATGAAATTACTGTCTTAAGAATAGACAAAGATTAATGTAGTGCTAACTTTTATCGTAGCACTGCATTAATTCTTACGGCTTCTTGAAAATCCGATATTGATGATGCACTGTCTTAGTAACGATAGATTATACTGTACATAAGGAGACTTGCCAAAAAGCAAACTGCAGCCTGCAGGGTACTATCCTGTAGCCGCCAGGAATCTAGGTATATACCTATAATAGGATCATTGGGATCATGACAAGTACGCTGGTATGGCCAATCTCCCTAGATGATTTCTAGGTCTGTAGTTCGCATCTGCCTACCTATATAGGCGTGAGTCTATGTATAGTATGATTATACTATATATGTATCACACACACATATCTGTATACGCCGTAATCGCCAGTGTAGGCAATATACAATGCAAACAGCCATAACGTCTTACAAATAAGATCAAGAAAATGACCATCGTAATATCGTCGCACCCCGCAAACATCTCGATAAAACAATGGCTAAGTGATTGACCTATTATGGAAGACTATCATGTTACAACCTGACCTACATCGTGGATTCGATTATCGCGCTTTCGACATTAATGCCTCTGTTGGACAGTGTCTACATCTATATGATATTCAGAAAGGAAACGCATTATCGATATCAACGCCAATATCGAACGTAAGAGAATTGGGGCCCGGGAAATACAACAGTCAACGACGGCTTGTTTGTTTGTCAATACTCGCGTATGTTTGACGAGCCATTAGAGCGAGGACGATACTAAAGGATGATCATGCGTTTTTTCCAAAAAGCAAAATTGTTAATGCAATATTGATTCTAATGTTGACATACATACTCACAGACATAAATATAAGCTCACGCCTGTATCCTCAAAGGAGTAGCTAAGGTGAAACTAGAGCAAGTGGTTCGTCGAGCTTATTCACGTCCCATAAGTGACAAGGGAGCCTAGCGGGGGAATTAATCGCCGTACTTCATAATTACAATCCCAAAGAAATGTATATTTATTTTTAAAAACAAGCACCCAAATCCACATTATGACTGTCCGACACTGACATTCAAGGTTTCACAGCCTAAGGGCCATTTGCAGCTCCACGATAAATCTAGAGTTACACCTTATCTCGATTTATCTTAAAGCTCACTCCTATCTTTAAATCAAGATTTGTGATAAATAGATATTTATCGCGAAGCTGCAAGTGGCCCTAAGTAGCGTGTCATATAAATGAAACAAAAATGATGATAAGAGATGAGAATATAGACACCAAATATGTAGGTACCTCTCTATTCGTGCAGAAGACATAAGAGTGAAGTGTAACGAATAAATTGAAGCCTAACATAAAATAACAAAGTGAATTACATGTCCGCCCTCTCTAATAAATGCTTCATTTAATCAATTCGAGTACGCGTGTTTGTGTACATAATAGATATCAAATACATATAGATATCTACTTAAAGTCGGTAAAATTAATTACCAATTCGCAACATAACATAACATAACGGCCTCCTTGGCGCTGTGGGCGAGTAGCCGGCTGTGAACCAAGAGGCCGCGGGTTCGATTCCCGCATTGAGACAAATGTTTGTGTGGCCCACAGATATTTGTTTCAAGTCTGGGTGTTATGCGACCGAAAGTCTCTCATAGTTTTGACATCCACGATACAGGTTATACCTAGTGTGGGGTCAGGACTAGGTGTATGACTGTTGGGTGTATTTATTATTATTATAACATGTTATGTTACCTATTCGCATATCCATAGAAAGGTATATACATACTTTCTTATTTCTACATTTTTGTTCATCAATAGGAAAATTACAATGATTTCTTTAGTTTTTGAATATTATTATTATTATACACTTAAATGAATCTAATGTTACCGGATTGTATCCCGATTTTTAATTTTAGTACCAACGTTTTTAAAGGTTTTCATGAAATATCGTGTCGAAATTAACGATAAAATCGGTAAAAAAAGGAAATACAATTTAATTACAATTCGTTATTAAACTGTAGATACGAGGTACTTTTACAATCCCTTCTGTGACAACCCTTCTATCGTATCAGTATTGAATATAAGATGAAGAAATGGGAAAAAAATGTTTCGTTTATATGGCTCTTATAAGCTTGTTACTGAGAATCTACATAATCCAATAAAATATAATTTAATTATAAATCGTGGCTGGAATCTGTAGCAAATGACGGAGGAAAATCTCAGGTATCTACTAACTTTTCACTGTAAACAGGGCTGTCCATTTTCGATGTTGACGCATTTAATTGGTTACGATTTTCAAGAGTCATTAATTTATAAACATAACATAAGCTCACGTCTGTATCCCCGAAGGGGTAGACAGAGACGCACTAGCGAACTAGAACACCCACATTTCGCCGAGCTTAGTTCCGTCCCAGATGTGATAGGGGGCGACCCTATCGCCATATCGGGCACAAATTCCAGACTCCGGGCTGATATGGAAAAATTCAATATCACTTTGCCCGACCCGGGGATCGAACCCGAGACCTCAGAACCGTAGTCGTACCGAAATACCACCACGCCACCGAGGCAGTCATAAGAGGCAATTTATAAGAGGAAAAAAAAAGTATTCTTAATATTAAACAATACTGTAGGTTGAATCTACTATATTTGTAGACTTATGTAATTTGTTTTTTTAATTTTGTGTCGGAGGTTAAGTTTTTGTGTGCGTGAAGCTGACGACATGGCGCATGTGGTTTTTATGCTACTTACAGTTCGTTATTTACACATAACATGTGATGACCGCGAAATTTGATTACTTAAGTAAATACATACATCTATTATGGACAATCTTTGTGTACTCATACGCACAAGAATGATTATATAAACCTACTTACATATATATGCATCTACATGCCTACTCGTTTGGATCGACTTCATACATCCGCATAGAACTTAAGTTTTAGAAACAAAATAGGTACTATAAATATGTGTATACTCACATGTCGAATTAACGGCTTAGTCTTTCTTTCTACCTACCCTTATCCTACCTTAATGTGGGGTCGGCACAACACACTTTTTCAAGCATGTTGCAGAAAGGATTTGGCTAAGTCTTTACGACCGGCTGCCTGCGTGACGTCAACCCCCTCTGGGGGATCCAGTCCCGGGAAATTAAATTAGAAAATTCGCTTTGCCCAACCTGGGAATCGAACCCATGACTCCCCGGTCCAAGCCCATATATGCTGCCACTAGACCAAGGAGGTGACTAATTTACGTACAACTAATATTATTATGTAAGTCATTACTTATTAATACTAAATTTATAAAATAAATAATAATAAACTGCATAAATTAGTGAAGTGTAATAAGTAAATAAGAACTACTGGTTAAATAACTAAGCGACAGAACAAAGCTATAGATAAATTATCAAAAGTTTTTTTTGGTAAGTAATGCTTATTGTAACACAAAGCGTCGTGAATGACAACGCACCACGCTGAATATCCTGGACACCAAATTTTACGACGGCCATATATCTACAGGGACTGGCATCAAAATGAAAAAGAATTCATCATTCATCCATTAGTCACAGAGTCAAAATATTTGTTGACAAAGCCTGCGTAATTGCAGCACTACAATCGGAATACTCGCTACGAAGCTACCGTAACGCCCGCAATTTGTTCCCATTGTTCCACGGGTGTAATGTTTACACCGGCGATTGTCATGTCCGCACTCCGCGCGCCGGGTGATGTTTTCAAAACAGCGGACGCTTCATGAAATCCATTGTTTAGCGAGAAACTTCCAACGACTGTAACGGGTCGCATCATAATATTATTACAGCTCTCATTAAACATCACCAATCCAGATACTCCAAAAAAACCACAACCCCTCATCAACGGGAAAATTGATTTTCCGCGCGAAAGAAAAGTCACTGAAAATCCGCTGAAACTCACCTGGGTCATGAGCCGATCAGCGCCTGTTCCCTCGTCGTCCCTGAAGTCGATGTCCGGATTGTAATTGGGCACTAAGTCTTTGAATCTCTCGTCGTCTCTGGTGATACGACCTTCGGGAGGTCCACTGGCAGTAATTTTGTTCTCGCCAGTGTTCGGCTCGTGCTGACTGAAGACGAGGGGGGTGATGCGGCGCGGTCCGTGGCGGCGGTTGAACCCACGGCCCGGGCCGCACGCCGCCGCCGCGCCCAGCCACAGAAGCACCAGCGACAGCCTCATCTCGCAGACATCACTCACCACACGCGCTCGACGCACGACCACCGCGCGTCGCGATCTGAGCGACACTGAGAGCCGGCTGCCTCAGCCCGATGCGATCGTTCGTCCACCACTGAACCCGAGATTGCATCCCTTGCTTACCGCCCGGCTCGACGACCCGCCGCACCGTGCCGCGCTGCGGACGCGGACGTTACGTTCGGACAACCACCACCGCCACCACTTCGCATCTCACACTCTGTATGCTCACCGCTACGTATCACACATTCACTTTGGAAAATCCTATCAGTAGTAATCACTCCACTCGCCATAATCAATTAATTCCATTCCATCGAAAATAAAACTGTTTTAAATATAACACAGTAAGTACAAAATAATTATATTTTCGCAATCTACCCGCAATCGATTTATTCGGAAACTACTTGTCACTTGTCACATTAAATATTGACAGCTGAAAGTGGGGGTAACTTAATTCAAGCCCGATAAAAACGTATATATAAAAGCCGTACCTAAGTACAACTAAGAAAATACAAGATCGATATACCTATCTTCTCTCTCCTTCTGTGGTAAGAAAATTGCTTACTATATCGGACATCCAGCAACTCACTTTATTGGCAGTGATATAAACTGGTGGATATTTTCAAAAAAACAAGAAGTAGAAGTACCTTTTCCGATTCCTATTGCAAGTTTTCAGCATGAAACTAAGCAAACATCATTTTATAATATGCAGCCTTTACATAATTAATATAAACATATTAATTAGACACCTGACATAGTACGGTACGCTGGGATAAAACGGTATAACAAAAGTTTAATAGAAATAATATGTCAGTTGTATGTCAGACATTTTAAGACATCCGTTAAATATACCGAAAACCAGACGTGAAAACGTAACCCTCTACCTAGCGAAAGCACAATATTTACCAAAGCTCTTATTTAATTTGACGCCAAATGAATGTAATTGCATTCAAATGTTTATATTACAAATAAGTACCTAACGGCACATTCGGAAATCACACAGAATAGGACTATCTGTGTCATTCAATAGCTGTACCGACGTCAGACTGTAACATTTAAATATATGAGTACTAAATGTTGCCCGGGACTACGTTCGCGTTTTCCGGGATAAAATGTAGCCTATGTGTTATTCTGAATTATAATCTATATAGCTGTAAAGTTTCATCTAAATCCATCCAGTTGCGTGAAAGAGTAAACACCTACACAAAATATGCATTTTTTATCTTTGGTCCATTGTTCTACGAGCGTGATAGCTAAAATCGTTGTTTTTCGTATGTGTTTTAGTATTCCATTTAGAAAAAGCTAGTGGTGAGACCCAGCTTAACAAATATACACACACACATAGTCACCAACTTTCATGTTCATAATATTAGTTAGGATTGGTCGTAAGGTCCGGTCTCCCAGACAAGTCAACAGGGGGACTTTAGGCAGGCAGCCGGTCGTACAAACTAAAGCCGAATGTTTTCTGCAACATGCTGGAAAAGGTGAGTTACCCTGACCTCACAATGGTGTTAAGATAAGGGCAAGTAGAAAAAAATTGGTGGTATTATGTTAATAATTTTACCAACTTTAACGTAATAAAATATAAATTATAACTTTGAACAATTTGACGCCAAATAAGAAAGGAAAAATTGTATACATAATAATTAAATAATATCTAGCATAGAAGAATAAAAGGCAAAATGTGCAAAATGTGTGGGTTTTCCCTTTCATATCAAAATTAATAATAATCGCACAGTAGAATACTCATACACCGTTTCTAATAATATTCTAAGTCTATTGAAATAAAACTATTCTTACGGATTCTATCACGATTAGGTTTTAATTATTAATATTTTTTATTTATTACTATTTTAGACTGCAAAGCCTTCGAAACGTCGGGAATAATAATTAAAACCTAATCGTGATAGAATCCGTAAGAATAGTTTTATTTCAATGTATAATATTCACGTAAACTTAAGAAATCAGTATTCTAAGTCTAATCGAATTATTCATGGTTTTAAGGATAAAGTAGGCGTAGGTATAAAACCAATTATCATTACGCACTCAACCCAACCACAAAAACAATTTCATATATGTTTTCTATACAGTCCACCTGACCATATTTAGACACATTTCTGATATGTCTTACCTACGAATATTAATACAATTATAAATGCGAAAGTTCGGATGTATGTTTGTAACTCAATCACAAATATAGATTATAGTCTGGAATAGCATATAGGCTAATTTTTATCCCGGGAAAATACTATTCCTGAGAGATATATCTGTATCGTATCTATATATATATATAAAAGGAGAAACTGTCTGACTGATTGGCGTATCAGCGTACAACCGAAACTATTGGAACTAGAAACGTGAAATAGTACACTCGGCTTCCTTTTTATAACTTAGGTGAGTTAGTGCTAAAGGATTTTTGGAAACTCATCCCCTAACATGGAAATACGATGGGACAGACTCACGCAGGCGACGTAGCCGGCAAAAGCTAGTTTTGTTAATAAATTTCCACGCGAACGAAGTCGCGGACAAGAGGTAGTATTTAAATAACCGTAACTGAGGAGAGAACTCGTGCCCTCAGGGTATTCATCAGCCATATAAACATGTACCATGATTATACCCAAATCGGTTATCGCTCGCATAATCACATATTAATTTTGATTGAAAGTAAAATATTTCGTAAATTCGTTATCTTGTAGTAACTTAATATTATGTACTCATTTGAACGAATTACTATGACCCGTTTTCAGGAACTATAACTGTGGTTGACATAGATACCTTACAGTTGAGTACAAAAATATAACCTGATACATGATATACAACATAATATATCACATAATATGTATATATGTATAGTAGGTACTTTGTAATATTGTAATCTTGTCCTCTATGTTTAACTTTTCTTTAAACACAAGTTTTGGATTACGATACAATAATTGTGTATTTATCATTGTTACCTGTTTTGTGTTTTTAATAATACATAAAATTAAATTAAAAATTCTGATTATTTTTATTATATCGATATCTGATTAATGACGGTGGCGTGGTTGTATTTCGGTACGTCTACCGTCCTGAGGTCTCGGGTTCGATCCTCGGGTCGGGCAAAGTGATATTGGATTTTTCCATATCAGCCCGGAGTGTGGAATTTGTGCCCGATATGGCAATAGGCTCGCCCTCTATCACATCTGGGACGGAACTAAGCTCGGCGAAATGTGTGTGTACTGGTTCGCTAGTGCGCCTCTGCCTACCCCTTCGGGGATACAGGCGTGAGCTTAAGTATGTATGTATGTAAATATGATTAATGAATGAAACCATATATCGATGAGGTTTTCTACGAAAATGAAATGACTTACACGACACCCCTTGGGTAACAATGCACATAATATTATGTGGAGAACGTAAGATATATTTACTCCTAAATGTTGTGTTCCAGCCCGCCTAGCATGCGCGCCACGAGTTATCCCGAAAATCGACTGTCGAGATGTTGTCTACATTTTAAATAATCAGAAAACGCATAAATTGACCCGCTATAACTGATACATTGGTAATCTTCATTCAAGATTATACTAAAAATGTATTTGTAATTAACACATGGAAAATACGTTATCTAAAGAAATACGCAAATAATTTTGCATAGGTGTTGCTAACTTGCTAATAAACTGACAATTTTTAATGTGGTCAACCGCAATTGGAGCTTCACGATGTGGAACATAGTAAGTAGGTACAGTACTGCTATTGTCCATTCAACAGTTTCGTAATTTAACTATCGACAGTAATCAATAATTATGGCCCTTTGTTTGCATCAACCTCGTAAAACGACTATTTAATGACATGAAATAATTCATATAGGTCTGAGAACGAATATGACATATACCTAAATGATTATAATTATATATAACGTGTTTGGTGTGCGTTGAAAGTTATAGCAAATTAACGGCGAAATATTACTTTTTACTAAACAGTTATTTTGTTTGAGTAGTAGTGCCTAGCTGTGGTAAATATCGGGCATGGATCTATCATTCATACTTGAGAAGCAAAACCATTAAATAATTAAGAATCCTACAATACCTTTACTTCTGGAATGTACTATTTATAAAATGGTGTGACATAATGATTCAATAATATTGGACATTTAAAAGAACATTATATAATATATTATTATTAAACTATTGTTGATATCTGGTGACTATATTCGATTAGTATTATTTACACTTTGATAACTTTCACCTTAAATACTGATGAATTCAACTCCATTATCTACAATAAAATTAAGAACCTTCTCCCTTTTTGAAGTCGGTTAAAAAAGGGGCGGTAACTAGTAGGTATCGGGCCTAGGGCAGCCAGCACTGCAAATCCGCCACTGCTATGCTAGCTCTCTTTAAAATTCTCATTGCTTATACAGAGATAGAGCATTGTTTTGTTGTTCAAACATTGCTTTTGCCCGGCTGTCCCTAAAGCGCATCCTTGCCGCTTGTTTTGGGGTGCACATAGTGTTAGGGACTCGATCAAGTGACGCGTTACTTGGATTTTTCCATCTACCCCGATCTTTTTGGCGCAGAATTGCAACACCGACGCGACAACTCCGACATAACCGTCACGTCTCCCTCGTAGCCAGTGGTCAAAATATTTTTCACCGCAATAACCAAAGAACAATCACATCACATCTGTAGTTCTGTAATTCGCCTTTGCCTACCCCTTCGGGGATAAAGACATGAGCTTATGTATAACAAAACAACTAACAAACAACTAATAAAAATAAAATAATGCTCTTGTTCTGACTATTTCATCGTTTGATTTACGTATACCATAACAATATCTAAGAGCTTCTTATTATGTAAAACCTACATAGGTATTTTGCATGATAATACGGTTTCCGTTTAACTAAAAGAAAATTTTAGTTAACATTCCAACATCGTACAACACTTGTGTAATCTATGAAGGACATGAGAACAAAAAACGCGCTTACGTGTTCACACTTTCTTATCGATATTAGTCAGAAGGGATTCATGTGAACTGGATAATGTAAGGTGCATTTTAGAAAAGGGTGCGAACGCAACGTGCCCGCTCCAATCGCACAAAGCTTTGCAAACCGCTGACTGATAAGACTAAGCGATAAGTCATTTCCGTGTTTACTTTAGTCAGGTTGGGACGCACTCACTGCGTTACTTTAGTCACATTTAAATGTGTAAAGCACGGAAGTAAAGAAAAAGAAGGACACCATTTCGCCTATAGTTAAATGAACGCCATAGAGAAGCCCCGCACACAAACGCGCCTGTACAAAAGTGCCCACACACAGACGCCATGACGTGTCGTTAGATCGAATAGGCCGAAAACCTTGCTTCACTTTCATCAAAGCGCTAGGAACAGCGCTCCGTCCATCTTTTTTTTACGTCCGTGGTGTAAAGATTTGTACAAACACTTTGTGAATAACAAAAATATTTGACTCCGTTAGTATTGCAGGTAACAATTTAAATCAATGGAACAGTTCTTGCCGTATTTGGAAACCTGCTGCAAATGTCATTCAAAATTATACAGCTAGTTGTTTACTGGAATTTATCATTTATAAACAAGAGGAAGTCACACGCCGCAATAATAAAAAAGTATATTGCATGCTTATTACCATCAATTACATCAGGTCCGGCGCCATCATAGATAGGAGAGTCTAACCAACACAATGACCAAGTTCCCACACAATAAACCAGCCCAATAAACCCTAAGGCTATTGTTGCCTGTGCAGCTTAGCCGAATTCATTCACAACTTGAAAGGATTTTACATTATCAAAAATATTTGGAATTTAAAAGTCAGAGTCGGCTCTACATTCCTATCAATTCAAAACAAATAAGATAAGCTGGTCTATTCGTATAAAGCAGTATCGGAATGTATTTGTGCAATAATCATCGTTAAATGTTGAGTGAGTGAGTATTGAGTGGTAGAGCCACGATGTAGACAGTAATGTCTACAGCACGAATGGGCCGGCTCGATCGATTTGATACCACTGTCTCACAGAAAACCGACGCAAAGTGGCAGTTCGCGTTGCTTGCGTTACGTTCTGTGAGATTTCCGGTGGCCCAATTCCTCCTAACTTTTCCAATCCCTATTCCCCTCCTTTTAGGTAGCAATTCACCCTTGATGCCACCCTTGGATGTCTATGGGCAGTAGAGATCATTACCATCAAGTGACCCATCTGCTAGTTTGCCAGTCTTTGCTATAAAAAAATGTTTGATTAATTTGAAACAGGGCTATCGATATTATAAAATATTACTCAAAGAGAGGGGTAAAGGTTAGAGACATAGGTGGTCGATCGTGATTTGGAACTGAGAATTTGAGTGGTAGAGCCATACTGTAGAGTCTACAGTGTAGACAATAGCGTCAACAACACGAATGGGCCGACTCATTGGGTTTGATGCCACTGTATTAAAGAACGCCAACGGAAAGTAACAGCTCGCTGTTGCGTTTCGTTCCAACTTCCAACGCACCCATGATTCTTTTAGTGTCATGGGTGTCTATGAGCAGGCGTTTCATACCATCAGGTGATCAACATTCTCGTTTGCCATTCGCTGTTGTAAAAAAAACGAAGATATATCCTGATACAACTACGTGACATTAAAATTTATGTTCGTGTGAAAATATTTAGGAAACGAAAAATAATTATTTGTATTATGTGATGTGTAAGAAATTTTACACCGTTAACATCGTATTTGATTTACACGTACTTAAATCAACTTATAAACAAAACACCGGCAAGCCGATTACCGGCCGCTTTAAGGCAGCCAAAGTAAACTGTACCAAGTGGCATACGAGTGTCGCGTCCGCACCTCCGTCACTACTTCCCTTTGGCAGAGAGTAAACATTATTTTCGACAAAGGACCGACCAAGGTGTCGGCGAAGGCTAATGGAGGAGAGTGCTGGACCAATATACCCGCGTGTAGTGTTTTAAATTGTTTACTCTTCCATAAAGCTCTCGAGACCTTGCTACGGGTGTCTTGTCTCTTGTCGCCTGTCAACTTGAACTAAGACAGCCGTAAATTATATTACTCGAAGTATCTACTATTCCCAAATGATAGTATGAATATATTCATAACTGATTTTCTCAACCATGCAATATACCATAAAATATATTACTGTGAATTTAACAGTGTATAAGTATGTGTATGTTTACAACAAAATGATTAATAATCGAGAATTATTTTAAACTATTTAAATAAATATAATATTAATTGAATCAAGCAATTAAGTAAGTAATCTTTATATTTTGAATTGTTGAACATCTTTTGGACGATACGGAATGCGCTTAAATGCCAAAGTCCAAAAAATAATAAAAAAAGAAAGTTTAAAGGTTGCAGAAACGCAGAATCGAAACTTGCTCACCCAAAATGCTTTGCATATTTTCGTATCATCGGCATGCGGTACTTTAGATTCAATGTCGGTATCTCTATTTTTTTGGAATGTACTAAGCTTTGTAAGTGGTACAGCGACACTCTGTAGGCAATTCTCACTATAGGCTCGACAGGATTATTACTAAACGAACAAACGACATGAAGTGGCGGTTTGGTTTTACGTTTCGTAGGTACGGCTAGTGCGATTTGCGAAAGCCCAGATATCTTCTCTTCCCAATCCCCTTTCTTTTGTTTAGTGTTGTAGGTGCTCATGGTCGGCGGAGATCACTTAGGTACCATAAAACCCACAAGCTCAATGACCGGCCTCGTGTTATCAAAAAAATCATATAAAAAGCATTTAATATGTTAAACTTTCTCTTTACTCCCATTGCTAAGCATGGATATTTCAATTATTTTTATTCAATGTTTACAAAAATTAAATAAACAGAAGTTAATGAATTCCAGTAACAGAGAGCTTTACCTAGAATATTAAATTACTTATTGTTTGTCTAAATGGTATTTCAAAGGTAGCCAGTCACAACTCGTTAGGATACATAAAAAATCTGTGGGAAACATTTTTATATTTTTACTAAAAGCATATTATGTTTAAAAAAATCTATATTGTTTACAGTTTTCTGTACGGTGATTAGCCATGTCTTTGTTAATTTAGTTATGAAACCACATTTTTAACTCCGCATATTAAAGACTAGACATGGGTATATAAAGTGTGTTTCAATGAAATAAAAAAGAAAAATTTTAACAGAAATGTATTACTTAGATACTAAAAGGTTTCTCATTAAAATTCCAAGCTCATAAATGGCACTAATACAGCGTGTACACACGTTGAAGATGAACACTTTCCTGTGAGCATCTTAGCATGCAATGATTCCTTTACTGAGTTTGCAAACACTTGATGAAATATTTACATTTATAAATAAATTTATACACATGACAAATATAATCAAATACCTCTTTTAATTTTTGCTTTTCAATTTTGTTACCTGCCCAACGACAAACCGTCCATCTCAAAATTCAAAGTTTAATTTGATACTAAAAACAAAACAAAAACGGATGTTAGTAGGTATTAAGCATAGGGTATCATGTGCAGTTCAATACCGTATTCAAAAGCACTTTTTAAATGAAACTCATAAAGATACAAGGTGTAAAGGAGTCAAACCAGTTCGGTGCATGCGATGCCCTCTAATTGACAAATTGGAATCTTATTAAAATAAAGTTCAAGTTCCTAACTGAACGGGCGCAGCCCAAGCGCAGACAGACGCGCGTGATGTCAGAGAGCCTGACGACCGGGAGCCGACGAGCGCCGAGTGAACACGATCGAGCCTCGAGCGGCGAGAATAAAAAGTCACCAGCATTCGAAGCGCGTGCCTCCATGTGTGTGGTCCACGATGGAGGTCCTCCTCGGTTTTTGATTTATTGAAATCGGATTTTCGCACCTTTTTTTCGGTAATTATATGAATTCAATTAAGCAATTGAATATGGATAGTTGTTTCTTTTCTATGCAACATTATATTTAGGTAAACAGACTAAATTATAAGTAGTTATCTAATTAGAAAAGATACTATATTAGAGATACAAATTTTAATAACTGATACAATTTTTATACAAATTCCGTTAAACCGTAAAAATGTTAAAAGATTAGTTAATTTTTGGTACAATCCTCATGCCTCTCAGTTGTAATGTTCAAATTATGATTTTTAAAAGAGTTATCGACTCCAGATTTTGCATCAATTTCCGGATATCTCGGAATCAGGTCAAAATGACTATTAATGTCGTTAACATTACTTGATTTCCATTTATTAGCAATAATTTTTAATGGCTCCAAACATTGAAGACTTTGTTTAACTCGTAACAACTCAACGTTACATTGATTCTCAATTTCTAAAAGCTTTAACCTATATGCTTTTGCCAGCATCTGTTTCCTGATTGCGTTTTTCTTTTCCGTTTGAGCCATGTTAAGTGTGTTTTGATATTTTTGAAGTTGTTTTTCGTATTCTATAAGATTTTCATCGCAGTTCAATTTGCTGTCTATACAGGCACTGTACAACTCACACGAAAGAGTAAGATCTGCCTTTAAGGTATCTGTGGAACATACTTGACGAACTGGAGTACCGAATCTAGCCACGTTTTCTAAAGGATTTTCATCGGTTTTACTTTCTTTTTCTAGTTTAGATTTTTCTTCATTCAGTTCAACCTTCAGTGAATCAATTATATTCCTACACTGTGCAATCCTTTCTTGTAGTTTCGTTTCATTATCATCAATCATCTGAGGAGTGCAGTCCATTTTATCACTGTTACCTTCACTGACCGTATTGTTGGCAAATTCACGCGTTGATGGTCCATCACTGCCTGTAGATCTTGGCGATTTTACGCGATTACTATTATCACCTGATCCTAGTTGTGTAGATTCCATGAATAATTAAAAATATACGTTTGTATATAGTAGGCACTCCTTGAGGCAGTTCTTAAAAATCTCAAATATATAAAAAATCAATTGGCTATTGACAGACGTTTGTTTGGCTATTTAACAAATGAAAGATATTTGTATTCCATAGATTTTGAATAAAATTGAAAAAAAACTCTCATCCTATAAGATTACAAGTAGGTATTAAAAAATGATCATATTATCATAAAGTAAGTACTTCTTTGTACTGTTTATTAAAATCTTAGAATAGACATAGACATAACTTTAAGCCTATACCCCCGAAAGGTTGGGACTGCCCCTGGCGGTGCCAGATCAAAATTGAAAATAGCGACATCAGCTTTGCGAGGGCTGACGCCCCTGGACTTTTTCGGCAAAATATACTGGCAGTTATACACGTTGAGGCCCCTATCGAGGGCGGGATGGATACTGCCTTAGGCGCTAGGTCGCCGACGCGATTTGGCCGACGCTTAGCAATGCCAATGGGCAGAAGCCCTATACTTATGCAGAAGCGCAACTAGAGGCGCGGTAGAGTCTGCATATGTATGAACGTCGTCGGGCGAAACTATCGCCATACAAAGTAGGTACAAATTCCAACCTGGGGTATCACGTGATAGGTATTTCGGATTCAAATTAAATAATTCAAACACAATTTCTGGGTACCCGACCTGGGATTGGAATCTGGGATCTTTAGGTTTTAACTTAAGTACCTACCTACCTATGCTGTCACCAAAGAGCATGGCTGTCACTACACAAATAAAAAAATGGATTCATGTTAATAAAAAAAATGGGCATTAGTTTTTATTATTTAGCTGAATTGCCAAATGAACGAGACACTTCCATAATTAGCTCGCTGTGCTTCTTAAAATGACTTAAGGTTCGTACAGACTTAACTTTTTAATCGTAGCACAGAAAGTGACTAGGTAGGGGAAAGCAGGTAGGATTCGTACAGTTTTTACTCCAAGTCCCATAAAATAAAAACTTATTGGTATTTCAAAATAGTTTCAATGCTAACATAATACCTGTATATTTAGCTTAAATCATGTTATAGTTCAGGATTAACACAAATCAATTTGGCATTGATATTCAAGCTTTTACAGAAAATGAAAAATGTACGAAAGCACCCCGCACGCGGGGTAGCTTCAGCATCAGTTTCAAGTAATAAGTAACAATACTGTTATTTAGCAAATTATTCATTGTAAAAGTTTAACATTTCTCATAAAATCTTCTTATGTTCCTAATGAAACCAAAACTATAAAAAGAATCTTAAGACTAACATATCGAAATCTTTACGAGGTCTATCTACTGTTGAATATTGAACAAAGATCTTTGTCGAAGCTATAGATATTAGCAGTTCTTGTTGTTAAAGCAGTTTATAGTAAGCTATCTAATATAATGTTTGTACCTATATTATGCTGAAGCATAACAAATTGATAATATGCTTTGTATATAGTCTAGCGGCGATAACTTAGGAAACGTACCCATTATCCGTTATCGTTACCCATTTTTTACCATATCGCCGAGCCTAGTTCCGTCCCAGATGTGATAGGGGGCGAGCCTATCGCCATATCGGGCAAAAATTCTAGACTCCGGGCTGATATGGAAAAATCCAATATCACTTTGCCCGACCCGGGGATCGAACCCGAGACCTCAGAACCGTAGTCGTACCGAAGTACCACCACGCCACGGAGGCAGTCAGGTAGTGGACTAAGACCTGACCCCTCTTATTAGTAGAGTAGGTCCGTACCCAGCAGTGGGACAGTATATAATACAGGGCTGATGATGATGTATATAGTCTACATAAACACACGCGGGGTACATTCGTACAGTACGAATGTACCCCACTTATAACTGTACGAATGCACCTCAACACATAAAATTAATAAATTAATTTAAAACAAAAATACCCATTATAAATAATCCAAATTTGATGTTTATATTGTAAAATAAGACATTGTGCACATACAATAATAAAATATATTAAATGTTCGGGGCAAAGCTTGCTCTTACAACGACATTTAGATGTAAGTCCAAAAATTACTTACACCGAGCGAAAACACCTAATGGCTTGTTTCGGCAAAAGCAGCAGCCGCATTGCCCTGCCTCCCCGCGGTAAGGCTATGCGTATGAGCAGGACTTATGGACAAAAATACAAACGCTTCGACGTGTTTAGTTTAAAAGATATGACTACTGTACGAATGCTCCCGCTGTACGAATGCTACCTGCTTTCCCCTACACTGGACAGCTCCAGCTAATTATGGAACAGTCTCGTTCATTCAGCAATTCAGTTAACAATAAAACCTAATGTCCATTTTTTTTCCATGATGATGCTAACTAAAGTGCAGTCTCTCTTTGTACTTATCTCCTTTTATCCTATTTCAATGTGGGGTCGTGGTGGCAACGCACAACACACCTTTTTCAAGTTTGTTGCAAAAAGGATTCGATTTTGGTTTTACGATCGGCTGCCTGTCTGACCTCAGCCCCAAATTGTCTTATATAAATCGCCATGCCCGACCTGGGAATCAAACCCGGTTTACAGTCCATATATGCTGCCGTTAGACCAAAGACGACGTACACTGCGGTCTAGCTAAATAAAGTTTAGCAAATCTTAAAAACCAAAAATGTCAAAGTCAACTAGGTATCTTTGGATTGGAGTCGGTGTATGTACCATTGCAGATCAAATTAAGAAAAGTACTTATTGACAGCATATAAATATGGGAAGAATAAGGGCTGTAGACGGGAATAGCTGTAAGGAATGTAGATGGCGAGGTCCTGAGTTCGGAATTCGAGTTGGGTAAAGCGGAATTACCAGATTGCACAGGATTCAATTGACACCACAACTCCAAGAAGACCTTGAAATCGGCCATATACTCGTTTCATTGTTCTTGTGCAAACATAGATTCAATAGGTTTTAAATATTATAAATGAAAAATATTATATGCAATAAGTTTTACTTTATTAGATATACATATATAGTTTGTATGTCTTCACAATATGACTTGGTGGAATTGTCTTAGACCTTAGCTGCATCACTGTGGGACAAATTTAAAACAAAAAAGTAACGTAGGGATGAACAAATAAAAATACATCAATATATTTTATAACGATATTTTTCAATAGTATCGATAAGTATCGAGTGAAAACCTTGTTAAATCGTGTTTTTTCGTCAATTTTTGCGCGCCGCTTTCCACAAAGGCATACTATTTATATGATTAATTCTAATTGTATGGTAATATATAGAAAATATATTTTTTTCACAAGAATAACAGAAGTTATAATAAATGCAAGCATGAGATCATGAGCACGCTGTTAAAATATATATTTTAACACACGCAATACATAGTATTAATAAAACAAAACCCGAGTAGTAACACAACAGTATTAAGCCGGGTCTTCTGCACTAGCTTTTTCGAAAAAAAAACACATACGCAAAACAACGATTTTAGCTGTCACCTGCTCGCAGAACAATGGACCATAGATTAAAAATGCATGTTTTGTGTAGGGGTTTTGTGTAATGTTTTAGTGCAGGAGACCCAGCTTTATACACACAAAGTGTTATAAAAATTTATTGAAAATAATACTTATAAATTCGAATCAGTAGATAGTCACGGGCGGCTCGGCCTCCGGTGGCCCATACGCTTATGGAACATATATATGTGCCGCCTCTGACGGAACTGAAATAGAAAAAATAATATTGATATACATGTAAGTTGTATCAATTAAAATCATCATCGATAAATCGATAAATATATACTTTTGTTAAGCCCTAATGTAACGTCAGATTTGACATTTGAGTTTTGACAAGTAGACAACACAGCCAAAACGCGGGTAAAGATCGGTTTTCTATTAATTACGTTTGAAAAGTTTGCATAAACTTCCCAAAATGGGATTGTTAGACTTATGCGAAAAATACTATAATACTAGGAATCTCTACGAGGTCCTTAAGATCTCAGAAAAGGCGACAGACAAAGAAGGTAATTTTCTATCATATTCGTAATGTAGTTCGCTAACATATAATCTACATTAACACATTTGGATTTTTAGTGAAAAAAGCTTATCACAAGTTGTCTTTGAAAGTACATCCCGATCGGGTAGGTGAAAATGATAAGTTAGAGGCGACAGAAAAATTTAAAGTTCTGGGAAGCATCCACGAAATTCTTAGTGACAAAAACAAACGAGGCTTATACGACGAAACTAAATCAGTTGATGATGAAGACTACAACGTAATAATTGACAAGGACTGGACTGTATACTGGAGAGTTTTGTTCAAGAAGATCACTGAAGAGGACATCATAGCATATGAGAAAGAGTATATCGGTAATTCAATAATTTGAAATTTTACATTGTATGAAATACTTTCAAGGTTCTTATTTCCTTTTTAATATCTATTTATTTTTAATTGATCTATATTATTTACCGCCGAATGTTCATACACTTAAGGTTGCTTTATGTTGTTTAAGGCC
The DNA here is from genome assembly GCA_036417725.1 of Clanis bilineata. Lineage (NCBI taxonomy): Eukaryota > Metazoa > Arthropoda > Insecta > Lepidoptera > Sphingidae > Clanis > Clanis bilineata. Next base: position 6,843,788 of record CM071145.1, on the reverse strand, counting down.
CCCTTATCTGTCAAAATTGTATGGCGAAAATCAATGTAAGAAGCCGTTGAAGTTGAGTAGCATTTGGCCATTCGGGGCATTAGTTGTGTAGATGTTTTGTATGATATTGTTCTACCTACTCATACTAACGGGGAGTTAGACCAACATACTTGTTTTTAGCATCTTGCAGAAAGTATTTGGCTTAGTTTTTAGAACAGGCACTTCTTGACATCAACCATCCCTGGTGAAAAAAATACTAGGTACTATATATTAATAATATATCTGATAAAAAATGAAACTGGTCTCTTTTCAGGCTCTACTGAGGAGCGAGAAGATCTGAAAAATGCATATTTAGCTGGCAAAGGCAATATGGATTATATTGTAGACCAAGTCCAATTTGCTAGATCAGAACATGAACCCAGACTGAGAGAAATCATCAATGTAGGTTTTACTGGAGTTAAAATACTCTAAAATATAATTTTATCATAATTAGACACATATTTTCAGACCCATATTAGGCTTTTAAACAAACATAGTTATGAAATGATTTCTTAGATACATACTTACCTTGTAAAAAATGGTGTATGCACAAGAGTTAGAAGTTTTCTTCTATACTAAGAAAAATATTTAAATTAAGAGATTGTGTGCAGTTCTAAATTAAACACACCATAAGAAGTATAACTTCAATAAATCTAAGTTTCCAATTTCAGCATTCTGGACTTAGTACTTTTAGCTGTGCATGAATAGTCAGGGACAAATTATGTATTTTGTTAATATTAAGGTGTTAAAGTCTTAAGGAGCCAATAGTATGGCATGAACCATTCTATTTCCCATATAAATAATACTAGTTGTATACAAAAGAGACATTGAAAATCCTGTTGGTACTTAGTCTGAGCAGTAGTCACCGCAATTAATGTTATTTTGTTTTCTTTTGAGATGTTAAATGCATGTAATTTAATTTTTTGGTTTTAGGAAATGATAGAAAGTGGTGAAGTGCCTGCTTACAAAGCATTCACACATGAACCAGAGAAAAAGAGGCAGAAAAGAATTGCCAAGGAAAACCGTGAGGCCAAAGAAGCTGAGGAATTAAAAGAGGAATTAGGAATGAAATCAGGTATGTTCTGCTATTTTATTGTAAATTGTGATAACCACCATTTAACCATATTTCTATTCTGTTGTGTATATCACTGGACAGTGTTTTGAAATGTGCCACATCACATGAACATAATGTTTTATTGTAATGAGCAAGTCACATATGTGAACAGCACAAAATAACAAAAAAGTATACCATAACTTTTGTTATCTGATCTAAGGTGTTTTTTTTAGGAGCCAATAGCTTAGAACTTATGATAAAACAAAAGCAAAAGGCGAGAGCACAACAAATAGACTCTTTCATTGATGATTTGGCAGCAAAATATGGAGGTAACAAAAACAAAGCAACCAAGAGAAAAGCCCCACCCAAGAAGGAAACAGCTACTAAAAATAAAAGAAAAAAGTGAAAATGATAAAAATTTATTACCATTAACAATAAATTAATAACACTGTATAGGCATGTGTACACAGAATTTTGTGCATTACGAAATTTAACAAATATTTATTTTGCAAACAGTACATTTTTAAAATTTTTGTTTTGTTTTTAAAATGAGAATTTACTTGAAATTAATAAAGAGACATAACAATATAAATTATTTTTTATTTAGTCTGCCTCCTCGATAGCTACTTCCATCTGACTTTCTGAATAGAATGGACCTTGTTCAACATATGTCTGTAGTCTTGTAATCATGCTAGGATCAAATGCAGCTGAATTAGATAGCCTTCTAATAATATCATACTTTGCTTCCTTAGATTCTTTAGTATAATCCACAGATCTGTCTAAGAGATATTCAATGAAACCTGAAACAATATATTATTGTGATAAAGTTTAAAAATACATTTTGTTGATCTAAATTATATATATATAATTTTCTTTTTAATTCTTGCATCACAAGATAAGCTAAGCAGAGTAAATGACGTAAATTTTTTTTTCTTATTTAATTATCAGGGAAGGCAGTGTCTATATCTGTACTCGCACATGATGCCATTGGTGGTAAGTGTATTTTTATTAATTTTGTTATCAATATATTTTAAGTGAATGCGCTATAAATTATGGACGATGGATGAATCAAATTATCGGATATAAAAATACATTGTCAAAAATGCTGAAAAAAACATTTTTTTTGCACCTAGATCTATTTTTTTAAACATAATTTACCTGCAGTCCTTGCTACCAATTCTTCGCCCCATTGGTGTTGACACAAAGCATCAAGAAAAGTAAATGCAGCAAGCCTTATGTCAGGGAATGGATTTTTACACAAACCAAACACAATTTCCATAGGTTCTGGTTTTTCACTCAAACTTCTAAACCATTCCCTGGTCATAAGAGTGACTCTGTGATCAACTGGACCTGTTTTTGGTACACTAGGGTCCTTATCAATGCTTATAATGCTGGCGAAACAATACAAAGCGCGAATTTTTATCTCTGTAGGGCTATTTCTAATAATTTGCCCTAATTTATCCACTGTTTGTGTGTACTTGCTACCTGAAAAATGCAGTCAAATTGTTATAGTATATGAACATTTTTCTTTATCAGAGACTGGCAAACAAGCAGATGGGTCACCTGATGGTAAGTGATCTCCACCACCCATATACACCCAAGACACAAAAAGAATCATGGTTGCGTTGCCAACCTAAAATGAGGGAATGGAAGGGGAGGGAAAAGGGATTGGAATATCCACCGGAAATCTCACTCACCGAACGAAACGCGACATCAAGCTACGTCTTTACGCCGGTTTTCTATGAGACAGTGGTATCAAACTGGTCAAGCCCGCCCAATCGTGCTGTAGATGGTACTGTCTATAGCGTGGCTCTACCACTCAAAAAATTGTATATAAGACTGGTGCTATAAGGCATTTTTGTGGCTACGATTTTACTGCAACTGACCTTATATCCAGGATGACATACAAGTTATTAAAGTTACTGATAAAAAAAAAATTTAAGCTGAACAAATTAAAGGTGAATTGTTAAAAAATTTACCTAATGCTGCTAAACATAATTTGCCCTCAACAGTAGTGCCAATGAAACCAAGTGTATCCAGAGCAACAGGTAGTATTGTTTGATCATTATTATCAAATGCCCTAAACAATGCCTCGAGTAAAACAGGATATTTGTCAAAGATTTCTTTAGGATAATGATGGGCAATACAACCAAAAAATTTCATGTAGCCTGAAAGAGAATAAATTTGTTAGTCAACATTTAGTTACACATTAATTTCACATAGCAACCGACTGGCTGCGAAAAGGCTGCTAACACAATACTATTGAAATAATAAATAAAAATAAAACAACAAATAAATAATTAATCATAATAAATAAAACAATTCTATTATTTATAATGAGAACATCTGTGGCAGCAAAGGCGGGTGATCAGCTCTCATTACTGGAGCCATTTCACCCTTAAACCCAAAATACAATATTATTTTCTTATTTGTATCCACACTTCTCCCACCTTAATGTGGGGTTGTCTTGATGCACTTTAATAATGATTGTATACTCCTACTGGATGTTGAGGGTAATTCTGGACAGTACTATGTCCTGTACATAGGCTAGTTACCCTATGCTCATTTTAGGCCTAACTTATAAACACAGTTTAGCTGAGCAAATGGCTAAGAATAGCCTGTCACTTTTTTCCTTGTGCCATTGTTTGAAAATAAAAGGGACAGGCTATTCTTTACCATTTGCTTAGCTAAACTGTTATTATAAGAAGGCCCTATATGTCTACAAAAATTAAAGTGCCTGAAAGTGTTTATAATGTAATGACATTTATTTTTATTCACAAAATTCAAATACAAAAATAATACCTGGTATTAAGAGTCCACCCAGTGGGTTACTATCTAGTCCAACAACTATTTCTGCTATAGATTTAAGTGCACCTTCTTTGACAAGGTGGTTGATACCATAAGGTGTGACAGCCAACCGGGACAATAACTCTAAAATGTTTAGCTGATATAGAAAATCCTTTGACAGCAGATCAGACACCATGAAGTTAATGTATCCAAAATCTACACTCAACTTGAATAATTCAAAAGATTTTGAGGATATGTTGACTATGACCTGCAATGAAACAACATTATTTGTAAATAACATTCAGAGGCAGTACATGAGGATTGAGTAATGATTATGATCAGTTTAAAATAGAGAATATAAACATTATGTGAAATAATCACATAGTGCATAAATGACTGTACTACTTGACCCGCAATGTGTTTTATCAATATTAAACATAATGTGAAAAGGAGTAATCATCATCAGCCATAGGACGTCCACTGCTGGACATAGGCCTCCCCCAAAGATTTCCAGATTGACCTGTTGGACGTCCACCTTCAAGGTGGACCAACAACCTGATAAAGGTCGCAGGAAGTCGCTGGAAAAGGAGTATTTTGTTTTTATTATGACACCACTATATTATCTGCACTAAATCAAGGATTGTTTTGAGTTTGTATAAACAAGTAGTATGACCAAGTAGTAAGCCATGCAAAAATATTAATTAAATAATACTGTATTAACCTGTTGGAGGCTATTGGTTACATAAGTGTCTAGGTCTCCAGAAGCTGAGCCGCCTGTCACTCATGAAATAAATAAAACTTTTGACAGATATGACTAAAAATATATACAATTTTATTTTTGCTTAAGATTTCCTTAACAAAGTAGTCTAGTAACACTCGCAGATCCTAGAATAAGTACTTCATTAAATTAAATACCTCAAAAGCATTACATTTGCTGCTGTTATTATATTCCAGTGCAATTTTCATCTCCTCCAAAACCTTGGGATATGCTTCACAAGGTAAATTTGATGTGATCAATATAGCTTTGTTGGCTACTCCCACATCTGTATCAGTAACCAGTTGAGCTGTAGCCACAAACACATCAATATATTGTGGAACAGGCAATAAATTGGTATCTGTAGTTACTACTTTATACACCTGAAAATGAAAATTTTTACATAAGCTCACGCCTGTATCCCTAAAGGGGTAGGCAGAAGAGCACTAGCAAACTAGAACACCTATATTTCGCCGAGCTGTGATAGGGGCTGAGCCAGACTGGGCTGGTATGGAAAAATCCAATATCACTTTGCCTGACCCAGGGATCGAACCCGAGACCTCAGGACGATAGTCGTGCCAAAATACAACCACACCACAAAGACATGAAAAATGTTTGGAATGGTAATACTGGACCTGACCAGCAGTACAATCTAATTATAATATTGATTGGTGAGATATTACACTATGTCTTAAATACATAAGAACACAAATACTATTATACAACTACCTCATCTATAGCCAGTCTACGGACACAATCCTTGTCATGACGTAATAAATACATAATGTGCCCGACATAGTTTTTTACAACATCACCCACTTGGAACTTTTCAAAGCATAATTTTAGCACTTCACATGTTAAATCCACATGGTTCCTAAAATATAACATATTGATACAGTTTATATTGCAGATGTAATGTCAATATTTTCATGTTTTTAGAAAGTATTTGAGACAATTAGACAATTTTACTTACTTGTCAGCAACATTAAGGCACTGGACTATTTTCGAAATTCCTACGTCCCTAATAGTTGTAATGACTTCGGGAGAAGACTTAAATGAAAGCAAGTTCTTTATTTCATTTAACGCATTCGGCCGGTGTTCATCTCTCTGCAGTTTATTTATAAATTCTCTATATTGCTCTGTATCTTCATTGGTCATTTTTGGTGTTTCAAATGACAAAAATCTTGTTTATTTTGGTATGAATTACGAATCTTAAATTATTTACAACTTTATTAGAAACAAAACAAGACTCAGCGAATGCAGCGAAACTGAAAAATGAAATTGAAAATTAAAAATATAAACAAATAACAAACGTCAATTGACGAAGCATGACATTTCGATTTTAAAGCTTATTCTTGGTATAGTTTATTCATATTACTAACATGAATCGGTAATTATTTCAGAACGTAAAACGTTCAGTTACACGCCGATTATAATGAACATAGATCTTCAATATATATATGTGTATATCGTGATTTTCATATATTTATGGACAACTTACGGCTAGCATTTGAGTAAATTACAGTAATTCAGCTAACATAGAGCTTATAAGTCCTTACTTATAGTACTGAAGTACATAACGTATAGAAATAATAATGGACCAAGCTACCATTAGCTCTATCTGAGATTACCTTATAGTGGTCAACTCTATTCTGGGGGCTGGTGCCAAGGTTCCTTTTTATTTTGGGAATGGTAATTTACAACACATAAATCAATCAATAGTATATTTATACTCTCATAAATGTATGAATTTATCACTTTAATGTATTTTTGTTATGAGTAAGATTTTTTTGCCCGCCAATCTAGAAACTCGTCGATATCATTTTCATTATCAGTTTCGCCATCCTCATCTACACTCATTTGTTCCATTTCGTTGATTGTTTTCTTAGTTTCTTCTTTTTTCAGTTCAAGGTCTAATACTCTACAACAAACATTACATTTTTTACCCATGAATCCCCTCGAAGTTATTAATTGCACTAATATAAAATAAAAATAAAGCATCTAACACTCATACAAAAAACGATTAATCTCAAATTTTAGACGAAGCTTAGAAGAAATATCCACCCTTATCCCACCATAATGTGGGATCGGCGAACTTTTTCAAGAGAAGAAATGAACTAATAACGCTTGTAGGCGTTATTTAATTTTTCTAGAAAAAATAATTGAGTGGTATTTACCTTGACCAATTCCTAATTTGCTCATCAATCTCATCAATTTGTCGTTCAGCCGTGGCTTCCTCTTGTTCTCCAGCAATAATTTCAGCAGAAGCGCTTGTTTCTTCTTTCATCTGTTTTTGGAATTTCTCCCATTCTTCTTCTTTGGGATCTTTATATTCAATATTTCTTACCTAGAAAGTCAATTATATTTTAATTTATAAAAAAATATTACCATCATTTAAGTAGACTGGACACCCTTGCATAATTATAAGTAACTTAGCAGTTTTGTGAATTCTTCAGAAAAGGATTTTGATGAAATCTGGGCGGCCGTTAAAGGAGGCAAATACTATAACAGACCCAGTTTATATGGAAGTGGATGACGTGGTTTCTAATAATGCCTCAAAAATTATTTTAAACATAAATTTTCTAGGTACAAACTTTGTAGCCATCAAGGATTCAAGGTTCAGGTAGCCACCTATTGATAGTTATTATATTATACTCTTTTCTTTCCACCTGTCCTTATCCCAACTTAATGTGGGGTCGGCGCAACTTTTTCAAGCATGTTGCAAAAAGGATTTGGCTTAGTCTTTACGGCTGTTTGTCTGTGTGCCTGTTTGACGTCAACTCGCTCAACCCCCTCTAGGCGATCCAGTCCGGGGCAAATTAAATTAGAAAATTCGCTTTGCCCGACCTGGTCGAACCCGGTCGACAGCCCATATATACTGTCACTAGACCAAGGAAGCGACGACCTATTATATTGTATTAGCGCAGAAAATTTTGTAAGTCATGTCAGTATTGGACTACAAAAAATTTTGCTAATATAAAAGCCCCATTATAATACTCAATATATCTAAATTATGCACACTATATATTATTATCTATTATATAGTAGTTATCACTAATATAGTTTAAACTTTCCAAAATTTTAAATTACACAAGTTGGTAAAACACAAACTTCTTTTTATTTATGCTAAATTTCATAGGTAGTTTCAACCTGGAACATTTCATTGACTCATTGTTCTTTTTTGACGTTTGAGTGATGGCGGGTACACACCGGCCGTACGAAGGCGAAAGAATCTTTGCCTATTGCGTTCACATAAACAAACTTTCACTGTTGTGTGAATGTAACAGGCATAGATTCTTTCGCCTTCGTTCGGCCGGTGTGTACCCGCCACGAGAATGATATTTTTTATTTATCTAATATGTAAATCTCACTTCTCCGGAATATTAAATAAATATAATCCTTGAATATTAATAATAACGCTGCGCAGTGAATAGTGATAACCACGCTGATAACATTATTCAATGAATCTCTCTAAACTATTAATAGGCAGAAAAATACCAGAACTCCTTGGGTCTGTAGCAAGTGTTCATCAGCTGATTAATGAAATGGATCATTCGTGCATGTTAAATATCCTCAGAGCATGTAAACCCGTGCTTGACAACAGCAGTCATAAAGGTCAAGCTGGCAGAATAGGAATAGTTGGAGGATCATTGGAATATACGGGCGCACCTTACTTTGCGGGGATAAGTGCTTTGAAAGTTAGTCTAATATGTAACATAGTTACGACGATCTATGACAGACTTCCCGCCGATAATCAATTACACAGGTCTTTCCCACATTGACTTGGTCATGTTTTTTTTAGGTTGGAGCAGATTTAGTGCACATTTTCTGTGCTTCTCCAGCAGCAACAGTTATTAAATCATACAGTCCAGAACTCATTGTGCACCCTTTATTGGATCAAAAAGGTGCACTCTCAGAAATAGCATCTTGGTTTGACAGACTTCATGCAATAGTCATTGGCCCTGGTTTGGGACGGCAAACAGAAATATTTCAAGTGGTTACAGAACTGATTGACATAATAAGAACTAAGAAAATACCTCTTATTATAGATGCAGATGGCCTCTTCCTAATAACAGAAAAGCCTCAAATGCTAAACAATTTTTCGTCACCTGTGATTTTAACTCCTAACAAGATGGAGTTTGAAAGACTTACATGTAAAGTTGATCCAAAGAATTTTGGAGAAAATATTACTATACTGAAGAAAGGGGCTAATGATGAATTTCTAAGTAAAAATCCAGAAATTACTTGGAAATCAAAAAATGTAGGAGGTTCTGGTAGGAGATGTGGTGGGCAAGGTGACGTCTTATCAGGGTCAATAGCAACATTATTGTATTGGGCTTTAAAAAATATTGACATAATTGAAATAGAAAAGCCTGTAGACAGAGTATTGATGTCTGCAGCATTATCATGCTATGGAGCATCTTCTTTAGTAAGGTTGTGTAATGAAAAAGCTTTTAAAATAAGAGGTCGCAGCATGCTGGCAACTGACATGATTGAACAAATACATGATGCTTTTGAAGAACTGTTTGGACAGTAAATCTTTTTATTGGCTGTGGATTAAATAATATTGTTAATATGTTGAAAATAAGGGTAATTGTTTTATCATGCCATTTCTTTCTTTCTACATGCCCTTATCCCACATTGATGTGGGGTTGGCGCAACACACTTTATCAAGCATGTTGCACATAGGATTTGGCTTAGTTTTTACGACCGGCTGCCTGCCTGATGTCAACCCCCTATGAGGGATCCAGTCCCGGGCAAATTAAATTAGAAAATTTGCTTTGCCCGACCTGGGAATCGAACCCAGGACCTCCCGGTTCACAGCGCATACATGCTGCCACTAGACCAAGAAGGTGACCATTTTATCATGCCATTTAAGAGTTATTAATGAGTGACGGGTGGCTTGGCTTCCGGAGGCTGAGACTTATGTAACATAAATATGTGCGGCCTCCAACAGGTGAATCTAATATAATACGATAGCTATTCATAAAGCATTTTATATTATATCCTTTGACAATTATTGTATTGATTACAAAAAAATAAAAAGTGAGTAGATACTTGTTCATATATTATTTTAAAGAGTATGATATTTATTTAAAGAAATAATTTTTCTGTTTAAGGGATGGAGGTGAAAAGGTGTAAAGAAAACCTAAAATAAGGGATATTAGAATAAGCATTATCAGTTATTAAATTGTGTTATGACAAAAGACTGTTCTTATAAATCGCTATATACATATATCATACAAGGACCTTAAAACATAATAGATTTAACATTTTGATTTTATCTTAAATAAATTGATTTTGACAAAAACAGTGTTGATTTAGAATTACAGAAATATATTTGTAATTACCTTAGCATCTAAGATGGGATCATCAAAAAATCCTTCAGGTATTGGTACATCACTAGTGGCTTGTTCCTTAGAGTCTTGAGACCCATCTGATTTTGAATCTTCTCCTTAAAAACAAAAACAATTATTAACTTTAAAATACCAACATATATTATTGGTAAATTAGAATATTTGAATAGTCATTAATAGGTGATCATAAATGTTAAATTCTAAGTTTTATTGTTATTACAATTTACCAGACTTTGAAAGGAATACTGTAACACTGGTTTCATTTCAAAAGTATCAGTGATTATTGTGTTTGAATTATACAAATTCTATGGACCAATGATGCTGGGAGCAACGGACCTCTACACCCCGATTCCCATTAAGACTGACAATTCATTTCGAGGTATCATGAGTGCCTTGGTGGCATAGTTCTATACATATAGAATATTGAGTTTTTGTTTTCAATATCAGCATTGAGTCTGGAATTTGTGACTCATATGGTGGTAGGTTTACCCCTACCATATCATGGGAAGGAAATACCCTTGGTGAAAAGTAATTGTTGCATTTCTACCTTAGCCTTAAAATATAAGTATATTTACTGATTTCTTAAGTTTACGTGAATATTATACATTGAAATAAAACTATTATAACTATTATTATTCTTATCTTAGATTTGATAAACCACAAATCCTCGCCAAAGAACACCGATTCCTCCCTAGGATGATACGCGAGGCTATTCAAATTAAAAAACATCCTAATTTCAATAGAGAAGATGGTTGGAAGCTTGCACAAACCTGGGATCCAATTATACATCTTATTAAATCGGAACCCAAAAGACCAGCTGCCAGAACTCAAGACACCGTGAGCTCGTACTGCATAAATCGGAACACAAATAATTAACCTTTTTTGATTTTGTATAATTTTTAATGATGGTAGATATTGTAACTCTAACCTTTTTTGGACAAATGACACCTCAGTCTGACCCGTGACAACGAAGACTGCAAAGCCTTCGAAACGTCGGGAATAATAATTAAAACCTAATCGTGATAGAATCCGTAAGAATAGTTTTATTTCAATATATAAGTATATTATTTAAATAAATATAATCATCAACCACTGGTAATAATAGAACACTTCAATAGAAAAAAATGTGTGATAAACTTGTCAAATCTTTTATTTGGTATGCTGTTAGTGGTGGTGTCAATGTACTGCAAATAATATAGTATTATGACAATTTTGAGGCCATCATTGTTTACATGAATTTCATAACAACCTGGGATACACAGTATATCTGTTATTAGTGAATACAAACCATCATTCTTTGTCAATTTTACTATAGTATTAAGTGGCGCCCTTTTTATTTCTTCATCATGGTGCGACACAATTTGTGGAGCAGTATTTTTAGGTTTTTGTACCTCAATTGCAGGCTTTGTAGCATTTTTTAGTATTCCCTTGATCTTTTTTTCTGGTGGAGCATCTCTTGGAGGACTTTGGCTTTTATGTTTTAGCTTCCCAACAGTAAAATTATTTGTTAACTGTTTTAATTTCTTCGCATTCTCAACATTTTCTCTGTGTTGTTTACTATTTACATGTACTTGCCACACATTTTCTGAACGCACCACAGATGAGCAAAGCATGCACATCAGTTGTCCAGCGTTATTGTATTTTGCAAGAGGGTTATCTATTTTTATAGGTTTTAGATCTTTCTTCTTTCTTTCGGCCATCAAGCGACGCATTTCCTCTTGTGCTTTCTTCCTCTCGACATGCATTCGAAGTGACATTTTTACTTAATATGATTATAAGCATTAATATATAATTAAGAATTACTTCTTATTCTTTCTTTAAACGGTGGCTTTCATCGCAGTTAAGAATTAGTTAGCTTTTGCTGTTATTTATTTTCAGCTGTAGCCTCCAATATTTTACTTACACTGACAGTTGACACCTGCCACCTGCTGAGTGCTGACACTTTTGACAGTGGCAGTCAAAGAGCATGTAAGTAGTGGATATGGTAGTGTCAGTGACAACATTTAAGCCGGATCTCCTGCACTAAAGGTGGTCTCCTGCACTAAAACATTACACAAAATACCTACACAAATCACAATTTTTATCTATGGTCCATTGTTCTACGAACAGGTGACAGCTAAATTCGTTATTTTGCGTATGTGTTTAGTGTTTTGTGTAGATAAAACACGTGCAGGAGATGGGGCTTAACATGCTTAAGGTGCATAAAATGTACCTCGCACTCAGTGATGCCATTTACAGATAACTCTGTATTTTTTTATATTTTATTTATTACACTTAAAAAAATATATCTCCGGAATGCTCAAAGAGCCTCAAAGTAATACTTGGGAACGCGTGGTGGTGGCCCAGCGCGGCACGCAGCAGCCATGACATTGCAATGCTCCAAGGACAGGCGTATTGAAGATCTTAAGCATCAAACAAGATTGAAAAGTTGCATTTAATTTATTATTGAAAGTTTTTAAATGTTTAAACTTTTTATTTCGTTACGTGTCATAGTATCCTTACAGCGTACGTACAGAACACTATTTATATAAAATTATATGCTACTAAATTCTGAATGGTTATTATTTCTGTAACGGTCATATTTACTATCAAATTCAAATCTTGTCATAGACGTTTGTCTCTATAGAGTATGTCAAATTCAGGCTAGTTTTTGGTGCTTCAGTTGGTAGTCGCCAATTTTTTTCAGATTTTCAAAGCTAAAAGCTAATAATACTTTGCTATTTTCCAATATAAAACACATTAACAGTAATAAACTGAGTCTGCATAATTCGTGAATGTGATACATTATATCGTAACCGTTGAGTTTAGATTGAGAACCTAGTTTTGAAAAAACACTTATTAGTGGCTTCGTACGCTGTGTTTATCCCTTATGCTGTGATATTTCAGCATTATTTTAGTTTTAAAATGGACATTGACGTCAGTAAAGAGAATATCCAACCCCTGAGAGGTGGAAGAAACCTTGTGCAATTGGGAACGGCGCTGCAAGCTCAGTCGGATGTGGATGCCCAGAAACAGCTGCAGTTGCAGAAAGAGTAAAGATTTTCGTACTAATATTATGTTAAAGTGTTCCTTATTGCTCATAGCCTTAAAAATAACAGAGTGATCCATTTAATTTATGTGTATTTCGCTATGAAAGACCTGTATTTGTTTCAAAGTTACAGTTGACTTATTTGAATTGTTACCTGTAATATCAATAGCATTATCGTATTCTACTAACAGGGAACATGAAGCAGCTATCAGAAGCTACCAAGGTCCTGATCCCCTGGACCCCTGGTTTAATTATATCCAGTGGGTAGAGCAGTCTTACCCAAAGCATGGACACGAAGGGCATATTGACAAGTTAATTAAGGACTGTCTGCAGATATTTGAAAACGATAAAAGGTATTACCAGGACAGAAGATTTGTGAAGCTTTGGATAAAATATGTAAGTGTACACCTTAGTTTTTGTAAAAGTAGTTATAGCTTATTAATTTCTTAGGTTAAATTCTTTAATAAATATATTATAGTGTATATTTTAAGTTATGTGGTTACAAAGTCCTCAAGTTTAATATAAAATAAGTATCTTTTGGATCCAAAATTGTAATTTGATACAGTTATATAAGGCACAAATTATATTTTGTTCTCAAAATATTTCTGTAATTATCATAACCAATTCTGTGCTTTTAAAGTAGACAACATAGATATTATTTTCAACACACCTCAATTATTAATACACCTCAAATACACCTCAAGTATTCTAAGTAAAAATAGGTTTTCAGTTCTTTTTAATGATAATCAATTGATACCACATAGTTAAAATACTCTTTTATGGAAAAGATAAAAGTGATCATAATATGGGCTAAGTTATATTATGATAGCTATTTAGAAAGGATGTTAAGCTCAATATATGGTGATTTGGAGATTGGCTCACTACTGTCACATCTGGGACAGACTTAAGCTTGGTAAAATGTGGGTAATCTAGTTTCAAATCAAATCACAGTATGCTAGTGTCCCTCTGCCTACCCCTTTGGGGATACAGGTGTGGGCTTATGAGATGATGATAATATGGTGACAGATGTTAATGGTGAATTATAAAGACAGAAAATATTTTATACCAAATTGAAAAGTGATTTGAAACTGTTTTAACAAAACCTATTAGGTAATAGAAGAATTCCTAGGTTTATTAAAACAGACTAATTAGAATATCAATTAGATTTCCTTCCTTTTTTATCTTAGAAAATTTTAGGTAATGTCTATACATGAAGGGTTTCATGAATGAAGCCTTGATAACCCTTGAGTTTGTTTCGGCATTTCTTCTCAGGGATAGCCATGAAATGCTGTCATCATTATTTTTTCAATATATACTCGTAACTGACATGTAAAAGTGATATGAGATATCCTATTTGCAGAATAAATCATTTGAATTTGAATTTGAAGTATTTATTTTATATTGCTAAATTATGATGTAATGTGCATGATCAATGACATTTATAATTGTTTAGTTTTTAATTTATAACAGTACATATTATGTTAGGGAGAAGATATACTCAATAATCAGACCTTAGTTGAAACGGTAATTGTAATGGGTGTTACATTTTCACAATGTGTATTATTGTCTAGATTCTGGGCTCTAGAGTTTAATTATAAATTATTATTTTAAAATTTTCTTTCAACTAGCATTACAATACCAACAGATGTGGAGTTTTTGTTGTAATAAATTATGGCACCTTTCTGATTACCCATACACATACATATTAATTTTATAAGTTAACTCTAACTTAATATTCAGATATGTCTATATCTGGTTTAATATTACGCAATCTTCAAGATCTTGCATTGAATCCTTCAAATTCGATTTGGCTAAGGCAGCATGGCATTCTATAGACCACTCCATATACCATTGTATAGACAAATTATTTTACAGATAAATGTAGGATTCTAGCTCATTGAATAATTTTTAGGTGGATTGTCTTTCAAGCCCTTTAGAGATATACCAAAGGTTGTACAACACTGGCATTGGTGTAGAGTGTGCTGAGTTTTACCGTGCCTGGGCTTGTTACTGTGAGGAATCTAGTGATTACAAAAAAGCCAACCAGGTTTACATGCTAGGTCTTCAAGCCAAGGCGCAGCCTCTAGACGAACTTGAACAAGCTCACATGTAAGTTATTGATGTTATTAATGATTGTTCACTATGTAAGAAAATATTCTTCAACTATTATTCCTATATAAGTGTTATTGCAACATTGCATGGCTGTTGCACTAGGCAAATGCTACAGCGGCCAAGGTAAGGTCTCTGGAAGCACTGTAATATTCAACTTTTTTCACAAATTCAGTATTGAAGAAATGTTATTTTATTTTACTTATTGTTACTATTGTAATTGCATTAACACCAAGTGATTAACTTACAGGAACTTCCAATTATTTTTTGCTCAAAGAATGTTACATGACGACTCTCCAACAAAAAGGAAGGCAGCATCAGCACTGGCAGAAACACGTATGGCTTTAACATCACTAAAATCGTTTAAAAGACGTAATATTGCCAGTGCTCCTGTACAAAGAGTTGGAGAGAGAGTCAGGAGTAATCACCCAGGGGTTGTTAGACAACAAAACAATTTTGACAGTAGAATGCCCAACTCCAATGTCATGGTCAATGTTTATGAGGTGAGTAAATAACTTAAAGATATAATTACATTTTGAATAATGAAATAACTATTCTCAATTTTGTTATGAATGCGTATAATCTCTGTATTCTATTTATGTGTATTTTAAACCAACATACGAGCAGGTGGTAAGTAGTCTCTTTCTACTTGCAATTATCCCACCTTAATGTGGGATCGGCGCAACACACTTTTTCAAGCATGTTGCAGAAAGGATTTGGCTAAGTTTTTACGACCAGCTGCCAGCCTGATGTCAACTTAAAATTAGAAAATTTGCTTTGCCCGATCTGGGAATCGAACTCAGGACCTCCCGGTCCACAGCCCATAATATGTGCTGCCACTAGACCAAGGCGGCAAGGAGTGGTCAGTAGTCTCTACTGAGCATAAATAGAAAAAAAACCTGAAACATGGTGCTGCTACTCCATGTCAGTTTTCTGTTAGACAATAGTGTTTAAAAAAACTCATTTATGCTATAGATATTACCATCTCTCTCATGCAGTCTCTCTTTCTTAGTCACCCACTCATAATAAAATGAAAATTTAAAATTATAATTTTGAATATTTGTTTGTAGGATGCACCATCAACATCACACGCAGTGCCTGTTGCAGAAGACCCTGGTCCCGCCTCTCTTGTACAGGCTTGTGGTAATGTTGAAAATGAAAAGGAAGTAGGTATGTGGACAAACCCAAAAACTAAAATGGTGCATACAAATGTTGTGCCACATCAACCGCTACCTTTCACTCGTGAGTACATTGTATATTTGAGGGATTTATCATGTTAGCACATCTATTAAGTTCATGTCATACTTATTTTCACATTTGAATGTGTTAAATATAGCATATGAAGATGAAGACGATGTTTTGAGGCTACCAGCGAACCATATGCCTTATTGTGTGGATGATTTAGCATTTTCTGTGCCTCTTTGTGTACCTGATCCGCCGGATGCAACGAAAATACCTTGTTATAATAAGTCACAGGTATGTTTTAGTGTCTAAGAAGAAATTTGATGTTGTAAGTCAATAAATTCAAAAAGTTTGAGTCAAATTGTCTTATAGTACAGTAAAGGGTGGTTCAGATGTGATTGTTTCTGACTTGATATCTTTTATTTCAAATTATTTTATACTTAGTATGTACTATGTATGTATGTCAAATTGAAATATGGCCCCTTTTTACAGTAATTAATGTGTCATTTTATTTTGTTATACTTTTTTGTAGGTTTATACCAATGATACAGAGTACAGTTTAGAAGAAATAAGATCAAGAAAATATAACTTAGAAAAGAATACCAAGACTGAAAATATTGAAAATGTTGAAGTGCATCAATCTTACAATAATATTAATGCAACTCTCGCCCAGTGCAGTGCACTCGAAACATTAGCTAACTGTGCTTTAGATCCAGAGCAAGATCATTTAGGGCAACTGATGCCTTTAACAATCCCCACATTACAAAATATTACAAAAGTGACAAATATGCATTCACCTGGTGAACCGAAAGTGTTAGTGAATTTGGATTCTAAAGAGTTGAGTGAATTATCTACAAAGAAAAACGATGAAAATCAAAAATCTTTAAATGTTGATAAAGAAAACCAAATGCATCAATATGCAGCATCAAGTAATTATGGTGTTGAAAATGCTGGTACAAATTATGGAAAGAATAATTTGATGGAAGAGTTTAATAGGAGTCTTATGGGGAATCTTCTTGGTGATTCTGTGACAGTAAATACAAAGGAAGCAAGATGGGAACTTAGAAACTTATTTAATGACAATGGTAAGATGCACATATTAATTGTAGGCAAACCTGAACATTTTTAGTAGGTACATATTTTCATTGCGATAATGTTGTTGCAGAGCCTTCAATGGTTCAACCAGTGGTCCAGCAGTTTGAAGTACCAAACTTTGACATACATGAAGACAGGTCTATCACTATGGCTATCAATACTAAGAAAAAACTAGATGCAACAGATGCTAGAATCGTATCTCAGAATAAGGAAAATGAAAACAAATTCACTGTGCCAGTTGCTGTTGCTGAACAAAATGTATTCACCTCTTTCCATTGATATTTTTACCTGTTTTTTATTTTATTTTGCTTTATAATGTGATATTATTTTTGTTGCCTTATATTAGTGCTTATATTACAATCAATCTATTTTTCTATACTTTGATAATATTTAATGGGCATTTCTAGGTAAATAAAACTGCATACTATGAAGAGCCTTCAAATACCCAAGTATTCAACTTCAATATTCAAGATGCCAGTACACCAAATATGTCACAGTTTAAAAAACCTACAACATCTGTTGATCAAGCAAATAAGTTTCCATCGGTGCCGAAGTTTAACATAAATGAAAGTGTCATAGAACATGTTGATCAAGGTATTTTAAAAAGGGAGGAAATGTCTAGGCAACACGCAATGGAGCAAATACCTACAGACAATCAGGGTGCTGGACTCTCGGTTATAATGGAAGCTACCAGGGAATATAACAGGTAAACGAAGTATAATAATACGCTATTAAACTAAGTGTTTATATTCATAAGATTGTTGATTGGACAAATGCAATAAAAAGAATGCACATTTATATTACAGAGGAAGTAAAATAATTTCTACTTTGTTTAAAGACGGTTTTAAGCATAGATCAGGAAAATAAATTATTCCTGTATTGTTTCAGTAAATCTGGGTCAAGTTCATCTGGCCAATCTACTAGAACGAATTTTACTGGGTACACTACGAACTTTGACTCTATGTATAATAATAACGATCCACAACAACCAACTACATCAAAAAGGAGTTCATTGTCGACACAACCTAGACTTGTAAATGGTCAATTCGCAAGAATTCATCCAAAGAGAGAAATGCCGGAGAATAAACCCACGCCATCATCGGCGCCGTCCGCCGCAGTGCCTTATTTCTCACACGACCATCAATACCAAAAACCTATGCCTGGAAGCTATAATGGTTACTCCCCACAGTCACAGAGGACGATGCATAACCATTATCAACAGAACTACACCTATCAGCAAGGTTATGGAAACAATCAAATGATGACGCAACAGCCGCAACAAGGCTATGCAAGCCCAAACCCTGCTTATCATAGTCCACAACATCCTGGAATGCAAAGCCCCCACCATATGAATTCAGCTGTACCACCAGGGTTTCAAAGTCCAACATACTCTAACCAAGTAGGTTATCACAGCCCAGGACATACAATGATGAGTCCACAACCTGGTTATGCCAATAGACAGGACTATCATTATGCAGCCCAGTCAGAGAGGCAACATATTTACGCTAGTCAGCAACAGCAGCAACAACAACAACAGCCAGCCGTTTTTCAGAGTCCTCCTCATCAAACTCAGTATCAAAATGCACAATACTATCAGAGAACAAGTCAGGGACCATCAAGCCAAGGATATAATCAACAAAACTACCACATGCAGAATCAATATGTTAATAATGCAAATGTGTACAATACACCAAATCAAAATTACAATGTAATGCAAAATTCTTACAGACAAGCTGCTAAACCAATTGACAATGGACCTGCTGGATATGGCAGTGCAGGCAATCAATCATTTCAAATTTACCAAAGTCCTCAGAGTTCTCAAAATAATTATCAAAATGCTTCAACACATAGACCAAGTGGCCCTCAGGAACCTCCAGAAATGCACGTGCGACATGATTCTCATACAAATATAACAGAGCAAAATGTCGCAAATAAGGTGCTTCCTCATGCTAAAGAACCACAACACCATAAAAGCCCAACAGCAGCCTTGAGAAATATTAGACATGACCAACCTAATGCAAAACTTGGTCAGAACTCTCCTGATATTGGATTTTCTAATCAGTACATTAATTTTATTTCAAACCGCAATGAGCCTAAAGACACGGCAAACACACCTAAGTTTAGTAACAGTCCGAATATATCTCAGAAAATGCACAAAAACTTATATGTATCTAGTCCAGAACAGGCTCAAATACCGCCTTCGTCAGGAATGTCAGACTCTGATAGCAAAGACGGAATGACAGCTCAGACTGTGACACCTTTGCAGTCAGCGAAAGTGTCACATGCCATTGAAAAGCAAAAGGACGTCTCGAAACGGCAGCTGGACTTCGATAACAGGGTTGATGTTCAATCGGAAGACAGCCGGGACTCGGTTTGCAAGGATGGTAGAATCTCTTCAATATACTCTAGACAGTCAGATATGCAATCTGATGGTTATGGAATGGATGTAGATAGCGAAAATTCGATGGAATGTGGGGCATTTAAATCTACTCATTCTATTTCATTGGTTGAGACCAGTGACATACCTAGGCCAGCTGATATAGATTTCCCCAAATTGATAGATCCATTCAACAAAAGACTCTTGGATTCCCTATTAGAATACGTGAAATTCCCTAATAAGACACACGCTGATGGCTATAACGAAGTCAGATCAGTTCCTAAATTGCAAGTAGCTACTGTTGTAAGTGTTGGAAACAATAAGTTTTCAATTGAAAAACAACTTGGAAAGGGTAACTATGGGGCAGTATTTTTGTGTCTGGATCTTCACACTAATAAGTCAGTTGCAGTAAAATATCAAAAACCAAGTCGACCATGGGAATTTTACATTTGTCAAGAAATTAAAGCAAGGATAAAGGATCCATTCATGGTAATATTTTTAAAGGTTATAATATTATTATTTGTGCCTTGCTGGACAAATTAACTTATTCTATATATTATTATTTTCAGTTACCTGGTTATATGGACATTACTACAGCATTCTTAGGTGAAAATGCCAGTTTATTTGTATCAGAATATTCTAAGTATGGGTCCTTGTTAGATGTTGCTAATAAAATTAGAGCTGCTACCTCCAAATGTATAAATGAATTCATTGTCATATTACTTACATCAGAGATGCTTTCTATAATCCACTATCTACATAAAGCGCAGATCATTCATGCCGATATCAAACCGGACAACTTCTTACTAATGAAAATGTAAGTGTTATAAATAGGTGAGTCTAATGCTTAAGCCATTTCTTCATATCTCTTATAAAAAAATCTTTTTTAAGACCTACTCAAGAATGGAGAACGCCGTCTCTGCAGTTGATTGACTTGGGTTGCGCCATTGATATGTCCTTATTTCCCGAAAGAACCACATTTAGAGAAGTAAGTTTTGCATATTTGGTATTTTTTTTAATAAAATATGACTTGTATTTGTAATGTGTAATTTTTTTTATAGTTAATCTCTACAGAGGGTTTCACATGTACCGAAATGAAAGAAGGCAAACCATGGACATACCAGACAGATTTGTACTGCTTAGCTGGTACTATACATGTCATTCTAATGGGCAGTTACATGAAAACAGCGCATCGTTTAGGCCAGTGGAATATTGACAAAAAATTACCAAGGTTAGTCATTATTTGATTATTATTTATGGTAGGGACTTCTGCAGTCGCACAGACGGGTAATCAGCTCACTTATTAGAACTATAAAGAAGAGACAACCAAGCTACGCTACAGCCCCCAAGAGGAACATCGGTGTTGGGTTTCGGTTTACACCTTTTCAGTCGGTTAGGACCTTTGCGTCAGGACCGCACGGGCGGCCTGAAAGCATACTCTGCTCCCATACTATCCCACCCTTCGGCGGTAACCTCCAGGATGATATGCAGCACCAGCGGCCCTACCTTGGATAGTCGTGGTAGCATCCACCTTGGAGCACTGGCTTTATGCCCCCTACAAACCTTTTTGTGGCGCTAATAAACTTGATGTCTCACAGTTTTTGTTCCCGCAGATGGACCTGTGGTAGGTTATAAAGGGTGTAATGGAAACGCTTCCGAAAACTAAGACGTGGTAAGAGGTGGTAGTGCTGATTATTTCAAACACGATGCCACAAAAATATTTGCTATATGGAACTTAGTTTTTTATCAGTCTTTTTTCGCAGCATCATACTAGTGTGTATAAATACTTAGATTAACAATGAAAATAATTATTTAATTCATCTTTTAAAATAAAAAACGTAATGTTATATGAATAAAATATCTGCTGCGGTTCGGCCCACTGGCGTCGTACGGCGCTGCGCGTTTGCTAATTGCTTTGCAAGGTCATGCACCCCGCGCGGGCGGCGCACGGCGGCCTTTGAGCACCCGTCAGTCGTGTCGCCCGCGCCCAGTCAGCTATTGACGCGAGTGCCTACCTACTACAGTTACATGCGTGTGCCGACACGAATAAATTTATAAATTTTCTGAATTTGGCTGATTGTTAATAGTTTTTGTATTGCGGTAGTAAACGATGCTCTACGTTTACAATGCTCGTGATAGCAATTATAAAAAGTCGTCTCGTGCATTGACAATTTACCATAAGATAATAACCGTTCGGCATGGTATAATCCTCGTATGATAATTACAGTCTTTCTACGGGGTTTCGTTTTACATTGCGGGACTACGAAATATCATATTGTTCAAATTCACCATATGAAGTAAACGAATATTGTTTTCCACTAGTGTTAAGGTAGTATATTATTTATATTTTGTCTTTCAGGAGCGTTTCCCTTACACACAGTATGTTCCCAGTAGTTCCCACCTTGGCAAAGAGTACATTGGGCACTCTGTCAGAAACCTAGCAAAACCTGGTCGCCCCTTCGCCACATTTAGAGCACGAAGAATCGTCGGTTTTGCCTATTATCTTCGAGTCAAGTCATTATTTATTAACTGTTGTATATTTTCTTATATAGGCTCACGTGAACCAAAAGGTGCCTACCTTCCTTCGGTAGTGGACCTCTATGACGATTTCACGGTTAACCCCAATATGTGTTGCCTGAAAGTGGGCTTTCTATAGGAGCTTCGAAATTTAAAAAATTTAGGCTTTCAGCGCAAAAGGGGCTAACCTACATGTCTACATAAGTCTGTTTTTTAATCATCAGATTAACGTGACATCGCGAGTTGCGACTGACCAATCCGAACGTATTCCGCGCTGTTCTAAATTCCTCTACCGCACCTCCACGCATCAGTTTTGTAAATAAATTCTTGTGCTCACGAAATCTCTCTCACGTCGCAAGCAATATTGCGTTCGTCATTATAATACAATAATAAATATCTCACGAATTCTTGCTTAGGGGGTGTGTACTGAATTTCCCCGTGTTAAAAAAAAAAGTGGGTGTGTACTGCCCAATTACCAAAAGCAATAATAATTTGCATGGCTGAGGAAGTCGACTTTATTGTGATTTCTCTGGTTTCAGATACATGAAAGTTAGTTTATGGGACAAGATATTTACAACTTTGCTGAATGTTCCTGACTGTAACAATTTGCCTGATTTAATGGATCTCAAAAATGAAGTAGATAGTGTTCTGAAAGAAATCGACAATCTTAGCTTCCAGCTGCGCAATTTTGCTAATGTGCTTAAATCTAGATAAATAACAAATAGCCCAGATTCTATTTATTGCATTTAGATATGGCGACTGTAAAAACTAGAATACCTATTATTATGTATTATTCATTACTTATACAAATTATATATAAGTTTAATGAACTCTTGAATCGTTGGCCAGGTCAAAATTTGCTCCTCTAATCAAAGCAATAAGTATTAAAAAATAAAAAAACCTATATAAACTTAGTTACAAATTATGCATTGTTGTGTTTAGTTAAATTGTGATATTGTGACTTCTTTTTTGTTAGTGTAAATCTAGATTAACTTGTTAGCTTTACTAATGAATGTTGGAATATTCGTTAGGTTTCATTTATTTTTGTACATCCCAAGGAGACTTGCACATTTCACATTTCTTGTTTGAATTGTAATGAAAATAAAGGATTACCTGGTTGGTAATGTTATTTTATTATAAAACATTTTACTTTTATGGTGGTTAGAAAATAATACATATACTCACGCCCAAAAGACAAAGGCACACATTTCGCCGAGCGCGGAAGCAAATAAATAATAATACAGTCGATACTAAAATAGGTAGCTTTTATAATACTATGCAGTATGCATGAGCCCCTGGGCACACAACATTTGGGAGGCCTTCTTGGAGAGCAAAAAGTAGAAGTGGTCTGTGATAAGCCTTTGGAGACAGCAAGAGGCTTTTGTGCTTTTGGTGGGAGCTAAGCTGGCTAGATTTCTAGCTGGCATTTTAAGTCACGCACAGTGGCTTAATTTTTTTAACGTACTAAGTGCAGAGAAAGCAGTCCACAAGCACTAGGCCCAGGCATCAGGCCACGTCTGGTGGAAGTCCCAAGCAGACTATGCCATAACATTTTATGCTAAGTTGAAAATTCTACTTCCGATCCAAATACAGGAATAAAATATTACTCTTCAAGAAAATCTTTTAAGCATGCAGCATGTTTACTATGGTGGTGTATGCTGGTGGTAGGATATTCGATGGCGACCACCGTACACATGGTGCTAGAACCTGCCATAGTGACCCACACTGTGTGTGGTTCGCGTTCCAGGATCAGCC
Source organism: Clanis bilineata (assembly GCA_036417725.1). Classification (NCBI taxonomy): domain Eukaryota; kingdom Metazoa; phylum Arthropoda; class Insecta; order Lepidoptera; family Sphingidae; genus Clanis; species Clanis bilineata. The sequence continues at coordinate 6,819,755 of CM071145.1, read as the reverse complement.
AGTGTACTTGTATGTGACTGTTGGCTGTTATTTATTTATTTATTCCGGTTCTCTCGAGGGGCTTGCGGCATGACTTGATGGTTGGTTGAGATGAGTATGGGGGTATTCCTGTATCTGCATCGGTCATCTGCCTGTCTTGTCACAAGCCCCTCGATTTGCTTCTTCCCTCTTCGGATTCGGAGTGTGAAGATGCATAAATTGGCCAGCATAATTATAATGATAAACCCATCGTTTGTCAGTGGTCGCTAGTTTTTTTGGACTGCACTATGCTTACCATCAGGTGCAGTTTAGTCACTTTGCCCTGCCCGGATAAAAAAAAAACAATGAACAGTGACCATATCAAGATAATCTAAGATATCAAGATGGATATTAACATCAGGTGACCCACTTGCTCGTTTGCCCCCTCTTCTATAAAAAAAAAAAATTAGTTGAATTGTGGGTTTTTTACTTAGTTTTGAATTATGGTCATATAAGAAACAAAAATAATATTCATTAATTTATTATTATTATGATTTATGTATCAATATGCAGCGTTGGATGTCCACCTGATAAACGTTGCAAGAAGTCACTGGATGCGTGCCGCTTCGAACAGATTGATCTGGGAATCTTTGGGGGAGGCCTATGTCCAGCAGTGAACGTCCTGTGGCTGATGATGATGATGTTATTGAAAGGAAAGTTGTAAAAACACATTGAAAGTTAAATGTATTTATTTAGCTACTATTTTCTCAAGTCTTTGTTTTTTCCTTTCTTGATATTCTTGAACATTATCAAATTTTCTCTTGTACAACACCTTGATGGTTTCAAAACAATTGCTTACAGTACTATCTGCAGAATCACAATTATCAAACATTTTGATCTTATTGATAAATTCAGTAGTTATATTTCCATTGTTATATATGAAACTATATACATTAATACATAACTCTGTACTATTATACACATAAAACTTTTGATTATGCATCCCAATACTTGTAGGAAAAATTTCTAATTTCAATCTTGTTTCTAATTTATGACTAAATTGACCTTGATTAGAATTTAAACTGTAAATAAACAACTCTTTACAGCTGTATACACATAGAGCTAATAAGCTACAAGTATCATTCACTTTAGATACAGCATAATGAACAATTGGTAATGTTGAAACTTCTATCCCATCAGTGTCCATCACATTTATAAAATTATTGTTTAACTCCTTATCAATTTGATCATTGGTGTCAATTGTGTAGCAAAGTGTTCCTTCTGTAACATCCCATACTTTTACTGTACCATCTCCAGAGGAACTTGTCAAGTATTTTCTATTATGTGGTAGCAATTCAATATGATTAACAAACTCCTTATGCCCTAGACAGTATGTTTGGATATTATATGTGTTCGGGTAACATGAAACTCTTATTTTTTCATCTCTATCACATGTAATAATGTACTTTTCATCATCTGTTTGTAGAATGTCTAAGAGCAAACTTAAATGTCCAAGAAGTTTAATTCCAGAGTTTTCTTCTTCTATATCATAAAATAAAACGTCGCCACTTTTATCTGCTACTAATATTTGTTTACTATTCGGCGTAAATCTTATTTTGCTTGCACTTCTTGGTAATAAGAAGGATTTTCGCAGTTTTCTTTTTTCCAGCTCGTAAACAACCAGTTGTTTTGAAGTTGAAGTTATAATTGCAATATGTTTACTATCTGGAGATATTACAACATCTACAATATTATCATTTGTATCACCTTTCGTTACAACTGGTGCTTCAATAATGTAATGTTGATTTGAAGAGTCATAGCAATCTAATTGTCGTGCATTAGCTACAATAATGTAATTATCACTTAAAGACAAAAGCGACATCGTGACCGCCAAGCACAGTTTCTTAATTAATAAATGATGTATGTACGTGTTGTAAGTGTATATATGATAATCGTTTAAATCTTTGTAAAATTGTATCACGTTTATTTTATTTTTTTTCTTTAAAAAATAGCTTCCATCGTGGTATTATTTACATTTATAGGTTATGAATTATTTTGATTTTTTTGACAGTTGACACTTTTTTTCGGCCACGAGGCCATGCTATAGTCTTTCGACCATACTGCCTAGTCATTGACGTTAACACTTGAGACAGACCAATGATTTTTAAGACCCAATGATAAAATAATCTAAGTAAAAGAAAAATAAGGATTTGGCGTAACTACGAAACAAAAAAGGTTTCCTTTGAAGACGGTTGCGCCAGGCGCCATTTTAGTTTCTTGAAAGTGACGGGTTTATAATATAAACAGCAACGAAGGTGGACAGTGTACGGAAGTGCTTTTAGAAGCTTTTCCTTTGGTGGATGAGTCAACCTTGTTCGATTATGCCGGAGAAAATCGTCTAAAAAGCACCAAGCTGGAAGGGCCCTGCAATCGACCACATCCGATTTCTTTGAGTTTGTAAAATAATAGATATGAAAAGAAAGTAAACAAAGCACATGAGATGAGGCTGTATGGGCTATATCCTTTTGGCTTTCCGAAATGGTAAAATTAAAAATAAATCAAGGAGTTTTGGCGGGAATTCAGACGGTGCGGGTGGTCGCTTGTTTTAATTATTTCATATTCTAGTCTAAAGTTGTGCTTGTGGTTTAAATGTGATGTGTATCTAAGCAATAAACATCAACGAAGATGGACAGTATGTGGAAGCTTTGAAATAAGTGATTTTGGACGCTTTTTGTCGGGTGGATGTGTCGACCATGTTCGACTCCTCCGCTGCGAGAAATCGTCTAAAAAGCATCAAACTGGAAGGAATTGACGCCAAAACTTCAGCAGGGCCTTGAATTCGAACACATCCGATTTCATGGCACTTGTGAAAAATTAGATATAAGGAAATGAAGAAAAAAAAAGCACTTAAGACGAGGCTGTATGGGCTAGATCCCTTTGCCTTCCCGAAAGGGGGAAAAAAAATAAAAAAAAAATAAATCAAGTTATCTGTCAAATGCCTAGTTGGACATGCCAAATTGGCAATTTTTATTATTATAGTTTTACCAAGACAGCAATATTATTTTTTCTTGCACGACTTGCTTCGTAATTCGTCATATCCATTTACGAATTACGATTAAAAACCCGATATTGTCAATATTGCTATATGCGCATTTTAAACTATGGCTGCTATGATCACGTCTTGGAGCCCTGAAAAGAAACACACTGATGTGGAAAGGTAATTCTATCTTTGCTTTATCAAATAGTGTTAATTATTAACTAAATAAGTAGAAATTTTATCTACTTCATGAAGGATTGGCTCTCCTTAGATCACTCTGACTTAAAATCGGTGAAGTTGGGACATGTTGCGCTTCAAATGGTAAACATCATATGGCTACCAACTGCCAAACATGGAGAAGAATTAAAACAATTGGTTAAATGCTCACATTACGATCATATAATAGGTAACTTCCAAAGCATTGTTCACAAATTAGTTTTTTAATTTTCAGATGGATTTGCATTTATCCAGCATATATAAATAGTAAGAAAACACTTGCACAGGGACGCAAGCTGGGAAAGTCATATTGTGTAGAGAATCCTACACATCAAGAGATACGAGATGTTTTGTTGACAACCGGTCTCAAAGTGGGTGTAGAAAATAAGCTTTACCCGAGGGAAAGAAGCAAGGTATACTTTAAACGTATTGAAATATATTGATACACACTATCTCTTATATTATGGTAAATGATGGCGGCAATAGCTGATATCCTATATCTATTGTTTGTAGGTCAAAATTAACATTTATGTGAATGTGTGTTTATAATGCAATAATATTTAACCTATACAATGAACATTCTCCCATGTGCCCTTAGCCTTATCATCTTAATTTACAATGAAAACTAAGTAATTTGAAACATCAAGTTTTTTGTTAAAATAAATGTAAATTGTTAGTCCTTGCTTTTCCAAAGTTTTTTTGTAATTGCCAAATTGTAAAACATATCTTGGCAATTTTATTTTTATCAGCTAAAAATCATAGTAAAGTAGTATAATTTTTTTTTAATTTACAGGAAATTTTATACAGAGGAAGAATAAGAGTGCAAATCAAGAATGATGATGGAACACCCATCAAACCAGAGTTTGCAACAAGGGAATCTGTTATGAAACATATTGGGGAGTCTATCCCTAAACTAAAGACCAGACAAAACAGGTAATTTGATTACAAAAGTTAATAGCTAACAAAAAGAATAGCTAACACTGCTCATATGTAGGGTTCTGTATATGACTCATACCAACTACTGCCATTTACTTGCTTTTGGCCTTACAAAGTAATGAAAAGGTAAATTACTATAAGACAAAGTAGGTATGTTAAATAGTCTGTTTTCCCTTTTAAAATCACCAGGGTTATGATAACTTCAATAGCCGATAGTTGCCAATGATCTGGAAAATAAAACTGATTATTTGGGATTCCTGCACAGACAAAAATCTTTGTGTGACTCACAGATATTTGTTTTGGGTCTGGGTGTTGTGAGGTTGAAAGTTTCTCATAGTTTCTGATACCCACAATATTGTGTGTGAGATCAGTAGCCCAAACAGGAAAAACTAATGTAAATGTAAACTCGCTGCGCACTGCTGACATTTGATTAATATTTCATACAAATTTCATAGACACACATCGAGCACGAACACATTTACGGTTGTCAGAAATTTTCCTGCTCGAGCTGCAGGTCTATTAAATTATAATTTCACATAAAAATTTGGTTTCTGTAGTCAAATATCACTGGATAAAAGAGACTTATATACACTGACAGAAAAAAAAGAGTCTGTAATAATTAGTTATTTCCCCTCTTGACATCTTAAGAAATGTTAGTTATGTGTTTTCATTAGCTGTGTCATTATAATTCATTTAATATAATTATACATAAACATAACATAAGCTCACACATATATCACTGAAGGGGTAGGCTTGGCAGTGGCGCTTTAGCGAACTAGAACATCCACATTTCGCCGTGATTAGTTCCATCCCAGATGTGATAGGGGACGAACATATTTTAATTATACAGTTTAGTATATCTTATTATGTATATTTAATAGTCACTGTAAGCTTTTCAAGGTAATATTTTTATTTTTCATAACATCTATCTACAATACAAATTGTGGTTTATCACCATAGTTATTGTTATGAATACCTGAATTATTATGAATTGAATGCTACATTGTGAATCATTTTTTCCTTTCTCTAATTGAAATTACTAACTTGACTTTTCATGTCACAGGCCAGCTGAACAGCAGGCACAAGCAACTAATCAAGCCACCAACAAGAATAAAGGCAAGAAAGGACGGCGATAAAATAGAGCTAGTAACAGTAAACAGTGTATTTTATTAAATAAAACATGATTAAATATTTATTATTTTATTTATTTACGAGTGCATATGAATTGCTTTTTTAGATAATTTATTTTCACCATTCTTATGTCTTGTTACACTATATCCATCTATGATCATAAGGACTGGTGGTGGTTTCGTAGACTTGTTATTGCTAGTGTCAGGGTTTATGGATGTTTTGGCCAAAATCATTGTTTCATTTCTTGGACCAATTTTTTTAATTTCTTCGGTATTTGAGCTACTTCTGTCAATGAATCGTTTATAACTGGTGTTATTGTGTGTGACATTGACGAAGCCTTCTTTATAAAACTTTTCGGGTTGTATGGTGTCTGAGCTAGTATTGACTTCGATCTCGGATATGAATCCTCGTAATCTTCGAATAAGTTCTGATAAAGATTTTGCGCTTTTTGTTTCGTTTCCTCCCATGTCCAGTTTATCTTGTCTTTCAAGTTGCGGCTTGTGTCTATATTCTTGATAGTTTTCATTTTCCGCTGTGACGTTAGTCTCATCGGGCGTGAATCTAGGAGTTGGACTTCTGGAATTATTTCCATTTCTGCGTCTTCGTTCATGGGATCCATTGCCACTTGTACTGTTTCGTGGATCATTGCAGGTAGTTTCATCACCATTTTCTGTAAGGGACTCATTTTGTCTGCATTCGGCACTATGTTCACTATTTCCATTATTCCAGGTGAAATTTCCTTCAATGCTCCAGTTATATGGGGTGCCGCTTCCCTCACTGATTCCATTATCGTTTCCCCAACTGCTAACGGAATCTCTTGGAAGTAATAAGGATACGTTCTGATAGAGTCTGACACCGCCGAGGTCACCAGTGGGAGTATTATAGGTTGCCTCGGCGGTAGTCGTGACAAAGGCGACATCCTCGGAATCAATCGAGATTTCAGTGGTAGGAGCCTCGATAGCAACTGTCTCTTCTGACGGTTTAGATTTCGTGTCTTCGTTACTGGATCTGTGAGCACATGTACATTCCACCCCGACTCTTTCTTCTGAGAAGATGGGATAATGTCTATTTCGTTTGTATTTACGTGATCTGATTTCGTAGGAGTCGCTCTCGTCTGACATGAGGAGATTATCAAACAACATGCCAATATTTTTAAGAAGGGGTATGTATTTTTGATTGAGCTGATCATTGCCATTGATTTCTCTTTTGACGGATTGGTTTTTGCGTCTCAATTTAGACTTTGGGGAACGTTTGTAGTTTTTGGGTTTTAGTGGAGATTTGATTTCAAATTTTTTTCTGTATTTTAGTGGAGACAATTTCTTGACTCTTGACAAAATACTACCTGAAAAATAGAGATAGCCTTAATAAATTATGTCAAACGCTTATCATACGTCTTTAAAGTGTTTAATATGCAGACTTGTCGGTAGTACCGTAATAGCTTGCCTAGGATGAAAGCTACACTAGTGGAGTGCGCCCTACATAGGCCGTCTTTAATACAACCATAATTTTTATTGAGAAATATATATCAGCCCTCTATAACTACTATTTCACTACCGGACACTGGCCTCCACTAAGGACAGAGGTTGGTCGTTACTCTATCACGCTGTCCTAATAACACACATTAGGCCAGTGTGATTCGTCTAACCCCTCTTAGTTTCCAATAGGTTCTCTCAAAATGTTTTCTTTGGTAAACCATGCAATAATTCATAGTGAAAACACATTTGGAAAAATCAGAGGTGCATGCTCTAGGTCTGGTTTCGATCCTGCGACTCATCTCCGCATTGCTGTCCATGTTACTCGCAACTAGCTATCGCTGCTTTTTTTCAATTTCCCCGTCGCGAGAATCGAACTCGCGCTTAATCGCATTCAATTCGATTAAGTGCGCCTAATTTTTAAAAAAGTTTTGAGTTTTGATAATTTTCGATAACGATGATAGTTTTTGATTTCTCTATACATTTATTCTAGTTCGTGTAGTTTCCGCAAATGGCGCTGCTAGTAGAATGTATGAAGAAAGTAATGGTAGCATGTATGGGCTGTGGACCGGGAGGTCCTGGGTTCAATTCCCAGGTAGGGCAAAGCAAATTTTCTAATTTAATTTGCAAGGGACTGGATCCCTCAGAGGGGGTTGACGTTAAGCCGGCGGCCGGTCGTATAAACTAAGCCAAATCCTTTCTGTAACATGCTTGAAAAGGTGTGTTGCGCCGACTCCGAATTAAGATGGTATAAGGGCAGGTAGAAAGATATTTAATATGTGTTTGAAGTAAACGTGCAAAATATGTATTCATACCAGTTTCTTTCAATATAATATTGGATTTTGACGAAGTCGTCTTGAGGACCTTGTTTAGAGAGAAACGTTCAGCAGTTTTTTCTGAAAAAAGAAAGAAACCATTTAATATTATTTTTTATCGTACGTAGTGAACAACGCAATATTAGACATACCAGTTTTCTGGAAGTATGTATCATTTCAGAATGCAGACTAAACAGCCACAGGCCATCTCATGTCGTAGAAAGTACTATTAGGTACCTATGGGTAGGTATGTGGCTCTCGCTACCTTCTTGGTCTAGTGGCAGCGTATATCATATATGTACTATGAACCGGGAGGTCCTGGGTGCGATTCCCAGGTCGGATCCCTCAGATGGGGTTTGACGTCACGCAGGCAGTCGATCGTAAAAACCAAGCCAAATCCTTTCTACAAGATGCTTGAAAAAGTGTTTTGACCCGACCCCTCATTAAAGTGGGATAAGGGTAGGTGGAAAGAAAGAAGGTGTATATCTTGGCTCTTGGCTCTACCACTTATGAAACCATTTTGTAACGATTCTATTTTTTTTAGATCTAGGTACATTAAAATCAGTCGTCATACATACAGCCTCCGTGGCGCAACAGGCGAGTAGTCGGCTGTGAAACGAGAGGCGGCGGGTTCGATTCTCGCATTGAGACAAATGTTTGTGTAGGCCTACAGATATTTGTTTCAAGTCTGGGTGTTGTGAGACCAAAAGTTTCTCATAGTCTCTGACACCCACGATATAGGTTATTATACCTAGTGTGTGATCAGGACTAGTTGTGTGACTTTTGGGTGTATTTGCATACATAAGCTCACGCCTGTATCCCCGATGGGGTAGGCAGAGGCACACTAGCCAACTAGTACGCCGCATTTCGCCGAGCTTAGTTCCGTCCCAGATGTGATAGGAGGCGAGCCTATCGCCATATCGGGTACAAATTCCAGACTCCGGGCTGATATGGTAAAATGGGTATATGTATTATTATTATTATTATACACCCACAATCTACATACATTAGGTAAATTAGTATTATAGCGAATATATAGTTTTGATTGATGGTAATAAAATTATTTCTAAAATGGTTGGATGGATCAACAATACCTGATAATTTTGGAGATGATGTCTCAGTAATTTGTTTTTGATCTAATTCCGCGGCGAGAGCTTCGTTCAGCGAAAATGGTTTAGCCGTCGAATCTGTCAACAAAATTAAATTTCAATTGTCACGCTCAACATGATTTATTCCACGTCAATAACAAAAATTGAAAACACCATTAACTTTGTTGTGTGATTTGATACTAACAACGTATAATCAAGAAGCTAATGACGATGCAGCAGTGCCAATAACGGGTGTCCATTTTGAAACATTGTAGATCACGTATTGTTCACATCACGGTTTCCGAAAGACGAGTGTATTGATTTAATATTATTTTATATGTTCGCTAACAATTGCTTATGCATCAGCAGAATTTGTAGCGCGTGCACGTACTTACAATTTAACACGTAGGTTGTCTGGAGTTTTATAAACAATCTGAATTAAGAGAGGCATTACTAATCATTCTAGTATAGATGAAATATTTATGAGAATGTATCCTTGCTAACCATATTACAAACTATATTAATCTTAGTAAGGAGATACCTACTGGCTACTTTATTTACACATTGTAGAGTGGAAGAGCCGCGCTCTTTGCTACAGTTTGCTTCGTTTAGAACTCTTTTTTTTTTGTTTTTAATTTTACCAGAATTTTTGGTTCAAAGTTACTTTTCCTTAAGATATAACTTTGATTCAACTATTAAAACCACAGACCACTGTTTTTCAATATTCAATCAAGTAGGTATTATTAGTATCTAATGTAACATATTTCTAGGCCGATTAAGCTTTTCACCATGAGCATTCCATGTGATTTCTTGGTCGTTAATAGATTTCTATCAAGGGTAAATTTTGTTTGGATACGTAAATAATAAATATGCAACTTAGCAGCGCGGGAGATTATTACTAAAATGCTTATGATGTTATTAAAGGAGTAGTAAGTAAGTGACTTGGGACTTACTTCCGAGGACGATGATAAATGTAAGCACCCGTTATGTGAAGGACGAAAATACTGTTTATGGACATGTCCTTTTTCCTTCGCGGTATGAAGTTTTATGTGCTATCCCTATATATGCAATGTTCCTCTATAATCGATAATAAAAATACACCATCTTAGATACAATACTACAGGTAGTTGCAAGTATTTTGTTTGCTTTGGAGTCATCATATAGCATTTCCAAAAAAATAGAACGTTTCACAGACATCGTATATACTTCAAGATAAATTCAAACAAGATTTATTTATTTCCTGTCTAAAAATCCTTCACGATTGGAAGCTGCAGGTTAAGCAATAAATTACGGCATAAAATTGTGGATAACGGCACTTTTATATCAAATGTTTCGATAAATAATAAAATAAGGGCAGTAAAACAAAGGAGTCGCTGCAGGGTTGGACCATCGTTAAAATATTACGATCGTCCAATATCGCGGGATGAAATCTTTAATCGTATCGGTGCGTCTTTTACGTAGAACTAGAGTGGTCTTCGCGGCGGCCGAAACAAAATAGTTAGATAAGCCGACGGACTTATGGACGGATAAATCATATTTTATGTCGTAAAACCAATCGTGCTTATACTAAATGACCCCATGAATTGGCGCTCATATTCTCTTTTATTTATTTGATCTTTTTCTATAACTGGTGACATATCTATAGATCATTTCAACGTATTGTACCAAGTCATATCTATCTACGATTGTACATCAGCAGCCCGAGCAGGACAATTTCTGACAACCGTAAATGTATTCGTGCTCGATGCGCGTCTATGAAATTTATGTGAAATATTAATCAAATGTCATCAGTGCGCAGCGAGTTTACATTTACATTAGTTTTTCGTGCTCGGGCTACTGTTCTAAAAAAAGCTATTATATTATATTTATTTATTTAAGCTTTATATACAAAACTGTATAAAGGTGGACTATATTGCTATATATTATAACTTTTTGTACCCCATCACTAAATAACTAATAGTTAAGAGCCACGCTCTGTTAACAAATGTAGAGAAGAATTTTGATGAATTTAATTATTCAGTTAAGGACTAAGGCTAAGGACTTGCCTTAGCCGTGTAACCGCTTTACTTCTTACAATGCAGAGCTTCATCGACAGGATCTCTACTGCTTGTACGTGAATTACATGTGACCTACTGATATACGACTACGGTTCGGGTTCGATCCCCGGGTCGGGCAAAGTGATATTGGATTTTTCCATATCAGCCCGGAGTCTGGAATTTGTGCCCGATATGGCGATAGGCTCGCCCCCTATCACATCTGGGACCGAACTAAGCTCGGCGAAATGTGGATGTTCTAGTTCGCTAGTGCGCCTCTGCCTACCCCTTCTGGGATACAGGCGTGAGCTTATGTTATGTTATGTCTACTGATATTAGGTGACATCAAAGTATCCATAAGAAGATGGCTCCCACTGATCTATTTCTAAAGTTTTAACACGTTTTTTCTACTTTCCAAACAAAAAAATCTTATTTGTGTACGCAAATCCGAAGGCCGCTTACGGGTCGCGCTAGTACTCGGTTGCTTACCGAATTTATGACCGTCCATAGACCGGAGTTAGTATCGCTGTCGTCACGCTTCGTATACTGCGGATTTATATTTTAACCAATACATTGACTGACTATTGTGGATTAGGAATTTAAATCCCTTTTTTTTGGCAATTGGACTGTTCACATTCAGTGCGTTTCACATTAAACGTATCTATCTTCATTTCGTAACGTGACTGAATCGTAGGTCAAAATTGTGTCCTATTTAGCATAAAAACATAAACATAAACATAAGCTCACTCCTGTATCCCAGAAGGGGTAGGCAGAGGCGCACTAGCGAACTAGAATACCCACATTTCGCCGAGATTAGTTCCGTCTCAGATGTGATACGGGGCGAGCCTATCGCCATATCGGGCACAAATTCCAGACTCCGGGCTGATATGAAAAAATCCAATATCACTTTGCCCGACCCGGGGATCGAACCCGAGACCTCAGAACCGTAGTCGTACCGAAATACCACCACGCCACCGAGGCAGTCGGTCCTATTTAGGTAGGTACATAATTAATGTTAAATCGAATAGGAATATATAAAATATTAGTTCGTGTATATAAGGATGCAATAGACCTTATTATAACATAGTCACAAGCAAGCACAATATAACTTATATTATGATTAATAACAATATACGGACCTACTAAGTTTAAAAACTAAAACCCTACTGTGATAAACAAAAAAAATAAAATCAGTTAAAACATGTATGGCACCTGCATCCACCGATATTATATTCAGGGCCATAAAATATAATTAATTAACCTCGCTATTCAAAAGTGGATGAATATTTTCCTAAGACGCTACACAGGCACATACATAAATACAAAATAAACACATAGCCGATCAGTCATTTGGTTTCTTTGTTTTTTGGCTTTATCGTCGGATAACAAAAAAAAATACGAGTGCCTATTCACATCGAGTAATATTTATTAAAAAATTAAAGACGAAAATGCGAGATTGTGTAGGCAATGTTGTACAATGTAAAGTGAGGAAAGTTGGTTACGGAATATTCGACGAAAACTTAATACCCCATTTGGTAATGGTTCTCCTATCTGGAGAAAACGGAGCAGAATTTCTCTTAGATTTTCAAAATTTATAACAAAGATATTTTGTTTTATTTACTTTCCCAACAATTTTGACGCGAGATTGTGAGAGAGCGGCCTAAATTCCCAATTTGGGCGAAGTATATCGAGTGCAATGTATCTAAACAGGCTGAATCGCCTCCGAAAGAGCCTTACCACTGTAGCGATAAACGGATTTGGGAGGGACCGTATTATTCCCCCGTAATAGAGTGATACTTCTTTAGGATCATTCAGGAAACTGATGACACTATTTGGTTTTGCCATAAAAAGTTACGATATCATATTTGCTGTATGAAAATATTACGAACAAATAATGTGGCGACGCTGGCCTCTTGCCTTTGGTAAATATAATTTGTTATTTTTTACGTCTTTCTGCGCGTGGGCGCTGGAAATACATAGGTTTAGCTTAAGGAATACTAATCCGTAAGTAAGTACAGGACCAAATTTAGTAGTACCAGTAGTATGCAGTGCCTTTATTTTATTTTAATAAACGTTTTGGAGGATGATATGAGAGTCAATGGTCTCACTGTGGAGGATGCTCAAGACCGGGCGAAGTGGAAGCGTTTAAGTAGGAAGGCGGACCCTGGCACCTGGCCGGGATAACGCCAGGCAGAAAGAAAGAAAAGAAACATAACATATTAGTCGCCTCTTTGGTCCATGGTCTGGTCTATGGAAGCATATATGGGCTGTGGACCGAGAGGTCCTGGGTTCGATTCCCAAGTCGGAAAAAGAGAATTTTCTAATTTAATTTTTCCGGGACTGGATCCCCCTGGGGGTTGACGTCAGGCAGGCAGCCGGTCGTAAAACTAAGCCAAATCCTTTCTGCAACATGCTCGAAAAAGTATGTTGCATCGACCACACGTTAAAGTATCCCCATAAGGGTAGGCAAAGGCGCACTAGCGAACTAGCACACCCACATTTCGCCTTTTATTTTAATATATACACGAATTATAATATATTTGAATTATTAGCATTCAATTCATAGAAATCTGTCGAGTATAACCTTGACATTATTTTAAGGCTATCTTGCATATTGTTTACGTGATTCATACAGACAAATACTTATAATAATTATACTGCTATTGAAATTATTACAATGGGTGTTAATGAAATTGGCATAAGGCATTTATTTGCGTAACCGCGTTACTTTTAAAATATTTATGTACCTACCAGTATCATCATCATCATTAGCTGCAGGATGTCTACTGCTGGACATAGGCCTCAAAGAATCTACCTACGTAGGTGCTTATTATTTTATTATGCTCTTTAGGACAAATCAAAAATAAATTATCTTAATACTACGTTCACAATAAATACAGCTTGTTGGGGTGGTTTCTTATTCAAGGAATATCCGTAGATATTGACATTGCGACCCTTTAACCAGTTTAAAACAAAGCAGTCCGGCTGCACGGGGCTGGCATATTGCCTCAGTTTCCAAGTTTTACTGCCGCTATCTCAGGGTTTATGCCTTATAAAATCTCCTACCTCGACCACGCAGAAGCGCTGCTGGCTAAAAAGTATAACTGGAGGATAGATATTATCGCAATTGTTACGTAATATTGTTCAACGAGGATGTAACTTTCTTCAAAGCCTTTATTTTGTTAGCTCCAGTTACAAGCTCTTCAAAGGAAAATTATAAAGCACGTTTGTACTACGATGCCAAGAACTTTCTTGTAGGATATGTATTTAATTAACGCCTATGTGTTTTCCGTAGGTGTTAAACATTTCGGTTTGAATTCACCATTCTCCAAGTTAACTATCGAATTATACAGACATATTGTTTGTGTTTTAGTAACATTGTAACAAAAAGGACAGGTTGTTGGACTGAATATAGAAAGATATATTACTGTGTTTTAGGTAAACAAGGAAAGAACAGTACTTGCACCAAATTGGCTACCGTTATATATGGCTCATGGTTGTTTATACCCTTGCAAACATCCGCAGGAGATGACTTGGTCGAGTCCACGTTTTATATCCCGGACCGGTTTACGTCGTCCGTCGTCGTCTTTCGGATAGTCCAGTTGTGGCCACAGATATAATACACATAGAGTCAGCAAGCTAATCTTGAATGCGATGTTTGAGTAGAGCGAAACAAAAAATTAGTTTACGTATTATCGTCGTTTTGTGTACAGCGGCCCGAGCAGGAACTATGAGTTTTTTTTTATTTCTGCTTCGGTGGCGTGGTTCTATTTCGATACGACTATTGTTCTGAGGACTCTGGTTCGATCCCCGGGTCGGGCAAAGTTAAATTGGGTTTTTCCATATCAGCCCGGAGTTTCGATTTTGTGCCCGATATGACGATAGGCTCGCCCCATATCACGTCTGGGACGGGACTAAATTCGGCGAAATGTGGGTGTTCTAGTTTGCTAGTGTGCCTCTGCCTACCCCTTCGGGGATACAGGCGTGAGCTTATGTATGTATGATTTTTTAGACCGTCACGGGCAGCTCGTTGCTTTTAATAGGTTAGCTTGGAAACTTTTAGCAGAGGTCTATAATTATGATGATTTCGATTTTTTTTTCATGTATCATCGCCAGTTGCTATTCCAGAGCGGCACGGCGCTGCAGTAGTCTGCTCTATTATTATCTCTATGGTTGTGACAACATCGATACGACCAGCCATTTTATTTGCACGCAAATTCGAAGGCTCGTAACATGACCGGAACTGATGGGTCTCAGTAACGAACAGTACATTTGTATGTTTCGACTTATGACTTTCATTTCCTCCCGTCCCGCTGCAAACGGTAACTGAATACTCTTTTCTTTTTTCTTCTTTCACTTTTTTAGGATTTACAAGCAGGAAATTACTTTAACGATGAAATTATATTTTCTAGATTTACTTACATCTGCATAAAATGGCTTGTCACTTATTTTTAAAAAATCGTCTTAAAAAGTGCTTGTATATCTTGTACAACATGCACCAAACACGTATCTTTAACCACTGAACAATTATTTCAAGGAAGGCAATTTCAATGTGTTCAATTTAATTCAATTTTCTTAGTCAGGTGGTAGGTAGATCCATAAGTATAGGTAGGCAATTGGTATCTATAAAGTGTTACCCACAATTTTATTAGTTTTCGAAATTCTGTGTTTAATAATAGCTGCAGTATAATAATACAGTTTATGTATATATATTCTTAAGTTATTCATCCTATTATTAGGGTTACAAAAAACATAAAATATTTTTTCTTAGTTACTATACTTCTGTGTTACTACGTATTTCGTAGATTTATTTTGTTTATGTCACATTGATATGGATAATATAATTCCTGACTAAATTAAGTAATTAACTTGTTCATTCACAATATTTATAAGAATTTTCTACTGATATCTCTAATATGATCTTAACCATAAAATTGGCTTAGTTTAAGGTAAGGAAGGTAGAGCCGTGCTCATAACCAGAGCAATATGTGAGGAGTACTTTACATTGAGTGCGCGATGTAAGCCCAAATGTAATAAGGCGAGGCGATAGGATTCATAGATACGTGAACAAAGACTAGAGATCACAATGTTCAGCTATTCACTGTATTGTCTCTTCGGTTTAAAGCATATAGCCATTGTAATATTCCTTATAATATTTCTGGTAGAGCACGGTTATCAAGTCTATCTAATGTTATAAATTTTAATGTCCTTTTTGTTATGAAGTAGGTATGCTTTTGATATAATAACGCTTTTGTGGATACATTTTGGTAACAATGACGTTTACATATACTACTTTTACTAAACTAGGATAAAAATAACACCACATTTACGACTCCCAACAGATAAGTACGACGAGAAAACATTTGCAGTGTCCTCTAAAATATTCTTGGATGAAACAGCCACGCCGAATATAAAAAGCAGCTATGAAAACCCAATGAAAATTGATTTCACACATTAACGTGTCAGTGAGTCCGCGCAGCAGTTTCGTCGCCGTCCGCGCTCTGTATTGAGAGCCTTATCTCGGAGTTTATAGCTTCTAACATCCGTTCGCGAGGCAGAAATCGACCGTTACTACCTAGTTAAAGCAAATATTCACCTTGTATTTAAATTTTGAAGGCGAACAGTGTTCTTATCTCAAGTATTGTACCTGATACTACGTTGTATTGTTTAATAGGACTGTTATGGATCTGTGGGACGTTCGTAACAGCCAGCTGGTATACTTTTAAACGAAAACATTTTTGCATTGACTTGAAATTTAAATTCTATGTTGCATTGTATTTTAGATGTGTAGATGTATAAGTATTTTATGTATTAACCCGCGGTCATGGGGGTTGGGTCTGTGAGACCCGTCACGTTTTATTTCGCTTCTAGTTCGGTTACTATGCGTGCGACGTTGCTGTTCTTCTCAATAGCTGAAGCTGTTGAGTTGTTCTATGCGTCACAGGTTACACGTTAGTCGTGCGACAGCCGCAGTGGGAGTTACACGAGCACAACATTGAATAAGGTATGTGAGACCCATCCCCGCAGTTAGTGTAATAATTTCGCGCCATTTTGTATAGACATTATTTTTATTATTGTTCGTGTATTTATCTTTTTATATTTGTTTTTTTGTTGTTGTTTATAATTAAAGTTGCTTATATATAGTTCAATGTATTTCATTTGTGTTTTTTGTAGGTATTTACAAAAAAATGGATTGAGAAGAGGCAGAACGACAGCGTATTCTTTCGATTTTACAAGAGTCTGACTCTGATTCTGCGTTGTTAGACCAGGACATAAGTGATGAAGATCACTTGAATGAACGTAGTAATCCTAGTGACACAGAGCAAGATATATCAGAGTCTGATGATGATGACATTCCACTGTCTACGCGTTCTTCGGGTTTTTATAGTGGCAAAGACGGTACAATGTGGTATAAGACGCCTTTTCGAAAAAACGTCAGAACCAGAGCCGAAAATATAAAATTTTTATATCAAAAACTTAGAGATATATCCTGGAAAGCAGCCTGTAGGCCCTTTTTCTATAAGTAACAAGCCATTTGATGTTGTTGACCGGATTGTACAGCCTATTACCAGAACAAACAGAAATGTCACATTTGATAACTGGGTCACTAGTTATGAACTGGTACACCATTTGCTCAAAGAACATAAGTTGGCATCAGTTGGTACCCTGCGCAAAAATAAAAGACAAGTTCAATAATAGAATACACATACAAGTACATATAAGTAGAAGAGAAAATTTTTGTTGATGTTTGTCGTTCTTTTTTAAAGCTCTAATAAATATGATTAAAACATAATATAATATGATATATTTGTATGTATATTTTTGACATAAATACCTAAAAAACTAAATACAAATAAATACTAAACTTTATTGTTTATAAAGTATCCAATTTTGATATCTAATTAACGGGTCTGTAAGACCCACCCCAACGTCCGTGTAACATTTTTCCACCCCCATGACCACGGGTTAAATAAAAAGAGATTGAGACTTCACCTCATAATATGGTATTCTTACTAGGTATTATTGGCGATTTAAATGTAAAATTTGTGTGTTACCGACAGAAAAGTGGCAGTGTGGAGGTCCTGGGTTCGAATCCTTCAAATTGGGCTGTTGATGTCGCCTTCTTGGTCTAGTGGCAGCATATATGGGCTGTGGACCAGGAGGTCCTGGTTTGGATTCCCAGGTTGGGTAAAGCGATTTGATTTGTTCGGGATTGGATCCTCCAGAGGGGGGTAGACCTCAGGCAGGCAGCTGGTCGTATAAACTAAGCCAAAACATGTTCTGCAACATGCTAAAAAAAGTGTGTTACGCCGATCCCACTTTAAGGTGGTACAAGGGCAGGAAGAAAGAAACAAAGATATTGGGGTGTTTATAGTTAATGTAAGCCTGTCTTCAAGTTGATAATTTGCACTAAAAAGGAGCAGAGTGTTTACATGAATATGAAGATGGCAGATTAGATATACATATTTAAGAAAGTTAGACAATACTTGAAATATTTTAAAGTAATATGAAAAGTACAATATCCCGATATAAACTCATTGATTAACATAGATGTAAATGAGCCAGCGGCGTTATTACGAATATCTTGTCACGAATTTGGGATTCTTTTCATAAGGTACTTAATATTTTATGTGCGAGTCGTCCGGGAATGCGAACGGAACAATTTGCCAATAATCCTATCTCGCGCCAGTTATTGAGGAGTTAGGATAGAGGACCGAGGTGCCCAACAATAATGGGTGTTATTGCTCATGAATGATTTCTAACTCCTACGATCGCCTTAATACTTATTATTGAAATAAATTGGCGATCCGATTCCATTTCAGCCTTTTTTTAAAATAATTTCGGTTTATAAAATGGGCAGATACGTTATTTAGTCAGTAATCACCCATAAGTTTGACATGTTATGACCAAGTAGGACAACTGATGAGTTTTTTTAATAGTTCTCGCTAGCGTGTACGTACATTTTTTATAATATGACAAACACCCGAACACCTCTAGAGGTTACGTGGGGAATTTTACGTATTCATTACCGAGAAACGTAAAAATCATGGTTTAGCTACATTTTTATATTGTGATGTAAAGTTAATTTGATTGTCACTAGGAATTTAATTGAACCTCGGCTTAAATGCAAAATAAACGAAAACCATACTATGCTAATATAACAATTAAGCCAATAAATAAAACTTGTACCTAAACAGTCACCACTTCATAATATAATATTTACGTTGGCTTCCCCTCAATTTCAAAACGAAGCAAGAACGAGATTTTTCGTTTGAAATTTTGGTCCAGGTTAATAAATCAATTTGTAGAGTACAAACGCCCTCCCTGAGTGAAGTCCTGGGGAGGACAATATGCTCGCCCCATTGTGGCTCCAAATTAAATTTATATTCAGATCTACAGCGCAATAGAATTGAAACTTAGATTGAGACTTGATAGTAGGTTTGTAACACTGACGCGCTTGGTACATGTCGCTAAACTTAATTATGTCCGACATAGATGTATGTCGACTGCGTCGGTGGCGTCGTGGTATTTCGGTAAGACTACGGTTCTGAGGTCTCGGGTGCGATCCCCGGGTCGGGCAAAGTGATATTGGATTTTTCCATATCAGCCCGGAGTCTAGAATTTGTGCCCGATATGGCGATAGGCTCGACCCCTATCACATCTGGGATGAAACTAAGCTCGGCGAAATGTGGGTGTTCTAGTTCGCTAGTGTGCCTCTGCCTACCCCTTCAGGGATACAGGTGTGAGCTTATGTTATGTTATGTTATAGATGTTTAAAAATGTTTTAATGGCTCTTATTCTTAAGTATAGTTAAGTTATGCGTTATGATGCATTTCTGTAGCCCGAGCACGAAACTAATGAAAATGTATTCGAGTTCGCTACGCACTGATGACGTTTGGTTAATATTTCATAAAAATTTCATAGACGCGCATCGAGTTTGAATACATTTACGGTTGTCAGAAATTTTCCTGCTCAGGCCGCTGTTTATCATAATATGTAATATATAATATGTAATATCATAATATGTGTTAATTTTAGGCTGCAGAAGTCTCGCTAGTGGCTAAGTCCAAACTTTAGTGAAAATGTTGATGGTGTCGATCGAACACTTTCTATTTAGCCTTAATCATCAATATTTCCTGAATAAAACATATGTCTTCGCTTACTATTCACTAAGCCTGTGAAATCCATATAAGTTGTATATAAATGTACACTCGAAAAAGGATATCTTCATAATTTTTTGAACGGTAGGTATCAATATTAATTGAAATAGTTGCTTCAGGGGTGAAATAGTTTCTTTTTAAAGGGAGCGGCAAACAGGTAAGCACTTCGTCGCCACCTTGACCTAATGGCAGCTTATATGGGATGTGGAACGGATGGTTGGGTTTGAATTCCAGGTCGTGCAACAAAACGTTTTTTTACAAATTTTTCCCGTTAATGGGTCTTTCAGAAGAGGTGTATTGCACCGATTCCGCATTGAAGTAGGATAAGGGGAGGTGGAAAATTATTTTATCGACCGGCCTCCAAAAAGGAGAAGGTCCTCAATTCGTCTGTATTTTTTATGTATGTTACGCGATATCTCCGCCAAATGTGGACTGATTTCAAAATTATTTTTGTGTTATTCTAAGAGTGGTCACGATCGGATTATGTTGGAAGTCGGTCAGTTGAGTTTTTAAACTTGTTATTATTATTTTAATTTAATTTTACATTACACACCACACGACACAGCTAGTACGTTTTTAGGAGAAGTAAGTAGAAACTTCCCAAAAACAAAACACGACACTAACATAATGTTAACACAACCTTAGACTTAACTTACTTTCATAGATAACAACATGTATATTTAGAGCTCTCCATCAATATCTTATACAAAATGTTAGAAACACGTAAAACCAGCGGAGCTATTGTGAATTTCCACCACAATTGCTTTACTTCCTAACGTCTCCTAATGAGATTATAGTTGGCCGCATTACACATTACATAAATGAGAAACGACTGCTGGGTCTGTGAAGGAAGTCGACAATACATGGGGGCGTGAAACTGTGTTTCTCATACTAGTAAGTGGCCACTAAAGTTTATTGTGGTGTTTACGACCTCGTGAAACTACTCTTATGCTTTTATAGACATTTTTCAACACGAGAACACGAACTCATCTTACGAATGTAGATTGCTTTTATGTGAATGACATAAATAAGTATGTGGCAGTAAGTAGTATTGATAAGTCCAAAGTGCACTTATTTTATTTATCGAACGACTTAAAAGAAGAAGGAGGTCCTTAATTCGTCTGTATTTTTTTATGTATGTTACGCGACCACTCGATGTGGACCGATTTTAAAAAAAAATTTTGCTTGATATAGCTTATTTCAAGGGTGTATACATTTGGTCACGATCAGATAAGTTTTGATTCAATAATTTTGAAGTAGGTCCGTTAAGTTTATAAACTTGTAATTGTTACTAGATACTTGTAGCGTAATATCTAAGTGTACAATGTATGCCTTTTGTATAATATTCTCTATGACGATGACGCTCTAATTTAGGTGCTCTAATTGCGTTCGTGCTGTCGCATTAAATATTGAATATTCAGTATAGGTAAACGATTTATTTAACGGTCTTTGGGGGAGACCTATGTCAGCAGTGGACAACGCTTGGCTATTGATGATGATGCTTTATTTGAGGAGTGCGGTTCTGATGAAAATATTATTTGATCGCCTAAAATTCTTCGAAGATTTGTGGTTTGGACATAGCAGTGGTTGGTTTGGGAACACATACGGAAAAAAATGTTTCGTGGACAACTTTGACTATCTAGTATCTACAGATTAGTCTCCCCTATGTGTAACAGACGTGAGACTATTTAGTTGACTACGTATGTGGTGTTTTTTACTTTGTTTAAAAATATTTTCGATCGACTTCAAAAAGGAGTAGGTCCTCAATTCTTCTGTATTTTTTATGTATGTTACGCGATATCTCTGCCAAATGTGGACCAATTTTCATAATTCTTTTGTGTTCGGTAGAGCATATTCTAAGGTGGTCCCATATAAATTTGGTCACGGTCGGATAAATTTTGAAGTCAGTCCGTTAAGTTTTTATTATAATAATTCCGCTTTTCAGAGTTCTATTTACTTTAACTTTTCATGTGTATACAAATACACAAATCGATTATTGAATCTAAATATTGAATCCTCTCAAGTGCACAAAACGAGTTTCTTTTCTAAAATCTTCCGAATTGCCCTAATTAGCAATAACAAGCAATTAGAAACATTGGGTTTGTAAGGGAATTAAAAGCTTAAATGGATTATATAATTTCTTTAACCTTTCGTGAAATCTCGGCTCAGATTAATTGTCGATAAATTGGTTGCCTAAGACAACATTTCATGTTCGTATTGTTATATTGTAGTGTCAACTCTTTGGTTTAGTGGCAGCGCATATGAGTTATGAATCGGGGGTTCGATTCCCAGGTCGGGCGGGGTGCTTATCTAAGATAATTTGCCGTGACTGGTTCCCCAAAAGAGGTTGACATCAAGCAGGCAACCGGTGGTAAAAACTAAGCAAAAACTTTTTTGCAATATGCCTGTAAATGTGTTGCTTCGACCCCACATTAAAGTGAGATTATGGTAGGTGGAAAGAACAAATGGTATATGTACCGACTAAGAAAGAAAGAAACAAACTTTATTCAGACAATGTCTCAGGCAACTGTGAGGCAACTAAGGATATTTATATTTAAAAAAGCAGCGATAGCTCAGTTGGGAATGGTACGGACTGCCGAGACGAGAGTCGGAAGTTCGAGAAGAATCCCAAAATAAGATCATACACCTCTGACTTTTCTATGTTAAGTGTGTTTTCATTGTGGATTATCGGTTGCTATAACGGTGAAGGAAAACATCCTGAATTTCTCCACAAGAATTTCCAAGGTAAGTGAAGTCTACCAACCCGCATTAGGCCAGCGTGGTAGACTAAGGCCTAACGCCTCTCATTATTAGAGGAGGCCCGTGCCCAGCAGTGGGACAGTAATATTACTGGACTAATATTATTATAAGGATATTTTTATGCCAATGTATAATCTCTACTATAGTAAATGCGCTTATCTAGCAAGTAATATAATTCCTTCAAGGAGGGATAGTTTGTGTAAGCAAAACTTAAAGGGATCAACGCGATATTCGATAAAGAAAAATATACTGGTTAAAGTATCAGAGATAAAGATAGAGGTCCTAGATTCTGCTGACGCGGTGTCGAGGCATCCCACCAAGCCGCCGTTTTGTATATTATCTCGTGCTACAAATCACACCGGATGTCCCGCCGAGGGAAATGAAAATTGAGATACCGGGGAGGCATTGTTCCGTGAAAATATATCTTCTTGATATTCTCATGGCGCGGGACAGCCGACGACGCACGGATATTGCGATAATGTTACGTCATCTCGCGAGATAAACCCGCCTTTGATATCGGATAAATTCTCACTTACCTACCTCTAATACCATCCCCCTTGTTAATTTTGAATTTTTAATGAGTACCTTTATTACAAACGGTTATGTACCTTAACGGTTTGTTTCTATCTTAACATTCGGTTTATGGATCATTAGCTTCTCAGGGCTCCGATGTAGATATCCCGTTTGTTATATTTTCGGTATAACAAATAAATAAATAACACCCAACAGTCACACACATAGTACTGACCCCACACTAAGATACTTGTGTTGTGGGTATAACTATGAGAGACTTTTGGTCTCACACCAACCAGAACCCGAAATAAATATCTGTGGGTCACACAAACATTTGTCTTGGTGCGGGGATCGAACCCGCGGCCCCTCGCTTCACAGCCAGCTACGCACCCGCTGCGCCACGGAGGCTACGTACTTAGTATTTATTTAACGTCAATTATTTATAACTTTTTAACTCAGCAATCAAAGACGAATAGTTGGGGTCGGCTATTTTGATCAGTTAGCTCTCATTTATTATTAAAGGCTTCAGTTCTGAGTATGGCCTATTTCTCGTGCCTCAGATCAATTGCTGATAGATGGATTTTGACCTAGTTGTTGGGTTCAAGCAAATTCATGAAACTTGCGGCATTAGCATTTACATTCGAACATATTCCATATCGTGGATCATATTTTATGTTAGTTTCGTTGATTAGAAATCTGCGTGTGGTTATTTGTGCTATTTATATGAGTATATATTTATACAGCTTCGGCGGTGCGGCGTATTTGTATTTCGGTACGGCTACCGTCCTGAGCCCTGGGTTCGATCCTTGAGTCAGGCAAAGTGATATTGGGTTATTCGAATCAGTATCAGCCGGAGGCTGGAATTTGGCGATTTGGCTGGCCCGATATGGCGATAGGCTCGCCGTATCACATCTGGGACAGAAACAAGCTAGGCGAAATGTGGGTGTTTTAGTTCGCTAGTGCGCCTCTGCCTACCCCTTTGGGGATATAGGCATGAGCGTACGTACCTATAGTTATGTATCTAGACGACACTGTTTATTCAGATCAACCAACTAGTTTCTATTGTCACATGAATAAGCGACATCATCTTCTTCCATGCGCTTATTCCACTCTAATTTGGAGGCGGTAGAACTTTTTTAGGCATGTTGCAAAATAGATGCGACTCAAGATTTTACGACGGGCTGTCTGTCTGACTTCAACTCCCTCTGGGATAACCGCTTTGAAAAACCTGGGATTCGAATTCCCGGCTCACAACCCGTAAAAAAACATGATGAAGCGACTCCTTAAATTATAAAATGAAATAACCTCACTTCGTGTCGCTGTCTAAAGGGCAAATTAGTCGCGCCACAAAAATATTCTCGAAACGTATAGAAAGGTCACCATAATTAATCACTGTGTACAAAGAGTAATGATAAGAGGCCTCCACTTGCTAAGCGCGGCCTAAGCGGTGGGACTGGGCACGCGGACGCCCGCGAGCAAAAACCCTAAGGATTACACTGTTTTGCTAAACATTTACTTAACACTTGCTCTCACAGTTACGCCGGGAGATAAGCGGCGTCCTGAATCTCATGAAGAAATATTAAACATTTTATAGCGTATAAGTTTTAAGTAATGTTAATTAATCACTTCATTCTGTGGAGTGTGAATAGTAAATGTTAATTGTTTATAAAGAAACTTACTTGACTCATCGTTGTTCATGTTTTGTTAAGTGGCTGTGGGACATTTAGCCCCTTACTTATGAAAATATTTAAGCGCTATTTTCTTTAACCATAGGTTGTCCCTTTCATTTTTAAACAATGTAACGCAAGGAAAAAAGTGACAGGTTATTCTTAGCGAAAAGATAAGCGAAAATGTTTTTATAAGTAAGACCCTTAAAGCCGCGTCTCCTGCACTAAAACATTACACAAAACATGGTATTTCTACAATTTTTTGTCTACGTTCCATTGTTCTAGAAGCAAAATCTTGTTTTGTGTAGGTGTTTTTAGTGTTTTGTTTCGAAAAACATGTGCAGGAGACGCGGCTTAATATCTACAGCAGCCCAGCTGCCTTTGCGTTTTAATAAAATAAACACTTGTATACGAAGTAGGTTGGTCTATGATAAATGCTGGTGGTAATATATCCATATCCTCCCGGATAGCGACGCGACGTGATAAAATCTGTCACAGTGACACACATTCTTTGTGAGGATCGCGTTCCGGTATCAGCTAATGTATGCGTTGCTTTCGAATTGTGAGGTGATTTGATTTGTCGCGGCTATGGGGGTACCATCCTTGTATCTCTGTGTAGCCCGCCTAGCATGCGCGCCACGAGAACATTTTGTCTACGCTTTTTGTCCTGTTATAACCGGTTTTCTCTAATTGTCTACGGACACAAACAAGCGTCCTCGTTTATTTTCATACATTATTGTCGACAACACGTAGACAAAATCTCGCCAGTCGATCACGGAATATCTCGTGGCGGGCATGCTAGGTGAGCTGGTATCAGTCATCCACTTGTCCTTTCGATTTGCTTCGGAGTCTGAAAAAGCATTTATGAAAGCTGGTATGATTCTGCACCCAATTTTTGTCGAGAGTCGCTGGTTATATTTAAACTATGCTATTGAACGTTTTAGAGTTGAAGCCTGTTGAAGGATTGTGATGGATAGCCCGATTTACATATGAAGAACTTAACCATGTTGGTATTAGGTATTCTTTATATATTGCTTAGAGGTATAAAGCTTTGAAAAAGAACACGTTTTCTCTATTAGCTTATCAGGCCATTATTTGCAGTTCTGTTTTATCCAAAGGATTTAGTGGAAGGAAATTAACGTCTTCCTAAATGCCCATTCAGTAAGCTATTTCAATGGTAATGTTGTTTTGGGAACTATAAAATAACAGTTTTAATTCGAAACCAATGAAGCGGTACGAATACGAGAGTAAAATTTACAACGGGAATAACCTTATCTCGTATCCGCAGGGAACTACAAAGAGCGACTTCGTTTGAATTTAGAACAAATTTTAAACTAACTTCGTTCGGAAATCGCGCGGTGGCACTCGCATGGTCGCGCGCACAATCTGGTGAAACGTAAAGGGTGAACATGGTCCTAATTTAGTTTTTTTTCAACGACTGAGTTAATTGGAACACGGGCCGTATTTAGCGCTCACTCTGTGATTCTGTTTGTATGCAGCAAGCAACTGGCACTCGCGCGGAAAATGATCTGCGTTTGACTCGCGCAAGCGTTAATGATATTCTGCATGAATGAGTCTTTTGCCAGATGTTTTTTTTATCCAAGCATAACTTTCGGAGTGTTTGTTTTAACATTTGCGTAGATTACAAAATTTTCCTATGACTGAATTGTGCTTCGTTATTTACGAGAGAACTTACACCGCGCTTCTTGAGAGTTCAAAGGAGCTTCCTCATTTACATAAGGCCTCTTTTTAAAAGTATATCTAATAGTCAGGTCGTTTGTATCTTGTATTATAATTGGTTGTGATGTGTTAACCGATTTCGGTCATGGCGGTTGTGTGACTGGACAGGTCTGGTGTATTTGATTAAATTTAGGTGGTTATTGAGATGATGCTGTTCAACACTCTTAGTTGACATTAGGTGAAATATTAAGACCCATGAAGATAGGTATGCAAAATAGTGCTTTGTTATTGGCAGGCGAAGGCAACGTATCGATTATAGATGTCTCAATGAAATGTACCTTCGATGCTTTGAATCTGAATGTCTCGAGGATCACGACAAAAAACGAGAAGAGCTAATTCCCCGACCACCTGTGGTCATTTCCCATTACTACATCGAGAGATTTGATATTTACATACTTTCATGATAAAGTTTAAGTAAATATTTAATATGTTTATTACTTATACAACTATAACTTCACGAATAACGTATCTTCTCATTTCACAACAATTTAAATAAAACGTTGTGCTGTCTAAAAATGTCGTCCCCTATATTCAAATCACAAAATGAAGTAGGTATTTTTATTGAATTGTTGGTTCAGTTAAGTTTATTTCTTTCAACTTTTGCAATTTTAAAGTTGGTGTGATCCAACCTTGACATTAGCAAAATCATCACAAATGCGTGGAAACTATTTATTTTAAAAGTAGTAGAAGAAATAAAACGTTTTATTATATACGAATTGAATATCGTTTACTGAATATTGATTTTTGTTGGATAGGGGTTAAGGATAATTCCGTCATTCATCTGTCGGAGCGGGAATCGCGTATAACGAAGTCCTACTGGACGTAGTAAAGCCGAAAGCGGCTAATTTGCCGAGCGGTGTGAAATGGACCGAGTCATTCCCGCACAAAGCGCTACTAATGCCCGCCGTCCGTTGCACCGGCCCGCAATTATATTTGCATACTACCTCTAGTCCACTCGTACAATGATACCGAGAGGCGAGGACCCACGGCTCAGTCAACAGAGATCGGATTTGATCTTGCAGTCAACGAAATAACTACACTTCGCGCTACCAAGAGCGGGGTTCGCGCGGCGTAGCTTGTTATGCTATTGGTACTATCGAGAATCTCAGATTATCAGATTATACTTAATAGATATATGATATATTATTATGTGTTCTTTAGATGAGTGTTTGTACCCTCCCTACATATACATAACTATCGCTTGATTATTGGGAAATTGATCATCACCAAAATTAACCATACGTCTGTTACATCTTATGTTGAGCAATAATTAAGTTTCTGGAATAATGGTTAAGCGCTTTTGAATTCAGAATCCTTCGATAACAGCAAAACCGTGTTTCTATAAATTGAAAGTTAATTTGATCAGCCTTTCATAGTGACGTTTAACCGTGCTTTGACCTTTCAAAAGCAGGGGTAAATGTTTATATAATATACATAGTTATTTTGTAACTTAAAGAGCGAAATTATTATTAAAAAAAATCCATTCTATATAGCTGTTGCTTGCGTCTTCGTTCGCGTGGATATTCCACGGGTAATTTCTTTCCAGGATAAAAAGTAGCATAGGTACTTGCTGAGAATGTAGCTTTCCATATGTGAAAGATTTTTTTAAATCCGTTAAGTTTTTACACCTATTCATTACAAACAGAAATAAAAAAAAATCTTTCTTTATAATCAAGGACCTAAAGAATAAGATTATATTCTATAGGTCTATGTTTATAATATTAAGTATTAATAATATTAGTAAATACTGATAAATTTCAACACATCTCATTCCGGGAAATACTTGCACATTCTGAGTATAGCTCAATAACCTTTGAAGATATGATTACGAAGCAATTAGTAATGTAGTAATGTCTATTATGTCTCAGCGGCGCACAAATGTCTTCCCTCGTTGGGGATAATTGTACTGGAGGTGGGTAATTGGAATAACGATGTTGATGTCTGCAAATTATAAGTATTTCTGATAACAAAACCAAATGGGTCCCTCGAGAAACGCAGATTACCTTAGTCCCATATTACAGAACAATGGCATGAGTCTAGTTTTCAACCGACTTCAAGAAAGGAGGAGGTCCTCAATTCGTCTGTAATTTTTCGACCGAGTTCCAATAAGGAGAAGGTCCTCAATTCGTGTGTTTTTTTTAAACATATGTTCCGCGATATCTCCGCCAAATGTGGACTGATTTTCAAGGTTATTTTTGTGTTCGATAGAGCGTATTCCAAGGGTGGTCCCTTAAAAATTAGGCGACAATCGAATACATTTTGAAGTTAGTCCGTTAAGTTTTTAAACTTGTGATTATACATATTAAAATGTGTGAGTATTATTATACAACACGGGCTTTAGACAAAGTCACATTCTATTAGCGATATCGCCAGTAGTATAGTCCAAAGTGTATGGAATTGACACGGTCTATCGAAATGTCACAGAAGCTCTTGACACTTATCGCCTCCTTGGTTTAATAGCAGCGTATAAGGACACTGGACCGTAAACCAGTAGGTCCTGGGTTCGATTCCCAGGTCGGGCAAAGCTTTTTTCTAATTAAATTTGCTTATCACTAGAACCTCCAGAGAAGGTTGACACCAGGTAGGCTGATAGCCGGTCGTAAAAACTAAGCGGAATCCTTTCTGCAACACGCTTGTTAAGGTATGTTGCGCCGACTCCACTTTGAGGCATAAGTGAATGTTGAAAGAAAGGTTGATATAGGTATAAAGTAATATTATTATCTACGATGTTTTTATAATATAACTGAGTGTTATTTGTCACCAGATGTGACTAGGTAAATGGTAGAACATATACATTTGTCGTAGATTAAGTAGAATCACTTCTTAATTCTGAAGTCGCTTAGATCCGAAAGCGCGATCTTATTTCTAAATTAATTAAAATAAGGAAACCTGAGGTTCATTAGTTTAATTTATTGACAGCGTTTAATTAGCGTTTGATTACAGATGGAAACGATATATTATGGTTGCTTAACATTTAACTCGAATTTATTTGCTCAGAGTAATTTATAATGCTATTATGAAACTTATTGGTCCTAGGTTCGAATCCCAGGTCAGGCAAAACTTCGTATGTGTTTTCAACCGACTTCAAAAGGTGGTTCTGAATTCATCGTTTTTTATGTATAACGCGATGTTGAATTATTTAAACAAACACATTTCACCTATTTTTGTCGTACCATTAAGCAGTGGAAAGGTTTGCCGGCTCACGTGTCTCTTCTATGATATTGGGTCCTTTAATCTAAAAAGCATCAAACTGGAGGGAATTGTCACCAAAACTCCGATTTTATTGCGCTTGTGAAAAGGATATCGACAAATGAAGACAAAAAAAGCACTTAAGATGAGGCTATATGGGCTAGATCCCTTTGCCTTCCCGAAAGGGAAAATTAAAAAAACAAAAAAATTGGGTCCTTTAAGTGAAGTGTGAAGAAGCATTTATCAGGTCTACTGTCATCTACATGATTCTGACGACCAAAAAAAACCAACGCGGCTTTTTTAGACTGCACTGACCTTATCACCAGGTGTTGTAGTTACTTTGCAATGCTCGGAAATCAAACAAAAAGCTAAATGTTCTTATTGTCGTTTTTATACATTTCAGAGTTGTAATTCGTCGGAAGTCATTATTGATAAGGACTTGCCGAGGACTCGTTACGATGATACTAATAAATATGCTAATGTCGGCGTCCCCGAAGGATTTTCCCGGATTTTCATCCCTACACCGATGACGGAGGCGAAAATAAAACTGCCGGCGACGAGTATCATGAAATATTGCTTTACCTGTAAAGGTGTTCTGATTTTGCATCGTAAGTAGGTATCTTAAGCACCCTGGGTACCGTACCGGTAAACCTTCAAAGTAAACTGTTATTTCATTGGCACGTGTAACTTGTAAGACTGTGTTTTGACGGGTGAATTATGCCGGATTTTAACTGCATCCCGTAAAAGAGTCTAGTGTGTTCACATTCAATAGTGAGGATCCTGTTATTTGCGTGATAGAAGGTGCAGTCGTTTTTATAAATTGAAAGAATATAGCAAAACACCGTATTCATGTTGTGAACATTTGAGAAGAAATATGAGTTATTAAATATAATCCTGTTTTTATGGGAAAGTGACATATAGTGTGAATGAAAATAGAATAGTAAAATTCAAGTGTTGAATTTTTGTTGGATTCCGCAAACAAAATGCTATCTAACAGGCTCCGTGGTGCAGTAAGCGAGCAGCTGGTTGTGAAACGTGAGGTCGCGGGTTTGATTCCCGCACCTAGACAAATGTCAGTGTAGCCCATAGATATTTGTTTCGGGTCTGGGTGATGTAAGACCGAAAGTCTCCCGTAGTTCCTGATACCTACGACACAAGGCTCGATCTTAGTGTGGGGTCAGAGTATGTGTGTGGCTGTTGGGTGTATTTATTTATTGTGAACATTAATTTTAAAATACAAGCATGACTAAACGGGATCCTGCAATGAACTTTGCCTATAAAAAACGTGATGTTTCCAAACAGCAAACGTATCGTAAGAAAATATCTATAGATTTTAATATTATAAATACGAAATCACCACTAAAGCGTACAACTGTTGCAATGGTGTGACTTATTACTTATTTCGTTTTTTAGAACACTTAACCTACCATAAGCCCACGCCTGTATCCCCAAAGGGGTAGGCAGACGCGCACTAGCGAACTAAAACACCCACATTTCACCGAGCTTAGTTCCGACCCAGGTGTGATAGTGATACTGAAAAATCAAATATCACTTTGCCCGACCCGGGGATCGAACCCGAGACTTCAGAACGATCGTCGTACCGCGCACGCAATACCACAACGCCACCGAGGCAGTCGTTATTTATATAGGTATATTTTTTTATAACTGCCAAATATTTTTGGTTTATCCTTGGATCCCTTAGCGGGGGTTGACGTCAGGCAGGTCATAAAAACTAAGCCAATTTTTTTCTGCAACCTTCTTAAAAAAGTGTATTGCGCTGACCCCACATAAAGGTGGAATAAGGGCAGGTAGAAAGAAAAAATAGAACTGGAAAATATTTTTGGTTTGTTCTTTTTTCATTTAGCAGTGAAGCTGTGGACCGACATAATATTTTTTGCATACAGATAGTTTATGGACCGGAAAGTGAGTAGGCTATTTTTTCCCGCAAATATGAAGGGAAATACTTCCTCGCGGACCGAACCGCAAACATAATTAAGTTGATAAAACTAGATAACGAATATTTGGTATAGTGACCCTAAAAAGGTCTTAAAGTTGGCAACCATTATCATCAGAATCTAAACAGTGGTTGATCCTAATCTAGGTTTATCTGTGTCTAAAGGGATAAAGGACCTAAACGGCTTAAATGTATGATTCAGACGGGTATTTGGTTAGATTACAATATTATGTATTCATACAGAAATAACGCCGATAAGGCAGATTATATCGCTTTTGCAAAATGTAAGTTAGTTTAACATGAAAGTAATTTGCTGCCCTTATCCCACCTTAATGTGGTGTCGGCGCAACACACTTTTTTAAAGCATGTTGCACAGAGGATTTGGCTTAATTTTTATGACCGATCGCCTGCCTGACGTCAACCCCTACGAGGGATTCAGTCCCGGGCAAATTAAATTAGAAAATATGCTTTTCCCGACCCGGGGATCGAACCCGAGACCTCAGGACAGTAGTCGTATCGAAATACAACTACGCCACCGAGGCAGTCTACAAAAAAGGCATCTTTAAGGCTTAGTAAAAGTAAAGTTCTATCAGATTATGTATATGAGCATATGGTGAACTCGCCGACGTTTTTGACATAGGTTTAAATCTTCCATGATACTATAATCAGTAGGATTATGTGTATTGTGTAACTCAATAAATCTCATAATAAATTATTCCGATTTCCGCGTATATATAAAAATGTTAACTGTATCTGCCCACGCATACTCGTAATCATATAAGAATATATTTTTTATACGGCGTTCGCAGCAAAATTAATATTTTTCTCTGCGAGAACACTTCAAACATGAAAATGGCATATTTAACGTTTAGCGGAATTTAATATGTCATAAAACATTATTTATATGCCGTTTACGCGCGCCGTCGTCGACGGAGATTTCATCGGATTCAGTGCTCCGTCTTTGGCTTTTAGTTCGCTAACGGGTTAATCTCATCTATTACATATTATGTAGAATGTGCTTAAGGAATATTCATCTCCATTCCTAAGTAAGCAGATTTACACGTTAATAGACTATTTAGTTATTGCATAACCAATATAAGTATTGTAATAAAATAGATCTTTGATGGTACAAATAATAAATAAATAGTAAATAACACCCAATAATCACACACATAGTCATGACCCCACACTAAACTATACATAGTGTTTCGTAGATCAAGAACTACGACAGACTTTCGGTCTCACTTAGACCCTAAACAAATGTGTGTTGGTCACACAAACATTTATTTCGGTATGAGAATTGAACCCGCAGCCGGCTCGCCCACTACGCCACGGAAGCTATCAAATCAGGAGAATTATATTGTGGATATTCCTATGAGCTCCCTGGCTACGATCTTTTATAGCTCCAGAAGTTTTCAGATTGGATTGAATTTAGAACTTTATGCTAGTCAATCAGTGGCCCGAGTATCGAGCTCGCTGCGCACTGATGACGTTTGCTTAATATTTTATACAAATATAATCGCGCATTGTCAAAAATATTCCTGCACTAAATTTCCTCTCCTATATACGTGTATCTGCATGTGCAGAACCATAAGAATGGTCGGCAATTACTGTTTTTTTTCTTATTATACACCGTAGGTTAAATAATGATTTCTTGGGTTTACGCGAATGTTATTCATTGAAATGAGACTAGTTTTTACGGATTTTATAGCGATTTGTCAAAGACTTCTATGTATACTGCTAGACTGGCTGTTCGGTACATAGAATGTGCGCATTAAGTCTCTGTTAATCGACCTCAACTCACTATAGACATCTGCTCTTTTCTTTAGCCGTGAAACGTCAAACACTCGCCGTCATGTGCCACAGTTTTACTTCGAAACAGCTTGTCTTTGCGATTTGTTTGGTATTTATGACTGACAGTCCGACACGTGTCAACCCTACGTTAAATTTTTTCACCACGCGTGGTTACCGCTAAGGTAGCGCAGTTGAATGTTGTTTGACCGCACAATTCCACGACGTGTTACCAGTACCACTAGACTTTGTAAGCTATTTTTAATCGCCTTGGTTAATGTTACCTACGCGGTTAGAACATGACACTCGCTCGCTGCCGTTTTAATTTTCCTGTTAAAAGGCGGGCAAAATTTTCCTTCTACGGCAATCTTTAAGGATTTATTTTAAACAAAAGTGTTTCGTTATAAAAATAAATATTTACCTAAAAGGGTTGTTTGGTCGTACTTTTATAGGTGATTCTCCGGCGGATTGCGTTCAAGCAAAACTTGGCTCGGCAATAAAATACTGAGTTATTTCAATGTTGCGGCTCGTTCACATTGTATTAATTCCGAGATTCCATCGCTCCACAGATTGAATTATTCAGCGAACCAACACAACTTTTGTATTTAAAATCATTGAGCGGTATCTATTTGATATCAAACCCTTTGATAACTTAAATAGCTAAAATATCAAATGCCTTCCAATTTATATTATCTTTATAAGTCTTGGAGATTACGCGAAATATCAAATACATTTTCATCGTTACAATTTGATATCTATCATACATTTCAGAGTATTCTGCTATTATTAGTTAACATAAATTAATTGAGATATTAATTTCACTTTATCAAATCCAATAGCGTCAGTCATTTTATCAAAATTAAATAATTTATCACTGTCATTATTAAATAATTTTGGCAATTATTATACCAACTTTCGCATAAGGCTTTAATGGTGTGGATATTTTGATTTGAATGGTATATCATTCCGTTACTTTAGTATAATGATTAAATAAATAATAATTTAAATGTAAAATAAAAATCGCCGAAATGTGGGTGTTCTAGTTTGCTAGTGCACCTCTGCCTACTCCTTCGGGAATACAAGCGTGAGCTTATGTTATGTTATGTTAATTCTGTAAAATATTTTCATTAAGAATGTAATAGTTTTCATTTATTTACTTTGCAATCTAGTGGAAGTTGATATTTATGGCGTTGATATTAAAGGTTTTGTTTACTGCTTTAGGTTTAGTTATCATTTATGATTGATCTAACCGTAAATGATCTCTACCTGCTCATTTGTCAGTCTCTGCTATCAAAATAAATATAGTTATGAGGCGATTAGGGTGACGTCGCGTTGATGAAATATATTCGGCTAACAAGATGAGTTGTCCTTGCACAACGTGTCGGAAAGCGGAGCAAACAGAAGGAAGCTTAATGTGTCGACATTAAATTTATTGTACACTGCCTAGGAGCCTTATAAAATTCTGATTATACAGATTGTTGATAAGATATATTTTTATAATTTATTTATGTTATCTCCGGCAAATGAGGACCGATTTTCCAATTATTTTTGTGTTCGATAGTGGTGGTGGTCTCATATACATTATGAGATTAATTATTAAGTCGGTTTTAACATTTTTAAATTGTGATTAAATTGGTTTTTAAATTGTTGTTTATCAAACAATTACTAGTATCTGCATTAATAGATTTGCAGACCTTGCAACATATCTACACTCTTGAAATATCCTTGTAAGCTCAATCATGAGTTTTTGACATTTCACGGTAGCTACTACGTAAATAATTTGTATGAAAAACCTTAATTCCCCACGTAACCATTAGAGGCGTTCGGGTGTTTTTCATATAAATATTTTACGGAGTCGCTAGCGATTAATGTCAAAATAATCACAAGTATAAAAACTTCAAGGACCGAATTCAAAATTCAACCGATCGTGACCAAATTTATGTGGGACTATCTTTGGAATAAGTTCTATCGAACACAACAAGAATCTTGGAAATCGGTCCATATTTGGCGGAGATATCAGGTAACATACATAAAAAATTACAGACGAATTGAAGACTTTCCCTTTTTTTTAAGTCGGTCGAACACTCATGGTTGGCTTACAGATCTCCAGGATAATATAATCATGTCATATGTTTGGAGACCAAGGATGTTCTACAAAAGTTCCTATTGTTGGTAAAGTCCATCCATAAGTTGAAATAACATTGGCAACGTTATCCACAGACCATCAAAGTTGCAATAAAATATTTCAGTTCCCTTTGAAATAGCATTTTAAAATCAAACTACTTTGAAATATATTTATGACAGCGGACGCGCAAGTCTGGCGAATAGAGTCAACAATAAATCACGAATCGACGGAGCGAACATGAAATTTTGTAAACTTAATCCGAAGTACTGCGAAGTGATGCCGACGAATTGTGTAGAAGTTTCAACTTTGAGACAACTTCTAAGAATGCTCGGACGCCACCGCACCCACTGGGAGACTCTGTTGTAAAACACAACAATATGTACGGGCGCTATGTATTCTAAACATTTAAAACAACTTTTCCTTATTTATTCAAAGTTGGCTGACATAAATTGTTAACTCTTAACAACTAGTCCGATACGGCTCTTCCAAGTTCTCGGTTTATTAACTAGATGCACAATGAGCTTTAACAACGTATCCATAATACTCGAGACTGTAGAATAAGTGTGTAACGTAGGTAGCGGAACTCAGGGACACGTTAAGTTGGTACGGGAATAAATTATGCACGATTTTATATGTAAGTTCACTGTACAATATATATAGGATTACCTGTTGCCCGCGACTGCGTTCGCGTGGAAATTTATTTTTCGGGATTAAAGTAGCCTATGTGTTAATCCAGAATGTAAATTTCATCAAAATTGGTCCAGCTGTTCGAGAGTGAAGGAGTAGCAAACACACACACCCACACATACATACACACGCGCCCATACACACACGCACACACACACATACACACACACAATCACGAACTTTCACGTTTATAATATTAGTAGGACTATGTAAGTAAGCAACATAGTTAAGTGAAATATTGTTGTTATTGTAAACGACTATTCTTTACTATGCTTGCTCACGGGCCCATTAAAGTATGAAAAAGAACGTTCAAATATAATTATCTACCGACACTGACTCACGTGACTTGGTTGCATTTCGCTTCAAACAGTCGATAAGTTCATAGTTTTCGTATTAGCACACCGATCACGTCATAGCCATCACGGCTTATTCGATTCCCATTTATAACGCTATAAAGGTTTGTATTTTTTATCGAAACATCACATATTGGCAATTTTTCTTACAGCCACAATACGAAATCCTATTCATAAAATGTATTAAGCGAATCTACAATAGAAGCGCGTCGGGTAGAAATATTGCACGTTTAAAACCGTATTGGTTTCAGAATAAAATATTTCTTTGGGATTTACGAGCTTAAAGAGTAGAAAGATTTTTGTGTGCACGTCACAATCATTCCCTTCAAGGGGTTAGTGTTCATTGGGTGGAAATAACAAAGACGATAAAACTGTTCGCTTGGAAAAAGGATATTGAATGAGGTCAGACGCAGATATATTCGTATTCAAGGCAAATGTCGAGGCGTGTTGGGGACAGCCGTTTGCGCACTGTTTTTACAGTCTCGGCAGTATGCCCTGTCGTTACTGAACTGATATTGTTCCAAGATCTCGCCCACCATTTCCATTGATGGCTTGCCTTTTTGTCGTTAAAGCAATTGGCTTGTACAAACTACATGGTTAGATTATTTCACTTGTTTTATTTAAATGTCTTACTTTGTGTTTATGACTATTTGTTTTGGTTAAAATCGATTCTGTTTGCAATATAATTTTATACTTTAAAGAAATAATATCCTGTATTGCCTTTATCATATCTTTAGAAATACTGAACAGATGTGGATGCTGATTTTCATCTTGCATCATACATATCATTTTTATGGTACCGAAGCCAAATGGCAATAAAGGAACCCTTATAGTTTCGCCATGTCCGTCTGTCCGTCTGTCTGATCGCGGTTTATCTTAGAGACTATGTGTTAGAGGGCTGTAATTTAGCATGAATATACATATCTATCACTCTGAAAAAGTAGTGAAATAAAATCTTGAAAAATATTTTTTTAGGGTGCCTCTCTACATGTGTGAGTGGAGATGAGATATTTTCTAAAAAGTATTTATATTTTACTACGAGTAAGAATATATTACAAGAATATATTATTCATCTCGTTCCAACGTGTGCAAACGACGTGTCAGCCGCAGAGCTGAAGCATCTTATGTGGACGTCAGATACACTATTCATCGTAACATAATTCAATCCACAGCAAAACGTAATCTACATTTTCTCATAACCAATCATTCTCAATCCTCCAGTCTCATTTCAGATTTTGCCATCCACACAAAATTCTATAAAGGCAATGCCAACAAATGATATTGCAAAGAAATTCACTCGATTGAACTAAATAAAGATCAATCTTTATGTAAGAAATGTGTCTTAAAGGTACGTAACCTTTATGTTCTATTCTTTGTGTCGCGTCTATTTAAAAAGATAACTGGAGCCGCTCTATTCAGAACAGCCATTTCAATTGAGACCCTCTACTCAATGGAAAGATCTTGACGGAGGTACTCTACCGATAGGATAAGTTTCAGAGCTTCCATACTAAGTGAAAAATGACTAGAAATATTTGAAAAGTTTGTGACGTTTCTCTAAAATCAGTTAAAAATACACTTAAATGAACATAATAGTTTAATTAACGCAAATGTGTCTTAAGATTATTTTAACATAATTACTTAATGGATAGCTATTTACAACAAATTCTATTTCGGAGAAAATAATCTGCAAATGTAAGCAATTAAAGGGTTGTTAAGAAGTTTATTGTATCAATAACAACCGAAGGAACGTTGTCAAAAAAATGTTATTCAAATCTAATACAAAGTAATTACTTAATTAGGTACTATAATAATGTACTTATTATTATCACGAGTAAATATAAAATGAATGATTGTGTGATATTTAACACAATTTAATTTTAATCTTAGTTGTGTTAAGATCGTATCAATAGACTGTACACATTCTAAAATCACAAAAATATTTTCAATAAATCGTAATAGGCGTGCACAAGTTTTCGTATATTAGAATCCAACATCGTATCATCTTAACTATCTAACAAACTTTATCCATAAATAAAGTAAGAGTTCTGAACGACATGAAAACTTCAAAAAGTTCCCCTGTAAAATCCACGTCTGTCGAGCTGACGTGCCGCGGTTGCGCCATGCCGTACGGTGACTACAAACAATTGCTAGAACATCTATATTGGCGTCACGGGACCGAGAGTTTTTGGTGTAAAATGTGCGGCTTGAAACGCTGGGGATTCGCAATTCATATATGCAATGTCCTGCCAATAAAAACCGACGATGGAGGCAATGACTCAGATGATTCACAGTATTACTCCGAGAGAGAGTCGGATTATTGCTCTTGTGGAAAATATATCGCGGATGCTCCTATGATCGGATGCGACGGATCAAACTGCGCCTTTCAGTGGTTTCATTTTGGATGCGTCGGAATTAAAACTCCCCCAGAAGGGGAGTGGTTATGCCCAAATTGTGTCAAGTTCGAAAAACCCGAGGTAAATAAACGTTTATTATCTACCTAAGGGCAGCGATAGCTCAGTTGGGAATGGTACGGACTGCCGAGACGAGTGTCGGAGGTTGGAGACCAACCCCAAAATGGACCTCTGATTTTTCTATGTTAAGTGTGTTTTCTTTGTGAATTATCGCTTGCTATAACGGTGGAGGAAAACCTGCATACCCGAGAATTTATCCTCAGTAATTTCAAAGGTATGTGTAGTCTACCAACCCGCATTAGGCCAGCGTGGTAAACTAAGGCCTAACTCCTCTCATTAGTAGAGGAGGCCCATGCCCAGCAGTGGAACAGTAATAGTACAGGGCTATTATCTACGTATGGACCTCCTTAAATAATAACTTAGATTAAATACATAAGCTCACGCCTGTTTCCCGAGTTGCTTGGCAGAGGCGAACTAGTGAACTAGGATATCTATATTTCGTCGAGGTTATTTCCGTGCCAAATGGGAGAGGGGTGAGACTAGGGGCGAGCCTATTGCCATATCGGGCACTAATTCCGGACTTTATGTTATGTGTAATAATACTTTATAAATCTTCGGTGTTTATCGTTACAGAAGAAAGGTGGTCACGAAACTTGACTTTACTACAAAGTTAAGACATGGAGTTCCATTGAAGGAATATTAAGGTAAATTACTATTCTACCTACAGTCACCGACCACAGTCAGCACTATTTTTATTATATGAGGACTATGAAAGTTATAAATAAACATATGTATCATGTGAACGCTTCTTGTTCTTTGAAGATATTTAGGCAGATAATAAATCATTTTCCTCGCCTCTTTGGTCTAGTGGCATCGTATGTGGTTGGTGAACTGGTAGGACTGAACTGAGAACTGGGTTCAATTCCCGGGCCGGGCGGGTGTTTTGCTGACACGATTTGGCCAAGACTAAATCCTCCACAGGAGGTGAAGGAAAAACGAAGTCAGATCCTTTCTGCAACATTTTTAAATAAGTATTTTGCGCCGACCCCATATTGGAATGACATTACAAAATAGATTGGTTAAAAATATATTCAATTTTAATTTAATTATCCATGTATCAGTAGGAATTTATGGGCCTTACTTAAAACAACATTTTTAGCTGAGCAAATGGTTAAGAATAACCTGTCACTTTTTTCCTTGCGTTACATTGTGTAAAAATGAAAGGGACAACCTATGGTATAAAGATAAGCAGCGCCTAAATATTTTTATAAGTAAGGGGCTATATGGTTAAATTAAATGTAAATAAGTTCATTGTTCGAACGAAAGAGCGAGCAGAAGTTATGTAATGATGAACTTAAAACGTAACAACATAGTTTTCTTAATAACTTTTTGAGACAGAAGCGTGTTCCTTTGTATCAAAGATGCATTATTCTGTTTCAGATCTCAAGATTTCGCTCAAGTGTAATGTTCTGTTTTGAGCGAGGGGCTTTGCGGCGAGGAAATTCTTATCCTATTGGGATCATACGGAAACTGCTTTTTTTACGTCCTTAATGATGAATCTTCACGATTTGATTCCAATTATATTTTGTAGGCTTGGTTTGCCTTTATTTTTAATTATATATTGAAGTTTTTGCGTTCAATGAGAATTGTACCTGTAAAATACAATATAATCATGTATTCCAGCGGCGTAGCGTGGGTTTTCGCCGCCCGGGGCCGCCCGGAAATTTGCCGCCCTTTTCAACCGACTTAAAAAAAAGAGGTTCTCGAGTCATCGGACTTATTTTGTACGAGTATATTACCCGACATTTCCGGCAAATGTGGACCGATTTCTATAATTATTTTTGTCTTCAATAGAGCAGTTGGGAATGGTACGGACTGCCGAGACGATTATCGGAAGTTCGAGACCAACCTCAAAAAGAGCACACACTTCTGACTTTTCTATATTAAGTGTGTTTTCATTGTGAAATATCACTTGCTATAATGGTGAAGGAAAACATCGTGAGGAAACCTGCATACCCGAGAATTTTCGACAAGAATTTCGAAGGTATGTGAAGTCTACCAACCCGCATTAGGTCAGCGTGGTAGACTAAGGCCTAATAACCCCTCTCATTAGTAGAAGAGGCCCGTGCCCAGCATTGGGACAGTAATATTACAGGGCTAATATTATTATTAATAGAACTTAGGTAAACCGTGGTTAATCCTATATTTTTGGACATTGTGCATACTTTTGTAGCCCAAATCACCGACAATTTAAAAAAAAAGTTTTGTGTGATGATAACATATACAATATTACACTGAAATAAAGTAAAGTTCACAGACAGTAAATCCGCAGAAGAAAAAGGCGTTGCTGCTTGTTAAATTATGATTTGTCTCAGATAATGAGTGAATACAATGGTAGTAATTGAGCACCCAATTTGCAAGAATTTTACTTTGGTTTTAGGAAAATATATAGCATACTATGTAAAAACTATATTGGATTAAAACTACTGATTCTGAACAAACTACTTAAAATTTTCGTGTATACTAAAATTCACTTTTTTATAATTACAAAAATATTATTAATAATAGATGTTATGGGTATCCCCTATAAACCCGAGCTACCACGTCCGCAAAGTTAGTAGGTACCTATAATTAAATCCGCAAATATATGGGCAAAATTTTAACTTTGGCAACACTGGTAAAATATCATTTAAAATGGCAGCCGGATTATTCTAACTATCCATGAGATTGTAATAATTGATCTCTAAACTACTCAATTAATTACTAATAATTGTTAATGTCTTTTGGGGGAGTATTCATAGGCGGATTTGAACACTGTCCTTTGGTCGATATAATCAGTACTAAAAAGCTGTAACTTGGTATGTATATACATATCGAATCACGCCAACAAAATGGTATTATAAAATCTTGAAAAATAAATTGTAGGGTACATCTAAAGTTGAGATGATTTTATTTTACGATTATCACGTGGTGTGGGGTATCGTTGGATAGATCGTTCAAAAAAAATACGGGTTTGCTAAAACCATTTCTCGATCCAAGAATTCGTTTGCGAAATATTAAGCTTTAATCTGCGAATGTTTGTTAGTCAAGTGTCCGCACCCCCTACCACCTAAACTGTTGGTTCTGGAAATGTGAAAAAATTCATGGTAGTCGCACATACGAATTCGGGTTCCTCACTCGGGGGTCTTAACCGCTGATGGTTTGGGTCCCAAGCCCCGCCATCGGAGGGGAATACATTTATATTTATAAATGACTTTATTAATCTAAGTTTATAAATATGTTTTATTTTTTTTAATATGTATATTTAAAATTTAAAAAAGCTTCTAAAATAAAGAGTACTAAACATAATAAAATATACACCCAACAATCGCACACGTAATCCTGACCCCACACTAGGTGGAATTGAATCCATATCATGTCACGCCGTCCCAGTGCTCGTTTCGCCCCAGCGCCCACGCTATCCAGCGCTCACGCCGCCCGCGCTGGCTCGCTCCGACACCCAGCGCCGCCCCAGCACTCCCGACACCCAGCGCCCACGCCGCCCACGCGCCCCAGTGACCACGCCGCCTCAGCGACCGCGCGGTCCCAGGGGCCGTGCACCCCAACGACCGCACCGCCCCATCACCCACGCCGTCCCAACGCCCGCACCGTCCAGATCCCACGACGTTCCAGCACCGCGCGGGCCCAGCAGCCGTGCACCCCAATGACTGCGCCGTCCTATCGCTCGCACCATCCCAGCGCCCGCGCCCGCGCCACCCCGCACCCGCGCCGCCCTAATGGCCGCGCCGCCCTAATGCCCGCGCCGCCCTAATGCCCGTGCCGCCCCAACGCCCGCGTCGTCCAGAGCCCACGGCACCCTAGTGTCCGCACCGCCCCAGCGCCCGCGCCGCGCAGAGCCCACGCCGTCCCAGCGACTGCGCCGCCCCATCTCCCACACCGCTCCAGTTCCCACAGCCGCGCTACCCCAGCGCCCCCGCCACCCAGCACCCGCGCCGCCCCAGCGCTCGCGCCGCCCCAGCGCTCCCGACACCCAGTGCCCACGCCGCCCGCGCGCTCCAGTGACCACGCCGCCATAGCAACCGCGCGGTCCCGGAAGCCGTGCACCCCAACGACCGTGCCGCCTCATCGCCCGCACCGCTCCAGCACCTGCGCCGCCCCAACGCCCGCCCCGTCCAGAGCCCACGCTGCCCCAGCGACCGCGCCGCCCCAACGCCGGCGCCGTCCACAGTCCACGCCGCACCAACGATCGCACCGCCCGGCGCCCGTGCCGCCTCAGCGCTCGCGCCATCCCAGCGCTCCCGACACC
Source organism: Clanis bilineata (assembly GCA_036417725.1). Taxonomy (NCBI): domain Eukaryota; kingdom Metazoa; phylum Arthropoda; class Insecta; order Lepidoptera; family Sphingidae; genus Clanis; species Clanis bilineata. The sequence goes on along the minus strand of CM071145.1, from coordinate 6,776,412 downwards.
AAGCGCCCACGCCGCCCGCGCGCCCCAGTGACCACACCGCCTCAGCGACCGCACCGCCCCAACGCCGGCGCCGTCTAGATCCCACGACGCTCCAGCACCGCGCGGGCCCAGCAGCCGTGCACCTCAATGACTGCGCCGACCTATCGCTCGCACCATCCCAGCGCCCGCGCCCGCGCCACCCAGCACCCGCGCCGCCCTAATGGCCGCGCCTCCCTAATGTCCGCGCCGCCCTAATGCCCGCGCCGCCCTAATGCCCGTGCCGCCCCAACGCCCGCGTCGTCCAGAGCCCACGGCACCCTAGCGTCCGCACCGCCCCAGCGCCCGCGCCGCCCAGAGCCCACGCCGTCCCAGCGACTGCGCCGCCCCATCTCCCACACCGCTCCAGTTCCTACAGCCGCGCCACCCCAGCGCCCCCGCCACCCAGCACCCGCACCGCCCCAGCGCTCGCGCCACCCCAGCGCTCCCGACACCCAGCGCCCACGCCGCCCGAGTGCTCCAGTGACCACGCCGCCATAGCAACCGCGCGGTCCCGGAAGCCGTGCACCCCAACGACCGTGCCGCCTCATCGCCCGCACCGCTCCAGCACCTGCGCCGCCCCAACGCCCGCCCCGTCCAGAGCCCACGCCGCCCCAGCGACCGCGCCGCCCCAACGCCGGCGCCGTCCACAGTCCACGCCGCACCAACGATCGCACCGCCCCAGTGCCCGCGCCGTCCAGAACCCACGCCGCCCCAGCGACCGCGCCGCCCCAGCGCCTGTGCCGCCCCTAGCCCGCGCCGCCCGGCGCCCGTGCCGCCCCGGCACTCGTGCCGCCCGTGTCGCGTGAATCCGTCGCACTCGAGAATGTGTCTCGAGTGCATTAGCGCATACGTTTTGATTTTTTAATTTCATAAGTACCTACACAAAAATGCAACGATTGCCGCCCCTTCTCATGTGCCACCCGGTGCTATGGACCCGACGCTACGCCAGTGGGTAATACCTAGTGTGGGTTCAGAGCTATGTGTGACTGTTGGGCGTATTTATTTATTTTCTTTTTATGCTGAAAAGAATTGCGGCGCTTGTCGCGCCGCGCCGTGTGCCGCCCCTCTTCAGGTGCCGCCTCTCTTAATTTGCCGCCCCCCTTCATGTGCCGCCCGGGGCCCGGGGCCCCCCTGGCCCCCCCCACGCTACGCCAGTGATGTATTCGAATGCAAAAATTCAAAATCACGAATCATATTTTTACTAAGAATTGATATAATATTTGTTTTAAATACTAATATATTTGTTATACCTCTAGAATTCGTATGGAAAGTAATAAATAAAACATAAATTTTATTAAGACAAATTCTTCTTATTAACATCTTATATGTAGTTGTAAGGTATAATACACACTTAACAATATAAATACACATATATATAAAGAATACGGCTGGCGTCCACGCAGTAAGTTTTCTATCTGAACTTGTTTAATAACTTCCTTTGAGAAGGAACTATTTAGTAGCAAAAGGCTGAAGTTATAACAACTGGGACAACTCATCTCTCTTTGAAACATCTTATTAAAATACATAAGCGCTCTTTGTTTAATATAATGAAGCATTTATGGTATCTACACATTACTTATGTGACTTCTTTCTTTCTTTCTATCTGTCTTTATCCCATCTTAATGTGGAGTCGGCACAACACACTTTTTAAGCATTTTACAGATAGAATTTGGCTTAGTTTTTACGACCGGCCGTCTGCCTGACGTCAACCCCCTATAAGGGGTCCAGTTCCGGGCAAATTAAATTAGAAAATACTCTTTTCCCGACTTGGGAATCGAATCCTTGACCTCCCGGTACACAGCCCATATATGCAGCCACTAGATCAAAGATGCGATTAATATGTTATGTATAATATAAGGCACTGCATACTACTGACAATTTGGTCCTGTACTCACTTACAGATTGGTATTCCTTTAGCGAAACCTATGTATTTCCAGCCCACGCGCAGAAAGACGTAAAAAATAACAAATTATATTTACTGATTTGCGCTATATATACAGTATATTATATTATTTGAGCCTTCAGAAAGCTAACTTACTCTATGAAATACAACTGCAAGATTAACTTAAGTTGGTTTTCCGTGAGATAATAACATTACGGTTGAGCGGGCCCCTTATTACTAAATTAACGATAGAACGACTCTAAAGTATTTTCCTCCTTGATATTGGAAGCTAACAGTACCTACGTTGACTTAGAATGTTAAATTAAATTAACTTCGATTTAAATCACACACAAGATCTGTTTTCACCTTACAATATGTGCTCACACGACTTGTAGAACTATTAGTTTGATTAATGTACGTGCTTCGTGCCACAGAGTAACGTTACACGAAATAGCTGATAAGTTAACAACTACTTACTAATGCTGGCATGGCAGAGGATCATGTTTTGAACTTAGACGTACCGCTTACTGTACCGAGCAGTTGAAATCCAGAGGATGGAGCACAAATAACTTTCGCCAATAAATTCGAAACGAGCGGAGCGTTTTCGACGTCTCTTTGTACAAACTGCGTTGTACAGGCAGTGATCCCGATTCGATAACGTCTTCGCCAGCCTCATTATGTCTACTAACTACTGTTTAGTAGTTAGTAGACATAGCAGTCCCTCAAAGATTTCCAGACCGACCTGTTGGAAGCCACCTATTCGAATACATACTCGAAAGTTCTTCGTATTGCGACTTCTGAGCCAAATTTCAAGATTCCTAACTCGGGTTTCTGATCCAGCAACGGCATCATACATACATTATACCGATGCCCGATCACAGGTTGTACAGTTGAGTAAAGCATTTTAGTACAATTAGGACATTAATTTAAGCATTAATGGCAATGACTTTTACAGCATATTTAAGTAACATGGGCTTAATCTAGAACATTACGTACAAAAAAAATAACCGATATTAGTTCCAAGAAATGAGTTAATGTTAAGTAAATTATCTTTCTGGAAAACATTTGTAATCCTTAACGCTTTTCCTTAACGGCTCAATGTCCAGAAAAAAATGATCAGGAGCATTATTTTGACGTTTGACAGTTTATGTATGGAACATTTGTCAAAGCAAATGTCAAACAATATATACACAATATGACATCTGTTACAGTTATCTAGCTCATTGAATAACGACCCTAAGATATATGCATAGGTATATAAGTTAAAGTCGGAAAATAGAATTCATAAAGATAGAATAATTAGTATATGAATATGTTCTTCACCCCCAATTATTTATCATAAAATTACCCGGTTTCGCCAGTCAAATCAAAATTTGTTTTTTGTATGAGTATTTAAAATGTGTTTTACATCAAATGTCCATAAATAATGTTATTTAAGAGAGCCACGACATTCATCAGACCGCAGGGCCCAGCATAATCTAAGGACGACGCCCATAAATATCTATGTTTTCACGTCATTTGCTTTTGGGTCTAAAGTGGTATTTCTGTCGTGCCGTGCTAAATGGCTTGGATATCCTCCAAATATGCCATCTAGATAAGCTACGAGACCTTTTACCGTTATTATTGGGGTCTCTATTAGCAAAAGTTTTGTTTTAGTACACATTTGTTATGAAGCCGTTCGAATGTTACTTCTGCGGGTTAAGTTTATTGAAATAAAGTCGTGCACATGCTTGGTTTGTATTGTTTTTGGTAGTGCGACGCTAGATAAATGTTTGGTTGTGTTATATACTATATAGTTAATAGTCATACATATAACGTAGCATCTATTTTTACATGCAATTTGGCGAGCGTGCGTGATATTTATCCCCAGGGAAGTTTCATTTTCGTAATATAAAAACGAACGTGCTGCTCTGTCATTGTGATACTATAGTTTTTTAAATGTTTGTTTTTTTTATAAAGAAACAAAGTTGTTATTAATTATTATAATGATGAAACAGAAACTAAATTATGTTTTTATTATTATGTTATTAGTATTAAGTGGAACTTAGACAGAATTCAGTTTAGACAAAATAACTAATGGTCCAAATAGCCTCGTCATTAGTCACGCGTCAACTATTATTACTGCACTATAACCTTTTCCAAAATCTGTATTTTGTTTATTAATAAAAAGAAATATATTAAATATTGATTCCATCGTGCCCCGTCCAATCTTACATAAATTAGTATGAGTACAGCTGTCGATTAAAATGACTTATTTCGACGGCAGATTAACATTACACGGAAATTGAGACCTTCCTCTTTTTTATACTCGATAGAAAACACAACAAAATTTACAGAACAACATGTACTTTTGATACCTCTTCACTCTCAAACGTCTGAACTAATTTTGATCAAATTTAATATAACGGTAGCTGAAATCCTGGATTAAAACATAGGCTACTTTTTATCGCGGAAAATGATCTTCCACATGGACGGAGACGCGGGAAACAACTAGTTGTAAATATTTGTACGGTCGTAATCAGTCGTAGTTAATAACAGTAATATGAGTGGATGGGTAACGTGTATCGATGCGTCTCTCACCACTCACAAGCTATATCGTATCGGACGTCGAAGTATCGCGACTGAGAAAACTCAGATCCAATTTAGGAGCCGAATCCCGAATCCCGATGACTGCCCCATGGGACACGCAGCTTTATTCACTGTACGAATTTTAACAGGGGAAAGGAAAATTCGATTTACTCGTAAATATATAAAACGAAACGGAGATAATATCCAATTTGTCCAGCTAATATTATTGGAGGTTTATTTGATGTTTATTATACTTTATTATCCTTCATTAGTGTGGCGATTTTATATTCATTGGCTAATGATATTTAGGACTAGTAAAACCAACCATATTGTGAATGTTAATTATAAATAACAAAACATAGCATAAGCTCACGCCTGTATCCCGGAAGGGGTAGGCAGAGGCGCACTAGCGAACTAGAACACCCACATTTCGCCGAGCTTAGTTCCGTCCCAAATGTGATAGGGGGCGAGCCTATCGCCATATGGAGCATAAATCGCAGACTCCGGGATGATATGGTAAAATCCAATAACACTTTGCCCGACCCGGGGATCAAACCCGAGACCTCAGGACGGTAGTCGTACCGAAATAGAACCATGCCAACGAGGCAGTCGAAATGTGCAGTCGTGCGAACTGCTCATATATAAAAACCCACTTCTTCTTACCCACGGTAAGTAGACGAAGAAAAAACATTGATGTCGGTAACCACCCGGTTTGTCGTACAAACACCCGAACGCCTTTAGCGGTTACGTGGGGACTCACGTTTTTAATTCAAATTATTTTACGAAGTCAATAGCGTAAAATGTCAAAAAACTCATGGTTGAGGTACAGGTGGGTACGCCTTTCTAAGCCAAAAGAAACGTATATATGTATGTACATGACGTAATTATGTGTTATTTATAAAATGTAATATTCAGAATTAATGGAAAGATCGCAGAAGTAAAATATGTTCAGTTAAAGGTTATCGTCTTGTGTTTTCTATTTCAGAGAGTTCTACGGAACTATTCATTTAGGAAATTTATTTTGACTTTAGTTTTGACAATAAAATCAAATCGCCAGTATTAAAAATGTAAAATAAATCAAAATCTAACGGTCCAACGACAAACATAACATGAGATGCGCAAATATTCAGCCTATATATTCATCAAGATTTAATATCGGAAAAAGTATGATTCCTCGATATTAAAAATATTCATCAAGCGTGCGAAGCCATCCTCAAACTCTAGCACTTCTCGATTGTACATGTGTATTTGTATATATACTTATTTGCGTTCAACATTTAAGGGGAAGCCCAACAAAGAATGACATTAATTGTATACGAATGTCCTTAACAAGCACAGAAAACACTGAAGGAAAACCACACATAATAATAATGTAAAAGTCTCTAACAAGACACATGTGCAGATGAATGGGTTCCTATTCATTATAAAATACCATTTAGACGGAGAAATACTCGTAACAAAAGATGTAAGGTACCAAAAATTTTAAACAATATACTACGAAATTCTGTTCGCAATTCGCAGTGCTATTATGTGGTCATGTCTTAAGAAACCACAGGAGTAGAGGTATATGTATGGGTCATATGTGTCTGGACGAGATCGTACCAGGGGTGCATCCCCGTAGTCGGTCCAAAAACGTGTTGGCTGGATGTTTTGGAGCAATATATGAGAACCAATGATTGGACTATGGAAGATGCTCAAAACCAGGGGAAGTGGGAGCGTTTAAGTTGGAAGGCGGGCCCTGGAATTAGGCCTGGATAACGCTTGGTAGAAAGAGATATTTTTTATATTATGTTGAAGACATTTTTAACCTTTGTTCTTGTCTCGTGATTAGTTTCAAATAACGTCACGGTTTGGTAATGATAGTTTTTATTTTATCACGTTACCCGACCCCGGGAATCGAACCCGAGACCTCAGGACGGTAGTCGTACCCTCTATCCAATACAACTTCGCCACCGAGGTTGTCGATAAATTCCTCTATCAATGGCCTTAAGGCTTTTGACATCTGATTGAAAATCGCTATATATGGTTTAGCATATTCGCATATGAAAGGCGAGCAAAGTTCACGGAGCTCATCGCTCTACAACTACGTAAGTTCGTCTAAATGTTGTGTAAGTTTAATTAGAATTCCTACACGGCGGAGCTTGCGCGGCCCTATCTGACAAATGAGACCAGCCGACGTCTTGTGATCCAAGGTTGGCACATTGTGTCTGCCCGGTCTGCCCCTCCCTAACTTAAAGTTATAAATTATGTTGGATGCTATTTGTTACTCGTTTTATATAGGTTACGTTGGATGCTATTTGCTATTAGCAAAGACATTCAACAGTACATAGACGGGACAACAGCGCGAAAATTGTGATCCAAAAGTTGTGACCTCGTGGTCATAAGTCGCTCAGTCGTATTTGAAATATACGCGCAAGGTCGTGCCACCGTAATAAGACTATTAAATCGTCTGACGTGATTCTTGAATATTCAGAACATTTTAGGGTCTAAATTGTAATAAGTGATAGATGACGTTACTGACGTTTGACATTTTTTTTGTATGGAAACTTGCTTGTTAGCCCCTCTAAGCTTTATATCGGTTATGTTCGAGGTTTTTTGTTATTAGCTTTAATAGGTTATGTCGGATTCTATTTTTTATTAGCTTCATATAGAAATAATGATTTCTTAGGTTTACGCGAATGGTATACATTGAAATAAAATACATTGTTTTTATGGATTTTATTGCAATTTGGTTTTATTTACAAAACCAAATCACGGGTGACCGTGAACATGAAAGTTGTAAAGCTTTTGAAACGTTGGGCCTAAAAATAAAACCAAATTGCGATAGAATCCGTAAAAACAATTCTTATTTCTAAACTTTATATAGGTAATGCTGAATGCCATTTACTATTAGCTTTAGAATATTTATCCAGGAATATCGGCAAGGCAAAGCGCTCTAATGGTATATTTACTAAATTTACTATTTGAATTTGATCACAATGGCAGAGCTGCATTCAAGTAAGCTTTGTCCAAACTTGAGAGTCCGTTCATGCTTTATATTCTAAAGGTGGTTCGTCTGGTGGTTGTTTGATATTAATAGTGTCTGAATTAAAGCAGATGTAAAATAAACACCAGTTATATCCGTTTGATAGGGTAAGAAATGCTGTAGTGAAAGAGGAAATAATAACGAGGATTGAGAAAGGAATGTTGCAGTGGCTTGGGTATGTAGAAAGGATGGATGAAAGGAGATTGACAAAGCGAATATATATGGCAAGTGTGAATGGTAGAGTTGGAAGGGGAAGACCTCATCGAACATTCTCTGGCCAAGTAAGACATATACTCGAGAAAGGTCAAGTTAAAAGTACTCTAAACCGACGTGCATTCATGAAGAATGTAATCAGACTGAATGAGGCGAAAGAGGTGTGTAAGGATCGTAGTAAGTGGAAATCCGTTGTCTCGCCTACCCCTATCGGGCAAAGGCGTGAGTCTATGTATGTATGTATACCAGTTTCTATTATGTATTTTGTAGCTATATGCTGATCACTAAATTAATGTTCTAGGATGTTCATAATTTTGGAATACATTTGCTCAACCAATAAAATATTATAAAGAGTTATAATTTTCAAATAATATATCTCCTTATAATAATATATCTCCTTAAATAATCATGGTACTTGATGGTTCAAAGCTAAAATTGTAGCGAATAACCTTATTTTAACATACAAGGATGGTGAAATAAATTGCTTCCTTTCAATTTGCGCTTGATTGATCATGTGGGCGCGGCGGTGTAAAAATTTAAAGAAAACTACACAATAACGCTGAAAATGGCAACCCTAAGTTAAACTGAGGGAACAGTGTTTAATGAGAAAATAATGTTTGCCTTCAATAACGCGAAAGTAATGCCTACGGTCAATGGCCGACGAATTTTCGTACAACTTGCGAATTGCGAATAGATGGATTTATAACTTGGCACATTTTGTCATTTGGGACCGCATTAGGGTTTATATTTTTCCGGATATTTCGCGTTTTGGGAAAAATTTTCAGTAACAGCGGAACGCGGGAATATTTAAATAGTGTTATGGGATTATCACATTAATATTAGAAAGGCGAAAGTTTGTGAGTGTGTATGATTGTTACTTATTCACGTTGAAACGGCTGGACCAATTTTGATGAAACTTTACAGATATATAAATTATACATGGGAGTAATACAGCTTTTATCGCGGAAAATAAAATTGATACCGAAAAAATAAACCGCGCGAACGGAGTTGTGGGAAATAGCTAGTAAGATAATTATTGAACTATTCGATTATGAAAATCTGGTAAAAACAGCTAAAAAAACACTATGGCATGATATTCACATCGGTCATGTTTTTTTTTTATGTTTTCTGTGAGACATTGGTATCGAAACTGTCTCATAACTCTCTACAGCATGGATCACAAACACTCGAAAAATATACGAAGTAATCTACAACTTTATTGTAGGAGTGTGATGTGTTATTTATTCATTTCTGCCGTTTGCAGCACTATCTAACGACTCCGGGCTCACTGCAAACTTTGTCAGGTAAAATATCATTGTTGTCAGGATAGACTTCCATTATTTTTACAACAGTTTGTAAAACGTCCACTCTGTTTCACAATAAAAATAAGCTTCAATACTATTATGACATTGTATCAAATTACATTGTTTTTTCTACCTGCCCTTATCCCACCTTAATGTGGGGTTGGCACAACACATTTTTCAAGCATGTTGCAGAGAGGATTTGGCATAGTTTTTACGACCGGCCGCCTGTCTGACGTCAACCCCCTACAAGGCATCCAGTCCCGGGTCAATTAAATTAGAAAATTTGCTTTGCCCGACCTGGAAATCGAACCCAGGACCTCCCGGTTCAAAGCCCATACATGCTGCCACTAGACCAAAGAGGCGATTCGATTATGACGCGTAATTAAATCAATAATGATACCTATATTAACGCCCGAAAATTGGAACGCTGCCTCAACTTTAACGGTTTCCTATGTTGTTTTCGCCATACAATTTTGACAGATAAGAGACCTTAAGTTCATTCTTTTAATTTAAGTAGCGCACTTTTGTCGCCAACGTTGAATTTTCTTTTATACATCTAAACAACGAGATGAGTTTTACTATTATAGGCAAAATAATATTGTTACAAAAGCAGCGATATCTCAGTTGAGAATGGTACGGACTGCCGAGACGAGTGTCGGAGGTTCGAGACCAAATCCAAAAAAGAGCACACACCTCTGACTTTTCTATGTTAAGTGGGTTTTAATTGTTAATTATCGCTTGCTATAACGGTGAAGGAAAACATCGTGAGGCAACCGGCATACCTGAGAATTTCTCCTCAAGAATTTCGAAGGTATGTGAAGTCTAGCAATCCGCATTAGGCTTGTGAGGTAGACTAAGGCCTAACCCCTCTCATTAGTAGAGGAGGCCCGTACCCAGCCGCGGGACAGTAATATTACAGGGCTGATACAAATACATTTTCCAACAAAACAATGCAAATATTTTTCAATGTTTGCTATTACAAAGCTCGCGGGAGCGATGTCTTGTTTAATGTTATGCTGCAAGTAGCTAAGTATGACGAGAAGTTTGTGTACTCTTGTAAATAGTTTGTTATTAAACCTCCTGCCGAGGATACCTAAGTCAACTAAAAACTTAGATTGCACAGAACCACCTCCGGCCGCACCTTTAAGAAACAAATTAAATTGCACACGAAATGTCCGGTTATCATATTTTGCGTGTTGACATCGCGTGAGGACTGAGGTGTATTTTACGTTGTATGTTTAGGAAGTTTGTTTTAATGAGCTGTTTTGTGTTCTCCTGTAGACCAATGTGTTGATTTGCATAAGTAGGTATATAAAATAACATTGTTCCACTGTTACAACACGAAGATGTGTATTTTATTTAGAGGTATTTGCTAACTTATTTCATTCTTTCTACCGGCCCCTTTCCCACCTTAATGTGTGGTCCGCGCAAGATACTTTTGCAAACATGTTGCATAAAGGATTTGGCTAAGTTTTTACTACCGGCTGTCTGCATGACATCAACCCCCTCCTGGGCAAATTTAATTAGAAAAATCGCTTTGCCCGACGTGGGAATCAAACCCACGACGTCCCGGTCCTCAATCCATATATGCTGCCACTAGACCAAGGAGGTGACTTGCTATCTTATTAATGTTTGTCTAATTTATTTTATAAATAAAATACAAATGAGTGTCTGACCACGAACCGTCGAAAGTTCAGAAAATTACTAAAATACCATTTTCGCAACGAATTAATATATCACGTCCCAACCAATTATTTTAAACTCTTACCATTTGGTTCCAGAACCCTAATAACCGATTTGACACTCCACCCATTCAGATAAAAGCTACGATAGTAAAATTATATTTCACGTTAACGTGAACCATAAACAACGAAGCTAAACATCGTAGCTATTCATTACAGTCTCCTTTACCCATATAAATTTTAGCGTCAGTTTTAACGTAAGTAATAAACTGAATACGTAACACAAACAAAACAACGGGTCTTAAAATTGTCGGCGAAGTCAGTGGCTCGGTGTCTCGGCCACGCCACCGCACCGCGCAGCCCCGCTGAAATATAAAAGCTTCTTTCCCTATGCAATGCACCTCACAAGACGAGTGCACATTTTTACTGCACTTGCAATTTTTATGTCACACGCAGCCAACCCATTTTTTACATTCATGAGTAACGTACAGTGTCTGTTAATAGAAGTTGCAGATATTGTAATTCTTTTTTGAATATTCATCTGTTAGCCTTGGTAATTCATTAGGCTCTTCATCTTCATGATCTGTGTATTTATTCAACAATTTATTAACGCTATAATTTTATGATTAATATTTCCAGTACGATTTTAGTGATAAATCGATGAAAAATAATTTAAAAAAAATCGAAATATTTAGATCCGATGCACGGACGTTAAAAAAAAATGGACGGAGAGCTAGAAACATTGAAAGTGAAGGGTTTTCGGCTCATTCGATCTATTAACACGTAATGGCGTGTGTGTGCGTAGGGTACTTTTGTACAGGCGCGTTTGTGTGCGTGGCTCCTCTGTGGTGTCCGCTCAAGTATAGGCGAAATGGTGTCGTTGTTTTTCTTTACGTCCGTGACCCGATGTTACCCTAAAGCCGGGTCTCCTGCACTAAAACATTACAAACAACGATTTTAGCTGTCACCTGCTCGTAGAACAACGGACCATAGATAAAAAATGCATGTTTTGCATAGGTGTTTTGTGTAATGTTTTAGTGCAGGAGACCCGGCTTAAGGCAGGAAGAAAAACAATACTATAATATAGTTTATAATTTAATGATAAATTAATATTTTCACTCTGGTGCTAGAGACCTATTTTTAGATTTTCATCAGTGGTCGGTAAAAATTCCGGCTACTTTTTCAAGCGTATCAACCTGATACTATATGAGGCTCGCACCAGGTTGTTCTATGAAATAATATTCGTAGCGCCGCGCCGGTAGGATAAAGAGATAAAACGAAATAACTAAAGTACACAGGTACTTGATGTTTATTTTCATAAACAATGTTACTTTTGTACTTTTCTGTAGAGGAATTGACTTTGTTGTAGTCGTTGAATACGAAAATTGCTTTTTTCTTCTAGAAATTTGCTCAATTTACCTCGAAGTGGATTTGTTCAAATACGGTGAAATAGACGGATTTACATAGTTATGCGCAAGTATTTCTTTGACAACTACTGGTAATATTCCCGTTAGTTCAAAGAGGAAATAGTTGGCTTTATGAATATAACATTTAAATTGTAGGTACCTACCAAGACGAAACAGTTTTCTTATATGTGTAGGTATTTGATGCTGGCAAATAAAATATTATTCAGTCTTAGGTACATGTTTTCCTATATAAAATATTCGTAGTAAATAAACATAGCCCAATGACCCATTAATTTGATACGTAAAAGTGATATAAATTATCTAAACATTTTTAATTTAAATATGAAAACTCTACAAATGAATTGAGGAATACCTATCGTCAATTTAATGGAAAGAACAACATCAGAGTTTATTTCTCAGAAATTCTAGGTTGATGCACTACACTCGGAGTCGAGAGCAAGGTTTTTGCGCCGCGCCGTCTAATTCCTATGTAACCGATACGTGTTTGTGCGGGAAAAAGAATACCGACACAAGTTGCAGAAACGGGGATTATCCCAGATATCGCAGAAAAGCTGGGAAATAAAATGCTCTCTCGCGTAGGGAGGTGGATAACGTGTCTTACAGAATCCGAACGGATGCATTCATGCACTGATAGATTGCAATAATAAAACGGCATTTTAAACGCAAAGAAATGTTAAGATTGTTCAATTTATCGTATCTACAAAACTATAAAGTACAGTTTACTACGATTTTTTGGTTAGTTAGGTTAAGGCACTCGAAGTGATTTTGATGACATTTGGCAAGGAAATGGATGATGGTAATAAAGAGTGTTTTATGTGGGGATCGAGACTGATTCCTGTGGGAACTTACCCGGATTCGGTTTGAGCGAAACCACTCGGAAGTCGCGTCCAAATGTGAATAAATAAATGATTTATTTTGATAATAAAAGTCCGTTCGTATTACATTAACATAAAATATACGTTATTGTCTTTATATTATGTTTATTATTGATTTAATATTGCATATATTGCGTTGTGGCATAGAAATATGTAATATTTCGTAGAGTACATATTGGTTTAGATTTATAGATGTTCAGGAATGCTATGGTGAATATTGGATAATGGATTATTAACTTTATTAACCGACTTCAAAAAAGGAGGAGGTAAACAATTCGTCGGAATTTTTTTTTATGTATGTTTCCCGATTACTCGAAGACGCCTGGGCCGATTCGAGAAATTCTTTTTGTTTAAAAGGATATACTTCCCAGGTGGTCCCATTGGCATCAATTCATGATCTGATGATGAGATCCTAGAAAAATCGAGGGCAACCCTCAAATTTGATAAGGACCTATAGTGTGTTTTATATATTTTCTTAAACTATTATGGTATTTGCCTCTGGTACTCATCCTCATGCCTTTTCTTTTAATCTGCTTCGGCCCCGGCACCGACTCCAAGGAAAGTAAGAAAGCGGCAATGGGCAAACGAGCAGGTGGGTTACCTGATAGTAAGTGATCTTCACCGCCCGTAGGCACGACCTATGTTATCAGCCTTATGGAAAGGGAATATAGTGATTCGGAAGAGGAAGGAGAATTTAGGACAACAAAAATACCACGTAACACGTGCTGTTATTTTAAGCCTGTTTTCTGTTAGCGGTATCAAACCGGTCGAGCCGGCCTATTCGTGCTGTAGACATAACTTACATATAGCAGCGACGAAGGGTGAACATTTTAAAAAGGGAAGCGGATAATAGTTTGTCTTTGATCAACACATTTTTTTTATTATTTATTAGTAAACACTGCTTCGGTGGCGTGGTCGTATTTCGGCACGGTTACCGTCCTGAGGTCTCGGGTTCGATCCCCTGGTCGGGCAAAGTGATATTGTATTTTTCCATAGTAGCCCGGAGTCTGGAATTTGTGCCCGATATGGCGATAGGCTCGCCCATTATCACATCTGCGACGGAACTAATCTCGGCGAAATGTAGGTGTACTAGTTGGCTAGTGCGCCTGTGCCTACCCCTTCGGGGATACAGGCGTGAGCTTATGTAGTAAACATTTTGGCAAAGATACCATTACACCCTTTATCTCAGCAATCTATCATGGTTGTGAAAGCCGTCATCATCGGAGTTATGGACTACTGGAAATGAGAATAAAATCATTTTAACTCCAGTGACATAGCCGTACATGTTAGTGAATAAACAACACTAAAATATGTGTTGTTCTCGACAAAAGAATGAATTTTTAATCTCGTGCGAGCATAGACTATGTGCCATTCTTTATGGCTGGAGTCGTCTCTAAAATAATAAACACTAGTAGGACAGCGTAGTTTACGTATGCGATTTAGAATAGGAAAGAAAACATATTTGATATTTCTCATATTATTAATTTTTTTTTTCACCTGCCGTAATACCACTTCAAAGTGGGGGTTTTTAACCATGTTGCAGAAAGGATTTGGCTTAGCTTTTACGATCGACTATCAGCCTGACGTCAGCACCCATCTCTTGGGGTTCCGATACCTAGCAAATAGAAAAACCGCTCTGCTCCATCCAGAAATCGATCCCAAGAACTACAGACCAAAGTTGCGATCTTATATTATTAATGTTGATTATAAATAAAGACTGGCAAATGTCACCTGATGGTTGGTAATCTCCACTGTTCAATGACACCAAGATACAGAAATTATCATAGATGCGTTGCTAACCTTTAAAGGAAGGGTATTGGTATTGGGTTGGGAAGGACGTTAATATAAAAGTTATAAAATAAATAAATACACCCAACAGTCACACACCTGACGCCTCACTAGATATAACCTGTATCATGGGTGTCAGAGACTATGACAGACTTTCGGTTTCACAACACCCAGAACAGAATACGACAACTAATATTCCTCATATGCTAACATTTTGAGAGCGACTTGCAGCGCTATTACTTATCTAGAGATAGACCTAAACTTGATTTATCCTACTGCTCATATTTAAATCGAGATTTATCTAGTTTCAAGTCGCCCTAAAACTTTGTTAAAACTTCATAGATACGGTTCATAAAATGTTTAGTTATTTTAAATTTTGTAATTAATTCAATACAGTTTTAAAGTAGGAACGTCTAATCTAAAATACATTACCTTTGAGTAGGTTACAGTTTTATAATTTATAATACTAATTTTTAAATATAAACTTACACAAACTTCAACGATTATTGGTCATTTTTCTGGTCACAAAGTTGTTTTGCGCTTACATTTTGCGTATTCTTTGAAAATGGGATATTGTAGTCCGTACGCGCCGTTTAGCGTGCATTTTATGTCAGAAACAGGCTCCACTCGGCCGTCACTTTGCATATGAGGGAGACAGTGGCGGTGGATAAAATCCGGATAACTTTATCACAATCCTTTCTTATGTCGTTGATTTTTAAATTCAAGTATACGCTACGTGTATTATGTAAATTGATTTGAAAGTCACGGCACAGTTTGAAACTTTAACTTTTCACAAATCTTTTAATGTTGTTGGTTTTAAGCAAATTTTAAACTACGTGAGATTCTATACAAATAACAAATATTGGAATGATTTGTTAATGAAACAAAATGGCCTGTTCTTAGTAAATTTGGTAAATATAATCATCGCACTGCTGAGCTGGGCTTCTTAAATTAATGAAAGGGACTTCTATCACGCTGGCCTAATGCGGGTTGGTAGACTTAATATCCAGTCGAGATTTTTGTGGAGGAATTCTCAGGAATATATGCAGACTTCCTCGTGATGTTTTCCTACACTGTTATAGTAAGCTATAATTCATAATAAATACATACTTAACGTAGAAAAGTCATAGGTTTTGGGGGTTGGTCTCAAATCCTTGTCCCTCGTTTCGTTAGTTCGTACCAGCCAACTGAGCTATCGCTGCTTCTTTTAATATTAATATCATTTAAGATTGTTATCAAATGTTCACATGAATCTGAGGGAATATTATATTCCGAATATAAGCCGGTCACAAGGGAGTAAGCCTCTTAAAGAAAATAAGAGCAAAGAATTTTAAGTCAAAAAGCTTTATCTTTAAAATTTTCAACTCAGCTTGTGCAACATTTTTACAATCACATCAAGATTTTACCGTTACAGCTCCAACGCAAAAAGAAAATATTTTAAGTATTGGTTGAAGAGCGAGGCTACTTTACTGTCTGACTTAACGTGTGTGTTTCTAGAGAGTTGCTAAGTGCTTGCAATAAATTGCCCGGTGTAGTTCAGGTACTTTTCATTATATTTTTCTTTTGGTTATTTTTTAACAGACTACGGTCAAGATCTATTACAGTATTGAGTTGTTAGTGTTATAAAAGAGGCGACTTTGCTTGAGATTTTTTTTTTATTAGCAGAGACTGGCGCACGAGCAGATGGGTCACTTGATGGTAAAAGATCTCCACCGCCAACCTAAAAGGAGGAAATGGAAGGGAAGGGAAAAAGGGATTGGGAAAGGAAGGGGGGGAAATGGGAAAATTTTGTGTTACACTTTTAAAGACTGTTTAATATCCCTTAGGTAACTAATATTACAGAGAATAATAATGTGAAGTTAAACTAATTCACATTATGTAACAATTTACTCACAGCAATATTAGGTTTAAAGCAGGCGTATTTCTCATTATCATTACAAGCATTTAAGCTTTGTATTTGAGGTGATAAATACCCGTACGATTTATCGTCTACAATAAATTTATATTGTTAACAAAGCTCGTAGAGTTTGACAGATGAACAATATTTGTTAGCGTTGGTACTCGGCACAGAACACTTCTCTTGTTGCGTGGTACTCGGTATCCGCTGAACTTCAATGGCTTGACGACAATTGAATGTTAATTCATTTGTTATGTTACTTTGCTGATTAACCGTCTCGGTAGCGTCGTTTGTGCCGGATATGGCGATAGGCTCGCCCCCGATCGCATCTGGGACGGAACTAAGCTCGACGAAATATGGGTGTTCTAGTTCGCTACTTCTTCGGGGATGCAGGCGTGAGCTTATGTTATTTTATGTTGTGGCGTCGTTGTATTGCGTGCGCGGTTCGACTACCTTAGGTCTCGGGTTCGATCCCGGTTCGGGCAGAGTGATATTGGGTTTTTCGTTGCAGCCTGAAGTATGTATGTTGGTATACTAATTTGTTAGTTCGCTTCTACCTACCCATTCAAGGACACAGGCGTGAGTACGTGTATGTATATATTTAAGTATGTTACTTTAGATTGTAGTCGCATTTCATTTCATTTTAATTAAACGTATTTAGGAATACAAAGAAATATTTTTGTGCCTTGAGAATTTCTACACGTACATTTGTTTTCACAATTTGTTTACGTCGGAAAGATCTGTGTGTCGTTTAGTCAGAAGTCTCAAGGCCGAGCATAAGTACGTGGTAAGGGAAATTTACATGATATGCTTTTTCTGTTTACTTTATTTTATATTAATGTGTTGCTTCATTACTCATATGGATAAAATTATGTTTTAGAATGATTACTATGAATGATGTTGCATAAACGTTATTGTTTGATTGCATTATTGTATTCTTAAACTTACGATGGATACAATCGTCCATTAGCAATCACATTATTCCTGCGGCCTGAGCAGGAAAATTTCTGACAACCGTCAATGTATTTCAGCTCGATGCGCGTCTATGAAATTTGTATGAAATATTAACCAAACGTCATCAGTGCGCAGCGAACTCGAATACATTTACATTTACATTAGTTTTTCGTGCTCGGGCTACTGTACTTTTTAAAATTGAAAGCCTCTATTCTGCATATAGGATATTTGGTATTCATATCAAATATGAATTAAATAAAAGTGTCGCCAATTTATAACCCACATTAAAATAAGGAAAAGCAGAGGGATTTTTTGGGTGTAACTGCAGGTTGATTGTTTTGATTGAAATTGATTATTGATTGATTGATTAATTTAACGTTGTCACTGATATTTAATACTTTAGTAAATATCATTCTAGGTACGTTGTACCGTAAATCTTTGTGTACCCCAGACATACTTTAAGAAGGCCTTGGGTTGAAGGTTTAGGTTCGAAGTGTGCTTATCATCAGTACAGTAGCTTTACTAAAGTTTTAAAAATAAAATAATATTCACACTTGATGCTTTTCACATGACGCTAACTGGAAATCCCGCTTAATCTTATGTTGTTTCACTTGACCTTTACAAACTAATGGGGGCAGGTTTCTCATTAAAGCCTTATAACTTGGCACAGTACTGTATGCAGTATGCACGTGTGGTTCGTTGTAGCTTACTGTATTTATTGTATAATATACTGGTAGTGATATTTCGCAAGAAGTGTGGAATAACAGCATACAGTTCTGTGCAATATGTTGTCCTCATCTGTAATTAGTACGGTACAAGGAACTGAACCATCCATGCACGAGATTGTGTCGCACGTAATATTGTGTAAGTAATGGTTTTAATTATAAAAAATATCTTACTATATATCATCCTAGTTTTTAATGGCAGAGCCAAGCTGTAAACGATGGAACAAAATAATAATACTTGTTTACAGAAAACTGACGTTAGGTGGCAGGTAGCTGTTGCGTGTCATACGGCGAGTGAGATTTCTGTATCGCCTAGACCCTATGTACTGCCCACATAATCCCAATAGGAAGTAATTTTGCTGTACTCCTGGCTTCGTCCAACTCCATGGGCAAGGAACCAACGTAGCTTCTTCTGCATCATTTTTTATTAGCTTACGAAATAAGCTAATATAAAATAATATATATATAATAAATATAATAATACAGAGTGAAATTAAAATAATTAAATCACAATTATTATGCTTCATTATTCTGGGATTGGTTTCGAACCTGCGACGTTCGTCTTCGGAGTCCGTACTCACAACTAAGCTATCGCTGCTTTAAATAAATAAAAGGGGTTTTATTATTTCTAGAAGTAGGAAGCATAAATCTCATTAATTTTCTGTTAGAATTTAACAAGTCATGACGACGCGACTCTTCTTACTCATTGAATCAAGACTAGATGTAGAGACTTGTGGAATAAAATTGTGCAGTAAAAGTTACAGATTTACTTACTACGTGGATAAGGTAAAAAATCGAACGTTATTTTTGCACCTTACACTCAGCACCGACTTAACGCTTGGATAAGAAACCAATTCAGAAGCTCGGCCTCGCAAAAATACATTGTTAAATAATTTATTACTGTTCACAGTGTGTATTTTTATTAAACTTATTACACCAATAATTCAACAAAAAATATGTTATTATTCTAGACAAAGCCAGGGCTGTCGGAGAAATAATAACAGATCAGTTTAATCTGGTGGGTGGAAAAGGCGCGGCGCGGCGCGGCGGTCCTCCTCGGCGAGCATTAAGACGTGATCAATTATCCACGTGCGTCCTTCCACCCCATCCGTCCTTAGGGGCTGTTTACTGCGGAATTTTAATATAAATTTGCTTATAAATTAAACAGGTGATCGATGTCTGGAAGATCGATTGGAACGTCTTGTGCAATCAACGCTTTTTTATTCATTTTCTTCGGTATTGTTGGAGATCAGCTATGGTAATGTTAATGGGATATTCATATTAACATATTAAATATATTGTCTGAATACAATTTCTGGAAAGGTAAAATGAAATTAATGAAATGTATTATTTACCAGATAAAGGATTATAATAATAAAGCACATTTCTATAAATATTATTGAATTATTCATTATAATTATTTTTTTCCACTTACCCTCATCCAACTCTAGTGTAACGTCGGTACACTTTTTCAAGAATGGTGCAAAAAAGATTCGGCTTTATTTTTTACATCCCGCTGCTTCCCTGACGACTACTCTCTTCGATGAATTCAATTTCAGGCAAGTCGTGTTAAAATCACTTTTCCCGAACTGGGACTCAAAGTGTTGTCAAACTGATGACCTGGTTTGTCAACCAGGTCTATATCAGTTCAACCTGGTTTGTCAGTCAGTCGGGCTGTCGCCTATATACACTACTGCTAGGAGCCGATATATGTACAAATGTCGAATATTTAAGCACAAGATTAGGCAGGACAGAACTTGGAGTACAATTTTCCCTAAAATTGTTTTGAAAGACTCATGTAGCTTTTACAATTTTTTCATCATTTTAGTTTTATTTTTAGTCTATTATATTTATACGCTTAAGGACTTCACATCTCGTTATATAGAAGTTGGCTTTGGCACACGTAAAAGTCTGTTATTTTAATTAAGCTCGATAAACTTTGTTGAGCAGACGAACCCAATTTCAGTAATTTAATTTGTTTTTATTGAAGTCTCTACTTGCTGATTGGGTTTAGATTGAACGCGACTTAGGATTTGTTATTCTCTCGGACATACTTGCAGAATACGTAGTTACTCACAAAATCAAATTATATTTATTCAACATGAAATTTTGTTTACCCTAAAGCTCAATAGATCTAAGATACACTAAAATAATCCTGACATGAAATTGAGTTGATCAGAATAATAAAATTCTTTGGTCATTTTAATTGATTTTGGGGACAACTCACCCTCACCCTGGATTTGAGTATGCTAAAAATATTTTCACATAAAAAGAGCAAATGGCTGCTAAATTTCTCTGTATCTCCTATAGTTCCCGATTTTCCTGTACGGTCTCAGTTAAAAAAACACTCTGTATAACTAATACAAACTGTTTTCGGTTATACTAAAACTCAGGCAATATTGAAACAATTTATTTATGAATTTTCTATGTATTATTTATGTATTGGATTAGGTTTTTCCTCTGTTCTACTTCACTAATCTGTCACACCCTTACTAATTTTATTATAATTATATACCACCTCAATTTACCGCTGCACCACTCTGGGTTGACTGGTAAAGCATTAAGTAAGCTTTAAAATCATATTGTGTGAATTAACATTTAGTTATATAAAAAACACATTGCAATAGTCTTATCGTAAGTATTACGTCAGATTTTGGTAAGAATTTCAAATAAGAAAATTAATTAAACTGGCTGATTACTTCCAAATAAATAATAATTTTATTAACCAATCGATAATTTTACGCTTAGAGTCCTTAATCATCAGCCAATCGTAAATGAATGTAAACAAGTGTTCGACATAAACCAGCTATGTTATAATTCGGCACATAATGCCGAAATGTTGTTTTAGTTACATTTCCCATTGTTAAAGAGTAACGAGATGAGATCGTGGGAGTAAATTCTGTAGACACAGTGGCTTCTGTTGCCTCGGGGCTATATTCCAACGTGCCTTTATTTTTACTCCATAACTTCTTTACTTTGAGAATAATAATTCTAATAAACATTCTCCGAAGCATTGAATGTTACGCGTCAGTTACTCTTACAAGTATAACAGAATGGGAATCTACAAGGTAGTTAAATGAAAACATAAAAGCTTAAGTAAACGCAAAACTTTTCCAACATGTGTTTTTATTGTTGCGTGAAAATGGTATTTTCCATTACTTCTTAAGTTTACTTTAGCGATTCTTGTTTTTGATTGTAATAAAACAAGCCAATCGTGTGTATTATTTTTATTTAACATACATAAAGATACCCCAATCTTTATAATTTACATTGAATTAAATATGGAAATGATATCGGATGCATTACAAGAAATCTGGTAGTCAAGCGAAGTTAAAAATGTAATCAACACATTTCACTGAAACGTTTAAAATGAAGTGGCCTTTGAGTGAGATATCCATGATATAGAGGTAATATTGAAAAATCTTTCTCATTCAATATATTTGTGATTATTATATTCAGATATTCTTTGAGGAAATTCGGACATCATGAAGTCTTTTCGTCGTTGTATCGTTTTAAAGGCTTTGTCAAACAGATAATAATCCAAAAGGCATGATGCAAAGTGGGACAAATGCATGGTCCAATCTTCGCTGGTCACATTTTCATACATGTCACATTTTCGTAACTCCAGAGGGGTTTGATAATTGGTGTCAGGCAGGCGGTAAATCCAAATCCTAACTGCAACACGCTTAAAAAGCATAAGTGTACGTGGTAAATGCTAAAGAGTGTTTTTTCACTCAGGAACCGAGGAACGGATTGATATAATTATTTTTGCATAGAAATATTTAATAAGTTAGTGAAATCAAAGACTTCTATGTATATATGGGCGCATCTGCATTACACCCGCAATTAAGAAACAAAAATATAAAATTGTTCCTATCTGAAAAACTAAATCATTGTAATTTTGGAGTGAATTACGTTCTATTAACCATTTAATATTATTTGCTGTTTTATCTGAATGTTTAACTTGTTTTAAAGCTTTGTTATAAAGTGACTTTCAGTAACCGGATATATGTTTGTGTAATAATTATTGAACTTATAAAGCATGTCGTAAATTTATGTTTTGTCACTCTAAAGTGATTTTAATATTTATTTGAAAGGTTAGGATTACAATTAACCAATATCATACTTTAAATTAATAATGCTTGGCGGATATCCGCCGACTGTAATTTTATGTTACATTGTTATAGCGTTGTTTTAATTACACCGTGAATTAATAATAATTCATTATTTAAAGGCCTAGAGAACTCTTAGTTTTTATAATAATTATTTGTTTTGTTTTAAATTCGTTTCAGAGAAAATCATTAATGTTATCGATTGTTAACAAAAACACGGACGGTATTTGTATTATAAGTTTCCTATTTAAATCCATCGCTGTTCAACAGCAGTGACAGTAATGTAAATTATGTTTAATACATGCAGTGCTAATTTGTGTAAATGTGTAATAATAAGTTTAATTGTCAAAAAGTGCTGTAAATCGTGTTGTCAACTTCTGTGACTAGTTTTACTGACTTGTGGAAAATATAAAAGTGTTTAAAAGGACATGTGTTTTGTATACGCCATGGTTCTGGGTGGTTGCCCCGATATGGCGCCGACAGCAGCGGTGGGATCTCGCACTGGGCGATCCGATGCCACGACCTCTGGACTCTACGAAGCAGGCAGCTGTGCTACTGTGCAGGCTGCAGAGTATATGGCTACAGCACGGATAATGTGTGAGGCCGGAATCATCGACCACGGGAACAGGGTGAGGCTGTTTATTACCTTGTACAGGTATTTACCCAGATTTTTTTATTATTGAGTTATACGTTATGCGCGCAGTTTCATAATTTATTTTTGAAAATCTTTTTGGATACGTGAAATTGGACAAGTTTTAAAAAGAAATATAAATATAATATCAAAATGGTTTTAAAAGGCAACATATTATTGATTTGCAAAATTACAGATTTGGGAAACTACCCACTAAAATTGTTTTTATTGTATTGCTTAACGTTTCATTCTTATATTTCATTATTTTTTATATTATTGATTAATGGTCTTGATTGAGTTAAGAGTTTAAGTGTGGCTTAAGTGTGTTGCGCTGATACCGCCTTAAGGACGCCTTAAAGCCTAGCTGTTCGGTACATAGAATGTGCGCACTAAGTCTCTGTTAATCAACCTCAACTCACTATAGAAATCTTCTCTTTTCCTTAGCCGTGAAACGTCAAACACTCGCCGTCATGTGCCACAATTTAACTTCGAAACAGCTTGTCTAGTATACATAGAAGTCTTTGGGTGAAATAGGCTACTTTTGTCCTCGAAATTATGAATAGAAAACCAAATAGAAGCTAGTCATAAAATAAAAACGCATCGCCACATTTTCTTTTCGTTATCTGACATAGCCATCATTATTGTAGCGAAACCAACTAGGTTGTTTGTAATAAAAGGTCTATTTTATAGTAAACGATTGCTCGGCACTAACTCACGGTTCAGTTGCGATCATCGGGTCTGCCTTTTTTAGAGTTCAATTGGGGGTACGTTATGTCGCGGTTATTGCTGTAGGTCAGCTGCTGCAATGTTTTATAACTCGTGTTATATTGCTTCTTTATTACTTTTGCTTAGTTCTTTTATCCTGCCATGGTAAATTGACTAAAATGCACCTGGGGCGTTACGAGTTTTCAGTTTACGAACATTGACTGCAGCGCCTTTTGCGGAAGCTACAATGAACTAAGGGCATAGAGAAAACGAAATGTTATATTGATTCTGATGTTGATGGTTATAAGCCAATGCATTCTTCGGATATTATAAGTATATTATATGACGGCAAGTTTTGCAAGTGAGTATGCGTAAAACCGCTTCTCCTGCACTTAAACATTACAAAACACAATATTTATGAGCAGGAGACAGTGAAATAAGTTGTTTTGTGTAGTTGTTTTTGGTGCAGGAGACGTGGTTTAATCTGACTTCATCGACTGAAACCGACTAATCGGTTGAAACTGTGATGCCGATTAAGTAAGTTTTGATTTTTTATTATTTTGATTATTTTTCAACAGTTAGTACACATTCGACGTCTTTAACAAAATTAATTATAATGTTTTGTCATGAGACATATAAATATTGTATGAAATTAACCATAGTTATTTTTATATTGAACTCATTTTATTGGAACAATAACGAAATTGAAAGCTGTTAATTTCATAACTTGCTCATACAAAAGAACAGTGAACCCTTAGTGGTAAAATTATAACCTTCCATTGATTTGGGGTCGTCGGATAAAATTGAAGCCAATTTGCGGATATCAAACGGGAGGATAGATGACGTGTTGGTTGTTTGTTCAAGTACCTAAGTTGATTAATGCACGGATGTAATCTGGCGAAAAGTTCAATTTCATCTGCAAACACACGACAATCGCTGTGTGATTGGTTTGCCCGAATTTTGGATATTATGATTTATTATTTATTCAATTTCCATTCAATTATCAAAAAAAAAATCGATTGAAAAAATAATTAAAATTAATATTGAAATTAAAATAGTTTAATGTGTCGCCTCCTTGGTTTAGTGGCAGTGTATATGGGCTGTGAACCGGGAGGTCCTAGGTTCGATTACCGGGTCAGGTGTTTTTCATACACGTTTTCCTGGGACTGGATCCCCCAGATGGGGGTTGGCGTCAGGCAGGCAGCCGGTCGTTATAACTAAGTCAAACCCCTTCTGCAACGTGCTTGAAAAAGTTTGTTGCGCCGACCCCACATTAAGGTGGGATAAGGGTAGGTATATATGGTCCAGCAGTGGACGTCCTGTGGATGATGATGAAGTGTTCAGCGATGTGATGTACAACAATAGTTGAGGTAGAGGTGCGTAATATTTTATGCAACTAAACTTCAACAAAGCAGTGCTTCTTCTGCTAGAATAATTAAATAACCCATATATTTTACAAAGTCACACAATTTAACGCGCAATTTTCTATTAAATTATTACAGTATGTAGAAATTGGTGTTATTTTGGAAATTCGCAATGCAAAAAGGCAAGTTTGGCAAATAAAGGCATATTCCGCTTGACTGGTCGTAAAAAGAAATCCTACTTATGATTCGTTTTACTACGTTTCCTTCCGTACATAATCGTGTTTTATAGATGTTTATACACAGTCTTTATAGTACGCAAAGACATTCAACAGTGTAAAGATGGGACAACAGCACAAAACTTGTGATCTAAAAGTTATGATCTAGTGGTCATAAGTCGCTTAGTTTATTTGAAATATAAGCGCGCCAGGTCAGCCTGCGTAATAATATTGAGAGAATAAACTTGTCTTACGTGATTCTTAACCATTCACAGAACATTCTAGGGTGTAAATTGTAATAATCGCCCTCGCATTGTAGTAAGTTGTTGATGGCGGTACTGAAGTTTGAGATTATTTTTTTAGTATGGAAACATGCTTAACAGCCCCTCTATACCTAGTAATATTAAATCTCTTTGAAAGTACGCTACTGTACCCTCGAACACAATCTCACGGATTGAACATAAAACGTGTCTGTCAAAAAGATTCGACGAATGGGTAAAGGAATTTTCACGTCTACAAGGTACTACGTAGCAACATTTGAACAAGTGTCGGCCCTTCGGGAGAAACTACCGAATTCAGGACAAGGGCAATTTAATACCGTGATGTAGTAGCTCAAAATAGAATGGTGTTAAAACTTTACCTCGATAAGGTCAAGAGAGAAACTTTGTAATAAGCTTTTAGTAAACGATATTCAAAATTAAAGTAGGTATTTATAATTACTGAGTATTTAATTTTACTGTTGTACATTTTAATCTATTCTTAAAAGGAGGATTGATGTCGGGTAGGCAGCCGATCGTAAAATAAGCCAAAGCCTTCCTACAACATGTTTGAAAAAGTGTATTATGCCGACCCCGCATTGGCGTGGGGTAACTAGTTGGACCTCTGCCTATCATTTCGGGGAAAAACTGCGTTTGTATGAGCCAGAAAAAAATTTTTTTTTTCACATTAATATTTTGGTCCACTTGTCTATTTAATATTTTTATACGAAATTAGAATTGCTCCGAGATTAGATTGAAGCAATTTATTTCTTGTTATCTACAGTTGAGTGGACATTACAAAAAATGTTTACTACATTTAACTGAAGCCATGTAATAATAAATTAGTGTCTGTACAAACATAATTCTAAGAGACTGGACTGGACGGGGACACTGAACACACGTCAAATATAATTAACTTCGCGCCTTTTATAACGTTTAGGTCTTTTGCATAAAGAGTGAGGCCTATTTTATACCTAGTAACCGAAATAGGGTTACTGACTAGATTTTTATCCGAGAAAATAGAAAACCTACAACTGGTGATCATTGTATTATATTATAATTATAAACGGGAATAATCATAAGTATAAAAGTTTAACGGACCGACTTCAAATCTGATCGTGACCAAATTTATATGGGACCACCCTTGAAATAAGCTCTATCCAACACAAATAATTTTGAAAATCGGTCCATATTTGGCGGAGATATCGCGTAACATACATAAAAAAATACAGACGAATTGAGGACCTTCTCCTTTTCGGAATTCGGTCGAAAAATTTAAGTTTTCTTGCATTCAACTTGGATAAAGAAATTCTAAATATTTCCAACAAACATTAAAATTTTGCTGATAAATGAATAAATATTATCCGATTTTAGGCAAAGATTTTGTTAAAAATACCAAACGTATTTCTTTTTTCGAGTGTTTTGTGCTAAAATTCTTGCGGGGAAGTGTTAGAGGGTGTATGGAGTATTTACTACATCCCCGGTCGTAGGGGCAGTCTCGCTTTGATTAAACCCTTTCGGCTCCCGTTCGAGACGCTCGTTTTACTTTTATCTACTTTATTACCTCTGGCCGTAAAAATATTTCCTTAGTGTACAAAATGTTCAACTTTTAACATTTGAACACATTTTTATCAACGTTATCTATATCTTATATAAACAAACCAAATTAAATTATAATATTTTTGTATTAATATTTTTTTTGTCTACCGCAAGTTGACAAATGTTTTTTACCAGAGAGTAACGGGCATGAAAATCTGCTGTAATTATGTTTGTCGCGTTTGATTGTTATTGTATTATCAATATTCCGCCACTTAGATAAATCTTGATTTAGGTAGAGCAATGAGACGTTAAATCGAGTTTAAGACTAACTCTAGATTAGTAATAGAGTAATAGTGATGCAAGTCGCCCTAAATAACCCTTTGAGATGTATTAGTATCTAATTCGTAAAGCAAAAATATTAGATAATTTATCATGTCCCATGTGTCGATCAATGTCGTATTTATTTAATTTTCGGCGAACAACCTGAGGGCATTGACTTGATTCGGCTAAATCGATTTTCAAAGTGGATTTGGTTTAAAATTTTTTACTACTATCTTGTTTCTTATTTTCTACAAGTCTGATCTTTGAGACTTTCTTGTAGATTGATTTTATGGTTAACTTTGAATTGTATCATTTATTTCATGTTACAGAAATACGAGTATATAAAGTTAATTATTATTCTGGAGAAGATTAGATGGATGATTCATGAAATGGTAAATGTATTTGACGTTGGACGGACTTATTCAGCGACGATCGTTATAATTTTGATGTTGAGTTGAATTGAAATAAAACTATTTTTACGGATTCTATCACGATTAGGTTTTAATTATTATTCCCGACGTTTCGAAGGCTTTGCAGTCTTCGTTGTCAGTTGAATTTTTGTAAACGGACAATACCTTGTCATAAATAATGATTAAATCTTACATTATACCTACGTAATTTATCATAACTAATGATATTTTATAAATCTATAGTCCTTACTTATTTTATGTATACAACGAGATAAAATTCACTAATCTAAAAAATCCATCTTTTTTTGTGTAAAACCCGAGGTTTGGTGACGTGGGTAACTTTTTAATTCCCTTGGGTGTCCCGACGGTTGGAACTGTCCGAGACTTTTCAGGATTCGCTTTATTCTTCACAAAGTAAATCAGTTTCATTTAAAGTCGCCCTTCTAACAGCATAAATTCGAATCTCAAACAAAATGTTGGTTAATCAATCAATTAATGCCATAAGGCTACATATTTAATGTATTAAAAACATAACATAACATAAGCTCACGCTTGTATCCCCGAAGGGGTAGGCAGAGTCGCCCGAGCGGACTAGAACACCCACATTTCGCCGAGCTTAGTTTTGTCCCAGATGTGATAGGGGGCGAGCCTATCGCTATATCGGGCACAAATTCCAGACTCCGGGCTGATATGGAAAAATCCAATAACACTGTGCCCGACCCGGGGATCGAACCCGAGACCTCAGGACGGTAGTCGTACCGAAATACAACCACACCGAGTCAATCAGTCGCCGCCATTACGTGTCGACAGGTCGAATGGGCCGAAAACCTTGCTTCACTTTTAATGTTCCATTGTCCATGTCCATCTTTTTTTTACGTCTGTGCTTATATTATATCTAAAATGGAATGTATTCAAATTACCTGGATATTTGTGAATTTTCAAGTTTAGTGATTACCAAAGAGATTTATTATTGCTAGCTAAAGAGAGGTTATCAAGCAAGTTTCCATACAAAAATATTGATCTCAAACGTCAGTAAACCCATCTACGACTTATTACAATGCGAGGTCGGTTATTACAATTTACACCTTAGAATATTTTCTGAATGTGCAAGAACAACGTAAGACAATTTTATTGTCCAAACATTATTGCACGACCTTGCGCGCGTAAGTTTCAAATACGAGTGAGTTACTTATGACCACGAGGTCATTACTTTTGGATTACAAGTTTCGCGCTGTTGTCCCCTCTATGTACTGTTTAAGGTCTAATACCAATCATTCATATTATATTCAGCAGGGTTACCACCACCTCTTATAACATAACATAACATAACATAAGCTCACGCCTGTATCCCCGAAGGGGTAGGCAGAGGCGCACTAGCGAACTAGAACACCCACATTTCGCCGAGCTTAGTTCAGTCCCAGATGTGATAGGGGGCGAGCCTATCGCCATATCGGGCACAAATTCCAGACTCCGGGCTGATATGGAAAAATCCAATATCACTTTGCCCGACCCGGGGATCGAACCCGAGACCTCAGAACCGTAGTCGTACCGAAATACCACCACGCCACCGAGGCAGTCTCTCCACCTCCACCACCTCTTATAGCAGTATTATTATAATCGTTCTTCGTTTGTTTTGTATGTGAATCGGTACAAGTAAGATAATAATAATACTGAGGTGGTGGTAACCCCCCCCTGTAACATAAGCAAGTTTTAATTTAGTACGCCTTTGTATTGTTCCAGAACTAACACAAGTTAAATTATATATATTTGCTCATATTACGTCCCTATAGAATGATTTCTTTGATATTGCTTTGTGTTTGCATTAGATTTCATCCCCGTTGGTAAGCTGTATAATTTATCGAACGTAAAAGAATATAGGCAAAGTGAAAATCCGATTTAACTCGCTCTTACCTGGCCGCAATCGGCGTTGAGATTCGATTCCCTAGCACCCTGAATGGGAATTGCATTTTCAGTTCTGCGGAGCTATGCATTATGTACTTCTGCGGGTACTTTTCAAATTGTCCCTCTTTACATAATTTGTGTAACGTTTATTTAATTATGTTTAACTAAAGCTGTGTCTCCTGCACCTGTTTTTATCGAAACAAAACACAAAAACACATAATGTATGTAAACACATCATGATGAACAATGATTTTCGCTATCTCCTGCTCATAGAACAATAGACCAAAGATAAAAATGTTTAGCAAAACCATGTATTGCGTAGGTGTTTTGTGTAATGTTTTAGTGCAGGAGACTAGTTTTAATTCAACATTATCTTCAACTGTTTCTATCTCACTGCTCCTTGAATCAATTGTAATAGATAATTACATTTGAATCTCCCGAGGGGCGACATGAATTGATGGTTGGAGAGTATGGGGGTTATTGTTTTTTTTGGGCTGCAATGCAGTGCTTACCATGAGGTGTATTGTAGTTATTTTGCTATGCTTGGATAAAAAGTCACAAACTTTTTCTTTCTCTCTATTTGCTTTTATGCCCTGATGTGAGGTCGGCGTAACTTAATTTTTACAAACATGTTGCAGAAGGGATTTGGCTTACTTTTTAGGTCCGTCTGCACGCCAGACATTATCTCCCTGAAAAATTAGAAAAATCAGTATAAAAATGATTCTTTTACCAATCCTGACCACAACCGCACCGAATTTTCTTTAAAATCGGTACATCTATTAAGACATGATAGGCAACATCAAAATTCACAAACAAAATTTTACATTTAACATTTAATAGTATTTGCTTTCGTTTGATGTAAATTATTGTTGATATTCAATACACAGCGTTTACAATGTGGCAGCTTTCAATCAAACAGCATGTGCGGGCGACATACTCAAAATTGTTGCTCGGAGATCAGAGAGAAATATTCAGTGACATTTAATATCAGTTGCGATTTTAGACACTCAAACGTGACGGAATATGTCAATACAACACGGGTTCTTAAACTATTTCTGTCCTTTCTTATGATAACATTAGCAGGAATAATTACCTGAGGTACCTTGAGGATCGCCAACTGATCAGCGATCGTCAGTACGGTTTCCGTGGCGGTCGTTCAGCTGGCGATCTCCTTGTGTACCTCACTCACCGCTGGGCGGAGGCTTTGGAGGGTGGGGGCGAGGCCATTGCCGTCGGCTTGGATATAGCGAAGGCATTCGACAGGGTATGGCACCGAGCTCTTCTGTCAAAGCTGGAAACTTACGGAATTCCCGAGGGACTCTGTAAGTGGATTGCCAGCTTCCTGGATGGCCGGAGCATAGCTGTCGTAGTCGACGGCTGTACCTCCGCAACCAAAACCGTTAATGCTGGTGTTCCACAAGGCTCGGTGTTGTCGCCGACACTATTCATCCTGCATATCAATGACATGCTGTCCATCGACGGCATGCATTGTTATGCAGATGACAGTACGTGTCATGCGCGATACATCGGCCAGCAGAATGTACCTCGGTATACCGTGGAAGAAAGACGGTCCGAACTTGTGTCTGAAGTCGAGAGGTCTCTGGGGCGGGCCTCCGAATGGGGTGAAATGAACTTAGTTCAGTTTAACCCATCCAAGACACAAGTTTGCGCGTTCACTGCAAAGAAGGACCCGTTTGTCATGGCGCCACAGTTCCAAGGAGTCACCCTCGCTGTCACCGAGAGTATTGGGATCCTCGGCGTAGATATTTCGAACAAAGTGCAATTTAGGAGTCATTTGGAGGGCAAAGCCAAACTGGCTAGTAGGAAATTGGGGATCCTGAACAGAGCTAGGCGATACTTCACGCGGGGACATAGATTGACGCTTTATAAAGCGCAAGTCCGTCCTCACGTGGAGTACTGTTCTCATCTCTGGGCAGGGGCCCCAAAATACCTGCTCGACCCTCTTGACTCCTTACAAAGGCGCGCACTTCGAATCGTCGGCGATCCCAATCTCACGGACAAAGTGGAGGCGTTGGGGCTGCGGAGAGACTTTGGGTCTCTCTGTGTGTTCTACCGCCTCTATCACGAGGAGTGTTCCGAGGAACTGTTTAACATGGTGCCTTCGGCACCATTTTACCATCGTACCACCAGACACCGTAGTAGAGTTCATCCTTATCACCTGGAAACAATCCGTAGCAGTACGGTGCGTTTCCAGAGGTCTTTTCTACCACGTACATGCAAGCTCTGGAATGAACTCCCTGCTTCGGTGTTCCCCGAGCGCTATGACTTATCCCTCTTTAAGCGAGGTTTAAAAAGAGTACTCACTTCACGGTAGGCAGCGGCTTGGCTGTGCCCTTGGCATTGCTTAAGTGTATGGGCGACGGTCCCGCTTACCATCAGGCGGACCGCCAGCTCGTCTGCCCACTATGGCAATAAAAAAAAAAAAAAAAAAAAAAAATTACGACGAATATCGACGAAGTACTTGCAACTTGATTGCTACGGGGTTAACTTTGTCGAATTATCTGCCGAACAAATAAGCATTAATTCAAAAAGCTTCCCTTTTTTAATAATTCACCCTTCATAATCTTACTTTTTTGACGACTGCCTCTATGGCGTGCTTGTATTTCGGTACGACTACCGTCCTGAGGTCTCGGGTTCGATCCCGGGTAGGGCAAAGTGAAATTGAATTTTTCCATATCAGCCCGGAGTTTGGCATTTGTCCCAAATATGGCGATGTGCTCGTCCTCTATCACATCTGGGACAAAACTAAGCTCGGCGAAATGTGGGTGTTCTAGTTCATTAAGGCACCTCTGCCTACCCTTTCAGGTATACAGGCGTGAGCTTATGTTATATTGTTACTTTTTTTGGTACGGTAATCGGTACAAGTAAGGATTATAATAATACTGCTATAAGACGTGGTAGTAATCCCCTTGCTCATTTGCTATCAAAACATCGACTTAGATAAGCCCATGGAGTAGGTACACATTAATAATTACTCTCTAAAAGCCGAGAGACCTAAACTGGGAAGTAGCTAAATACAACCAATCCGATGGAGAAATCCGAAATAGACATACATTATGCTCACCGAATGATTTGTTTGTCTTGTTAATGCTCCGCTCTGCAGTTCGGTCTTTAGCCTCAAACAAGCTAATATTTCGTGGTCTAGATACTGACCGTCAGTTCCAACGGGAAACACTGTGTTAATATATTTTCTTTTTTTTTATAACAGAGATTGGTAAACGAGCGAATGGGTTACCTGATGATAAGTGATCTCCACCGCCCATAGACTCCCAAGAGACAAAAATAATCATGGGTGCGTTGCCAACCTAAAAGGAGGGAATGGAAGGGGCGGGAAAAGGGAGGAGCGAAATGGGTCACCGGAAATCCCTCTCACCGAACGAAACGCGACAGCAAGCTGCCACTTTTGTGTTGTAGACGTTACTGTCTATAGCGTGGCTCTACCACTCAACTCTTAGATGCAGCGGTCTGAGCAGGAACATTTCTGACAACCGTAAATGTATTCGAACTCGATGCACGTCCATGAAATTTGTATGAAATATTAACCAAACGTCATCAGTGCGCAGCGAACTCGAATACATTTACATTTACATTAGTTTTTCGTGCTCGGGCTACAGATAAATTACATTTTTTGATGGTGTTTCACAAAGTGTTACCTAACATTCAACTTCAATTATTATTACTTCTAATTATATTTAAACAGTAGTTAATTACATAATCACAAGTTAAAGAACTTAACGGGCCGACTTCAAAATGTATCGTGACCAAATTTCACGTCACTACTTTTTTTAGTATGTTACACGATATCTGCCAAATATGGACCAATTTATTTTAAACATTTTTGTGTTCGGTAGAGCTTATTTCAAGGCTACTTACGAAAATGTGGTCACGATCATATAAATTTTGAAGTCAGTTGGTGTGTTTTATTTTATAACATAAAAGTGACTTTCTATTACTATTTACTGGTATGTACTATTGATTCTTTATTCCACAGTTTTCTTGTTACCGGAAAAAAGGGGCAACGCGAGACCTTCTACATTGCAAACTATCAATTGGCACGACCACGGCACCACTCAATAATCAGACCATCTTTAAAATGAACACAAGTGGATGTTAACTATCTTGTAATTACATAAATAATTATCGTTAATGTTAATTAATAGCACTACTAACGTTATAATACACGACGAGTACATAATTAATAATATATGAGGTTCGCCCAATACATCTGGGACGGAAATGAGGTCGGCGAAAGTCTTATAGTTCGCTATTCTGGCTCTGCCTAGTCTTTCGGAGATACCGCGCGAGTTTATTATAATATATTTCATCATCATCATCAGTCATTTCTATGATTGATATGGACGTCCTCGTCCACTGCTGAACATAGGCCTCCCCCAAAGATATATTATAATATATTTACTAACACAGTAAGGCTTGACTACGTATGTACGCTCCGTCCTGCTTAATATTCAGGCCACAAGTTCTTTGTAGTGACTTTTTTGTAATTAACTGTACATGAATGTCACGTACCGGTGGTTTCTAAAGGAAAAAAACATTGATATTAATGAGGTTTCAAGAAAATTATATCTACTATTTACACAGTTAGTAATGAAAGTGTTCAAAAGTAAGCTAATTTCTCTTAGTGACCATATATTTTAATTGTAAGATTAAACGATCTTACCTGAAGTGAAGTTCTATCTTAATTGTATGAAGCTCATTATCTGAGACAGCAGTCCCAAAAAACCCTCCCTATACTTAATAAGTATAACCCCAGATATGTTGTTCATAAACTGCGCATTTGAACGTAATGATTTAAGGAGAGAACGATATGCATGACAAAGGTGTATTTTTTGCTTTGTTTTTTTAGCTTTAAACATTGTGGTTCCCGCAGTGGAAATCGACGTTGTTGCCTAGTTAAATTATAATCTGTCTCAGATAATGAGCGAATACAATACTTATTTTTAAACAGTAATTAACTGGCAAAGGAAATTTGGCATTTATGACCCGTGATCATTAAGGTGGTCCAGGCCCATATGGTGAAAAAAATATATTCAAATTTAGGTGTCGCCACCCCCTTGATTTGTTACACCTACCATTCCTATTATATGTGCAAAATTTCAGCCCCCTATAGTATATACAAGGGGGTGCTCATGGAATTAGAAGTTTCCAGCATTTTAAGTAAAACACGTAATTTGAGGTTTATTAATATTACAAGTATTTTAATCAAATAAGTATACAAAGTATTTAAATGTGAACTAAATTTGGTAACAAAGCTATAAATTAAAATAATATTAGTTCATTCTTTCAAAACTATGTTTGTTATGTCCTTTTTGGAAGTTTCAGTAGAAACGATTTTTCTGTTTTGTTCGACAATGTGAAGTAAAAACTGCTTTTGTTCCCTATTATTAGTTAGTATCGTGTTGTAATTTTCAAATAATTTAACACCTCTCTCAGCTGGTTCATTAACAACACGCAAATTTTTACGCAGCTTTTGCCTTAAAGGTAATCAGCATTATCATTCCAAGTCTCAGGAGGTAATTGCAAGAAAGAGTCCTTGATATCAAGAATTGAGAGCGGTTTCAACGTTCTTTTTGTTGCGAAAGCTTCTAATGTGACTACTGGGGCAAGTTTAGCAGAATCACCTTGTACTGAACGATTACCGCAGTCAGAATTTTTTTTTTAACATTGACCTGTTTCTCTACCATCGGTCAGCTTGTCAGAAAACAAGGCAAATGCAAATAGTTCATCTGACTAATACCATAAGTGACGCTCTAACACACTCCTAGCTGCTATACCGATTTCGGAATCAATGGCTTCGTACAATTTTAAGCTCTTCCAAAGTAGTAAGTCATTTACTGATGCATCTGCTGCCAAAGGCGCTTCGATCCAAATTTTGGTGTAGATGAGCACACCAAAGCTAACAAATCGAACAACTTGTTTTTCTTCTCACTTCGTAAGTTTAAATGCTTGTAAATTTTTTCGAAATAAAAAAAACTTCTAATCATACACCAATTTCGCCATCCAACAAGCATAATAAATCGGACCTGGAGCGCGCCAATATATCTTCGCAGGTGGTTTGTTCGAAACAATCATGGTAAGCTTTATTAGCTCTTCGTAATCATCACGAATTTGATTCTCTCCGGATAGAGCGGTTGTGAGGCTCTCAAGAGTATTTTCAGCGAACTGTTCTGCGTTCTTATCGAGGTCAAGACAATCGTAGTGCTCCTTCGGTAATGTTTCTCAAATATCACTGAATCTTTTGAATAGTGGGATTTGAGGAGAGCTTGATGGTCTAAAACACAGAGTAAATATACTGATTTCTTAAGTTTACGCTAATATTATACATTGAAATAAAACTATTCTTACGGATTCTATCACGATTAGGTTTTAATTATTATTCCCGACGTTTCGAAGGATTTGCAGTTTGACAACGAAGACTGCAAAGCCTTCGAAACGTCGGGAATAATAATTAAAACCTAATCGTGATAGAATCCGTAAGAATAGTTTTATTTCAACAGAGTAAATATTTTTGAAAGCATTATTTCAAATACGTGATGACGACAAGCAAGCCACAAAAGATCACGTCCTGTCTTATCTTCTTAAAGAGAGCAAACTCCCTTTTTAGCACCGGTGTTAGAAGCAGAAGTGTCAAAACTCATAGATGACAGACACATTTTATTACACTGAGTCACTTCACAGTCTACTAAATAAATATCAAAACTGTTTAAATTTGTCTATAAAACTCTCTAATAGTTAATTTTAATGTATGTTTACTAATTTAACACACAAAAATATCCTGTAATAAAAAGTAAAAATTAAGCATTTTACACAAAAAATCAAAAACAACACTCGATTGAGCACTCCTTTCTACTTGAGCTATCTCGCTGAAATTTTACTATGTTATTACTATGAATACATGTAACAAATTTACGTGGTGGCCAAAGGAAAAATAATAAAAAAAATTTTTTGGACCACCCTAGTGATCATACACCATAAGATGATCCATCTGCTCGTTTGCTACGTAAACATACATAAGCTCACGCCTGTATCCCCGAAGGGGTAGGAAAGGCGCATTAGCGAACTAGAACACCCACATTTTGCCGAGTTTAGTTCCGTCCCAAATGTGATAAGGGGTGAGCCTATCGTTTGCTATGTATATGTATTACATTTTTTTTATTATCACATATTTAGTAAGATAATTTATTAAATAGAATACCAAATAGTAAATCATTTTGGTTCATAATAACTCAATATAAAGCATTACATAAACCCAATAAAATCAACTCCAAAAGCAATCAGTACATCAATATACATTAAGGATATTCCATATCAATCTTTATGAAAGCTGGAATCCACTGATAATTTTATTGCTGGTGACAAAATAATTTTAATGATAGCCACTGGAACTGCGTTTGGAACAGTAAATGTATAAAGCTTTTAACCAAATGAAAGTCATATATTACCGAATAACACACTCGTAACTCGGGGATATAACCGGCTCAGAAAATTGCCTGGCACAATGTAGTAGTGATAAGGATCGCGACCACTCATAACTTACTTGCTTTATGCACTTTTGTTAGGCTAATTTGTTTTGCGCGAAAGCATAACAGTTACCAGCCAATTATATTAATGTAATCGTGACAATGAAATATCATCACTTAATGTTATTGTGGTGCCAGAGTTGTGATTTAGACGTGAGTGTTACAAGTGCTTCGTGAATTTTGCCGTGACACCGTGCCGTGCCGTTTACACTGTGACATAAATGGTTTTTGCTGGCGTTTACATGAATATGGGAGTTCTAGTAAAAGTTGACTACTTAGGTTTACGTGAATGTTATTCATTGAAATTAAACTATTTTTACGGATTATATCACGATTTGGTTTTAATTTTTATGCCCGACGTTTCGAAAGCTTTGCAGCCTTCGTGGTCACGGGTCAGACTTCAACACAAGCTTTCGAAACGTCGGGCATAAAAATTAAAACCAAATCGTGATATAATCCGTAAAAATAGTTTAATTTCAATAAAAGTTGACTAGTTCGTAGTTAAGCGTAGTTTTGTATTTTTGTTTCGTTTGAAGTAAAATATTGAGTGGAGAGAAAAATAATCACAAGTTTAAAAACTTAACTGACCGACTACAAAACTTGGATAAGTTTTGTAGTCGGTCAGTTAAGTTTTTAAACTTGTGATTATTTTTGTTACCGGATGGTCGTGACCAAATTTATATGGGACCAATAAGTTCTATCGAACACAAAAAGATAAAATGGGGTCACATTTGGCGGAGATATCGAGTAACATACATAAAAAATAAAGACGAATTGAGAAACTTCTCCTTTTTGGAAGTCGGTCGAAAAATTCATAACACACAACGCTGTACGCTGAACGCTGACGCCTGCATCCCCGAAGGAGTAGGTAGAAGCATACAAGGGAACTAGAACACCCACATTTCGGCGAGCTTAATTCCGTCCTAGATATAATACGGGGCGAGCCTATCGCCATATCGTGCACAAATTCCTGACTCCGGACTAATACTGAATTGAAAAAATATTACTGCCCTACACGGCAATCGAACCCGTGACTTCAGAACGACAGTCGAACCGAAATACAACTACGCCAGCTAAGCAGTGATTTATACTTCGTGCAAAATAGCTTAGTCGGACAAAGTTAGTCACGAGAGACGTTACACCTATTGTTCTGTGACTAAAAGGTAAGTTAGTAAAAGAGAGCAAGAAAAGGAAGATAAAGTAACCAACTTAAACCTGGCTAACTTATTATTCGCATGATGTTTATATGGTTTATTTGAAAGAGTTATGAAATAGGGTAGATTCAATACTTGAGATAAAGTATTATTTGTGGCACATTTTATTCATAACTTGTTAGTTTCTGATATTATGTTTCGTCTGGCTGGCTCGACAACCGCCATCAGACTGAGCCGGTAATTGGATTGGCGATTACGCCGAGTGGCTCAAACAATGTAATGGAGTGTAGGCAGCGTCTATAAAAGCTGTTCTTAAGCTGATATCTATATGAATATTACCTGTATTCATTATGGTTTTCCACTATGATGGTCTGATATTTTAAAAATGTTTCCTACTGTGATACTCAAACAAACGCAAAATTATAACTTAATTTGTTTCTAATATCTACTTAAATATGCATAACGGAGTGTGTAATCTATCCTTTGGCGAAATATGCTTTTTACTATACTTAAAGAAACGTTAACAATTTAAAGTTTTCTCAAACCTGAAAACTATAAAGGGCACCTTGCATCCTGCATCCAAATTGAAGATATCTCGGCACAGAATTTCATTAAACTTGGTTCAATAGTTTTGTCGTAAGACGTAACAAGCACTCGCAACTTACAACTCGCATCGTAGAGCCACTATGGATCCTTATTAGGTCAGGTACAGTATAATTAGAAGTTACTCTTGTTTATTTTCAATCGTCTAAGCGACAAAATAAATCGTAAAAGTTTATCTATTTATTTATGTGATGCTAAATATTATATTGTAGTTATATATTTTACTTTTTTTTAGTCGTCTCCTTGGTCTAGTGGCAATATGTATGAGCTGTGGACCGGGAGGTCCTGGGTTCGATTCCCAGGTCGGGCAAAGAAAATTTTCTAATTTAATTTGCCTGGGACTGGATCCACTTAGAAGAGGTTGACGTCAGGCAGGCGGCCGGTCGTAAAAACTAAGCTAAATCATTTCTGCAACATGCTTGAAAAAGTGTGTTGCACCGACCCCACATTAAGGTGGGATAAGGGCAAGTAGAAAGAAAGTTATATATTTTACTTCTAAATATTACTAGCTTTTGCCCGCGTGATAGTCTTAACAAACATTCATACCCCCATTACATCCGTATAGGGGGTGAATTTATGTATGTATTATACATATAAACCTTCCTCTTGAATTACTCTATATATTGAAGAAAACGCATCAAAATCCGTTGCGTAATTTTAAAGATCTAATCTTACAGGCAGACAGACAGCGGGAAGCTACTTTGTTTTATGCTATGTTATGTATTATAAATATTATTTACCGCACTGCAATACAAACGTTTTGTAATACAAACTAAAGAAAATAAAACGAAGGAGAAAATGAATGCTCGTAACTGAATATTGGTTATCGAAACCACTTATTAGCGAACACATGCTTAGTACCAACGAATGCTCCTACATCCGAAGATTCATTGAGGGTATTATACCCGGTTCACAGTTTAATAAATAAAATTGCCTCGTCAGCCGTTACGTTCGAAATCCTACAAAACATCGCGATCACATCCATCAAGCTGTCTTATTGTATAGACGGGCCTTCGATAGAATAAGTGGAAATAGCGTTTTTATTATGCAAAATGCCTTTAATTTTTTTTCCTTTGAATTTCCGAAAATTGAAGCTAACCAGACGAGTTTGGTATTTTTATATTTATAATTTTGTTTATATTAATATTATAGTTTTGTTATATAATTTTGTTGGTATATTATGAATATCTTTACAGGGAAATTATGTATTTACATCGAAAACGGCTCACGAACGTTTACTACCTACATACTTCTACTTTTATGCCTATGTGAAACAGATAGCTTAGACTAATGAATTATATCTTCATTCAGCATATCGAAGCGAACCGAGAAAATGTATAAACAAACCGTATCGCTTTCGCGTTCCTGACATGTCCAATTAACTCCATAACACATACTTAACGTAATAAAAACGCTAAGTCACACCGTCGCATAGCTGTATCTTTGACATGGCCTGAATAGAGCGAATAAAATAAATGCAAGAAAAGCGGAAGAAAGTGCGCCGTTTATAATATTGTTGCAAAAATCACGATATCACATTCGAAGCAGTAAAAACGTGGTTAAAAGCGTATTCTGAATGCCACCCGTTTGCCGCGACACGTCTGACATTCAAAGTATCCACTTTGACGATTTTCGCGCATGCCGAAGAATTGCAAGACTTTTTTCTTTTATAGCCATTTCACTAGATTTTCCGACTAGTTTGCGCGATTCACGGGTAAGCCGATTTCCATCATATGTTATATCGCTTGCCTTACTTATTAGTTAAGTGATCACATTCACATTTGTGATTTGTTTTTGTACATGATTTGTAACAATTGTGGCACAGTAAATGAAGTGAACGCACGATAATTGCATTTCTTGGCCGGTACGGAGTGATGTTTTTCGACGGACTTCCAAAAAGGAGGAGGTCCTGAATTCGTCTGTATTTTTTATGTATGTTACGCGATATCTCCGCCAAATGTGGACCGATTTTCAAAATAATTTTTGTGCTCGATAGAGCTTATTTCAAGGGTGGTCCCATATAAATTTGATCACGATCGGATTTGAAGTCGGTCCGTTAAGTTTTAAACTTGTGATTATTTATTCTTGCGTTCATGGTGACGTAGACTAGCGGGTCGTCTGCTTTAAATATTACAATAGCATTTGAAAAACCGACATAATAATCGTTTGTATTGTTAAAAAACGGCGTCGAAGTATAAAATATCCTTTCGCAATTTGAATAGAGCTTCCTGGAATTGAGTCAATGTGGCGGACAATTAGCACGTAAAGCATACTCAATTTGCATTGGTACTGAATGACTGCGCTGGGACTATGATAACAGTACGACAAGTTTATACATTTGTAAACGGAGCTGTTACGGCTGTTAGCTAATGGTTTATAGACCATTATAACTGTTTCGCTCTGTCTATTGCACTTTTATGACAAAAGACCATATTCATTTTACGATATTACTTTGAAACTCGTCGGAGTTGTTGGTCTATTCGATAACAAAGTTTAGTTCGTTAAGTAGGCACATTAAGGGGAAACAGGAAAAAATTAAGGCGTGTCGACACTGCCGGTCGCCAGACGTTATTAAAATATGCTGCACAATTGGTCGCACTGACTTCATTTGACATTGTTCCCTTTGCTGCAAACGTCCCAAATCTTAAGGTATTTTGAATATAAAATATTGAATCTCGAACAGCTATTTGCACTTCTTTCGCTTAACGTTTGGGGAAATGTTTGTTCTAGTCCTATGGCCGCGAATGAGTTCGGCGAAATTAAAATTTTTGATCACTTATGCGGAATTTCGGGGTTTCTGCCTAAATATCAATGGATTTCAACAGTTTATATACTATAACCTCTAAAATTTGTATTTATATATCTGTATTAAAATAGTTTACATGTAAAGGAAGGTATAATTTATTTCCGAAGATTTTAAAACGCTATCATCAATTACTTTCGTATGTCCATATTTGTTATTTCATTTAGTTAAATCGGGAAGCGAATCATCTGAGGCAATCTAAGAGCCACTTGTAGCTCCGCGATAAATCTGTATTTATCCCAAATTTTGATTTAAATATATGTAGGAGTGATATATGGAGATAAGTTTAACTCTACATTAGTAAGAGAGCTGGAAGTTGCCCTAAGCAATTGGGCCAACGCCAATTTTTCTGTCACAATAAAGTACACAAATAGGAAATGCTAATCGTTGTAAACATAAATAGCAAAATCGATATGAAATGAAATAAGATACTAAATGTTAATTAAACGATTTAGTACTATAAACCGCAGTTGATTGGCCACCAACAGAACGTTTAGAAGTGCTTGCTAATGAACCAGTTACCGCACCATCATAACTATATATTGTAGTATGTTCTATATACTTCACATTGTTTGAACTTTTACATCCCGATAGTTAGATGTCTGGACCGTATTCCGGCACTTACAACTTCGTGGCGGGACTTTTTGGCTCTTATATATTGTTCCAGACGAAGTTCTTTAAAGGTTGTTTTTTGCAGTCTTACGTACATTTAAGTATCCACGTGATATTGTAAAGCAAATTTATAAGTATAAGGAATCATTTGTATAATTAGAGGTAGGCATTTTATTTGTTGTAAAACTTTTCCCAATTTGGCCAAAATCATCATCATCAGCCACAGGATGTCCACTGCTGGACATAGGTTCCCCCAAAGATTTTCAGATCGACCTGTTGGAAGCGACGGTGGCAACCCCCCGCCCCCCTATATGATTGTATGCAGTATAATAGAAACAATAATTTTCACGTGAATACGTGATGCAACGAGAGTTTTTAAATCCTATTTTGACGTACTTCCGACTTATATTGTAAACTTGAAAGTTTGTGATTATGTGTGTGTGTTTGTAACTCTTTCGCCCACAAACTACTGGATGGATTTTGATGAAACTTTTCAGATATATAAATTATACATCAGAATAACACATAGACTACTTTTATCCCGGAATATAAAATTCCACGAGAATGGAGTCAAAACAACTAGTTTTATACAACATAAGGAATAACAAATCAGAGCAAACTATGAGACATGGAATCGTGATTTTCTGCATCAAGTGTAGCATTACTCATAGAAGCAGCACTAATGCGTTACGTAAATTTCGGGTAAAAGCACTCTGAATTCATCGCAATATTTCAGCTATTCCCACGTTGTAGAAATAGTTGTAGACTGCAGAGTCCGTCTTACGGCGGCTCGAGGCATATCATGTATGTCACGAACTCTTCAAAATGGGAAGTAATTAAACTTGCTACTCAACTATTATCTGTGGAGTGTGGACTACCCAAGTCAGGAACTTTGCAGCGCCACGGGATGTGGAACTTTCGCGCTCAAATTAATCCTTACTTTAATCCAACAATCTTTGTAAAATCCTTTTAAAAGTTGTACGCGTCGGCCCATTTTTTTGACCTGATATTATACTAACCGCAGTTTTAGAATTTTTTACAATATTATGTAGAAAACGTTAGACTTATAGAGCCTACCAATTTCTACAGAATAAGTTGTTAGTTAATATGAAGTGTAATTTGAATGTATTCAATTTACAATACCGATATTCTAATGCTACTAAAAGTAAAATACTGCCTCGGTAGCGTGGTTGTATTTCGGTACGACTACCGTCCTGAGGTCTCGGGTTCGATTCCCGAGTCGGGCAAAGTGATATTGGATATTTTTTTATAACAGGTCGGAGTATGGAATTTGTGCCCGATATGACGATAGGCTCGCCCCCTATCACATCTGGGAGGGAACTAAGCTTGGCGAAGTGTGGGTGTTCTAGTGCACCTCTGCCTACCCCTTCGGGGATACAGGCGTGAGCTTATGTAGGTACTAAAAGTGAAATTTACAATTAATTGTACACACGAATTAGATGACATAAAATGTATGTTCTTTTGAATA
The DNA here is from genome assembly GCA_036417725.1 of Clanis bilineata. NCBI lineage: Eukaryota > Metazoa > Arthropoda > Insecta > Lepidoptera > Sphingidae > Clanis > Clanis bilineata. The sequence continues at coordinate 6,732,378 of CM071145.1, read as the reverse complement.
TTTGTGGGATTTTCCGATAATTCCGGGATACGCGAAAATATAGTCATAAATATATTAAATAAGGAAGATAGTATTTACAACTTATTATACTAACTACTACTATCCTTATCCCACTCTAGTGAGGGATTGGCGCAAGAAACTTTTTATCGGACTACTTTATGAGAAGGATAATGTTTTTAAGAAAGCAAAAATATTCAGCTTTTTGTCTAAGGTAAACCTTTCTGGAGGATAATCAGGTATTGTACAAACAAAACCTTGCGACATTATCGGTAATTGTTGCAAATTGTTATAAAGCTGAGACTTCAATATCATAAAATTTACGGCGCAGTAATTTGCGGTCATACTCGAAACGCGTTAATGCAAATGAATGCATGCTCTGTATCGGTAAATCAGACCATTACCTACTAAACAACGTTAAGGCACTCATTATAAACTAGCAAACATTTCTAATAATGACAAATTCTGCATAAAGATCGTAATAAGGTTTCAGCACCAGATCATAATCACAAGTTCCAAAACTTAGCGGACTGACTTCAAATCCGATCGTAACCAAATCTATATGGGACCATTCTTGAAATAAGCTCTGTCAAACACAAAAAGAATTTTGAAAATCGGTCCATATTCGGCGGAGATATCGCGTAACATACATAAAAAAACAGATTAATTGAGGAGCTCTTCCTTTTTGGAAGTCGGTCGAAAGTAGGCAATATAAAAAAACAAAACCGTTTCGGTGGCACTTTATATAATTAAATGTAACATAACATAAGCTCACGCCTGTATCCCCAAAGGGGTAGGCAGAGGTGCACTAGCGAACTAGAACACCCACATTTCGCCGAGCTTAGTTCCGTCCCAGATGTGATAGCAAGCGAGCTTATCGCCATATCGGGCACAAATTCCAGACTCCGGGCTGATATAGCAAAATCCAATATCACTTTGCCCGACCTGGAGATCGAACCCGAGACCTCAGGATGGTAGTCATACCGAAATACAACTACGCCACCGAGGCAGTCCACCGAGCAGCATTACGTATGTAATTAGTAATAATTATCATTGTAATAAACTGTGGATGAAAATAAACTCAGAAAATATTTTACGAATAAACATAAAGTTTGTTCATAGCCTCGTTTACTCAATAATTCCGAGAGTGAAGGAATTTATTGGTCCACGAATATACGACGACTAAAGGATATAGTACTATCGATATCATATTATTAAGCAGCCTTCGTATGTTCATTTAATATTTAGAGAAGAATATTTAACATTTCTTGATAACTTTGATCTTTTTATTTTGTTTGTAGTAACCACTGTGGCTCATGATAATGATGTACAATAAATAGGTCGGGTAATTATTTATTTGTAACGCAATTTGACGAGATTGGATCTTCTTCATTCCAATGTGGTGTTGGCGTAACACTATTTCAAGCATGTTTCAGAAAGGATTCAGTTTTTTTTTTACGATTAAGCCAGCCTGACGTCACCCACGTCTTGAAGATTAAGTTCTGGTCAAATCGTCTTAGGAAACCCGCTTCGTAAAGCCTAAGCTAATCCTTTCTGCAACATGCTTGAAAAAATATGTTGATCCCACATTAAGGTGGGATAAGGGCAGGTAGAAAGAAAGGGTAAGTATCTCCGAAGATTGCCTGATTAATATATATACCAGCAGGCTATGTTTAGCGAGCAGTATCATTCCACCGATGAAGTTTATTAGACTGAACTAACCTCGTTACTTGTCCCCTTGTCAAATTTTATGACAACCTCGGTGCAGGAGTATTATATGATAATCCAGCAAAGCTCGCTAATGTCGCTGCTTAGCTTGTATAACATTTTGAGCAGGAAATTGGTGTTTCATTAACGTTAATACAGATACGTAATATTTGTTTAGTGCTTGTCAAATAATGGTTCATTTACATTATAAAATTATTATGTATAGAATATAGAGAGTATTAAATACTGGGCAGTAAGCTACTCTAATTTAAGGTCTTTCTGTATCTGGTCATGTACTGTATTAGTAGTTTGTAAATTGGTGTTAAAAAGAGCAACGTTAGAGTTTCTTGCCCGTTTCTTTGCGAAAGCCTTACGAACAGGCGGTAGAGTTCAAATTTGACGGAATCTAAATGATGTTTGAACATATTATGAATTCAATAAATATTTTGATTTTGATTCTTATAAATATGAGATTTTATAAATACATAGACTCACGCCTGTGTCCCCGAAGCATTAGGCAGTGGCGAACTAGCAAACTACGAATACCAATCACACAAAGGCCCGTCTTAGTGCGCGACTCAAACACACAAAATTTACGAAAGCAATGAAATATCTATAAAACAAATAATTATGTGGGTACACGACATTTGCAACAAAAATAAAGTAGGAAATTGAATTAATTATAAAAATTGTGCGCCGAAAGTTTGTACTTCTAAGGTCTGTAGAGACAGAGGAAGTTTTAGAAGGGATGCTTCTATTTTGGCGATTTTATAATCCGTGAAAAACTTTGTTAAAACAAGTTTAAAAAGTAGGCCCCGTGTAGACATTAATATAAATTGCCAAGTGTATACTTGAAAGGGTACAGACAGAGCTCCTACTGCTAATGCAGTCACGGTTTCATGAACCTATTTTCGACTCTTGATGTGATAGAGTGTGAGCTTGGGATTTGACCTTAGAATTTCATTGGTTTAAAGTTTACGTAGGCCTTTCTAGAATCTGGTCCATAACATAACATAAGCTCACGCCTGTATCCCCGAAAGGGTAGGCAGAGGTGCACTGGCGAATTAGAACACCCACATTTCGCCGAGTTTAGTTCCGTCCCTGATGTGATAGAGGGCGAACCTATCGCCATATCGGGCACAAATTCCAGACTTCGGGCTGATATAGCAAATTTTAATATCACTTTGCTCGACCTAGGGATCGAACCCGAGACCTCAGGACGGTAGACGTACCGAAATACAACCACGCCACCGAGGCAGTCTCAGTCTAGTAAAATGTGACCTTTTTATATTATTATCAACATTTTCTTCTTACCATTGATACCCAAACAAGGTGTAGACAGGAAAAGAGAAAAAAGAGATGTAATTAAGGTGCACATTACAGTAGGATAAATTCGTACAAAACAGTTTTTGCTATGTAAGGGAGAAAGACCAATTAGAGGAGCTTACGTGCAACTATAAATAGAGAAATAAATCTGTAAACTAGGTTGTTAAGTGAACTCTCTGCGAGTATTAAAATAATATAAATGTTACTCTACATTTAATCAGCTTTTAATTGAAAAGTGACTTTTGAATAGGTTTTTTTGTAACAGATGACGATGAATGAACTAAGAGTCTAACCTGCTAGGTGGACAGACGACCTGATAAAGGTAGCAGCAAGTCGCTGGATGCAGGTCGCTTACAATAGGTCGATCTGGAAAACTTTATGCCTATGGCTGATGATGATGATGATGAACTAAGAATAATAAATAAATACACCCAACAGTCACACACCTAGTCCTGACCCCACACTAGGTATAACCTGTATCGTGGGTGTCAGAGACTATGAGAGACTTTCGGTTTCACAACACCCAGACTTGAAACAAATATCTGTGGGCCACACACACATTTGTCTCAATGCGGGAATCGAACCCGCGGCCTCTCGCTTCACAGCCGGCTACTCGCCCGCTGGGCCACGGAGGCTGTCACACATTTGATTATATTATTGTATTACAAACTTATAAGATTAAATTAAAGTTTTGATTGCAGTTTGCTGTTTAGTCCACGAAATTAATTTAACAGTTATTCAGAAGCAAGTCGTATCACAGAATTAAAAAGTGAAAATAGGCCTCTTATAAATCCTTTTTCAATTGAGCTGAAACCAATTTATTTTATAGAATAAATCTTGATTTATTGATGTTTGCAGATAGATTAAATTGCTTTGTGTGGTGCTGTGTTGTCGGCTCTCGGCATAAAGTTAGTTGTGATTTGCGGTCATGTGCTTGATGAGTTCGACAACATAAGTTTGATTGGCGTATTCGCGTTGATTTTGCCGAATAATCCTCGAATTAACAACTAGAAACTTAATTATATTCAATAAACGTGAATACATTTGGTCTTATTATTTCAAAATCAGCGGCCTGAGCAGGAAAATTTCTGACAACCGTAAATGTATTCGAACTCGATGCGCGTCTATGAAATTTGTATGAAATATTAACCAAACATCATCAGTGCGCAGCGAACTCGAATACATTTACATTTACATTAGTTTTTCGTGCTCGGGCTACTGTAGGCCTTTAAGCAAATGCAATTAAATAAAGTATTAAGGCTGAGATCTACAGAGCGAACTTCGACTACGTCTAAGTCAAAGTAACGAACTCAGTGAGGATATTTTACTAAGTCCGAGTCATTTTTTACTAGAAAATCTTTGCCTAGTCTGTCTGTTTTGACTCTGACTAAGACAAAGTTCGATATAACAATTCCAAATCTACATTGAGTTTGTTACTTTGACTTAGACTTAGTCGAAGTTCGCTCTGCAGATCTCAGCCTTTTTGCCACACATATTTTATGTGACAAAAAAGTGTAATAAATCAGTAATGATATTTGAACAGATACTGTACGAGACATAGAACTAATGTCAGTTAGTGGCATGAAAACCAGTATCATAATGTTCATCCGTTGTGTAATGCGGGTAGTACAGGACTCACGTCTTTATTCTTAGTACGCGGCCCACGTACCCCGTCAGATCGTAAAATCCTTTTACCCCAAAACGTCCTTGAATAACACTGGATCATAGATAAGGACTTATTCCACAATATGCTGCTAGTGTTTTGTTACATTTACGGGCATGTACTGCCGAAGATAAACGAGTATCAGGAAATGAGAACTATAAAGTAAGAACTTTTTTCATGTTAGAACAAGTGTAGAGATAAAAGCAAGCCGGTAAATAACATAAGATATTCCTCGTTGGAACGTAAAATGAAGCAGTGAGGGTTAAAGTGCTCGTAAGACGGGAATTTGAAGCACGTGTTTTTAAGATGCGAAATATGTGTACATGAGATATGAGGTGTAATAACTCTGGCCTACTCATGGCATAGCGGCTATGAATTAGCCAACTTTGATACCCGTAGTGTATAAAAGCGAGTGTGTAAAGACATGCGACACTCTTGTTAAAATAATTTCAACCGGTATTTCTCTTAGTAATAGGGGTTTTACTGTTTGAAGTACGACGCTTCTGTTCCGTTCAACAAGCTCTTCAATATCATTTTAGGAGTGTATTTCATTCCGTTAAGATTTAATATTGAAGGGTTAGAGATAATTTTATTGATGATGATATTGTCGAAAATCAAAATCACTGGATTATTTTCTCTGTAGATTTGTAGTAATCTTTATCTTTTGATGGATTTAAACAGTTCAGTATCAATAATATTAGCCCTGTAATATTACTGACCCACTGCTGGGCACGGGCCCCCTCTACTAATGAGAGGGGTTAGGCCTTAGTCTAGTACGCTGGCCTAATGCGCGTTGGTAGACTTCACATACCTTCGAATTTTTTGTCGAGAAATTCTCGGATATGCAGATTTCCTCACGATGTTTACCTTCACCGTTATAGCAAGCTATACCAGTATTTCACAATGAAAATATACTTGACATAGAAAAGTCAGAGGTATATGCTCCATGAGGTTGGTCTCGAACTTTCGACACTTGTCTCGGCAGTCCGTACCATTCCCAACTGAGCTATCGCTGCTATTTCAGCTATCTTTTCGGTAGTATAGTGGTCAGTATCCCCGCCTGTCAGTATCAATACACATATATTAATATTTATACAATCGACTGGCATAGTAAAGCCCATATATTATACTTATACTGGTAGTAAAGTCTTACAATTCATAATACAACAAGCAGGTCGATTCTTTAAGGTTTCATTTGTGAAAACAACGTTGCGGCATCGTTGCGGCAACGATGTTTTCATTTTTGTATTCAGCAAGGTATAAAGCGCACGCACTAGCGCATGCGTGATGACTCGAGCGAGGCGTTTGACATCTTAGACGTCTATGTTTGACGTTTGACATAAATGTATGGAAAATGGTATTATCTAAGACCCAACATCGTTGAAATTGCCCTCAACGTCGAGCTCGTCCTCAATTTGTTATGTCAAATACAAAAGCGTCTCTGACTTTGTCGAATCCTCGCTTTTGTTGTATTTTAGTGCCAATTTGGTACAAGAAAACTAAAATAAAGAGTGCATAATCCATAATAGTTCTATTAAGCATTCTTTGATTTCATTAAGCATAGTATTCTTTGCATAGTATATTACCTACTAATACATAATATACATAGTATAATTTTACTAATTGGATTTATGATTTTACTACAAGAAGCAAATAAATACGATAAATGAAAGAAAAAACATCTGTCTGTGCTGCTGTTGGTCTTTTAATTATGATGTTTGAAGAATGAAATTACAGAAAATATTGATTTGGATAACTCAACATAATAATATTACTTTTTTACTTCACATTTCATTGGCTTGATCACTTCAATTTAATTGTAATTTATCATATCATCATAGCAAGTTTTGTGTTTCTGTGTGTTTCTCATATTATATTGTTTGTTGAGCATTTTAATAAGGTTTCATTTATTTCTCACTCACTTCTAGCAAAATAAGTCTCGTTTAAATAACTAAGTCTGTTAGGTAAATCGTAGGTAATTCTTCAAATATTTTAATAAATAATCCTCATTATTCAAAAAATATAACCTACAATGACTTCCTAATAAACTTTTAACTGCTTCTAACCTCTGTACTCTGACACTCTTTTAAAAAGTGAACGATACTAAGGAATCAGTCATTCAGGTTTGTAAAGGATATTAAATAATATTAAAAAGGCATATTATATGATAGTAATATATTTTAAGACCACTTAAATGCCTCTTATTCACAAATAAACCATCTAAATTATTTTCAAATGAGAGATAAGGACTTAAATTCGCTAATCTATAGTTTACCGGTTAAAGATCGGTAACAGTAGGGTATGTCACTATCTCGTCTTACATTTCAACGTTGTTTCACACATTGTTCAGATCGACAGAGAGAAATAATGGCTTAGCGAATCCCGATTTCAGCAACGTTGAACGCTCCGTCGATCTCAACGATGTGCGCTGCGCGAGCTCGTCGTCGATCACAACGTTGTGGCGTGTCTTAAAGAATCGACCTAAAGTTCTCTTCTTCGCTATTACTACCGCTTAAATATCAGTGGTCCGAGCAGGAATATTATTGACAATCCAATTCGTATCGAGCTCACTGAGCACTAATTACGTTTGGTTAATATTTCATACAAATTTTATAGACGCGCATCGAGCTCGATACGAATTCGATTGTCGATAATCACAAGTTTAAAAACTTAACGGACCGACTTTAAATCCGATCGTGACCAAATTTATATGGGATCACCCTTGAAATAAGCTCTATAGAACACAAGAATTATGAAAATCGGTCCACATTTGGCGGAGATATGGCGTAACATATATATAAAAAATACAGTCGAATTGAGGACCCCCTTCTTTTTGGAAGTTGGTCGAAAATATTTCCTGCTCGGGCCGTTGAACATAAATTCCCCTCTACGTTGGATATGTCATCTCAAATAATAACAAAAATAACTCAATTATAGATAATTATAAAATATTCATAAATCCACAATATTAATTATTTTAAATCATAACCGCATATTATATAATAATATTTACAATAAATATACAATTTTGGTGTAAAATGTTGTTGCGAAATATTCGGCGTGATATAAATAAAGTTATATTTGTTTGCAAATAACATTTTAAAACCAGTTGGATCCTTACTTTGTTGCAGGAATAAAACCATTGAAATATAACATACATCGTACCTGAAAACCGTTTGTCTTACAAATGGTGTCGTATTCTACAATATATCGAAGTAAAATACATAGAAGTCTTAACTTTTAGTGAGATATAGTAAACTATATTTTATGATCAACATCAGTGCACTACAACATGTTACCGTTGAATCATATTATACATCTGTGGCGAAGACTCGATAGAATACAATTTTTTTCGGGTTCCCTTTAAAATAAATAAAAAATAGTATTTTATACTGGAATTTAATTTTAAGTGAGACCGAAAGTCTCTCGTAGTTCCTGAGACCCACGACTCAAGACTCGATCTTAGTGTGGGGTCAGGACTATGTATGTGACTTGGGTGTATTTATTTATTTAATTATTTAAGTTTCATTTTATTTCCAATACAATGTAAACGTGAATGCGTCATATTAAACAAACCGGGTTCCGTTGAAAACTTCTACTCTTCGCCTCTGATAATAATATTTCATTTAAATATTTTTAATTGAATAAAAAAATAGAAATTGTGGATGTTGCAGACAACATAATCTTTTCATATCGTATTCACGGCAAGATGCAAGCGGAAAGTACTCGTTAATTCGTAATAAGCTGTTTTCTTTTGAAACGCCAGAATATAAACAAATAATGCTTATGTTCTCACTTGTAGAAAAGTACCCAGAGTCTGAGTAGTTGAACAACACTATAGATAAGAGAGAAAGAGACGTCTACAGCACAAAAGGCCCAGCTCTAACGATTTGATACCACTGTCTTACTGAAAACCACTGTGAAGTGGCAGCTCGCTGTTGCGGTTCGTTCTAACACTTATAGGTGCTTATTCTCTACCCCTCTTGATATTAAAATGTGACAAAGCGCTTAAAATAGTTATCTATTTTAAACTGCTGTGCATAAGATGTTATCGCATTACCGAAAAGATAACTTAAGTTTAATAAAAAATACCAGTACGATGGGTACCACAGTAACAAATAATGCATTATCGTTTTTGCTAGTAAAACCCTCTATTAAAATAAATTCACCGTAAATGTAATGCAAACGTTTTATGGAAATATGATTTGTAAAATCCGCGAGATTTACAGTAACCGACAAAGCATTTTCTACCGATTCCTTTTCTGTGTGCATTGGCAAATTTTGAGAATAGCTTTATTCAGCCAAGGCACTGCACCGCTCCGCACCGCGCGCAGTCATTACGAAAAAGATATTCATGCAAAGCACATCTGAATCTCAAATATTCCAATATTATAAATTTGAAGGTAACTTTGTTATGTTTCACGTTTAAACCATAGATTATTAAACACGAAGAAGGCTACACCACTATGTACGACGACGATATAAATTCATTTAAAGTTCTAGATAATAGAAAGTGAAAGTGAAAAATAGAAAGTGAAAATACCGCGTAAAAAAACGAAGACAAGCTTTAAATAACTTGAATGTTATTTTTTATAGTTGAGACTGGCAAAAGAGCAGATGGGTCACCTGATGGTAAGTGATCTCCACCGCCCATAGGCACCCAAGTCACAAAAAGATTCATGGGTGCGTTACCGACCTAAAAGGAGGGAATGGAAGGGGAGGGAAAAGGAATTGCGTAAAGGAGGGGGGGATTAATGGGCCACCGGAAATCTCATTCAGCGAACGAAACGCGACAGCAAGCTGCCACTTTACATCGGTTTTCTGTGAGACAGTGGTATCAAATAAGGAAGGTGTTATCCTCCGACCGAGGTCATGTGAAGGTTCTGGTCTTATTGGTTAGGTTTCTGTTGGAGCTAGGCTGGCTAGATTTCTAGCTGGCATTTAAGACACGCACAATGGGTTTTTAACGAACTAACTGCGGAGAAAAGAGCCCACAACCAATACCAAAAAAAGTAAGGTGTTACAGGTGAGGACAAAGTGTAAATATATTTTATTTACAATAAATATGTTTCGTAATTTTCGTGTGTCCCACTTCTTTATATTGATTTGTGTATTTCTAGTATTTTTTACGACTGAGTATCTGCCTGACGTCAACGCTTCCCACAACATAAACCAAATATAATTGTACCAATATTATTCGCTATGATCGCTGTGGTCGATGGTAGTTATGATTGCACGTCGCTCGTCGCGCGCCACGCCGCGCCGCCCGCAGTTTACCGGCGTACTGCCGCCGCGCTTCCGGTAAAACCGGCGCCGTATCGTGTTCATTGTTCGTCCACTAGTTCTGCCTGAACAAAATTCTATTCATAGTTTGCATCGATGCTATACGTAAGGATTTCCTCACACGCAGATTAATAAATTTTAAACACCGACTTGTTGGTTCTCGTTAGGACTGCTGTCCTGAGGTCTCAGGCTCGATTCCCAGGTCGGACAAAGTGGTATTTTTTTTTAATATCAGCCCGTAGCCTAGATTTTGTGCCCGGAATGGCAATAGGCTCGCCCCCTATCACATCGGGGACGGAACAAAGTTAGGCGAAATATGGGTGTTGTAGTTCGCTAATGTGTGTCTGCCTACCCCTTTGGGGATACCGGCGTGAGTATAAGTTATGTTTTTAAAAACCGACTTAGAAAGAAACTATTGTATATACACACAAGAAACAGTACAATAATACTTCAAAAAGTCAAAATAGTCACCTCCTTGGTCTAGTGGCATCATGTATGGGCTGTGAACCGGAAGGTCCTGAGTTCGATTCCCAAGTCGGGCAAAGCAATTTTTTTAATTTAATTTACCTGGGACAGGATCCCTCTAGGAGGTTGACGTCAGGCAGGCAGCCGGTCATATAGACTAAGCCAAATCCTCTCTGCAACATGCTTGAGCAAGTGTGTTGCGCCTACCCCACATTACGGTATGATTTTGAGTGGTAGAGCCACGCTGTAGACAGTTATGTCTACAGCACGAATGGGCCGGCTCGACTGGTTTGATACCACTATCTCACAGAAAACCGACGTAAAGTGGCAGCTCGCTGTCGCGTTTCGTTCGGTGAGTGAGATTTTTGGTGGCCCAACTCCCCCCTTTTCTTTTCCCAATCCCTATCTCCCACCTTTTAGGTTGGCAACGCACCCATGATTTTTTTGTCTTGGATGTCTATGGGCGATGGAGATCACTTACCATCAGATGAACCATCTGCTCGTTTGCCAGTCTTTCCTATAGAAAAGGTGGGATAAGGGCAGGTAGAAATACTGCAAAAAGTCAAAATCACCCATAAATTTTTTTGGAGTTACTCTACATTTGAGTTGCTTTGGCCGAACCCCACATTGGAGAGGAATAACGGCTGGTGGCGAGAATGAGAGAAAATTTTCTGTATTTACGGTTCTTGTAAACGTCGATACTGTTAATATACAGCAGGTCGATTCTTTAAGAAACGCCACAACGTTGCGATCGACGACGAGCTCGCGCAGTGTACATCATTGAGATCGACGGAGCGTTCAACGTTGTTAGGTCTTAAAGAATACCATTTTCCATACATTTATGTCAAACGCCTCGTTCGACAGAGCTAGTTCGCATAAGCGCCGTCATCACCCATAGCGCTATTGCGTGCGCTTTGTACCTTGCTGAATACAAAAATGACAACATCGTTGCCGCAACGTTGTTTTCACAAATGAAACCTTAGAGAATCGACCTGCTGATATGTACAAATGACCCGTGCATTAATCATTAAATACTAATAACACACCCCACTCAGTAATCTTGGTCATTTGAACTAGATATGTAAATAGGCTATTATACCACGATAAAATAGGACATGGTAGGATTATATGACATAGAACTCGTTGACGCTATAAATTATGACGCAGATTTGTAATTTTGACGTTCATTTCATATTATAATTTGTCGAAATTATTTCTTCTATTTTACCACCGTAATTTGTAGAATAATCAATATCCAATGTTGAATAATTTTATGTTATGAATTCCACAATTTGCGACAAAAAAGTGTAATTATTATATTGGTTACTATAGGGCCTTACTTAAATCAGCATTTTTAGCTGAGCAAATGGTTAAGAATAAGTAATCTGTCACTTTTTTCCTTGCATTATATTGTTTAAAAATGAAAGGGACAACCTATGGTATAAAGATAAGCAGCGCTCAAATATTTTTATAAGTAAGGGGCATAATTTACAAGTATTATTGATGACACAAAGTAAATAAATGTCGGTGTGAGACAACCCTAATGCTATTGATGCTGTGGTTTTAGAAGTATCTATTGTATGCTGTATGACGCCATATGCATTTAACTATCATATAGGTAATGAAGAGAAAGTTATGTTTTATTCCTGGCTTTCGTAGCATAAGCTTATCTAATCTAATGACATAAAGAGATTTTGTTTTTAAATTTTTATATTTTTTATAATGAACAAACTCTAAAATACGAGATTTGAAATATTCTTACATATTCAAAAGGCTAAATTATCAGTGAGTATTTCTCATTTTAGGCTATTGTTATTTTGAAAAAAAAAATGGAATTCTTACGAAATTCCAAAAATGTAAACAATCTTCGAGGGAGGCCTATGTCCAGCAGTGGACATCCTGTAGCTGATGATGATGATGAAACAAGCTTGATCCATAATGAGATCTCAATCACGTAAGCGAAGTTGCGGGCAAAATCTAGTGATGTCATAAGACTATGATGTCATGCCATCTCTACATAATATATTCTGCTGCTGACTGGCTCATGCCTGCTGATGAAATGATGATAAACACAACTTTGTGACACCCCTGACGGGACATGAGCACATAAACTTCCTTAACCTGGAAGCCAAAGTTTCTTAGAGAGCCATGATCTAGAAAACTCCACAATGAAGTCAGCTATTAAACGCAGCTGTCGATGTTTTCGCGAGTTTTATGCAACAAAAACAAATTACACCGCGCCAGGTAGAACCTGAGTGGATGCAGGTCACATTTAGTCTAAAATTTATGCTCTGCGTACACGATTCAGGCACGAAAATATTCGAGCGAGAACTTTATTTCCCACAGGATTATTTCGAGTAGAAAAGTTTTGCATCATTTTAATCTGAAAGTAATACCACTTATTAATGCCAGAAAATAGATCGTTGCATTGTTAATAAAAAAGACAGCCTCCGTGGCGCAGCGGGCGAGTAGCCGGCTGTGAAGCGAGAGGCCGCGGGTTCGATTCCTGCATTGAGACAAATGTTTGTGTGGCCCACAGATATTTGTTTCAAGTCTGGGTGTTGTGAGACCGAAAGTCTCTCATAGTCACTGATACCCATGATACAGGTTATACCTAGTGTGGGGTCAGGACTAGGTGTGTGACTGTATGGGTATATTTATTTATTAATATGAAAGGGATTTTCGACCGACTTCCAAAAAGGAGGAGGTCCTCAATTCGTCTGTATTTTTTTATGTATGTTACGCGATATCTCCGCCAAATGTGGTCCGATTTTCAAAATTCTTTTTGTATTCGATAGAGCTTATTTCAAGGGGTCCCATATAAATTTGGTCACGATCGGATTTGAAATCGGTCTGATAAGTTTTTAAACTTGTGATTATTATTGTTTTTAATAAAGTGGAGTTTCAATGTTCTGTTCATTGTATATATTAATGAACTGTGTAATTTAAAAATTAATAATGCTGATCTTATAATGTTTGCGGATGATACGGTGATCTTATTTCATGATAATTCCTGGAATAACATTAACTCAGTTTGCGAAAACGCGTTTGCTAAAGTTACTTCTTGGTTGGAGGATAGTCTATTGACGCTTAACACAACTAAAACGAAATTGCTGTGCTTCAGTTTGAACAAAAGGGGTAGCCCTGATTCGACCTTTAAACTCAAAATCCACACATTCCCATGCAACAGAAACAGCGAACACCCAAAAATATGCAATTGTCCAACAATAAACAAATCGGATAGCGTTAAATATCTGGGAGTCATTATTGATGAACATTTACAATGGGCTCAACATATTTCAGCCACAGCTAAGAAAATTAGAAAATTAATCTATATATTCAAGGCCCTAAGGTACGTTGCTGATCATGAGGTTTTAATACAGACATACAAAGCTCTATGTCAGTGTATCTTAAGCTATGGCATATGTTCGTGGGGAGGTGCTGGAAAGACACACTTACTGGAGTTGGAACGTGCACAGCGTGCTGTATTGAAGGTGTTACTATTCTTACCTTTCAGGACAAGAACCTCCCTAGTCTTCGAAAGAGCCCAGGTCCTTAGTGTCCGTAAACTCTTCACCCTAGATTGCTTATATAGATATCACAAAGTTATAGTCCCTAACTTGCCTGTACTAAACAAGCGAATACAACGGTGTCCAATACCAAAGGTACGATCTATTTTAGGTAAAAGACATTTTAATTACATTGCACCGAAATTATATAACTTAATTACAAAATCCACGAATATCACTAGATCCAGTACCTTTGATGCAAAGAAGGTTTTTCTCCAATGGATAAATGGATATGACTATGAACAACTAGAAAATCTTATTTTAACATCAACCCAAAAGCTGTGATTATAAGCGGGACATTTAAACGCAAACTGGAACTCGCACACCCATTCACATACTTACACACACACACACTTACGCACATACACATACATGCACACACAAACACACACACACACACACACACACACACACACACGCACACACACAGAGATTGTACATTTTATTTACCCTAATTCTAAGTACTTTCCTTTTTTTCTTAGCACGTTTGTTATTTATTGCGCATTGCTCCTAGATTGTTAAAAACATGGCATCTGAGATACAGGGTGACCTAGTTCAGATGCCAAGGTTGCATGGAACTGTAAAATATAAGATATGTTCAATAAATAAATAAATAAATGTAAAAGTATATAAAAGTATATCTAAAAAATTTATATGATTGAAGTTTTGTTATATGGCAACGAAACATTGATAGACATGTGAATAAAAGCAGACTATTGTTATAGATTTAAATTGAACGTAAATATCCAGTAAAAAATAAAACTTAATAAAGTGTAACGTAAAAAAATTCGCCTAGTTTAGGATTAAAGAGTGTTCAAAGTTTGTTTTGTATTATACAACATAAAATTCATTTTTTGCTCACATTTTGAAACTAATATTGTTGTTGTAATACTTTACTTTTTAAAATAAATTATTCTTTTTTTGGAATTATACAATACAGTGTTTAGTTCACATGACTTCAAAAAGTTTTGTGCGAAAACTTTTTATAAAGGTGAAATGGCTAATTATACAGAAAACGACTCCCCGAAATTCCGATTACCATCACAAGTCCTAAAATTGGCCTCACCGATCCCGTAATACGTACACAGAATTTGTAATTTTACGGCAGAAAGACGCGATCTTTGCCAAAATGTGCTGCGTTCGTACGATTCTAAGACAATTATAAGTACATCTTAACCTTATCTAAAATTGAAATCCGTATCATTGCCAAATATATCCATCGGAAAGCAAGCGGGCGTTTAACGATCGAGAGCTCTTATATATTTATAACTTAAGTGTAATACCATTACAGTAACCCTAAAAGATTTCTCGATGCTTTTATTGGTATCTGTAGAGATATACTCGAACGTTATTCGTTTGTTGCTCAATTAAGCCGTAAAAATTTGAACTGACATCGCTGATATTTGGAACAGCTGTTTCCAAAACGTATTGTGTGCACAATGTAAAAGTGTGTATCAAATGTATAATAAAATCTGATTGGACGTAAAGCGTAGCTAGGAATGGTTCGTTTTTGTTGGTATGCCTATGTTAAAGGTCATTGTGCAGTATTTTATATTTTTTGGAGTTGGATTGTGGATTAACGTGTTTCATAAAACCGTACCATAGCAGGCATGTAAAATGGTTGTTTGCAAAATACTATATGCCCATGCTCATTCATACATAAACACATGAATATGTCCCCAAAGGGTTAGGCAGGGGCGAATAGGGACCTAGAACACCTACACTTTTGTAGAGCTCATTTTCGTCTCATGTCACTTTGCTAGATTCAGGGATCGACCTCAAGACCTCAAGTAGTCAAACCATGCACGCAGTACAACTATATCAAAACTGGCATAGGAGCAGACGGGGCAGCTAATGATAAGTGATCACCACCAGATAAGCATGATGCGAAAAGAAAAGTGCGCACATTGTTGATCTCAAGGAAGGGATGAGGGATTGGGTCGGGAAGGGCGGATTTGGACTACCCGAAACAAACATGTAAATACTAAAACCATAATAATTCTGCAAACGACATTTTATGTTTCTTCAAAAGATAATATAATAGCATGTAAATCACTAGACACTATAATGTGTATGAAACTATGAAGCTAAAATTTTATTGCAGTCTATAACGTTTCAAATCTTATGATGTTCTTTATTACTGATGTATAAGTTGAAATGCGTAATATATACGAGTACATACATGTAAATTGTAATACAACTTTATGTAAATAAATAAAATATTAATGATTATTTTGGTTATAAACGAATTAATAGTTATTTGGATGTTCCGTTTAAGAAATATGTAAGTGTTGTTATGATACACATAACATAAACCCACGTCTGTAACCCCGGAGGGGTAGGCAGAGGCGCACTAGCGAATTAGAACACCCACATTTCGCCGAGCTAAGTTCCATCGCAGATGTGATAGGTGGCGAGCTAATCGTCATATCGGGCACAAATTTCAAACTCCGGGGCTGATATGGAAAATCCAATATCACTTTGTCCGACCCGGGGATCGAACCGAGAGCTCAGGATGATAGTCGTACCGAGCATGCAATACCATTACGCCACAGAGGCAGTCACCGTTGTTATGAAACTTTGAACAAAAATAGGAACTTACATATTAGATACCTATGTGAGTAATAAGAATAGTGAGTTATACCTCTATATATGTAATTGTGCTAGAACCTTATAACCTAACATGCACCTTAGAATCTGATTATGTAGTTAATGAAACAAATTATAACGAGTGGCGTCGACATAACGACATTAAATTACACCAGCGGCCTGAGCAGGAAAATTTCTGACAACCGTAAATGTATTCGAACTCGATGCGCGTCTATGAAATTTGTATGAAATATTAACCAAACGTCATCAGTGCGCAGCGAACTCGAATACATTTACATTTACATTAGTTTTTCGTGCTCGGGCTACAGATATACTTTATAACGTTGCTAGAAATAGTTTAACCACAGGATTGATTTCAGTTTTCACAATTTTTACTCTTGATGTACGTTTGGGGTGACCTAAAACACCTGATATTAGCACTACAAAAACTTTTGCTATTTATTTTGTTTTAAAAATTGGTTTATTCAGTATTGACGTTACAATTTTTTGACTGCTGCGACGAAATTTAAAAATACTTATGTTTACTCATTATGAAATTTTGCCTCGCCTCCTTGGTCTACAGGCAGTATACAGGGGCTGGAACCGGGATGTCCAAGGTTCGATTCCCAGGTCGGTCGTGATGTTTTTCTAACACTATTTGCCCGGGATTGCACTATTGGGACCGAAGGATAGAGGTTGAAGGTCAGGCACGCAGCCGGTCGTAAAACATAACCCAAATCCTTTCTGCAACATGCTTGAAAAGTGTCTTGCGCCGACTCCACATTAAGGTGGGATAAACGCAGATAGACAAAAAACTTATTATCAAATTTAATATCGCTACGTTGGTGCCACTCTGTATACAGAGCTTTTAGGTACAATTAATAAATATGCGCTAATAAAAGTCTATACAATCGGGTCATTAGGGTATTAGTGCTCATTACACGATAGCAAAATATCAATATCACGTCGAAATGGCAACCAAAAGGCAATTCATAAAACCCAGTTCAATTCATTTGCGATAGAGTCCACTCATCTATATTACTGTAGCATTTTAATACTACGAGTATCTACATTTTTGATATATGGAATATCCGGGTGAAATTGTTCGTAGAATCGTAATGAGAAACGTGTGCGTGCCATTTGGAAGTTTCACCTTTATCACGATCAGTTTTACATTATATCAGCACAATTTTAGATTGAAAACAAAGTTGGAGGCAAGCCGCCGTAATTTTACAACTTTTAACATAAACATTGTATACTCAGCTTGTTTAAAGATAACGGTTTGTTGATGGTTTCAGGGGTTGCAATGAAGTTCAGTAACCGAAAACAGATGCTTAGTTCCGAATAATGGCTTTTTTGAAATATGAAATTCGCTAAATGGAAACTTGGCATCGCTTTTCGAAGTCACTTAAGTACTGATAGCCAAAAAGTTAACGTCATGAATCTGGGATTATTTGCACGATGACGAGACTTTTCAAACTTACTTATCGGATACGCAAAGTTTGAAGAAAATCTTTTGAAATTGTAGTGGCCTCATTCAAAATATTTGTTATAGAACACATTGACATACTTTATTAAATTGAGTGTTGTAGTAATTTATAATAATAAATAAATTAATTAATTCTGGTCAATTTTGGATACGAGCTGCACAAAACTGAGGTAAATGGCATCAAAAACAAAAGGTCTATACCCAGTAGTGGGATGAGATGGGCTGTGGATGATGATGATGATGAATAAATATAATTCTTTATTATGTTTAATTTTGTAATTATTGTGATGTGGCAACATGTTTCAGGTCCCAATCTAGAATAAGACAATGTAAACATAGTAGGTATTGTAATTATAATGATGTGATTGTAATCTGTTATGTTGTCCTAATAAATAAGTTAATTCTTTTGAGATGTAAAGAGAAAGGGCGTGTTAGGACCATTCCATCAAAATATGAATGTTCCAAATATAAATGTTGTATAGTTATTAGGTATACAAATAAGTTCTTCTGCACATTTATATTTGAGCTAAAGTATATTTCTACTCATCATCAGCCATAGGACATCCACTGCTGAACATAGGCCTCCCCCAAAGATTTCCAGATCGACCTGTTGGACTTTATTTAGTAGTGGATGATCCTATGGCTGATGATGATGATGATGGTATTTCTATTTATTGGTAATGAGATTTCCTCTAGGAAAATTGTAATTAAAGTAGTAGTAATTGTAATAAAGTTGAAATTGTATGAGAAATTCGTGTAGAGACAGACGCATGGTCGACACTCGACATATATAGTTAGGATAAATTATATAGCAATAATACTATCACAACTTAACAATATTATGCCACAATTTCATTAAAATTGAAGGCCTTGTTCGGTAATGCTTAGTTGGTTCCCTCCAATCAGTGGTGCGGTGTTTGATTCGTGCCGCAAACTTTGTGTGTTACTTTACCATTAACGGGAACGTGGAAAATTAACAAGGAGCTTTAGCGTCGCAACCTGCATGCGAATGGCGCCTTTACCATCCATTACCGTCTTCTCTTTTCCAAACTAATTTGTCTTCGGCTTCATTGTCACGCATGTCAATGAATTAGGTATGCTATAGACTATCAATGAGAGGACTATTCTCTGGGTAATGTTGTTTTCCGTATCTTTAATGAAATTGATGTTGCTCTTAGTTTTATGGTGAGATGTGATACAATTCGTATGTTTATATTTTGTTTTTATTTACGAGTAGGTAGGTGTATGTGTGGGAGAATAAGAAATTGTTGATGCTATGAACGTGAATCGGTTTTTATCATGAAAATACAAGATTATACAAAAAACTGTTCCCGATATTTCACTTCTACATAAATATGTATGAAAATTTCCGATAATAGGATCGTTTTAAATATTAACTAAGGCACAGGTTGACCTATATGTGTATAGGTTAAAAGTTTTTGTAATATATCTTTAGTAAACTGACTGATGCTTTTATAAATTCTATATTTTATACCTACTAGTGGAATCAAACTAATATTATAAGCGAAAGTTTGTAACTATATTATGTTTGTTATTTCTTCAGGTTAAACGGCACAACCAATTTTAATAAAATTTGGTATGGAGGTAGCTGACATCCTGGATTGACGCATAGGCAACGTTTTACTCTGGAAAATAAATTTCCACGCGAACGGAGTCGCGGGAAACATCTAGTATAGAATAAAAAGTAAATACTTCAAAAATTAGCTAAGGTAAAGTATTATGTATAATCTGTAAAGTTTCATAAAAATTCATCCGGTAGTTTTTGCATGACAGAGTAACAAACATATACACACATACACACACACACACACACACACACATACACACATATACTTTCAAAAAATCACGTTTATAATAGTAGGATGTAATTTACTTTAGCAATCAAGATAATTTGAGTTATTTTGTATATTATAGCTGTAAATAAAACTTAATTAAAATCTATATAAATTGCTACAATTTGCATGTTTATCTTAGCGTGGTTTCTTTTTACAGTTCTTTCAAAGTTTACGACATCAGATAACTCTTTTATTACCTGCCGTCTTATTTTAATTGCGAAACTTAAACTAAAATTGATCAATTAAGTCGAATAAAGTCTGTGATTTATATATTGCCTGCTACCTACTGCCACGGTGGCGGGGTGGTATTTCGGTTCGACTACCGTCCTGAGGTCTCGGGTTCGATCCCCGGGTCGGGCAAAGTGATATTGGATTTTTCCATATCAGCCCGGAGCCTGGTATTTGTGCCCGATATGGCGATAGGCTCGCCCTCTATCACATCTGGGACGGAACTAAGCTCGGCGAAATGTGGGTGTTCTAGTTCGCTAGTGCGCCTCTGGTACCCCTTCGGGAATACAGGCGTGAGTTTATGTTATGTTATGTTATTTATACATTTTTTTAGAACTACTGAACATAGGAAATAATGTAATTGTTTTTGTAATCTAATGGTTAGTCTCTATTTATACTGACTACTAGAAAAACACTAGTTATATACTTTTCCTTGAATATAAATGCTCATGTAGCTATTAAAAGCCTCTATGGCGCAGCGGGCCAGTAGCCGGCTGTGAAGCGAGAGGCCGAGGCCGAGGTTCGATTCCCGCATTGAGAAAAATGTTTGTGTGGCCCACAGATATTTGTTTCAAGTCTGGGTGTTGTGAAACCGAAAGTCTCTCATAGTATCTGACACCCACGATACAGGTTGTACCTAGTGGGGTCAGGACTAGGTGTGTGACTGTTGGGTGTATGTATGTAAAATAGTTACTCGAGGAATTAAAGATCTGGAGGTTATTGCATGTATTATTTTTATATTTTTATAGCAGTAACTGGCAAGTAGAATGTTTCCGTTTGTCCCGGGAGGTTCTGGTTTCAATTTCCAGGTCAGGCAAAGCAAATTTTCTCATTTAATTTACCCGGGACTAGACTAGATCCCTCAGAGAGAGGTTGACGTCAGGCTGCCTGTCTGACGTCAATCTCTCTCTGCCAGTCGTAAAAACTAAACCAAAACTATTCTGTAACATGCTTGAAAAAGTACCGACCCCATATTAAGGTGGTATAAGGGTAGGTAGAAAGAAAGATAGCAGTAACTATCTTTAAATAATAATAACATAACCTTTACTATACAAATACCGATAGAAGGAAAATAAACACATGTATACATTGTATACATAAGTACCCCAATAATACTCGTAGAAATGTTTACTTTCTCTAAACGAGCATTAAAACTTTTTTATCGGCACCATGGGATATGGCGGCCGATTTACGGGGAAGCTATCATGACAAAAATTAAATTACACCAGTCGTTACCCGCCGACGGAGGGGACAAGTTACGGGTACTAAAGATAATTAGTTAGCGTGGAAACTAAACGTTAATTTAGATTGGCTGGTGCGATATTGCGTTTCACGAAAGTGGAAATTATTCTAAAGATTGGTTATTCTTAAATCATTTTAGTATAGAAAGTTCGTTTTCTATTCAGATAAAGTTTGTGCCTGTTTTTCAACCGACTTCAAAAAAGGAGAAAGACCTCAATTCGTTTGTATTTTTTTAATGTATGTTACGCGATATATCCGCCAAATGTGTACCGATTTTCAAAATTCTTTTTGTGTTCGATAGAGCTTATTTCAAGGGTGGTCCCATATAAATGTGGTCACGATCAGATTTGAAGTCGGTCCGTTAAGTTTTTAAACTTGTGATTATTTTGGTTTAGGGAGGCCAATTAGCAGATGGTTCTTTTGATAGTACGTAGTTACTATCGGAAATTTCCAGGGGCACAACGAAGTCACTTATTACTTTCTTTCCACTTTGAAATAAAACTATTCTTACGGATTCTATCACGAATTAGGTTTTAATTATTATTCCCGACGTTTCGAAGGCTTTGCAGTCTTCGTTGTCACGGGTCAGACTGAGGTGTCATTTGTCCAAAAAAGGTTAGAGTTACAATATCTACCATCATTAAAAAATTATACAAAATCAAAAAAGGTTAATTATTTGTGTTCCGATTTATGCAGTACGAGCTCACGGTGTCTTGAGTTCTGGCAGCTGGTCTTTTGGGTTCCGATTTAATAAGATGTATAATTGGATCCCAGGTTTGTGCAAGCTTCCAACCATCTTCTCTATTGAAATTAGGATGTTTTTTAATTTCAATAGCCTCGCGTATCATCCTAGGGAGGAATCGGTGTTCTTTGGCGAGGATTTGTGGTTTATCAAATCTAAGATAATGTTTGGAACCTTCCTCTGAATGTTCAGCAACTGCAGACTTCGTAGAGCGTCGGTGTTTTACGTCAGCTATGTGTTCTTTTACGCGGGTCCCTATATTCCGTTTTGTTTGTCCGATGTAAGAGAGACCACAGTCGCAATCAATTTTATACACGCCTGGGTCTTGCAGAGGTATGTGACACTTGACAGATGGTAAAAATTGACTAATCTTCTTGGGCGGCTTGAAGTAAGTTTTGATAGAAGCGCGCCTCAGGATATAGCCAATCTTGTCAGTGACTCCTCTTACATAAGGTAAAACAACCGGGACGCGTTCGACGGTGGCTGGTTTCACTCGCTTTCTGTGACGGCGCCGTGGGATTTGGAGCTTGTTGTCTCGCAGGACTTGCTTGACATGACGTAGCTCAGCGGCTAGATGTTCCTCATCACAGATTCCTTGTGCTCTCTGAAACAAAGTTTTACCCACGGTAGCTAACTGTTTCGGATGGTGGTGAGATTCTCCATTCAGGTATTTATCGGTATGGGTCTTTTTCCTATACACAGTATGACTCAAAGATTGATCAGGATTACGGATAACTAAAACATCTAAGAAGGCAAGAGATTTATTATGTTCTAACTCCATTGTGAATTGAATTTTGTTATTAATGGAGTTAAGGTGATTTAAAAATGCAGTTACTTTATCAGATGGTAGAATTGTGAAAGTATCATCTACGTACCGTTTGTAAAACCTTGGTGAGACCGGGGCCGTGCTGAGTGCTGTCTGCTCAAAGTCCTCCATGAAAATGTCGGCGACAACTGGAGATACAGGTGAGCCCATAGCTACGCCCTCAATTTGTACGTAGAATTGATTATTCCACAACATATAGCCAGATGTAAGGCAGTGTTTGAGTAAGTCTGCATATGCCAAGGGTATGTTATTCTCTGTTAACCTCTTAGAGACTATTTCAATACAGTCTTGTATTGGTAAGCTTGTAAACAGCGACTGAACATCAAAACTGACCATAGTTTCATTATCAGCTAATTTTAGGTGTTTAATGTCACTTGCTTTTATCCCACCTCAATGTGGGGTCAGCGCAATACACTTTCTCAAGCAGGTTGCAGAAAGAATTTGGCTTAGTTTTTAAGTCTTTCTGTCTGCCTGACGTTAACTCTTATCTGGGCGATCCGGTCCGAGGTAATCGTGTTATAAAAACACCCGCCCGATTTGGAAATCGAACAATTAAACTAAAGTTATTTTACAAGATCACAATAAATTATTTTACAATACAGTAACTCACCATTGCGCAATCAAACTGCTTGCGGGCGTTATGTTCTCGATTCGAATACTTTTTCGAAAGTTGTACGTGCCAGGTAGCCAGGTTGTCCTTGTATAATAGAAAACTGTACGCACTGAGACAATATACTGGATTAAAGCCAAACAGATCACATTTTGTATTTCCGGGAAACGGAAATTTACTTCGAGCCCGACACGACTTTTCTTTGTGACGTACTAAATTATTTCGTACAAATAAGGAAAACGACGTGAAAAGTCTACAATTAATTTATTAAAATATGCAATTGATTCCAAACAGGCACGACTGTTAAGAAATCTCAACGGACACGTTTATTATTTAGGTACGTGCTTTTGAACACGGCAAAGTTCAAAATTTAAAGGTGTTTTATTAGTTAATCCGGGCAAACATGTTAAATAAAGACTTTATCACACGTTCCATGCAAAAATATTTCCGAAAAACCTAATTTACAAGTCTTATTTTCAACCTCCTTCATAGAAGGAAATTCTCAATTCGTTGGATTTCTTTTATGTATTTTACTTAATGTTTCCGGAAAATGTGGACCGAATTTAAAGATTATTTTTGAATTCTTATCTTAAATGTTTGTATGGCCTACAGATATTTGTTTCGGGTCTGGGTGTTGTGAGACCAAAAGTCTCTCGTAGTTCCTGATAACCACGACACAAGACTCGATCTTAGTGTGGGGTCAGGACTATGTATGTGATTGTTAGGTGTTATTTATTTATTTAATCCAAGGGTGGTCCATTGCCAAGAATGGATAAACTTTGAGGTCCGCTTTTAAGTTTTTAAACAGTTTCTATTTTCGACAGACTTCTTCTTCTTCTCGGAGTTTTGTCTGTGGTCATGCATTGATGATCATGTCCGAAAGTAAGCACTTACGGTTACATATTATGCCATCACTTTAAAGATCCATGAAACATTATTACATAAGCTCACGCCTGTATCCCCACAGGGGTAGTTAGAGGCAGAACTAGAACACCCACTTTTTGTCGAGCTTAGTCCGTCCCAAATGTGATAGGGGGCTTATTTATATATTATGCCATCACTTTAAAGAGATCCATGAAACATTATTATTACATAAGCTGACGCCTGTATCCGCACAGGGGTAGTTAGAGGCAGAACTAGAACACCCACTTTTTGTTGAGCTTAGTCCGTCCCAAATGTGATAGGGGGCCAGCCTATCGCCATATAGGGCACCGATTCCAGATTCGGGCTGTTATTGTAAAAAAAACAATATCACTTTACCCGACTCGGGGATAGAACCCGAGACCGCAGGACGGTAGTCGTTCCGATATACAATTCCGCAACCGAGACAGTCTTATTGGATTATTATGAAACATTATTGAGATAATTTAATGACAATGTCTATTTAGATTTTTTTATTCTGCTTATCTTGTTTGGCGCTTCCAACAGGTCGATCTGGAAATCTTTGGGGGAGGCCTATGTTCAGCAGTGGACGTCCTATGGCTGATGATGATGATGATGATTCTGTTTATTCGTATTTTGAGAACCTACTTTACGCTTCAAGTAGTTTGACTCAATTGAACTTAACATGATGATGCTCTCTTTATTATACAAATATATTTAGAGAAATAAATCGAGTTTCGCATTTGGTGTCGATGCGCCGCATTCAATTCCCCAAAGCAGTCATAACTTTATCGTGTTTGCATTATTTCACGGTTGATTGATCGTACGGATCTGCCTGAATATGTCGCATGAATGTTTCATTATGGCGAATTTACAAATAAAATGACACAACGTGTGAACTACACAAATGTAAATTATGTTTTGTTTGTGTAAATAGATCGTAAACTGGACCTTATTTCGGCAATTTTTAATGACTACCGGCCGGTTTCAATAAATGATCTCAATCAGAGTATGCAGATAGCGAAATTGAACCCATCAAATTAAGTAATTTCACGTCATGTTCGTACTTTGTTCTTATTGGCTATTTGTTTGTAATCTATCTACACATTGACATAAAACTATTTTTACGGATTCTATCACGATTAGGTTTTAATTTTTAAAAAATAAAAAAAAATATATATAAAAAAACCTAATCGTGATAAAATCCGTAAAAATAGTTTTATTTCAATGTACATATAATATTTGCGTAAACTTAAGAAATCAGTATCTATCTACACACTCTGATTGAGATACATGGTTTGTACATTTTGCCCATTGTATATTTTGCGCTGAAAAAGGCAAGATTTTATGATAGTCCTGCAGCCCGAGCAGGAAAATTTCTGACAACCGTAAATGTATTCGTGCTCGATGCGCGTCTATGACATTTGTATGAAATATTAATCAAACGTCATCAGTGCGCAGCGAACTCGAATACATTTACATTTACATTAGTTTTTCGTGCTCGGGCTACAGAAAACAAACGAAACGATAATGAACCATTGCTTGCAATAATTATTTTAACCGACGGATGGTGCGTTTTAAATTGATATTTAAATATTTGCCGTCGTACTCTTGAGCTAAATCAGAAAAGTTCATGACCATTTTTTATACCTTGATTCAATCATGTCAGTGTATGATTAAATCATAACATCTAAAACAAAAAAATATATAGCAACAAATAAGGCTGGTCTGATAGAGAAATCACTCCATAACTTTTAGTTCATGTTGGTATTATGTTTGTGTCATAAGATCGAAACTTAATTTCACAATAATGAACTCACAAAAAGGATTATGTAATTTAAATATGGAAGTTATTTTGGAGCCTCAGCTCTTAGTTAGACCAATGAGGCGAGGGGAACAGCTATTGAACAATTTTAAATGGTTGGTTATCTAGAGGGGGTCGATTTACGGCAGGGCAGCCGAGACCCGTCGTGGGCGGGTCGTTAAAACAATTCGGAGCCTCCGATAGCCTATTCCGCCTGTTATTATACACAATTCAATTAATTTTTGATATGTTTGCAGATGAAATTGTTACGCATATTAATTAAAATTTTAATTAGCATAGTTGATTTTTAATCATGGTTTCCAGACGTTTTTATGAACTGAACATGCCGCTGATAAAGCTTGTATGCATAATTGGCTATTATGATAACATTTTCGTGCGCATGGACTCATGAACATGCGTCCATTGGTGAGTGCTCCATGCAGTGAAACGGCGATTTTCGTTCAATTTTTGTGAGATTCGTCCTGTTTGTTCAACGTATTATTATAAACTAAATCTATGGTGTATTATTTTTTCAAGATCATTACTCTTTTCATACACACTCTCTCAAATATCGGTTCACAGTCAAATATGCTGTTAGTAGAACAACGAAGCCTGCCAGTACCACTATTCTAAAATAATTCGTAATAAGCAATTCAGTGTTCATGATTGTCCGATAGACTCGTAAACAGTAAAATTTATATGACACTGAACAATGTAGTTTATTTATTATGAGAGAGTCTGGGGAAATGGCTACATACTAACATAGATACGTGGTGGGTCTCTAGGTGGTAGAGCCATGCTGTAGACAACTACGTCTACAGCACGAATGGGCCCGCTCGACCGGTTTGATACCACTGTCTCCCAGAAAACCGACGTAAAGTGGCAGCTCGCTGTCGCGTTTCGTTCAGTGAGTGAGAATTCCGGTGGCCCAATTCCCCCCTTCCCTTCGCAATCCCTTTTCCCTAATTTAAGGTGGGCAAAGCACCCATGATCTTTTTGTGTCTCTGGCGTCTATGGGCGGTGGTGATCACTTACTATTAGGTGACCCATCTGCCTGTTTGCCAGTGTCTGGTATGAAAAACACTGAGAAATGTACTTTATTTATTATGAGAGAGTCGGGAAAAATGGCTACATACTAACATAGATACTACCTATACAAATTCCCTGAAGCCGCAACAGTTAAAGCCCATACAGTCAGGTGAACGGCTCTCGGTTTACATCGAACAAGGTTTTACACTGTCGTAAAACTATGACGGCATGGTACGTGTAACAGAGCCTGTTTCGTACGCTTGATTTGTAGATCTGATCTCAGATACAAGCTGTAACGTTTATAGACATCATTAAAATTTCTATCAGAGATCGGAACGGATTAGCTACTTGGCTATTACTCTGTCAAAATATATATTAAGTGGTAGAGCCATGCAGTAGACAATTACATTATAGCACGAATGGAACGGCTCGACCGGTTTGATACCGTAGATACTTCGTATATTTTTCGAGTGCTTATTTTCCATGCCGTAGAGAGTTATTCGATAGATTCGATACCATTTTATGTCTTTGAGCCACGCTATAGAGAGAAACGTCTATAGCACGAATGGGCCAGCTCGACTGGTTTGATACCGCTGTCTCACAGAAAACCGACGTAAAGTGGCAGCTCGCTGTAGCATTTCGTTTGGTGAGTGAGATTTCCAGTGGACAACGGACCCATCATTCTTGTCATGGGTTTCTATGGGTGGTGGAGATCATTTACCATCAGGTGACCACCTGCTCGTTTGTCAGCTTCTGTTATAAAAATAATAAGTTTAAAAACTTAACTGACTGACTTCCAATTTACCGATCGTGAATAAGCTCTATCGAACACAAAAAGGAATTTGAAAATCGGTTCACATTTGGCGGAGATATCGAATAACATACATAAAAATAAAAAAAATACAGACGAATTGAGGACCTCCTCCTTTTGTGGAAGTCGGTCGAAAAAACTGTAACAAGTAAATAATAAATAAATAATAAATACACCCAACAGTCACACACCTAGTCCTGACCCCACACTAGGTATAACCTGTATCGTGGGTATCAGAGACTATGAGAGACTTTCGGTCTCACAACACCCAGACTTGAAACAAATATCTTTGGCCAAACAAAAATTTGTCTCAATGCGGGAA
Source organism: Clanis bilineata (assembly GCA_036417725.1). NCBI lineage: Eukaryota > Metazoa > Arthropoda > Insecta > Lepidoptera > Sphingidae > Clanis > Clanis bilineata. Next base: position 6,703,938 of record CM071145.1, on the reverse strand, counting down.
TCGAACCCCCGGCCTCTCGCTTCACAGCCGGCTACTCGCCCACTGCGCCACGGAGGCTGAGTAGTAAGGTAACGGTAACGGTAAGGTAGCGGTAACAGGTAAATTATACGATGTAATCTGTTATTCATGTGGAGTTATATAGATTTTTTTGTTAAGTCCAATAAAGCTCACAATACGGTTAGTTTAGATACAAACTAGGTATTTGCATTTCCATAGGAATTTAAAGGGAAGATTCTGATATAACTCAGGCATTTTCAATCAAATCTTCTCATAGTTGTTTCAAGCGACGACATTATTCTAAGAAATATTGGTGCATCAGTATCTATAAACTATTATTTGGTTGCACTGCTTTTAGCATAAAAATTGCTATTGGTCAAAGACTATCAATAGTACATAGACGGGAGAACTTGCAATTTGGTTTTTAACGCGTCATTAGTGCATTTTTTTCTCGATTTCGGTGTAATTTTTTCATAGTCGCAATCGAGTCGAGGGCCAAAAGTTACCCTACTGGCCTTAATAATCAGGCCTAGCTTTGCCTGTTGTGTAATGTTTTATTCCACCAGCACCTCTAATAAGGACATCTTGGTAGGCGCGGTACGTCATTGATTAGGGAAAGAAAAGAAAATATACCTACTGCACGTTCCTTGGGGAACGCGCGGTAGAAATTAGTTCCGCCCCAATAACGCGACGTCGGCGTACTAGTAAAGGTGTTTGTTTAGTGCAATATTGAGATAAATTATAACATTTAGGGCCTTACATAAAAAAAAAATTTGCTGAGCATATGAGTTCGTCCCTTCAATTTCCAAACAATGTGAGACAAGGAAAAAAGTGACAGAACTTAACCATTTGCTTAGCTAAAACGTTTTTATAAGCAAGGTCCTTAAAGTTTATTAATTTTTAAGAATGTTTAATGCACACGTAATTTTTCAAACATTAAATATAATTTATTTATCTTTTATGCGGCTATCAAAAAGATGCCGCAGTTAAAGGCATGCGCCTCCTAGTGGCAGCGTATATGGGCTGTGGACCGGAAGGTCGTAGATTGATTTTCTTATTTAATTTGCCCGGGAATGGATCCCTTAGAGGGGGTTTACAGGCCGGTCGTAAAAACTAAGTCAAATTCTTTGTGCAACATGCTTGAAAAAGTGTGTTGCGCCGACCCTACATTAAGGCGGGATAAGGGCAGGTAGAAAGAAAAAAGCCTTAATTATGAAAATATTACTAAATGAGTCTTACTTAAAGTTAGTCACATTCGTAGTGTTACAGTTTCCGTAACAACTATTCGCGAAATATTCGTCTTACATTTTGATTACAATATCATCACGTACAATGTAGAAAATGGGCCTCCTCCAAAGATTAATACATTACAATATGAATATGCACAATAAATCTTCAATAACTAGGCTACGTAATCGATGTTAAATAAGCAAATTAATTCCGGATCGGACGGTAAACCTAGTAAAAAAATTTTGTTCGTCGCTACTTTGTTAAAAAAATATATTTTTAAAACCTTATCACACATTGTAAAGGTATTTTGTTACCTCACGACGAATAATAAATTAAAGCCATTTTTCACATACCCGGTGGCCCCACTCTCCCCCCTCCCTTTCCCAATCCCTATTTCCCTCCGTTAGGTTGGCAATACACTCATGATTTTTTTTGTGTCTTGGGGGTCTATGGGCGGTGGCGATCACTTACCATCAGGTGACCCATCCGCTCGTTTGCCAGTATCGGCTAAAAAAATACACACCTCCGTTAATTTTTTCATGTGCCCACTGTTTACGTTCGCTCTTTCGGATATTCCTATTCGCTGCGAAATGGAAAAACAAAACCGTTATGGAACGCTGATTATTTTAGAATACCGCGTCGAAGGATCGGTGATATCTGTGTGCACTTCAATTAAGCGAGGGTGTTTGGATCACTATTAATTTGATATCGGGCCGTAACCCTGACTAGTATGAGTATTTTTGAAGTTATACTTCTTTAGGCGCGTTATGAAAAAATGATGAGACTGAAATTTTCAGATGCGCGCGCATCTGTGAGACAAAATTAACAGTATGAAGTTGTCTACAGTATGAAGTTGTCTGCTTAACCGCGTACACGTACACGCACCCATTTGACTTCGATTGCAGTTTAATATTGTTTAAATTCTTTGATAATATTAAATATATAATATTAATTAATTAATATACTTTACTTGTGACTAATGTAAGGATTGGACGTTCTGCGAATTGGACGTTTTGCGAATTGGATATTTTACGAATTGGACATTTTGCGAATTGGACATTTTGCGAATTGGACTTTTGCGAATTGGACATTTCGCGTTTTGGACATTTTGAGAATTGGACATTTAGCGAATTGAACATTGTGCAAATTGGACATTTCGCGAATCGGATATTTCGCGAATTGGACATTTTGAGATTTGGACATTTTGGGAATTGGACATTTTGAGAATTGGACATTTCGCGAAACGGACATTTCGCGTTTTGGACATTTCGCGAATTAGACATTGTGCGAATTGGACATTGTGCGAATTGGACATTTCGCGAATTGGACATTTTGAGATTTGGACATTTTGGGAATTGGACATTTTGAGAATTGGACATTTCGCGAAACGGACATTTCGCGTTTTGGATATTTCGCGAATTAGACATTGTGCGAATTGGACATTTCGTGAATTGGACATTTTGAGAATTGGACATTTTGAGAATTGGACATTTTGAGATTTGGACATTTTGGGAATTGGACATTTTGCGAAACGGACATTTCGCGAATTGGATATTTTGAGAATTGGACTTTTTTAGAATTGGACATTTTGAGATTTGGACATTTTGGGAATTGGATATTTTGCGAAACGGACATTTCGCGAATTGGACATTTTGAGAATTGGACATTTTGAGGACTCGACATTTCGCGAATTGGACATTTTGAAAATTGGACATTTTGAGATTTGGTCATTTTGGGAATTGGACATTTCGCGAATTAGACATTGTGCGAATTGGACATTGTGCGAATTGGACATTTTGAGATTTGGACATTTTGAGGACTCGACATTTCGCGAATTGGACATTTTGAGATTTGGAAATTTTGGGAATTAGACATTTTGCGAAACGGACATTTCGCGAATTGGACATTTTGGGAATTGGATATTTCGCGAATTGGACATTTTGAGATTTGGACATTTTGGGAATTGGACATTTTGAGAATTGGACATTTCGCGAAACGGACATTTCGCGTTTTGGACATTTAGCGAATTGAACATTGTGCAAATTAGACATTTCGCGAATTGGACATTTTGAGAATTGGACATTTTGAGATTTGGTCATTTTGAGAATTGGACATTTCGGGAATTAGACATTTTGCGAAACGGACATTTCGCGAATTGGATATTTTGAGAATTGTACATTTTGAGAATTGGACATTTTGAGATTTGGACATTTTGGGAATTGGACATTTTGCGAAACGGACATTTCGCGAATTGGACATTTTGAGAATTGGACATTTTGAGGACTCGACATTTCGCGAATTGGACATTTTGCGAAACGGACATTTCGCGAATGGGACATTTGGGAATTGGACATTTCGCGAATTGGACATTTTGAGAATTGGACATTTCGCGAATTAGACATTGTGCGAATTGGACATTGTGCGAATTGGACATTTTGAGATTTGGACATTTTGAGAATTGGACATTTTGAGATTTGGACATTTTGGGAATTGGACATTTTGCGAAACGGAAAATTCGCGAATTGGACATTTTGAGAATTGGACATTTTGAGGACTCGACATTTTGAGAATTGGACATTTCGCCAATTAGACATTGTGCGAATTGGACATTGTGCGAATTGGACGTTTTGAGAATTGGACATTTTGAGAATTGGACATTTTGAGATTTGGACATTTTGGGAATTGGACATTTTGCGAAACGGACATTTCGCGAATTGGACATTTTGAGAATTGGACATTTTGAGGACTCGACATTTCGCGAATTGGACATTTTGCGAAACGGACATTTCGCGAATGGGACATTTGGGAATTGGACATTTCGCGAATTGGACATTTTGAGAATTGGACATTTCGCGAATTAGACATTGTGCGAATTGGACATTGTGCGAATTGGACATTTTGAGATTTGGACATTTTGAGGACTCGACATTTCGCGAATTGGACATTTTGAGATTTGGACATTTTGGGAATTGGACATTTTGCGAAACGGACATTTCGCGAATTGGACATTTCGCGAATTGGACATTATGAGAATTGGACATTTTGAGAATTGGACATTGTGCGAATTTGACATTTTGAGAATTGGACCATGTGGGAATTGGACATTCTGCGCCTAAACGAACAAAATTTGCATCTTATACCATGGGCCATTGTTCTACGAGCAGGTGACAGCTAAAATGGTTGTTTTGCGTATGTTTTTAGTTTTTTAATATAATTAACACTAAATATTATTAAACAAAGAAGTATAACTTCTCACGCGCGTACATAAGTACACGCACCCATTTTTTTTAACTGTAGCTCAACCATGAGTATTTTTGTACCTTTCTCGATAGCGACTACGTAAAGTATTTGTATGACGAATGTTAGTTCTCCACGTAACCGCCGGAGATGCTAGGGAATCTGATAAGTGATAGCATTTTTGAGTGGTAGAGCCACGCTGTAGACAGTAACGTCTACAGTACGAATGGGCCGGCTCGATCGGTTAGTTACCAGTGTCACACAGAAATCCGACGTGAAGTGGCAGCTTGCTGTCGCGTTTCGTTCGGTGAGTGAGATTTCCGGTGACCCATTTTCCCTCTCCCTATCCCAATCTCTTTTCCCTCCCCTTTCATTCCCTCCTTTTAGGTTGGCAATGCACCCATGATTCTTTTTGTGTCATGAGTGTCTATGGGCGGTGAGATCACTTACCATCAGGTAACGCATTTGTTCCTTTGCCAATCTCTGCTATAAAAAAAAACAGTCTTAAATGATTCATTAAAATTCATACTTACAGAAAAACTAACAAACCTTATCTCTGTATAATATCGATCGTAATGAATTTTCATTATGTGTAATTTGTTTCAATTTAGAACATAATATCATAGTTTTTATTCCGAATACATTTTTATTGCAAATTTAAATATATTACTTTAACTGCTTTGAATAATTCACTATCATAAATCAACATAACATTTCTGAATTCGAATTATAAATGGTAATCGCTAATGTTTTTCTAAGTATTATACTTAACTAAAACTTACGTCGTGCTGTCTGTTTGTCATAAGCACAGTTTTTGACAGTTTTACGTCTCGATATTAATGATACGATTTTTTCCGAAAGTTGAGCCGCTAAGAAAGAACCTTGTTTTTTTCTCATAAACTATTTTGATTAATTCGTTTGTATAATCTTCGCTCTAATGTCTCATAAAACACATTTGTTTATAACTTCTCAACTTCTAGTTTCAACTAGAATGATATTAGTGAAGTTCTAAAATGACAAGTTGAAAATTTTGATATTTAACTATTCATTATTATAAGTGAGAATAACATCTTAGAGCATTGTTCTTGTATTGTTGATTTTGTTTAAAATAGTATGCATATATATTGGACATTTTGCGAAACGGACATTTCGCGAATTGGATATTTTGAGAATTGGACTTTTTTAGAATTGGACATTTTGAGATTTGGACATTTTGGGAATTGGATATTTTGCGAAACGGACATTTCGCGAATTGGACATTTTGAGAATTGGACATTTTGAGGACTCGACATTTCGCGAATTGGACATTTTGAAAATTGGACATTTTGAGATTTGGTCATTTTGGGAATTGGACATTTCGCGAATTAGACATTGTGCGAATTGGACATTGTGCGAATTGGACATTTTGAGATTTGGACATTTTGAGGACTCGACATTTCGCGAATTGGACATTTTGAGATTTGGAAATTTTGGGAATTAGACATTTTGCGAAACGGACATTTCGCGAATTGGACATTTTGGGAATTGGATATTTCGCGAATTGGACATTTTGAGATTTGGACATTTTGGGAATTGGACATTTTGAGAATTGGACATTTCGCGAAACGGACATTTCGCGAATTGGACATTTTGCGAAACGGACATTTCGCGAATGGGACATTTGGGAATTGGACATTTCGCGAATTGGACATTTTGAGAATTGGACATTTCGCGAATTAGACATTGTGCGAATTGGACATTGTGCGAATTGGACATTTTGAGATTTGGACATTTTGAGAATTGGACATTTTGAGATTTGGACATTTTGGGAATTGGACATTTTGCGAAACGGAAAATTCGCGAATTGGACATTTTGAGAATTGGACATTTTGAGGACTCGACATTTTGAGAATTGGACATTTCGCCAATTAGACATTGTGCGAATTGGACATTGTGCGAATTGGACGTTTTGAGAATTGGACATTTTGAGAATTGGACATTTTGAGATTTGGACATTTTGGGAATTGGACATTTTGCGAAACGGACATTTCGCGAATTGGACATTTTGAGAATTGGACATTTTGAGGACTCGACATTTCGCGAATTGGACATTTTGCGAAACGGACATTTCGCGAATGGGACATTTGGGAATTGGACATTTCGCGAATTGGACATTTTGAGAATTGGACATTTCGCGAATTAGACATTGTGCGAATTGGACATTGTGCGAATTGGACATTTTGAGATTTGGACATTTTGAGGACTCGACATTTCGCGAATTGGACATTTTGAGATTTGGACATTTTGGGAATTGGACATTTTGCGAAACGGACATTTCGCGAATTGGACATTTCGCGAATTGGACATTATGAGAATTGGACATTTTGAGAATTGGACATTGTGCGAATTGGACATTTTGAGAATTGGACCATGTGGGAATTGGACATTCTGCGCCTAAACGAACAAAATTTGCATCTTATACCATGGGCCATTGTTCTACGAGCAGGTGACAGCTAAAATGGTTGTTTTGCGTATGTTTTTAGTTTTTTAATATAATTAACACTAAATATTATTAAACAAAGAAGTATAACTTCTCACGCGCGTACATAAGTACACGCACCCATTTTTTTTAACTGTAGCTCAACCATGAGTATTTTTGTACCTTTCTCGATAGCGACTACGTAAAGTATTTGTATGACGAATGTTAGTTCTCCACGTAACCGCCGGAGATGCTAGGGAATCTGATAAGTGATAGCATTTTTGAGTGGTAGAGCCACGCTGTAGACAGTAACGTCTACAGTACGAATGGGCCGGCTCGATCGGTTAGTTACCAGTGTCACACAGAAATCCGACGTGAAGCAGCTTGCTGTCGCGTTTCGTTCGGTGAGTGAGATTTCCGGTGACCCATTTTCCCTCTCCCTATCCCAATCTCTTTTCCCTCCCCTTTCATTCCCTCCTTTTAGGTTGGCAATGCACCCATGATTCTTTTTGTGTCATGAGTGTCTATGGGCGGTGAGATCACTTACCATCAGGTAACGCATTTGTTCCTTTGCCAATCTCTGCTATAAAAAAAAACAGTCTTAAATGATTCATTAAAATTCATACTTACAGAAAAACTAACAAACCTTATCTCTGTATAATATCGATCGTAATGAATTTTCATTATGTGTAATTTGTTTCAATTTAGAACATAATATCATAGTTTTTATTCCGAATACATTTTTATTGCAAAGGAGAATGTTATATCTGCATAGAGACTTTGGCTAGATGTAAAATTATCACGGACAGAACTGAAAAGTATTTTAATTTGCAAAACATAATATTAAAAACGTTTAGGAGTTATCAGTTGTTGCAGGGAACTTTTAAAAAAATTGTTATTTTAAAAAATAATGTCAGCTTTTGAGGTTATGTGATTTTTATTTAACCCTATCTTTCACCTATAGTAACTTATGTAGGTATGTTGGTGTAAATTGTAAATATTATCAGTCAACATGACATACGTTAAATGGAGCCTAAGCAAATGTAAACAACATGTGTAGCTGTAAAGATAATGCTATATAATTAGGTACGTAGGTACCTAGTTGTATTATTAATCAAAGGTTCTTATTAAACCCCGTATAATCTTGTAAGAATTAGAAAAGGTTCCTAAATATTTTATTAGCTCCATGGTTCCTAAGTTACTTACCACTGAGATGTTATGTTAGGTAAATAGGTGTCTACAGATGAATGCATTATTATGATGTTAAAATAAAACAAACATTATTAAGAACATTTTTATTCATTGTCATTTGGATCATAATCAATTAACAAATTATCTAGGAACTGTGCAGGAGGCTCTATATTGCTTTGATGACGTGCCCAACCGAGATACCACAAAATGGTCATTGTATGTGAACAACAGCCTACTGTTCTTTTACCTACTGCACAGTTACAATAATATTGCAGAATTGCCTCTCTCCCATTGAATGTGTTGTCAAATAAAATATAAACAAAATATATTTTTCTTCCTACATGCCGGCTTTGTATTTTCGAACGTATCAATTTGGTGGTTCGAGAGAGAGACAACTCTGTTCTCATTTCGTCAAGTGACGTATCCCTACAAACTTGTATCATATATCGTCCATTAAAACGTATATGTTCTCCATAATAGGAGCGAGCCTGCCGTAACTGATAAGTGCCACAAGCAATTAAAATCAAATCACTATATTCAATTACAGGAAACTCGGTGTTTTCTGATTCTGCATTGATATTAATAAATTGTGCCCTTCTTCTGTTATAATTATTATTTATAATAAAGTCACTCAAAGTATTTACTTGATACATTTTTTCTTGAATTATTTCAAGTATTTGAGCGGCATCAGGCCTATTTGTATAAGGTGGTCTAAACCGATTAATTATAGCCGCTGCAATTGAAAAATCTATCATTAAATGCGGCGAAGCCCGATTATTATATTCGTGACGAAATATCTTAAACATTTGTTTGAAAATGCCATTGACAGCTTCAACCACCCATCTACAAATTGTGACTGTCCGACTTTTGTTAGCTTCTATTGTCGATAACTGTACTTCATTTTCCTGCAAGGATGATGGCATATGCACAGAGTAATTACAATTTTGTAATAATTGGATTGAATCTCTAAACCCTCTATCCAATATAAAAACATCACCATCTACGAAGTACTGTCTCAGTGGTTGAGATTCCTCAGCAAATTCTTTCATCATAATTTGAGCATCTGATGTTGTTGCTGGATAGGGGCCCAAAATATCAATGATATGCCCATCGCAACATACAAATAAAAAGGGCTTTACCAAATTCCGGTATTTGTGCAGTGAGTATGTTTTCTTCTGATAATAATAATTAGAGCTTTTATTACAATAGATATATGTCCCATCAGCTATAATAATTGGTGTTGTCTTTGGTATGGTGCCACCAAAAAGTCCATCTGGGATCAAAAGGTTTCTCTGGGCTATTTCCTGCCTAGTAATATGGTTTGTGCCTAAATGTATAGGGACAAAATATAAATGTAGGAAATCCCTTGCCTTTGCCATTAAACTCTCCAATGTGCTTCTTGGCATTTGGAATAGGGAACTTATTCTGCTATTAGAATCCCCATTTCTCATTTTTATTAAATATGCAGCAAGTGCAGTCGAACCTCTATGCATATTTGCTAAAGGTGGAGTTTCAATTAATATGGCTCTAAACTCTTCCTTGCTGATGCCGAACCAAAAATGAACGAGATATTCGTCCATATTTTCAATATCTTCAAAATCAATTGCAGTCTGGTTCCTTAGCAGATCTGTGAAATCGTATATTTGGTCCGCAGTAAATGTGTGAATAACATTATCAGCCTCAATTAATTCATGCCATAAGTTACTTCTTAGATGAAGTGAACAAATTCTAGATGATTGTGGCACATAAAATGAATAATCAGAGAACAATCTCCTCCTAATCGACAATGGAACACTCAGCCTCTCTGGCTGATGACAACCAGGGAAAAAGCAATGAGCTTGAGTGTCAGCTGCTCTCCCATATTCAGACAATACTATAGTGTTGTTTGGAATGTGTGGTATAACAGGCACTTCCAGCAGTGAAGGTAGGGACTCTTCTTCACTTGGTGAAGTAGATGCATGCTCTATTGTTGAAATTGATGGTATTTCTGGTGCAGAGGATGTAGATGCCACAGGTTCAGATGAGTTGCGTTGAACGGTACGATAACTCCTCTGCCAACATGGATGACAAATCTTGTCTGATGTCCGTAACTAAAACAACACAATCTTAAATTATAATGTATTCACATTTATTAATCCAGAACAGTACACAAATATTTAGCCACTTATCAATTAAGTTTGACTGCCTCGGTGGCATGGTTGTATTTTGGTATGACTATGGTCCTGAGGTCTCGGGTTCAATTCCCGGGTCAGGCAAATAGATATTGGCTTTTTCCATATCAGCTCGAAGTCTGGAATTTGTGTGATATGGCAATAGGCTCGCTCCCTATCACATCCGGGAAGGAACTAAACTAACTAACTAAACTGCTTGCCTGATATACAATAATTATATTAATATCTTTGGGGATTAAAGCATAAGCATAAATGTGCATAAGTACCTGCCGTGGTGCAATCCATTCTTCAATTATTAGTTTGATAGCACTTTCTCGCCCTGAATTATTGGTCAGTGAATGAAACCTTGTATTATATAAGGAACGGCCACAGCCAACACAAAGATTCTGGTGACCAACTCCTGGTGTTGGTACTCTGTCTGATGCGTTATTTTTAGCTTGTTCAATTAAAATCCAGCAGGCATGACAAACCACACTATCACTTTGAATCTGAAACAAATCGGATACCTAGATTTAAACTGAATCAGTAGAAATTCTATTAAAACCTAGGACATTTTATGGACTGTATTAATTGAGATTGTTTCGTAATAAACTAGATAAATGCGAAATGAAAGGAAATAATAGTTGCAAGTAGGCTAGTAAATAGGTCTTATATCAATCAACTCGGTACAATAAAATACACCCAATAATTATGTAGGACGCAAATCAACATGACTCACGTTATCACACTTTTCCGACATTAAAAATCAGTTTTAAAAGTTATATTTGATAACGTATAACTTACCTCTGATAGAGAATTCCATTGCTGTATTATTGAACGAGCCTCATCAGTTTCAATGGAATGCCTCTGCATGCGAAAGACATTCACGCCACAATTAACACAGCGGGACTCCGCCATTTTTAAACAATAACCAAATCGAATGCTTCACTCAAAGTCCGTATAGAGAAAACAGGTCGTAAAAGAGGTTTGAGTAGAAATGAAATGAGTAGAAATACACCGTAACTGCACAAGAAAGCCAACAAACATTAACTAGCAAAGAAAATGATATCTACGTGTCAATGACCACTGAGTTTTACGCAGTGTTGCCAATTGGCGAAATATCGATTACTCAACACGTACTAATCGATAAATAAATAATAAGTTTTTTCAAACAGTTTTAAAATGCATAGAATAACATTAATTACTGTTTAAGCGGTCTTTCTTTCCACCTGCTCATACCCTACTCTAATGTGGGGTCAGTGCTACACTTGTTTTCAAGTAGGAACACTACAGAAAGGATTCGGCATGATTTTTATTTCGGCTGCCTGTTTGACGTCAACCACCTTTGGGGACATATTGGACTATTTAAAAAGTTATATTGTTAAATAAGTATAAACTACGTTATACGTATGTAAATAGGTATAAACAACGTTAATTGGATTTTCTGTGTATAAATTAATATTGCGTAGGTATCGATTTATCCAATTTATTATTACTTACCTGACCACACTAGTTTTGTAGATATATTATTGTAATAGATCGGAAGTTAGTCAGTGGTGCTTATTATTACATACTTTACTTTCAAAATAAAGAGTTCCTGGAAAATTAAAGTTGTATAGAAATAAATGGTATGATTTAATATAATTATTTAAGTGTTTAGCTAATCTGTTCGCTGTATTTTAAAAATTAATGTAATGGAAGCCAAAAGCTGGCATTCTTCTTTAAATATATTACTTTAACTGCTTTGAATAATTCACTATCATAAATCAACATAACATTTCTGAATTCGAATTATAAATGGTAATCGCTAATGTTTTTCTAAGTATTATACTTAACTAAAACTTACGTCGTGCTGTCTGTTTGTCATAAGCACAGTTTTTGACAGTTTTACGTCTCGATATTAATGATACGATTTTTTCCGAAAGTTGAGCCGCTAAGAAAGAACCTTGTTTTTTTCTCATAAACTATTTTGATTAATTCGTTTGTATAATCTTCGCTCTAATGTCTCATAAAACACATTTGTTTATAACTTCTCAACTTCTAGTTTCAACTAGAATGATATTAGTGAAGTTCTAAAATGACAAGTTGAAAATTTTGATATTTAACTATTCATTATTATAAGTGAGAATAACATCTTAGAGCATTGTTCTTGTATTGTTGATTTTGTTTGAAATAGTATGCAAATATAGGTAGGTAAATTTTTTCAGAAACTATGAAAATTTTAATATTTTGCTACGTTGGACCGTACACGCATCCAAAAATAAAGAAAATATTTTTTGGGATTCCACCATTGACCGTGGAATCGTCGGTTCTTTTTTAATTTTACATCCATTAAAACGTTGCATTCTTTCGATCTATGACGAGTGTACGCTACTACTGTTTCATTGTTACAATTATGACATAGGTATTTTAGCTATAGTGGTATCGTCCATGGGTTATGAATCGGGAGGTCTTCGGTTTCCGTGTTAGAGTGTTTTTCTAGCAAGATTTTCACAGGATTGAATCCCTCATATCGAAATTGACGTCACGCAACTCAGGCTGGCAAAGGGTCGTAAAAATTAAGCCGATTTTTTTTTGCAAAATGCTTCAGTGTTGGCCTGACCCTACATTGAGGTGGAACAGCGGGAGGGTGGATGGCATGGCAGGTGGAAAGAAAAAAAATATTTAGGCTAGAATATACGCGCATAGTCTACAGATACAATAAGTTTTTTTTAAAGCAGAGACTGACAAACGAGTTAGGTTAGAAATTCGAGCATTTGACTTGTGGCGTACTGGTACTGCGTGCGCGGTACGACTGTTGTCTTGAGGTTCCGGGTTCGATCCCCCAGGTCAAGCAAAGTGACATTTGATTTTTCAGTATCAGCTCGGAGTCTGGAAGTTATATAGCCCGATATAGGCTCGACCCCTATCATATCTGGGACGGAACTAAGTTCGGCGAAATTTAGATGTTCTAGTTCGTTAGCGCGCCTCTGCCTAGCCCTTCTGTAGTATAGGTCCTTGAAATTAAATGCGCGAGTCGAGCTAACGAAGGGAGCGTGTCGCAGTTTTGGTGGACGAATCCTGGAGTCAATTTAATGATTTATAGCAGTAAAAACATTTTTAGGACTTTATCCAAGTACTTACCTTGAGTAATCCTAGGATTTTCAAGGTGGACTTAGGGTTACCTATATAAAAATGGAATTTTACTTGCCGTATAATATATTTAGATAAAAACAAGATATATGTTTGTGTCTTTACACGTATAAAACTTTTCCTTTACTGACTATTATCAACGCCCTGCTAAAAGTACTAAGTATAGAAAGGAACAAAGGTTTATTTTATGATCTAAACATCTGCTAAAGAAAGGTTTTAAGAAATTACAATTTTAAGAGTGGGATATAATACAATGAGTGGCCTCTACTCCATATAGATATAGAGTCTACCCTAAGTATTGACTAATTAAATAAAGAAATAAACAACAAATAACATATTCCCTAAATTATTGCACTCCACTTTTTAAATCGAGACGGCGATGAAGATGATCTTAACAGCGATGCAGGCATTGTAAAAAGTTATTGTCTACCCAAACCTGGATGTCTGTGTACATCACTGGGGATATGGGAGTTCGAAGTTTGTTTGTCAATTGAAAGATTTCTACGCAGGCGAAGCTGTGAGCCAAAGCGAGTAAATTATAACCGTTGTTCGAGTGTGTACTGGCATGAACAATAGTAGGGGCTATGTAGTACATGTTACGAGTGTGCTATCAAAGGATCTGGGGTTCCTATGTGGTCGTGTATTTGCATGCGTGCTCCATTGTACTGGGTATGTACAGATATAATTGGCATGCTACGCAACAAAGCGAAATGTGAAAAATGCCTATAGCAATGTACCCAGTACGTTAACGGGCTTGATCGAAACTATTCATATTACTACGAAAAAGTTACTATAGTTTAGTCATTTTACCAGCTTATTCCAAAGACTAAATTGGGTATCAAAATATGATAGCATTTTATTCAAAACTATATGCATTCAAAACTTGAATAGACATGCTGATGCCTGATCATTATAGTTTGTTGTGTTTGTTATTAAATATAATTTTTATTAATTTACAATAATCCTTTTTCATATGTGTGTAAGTTGCGTTTCTAATACCACTTCTGTCAATTGACATCTAATTTGGGATATTGACGGGAAGTCTTACAGGGTGAGTATGACTTGTTAAAATTATTTAATATTTTTGTCTGGAGTTGTGTTTGTTGTTTTAAAATTATGTGGTTTTATGCACCAAAGTTCAGCGAAGATGGACAGTATAATGTAAATTTTTTAACCGGTGATCTTTGATGTTTTTGCTTGGTGCGTTGACTGACTGCTCGGTCGATTCGCTTAGTGAAGGCCATCTAAGGGGCATCGCACTAGAAGGAATTGCTGCCATAATCCCAGCAGGACCTTGAGATCGTCAACAGTTGGGTGTCATGGTCTTTGCGTAAATTTGATAATTGCTATAATTGCCTTGACATGGGCTAAATCATCGCAAAAGCCATTATTTTAAAAGACGAAGCATACATCTTATTTGGAAAAGTCTGTCCGTTGAACATATTCAATTATTTTTGGCCAACCTTAGACTCGAATCCACGATAACACAGATCCACTTACTGCGTAAGTAAGTCTAGACTTCGGCAATGATACTACGATACAGAATGAAATAGTCTGAGCCATTTCTCGCCCCTGCGAACCTTCGACACATTTGTACATTCAGCAAGTGATGCATTCTATTTTACAACTCGGTTTTATACCAACAATACAACTTTGATATTGAATTTATTATTTAAAAATTCTTACTTGGAATAAATTCTATCCTTAGTTCTCTCACTTTCATATAACTTTCCGTCGGCTAGTTTCAGACACCGTGTAAATGGTTTATGTTATAATGCAATATTTTTCAGTAGAAAATGAATTATAATATAATTGATGAAGACGTATTTTATAAATATTTTATCATAAAAGATCTGAAAATAAAGATACCTTTGTCCGTTAGCAGACTACGGATAAAGAAATAAAAATATAATGCCGAAAGCAAAATATATTTCGCGTAAATAATGGGTATTCATTTAACTTTATCCAGATCCTCTTAAAAATTTAAATTCCGTAATTGTATTTTTACAAATTTTCTCGGCTACATTATAATATTATTCTATACATAAATGACAAAGAGAGTAAAGTATAACGTTTTCAATAACTGTCGCCGAACGAAAATGAATTATTCATGGCTTATAAAAGTTTTACAAGGTGTCATTTGTTAACTTTTCAGACGCAGTGACAAAATTCTTTTGAACATCTTCTGAATTGAACTTATGCCATCGCCCAGCGGCAACTTTTTAGATATATCATGGCATTTAATTTAATGGCAATCGTCCACACCTGTTATTCGATTTTTTGCTGATGTCTGAAGTTCATGCATAATATAGAGCTGTGAGAATATCGGAACTATCTGAGAAGCCTTTTGTGCAAATAGAAGAAAGACAGGGCTTTTAGAAGCATTTGCGGCGCGATTGTTCTAGCGTGGCTAATGTGTTTCACTTAAGTTTCAAACAAGTTATCTGTTGTAGTCTGTAACTAAGTATTTATATTGAGTACTACACATTATATTGATTGTATGTAATAAACTTGTTTTTATTGTTACACATCACTACATAGTATAAAACAAAGTCGCTTCCCGCTGTCTGTCTGTCCTTATGTTCCTATGTATGATTATATCTTTGAAACTACGCAACGGATTTTGATGTTTTTTTTAATAGATAGAGTGATTCAAGAGGAAGGTTTATATGTATAATACATGCATAAATTCATATAGTAATGAGGGATGAATATTTGTCAAGAGTGCGATAAGGGTACATGGAAAGAAATAAGTTTTGTTATGAATATAAAACAATAACAAAAATAACAAATAGTAGGCCTCTTCCTAGAGTTAACTAAATTGGGTGAAAAATTTTAAGCAGTCTCAAGAAGTGCAAAACGTTGTCAGAGTTAGGCTGTGTTCGATCTGACGAATAAATTCGGTAGACAATACGCGCTAATGAATAAAGTTGGGTTGTTAACGAACCTAACTCCGGAATTTCCATTTAGAAGTGTTCATGTTTTATCGAAAGTACACCGCATATTTTGGCTTTCCGGCTGTGCCAGACAACTTCTATTAATAACCTCCGTTTAAATACACCTAACACATCCAACAATCACACGCATAGCTCAGAGTTATGCACCACCAGAGATTAAACTCTTCTTAGTACGATTTAATTTTGATAGTTCTCCGTCCTCGAAAACGATGACAGTTTTTGTTTTTCCCATACATTTTGATTCTTGCTTTCTTTTATCCTGCCGTTATTCCACCTAAACGTGGGGTCGGCGCAACACACTTTTTCAAGCATGTTACAAAAAGTATTTGGCTTAGTTTTTACGACCAACTGCCTGCCTGACGATTAAGTTGCGTACAAATCAAATAAGCAAAATCATTTCGCCTGACCTGGGAATCGAACCCAGGACATCCTGGTTCACAGCCCATATGCTGCTACTAGACCAAGGAGGACATTAACTATTTTGATAACATAACACAACATAACATAAGCTCACGCCTGTATCCCCGAAGGGGTAGGCATAGGCGCACTAGCGAACTAGAACCCCCACATTTCGCCGAGCTTAGTTCAGTCCCAGATGTGATAGGGGGCGAGCTTATCGCCATATCGGGCACAAATTCCAAACTCCGAGCTGATATGGAAAAATCCAATATCACTTTGCCCGACCCAGGGATCGAACCCGAGACCTCAGAACCGTAGTCGTACCGAAATACCACCACGCCACCGAGGCAGTCTATTTTGATAAATTGAGATAATCAACATTACGTCTAGCCTGTAAGCGTCCAGTCGAACTACGACGTCTTATGAGCAGTGTTATTATAGAGGTAATCTTACTTTGTTTTTCGTACGGGAAATAGTTAAAGTAAGATTATAATAATACTGCTATAAGAGGTGGTAACCCCTCTGATCCCAACCAATTGGCAAAAAGATCTTTATTGGCTCAAGCCGGATACCAATTGGGGATCAATCAAGTAGACTACGGGAGTGATTGTTACTAAACCGACATAGATGTGATTACATGATTTGATGTATTACCGGGATGTTATTTACACTCCCGGCATTCTCTATAATACGTGATTCGCGCCTGTAGCCAATATAAGTAGACAGAGACCACGGACGTAAAAAAAGATGGACGGAGCGCTAGGAACATTGAAAGTAAAGCAGGCTTTTCGGCCCATTAGATCTATTGACGCGTAATGGCGTGGTGCGTAGGGTACTTTTGTATAGGCGCGTTTGCGTGCGTGGCTTTTCTGTGGCGTCTCTTCAAGCGAGGTGATGTCCTTCTTTTTCTTTACGTCCTTGGCAGAGACTATGGATTTCAACTTAGATTCTACATACTCCTGACGCTTCATTTAGTTTCACTAATTCTTTTATGCTTTCTCATCGGTGTAAGCATTATTTTATGCAAGTTACTCTTTTTTAATGAATACCTTATTATTAATTGGTTACTGGTTTTAAAAGAACAACACCAGAGTTTCTTGCTCGTTATTTTTTGAGGAACCAGTTTTCTAAACTAGTGGTAGAATAAAAATGTAATTGGATTTAAAGTCTAATTAATTTACAATACTACGAAATCTAGGTATTCATGGAAACATTCTAAATTCTATCACTTTTATCGGAATAACAATTTTAATGTATAATATTGATCATAATACATCTTAATCGGCTAATTAAATTCATTGAACGATTTAAATTCGAACGGCGTCAGACGACGAATGATATAGGTCCAATGACGTGCACGACGCGAATGTGAAAGTAAACTAATAAAAAATATTAATTAGAGACAGAATGAGGAAGTTTCAAGGAGCAAAAGTCAATATTGGTGCGGTGGTTTGTGCCCAGTTACGGGGCGTATCTGCCGGCGCGGCGCTTCGCGATCTACACACGGTTCCGGGGCTTATGGAACATGTCGTCTAGTAATAATAATAAATTCAAATAAAAACATAAATGAGGGTATGAGGGTACATTGTCGGCTGTCCTTGTGTCCCTGTGTCAGCATTGTTATTTGCCTGCTCTGCAGGTTTGCTTTTTCCCTCTTTGGAGTGCGAAGAAGTATAAACAGGCCGGCATGATTCTGGTGACCATCGATAAATCCATCCATTGGTTGCTGGTTTTTCTGGACTGCATTGTGCTTACCAAGAAGAAGTGCTTACCATCAGGAGTAGTATAAGAGTCACTTTGCAGTGTTCTGATAAACAAAAAACAAAAATCAAGATCAACGCAGCATACTTACTAGGCGTATTGCAGAAACGATTTAATAAATAATAATAATAAATAATAATTTGATTTGATTTAGTTTTTACGACCTGCTGCCTGCATGACGTCAACTCCCTCTGAGGGATACAAATATAAAATAGAAATGGAATAATTATAGTTGATTTTTCACTAATCGACAGGCTGTATGTCCAGAATAGTCAGTGGGCAGAATTCCAGCAAACCTGCAGTCCACGACGTGCAATTCATTCTAGTTTAAAATGGGTTACTCCATTTCTCGCTGACTATGCGGCTCCGTGACAACTGCTGCCCCTGGCCCACGAGTTTGTTTTTGTTCCAAAATATCGACGCGGTTTTTTGATTTTGTGTGCGAATAAATCCTCCTGTGTTTTGTAGAGGTTTTGCCAAACAGATAGCGAACTGAACAGCGAATCGTTGCTATTTGCAATATAAAATGTAGTATGTTAGTATACTCAAGCAATATTTACACAAAAACCGGAAAATGAAGCTACTTCTCGGATTGCTTCACCACGGTTTCGCTGTCTTACTGTTTCACTAGTTGGTTTTAATTCTGCTTTTGTTATTAATTTGACATTTAGTTTTACATCTGGTAATACGGATTGCTTTATGTATGTTTTATATTTTATTTCCCCTTTTATTAAAAGGCACTTCCCATTACTTACTAAAATAGCCAACATCAAAGAAATAAGAATATCATGAACAGTAAACATGTTCTCAGTTTCTCTTTGAAATATTCCACGTATACTACTTTAATTGGCTATACTAATAAACTCCAGTATAGCACGGCTACTATTTTCTTTAATTCTATAAAAAGACACTGCAAATACGCGGTCTTTTAAAGGCGCTTTATTTCTCCAATAAATTAAGTGAAAAATATTTAAGAATGACATTAATAACGTCAATTACGTAAACTTCTCCGCTCTGGGCATGTCTTGGGGAGACGGTTTGAATTGTTCGCAGTCGAAGAAAAAACTTCTTGCTAGATTTAAATATCTCTAGAGCATTTAGCTTGAAACAGTTGAGTTCACGTCAGAGTAGAGTTGCTGCGAGTCTTGAAGTCTGGGCAAAAACGTTCCGCTGATAATAAGTTGGTACTGTTAAACGTGCTGTGTGCGCTGATTTATTGCTTTGCTGCAATCGACTTTACTTTACTGTTAGAGTAAAATCTGGTTTGAATACCTACAGTAGAATTGCAAGACATTGATGTATTGAACATGGTTTTGTATTAACTTTTATTTCTTCAAAGTATATGTCGCTATTACGTCGGGTCTATAAAACACAAATCGGGACTAAAACAATTAAACGGACCGGGAGGTCGTGGGTTGGATTCCCAGGTCGGGCAAAGCAAATTTTCAAATTTAATTTGCCCGGGATGGATCCCCCAGAGGAGGTTGTCGTCAGGCAGGTAGCTGGTCGTAAAAACTTAGCCAAATCCTTTCTGCAACGTGCTTGACAAAATGTGTTGCGCCGACTTCAGGCAGGTAGAAATAAAGAGGGGTGCGAAGTCAGGAAACCTCCACGTGGTGCACCCTGGGCAACGGCGGTCACGGATGAAGACGGTTTCGAATTTTCGTCTGCTTTCATCCGTGACCACGGCTAATATCCTGACGAGGCTGGTTGGCGGTCGTCGCCTGTTGCGGCGGCCGTCGTCTAGTGGGGAGGGTTTTGGGGACACCCCTGGGTTCTGTCCTGGGGGCCTCGGCGGGCTCGGTGTGCGCTTACCCGCCGCCGAGCAGGCAGTGGAGGGGACGCTCTCCTTCACTGCCACCGTCGAATATCGTAATCCGGTCTCGGAGGTCTGTGGTCATGTCTCGCGCTTCGACCGGACCGAGGGTCTTGGCTTCACCGCCCGGACCGCGAGGGAGAAAACCTCTATAAAAAGTCACCCCGAATCCCAAGCGGCGGCGCACCGCGAGGGGATGCATGGCCGATGGGTAGTTCGGTCTCTAGTGCGACCCCCGTCGGAGTACCGGCCGACACTCCGGCGGGTTACACCATAGGCTTACCCAGGTACAGGGGGCTCTGCCGGGGTGGACATTTTATTTCCCCCATACTCGTGGGAACAATATGAAAAGTTCACTAAAAAAATCAATTGTTGTTGTGGAGAGGATGCCTTCCTCCGGGGTCGCTGGCGGCTCTGGAAGGAAGGAGTCTGATGGGCACGTGCCCGGAAAGAGACTGGATTCCAGGACTGCTTCCCCGGTCCTGGCATCTGAATCAGAGGGTGGATCGCGGCGTACTGCATCGCGATCCAAAAGAGGCCGCCGAGCAGGAACTGGGAGAGAGAGTGCCTCCTCCAGCGAAGGTGAGCAAGAGCCGGCTCAGAAGGTACTCGTCGTATCCGGTGACAGGGCTGAGCCGGTAGAAGTCGCAGAGGTGCCAGAAGAGCAGCCGGACTGGCACCTACGTCTCGCTGCGGTAATAAGGGACGTGTCCCATAGGTCCCGTAACCTAAAAGGCACGTTCCAGCAGCGGCTTAATGTGGCGGCGAATGAGTTGGAGACGAGGGCCGTAGGAACTCCTTCCGCGGAGGTGGCACGCTCCAAAGCGGAGAGGATAGCGATGGCGCGAGAGATCGCCAAATTGAAGGCCGCGCAGGCGGCCCAAGGAGAAATCCTCCAGGAGGTCCTCGCGGCTGTTAAGTCGATTGGTGGATCGCAGCCGCCGCCTTCTTCTTCGGCGGGGCGTGAGGATGCCGCGGACAGGTTTGAGGAGTTCGAGCATCGGCTCCTCAACATCTTGGATGCCCGCCTCGAGGCGTTGTCGATGCGGCTGCCACCAGAGCCCATCGTCCGGCCACCTCTAGCTGCCGACAAGGCCAGAGCCCGGAGAGAGGAGTGGCCCTCGCTGCCACCCGTATTTGCCGGGCCGTCACACGCCCAGCCTGCTGCCGCCGTCCCGCCGGCAGCTACGAGAGATAAGGGCAAGGGTAAGGGCAAGAAAACTGCCCAGCCCACCCCCGTCGCTGCCTTTCGGCCTGCCCCTACCACCGCGCCTCGGCCCGCCTCGGCCAGGCCCGCCCCAGTCGCTGCGCCTAGGAAGCTTCCCCCCCAGCAAGCTGCACGCAAGGGGGGAAGCAAAAAGAAGAGTGGCCCTATTCCGGCCCAGCCGGTTCCGGTGCCCCGTCCCCTGACGCCAGCCCCTCAGTCGATAGACGAGGGGTGGAATGTGGTAGCGCGGAAGGGGAAGAGGAAGAAGAAGGGCCCTCAGCCTATGGCGGCTGTTCCGGTGCCGACGCAGCGGCCTCAGGTGCAGCAGCGTAAGCCGGAGCCAAAAATTCGCCTTCCCCGCAAGGCCGCAGTCACCATAACGGTGTCGCCTGAGGGGTTGGCGAATGGCATTACTTATGCCCAGGTCTTGAAGGAGGTGATGGTGAATGTGCGCCTGGCAGACCTGGGCATAACCGAGATGAGCGCCCGGCTTATGGCCACTGGCGGGTACCTCTACGAGGTACCCGGACCGGAAACGGAGGCGAGGGCTGATACCCTCGCCGAAAAAATGAGGGCTGTGTTCCGCGGCACGGAGCTGGAGACGGTGGTGTACGTTTCCCGCCCGTGTAAAACCGCGGAGCTGCGGGTCTCCGGATTGGACGCGTCCGCCGATCCGGAGATGGTCGCTTCGGCCCTCGCTGGGGCGGGCAACTGTGCGGCGGCGGACGTAAAGGTCGGGGAGATCCGCCCCGACCGTTCCGGCCTTGGTGCGGCATGGGTGCGGTGCCCAGCCAAGGCCGCGGACAAGATAATCAGGGCAGGGCGCGTCCTGATAGGTTGGGTGTCGGCGCGGGTTCAGCTCCTTGAGCCCAGGCCCATGCGGTGCTTCCGCTGCCTCTTCAGGGGGCACGTGCGGAGGCACTGCACAGATGAGTGTGACCGCAGCGATTTCTGCTATCGCTGCGGTCAGTCGGGCCACAAGGCCAAGGAGTGCTCTGCGGAGCCTCACTGCACAATCTGTGCAGGTGCAGGCAAACCCGCGGGGCACCAGGTGGGCGCAAAGGCCTGTGTTGCCTCCGCTCGTCCCCGCCGCGGTAATCGCGGTCGAGACGCAGCGGTTGTGACGCGGCCCGACCCGTCCACCCGCGCGGCACCCATGGAGATCGCCCATTAATATGGCGCAACGATTCCTCCAGGCGAATATTAACCACTGCGCCAGAGCCCAAGACTTATTGGTCCAAAGCCTCGCGCAGTGGTCGATACATGTGGCTGTGGTCTCCGAACCTTATTTTGTTCCCCCCCGGGATGACTGGGCAGGGGACCTGGACGGCTCGGTGGCCGTCATCACCCGGGGCGCCGCCGGCTCCCCGCCCTTTGAAAAAGTAGCGAAGGGCTCGGGATGTGTGGCGGTTCTGTTGGGGGGGGTCTGGATTGTGGGAGTGTATTTCTCCCCCAACAGATCCCAGCCTGAGTTTGAGCACTTCCTCACTCGGCTGGGAGCCCTAATGGTGCAAGGCAGTCAGCCTCGCCCCGTCCTCGTCGCCGGCGACTTCAACGCCAAGTCCTTGGCTTGGGGTTCGTCGGTGACTAACGCACGGGGCGGGGCCCTGGAGGAATGGGCGATCTCGTCCGGCTTGGCCGTCGTGAATCGCGGGACGGCGGACACGTGCGTGAGGCATAACGGCGGTTCGGTGGTGGACATCACGTTCGCCACCCCGGCCCTAGCCCGCCGTGTCCGGGACTGGAGGGTCCTGGTGGGCGAGGAGACGTTGTCGGATCACCGATACATTCGGTTCGACGTCGCCTCGTCCTCAACCACCCGGTCGGGTGGGGGACCGTCCCGCGGTCGGACGGCCCACGCTGGGCCGTTAGTCGCCTCGACGTTGAGGCCCTGAAGGAGGCCGCTCTGGCCCAGGCGCTGGTGCCCGTGCCGGACGGGCCGGTACGGGTCGACGAGGAGGCGGAGTGGTTCGGGGCGGCGATGTCGCGCGTCTGCGACGCAGCCATGCCCCGGGTCCGACGCCTCCCGGAGAAGCGCCAGGTGTTCTGGTGGTCGGCGGAGCTCACGCGGCTGCGCGCGTCCTGCGTTGTCGCCCTCCGCCAGCTATCCAGACACCGTCGTCGCCGGATTCGTCTTCTCGGCGACGAGGACCAGGAGCGGCTGCTTCACGGCCTCCACAGGGAGGCTAAGAGAGCGCTGCACGTGGCCATAGCGAGGGCAAAGTCTGCGGCTCAAACTGAGTTCCGGAGTACTCTCGACAGCGACCCGTGGGGGCGTCCATACTGTGTGGCGTTGAGAAAGCTCCGCCCATGGGCGCCCCCGCTGACGCAGAGTCTCCGGGGCGACCTCGTTCAGGAGGTCGTCGCGGCTTTGTTCCCGGCCACGGAGGATGTCACTCCTCCACTGATGGCGTCGCGTTCGTCGACGCCATCGTCGTTGGATTCGGCAAGGGTTATTTCGGAGGTTTCACCCGAGGAAATGAGGGTGGCGGTGCTTCGGCTGCGGGGCAAGAAAACCGCCCCGGGTCTCGACGGTATCCCCGGACGCGCATGGGTGTTAGCCGTCGAGCACCTGGGGGCGAGGCTCCGCGGCCTTTTCTCCGCGTGCATGGAGCAGGGCCAGTTTCCATCCCGGTGGAAAACCGGCAAGCTGGTCCTGCTCAAGAAAGACGGTCGACCCGCAGAGTCGCCATCGGCCTACCGGCCCATCGTGTTGCTCGACGAGGTCTGCAAGTTGTTTGAGCGGATTGTCCATGCTCGCCTCGTCGGGCACCTTGAGGGGGCCGGGCCGGACCTGGCAGACAACCAATTTGGGTTCCGGCATGGCCGATCGACCATCCACGCGATTCTGCGGGTGAAGGCGCACGTGGAGCATGCAGTTGCGCGGGGTAGGGTGGTGGTGGCGGTGTCGCTCGACATCGCCAATGCATTCAACACCTTGCCCTGGGGCTGCATTCATGTAGCACTGCGGTACCACATGGTGCCACTTTACTTGCGGCGTCTGGTGCATTCTTACCTATCTTCTAGGTACGTAATGTATCCGGGCGCCGATGGGTGGCACCGGAGGGCCATGTCTGCCGGTGTTCCACAGGGTTCAGTTCTGGGCCCACTACTGTGGAACATCGGTTATGATTGGGTCCTCCGTGGTACCAACCCCCGAGGCGTCGCTGTCGTCTGCTACGCGGACGACACCCTGGTGACAGCGACGTCGGGTACTTTCGAGGATGCCATCCTGCTCGCCTCGTCCGCTACCGAAGACGTGGTGAGCAGGATTCGGCGACTGGGCCTCACGGTGGCCCTGAACAAAACCGAGGCCCTGTTCTTCCACGGGCCTCGGCGAAGGCCACCTTCAGGGGCCCACATCATTGTGGAGGGGGTGCGGATTCCCATCGGCACTACGATGAAATATTTAGGGTTGATTTTGAGTAGCCGGTGGGACTTCCGCGCCCACTTTGAGAAGTTGTCGCCGAAATTGGTGCGGGCAGCGGGTGCGCTTGGGAGCCTGCTGCCGAACCTCGAAGGTCCCGGTAACCTTTGCCGGAGTCTGTACGCCGGAGTCGTGCGGTCCATGGCCCTGTACGGTTCACCCGTATGGGCCGGGTCCCTGAACGCCCGTTGCGTTACCTTGCTGCGCAAACCGCAGCGTCTGGTGGCGCAGCGGATAACCAGGGGCTACCGCACGGTCTCTCACGAGGCGGCCTGCTTGTTGGCCGGCACTCTCCCTTGGGACTTGGACGCCCGGTCGCTCTCGTCAGCATTCCACTGGCGGGAGGGGGCGTCCCAACAACGAGAGAGACTTGCCCCGAGGGAGATTGCGGCCAGGTTCCGCAGAGCCGCCGTGGAGGAGTGGCATGCCAGGCTGGAGAGCCCGAGTTCGGGCTTGAGGACCGTCGCGGCAGTGCGACCTGTCCTCGAACAGTGGCTGGACAGGCGCCACGGTGCGCCTACATTCCGGCTGACACAGGTACTGACGGGGCACGGGTGTTTTGGTGCGTACCTGTGTCGCATAGCCGGAAAAGAGGCGTCTGCCGTGTGCCACCATTGTGGCAACTGCCGCGAGGACACGGCCCAACACACTCTGCAGGAGTGCCCAGCCTGGGTGGAGGAGCGCAGCGCTCTCACAGCAGTCGTCGGAGGAGACCTCTCGCTGCCGGCCGTGGTGTCCGCCATGGTCGGCAGCCGGGGGTCATGGCGTGCGATGGTCTCCTTCTGCGAGCGCGTCATCTCGCAGAAGGAGAGCGCCGAGCGGGATCGTGAGCAGAGCGATCCCGCCCGCCGCCAAAGGAGACGTAGGAGACGCCGGGTGGACGACTGACCGGCGTCTCCCGCCCTGTGGAATGGGGGCGTTTGGAGAATTCCACCACGGTATCCCCTGCCTGTCGTAAGAGGCGACTAATAGGGGCCTTCCGGGGTCGCGGGCGCGCAGCGGGGGGCTGTGCGCCCCTTTTAGTACTATTGTACTTGCGACCCCGGGACGGACGGCAGCACGGACGGTCGGCCTCGTGCTGCCGTAGACGCCGAGGGCGTTCTTCGGCGGCGGGGGCTTCTGAGCCCCCCCAAATCGGAGACGGGCCGCAAGGCGGCACCGCGCAGGGGCGGTTCCGGTAGCAATCCGAGGCTATCTCAGGATACCCCGGGGCCGCCCCACTCAAGCGCCGAAGTAGGCCACCGCGGGGTTTTTAGTCGGTATTGCCGGTGTAGGGCATTTGTTAGGGACGCGGCCCAGCGTCGCCCGGATGTCGAACATCTCTTCCGGGCATCACGGCGCTTGGTCGTAAGACCGGCGAACCCGACATACCCGCCGCGTCCACCCCCCCGGGCGCGGCGGCAGTGGTAAAACACTTTTCCCAGCGACAAAAAAAAAAAAAAAAAAAAAGGTAGAAATAAAGAAAAGTTTACTCTGGTTAAAAAATAAACAATGTTTTAACTTTTCCAGTTTGACTAAATAATTATTTTTAATTGTATTTCATTTTATTGTTTAAGAACTGCTTAAATGTATGTAAATTGTAGTACGATTTTTGAATTGTAATAATTTGTTAATATAGTATCTAGTTGCTTATTAATTGAATTGCGACAACATTAATAAGAATGGTTGTAAGTCATACCAGAGTGGCACTTTCCGCGTAAAAATTCGAATTCGAAAAAAAAATCGAATACGAACCTTATCTTTTATTTTAACCCGTCAGAGGCGGCACATATATATGTTCCATAAGCGTATGGGCCACCGGAGGCCGAGCCGCCCGTGACTATCTACAGTTTGAATTCAAAATGATTCCTAATTCCAGGCGGACACAACTATCCTACCAGCAAATTGTTTGTAAGTAGTCTGGAAATTTCTTCTAAAATTTAAATGCTAATGTACAGCTCATATATTCCATTGGACAATAAGACGATACTCGAAATACATTCCCTTATGATTTTTACAATATGAATATAATTTCCATTTTCAATACTCGAAAGAATATGCAAACTCCTTTTCCCAATCTCCGCATTTATTATTTCACACTCGTAAATCCTTTTTATACGCGTTTACCGATTTCGAATTCTGTTTATTTTATCATAAAACATTTAATACTACTTGAATATTTCATGTTTTTGCGCTTTATTTGGGTATACAAGTAATAATATCTTGACATTAACAAACTTATTATTAAGTATTATCGTGTTTGATAAGTAATCGCCCCTTGGTTTAGTAGCAGAGAGGTCCTGGGTTTGAATCCCAGGAAAAGCCAGGCGTGTTTTTTTTACACAATTCTTCGGAAAGGGACAGCCAGAGGACGTGGATGTGATACAGCCAGCCGACCCTGAAAACTTTAAATTTGAGTGGTAAATATTTATGTACACTGTTACTAACTTCTCATAATAACTTTATTTCCTCAGTTTTATTGAGTTACAAAAAATTTAAATATAAAAAAAAGGCTTTTTCATTGGAAAATTGTATCAATTTATTTTGTTAACTTATTAAGTTACAAAAACCAATTCAATAAGAATTATGAAAAATCCAGATAAATTTCGTTTATATTTAGAAAATCTCTAGTCGGCGATATTGAAAGGATTAAATGAATAATTCAGCGCCAAAAGTCTCGAGCGCCTCTGGTGCGCCTCATTCTTACCGCTCTCAGTCAAAGTATCATTAAAATGCACATATTTTATATTATTATTTAACTTCTCGAAAAAGGAAAACAACGTATTGTAATAAATCAAAATTTTACATCGAAAATGTATTCGTGTTTTTAAAAGAATATTATAACATTATGTATATTTTGTAACTTCG
The DNA here is from genome assembly GCA_036417725.1 of Clanis bilineata. Classification (NCBI taxonomy): domain Eukaryota; kingdom Metazoa; phylum Arthropoda; class Insecta; order Lepidoptera; family Sphingidae; genus Clanis; species Clanis bilineata. Next base: position 6,676,129 of record CM071145.1, on the reverse strand, counting down.
TTGGTTAGTGTATCTATCTACTGACTTGTTTTAATATAAATATTCTTAAATGAAAACTTTCAATATTCTAAATATTTTAATTTGGAGGATTAAGGATTTCATTTAAAAAAAAAAGTATAGCTTATGACAGTTACAGCTAGTTAAGATTTTTTATTTGTCCCAACATTTCGAATTGTCATGTCGCCTCCTTGGTTTAGTGGCAGCACATATATGCTGTGGACCGGAAGGTCGTGGGTTCGATTCCCAGGTCGGGCAAAGCGAATTTTCTAATATAATTTGTCAGGGACTGGATCTCTCAGGGGGGGTTGACGTCAGGCAGCCGGTTGTTAAAACTAAGCCAAATCTTTTTTGCAATATGCTTGAAAAAGTCTGTTACGCCGACCCCATACATTAAGGTCTGATAAGGGCAAATAGAAAGAAAGAAATAAAATCGAATAATATCTGAGCTTCTTATTTCAAATTAATAAAATATTTTCTCAAAATATTTGTTTAAAAAAGGATTGGTCAACATTCGAACCCAACATTAGACCCTACCACATGCAATTGATTGATTGGCATTACTCTGTGACCTCAGTTAACTATAAAGTCATAAGCAGTGTGCAATTGGGTGTAATCAATCTTGCGAGTGATCGATTCGCATCGAATATTAGCTTGTACAAGCGCAGTTCGAAGCGAAACTTTCCGTCAAACTATTAATTACTAAGAGCCCTATATGCAGTGGCTAATAATAATCCCGGAGTAATCCGCGGAATATTGCCGCCGATAGTGTCAAGAGTGTCCGTTCTAAGCCGAGTTACGACACTGTAATCCTCGAGGACTTTATCTCCCTCGACCCTTTACGGGATTAACATAAACTTATTCGACGATTTGTCTCTATTTATCTTTATATCTTACGTCTATCGCTGGTATATCAATAGCGTGAATTGACTTTTTGACTTTCGTGAGGACGTTACGTCTTGATGTTATCAGACAGTGTGAAATTAGCTCATATAACAAATTAGAAATTTAATAAAACTTTAAATTAATATCACATTGGAGATTAAAATTAAATTTTATTTCAAATTAAATTTATTTTGAATTGCAATTTATTCATTAAATGAATGAGCACTAACTTGGTCGCCTCTTTGGTCTTGTGGAAGTATGTATGCTGTGGACCGGGACGTCCTGGGTTCGATTGATTCGATCGGGTCGGGCAAAGTAAATTTTCTAATTTTATTTGCCTGGGAATGGATCCCTCAAAAGGGGTTGACGTCAGGCTAGATAGTACAACTAAGCCAAATCCTTTCTGCAACATACTTGAAAACGTGTGTTGCGCCGACACCATATTAAGGTGGGATAAGGGCAGGTAGAAAGAAAAAATGAATGGGCAATAAAATAAAAATAAATATATTCGTCAAATGCGATTATGAGATCTATTATTATGTACTCGTAGCATGTCGCGATCGTGACTCGTAGTCATTCGTAGCGCACTAACGTAGCGTATTACGTCATTAAACTGTTGTAGACTGTAATTTGCTTACCTTCAACATTGTCGAGTTCCGTCGCTACAACGCTAAACAGTAACGTGTTTAGTGAAGTCATAAACAAAATATCGTTGCTCACATAACAACACCGCGCAAGCCAAAACTCAGTTTTTACGTATGGTAATTATGCTGTTTGATAGTATTTTTGAACATAATCTAACATTAAAGATTCACAATTGTAAAAAGCAATTTTATTATTTCCCGAATATTTCTTTCTGACTTTTAAAAACATTGCCTCGGTGGCGTGGTCGATTTCGGTACGATTGCCGTTCTGAAGTCTCTGGTGTGATCCCCGGGTCGGGCAATGTGATATTGGATTTTTCCATACCAGCCCGGAGTCTGGAATTTGTGCCTGATATGGCGATAGAGATCTGAGACGGAGCTAAGCTCGGCGAAATGTGGGTATTCTAGTTCGCTAGGGTGCCTCTGCTTACCCCTTCGGGGATACAGGCGTGAGCTTATGTTATGTTATGTGTTAAAAACATTTTTTTCATAGCAGGGACTGGTAAACGAGCAGATTTTTCATAAATTTAAAAGATATTTTTGATTCACCTACAGCTGATATGACTTGCGTGGTGTTATTTAGGTAAGGATACATGAAACTACAGAGTGATAGAAGAACATTTAATACTGAAACATGTGATCGTATAACTCACATGCAAATACAATACAATTACACTCCAAAATCACTTGTCATTCTAATGCAAGATAAAATTAACGTCAAGCCGTAACGAGTAATAAATAAGAGACTTAATTACGATTGTTTTAACGAGTCGGGGTGAACGTCGAGACTCGAGACGGAACGGAGACGTGACGTCATTGTTATCATAGATGATGTATTACGAGGCGGTCTGCGTGAGCTCATTGTACGATAAGCTATCGCCGAAGCTAATGGTTCGTCGCAAACGAACTAGACTGTCAGTCTAACATAAAACGTAAAAGGAATCGGTCTTTGGTGACAATGAAAACATTTCTTGTGACCACAACTAATGATTTTTCATAAGGTCATCTTTGTTGTGATTAATTGTTATATGAAAGCTATTATTCATCTTAGATTACCTTTATCTATACACGTAAGCAATAAAAGGGAATGATCGATAACGTGTTCATTTGCTATATGTTGGTATTATTTATACATAAGCTATTCGACAACAGGTCTATATGGAAATGTTCGGGGGAGGCCTATGTCCAGCAGTGGACGTCTTGTGGCTGATGATGATGATGAAGCTATGCGATGTTACAAGTAAAATATATTGTACAAAAACGGACTAAAATAGATAAATAATAATTAAAGTTTACCAAAACTGAAAACCGACTCCAAACATGAACACTTAAAAGTAAAAAATAACAACAATTCCTTACTCACTTTGGAGTCGGTGCTGAGGCCGAAGCAGATTAAATGAAAAGGCACCGAAAAAATCCGACGAATTGTTAACCTCCTCCTTTTTTTGAAGTCGGTTTTTAACGACAGTTTACGTAAAGTAATCATAACTAGTACTCAGTTGCTAACTCCTAACCAAATACCAAATGGAAGATGTACCAAGATTTCACGTACTATTGATTAAGGGCGACTTGCAGCGAGCAGAGTTACACCATATCTCGATTTATTTTACAGTTCACTCCTTTCTTTAAATCAAGAGTTGGGATAAATAGAGATTAAAAGTGGAGCTGCAAGTGACCCTCAATATTTTAAGTGCAATATTTTGGAAGTTTGCCTTATTCAAAGTATAATATATACACCTAAATGTTATCTTGCAAAACACTCATGTACACTTGTATAATAATATGATAAATGAAATATTCATGAATTCCCTCTATTATAAATATATATATATTTTTTATTATTTCTATACGTAAGATCACATTGTGTCAAAACGGATAAGGTACGATGGGGTTGGCATATGGTTGTGGATAAAAACCCATTTAAAAATAAAGAGAAAAAAAAGATGTCACTTAATTTACCTATTGACCAAAGTATATTAAGTCTACGAAGTGTAGATAATCTCAGGTACATTCCTTGAGCTATTACTATATGTATACCTAAATATAGTGCTTCTAAATACTTAAAGAGACAGCACAAAAGATTTAAATTGGCTCGCCAAACTCTTACGACAACAAGGGACCCAACTCCAAGAGATGTCTCGACTCTCGATCTACAAAGGTAACATATTTTCATTAAGCTAAAGAACTAGAAATGCTTATTTACATTCGTCTGGTCATCTGAGGTCAAAATAAAAATAATTTGTTCATCCATCTGTCTTTATCCCAGTCAATATGGGTGTAACACTCTTTAAAGCATGTCGCTGGAAGAATTCGGCTTTGGTTTTTATGACCAGCAGTATACATTAGTCTTCTCTGTAGCATTGAGTCGCGGGCAAATCGAGTTAGAATACTGAATAACCGCTATGCTCGACCTGGGATTCGAATCCGGGACCTCGCTATTCACAGCCTATATGCTGCCTAGACTAAGACGGCGAAAGAACAATATATTATATGACAGCCTCCGTAGCGCAGCGGGCGAGTAGCCGGCTGTGAAACGTGAGGTCACGGGTTCGATTCCCGCACCGAGTCAAATGTCTGTGTGGCCCGCAGATATTTGTCGGCCGACTTCCCAAAAAGGAGGAGATCCTCGATTCGTCGATATTTTTTTTTTTATGTATGTTACGCGATATCTCCGCCAAATGTTGACCGATTTTCAAAATTCTTTTTGTATTCGATAGAGATTATTTCAAGGGTGGTCCCATATAAATTTGGTCACGATCGGTAAATTGGAAGTCGGTCAGTTAAGTTTTTAAACTTGTGACTATTTCGGGTCTGGTTGTTGTGAGACCGAAAGTGTCTCGTAGCTGATACCCACGACACAAGACTCGATATTAGTGTGGGATGTATTTATTTTATTTATTATCTCGAAATCTCAAAAATATATGGAGTAAATCCTCGCTAAGTTTGAAAGTTAGTGGACCAAGATTTTTTGCATTGTTCATGTAAACAAAGTTCACAGTGACTTATAAATACGAGGTTCACTTACTTTGTCGCGTTGCTTTACTGCGGATTTAAAGACTTAACACGTACCCTAGGGAATGTTCCGTGGCATAGTAGTCGCCATAAACTTCTCTTGAAGTTTGTTTTAATTCAGAAACACAATAATCTTTTTACCTTTCATTGTAAGTTGAGACTTGTTTGCTTTATTTACGTTGCAATAAATAGTCTGAATAGTTAGTCTGGGTATGTCAGTCGTGTTCTTGGTCTAGTGGCAACATATAAGGGTTGTGAACCGGGAGGACGGTTCGATCCCCAGGTCGGACGGGGTGGTTTCGGTGGTCTAAGCCCGGGACTGGATCCATCAGATGCGGATTGACGTCAGGCAGGTAGCCGGTATTAAAAAACTAAACCAAATCCTTTCTGCAACATGCTTGAAAAAGTGTGTTGTGGCAACCCCACAATAAAGTGAGATCAGGGTAGGTAGAAAGGAAGTTAGTCAAGGTGTTGTGGGTTCGTTAATAAACCTAGTGTGATGTCAGAACTATCTGTCTGATTGTTTGATTTGAATTTCATTGATTGGGTATTTCTAGTTATGAATTTCTCAAATTACCCATAAATATGTAGCATAAAAAGTATCTTAAACCGTAAACCTGAATTTCTCAAAAAATAATTATGTTACATTTAAATGGTTACTCTACTATGCCATTTATGATAGCTCATTACTTTAAGTTCATAATACCACGTTTGTGGTTACTGTCACAAGTCCGACGAATGAAATTATTTTCCAAAACACACATGACCGGTATAACTGTAGCTGCGGTCACCCATCCAATCACTTATCACAGCGGAGTATTGCAAATGATTGTCGTCGCCGCGGTTTCAGATGTACTGGTGGTCCAATGATCGAAATTCGACCATAATTCATTCATAAAAAAAATAGCTTTATGCCCTTCTTTTCCATATAAACTGTGTCAAATTTCACGTTGATCCGTTCGCTAAATTCTCTTAAAAAGATGCACAACGTTTTCACGTATTAATACATAATTATAAAGCCCTTATATATATTATTTGTCGTCATTTAAACCTACGGTTAGAACTTCTTTAAACATTTTTGGGCGTGTTATAAAACTCGTATAATAGTGATAAATAGAGTTCGTAAAGTTCAGAGGTGATCTAAATATATTTTTATCCCGTTGGGTTAGTGTGAAAGACAAGAATAGTATTTTACTGTGGGGTCAGGGCTGTGTGTGAATGTCGGATGTTAATAATTATTTACCTATATTAATAACTAGCTTTTGCCCGCGGCTTCGCACGCGTATTTTGTTGGGCCAACGGTAAAGTTTTGATTTATCGATCCGCCATTTCGTTTTAGTCTAAATATTCTACAACGAGGCGACCGAGATATCGATTTTGAAGTAAATCGGCCCAAAAACAAAGAAAAACAAAATGGCGGCCAATTTTGACAGTTTTGACATCGGTTTCGTCGTTTCGAACCATGGGGTGACCCGGATATCGATTTTGAAGTCAATCGGCCCAATAACAAAGAAAAACAAAATGGCGGCCAATTTTGACAGTTTTGAGATCGGTTCCGTCGTTTGGAACCACGGGGCGACCCAGATATCGATTTTGAAGTCAATCAGCCCAGAAACAAAGAAAAACAACATGGCGGTCACTTTTGACAGTTTTGACATTGGTTGCGTCGTTTCGAACCACGGGGCGATTCAGACATCGATTTTGAAGTCAATCGGCCCAAAAACAAAGAAAAACAAAATGGCGACCAATTTTGACAGTTTTTGCATCGGTTCCGTCGTTTGTAACCACGGGGTGACCCAGATATCGATTTTGAAGTCAATCGGCCCAGAAACAAAGAAAAACAAAATGGCGGCCAATTTTGATAGTTTTTACATCGGTTCAGTCGTTTGGAACCATGGGATGACCCAGATATCGATTTTGAAGTAAATTGGCCCAAAAACAAAGAAAAACAAAATGGCGGTCACTTTTGACAGTTTTTGCATCGGTTCCGTCGTTTGTAACCACGGGGTGACCCAGATATCGATTTTGAAGTCAATCGGCCCAGAAACAAAGAAAAACAAAATGGCGGCCAATTTTGATAGTTTTTACATCGGTTCAGTCGTTTGGAACCATGGGATGACCCAGATATCGATTTTGAAGTCAATCGGCCCAGAAACAAAGAAAAACAACATGGCGGTCACTTTTGACAGTTTTGACATTGGTGGCGTCGTTTCGATCCACGGGGTGACCCTGATATTGATTTTGATGGCAATCGGCCCAAAAACCAAGAAAAACAAAATGGCGGCCAATTTTGACAGTTTTTACATCGGTTCCGTCGTTTGGAACCACGGGGTGACCCCGATATCGATTTTGAAGTAAATTGGCCCAAAAACAAAGAAAAACAAAATGGCGGTCACTTTTTAGATTTTGACCCCGGATCACTTAACGACTTTAAAATGGTTCATAATTCGTAAAATATTCAATATGACTCAGAAAATATGGTAACGCCATCTATTGATAAACTTGAAAATCACTTTCAGGCTTTATAGAACTCCCAACAATCGCACGTATGATACAAAAATATCCATATCTTTTGATAGAGTTGACTGATTTCAATAAAACAAAGCCTAAATGTTCTTCCAAGATGTGGTCTGCGATTTTCTATCCAATTAGTTTTTTTGGAATGTATGTAATGTACAGATGCGCGATATTTACATTCTTATTATATGTATTGATGATGATGATATTAGCCCTATAATATTACTGTCTTACTGTTGGGCACGGACCTCCTCTAGTAATGGGAGAGGTTAAGCCTTAATCTACCACGCTGGCCTAATGCGGGTTGGTATTTATTATTTACTATCTGTTGCCCGCGACTCTGTACGTGTGGAAAATTATTTTGTGTCAGCTACCTCCACACCAAATTTCATCAAAATCGGTAGAGCCTTTTAAGTGTTAAGAGGTAACAAACATACACACTCACAAACGTTTGCATTTATAATACTAGTGTGATTCAATTAATAAAAAACACAATGTTCCTATTTATTTCGGAGTTTATATTTATTTATATTTACTTTTTTTGTTTTTAGTCCCGACGTTTAATATTAGAGCGAATTATTGAATATTCATTCCTATGCGATAGACATATTCAAATGTGCTGGTAAAGCAAAAGTTTATGGCCAACTATTTCTAATCAAATGCTGTATTACACAAGGTTAAAAGAACGTGATGTGTTACTAAACCCAAAGGATTTTCTCATAAGTGCGTCGAGTCCGGAGAGCGGACCCTCATCCGGGCAAGACGACAGTTGAGTTGTCAATTTGCGTTTAGCGCTTTCCCGTTCGCGTTGATTTATGTGGGTAAATCGATTGAACGTTTGTTTTCCAGTATTCCCCGGGCTCCATAAAAACAACGTGTCAATAGATTTTCCGCTGAAATGCGCTTTAAATATGAATTTCCAATTGTTCGTTCCGTAAACGGGTTTTAGAAAGAATGATTTTTTTATTGCTTTTGGAGTAGGTAACTTAGGAAAAATCTTTTCGGGTCTAAGTGAAATTCATTTAATGTTATATGTAGTTTGTTGAGTGCTACAACAGAGCGCTACGACACTTTTGTAACTAACTTTGTCCTTAATCCTTGATTTTTTTTATAAATGCCTCAGCACAAGTAGGAATAACTGACATTTGAATAAGAATAGAGTTCGATGTATGCTAATGGCACACAACATAAGTTCACGTATGTATCCCCTAAGGGGTAGGCAGTGGCGCCCTAGCGAACTAGAACACCCACATTTCGCCGAGCTTAGTTGTCCCAGATGTGGTAAGAGGCGAGCCTATCGCCATATCGGGCTCAAATTTAAGACTCCGGGATAATATGGAAAAATCCAATATCACTTTACCCCACCCGAGGATCGAACCCAAGATCTCAGGAGGGTAGTCGTACCAAAATACAACCACGCCACCGAGCACATAAAAAAAAATCAAAAATAAAAATCTTTATTGATCACGTAGGCATGTAAAAAAGCACTTATGACAAGTCAACACAAGTAAATTTTTAAATTAGGATTAATATAATTTACATTATATATTTGAATTTGACAACAGGCAGGCAAGTATGGACATAATAACGATGGGATGGCTGAGATAGGGTGATAAGGGGAGATAGGAATAGGGTGTAAGGGAATGGATTGTATGGGAATGGCATATGGCAGGAATGGTGGCAGGGGATTAACTGGAAATACTGGAAGCAGTTGGGATTGGTGCGTGAGGCCCTATCCTAGCTAACCTACCAGCCTTTCTCTAGCTACCTACGGATGGCGACCCGAAGAAGAAAGGCAGAAAGAAACACATAAAACCACGTCACCGAGGCAGATTAATTGAATTTTATTATACAACATTGTACAATAAAATTCATATAATATTAACCCTCTAAACAACAACAAATACACACAAATTCCCCACAATACCCACAAAGTAATTTGAAGGAAACTGACAAGGAATAAATCTTGGATTTAGCACCATGACAACGCACCATAATATGGCTGGTTATTCAATAGCTCTTGACGGAAAAACACTCTGTTGCTATGCCGTAAATACTCATTTTTGGCATCCATAGCTAAATGGCGAAATTGGAACCCCTGTAGTTTAGTTGTGTTCGTCAGTCTGTACGTTATTGTACTCGAAAACGATTGGCATTACGTAGGTGAAATATTTTTTATGTACGATACATGTACATTAACATGCTTTTTTAACATTAAGCAAAAAAAAAAAAACAAAAGAATAATTTTTAGAACGATTTGCCAACCTGAGGTCAATTCCTTCTAGGGATCTAGTCCTAGGCAAATGGTGCTATTAAAACATCCTCCGAACCTGGAAATCGAACCCAGAACTTTTCGATTCTCAGCCCATATATGTGCCCTTAGACCAAAGAGGCGACTATAGCTGTTCTTAACAATTTCCTTTTAATCTGCCGTTATCCCACTATGGGGTCGGCGCAACCCGCTTTTACAAGCATGTTGCGGAAAATATTCAGCTTGTTTTTACGACCGACTACCTGCCTGACGTCAACCCCCTCTGGGGGTTTTGGAGAGACCGAAGTCCCGGGCAAATTAAAATACAATATTGCTTTGCCCGATCTGGGAATAAAACCCACGACCTCTAGCCCATATACGCTGCTACTAGATCAAAGAGGCGACTACAGCTGTTCTTAACTAATTAAAGGAAATGTTTACATAAGGTTACGAAGTACAACATTTTACCGAGCTCGGTGGTTCCTTGCAAAGTCACTCGGCTGATTGCACTCAAGGAGGAAGCCGAACGGCCTGAATTCGATTTTCCGCTTCAGACGTCAAAGTATAATGAGGGACTATCGCGTAATTAGTAAATAACCGAAAGCTGGCTACATAAAATGAGAAATGTATGTACGAAAGTGGTTTTTACAAATGCACTTAGGCTAATTAATTCACCGATACTCTTGAAATATTTTGTTTTTATATATGGAATGTTCAAATGTCCCCTCCTTGGTCTAGTGGCATCATATATGGGTTGTAGGACGGGAGGTCCTGGGCTCGATCTCCAGGTCGAACGGGGTGGTTTCGGTGGTCTAAACCCGGGACTGGATTCATCAGCAGGGCTGACGTAAGGCAGGCAGTCGGTCGCAAAAACGAATCAAAATCCTTTCTGCAACATGCTTAAAAAGTGTGTTACGCCGACCCCACATTAAGGTGGGATAAGAGCAGGTGGAAAGAAAAAGAAGAATGTTTAAATATCGCTCCAGGTTGAAATGCCTAAAAAGGTTTTATTCGAAGATAAAGTGTAGATATTGCATAAAACCAAGCACAATTGCTTCCAATATGAATTTCGTCAGGCATGTCAATGTTTAGCGAGGTCTTCTGCAACTTTTCTCATTTTCACTTAAATTAAAATCTTTGTAGTTAATATTGACGTCGTAATCTATCTGAACATAATATCAGGGATCGGCATGGAATCAACAACTCGTTAAATTCGGCGCGATTCGGGTATTAACCCGAACTCACTTCGATGTAAATTAAACCATCTCGAATGTTGCAGCGCTACCAGAATGATTTATTTCTGATAGGATAAATAAATGCCGAAATAGCATTACAGCGTCAGTCGAGAATTTAAAATTTAAAGAAACAAAAATGTGGATATATTAGCGGCAAAGAGTGAACATTTTTCTGTAGGGAAGCTGGTGCAACTTTCTTTTTTAAACACTAACTAGATAAATGAATTTATGAGCCTACAATCTGAAAAAGAGAAGCCAGTAGGAATCGGGTTGTATAAAGCCTTTGGCACTGGGACAACCACTTGTGTAAAAATGCTGGTGGTAGGATATTCGTATCCGCCCGGGTGGCGACCACCGTAAAAATCGTGTTAAAACCAAAAGGGACCCACCCACACTTCTTGTGTGGTTCGCGTTCCAGGATCAGCCAGAGCATTCCCGGTTCTCTCGAGAGGCTTGTGACAGACATGATATTTGGTTGTGGAGAATATAGAGGCACATCCCTGGGTCTGCATGGGTCATCCGTTCATCTTGTCACAAACCCTTCCATTTGCTTCTTTCCTTTTCCTGAAGAAGCATAAAAAGGCCGGCATAATTCTGGTGTCTACCGAGATATAATTCCATTGTATGACAGTGGTCGCTGATTATTGCACTGCACTCCGCTTACCATCAAGTGCAGTGCAGTCACTTTGCCCTGGTAAAAAAAAATTAAACCTAATGGCGCTTTTATATTGCTTAACTGCTGATTTTAGGTGCACTATAAGTACTAGATATAAACTAGAGTCGAAATATTTCTAAAATATATATTCTTTCAGACAACTATAATAACTGATTGATCTCTGACCTAAAATATAAATAGATTCGTTCAGTTTTGCACCTCTCGTTATTAGCACAAATGGGTCATTTAGATAACATCATTTAAGTGTGTTTAGTAAAATTGCAGTAGAATGGCTCACGGTTTAAATTCCATTCAATATTTCACCATGTGAAATCAATTAATATGGGTATTTGTTTATAAAGCAATTTGATATATGCACAGTGGTTACAACTTATTTAAAATTATTTTTTAAAAAAGAACAGTTCGCGGAACATTCAATCATTTTTGCAATCGTTCCGATTTCTCGGTATAGTTTGGTGTTTTATTTTTATTTAAATGGAAAATGCTTTTCAGTTTAATAAAAAAGCCAGAGGTTTTTGTAAAACCACGGATCACGTTTCGATCTAAATTCGACGTTGAAGTAGTTATTTGTTTTGTTATGTTTCCGGGGAATGTAATTACGCTTTTGTTTCGTTTCCAGAACTAACCCAATTATTCACAAGATTTAGGGTAATCGAAAATTGTAATTGAATTTCGTTGGCATTTTGCGAGACTGGGTGGCGATATTGTTTAGATCGTTAACTATTGGTGTTTGTTTTTTGTTGAAATTTATCTTTATATATTGTCATAGATCGGGATCGAGATGTTTTATATACGTATTTTAACTTTATTTTGTGATTCTTTTAAAGCTCAGCTAACCAGCATTTGAGTCATGTGATGGTAAGTGATAGCCATGGGCTGTAGTCACCAACGATACCAAAAAAATCACGAATACGCTACCAACCTGGTATTTGTATTACCTAAATTAGATTCTTGAAATATGGTGCAACGTATCCTCGGAGCAGCAGCAGAGGTCCACGCATTTCCCTATACATATTCTTTTATTGACAAAATATAATACAAGCTTACAATGAAAAATGAAAATACACCTACACTTAGTTTGAGTTTTGAGTGGTAGAGCCGTGCTACAGACAGTTTCGTCAACAGCATGAATGGGCGAGATCGACCGGTTTGATACTGCTGTCTCACAGTAAACCGACGTAAAGGCGCAGCTCGCTGTCGCGTTTCGTTCGGTGAGTGAGATTTCCAATTGCCCAATTATCCCACCTCCCTTTCCCAATCCCTATTTTCCCTCCTTTTAGGTTGCTCACGCACCCATGACTCTTTTTGTCTTAGGTGTCCATGGGCGGTGGAGATGACTTACCGTCAGGTGACCCAGATGCTTGTTTGCCAGTCTCTGCTTTAAAAAATAATCTAAGTATAATATTATTGTAAAAGACCCCAAAAATAATACGCGACACTTGTAGGTATAATCACTTTATTCACTTTTCACTTCACTTCCACCTGACATTATATACTCTCAGAAGCTAGAACACGAATCGCCCGATGAATTCTTTTTTTGGTCCTGCGACCGCACACCGGCATTTATATTAAATTGTCCCCACCATTACCCGTACTGGTGTCAAAGCAGTATTGGGATTTATTTGTAACTACCCGACAAACTATAACAATTGTTACATTATTATTCGCCATGTGTAAATACGAGTATATGAATGAAAATTATCTATATTTAAAATCAAACATACTAAGCTATCTGGGGGTATAACAATGTTGCCATCAATGAAATGATCAACTGTTATCTTTATAACGGATATTTTTATGACCACTGCAGATTTGTTTAAATCGTGACGTACGAAACTCATATTCTTTAGATATCAATTTGAGCCAGTTTCATAAATATTTGTGCCAAGTTCCAATAACTTTTGTCTTCGAACAGAACACACGGTGAATTCATTGAATCGAATATTTCGTTGGAAGTATTCGTGGATAGTGAAACTTCCAAACGAATTCCACACGTAGTCGGATTCTGATAGGTAAGTGAACGCAGAGCCACGCCGAGCCACAAGCGTGCTTTAGAATAAATCCTTGTTTTACTTTTGATATAAGATATTCGCAATATTTTTAGTGAAATTCTCGTCGAGAAAAGGAAAATGTTTTTGTTCTAAGCATAATTATACCTTTATTTAAATGTTTTTTTCTGAGCATAGTTATATATACTTTATGCATACCTTCTAGTAAGCGCAGTGCAGAAAAAATGCAAAACAATGAGTTGGTCAATATCGGCCGAGGAGGAGTCGACGAGGCCTGTGACAGAGAAGAAAATAAGTATACAGTGGTCGCTATCTAGGCAAATATGAAATATCATACTACCATCAATATTTGATAATTAAAGGCTGTTTAATTTTACCCAAAATGTTATCATGTTAAGCCTCCATATAATAATTTAGTAAATCGCAAAATATAAATAATGTGAGACAGAAATAAATATGTATGATGGGTGAATAGTGTAATCTTATTTTTTTATATAAAAACAAACATAGACTGAGTTACGAAAATTATCTTAGTTTTGTAATTATTAAATATATTACAAAACTAAGATAAATTAATGTGCAAGCTACCACGTTCTTTACAGATTACTTTAATTGACAGATTTTCAAATGAAATTGCAAGTGACGTAGAAATAGAAAATATTGTAAATAAAATGAAAAAATAACCGAAGTAAGTAATACCATTAATTCATTAAGGATTTTGAATAGCTGAGTGATTCTGTGAAATAAACCTCACTAAATCCCACCTACGCAGTTTAATCAATACCTAATTTAATCAATTGTTACAAGAATACATTTTTTTAAAATAATTGAAATGTAATTCATTATTAAATATAAAGATAATTATAATATTATTATAATAGGTATCATCGTGTTTCGTAGAGCTCCACCGTAGCACACATCCTGAAAACCTGTTACTACACCGCGCCGCGTAGCTCTTCCGTAGACGTCAGAGTTGTGTTACGTCGCAGGATAATCGCCCATGGGTGTTGGCCATGGCAAGATCACAGTCAAGCCACTGTTAGGTTGAAAGTAAATACTGATTTCTTAAGTTTACGTGAATATTATACATTGAAATAAAACTATTCTTACGGATTATATCACGATTAGGTTTTAATTATTATTCCCAATAATTAAAACCTAATCGTGATATAATCCGTAAGAATAGTTTTATTTCAATGAAAGTAAATACATAGGGACTTTTTTTTTCTTTATATTTAAAGGGGTTATAAGCCACAAGGGTACGCCAACCCCATTCACATAGGACTATAAAAAGAGGGGGTAATCGGATCTCTGGATATCTCGCTCACCGCATGATAACCAACCAAAACTGTCACTGCAAGTTTGTTTTTCAGTGGTAATAATTCAGATGACCCAGCTCAGTAATTTTTATGTAGACAAAATTGTCTAAAGTAACATTATCACCTATAAATTTTGTATTATGAAGTAAAGTGATGAAATCTATATTATAATTATACAACAGTTCAAACCACTTAACCTCAAATAACTGGTGAAATTAAATTTTAACTAGTCGAGTCTAATTAGAAGCAATTATTAATTTAGAAGTTGGGTTCAGATTATGGTCTTCGAATTACCCAAATTATAAATGTTACAAAATATTATCAGATTATAAATGATATGTTATAAAATCGGAATTTCAATTCCTCCATATAGGTATTTAAAAAGTATTGAGTTTTTCATAAAAGCATATTAAAAAATGAAGCGATTTCCTATCGCATGCCGATTATGAAAAAAGGGTGACTTTTGCTAAATTAGCGAATAAATAAATCTTCCAAGAAATATAAGAAGGAACTTATGACGTGAGGACGGGAAGTGCAAATTGATTGGGGCAATCCAGTTGTCGCGAAGATGAGGGTCGGTGGACGTCGAAATATCGCCGACTGTCGGAGTGTTTACTCAGATCAAGTGATTTCGTGATCTAACGACTGTTTTATATCAAGAAGTTGATTTCGCGAAACTTGTTAATTTATCCTCGAGTGTTTTGTTATTTCATTCGGAAACGGTAATGGAATATTGAAGTGTTTGTTTAATTGGAAACGAATGGAAGAGTTGGGAATAGGTAAGGTATCGCTGGTGATTGAATCAGAATAATTACTATCCGGAGTGGTCGTAACCAATGAAAATGTAATTGGATTTTATTTTTTTTTATTTTGTAGTATGGGCATAGAATATCTAATGGTACTATGTATAGAAGGGTACTGTGCCATGACATTGGTTAGTCATGTCATGTAACTACAATATTTTTTTATTTGATAAATAAATGCATTTGGGGATTATTAACATTTACAACAAATAAGTAAATCTATAACGTAATAAATAGCGATAGACTCGCCCCCTATCACATCTGGGACGGAACTAATCTCGGCGGAATGTTGGTGTTCTAGTTCGCTAGTGCGCCTCTGCCTAACCCTTCGGGGATATCCCTGCCATCGCCTGTATAGGCGTGAGTTTATGTTATGTGAATCTATTGAGTTCCCAAAATGTTATTTGGCACCCCATCAATCGGCAATTCAACTTGTGATACTTTTTAACATTTTAATTATAAATTACTTTTCTTTATATGAATAATGGCGGTTAATTATACCGTTCCCTATATTATACTACTAAAGCCTATTAAGAAGAGTTTGTGTGCGAGTTCAATTGTCTCAAAGAACTAGAACCGGTTCGAATGGCGTAATTGATCGTGGGGATAATGAACTGGACGACCCATTGCTAATGATCTTCACTGAAGCAGTTGCCGCTGGCGTGTCTTAGATTTTTACATCAGATGTAGTTACTTTTGTTTACACTTAAAGGAAATGAATCAGCGTGTTATACTATACTTTATTTCTGTACTTTCATTGTATTTGCAGTTTGTTAAAATGTAGTTTTGATATGTATGGCAGCTAGGGCGACTTGCACTACAAATACTGACCTACAGTTAGTCCTAACCTCAAGTTAAATTTTAAAAAAATATATGAAAGACATGTAATTAATTAAACGTTATTCATATATTATGTGTAATTACATGCAGTACATTCGATATAATGAATTACATGTCATTGATATATTTTTTCAGTTTACCTTGAGGTTAGGACTAACTGTCGGTTAGTAATAGTGGTGCAAGTCGCCCTAATAAGTTTTAAAAATTACATAGTATTCGATAAATTTTCCATCCTAATTCCATTTCCTTAATTTTAGCAATGCAGCCATTATTCTATTGATATTGTAGATGATGTTGGTGATAGTAATAGGTGATAGGCGTTGGTGATCACTAATTTACAGGTTATACATTTACTCATTCGCCAGTCTCTGTTTTGAAAAAAACTTCTGCCTATAGGTTTGCAAAGTCAATTTTTATGCAAGATTAGAGTCGTTTTTTGCCATGTCTTTTGGTTGTATGACCATAAATCTAAGACATATTATTTTCCTATTTACGCGAATTACAAATTAAGGTATATCTCAGATATTATTTATTAATGTCTACGAAACTTGCTTTGTTATATGCTTTGGATGTAAGATACGCAAATATAAACAAACAAAAGTTATGTGTGTGATTTTATTCGAAATGCTTGTTTACAATTATACAAAGTTATTGAAGCGACACGCTGCGAACGGAGTTTTCGTAAACATTTTTATTAGAATCCCCAAGTGCCATTTATGCATTGGCTTTATCGGCATAGAGTAGAATTCAATTTCACTGAATTCAGTATAAAATAAACTAGATTGTCAAGGGTCGTATTTATGTGTGGGACGGCATAAAAACACAATCTTAAAAGGAACCGTAAACGCCCTGAGGATATAAACTCTCCGAAACGAAGCGTTTGTACCTACTAGTACAAAAATCCCTAGGCGGCTTATTCAAAAATAATATCTTTATGTTGCTTAAAATAACGATCGAATAAAAACATCCAATCAAATGTTTACTTTGGTTTGGAAGTATGCTATAGATACATAGTTTAATTTTGTTTGTCTTGATATTATGTAGGTCACTTAGTAGATATATGAGACCCTAGCAGGAATATTTATGACAATCGAATTCGTATCGAGCTCGCTGCGCAGTGATAATATTTGGTTAATATTTCATACAAATGACATAGACGCGCATCGAGCTCGTTTCGAATTCGATGGTCAAAAATATTCCTGCTCGCTCCTCTGTACTTATATAGTAAGCTTTTGCGCGCGGCTACGCCCGCGTGTCTATCTATTAAAAACGCATTAAAATCCGTTGCGTAGTTTTAAAGATCTGAGCATACATAAGGACAGACAGACAGCGGGAAGCGACTTTGTTTTGTACTATGTAGTGATGTATTTGCTTGTGGTAAGGTATATCGCGCTCGGATAGTGATGAGCGAACACATGGTGTCAAAATCTCTCACAGTAACCCATATATAGTATGAACCATGTTCCAGGATCGGCCAGTTTATACCCTGAATCTCACGAAGAATTTAGCTTGATTAGGGCGGGTATGGGGATACATCCCTGCGTCCCAGTTCGTACATAGGTTACCCGGCTGTCTTATCGTAGGCCTCTCGCCTCATCCCTCTCCGAAGTATGAAAAAGTATATACTGCATGATTTTGGTGACCACTGATAAACTCATGTTTGTGGTTGGTCGCTATATTTTTGGGCTGCACCGTGCTCACCATAAAATTTAGTAAAAGTAATCAGATTATCGTGTTAGGATAAATAAACACCGTCGCGTAAGGCGCCATTCAGGCTCACAGAGGCATATTGTCTCTGTATTCGAAATTCTTGTGGAGAAATTCTCGGGTATGTAGGTTTCCTCACGATGTTACCTTTACCATTATAGCAAGCGATAATTCACAAAGAAAACACACTTAACATAGAAAAGTCAGAGGTGTATGCTCGATTTTGGGATTGGTCTCGAACCTCCGACACTCGTCTCGGCAGTCCGTATCATTCCCAACTGAGCTATCGCTGACTCTAATGAAACCCTATCTTGATCAAAAAAAACGTTTAGAATGTTCCCCCGTATTGTTACAATTCCGAGAATTTTAATCGAGTTGGTTTTTATTATTATTTAGTTTCATAGTTTTCTACATTTTGTTGGCTAAATGTCTGGAGTTTTCTTTGAAAAGTTTTTGGATAAACTATGAATATATTTTTTTTAATGCTTCATTGAGTTTATTTTATACCACAGCAATTTACAACAAACATTTTTGTTTAACTTTTCGACCTAGCATTTTTAAAATATGAATATAACATTTTATCTGAAAATAGTTACCCATATTGAAGTTTTTTCTTTTTTACAGCAGAGGCTGCCAAAGGAGCAGGCGACCTGATGGTAAGTAATCTCCACCACCCATACATATCCAAGACATTAAAATAATTTTGGGTGCGTTGCCAACCTAAAAGAAGGGGAATAGGGATTAGGAAAGGGTGGGGGGTAATTGTGCCACCGGAAATCTCGCTCACCGAACGAAACGCGACAGTCGACCCATTCGTGCTGAAGACGTAACTGTCTACAGCGTGGCTTTACCGCTTAAAAATACAAAAACAATATTAAACATTTAATATCAAAACTTATATTATTACAAAAGTAGTTTGATCGAGAGAACAATTGAAAATAATAGAATTACTGCATACTGCTAAAATTTATACCATAACATAATTAACCAAGTCGCTTCCTTGGTTTAGTGGCAACATATATGAGCTGTGGACCGGAAGGTTCTGGGTTCGATTTCCAGGTTGGGCAAAGCAAATTTTCTAGTTAATTTGCCCGGGACTGGATCTCTCAGAGGGGCTTGACGTCAGGCAAGCAGCAGGTCGTAAAAACTAAGCCAAATATTTTCTGCAACAGGCTTGAAAAAATGGTGTGTTGCCACATTAAGGTGGGATAAGGGCAGTTAGAAAGAAAGAACATGTTTAACCAAAAATATTACAAAACATAATACATGATACGCCATTTAATATTCAATAGGCATAATTATCGTTTGTCATTGTTTGTATTATGATTTAGTTATTTCGAATAAATGATACCGTTCATCGCTGTTTTCCCAACATTAAACCCAATGACAATTAATCAACCTAGTCATCGATATAATAATATACCTAGATGCACAGTTGACGCTCAGAAAGTGGGACAGCCAACGAGTGCTTAAAATGTAAGTAAGCACTTGTTGGCTGTCAGTCGGGCGCCGACCGTTCGTCTGTGAAGATGCCTAAATGCTCTGTGAAAGAGTGCAAAAATAACACTCTTACAAAGCGCAAAACACATGGGATTTCATATTTTAAGTAAGTATAATTCCCTTACTTGATTCTTAAAACCTTAATCATGTTAAATTAAGTATTAAACGTGTATAAATAATTAATTTAAGAATTCAGTTAATAAAATATTTTGTCCCTTTTGAAATCATGATTTGGAACAATGAAATACATGGAGTCGTTTTTTTTGTAAATATATTATATTTATTTTAAATTTATGATTTTTTTTTATTAATTACAGATTTCCATGAAATGAAATAGTAAGAGATAAATGGCGTTAAATTATTTCCGAAGAAAGGAGAGAAGAAAATTTTAAACCCAATTACTCAAGTGTGGTTTGTTCAGACCATTTTGCCGATTCCGATGGATATTATACAGAAAAAGGGATTAGGAAAATTAAAAAGAATGCTGTACCAAAAATAAAGGTGATAAATTGTCATCAGCTACATTGTCCTTAACTAATGTTTACTATTTAATTTAACAATATGTATGCTGTTGGTGTACCTATAAATAAATAAATATTGCCACATTTATTGACTTTATTTTAGATTGTCGTAAGTACAAGTTTAAATGAGGCAGGGTGCAGTAAAAGTGTAATAGTTGAAAAATATTTGATACAGAATTCATCAATAGCCAGCATATACTAGGTACATACTGCCATGTAAAATGACTATTTAATAATTTGCGGCTAATTCTAATAAATGTTTTCAATCAAAGTGTGCAGACCATAAAAAATTGCCAACATGAACAAAGTTGAACATTCCGCTGTCAAATAATAATTTTAATGGTTCATTCTCGCGATTTTTCATTTTTTAATTTTTCATTTTTATCTTGGATTCTCGGATTGAGATCATTTATTGGAACCGGTCGTTAGGCATAATTACTACAACAGTAATTGTGGCGTCATCATTTATTGGAAACATATTCATTTCCAGGAACCAGCAATTGAACCAATAAATAATGAAGGATCACCAATACCATCTGAATTTTCATCAATATTTAACACACCCAAGACGTTATTTTTGAAAGATAATTTGAAAGAACGCAACCAAAAATTTAAACTTAAATCTAATTTAGTGCGAAACTTAAAAAGGCAGAACAAAAGATTAAGAAAACGAAATGATAGTCTAAAATAAATTATTAAGAATCTAAAGAGCAAAGGACGATCTTAGTGTGGGGCCAGGACTATGTATGTGACTGTTGGGTGTTATTTATTTATTTATGAATCACGCTAAGGC
The DNA here is from genome assembly GCA_036417725.1 of Clanis bilineata. Lineage (NCBI taxonomy): Eukaryota > Metazoa > Arthropoda > Insecta > Lepidoptera > Sphingidae > Clanis > Clanis bilineata. Next base: position 6,655,420 of record CM071145.1, on the reverse strand, counting down.
AAAACAGTGCTTATTTCATATTCATAACTCATAAACTTTGTTATCTTCTAAACATTTATACTCTATCTATCTCTTAATGTAAGTAAAATTATTATAGAGATATCGCCATTCTCATCTACATTGTACGCCACGTGGTCAAAATTTCTCACAGATAAATACAAGAACTATTCGACTCCATTCAATCTTTGTCCAAGTGACTAGAATGTTTCTTTTAATAATGTCAAATTATTGTCAAATTCAAATACGATTAGAAATTCAAAAATTTCGAATATAGGAACGTTTGAACATTCAATTTAAAAAGCTACTTTATGCCGCGTCTATAAGGTCATATTTGTGTTAATTTAATTAAATTTGTGATGTTTATTTGTTTTGTCTGTCGAGGACACTATTTACAATGATATTTGTATGGAACTGTGCATCTAGGTATATTATTATATCGATGAACCTAGTTATAAAGTCATTATAGTAAAATGATTAAAATTATGGGTGTCGGCGATTTTCGTATCCATCGAAATACGTTTTTTTTTTCGTGGGGAATAGTGTGCTACCGCCACGTTTGGGTGGAGATATGGCGGTTTTGTCCAATTCGCCGGTCTCATGTCTCAACGTTAAGCAGTCCGGGGGAGATGGTAAGGATCCAGGCGACAGTTGGGTCGAGTCCCTAACACTATGTAAACTCTACACTGATAATACCGACTTAAAACCCCGCGGTAGCCCTAGTCTATAAGCGCCCAGGCTTCAGCCGTTATCGCCCAACGCGGTGTCGCCTCCCCGCTGTAGGGAAGGGGGGGCACATACGCCTCCGCCGCGGAAGGACCCCCTCAGCGTCAACGACAGCAATGAGGCCAGCCATCCGTGCTGCCGTCCATCTCGGGGTCGTTTCTACAAAAGCACTAAAAGGGGCGCTCCGACAGCTCCCAGCTGCGCGCCCTCAATCCCCCTATAAGTTGCCTTTTACGACGGGCAAGGGATACCATGGTGGAATTCTCCAAACGCCCCCAGTGTGCCAATATTTTTTAAGTAAAATGTCTGACATACGGACGTACGAACGGACGGTCGGACAAACGGACAACGGCTTTCCTTTCGCCATTTTGCTCCGGAATCCTAAAAAGGAATTTAAACAAATATTTCAACCACTCACCCACGACAATATTTGCTGACACACTTTGGGTGGTTCGAAATCTCACAAAGATCTAAAATAAAATAAATATTGTCATCCCCGGCATGTCTTGTTGGAATACATTTTGACTATAATACCTTGTGGTAAATTGCTATATAAAACCCATGGCATATAACCCGATCTCGCATTTTTTGTACATAATTGTGTTTATACAACTGGGTTGTTTATATAATTAGGTTTGTTAAAAAAAAAAATTTTTTTTATCCGGGCACGGCAAAGTGACTACCACTGCACCTGATGGTAAGCGTAGTGTAGTCCAAAAAAACTAGCAACTGATCTAGCTACAGGCATGATTCTAGCGACCATTGATAAACTTATTGTTGACTGCCTCCGTGGCGTGGCGGTATTTCGGTACGACTACGGTGCTGAGGTCTCGGGTTCGATCCCCGGGTCGGGCAAAGTGATATTGGATTTTTCCATATCAGCCCGGAGTCTGGAATTTGTGCCCGATATGGCGATAGGCTCGCCCCCTATCACATCTGGGACGGAACTAAGCTCGGCGAAATGTGGGTGTTCTAGTTCGCTAGTACGCCTCTGCCTACCTCTTCGGGGATACAGGCGTGAGCTTATGTTTTATGTTCTGATGTTGTTTATCAGCCTATGCTTCCTCACACTCCGAATCTTAAGAGGAGAGAAGCAAATCGAGGGGCTTCTGACAAGACAGGCGGATGACCGATGCAGACATAGGGATACCCGTCCCAACCAACCATTAAGTCATGCTGCAAGGCCCTCGAGAGAACCGGAAGTACACTGGCTGATCCTGGAACGCGAACCACATGGAGTGTGGGTCACTATGGCAGGTTTAAGTATCATGCGGTGGTCGCCATCAGGGCGGATACGAATATCCTACCACCAGCAAAATGTAAATAATATCCGTTGCGATACGATTTTTTTAAGTTTTTTGCGTAAATTTCGTGTGATTGACAGTGAACCGGCCCTCTAGTTATCCCCGGGGCTGGCCAACAAATTTATTTGTATTTTCTTTAAGCCCGGCGGACATTTTTCTTTCAAAAATTAATGAGACATTCCTGTGTTACGAAATACGATACGTTAGAGATATTTTTATGAGAACATTATAAATGAATAGCTTTATTAAATTCTTCTATCAGGAAAGTGACGATATTTGTGATAAATAATGATAATTTGATATAACATCCGGAATATTTTTATTGTTGTGATATAATTAAATAATGTTTTTTAATATAAAAAGTAAACTAAATAAAAAGTAATTATGTTTATTATGTAAGGAATCAACGGTAATTAAGTTAATAGTAAAAAATCATATACGGTTACTTTATTTTGTCGACAGAAACATACATACAAAATATATTTTTAAGTCTTTTGTATGTTGAAATAAAACTATTCTTACGGATTCTATCACGATTATGTTTTAATTATTATTCCCGACGTTTCGTAGGCTTTGCAGTCATCGTTGTCACGGGTCAGACTGAGGTGTCATTTGTCCAAAAAAGGTTAGTGTTACAATATCTACCATCATTAAAAAATTATACAAAATCAAAAAAGGTTAATTATTTGTGTTCCGATCTATGCATTACGAGCTCACGGTGTCTTGAGTTCTGGCAGCTGGTCTTTTGGGTTCCGATTTAATAATTTGTATAATTGGATCCCAGGTTTGTGCAAGCTTCCAACCATCTTCTCTATTGAAATTAGGATGTTTTTAATTTCAATTGCCTCGCGTATCATCCTAGGGAGGAATCGGTGTTAAATAATAATTAAAACATAATCGTGATAGAATCCGTAAGAATAGTTTTATTTCTTTTGTATGTATTTAACTTAATTTTTAATACAAAAATTCATGTTCGACGCATCCAAAGTATGAACGATATTTTTAAGGGACCTTGATTATATTATCGCATCTCCTCATTTTGTTTACTACCTCCGCCGACAAACTAATTTGATTCTGAGGTTACAACATTTGAATACTCATTACGCGGCCTCAAAATTATTCATTGTTTTTATTGAATGCATACTAATAAGGCGTTTTCACAAGGTCCAATTTTCTATTCGTATTTGGAAATGAAAATGCGGAATAATAAGAAAAGGTGAGCCTGTGGCGTGGTGGCTCATAATGTTCCCTTTTTGTAGACCTAATTTATGACGTCGAGCACGTACCGTGTAAAAATGGGGAACGTACGTACATGCAGGTTTAATTTTACAGCCTTTTGTAAGAGAATGAATAAGAGGTGAGTCTTTAATTATGAACAAACCTCTCGGTTGTACCTCGTTTATAAATTAACTCTAATTTAAAACAACACTTGTGAAAGAAAGGGAATGCTCTTTTTGTAGGAAACGTTTCGCATTCATTCCAATTCCAGCACTAAAAATTCAGCTGTTTTGATTCATATCTGAGTTTCAAAGAAAGCGTACAATTTGGACGTTCGTACAACGTTGAATATAAATCAAAATCTGAACTAAAACAATGCATAGAACAATGATTCGAATGCGAAGAGTTATATTTTCGGTAAATCGAAACGGCGCCGCTCTGAATATTCGTTGCTTTGTACTCGTTGACAAGCAAAAACATTGTTAGTGGTGCGGTTTACACTTTATAATTCAATTTTGTCTATTATTGGTGCCATTATTTTGTTGCCAGCGACACGACTAGCCTGTGAAACGTTATAATAATATACTATTAATATTCAATCAAGTGAATGGCTCTATGCTTATTGCTTGGTGGCAAGCTTGCCCCTGCATTTTAGTCACACCATCTAGAACTTTGAATAACAAGGAACTGTATAACTTTCTTTCTTTCTACCTGTCCTTATTCCACCTTAATGTGGGGTCGGCTCAAAGTACTTTTTCAAGCATGTTGCAGAAATGATTTGGCTTAGTTTTTACGACCGGCTGCCTGCCCTCTGGGGGATCCAGTCCCAGCAAATTAAATTAGAAAAAATTCTTTGCCCGACCTGGGAATTGAATCCAGGACTTCCCGGTACACAGCCCATATATGCTGCCACTGTACCAAGGAGGCGACAAGACTGGCACAAGACTGAACAAGGCAAAGTACAGCATTACTCGATATTGGTAACTGCAAGACGTACATCTTCTTGCCTGTTGCCCTGGAAGGTTTAGGCACGAGCTTAATAAGGAAATCCACTTTTCTTCAAGGTACCTACATAATTTTCTTCACATGATATGAAGGGGTGTCCTATCGTCATTTAATTATTTAAATTACACACCAACATTTTATTTATTTATTGTTTATTGACATATTATTATCAGGCTCCTTTCCCTGACTCCAGGCAGATACTAAGCAGAAAACCTCAATATCACATTGCCCATCCTGGAATCGAACATGAGACTTCAGGGCGATAGTCCTACTGTGTACGCACAGATACTCTACTGACACATTGAACCTGAGATAAGGATATTAAACTCATTTTACTAGCATGAGAATATTCTTTATACACTCGTGATTGCGTATTGAAGAAATAAATTAGGTAATGCTATTTCCTGTCGGCTTATTATTTATTTCCATAATAACCGTGCATTTAATCAGAAATACCCATTAATTAATGATCGATACGAGATAGTCATTATTTATCCACGTTAATACCGGCAGAAATAATTGCTGCTTTCTATTCCAGCGGGCAATACGTAAATACAATACGCTCAAAGTGAGGGCAACAATTCTTTCGTTAGCGCAAATCCTTGCACATTTTCCATTGTGCGCGGGCACATTTTTCCCGTAGCTGGCGAGTGTTTGGTGCCGGGTTTAATCGACTAAACTTGAATCCATTGTGGGCCGGTAGGCAACAATGGATTACTGCGTTCCTGTCTCCTCGTACACTTTGCACCGTTAGCGAATTTACATGGCCCCTGATCAAAAACTGACCGCACGGGATTTGTCCGTATTGCACATGTCAGTATCAAACGCTGGTAAAGCTATTAATTTCGCCCGGCTAGGTGGGTAGTGTATACATTTATTCTCAGTTATTACACGTCTGTATTACGTAGGGATAGTATTAAAAAGCGTTATTCTTATAGCAATAAAGCGTGTAAAAATTAACGTTGTTTGTCACTTAACGTACGTTAAAAAGTACGATTACTATGATAAAGGTATTGCTGCACCTACTGCTTGGCGTTCTTATTTTTCACATTGCTGAGTTAACCATGGATTAGTGTTTTATATTATTTGTTTGGCAACAGTATAAACATCTTATGATGATTTCTCGCTCCACTTCTAACTCGAATAACTTTTACAACCGATTTTAGCATCTTACATATTTTTTTCTTTCTACCTACCCTTATCCCACCTTAAAGTGGGGTCGGCGCAACGCACTTTTTCAAGCATGTTGCAGAAAGGATTTGGCTTAGTTTTTACGACCGGCTGCTGGCCTGACGCTAACTTCCTCCAAAGGATTCAGTTCCGGGCAAATTTAATTAGAAAATTGGATTTGCCAGACCTGGGAATTGAACCCAGGACTTCTCGGTCCACAGCCCACATATGCTGACACTAGACGAAGGAGGCGACTGGTTAGGAATCTTACATATTCGCTATTATGACGTACATATGATACGTTAACCAACTGCGTGAAGCACCCACAGATTCGTTTGTAAAGGGCGTTTTAAACAAATTATTTATTACTCGTTATTCACAAAGCGACACCATAAAACCTTGATATCGAAGCACAAGGTCCACTGTTACGAAAGCTATAAAGGACTGTTATTAAAAATGCAGCAACGACTAGCGCTGGCTCTGACGTTAGTTAAAAATCTGTTTTATTTTAGTCTGTCCGTGATATTTACTGATTAAGTTTCATGCGTGGAAAATGCAAAAAAGATACGTGGGTTTAAGCGCCACCGACTGCTTTTTAAGTTAGTATATTATGATTTTTTTATTATGCTTGGAATGAGAAAATCTTTCTGGAATATTTTAATAATTAACATGACAGCAAAAATATGTGAAATATTTTTGGGAATACATTATAATAATAATAACACCTAACAGTCACACACACAGTCCTGGGGGGTTACCACCACCTCTTATAGCAGTATTATTATAATTTTACTTGTACCGATTCCCATACAAAACAAAAGAAGAACGATTATAATAATACTGCTATAAGAGATGGTGGTAACCCTGCTGAACCCACGCTAAGATCGAGTCTTGTGTCGTAGGTATTAGGAACTACGAGACTTTCGGTCTCACAACACCCAGATCCGAAACAAATATCGGTGGGCCACACAAACATTTGTCTCAGTGCGGGGATCGAACCCGCGTTCTATCGCTTTACAGCCGGGTATACACTCGCTGCGCTACGGAGGCTGTTGTGCTTACATACAGAATCTTCAGCCATTATTATGATTATTTATTGAAATAAAACTATTCTTACGGATTCTATCACGATTAGGTTTTAATTATTATTCCCGACGTTTCTAAGGCTTACCTAATAACTTAACCTAATCGTGATAGAATCCGTAAGAATAGTTTTATTTCAATGTATAATGTTCGCGTAAACTTAAGAAATCAGTAAGATTATTTCATTAACATAATGGGTGCCGTATCTTGAGTGGTAGAGCCACGCTGTAGACAGTAACGTCTATAGCACGAATGGGCCGGCTCGACCGGTTAGATACCACTGTCTCACAGAAAACCGACGTAAAGTGGCGGCTTGCTGTCGCGTTTCGTTCGGTGAGTGAGATTTCCGGTGGCCCATTTCCCCCCTCCCTTTCCCAATTCCTTTTCCCTCCCCTTTCATTCCCTCCTTTTAGGTTGGCAACGCAGCCATGATTATTTTTGTGTCATGTGTGTCTATGGGCGGTGGAGATCACTTACCATCAGGTGACCCATCTGTTCGTTTGCCAATCTCTGCTATAAAAAAAAAAAAAAAAAAAAAATATTATGATGGACCTATATACAGTAAAAACTCATGATGTCAGGTAAGGCTATAAGTATTTGTTTGAGTTTTTCAACCTAAAAATTACACACAAGATGCATAGGATTCGAATGTTTATCATTTTGGAATCAGCGCAACATGCATATTTAACCAGAATTAGTTTTTCTATTGGCCCCCTGACAACAACATCGTATTTTCAATCACAATGTTTTAAACAACTTCCAAATTTATCCGTCGTGACCTTTTATGGGACCACTCTTGGAAAAATCTTTATCGAATACAAAACAGAATCTGTAAAATCGGTCCACATTATCTGGACAACAAATAACTTATATAAAAAAGACGAATTTAAAAAAAATGCTTCAAAATCAAATATGAATTCAAATCATATTTGATTTTATTTGATGTTTCAATACCGCAAATCATTATTCAATATTGAATGAAAGTATCAAGCAATGTAATTAAACTCCATTGTCTAGAATTTTATAACAGGCGGGAGTTTTATCTGTAACGTAGTTAGTGCAGTCGTCGCTCTGGCGGCGTAAGCCCATTGTCGACAATAACCAAATCAACTCGTACTGAGAAATAGCTTCTGTCTCATTGGGTTGGATCTAGAGCCCGGTTATCTATAGATTAAAACGAGTTTGCAACGCAAATCACATGTTTTGAAAATAGACTTAAAGATAATGGTATGAACAAGAAAGCTTACATTCGTGGTAGCGTTATCGAAAGAAAAATAATCTTGAAAAGCGGTTAGACTGGATTAGCATAAAGCAATGATGACGCAATTATGGTGTTGTGTTGTGGCGTACTTTATTTGCCTGTTGCCATCGGTCTAGGTAGTCATGCTCACTTAAAGTCTATGCTTGTGGCGGCGTCATGTGCCGGGTCGATCACTTCCCTGCAACATGGTTGAGGAGGTCGATGGCTGGCACATGCGTCATACTCGTGAACGGGTGCTGCTTGTGGAGACTGCAGGGTTACCACCACCTCTTATACCAGTATTATTATAATCGTTCTTCGTTTGTTTTGTGTGGGAATCGGTACAAGTAAGATTATAATAATCCTGCTATAAGAGGTGGTGGTAACCCCTCTGGTCTGCCTGGACTGTCTTGCTTATTTATTTCAGCTCCACTTGCCATGGCTATGGGAGTCGCGTAGTCAGTGCATATTGTAAGTTACTTGGTCTTACATCTAATAAAATCTATTGTTATCATGGTTTAGCTGCTCCAATTTAAGGTATTTCTGTATCTGGTGCTGTACTGTACAGTAACTGACTGTAAATTGGTGTTAAAAAGAGCAACGTCAGAGTTTCTTGCCCGTTCTTCTCAGGCGGTAGAGTTAAAATTTGACGGAATCTAAATGATGTTTAACATTTTATGAATTCAATAAATATTTTGGTTTTGATTTGATTTTTCTTACCGCGACTTCCTTTAAAAAGTGTGTTGCGTCTATCTAACATTGAAGAGTTTAAGGTGGAAGGACTTAAATTAGTTACTAAATTGTTTTTAAGGGGATGTTTATGATGGACTGCTTGTCCGGTAGTCCAATCGTAGCATTTCGGGTATGCGACCCCGGCCCCCCGAGCTACTACTAATCTCAATCATAGTATCTTCCGAGGTAGTAGTATCCAATAACCTTGTTTCCTATCCCAAAAACACAAATTCCTTTATCTAATCCTAAATCCTGCTAAGAAATCCCTTATTCCCCCCATTTCCGCCAATCTAAGGTCTGCCGCGCCGAGAGATGCATGGCTAAGGGCGAGCCTAGTCGAGAGCGTGCCTGTTTTTGGGTCCTGGAGTTGGGCGTCTCCAGAGTAAGACTAGCCTTGGCCTGGTATGCGGGGCTCTACCAGGCTCGACAAGTGTTTCCCTTGCTATTCGTGGGAACGCAATGATTCACAATTATAAAAACAATCAAAATGGCGGCGACGCAGCTCGCCACTCGTCACGTCTCGGATCCCATGGTGGCAAAAAGCGGACTGTGGATACCCGCTTTGCTACGTTGAATGTGAGAGGAGGAATGGACTCTAAAGTGGAAGAAGCATGTCAGATGATGAGTGAGAGAAAAATTGATGTGCTGTGTGTGAATGAGACGAAGCGGAAAGGTTGTGAAACAGCCACATATGGTACATTTCAGGCCTATTGGTCTGGAGTACCAGAGACGTCCAGAGGCAAACAAGGTGTTGGACTTATCCTTTCCGCTAGAATGGTAGAATGTGTGACTGAATACGAGTGTCTGAGTCCTAGACTTGTTTGGGTCAGATTGAAAGTGGGATTAACTCGTATCTTGGTCTTAGGAGTTTATGCTCCAACGGATCTGGGTACGAGTTTTTCTAAGAATGCTCAAAAAGAAAGAGAGGATTTCTGGGAGAATTTGAGAGATGTAGTACAGATGCGCAAAGTTAACGAAAGGATAATTTTGCTAGGAGATTTTAATGGATGGGTCGGAGTGAAACGGGATGGATATGAGAGAGTGCTAGGTCCGTACGGTGATAAGAAGGTGAATGAGAATGGTAAAAGTCTGCTTGAGGTATGTTTATCTTCGAATCTTTGTGTGACAAACACAATGTTTGCTCACAAAGATATTCATAGATACACATGGGAGAATGCCGAGATGAATAGTATGATTGATTTTGTAATAGTGGATGAAAGATTGAGAAAAAAGGTAATGGACACTAGATCTTTCCGTGGAGTGGGTCTCGATACCGACCATTTCCTTGTGGTGTGTCGAATTAAAGACCTCTTTAAAGGGTGGCGCCACCACAATCCGGATAAATCAAGTGTTTTGGAAAGAATAAAAGTAGAAAATCTGCAAGGAGACGTGAAAGATGAATATGCAAGGAGACTGAAAGAAAGTTTTGAAGCAGTGAATGAAGATGATGGTATAGAAGAGTTATGGAGTGTTTTTAAAAAGGAGGTTGTGGGCGTGGCAGCTGAAGTATGTGGAGTAAGTAAAAGGAGATCGAATATAAAAGAGAAGAATGTCTGGTGGGACAAGGACGTCCAGAGAGTAGTAAATGAGAAGAAGAAAGCATGGTTAGACTGGTTGGCAATGAGAGCGGATTTAAGAATGGGAAAGGTAGTTGAAGAGGATGTTAATGAGTCAAGAAAAGAATATAAGAGAATAAAAGGAGAAGTAAAGATCTTAGTAAAAAAGAAAAAGGAAGAAGAAAAGGATGAGTTAGATGAAAGACTGTGTCAAGATTTTCAGAGGAACATTAAGTTTTTCTGGAAATCAATAAGAAAAGCCCGAGGAAAATCTATGCCCTCGGAGCTTAATTGTGTGAAAGATAGGAATGGGAGGCTTGTTAATGGAGAAAAATGTGTGTTGAGAAGATGGAAAGAATATTTTGAAGGATTGTTTGAGAAAGAAGAAAAGCAAGGGCTCTTAGTGATAGATGACAAGGATGAAATTAAAGAGAAGATAGGAATGGATGAAATAATAAATGCATTGAATAGTATGAAAATGGGCAAAGCTGCAGGGCATGATAGAATATCTGTCGAAATGCTAAAGGCTGGACAGGGTGCCGTAGCATGTCTGCTGTACCGCCTCTTAAACTTGTGCTGGAACGGAGGTATTGTACCAAGAGATTGGTGCAACGCTGTTATTGTTCCATTGTATAAGGGTAAGGGGTCACGGCAAGACTGTCAGAGCTACCGAGGCATTAGCCTTCTTAGTGTTGTCGGCAAATTATATGCGAAAATTCTAATTGAAAGGGTTATGCAAGAGACGAATAACAAATTATGGGATGTACAAGCGGGCTTTCGAAAGGGTATGGGATGTACAGATCAGGTCTTCTCTCTACGTAGCGTTGCTGAAAAATGCTCAGCCAAAGGACAAAAAGTCTTTTGCGCCTTCGTAGACTTGGAGAGGGCCTATGATAGAGTGAGAAGAGAGGAACTGTGGTCAGCTATGTCCATGTTTGGAGTGAGCAGCTGCCTGATCCGAGCGCTGAAGTCTCTTTACGAGAACTCCAGTGCTTGTGTTAGGATTAATGGGGCGTACACAGACTGGTTTTCCATCGATAAGGGTGTAAGACAGGGATGTGTAGCGTCTCCATGGTTGTTCAACCTTTTCATGGATGGCTGTCTACAAGATATAAAAGAGAGTGAGCATGGGTTAAGAATGAATGAGTTGTCACTCAAATGTCTTCTTTACGCTGATGACCAAGTTCTTCTTGCATCATCGGCGGAAGAATTACAGACAATGGTGACAATTATGGATGATGCGTTTAAAAGAAAGGGAATGAAAATTAATGTAAGAAAGACGAAAGTTATGGTTTTTGAAAGAAATGAAGGAATGACAGAGTGTAAAATTATGATAGGTAATGAGAGAGTAGAACAAATGAAAGAGTTTGTATATTTGGGTAGTATGTTTACAAGTGATGGCAAGCATGATAGCGACATTGAAAGACGAGTATGTGCAGGTAATCGAGTGAACGGCGCACTGAACACCTTTATGAGCAGCCGAAAGGTCTCTAAAAAGGCACGATTGGCTGTTCATAAGGGAGTGTTAATGCCGACACTAATGTATGGCAGTGAAAGTTGGGTATGGCAGAAGAGGCACGAAAGTAAGGTCAGAGCGGTTGAAATGAGAGCGTTAAGGAGCATGTGTGGCGTGACATTGCGTGACAGAGTGAGGAATAATGTGGTGATGGAACTTTGTGGAGTGAAAGAAGATGTAGTGACAAGAATAGAGAAAGGGATGTTGAGATGGTTCGGACATATTGAGAGGATGGATGATAGGAGATTGACGAAAGAGATACACAAGACGAGTGTGGAAGGAAAAGTCGGTAAAGGTCGACCGCATCGCACATATTTTAGCCAAGTTGATAATATACTAACTAAGGGAAAGATAAAAAGTACCCTTAACCGACGCGAATGTATGAAGAGATTGATGAAAGTAGATGAAGCGAAAGTAGTGTGTCAGAATCGGGCGAAGTGGAAATCCATAGTCTCTGCCTACCCCTATGGGATACAGGCGTGATATTATGTATGTATGTATGTATGTATATTTATTTATTAATTTCAATCCTGTAGACAGTTACATTTTATATCTAATCTATACCGATTCAGAATCTCTCAATCTAAATGCAGCTTAGAGCGGTAAATTGCTTTGCGATACTGCATGGAAAAGTGTGCAGTGTGAAATGAGATTTGGATTTAGAACGGGCAGAATATACCTGATTTTATTTCCTATTCCAGTCATTATAAAGCATTCGTAGCTGACCTCGCTTTGGATCTAGTAATGTTCGAGTATTTTAGTTTTTATTGTGCTGCTTTAATACCATTCTCCAAAAAGTGATTTTCCGGAAACTAGTCCTGTAATGGTTTAACGTTTAGTTGTTTTTTTAATAAAAGTATCAGTTTTTGATGAGCTAACATAACATATAACTTAATTAATTCTTGATTAAAGGAGATATAAAAAATTGTGATTGAGCGACGCACCAGAAACATGGAATAAAGAATCTTTCAAGATCCACTTATAGTTAATTGATTTTCAGGTAGTTTATATTATATGATGCACTAGCTTTTGCCTGCCGCGACGCCCACGTGAAACTTTCATTCATCATTACATCCCTATAGGGGATGAATTTTTAAAAATCTTTTCTTACTGCTCGCCTACGACTTAAGAAGAAGTGTAAAATTTCACGTTACTAGCTCCAATATTTACGGCTGTACGCTGATACGTCAGTCAGTTTCTCCTTTTATATTTACATATAAACGAAAGTATGGTATTATATTTGATCCTTACGTAACGTAACAAAAGATATACAAAGCGAATCGAAAACCTAACCTTTTTAAGTCGTTTACAAATAAAACTGTATTATATTGCATATAGGTGTGAGTTTATGCACGTACGTATATATATGTATTTGTAAAAACTATATTTAAAATGAATTCACCTGGGTAGACACATCTGTAATGCGTTTATCGCGGAAACACAATCGTGCCTCTTTATTCTTTGTCAATGAAACATTTTCCTTATCGTCCGATTTCTTATTAGATTGCTTTGGAGTTAGTTCCTCTTTTACTGAAGGAGCGGGCTTTCTATTATTACAGTTATTCACTTACCTAAGGGATGGAGGGAGGCTACTGACGCGAAAAACAAAACTTGACTTGTTATGTCCTCAATGTTGTATTGCGTTATTGTATTAACTTCCTTCCACGTACAAACATATTTCGCTAATGTAATCTAATAATTCGCAAATGTAAACATATTTACCGAGTTATTATATACAAACGTATGTTTTACTTGTGTTTACTTAAGGAAAATTATATTTAAATAAGCACAGTTATTTTATGACAATGATTCTATAAAATACTTATATTACAAATATTTTTTGTACCTTAAAATGATCTGTTTTATTTATACTGGCTTCCTATTTTCTAACAAGTATGATTATAAGTTAACGGTCTTATTCATAATAACTTAACGAAACTTAAGCTTAAGCGCAGCGTTTATACGTTCGATAGTGAAAACATGGTCGATTTCGATCAGCTGCTTCAAGTTAGAAGTTCTTTTTTATAGGCTTAAAATGCATTTTAAGAAATATATGTTTATACCTTCGATAAGGATTTTATAATGAATAAGGGCCTATCTATATGCAGTGTAACTAGTTTCCCAATTTAAGGGCGACTTTCAGCGCTAATCTACAGTTAGACCTAAACTAGTTTCACTTATCCTACAGCTCATTCCATTATTTAAACCAAGATGTGGGATAAATCGAGACTTATCTAAGTGCTGCAAGTCGCTCTAAGTTAATAATAGATGAATAAATATTTCTATGATTATTTTTTTAACTTTCCCCTTAAATTGGGTTTGATACACTCCATGGTTCTAAATAAAACGCGTTATTTAACTTATCAAAGTTAATTCTGAAGAAAATTGCTTACCCACCCAAATTATTAATAAAATATTCGACGTAGCATCGCTATCTCATGTAGATATTGGAAATTGATTGCGAAGATTGATTATACAGGTTTGGTGAAATTTATTGGTGGCGCAGCACTGTAGATGTTATTCGATAGGCACTTTATTGCCTGTGTCGTTACATTTTGCTCTGAACTAAGTTGTATTAATGTATGTAGAGAGTGCAGTTGAAATTATATTTTCGGTAATGAAATTAGAGTTGTTTTTCAACATTTTAAGGAGAAGCTTTTATTATTAGTTATTACATTAATTAGTTCACGCATCGATATATTATTTACCTAGATACACAGTTGACAGTCAGAAAATGGGACACCAAAGGAGTGCTTGAGCACTCCTTTTGCCTACAGTTTGACGCCAATAGAATTCTAAATTTCAAAATTCAAATTTAAGGACGCTTGCTCATTTCGTTGAAACAGCTACTTTACATCGCGTGCATAGGGTTATATTTGTCTTGATTTAATTAGAACTTGTGATCTTTTTCTTTGTTTTATTGCTGAGACCACTTTTTAGGAGGATATTTGTAAAGACCTGCAGTGTTACCACGACTTCTTATAGCAGTATTATTATAATGGTTCATGTAATAACATTTTCAGACACCTAATATTTTTTATTGTTTTGTCCGCTTTATTTAATTGCTTTATTAACTCAAAAGAAATGGCGTTCAAAGAAATATAGAATTGGTGTATATTTTAAGATTGCTAAAATTTAGTTGTTAAATTTAAAATATGATAAAATGATGTAATAAAGATCGCGGCGCAGCGGTTGCCGGTGGCATGGGGCTAAAGCTCATCAAAATATGCACATAAATACATACGCTCGTGTGATTTATTATTAATTTATAACACAGCTGGTAAAAAATGCTTTTGTCGTAAAAATAACATAAGCTCACGCCTGTATCCCCGAAGGGGTAGGCAGAGGCGCACTAGCGAACTAGAACACCCACTTTTCACCGAGCTTAGTTCCGTCCCAGATGTGATAGGGGGTGAGCCTATCGCCATATCGGGCACTAATTCCAAACTCCGGGCTGATATGGGAAAATCCAATATCACTTTGCCCGACCCGGGGATTGAATCCGAGACCTCAGAACCGTAGTCGTACCGAAATACCACCACGCCACCGAGGCAGTCGTAAAAATAAATAAATAAATTGTTGCAATTGGAAAACGGGTACCCTTACCCTATACGTACGGTCCGGTACTTCGCGTAGGTCTGTGTATGTGTCGAAAAATTAACCATATCTCACTTGTTTCTCTATAATTAAAAGCACCTTTTCGTATTTATTTTTTACAAAATGTAAAAGCCCTTTCATTCATTTCTATATAATAATAAACGAATTCTAACAAAATATTACCGTGTCCACTAATATCAATTTATGCTTAAAATATTATGCTTATAAACTTAAATTTGATTCAGAAAAAAAATGTAAATGTCGTTTTAAAGTCTTGTCTAGTGCAGTCGGGCAAAGCAGGTTTTTAACATAATAATTAAATTATTCGGAAGTAGATCCCAAAAGGTAACGTGAGGTGTGTAGCCACTTTTCTACCGACTTCAAAAAAGGAGAAGGTCCTCAATTCGACGGTATTTCTTATATATCTCCGCCAAATGTGGACCGATTTTCAAAATTTCAAGGGTAGTTCCATATAAATTTGGTTACGATCGGATAAGTTTTGAAATCGGTCCGTTAAGTTTTTAAACTTATGATTATAAATATTAAGCTGAATCCTTTATGCATCATGTTTAAAAAGTGTGTTGGAAAAGGATAAGTTAAAATAAGTATCTTGTTATGACAAAGTAAATAACTTAATGAGAAATAACTAGATAGTATAAAGATATGAACTGAAGGAGCTTGTTATGACTAACAAGATGGCGTTAAAAGCTGATAACGCCAGCAAAGAGCCATTGGATGCAGGCGGTACCGCCGTAATTATTGTAAAATTACCGGAGAGTTCTAAATGTTCTAGCCGATAACTTCTAGCTGATTAGGGTAACGCTGATGGAATCATTAGTATTGTAATATGAAAATCATTTCAATATGTCTAACTTGTTGGACGTTTAGGTAAGTGCATTACTATTAAAACAAGTGATATTAGTATATTGTTGTAAATTTTAATATGAAGTCGTTTGTAGGCTGATTCATCGATTCACCATATTATCTCCAACTCATTAGGTATAACCGTTTTGCATACGGAAGTCTATGCTATAATTTATAATCTTTGTTATGTGGAGAAGTGGTCTCTTAAGATGTAAATTTGTATCAAAGATATACAAAAGAAACTGTATAGTTACGACAAATATCTTTGATTGAAATAAGTTTTATGTAAGGAATTAAATATGATTTAGGTACAATCTGTGAAACTGCTATAACCACAATGACATGTTTGACTTTTGGGCAAACTTAATGACTACACTGAAGTTAATCACAAGTGACGTAGCTACATACGAGTATTTTATGCGTCTAAAGAACTACAAGAGTCGTTGCTAAGTAACTACACAGCGTTTAGGCTTCAGAGCTTGGTAAGATCTACACCGAAGTAGTATTCGTAAGATGAAACTGATATTTCCCAATCCTAGCAGTCTGACTTATAAAGCTAGATAGTCTGACAGTCGGCAAGATAAAATATAATATTACGTATGATCCACATAATACTAATTCTAAGTTTGGATGTTTGTGTATTTGTAAATAAGTTAATTAACCACGCCTTCATTTTTATTTGTATTGATTTTATTCACACATTGGTTGACAATGTCGCTTTTTTGTTGCCTATCTGATTGTAAATTTGTGGAATCTGTGCCTGATATGGCGGTAGGCTCGCCCCCTATCACAACTGGGACGGAACTAAAAAATGTGGGTGTCCTAGTTCGCTAGTGCGCCTCTACCTACCCCTTCGGGGTTACAGGCGTGAGCTTATGTTATGTTTATCCGATTGTAATTGTTTCTCGTCTACGGACATAGGTCATGCCCAGAGGTATAGTCAAGTCTTGAGTTAAAAATCAATTGTCAGAAGAGGAGACGGTAAAGGCTTCCGATAACTTAACATTGCATTGCATATTCAGATGTACCTTTTCTATCTTTCGTACTAAACTTTTACTATAATTATTGCAATCAGGGACTTTGGTACGATCCGATCCTACACTTGCGACTGAAGTATCTAATGTTGCCTTAATACGAGACCCTACATCTTAAACGACCAACTTAGGCCAGCCGTGAGTTTTTTGTCATTGCTCGCTAGCGACTCCGTAAAATATTTATATGAAAGACATAGCGATTATGCGGCGAATTGATGTTTTTCATACAAATTAATGAACGTAGTCGTTATTGTGAAATATCAAAAACTCATGGTGGAGCTACTATAGCTTATTTGTCACGTCGCAGACACCAAGAGACAAAATCCGTTCTGGAATACTTTCAAGCGAGCGAAACCGTCGGCAAAAGCTAGTATATAATACGTGAAAATACTTCTGCCGTAATATATGGTATGACAAATTTATTGACCTAGAATGCGATACCGATCGCAGCAATCTTATGATGTATTGTGAGTTGGTTCCTTGTTTAGGGTATTAGCGGAAATCTGTCTACTTCTGTTATGGCTAGTAAGTCCATGGCGGTCGTTTGCGGGCAAGCTCAAGGTTATTCTTATGATCAAATATTCATTCATTCAATCGGTTGCCTGACGTAGATGGATAAAGCGAGTGAAAGACTTACATGAATAAAAAATCTGTAAGTACATCGATTTTATTTTATTTAATATTGATCAACTAGGCAATAATAATTTACAAGTTGGGTGGTTACCTTGAAATGCAAACATACTATTACTTACACTACTGCTACTTACCCCTACTCTACTTACCCCGTCGGGGGTATAGGGACGAGCTTATGTTTTGTCTTTCGTTTTAAAATGGTTAGATGTATTCTTTACGCTTGCGGCATTTTTCTAAACAGTTCCCGAGCGTTGTGCGGCGCGTAGTTTCCGTAATGGTTGCTATTTCTTCGTGCGATGTTTAATTGTATGTGCCCGCATTGTTCTCGTACTCTCATGATTTAAGGTAAAGCTTAGGGGAACGAGAATTCCATTAACATAGATTCTAAGTAAGGATTATTTTGAATTTATTTATCTTTATGAATTCTGCCCTAGTTTCAGTATTTTTATAAGTTTTAAAAATATTATTCATATTAAGAGTTAATAAGCAGAATAGCAGCGATAGCTTAGTTGAGTGTGTTACGGACTGCCGGGACGAGTGTTGGAGGTTCGAGACTAACCCAAATATGGAGCATACACCTCTGACTTTTCTATGTTAAGTGTGTCTTTATTGTGAAATATCGTTTGCTATAATGGTGACGGAAAACATCGTGAGGAAACCTGCATACCCGAGAATTTCTCCACAAGAAATTCGAAGGTATGTGAAGTCTACCAACTCGTGAAAGTGTGTGACGGCCAGCGTGGTAGACTAAGGCCTAACCCCTCTCATAAGTAGAGGAGGCCCGTGTCCAGCAGTGGGACAGTAATATTACAGGGCTAATATTATATTATTATTATTAAGAGAAAATGTGTACATGTTTGTGAACTTTAATGTTAGTTATTTAAAAAGCCTTAAGCTATTTAGATAAAAATACAAATTCTCCATTACCCCTAGTATATTAAACATAGGATATTTTCGATTTCAGTAGTATCTACATCCTATGGCGTATCTCGAAAAAAGCTGCAAACAAAAACTAGCAAACCCAACTTTAAAAGCAACGGTATTGTACTAACAGGGTTATCGGACCAAAATACTACACAAACGGGGTTTATTGAGTATAAAATTGAATTTCCTTGATGAATCCTACTACACGGGTTTGTCCGCTGCAATATGCCTGTATTGGTGGAAACGCACACGCGCGTGGACGGAGATCGGCTGGGGAACAACGACCAATTCCTAAAATGCCGGATATGTGTGAGAAATCTATTGCCATTGTTATCTCGCGTTAACTCAATATGGTTTAATTTGGTAATTAATTCTGACCTCCATGTTCTGAGTTCTGACCTGTCTGTCTGCGTCTTAATTTTAAACTGATTGTTTATCTGTATCGTTACTGTGTACTATGGCGAAAATCTGGGTCTGAAAATCTGGGTTAAGGTCTTGGCCTTGGGTTCAATCCCCCATGAGTTCATCAGTTGGTCCCGTAATGGAATCCCCTAAGGGTACAGGTATCATATAAGGTACAGAAGTAAACTCTGCGAGAAATTATGCTCTATTTGATCCTCATCTCATCTTTTTGAGGATACAGATGTCAACATATAAATAATTAAGAAAGCATATTATCGGCTAAGTTTATAAAGGTTGCAGGAAGTCGCTGGATCTAGGCCGCTTCCAACAAGACAATCTGGAAATATTTGAGGTTTATGAACTGGATGACTGCTGGATTATCATCGGATGATGGTTGCCAGCTATCTCACTCTTTCTTTCTACCTGCCATTATCCCACTTTAATGTGGGGTCGGCGCAATACACTTTTTCAAGCATGTTGTAAAAGGGATTTGTCTAAGTTTTTACGACCGGCTGCCTGCCTGACGTCAACCCACTCTGAGGGATCATGGGCATGAGAGATGCCAGCTATCTCACTAAATGTGCTAAATAATTTTTCACAAAATATATGTATATTCCAAATGCTTCAATAAAAATATGAATCAGTTTGAATATTGTAATCACTTCCTACACCACTCACCGAGTTCCGCTTAAGTAAACTAGCGTATCACGTATGTGTGGAGTCGTCGTGTCGCTTAGAATGTTGATCGTTAGTGCTTCACTTCGGTGTTATGTTCGCTTCTTCGATAAAAGCGACATTTCTTAACAATTTCTTGCATTAACAGTAAAATATTATGTATCAAGTTTGGTATGATAAAAATTTGTAAACTTAGAATCCGCTTCATATAATTTGAAAATAAGAAAGGTTGAGGGGTTTTTTGTATGATAGCTCTCTGCTATTTATACATGTAATAGAAAAAGTTAGATACGATAAATTAATTCTATGAAATGAAGTCGAAGTGTATCTTTCTTTCTTTATCCCACCTTAATGTGGGGTCGGCGCAACACAGTTTTTGAAGCATGTTGCAGAAAGGATTTGGCTTAGTTTTTACGACCGGATGCCAGCTTGATGTCAACCCCCTCTGAGGGATCTAGTCCCGGGCAAATTACCCAGGACCTCCCGGTCCACAGATCATATGTATGTATATGCTGTCACTAACCAACGAGGTTGGTGGTATGTATATCTAATCATTATTTATTATTTTCCAATATGGTTTTAACTATTGACTTATTTGTTCTGAACTACAACGATGACTAATATGAAACGACAGTTTATTATAAATAAAATAAATAATAAATAACATCCAACAGTCACAAACATAGTCCTGATACATTAAGATCGAGTCTTGTGTCGTGGATAGGTATGATCTATATCGTAGGTATCACGAATTACGAGAGCCTTTCGGTCTCACAACACCCAGACCCGAAACACATATCTGTAGGCCATACAAACATTTGCCTCGGTGCGGGGATCGAACCCGCGGCCTCTCGCTTCACAGCCGGCTACTCGCCCGCTGCGCCACGTAGGCTGTCATTTATATTATAAAATATTTCATTATGCCACTTTGTTTGTATAATTGAAATGTTCTGATGTGGAATCAATAATTGTGCATCGTTTATTTCAGTCATGGTAATTACACACAAATAGAACGTGTTAATATTGCGGGTAACTATTTCAATTATACGAGAACATTGTTGAAAAGATCCACAAGCGGTTTTAATTGAAATAAAAGAGCTAGAGCGCAAACGTGATATTTGTCGCTATTGTTAACTATATGGAAATGTATCGAAAGTCTTAAAGTTACGTCGTACTGTCTCAGTCTGATTAATTTCTCTAGACCAGTTCGACCATGAGTTTTATTAACATTGCACGCTAGCAACTATGTAAAATTATAAACATAACATAAGCTCACGCTTATACAAGCATGAACTCTTTGGGGATACCCCCGAAGAGGTAGGCAGAGGTGCACTAGCGAACTAGTACACCCACATTTCGCGGAGCTTAGTTCCGTCCCAGGTGTGATAGGGGGCGAGCCTATCGCCATATCGGGCAAAAATTCCAGATTCCGAGTTGATATGGAAAAATCCAATATCGTTTGGCCGACGCGGGGATCGAACCCGAGACCCCAGGATGGTAGTCGTACCAAAATACAACCACGCCACTGAGGCAGTCAATATGTAAAATTATTTGTATGAAAAATGACAATTTCCCACGTATCGGCATTCGAGTGTTTGTCATAGAGTTACGTAGTAGCTAGCGTGAAAAGCCAAAAAATTCATGGTCAAGCTTTATTTTTTGACTGATGCAAACAAGTACCCGTCCCAACCAACCATAAAGTCATGTCGCAAGCCCCTCGAGAGAATCGGAAGTACACTTACTGATCCTGTAACGCGAACCACACACGGAGTGTGGGTCACTATGGCAGGTTTTAGCATCATGTGTACGGTGGTCGCCATCTGGGGGGTTACCACCACCTCTTATAGCAGTTTTATTATAATCTTACTTGTTTTTTTTATGGGAATTTTTATGGGAATCGGCACAAGTAAGACTATAATAATACTGCTAAAGGAGGTGGTGGTAACCCCTCAGATCGGATACGAATCCTGCCACCAGCAAGCCACAGAAAAGAGTGACAAAAGTCACTCGTGCGTGCTTGTCCTCATATTTAAATCAAAACAAAACCAGGTAAACCGCTTGGGGACCTTATTTAATTCAGTAAATATTCTTTTATAATTGAACCGGCTACCCTCCGCACCCTACACATACATATTAACAGTATTATCATACCAACACCGGCTGTCTTTGTGGTAGAGGTTACTAACTCATTTAAACTTTAAATTGCGGTCACCTAAAATTACAATTATAACGTGACTCCCTTACAATTTGTGCACGAGCTGCTTCAAAATGTAAGAGTAAAATTAAAAAGTGTATTCAAATGAATGTTTACTTTTAATAACGAATAGTTGAATGAAAGGCTGTAGTTTCGTCGGTGTGGCCATTAACTTAAATTAAGTGGTGAGATTCGGACGTCTACTAATGAGTGTTTGGCCACGAAAATATATTTCCACAATCTGAGCTCTCACGATAAGGGTAATTATAGTAAAGAAACTATTTGTTGGCGCAAGAAGGACAGTTATTTGTGTTTGTGTTCAAGTTGTGAAGGTTTTAAAAAAAATCTCGTTTTTTTTAATTAGGCTCAAAAGGATGATGGTTTTCATCGCCCTACTTCAAAAAAGATCTCCATCTCTAAATCAAGAAGCGTTTTGATTTATTATAATCAAATGGCGATATACTTAATGTTCATACGGACCGCGTGGTCTTGGGTTCGATTTAGTGTTGCCAGATTTATTTTGTGAAATATCGGAACACAAGGTTAAAATGATCGGGACATAGGTTTTGAAATCGGGACGTTACCGGCCGGTTAGTATAACAAAGAAATCAAACAATAATAGGTATTTTTTAGAGTTCCATACTCAAAAGAAAAAAACGGAACCCTTTAAGGATCACTTCGTTGTCCGTTTGTCTGTCTGTCAAGACCCTTTTTCTCAAGAACGCGTGAAGGTATCAAGCTGAAATTCATATCAAATATTCAAGTCTAATACTGTCCGTTGGAGCTGTGAAAAAATCTTCTAAGCCAACGCAATCAAAAGATGCAGCCGTTTATGCCGCAAATTTTTGTCACTCGCAAGGGAATGAAAACCTACAGGGTACTTCCTCTGAACTCAGAATCTTGAAATTTAGTACGAAGCAACGTCTTATAGTACAGATAAAGGAAAAATTGCAAAATTCATTATAATGTTCCTACAGGTTTTTGTTTTTGTACGAAACCCTCGGTGCGCGAGTCCAACTCGCACTCGCACAGTGAGATCGGGATCGATCTAATCTTGATTCTCTGATTTTATTTAATCTGATCCCTCCAGCCGCCAGAGGAGGCATAGGAGGCGCGACTGACCCTCGTCTCCCACTCTGTGGTTGGGGGCTTTAGAAAAAATTCATCCCAGTTTCGCCTGCCCGTCGTAAGTTTAACTCGAAAGACTTATAGGGCCAAAAGTATAAGAGGTAATGGTTTCATTGTTTCATTGGATGCTCAAGACCGGGTGAAGTGGAAACATTTACACAAAACAACCATTTAGCTGGCAAAACGGGACACTTTTTTATCCACGGGGAAAAATTCACCCTTTACGGATGTCTCCCAGCCTGGGGGCAGTAGGATGGTTATGCCCGACTCGTCGGCCTTCCGAAGACGGGTTCGTAACCAAAATACCTATACCGAAACTACTGACTAAAAAACCCGTGAGTACCTTCAGCGCATTTGAAATGATGTCGGAGGATGCGGAGTAACCACTAGATTGCTGACGGAACCTTTGTACTTTGTACGAAAACTTTGTACGTTGCCTTTCGGTCCGTCTCTTTGGGGCGGGAACGCCCCAGAAAATTATGCCGCCTTTGACAAGCACGATACACATTGTTTTCGTGGCAGCATGCTGTAAATCTCCTGAGATGCACCCTTGAGTGGCATTAATGTAATATACAAATGCCGCACATCCCCCGCTGTACGACCCTGACGCCAATCTGCAGGACTGGAGGCGCCAGGCAACGAACAGGTGCCTCCTTTCTTGTTTGGCGAATGGAATCCAAGCATTCCCAATCCCGTCCAGAGCTCTCGATGTGCAACATAACACATACACAGAAGGAGGCCATACCGCGTCACGATCTCTGACTACCGACCATGGTAGCTACTATTGCCGGCAGAGAGAAGCCGTTACCGGGTACAGCGCTGAGAGCGCTGCGTTCTTCTTCCCAGGCTGGGCGCAATTCGAGAGTGTGCTGGGACGTATCTTCGTGGCAGATGCCCCAATGGTGGCACGTGTTAGCATACTGCTAAAAATAACGCTTTAACTGGTAAATGTTTTCAATTTGTCAAGCAACAAATGACAACTAAGATTGTGTAATATGTATCACTGTAAATACGTTAAACAATTACTTTCTTAATTTAAAGTTATTATTGACAAATGTGTACCATGTCATACTCCGATATTTGTAAAACTAGCAATAAACTTTTAAAAATGAAGTTCACGGTAGGAAAATAAATGTAGCTGTCAGTTTTGTTTACTCGCTACTATTTAAGTCACTGCACAGTGCGGCAGCGCACAGTCGCCGACGGACCACGGAGGTGGTCAGAACGCTAAAGGTAAACAGTGAACAAAAAGTGTGAACAGTGGTACAGGTATCGTTACTATTTACTTATTATTATTTACCAGTGAAGCTGGTACAGGTACTGGCATTATTTACAGTTTTTATGTATATAGTATAACTGTAATGTTCTACTGCTATGTAGTATATTATAGCATTGCCAAATCCTAAATTAAAGGTATATAGGTAGAGATATATACCGAGTAGACTCCTTGTTCATATAATTATTAAAAATACATAAGGTTTTTATGTAGTTCGGAATAGGTAAAATATTTGAGTATACTATTATATACTTGGCTTATTATAACGAAGAAGTCTCGGTATTAAGTACCGTTCCCTATATATTGACTACAAATTGATAGTAACTCGGTTTGCTTCAGAGTTCTAAGTGAATAGAATCATTGGTTGCCTGTTGTCACGGTTTATGTGTAAAACTATTTACTATGTGAAAGAATTGTGTAATACAAAGTATATAAAGATGAAGAGAAAGATAGAAAAGATAAATATAGTGTTGATGGGAGTTTCTTTCGCCATTTCTTCTCCACAGTAACAATTTGTTCCGAAATGGTAGTAGAGATAATTAAAAAGAGATATTTGAACAGACACAGCATTTTTATTATTGAAAGTACCCTCTTAGCGTCGTTTATATTAAAATACAAAGTATATAAATGGCCTATATATATCCTGACATGACTATTGAATCGAAATAACTTAATAAGCAGTAACTTTGATAGTTATAACGTTAGCTTTGTAACTATTATATTTTGACAACGATATATATATATTTATTTTATTTATTAATCTATCTTCCTATCCTATCTGACAAAAACCAACCGATGCACCCAGTCAGCGCGTGCGTCAAACAAAATGTCAGTGCGCCGTGGCGACTGTCGCTATTCTTTAAAGACAGGACGCACTACCGCGATGGTCCTCCAGCTCGCACTTCGCGCTTTCTAGCCTGGTTAGCCATTCCTCCATGACAGTACTACGGAGGGCCTCTCTCCGCAGTATTGTCGCGCCTTTATCTTCTCGGTGCCAGCCTCAACCCGCGTGGAGACGCCTCCTCCCGCCAGAGAAAAGCTGATGAAAGAAGAGGGGGACATTTGACTTTAACACTCTTCTCATTTTTTTCCCGTTGATACCCTGCTAGCATTATAGCTTCCATATACCATTCCCTTTATTGCAAATCACAACCCCTTATATAAGCCCCATCCTTGATATTGTGTCATTATCTGCCTGCTTGTTTCTAAATTGATAGCGTTAGAACATAAGTGATTATTTACATGTACCTAAATCTTGTTTGTTGTGACCAATAAAGTTTTTTATTTCATTTATTTATTGTAACATAAAATAATTAGCACTTAGCTTAATATTATGAAAACGGACACCTGAATCGAAAAATGGTTTAACACACCACCGTAATATTTACTACCTTATCGGTAAGCGAGTATGAGCTGTTAAAATTTTTTACTAAAGTACATCCTAAGAAGGATAGTCAGAAATCGGGACATTCGGCGTCCCGATTAAGGGTAAATCGGGACGGGTCACCAGACCCCTGAAAATCGGGACGTCCCGCGCAAATCGGGACATCTGGCAACACTAGTTCGATTCCCAGGTCGGGCAAAATAATTTTCTAAATTAATTTGCCCGGGACTGGATACCTCAGAGGGGGTTGACGTCAGGCAGCCATATTTCTGCAACACGCTTGAAAAAGTGTGTTGCGCTAACCCCACATTAAAGTGGGATAAAGGCAGTTATATATTTATTATATATTTTTAATTCATGAAGAGTTTACAGATTTCTTAAGTTTACACGAATGTTATACATTGAAATAAAATTTTATACAGAATCTATCACGATTTTTTAAAATTAATTTTTAGGCTCGACGTTTCGAAGGCTTTGCAGCCTTCCTAATCAACCCGATCGGTGATAAAAATAGTTTTATTTCATGAAGAGCGTGTTACGAAGAGACATATGTACACGGGATGTCAGAGTCGTGACGACGCATAAAAACGAATATTCCATAATATCCGATGATATAGAAATAATCTCGTTATCTGCCTATAAATATACAGATTTATTCCATTTATTCCGAGGCCAAAATCACACTTGCTTAGTGTGTGTACGGTAAAGTACTTTGAACTCTGTGCTTTTATTTATTTAACAGAAAATCAGTCGGTGCTATTCTAAACGGATTTAGCTTTGTTTTATTTAATGTATTTACATGAACGTGTTAGTTTAAAACATGTCCAGAATATTAACAGGAATATTTCGTTTTATAACATGTTTTATTATATTAGAACAATTATATTTTAAATACCTTTAACGGGCTTCAGCAGCCCGAGCAGGAAAATTTCTGACAACCGTAAATGTATTCGTGCTCGATGCGCGTCTATGAAATTTGTATGATATATTAATCAAATGTCATCAGTGCGCAGCGAGTTTACATTTACATTAGTTTTTCGTGCTCGGGCTACAGAAAAGGGTGTATAATTTCTTTAGACCGACTTAAAAAAAATCGTTTGGATTCTTTTAATGTAGGTATGTTACGCGATGCGATATCTCCGCCAAATGTGGACCGATTTTTAAGATTCGGTGTTCGATAGAGCTTATTCTAAGGGTGGTCCCATAATTTGGTCACAATCGGATAAGTTTAGAAGTCGGTCCGTCGACTTTAAACTTGTGGTTATTATGCTATACATAATACAATATTATTGTTAGTCGTTAAAGTTTAAAATAATCCATATTAGATGACTTTGTTAATCGCTGCGACATTAGTATGCATATTTATCGTGCTTATGGCGATAGGCTCGCCCCCTATCACATCTGGGACGGAACTAAGCTCGGCGAAATGTGGGTGTTCTAGTTCGCTAGTGCGCCTCTGCCTACCCCTTCGGGGATACAGGCGTGAGCTTATGTTATGCAATTATATGGCAAGTGATCTCCACCGCCCATTTCCCAATACCAGAATATAGGTTATAAAAACAAAGAGAATTTGAAATAGACGACGAACATATTTGGAGCCTTTTATCTGGAAATGTTTGGGGGAGGCCTATGTTCAGACGTCCTATGACTGATGATGATGATGATGAAATCTCATCGCACAAAGCAAAACAAGTCGCCTAGTCACATTCACCTTGATTCTGTGAGACAATGACTACGGGTTGCGAATTCGTGCTGTAGACAGAACTGTGCAGAGCTTGCCTTTATCACCTATACCTACGTTTATGTCCCTCTTAGCAGCTATTAACGTGACGTGTTTCCCGTATCCAGGCAAATTATAGAATAAACGAGGGAAGCACAGATGCGGCGACCATAAATTTCCTATGTAATATCGGAATTGACGTAATGACGTGATATTAGCAACGAATATTTGCTGAATCCGCACGGAGATTAATATAATTACCTTATTATTATAAGTTAACGTAATGAGCCGCAAAATCATTAGTAATAGCTTTTTGCAAATATAAATACATACGCCTGTATCCTCGGAGGGGTAGGCAGATGCCTATCGCCATATGGGCACAAATTCCAGACTCCAAACTGCTAATGAATAGAAAAACCCAATATCACGTTGCCCGACCCAGGGATGGAACCCGACAACTCAGGACGATAATCGTACCGCGTACGCAATACTACCACGCCACCGAGACAGTCGAGTTTTGGCAGACTTTACAAATATGTTTAGTTTATAGAACAAAAATAAAATTTGTGCCCTATATAGTGATAGGCTCGTCCCCGATTACATCTGGGACGAAACTAAGCTCGCCGAAATGTGAGCGTTCTAGATCGCTAGTGCGCCTCTGCCTATCCCTCGGGGGATACAGCCAAGAGCTCATATATGTGACGTGTGTATTTATATAATCGTTTTTAGGGTTCCAAAGCCAAATGGCAAAAAAGGAACCCTTATAGTTTCGCCATGTCCGTCCATCTGTCTGTCTGTCTGACCACTGTTTATCTCAGAGACTATAAGTACTAGAAGGATGTAATCCGGCACGAGTATACATATCTGTTAAACTCAGAAATTCGTGGAAGAAAATCTTGAAAAATATTTTTTACATGTAATGGGAGGGTTACTTTTTTTCTCAACTATCCTATGGTGTGGGGTATCGTTGGATAGGTATTTAAAAAACAATGCGGATTTTTCGACTGGAGGCTCTATTTGCGAAATATTAAGCTTTAAAGTGAAAATTTTTGGTAGAGTAGGGCGTCCCACCCTCTATTTCCGAAACGGTTGGTTTTGGATTGGTGAAAAAAATCACAGTAGTAGTATATATTATGAACTTGAAAGGAAAACTATAGCGGCTAAGCAGGCTCTACAGACGACTAAAGGAAAAAGAAAAAAATAGTACAGGTTATTTTTAATATCACTTATATGAAGTTGTTAGTTATACTAGAGGTATAAAACAGTTAGTAAATATGAGTTTATGGACCATACACTTAAAATTAAATTTAAGCAACAGTTACACTTACTTTGGAACCCTGTACTGTGCGTGATCAGATATGCAGCATGCACTTGCCAGGTTTTTATTTTTATTTTTTTTTATCTGCCCTTATCCCACCTCAATGTGATGTCAGCGTAACACATCACCTTAAGCATGTTGCAGAAAGGATTCAGCCTAGTTTTTACGACCGATTGCCTGCCTGACGTCAACTCCTCTCTGGAAGGATCTAGTCCCGGGTAAATCATATTTGAGAAATCGCCTTGCCCTGGGAATTGAACCTAGGACCTCCCAATCCACAGCCCATATATCATCATCATCATCAGCCATAGGACGTCCACTGCTGAACATAGGTCTCCCCAAAGATTTTTAGTTCGACCTTTTGGAAGCGGCCTGCATCGAGCGACTTCCTGCGACCTTTATCAAGTCGTCGGTCCACCTTAAAGAAAAAGTTCTCGAGTGGTGACCACGTACCGGCAAGCGCAGCCTATATATATGTATATATATTACTGGTCTAATGGCAGTATATATAGAGGTATATATACTGCCACTAGATCAAGGAGACGACTTTCTATTTATGTAATACAGGAACAATTATTTTTATATCTTTTCTCAACTAAATAGCTAATAATACCCTCTTAAAATAATGCAGCGAGGTCTCCCTCTAGGGAAAATGTGTAAGTGGGTTATCCACGTCTTAAGTGTAATTTAATTTTAACTTGGCTACATCTTGTGGCGCACGGCATAACAAAATATTCCTTCCTTTTTTAAACTTAGTTATCACGAGGCCAACTATTATTTTTTGAAGTGGTCTTATTTCGACACTTTAATGAGATTGCGTAGGTGCATGGTTGCCGTGAGGTTTGTGTCCTTCTTCATTTTTGTAATGGCTTCCATTGTGAGGTTCTGGAGTTTGGTTCTGAAATCTGCAAGTAACAGTTTAGATAATCAATCTGTGAGACAGTGGTATCAAACCGGTCGAGCCAGCCCATTAGTGCTGTAGACATTACTGTCTACAGTGTGGCTCTACCACTTAATATTCATCTAATAACTTCTAAGGCATTTGTGACAGATTTAGGGATAGGCTTACTTTATATTCAGTTTATATCAAGTTGCATATTTTTTTTTGCGATGCGGCAAATTCTTTATATCCCCCAATTTCGAGAAAGAGGATCAATTTTTATTTCCTCTAATATTTCTGTTAAGGTCACTTTCATTATTTCATTCTTTCCCTGGAATCGATTCTCAATTCGACCAAAACGATTTTTCTAACACTTGTTTCCCGGAATTGGATTTCCCAAAGGGTTGACGTCAGACAGGAAGCCGGTCGTAGTCACTAAAGCCGTTCTAATAATCGTCACTAAATCTGTTCTGTAATATATATGCAAAAGTATGTTGCGACTCACATTAAAAAGTGGAATAAGGAATAATGTCACTGATAGGCACAGGCAGAAGAAAAACAAGAGTTAAGTTAAGTATTAAAAAGGTTAGGCCATCGTCCATACAATATTGTATGGATGGTTTAAGTCATTAGTTACTTTTATTCCGATAGTAAGGGACAATAAAATACGGGTTAGACGCAAGCAAAGCCGAGATCACAAATAAGCTAGATCATAATATAATGATATATCACAATACAGATGTTACTTTCATGACGTAATCTCATAACTTATTGTGTTATACAAACTATTTGTCTCTCAACTGTTTCGGAAACAATAATTCTCACAAACATTCCTCCGCAGAATATTTTGTTTGCCTCATTTAAATACACCTTCTTGCCAAGTCTGAGAGTGGGCAAATTTTCAACTGTATTTTAGTCCTCTAACAGTTTTGTCTCTCAGTTCCTCACATCAAATTGCTTGTGAAGAAAAAGTAAAACATTGTTTAAATTAACAATGCATACATTTTCATATGTAAAACCTATAGAATTTAAACCAGCTAAAAAGTATTTTGTGGAAAAACGAGAGTCTTTTAGTTTCACGTTAGTCTTGGTTTGAGGATATATCACACGAGACGTTGCGTGGACTAATATAGACGTGGGCAGAGACTCACCAGCGAGGCCCCTTTTCTTTTGTGCCTAAGATGTACCCAATAAGAGGGGCTTCTTGCGAGGCCTCCAGCACGTTTTTAAAATTGTGACGTTCTTTTTCGAGCGTAAAAGTGATCAAATTAATTAGTCATCTGTAAAGTCTGGTCGCCTCCTTGGTCTAGTGGCAGCATATGTATATAGGCTGTGGACCAGGAGGTCGTGGGTTCGATACTCAGGTCTAGCAAAGCGAATTTTCTAATTCAATTTGTCCGGGACTGTATCCTTCAGAGAAGGGTTACGTCAGGCAAATCCTTTCTGCGACATGCTTGAAAAAGTGTGTTGCGCCAGACACACATTAAGGTGGGATAAGGGCAGGTAGAAAGGAGTAAAGTCTGGGGCATCGCATTTAAATAGGCTTCACGAACCCCCTTTAAGTACCAACAAGGCCGTGGGCGAGGGCCTACTTCGCCTGACGCTTAGCTACGCCACTATATATCACCTACCTACAGCATTGGAATCCAATATCAAATCCTCGCTCGTTGGTTCACAGAATTAGAATTAAGCGGCTTTTAAATGCATCCAAATGTTATTCGTAAGAGCTATTTCACGTTCTGCGTTCTAAATACACATGCAAAGGGATCGTTAGTGCTAAAATGGTTCTAAATGTATATATCCCCTAAATTATATCATTTTTAATTGACTGCTCGGTGGCGTGTCGTGGTATTGCGTGCGCGGTACCACTGTCATCCTGAGGTCTCGGGTTGAATCCCCAGGTCGGGCAAAGCGAAAGCATATTGGATTTTTTCAATGTAGTATCAGTCCGGAGTCTAGAATTTGTGCCCGATATGGGGATAGGTTCGCCCCCTGTCATATATGGGACGGAAATAAACACGATGAAGTATGGGTATTCTAATTCGCCGCTATCTAACTCTTCGGGGATATGGGCGTGAACTTATGTATGTTAATTTTTTGCTAATTACGAAAGTGTTTTTAGGGTAAAATGTTACGTTTTTGCTCATATTTTTGCTGCTGTCATGATGTTCAAACAAAAAGTGTAATAGATGTTTTCTGTGCCCTAATTTTTATTGAACGAATTAGCAACTTTGGCTTTCCCTTACCCACGAAAATAGTTGATTGACGTCATTTAAATTGCGAATCGTCCAACTATACCTGAGATATCGCCATGTCGTCAGGACTGCTTTCCGCCATCACTCTCTCTGTCTGCGCTGACCTTTAACACCGGATAATCTTTAAGATAAATAAATTCCGACTTTTCTTTATAATATCAAATTACAAATATTACGTTTGCACTCATATGCTTGCTGCTGCCATGAAATAAAAAAGTGTAATAGATTTTTTCTGTATCCCAATTTTTATCTAACGAATTAGCAAATTTGGCTTTTCGTTACCCACGAAAATTGTTGTCATTTAAATTGGGATTTGTACAATTATACCTGAGATCTCGCTATGTCATCAGCCTCCTAGCATGCGCGCCACGAGAACGTTTTGTCTACGCTTTTTGTCCTGTTATAACCAGTTTTCTCTATTTGTCTACGGATATGTCATGCGTCCTCGTTTATTTTCATAAAATATTGTAGACAATACGTAGACAACATCTCGACAGTCGATTATCGGGATATATCGTGGCGCGCATGCTAAGCGGGCAGGACTGCTTTTCGCCATCACTCTCTCCGTCTGCGCTGACCTTTAGCATCAGATAATCTTTTAGATATATAAATTCGGACTTTTCGTTATATCATTTAATTATGTACATTTTTATTTGCATAATGTTAATAAAATCATCTCACTTATTTTAGTTTTTATAAAAGCTTTAGTTTCTATACGTTTGCCTTTGACATGATGTGTACAAAGATATTTTAAAATGATAAAATTATTTATGAATTCAGACTTTGTTGTATTGAAATATCCTTAAGGGCGACTTGCACCACTATTACTAACCTACAGTTAACCTACAGTAGTCCTAATTAATTAAATGTCATCATATATTATCTGTACTTACATGTAGTAGGTACATTACATGTAATAATAATAATAATATAATAATAATAATTCTTTATTTCAGACCCAAGATCCATATCACAATGATTTACTTTTCCAAAAATATATAAAAATATAAAAAATATAGCATATAAAATATCACAGTCGGGTGGTCACCTCCACCCAGTGTCGATATGTTGCCGTCAGCATCAGTCTGTCAGCCAGGCTTCCAATAATTCCATTTTTACACGAGTCAACTCTGGACATAAAAGACGCGATTCGTTTTCTATGTATGGCGTTAAATGTGTCTACACCAGCCTCTGCAAACATTTCAGAAGCACTGCAATGACGTTTGAGGCCCATAAGGTGCCTAAAGATATTATTATAGGCTACTCTTATACCTGCATACGATTTTTTCCTATAGTTACTCCAGAGTTGACACGTGTAAAACGATTGGCAGAACGATCTAAAGAGTGTCAACTTCACGTCAGGTGCTGATTTGCAAAACTTTCTTGAAATCATGTTGCCTACAATGCAAAGAGCCCTACGTTGCCGCTCAACGTCTGCGTCATCTTTTAAGCCAGAAGTAACGATATGGCCAAGGTACTTAAAGGTTTCCACTATTTTGACTGGCTGTCCTCTAAGACAAATTTCAGGTACGTTCTCTGGCCCCTTACCCGATCTAAAAATCACCAATTCTGTCTTATTTTCATTATATATAAGGTCATGTTTATTGGCATAACTTTCACAGATTTTTATCAACTTTCTCAATCCTTTAATCGAGGGACTGAGCAGCACCATATCATCAGCATAGCTCAGATTGTTGACATACCTGCCATCTAATCTGAGCCCTACCTCGGTGCTGCTCAGTTCCACGAGTAAGTAATGAGTTACATGTTTTTTTTTATTAGCAATGAAGGCAGACGAGCAGACGGTACCTGATGGTAAGTGGTTACCGTCGCCTATAGACATCGGCAATGCCAGGGGCACAGCCAAGCCGCTGCCTACCGTGTAGATGCTTTTTTAAGCCTCGTTTGAAGAAGGACATGTCATAGCGCTGCGGGAACACCGAGGAGGGGAGTTCATTCCAGAGTTTGCAGTTTGTCCTTCATATATTTCTTTTTCAATTTAACTTGAGGTTAGGACTAACTGTAGGTTAGTAAGAGTGGTGCAAGTCGCCCTAAGTCGTATTACAATGAAAAGTTAATGAACGAAAGATCTAATTTCAAAGCACTAATATAATGAAATTGACGACGATGGTAAATAAATATCAAAAAATTATCTATTATTGCTGTTTTTGGAAAAAAATAGTAGTAAAGTTAATATTACACAACGAGAATGTAATTTGCTTTTGTGAGTTGTACACTAATAGTAAGTTATGTTAGTCATACTTTTGAACTGATTTCCTAAGAAGGGGTTGACGTCAGGCTGGCAGCCGGTCGTGAAACTAAGCAGAATTCTTTCTGGGATGTACTCGAATAGTATGTTGTATGACCCATTTCCATGTGATAAGGCGGAAAAAAATATCAATTATTTTAGATTAGATTAAATAGGAAATTTAATGTATTTCTTGATATACAAATACATTTTAAAGGAGCAAACCCATTCTCGTTCCGTTGTATGATAAAATTTAAATGTGTTATTAATATGTAAATGTTATTTGTTCCTGACTTGCCGTACCTGTTACGTGTACAATGGAACTTAAATAAAGTCAACACTTTGTTTTTAAAACGAATCTTTGTGTAAAATATAAATTTTAAATTAAAATACTCTTGTATTCAGGTTAATTTTATGTTGCTCTTCAAAAATGCTGAAATAATTGTGGTCCATTCTTGGTTTTTGTAATATTTGATTATTCTAAGGACTACAATTAGAATAAGTAACTATTATTCATATTACTAGAGATAATTTTAGACCATGTAGTTGACATGAACATAGAAATTATTTTCATTGTCGGTTGTAATTTACGACCAAAGATATAAATATTACTAATATATAAACTATAGACGGGCTATCAAACATGTTTCCTTACAAAAAAAAATCTTAGAAAATGTCAGTAACGCCAACTAACACTTATTACAATGCGAGGGCGCTTATTACAATTTACACCTTAGAATGTTCTGTGAATATTCAAGAATTATTGTCTTCACATTATTACGCTGGCACGACCTGGCACGCGTATGTTTCAAACACGACTGAGTTACTTATGCCCCGAGGACACAAATTTTGGGTCACAAGTTTCGCGTTATTGTCCCGTCTACATATGTAGGTACTGTTGAATATCTTTATTTACGACTTAATTAATAAGAAGTTATTTTATGAATGTATTGTTATCGCTGATAAGTGAAAAGATAAATGATACGTATTTAACAAAACAAAACCTCGATTGTATTCAACACATGTGACCTAAATAGGAAACAAGCAGAGTCAACGTTGAACAAAACCGTTTTTGTTTGTAGCTAAATCGTTCGACTTGGATCCCACTGTCATAATATATCAGAATTGGAACCCTGCCTATTTACTATGCCTTAAGCAAACCCACACAAATTTAGTGTCGTCCCAACGGGATTTGTACCCACGACCTCCTTTTCTGCAATTCCGCAAGTTAACAGCAAATTACTGTTTGTTGTTGTGACTATTCTGAACATGACTGTAATAGAATTAACTACAAATATGTGTTAATGTCCGGGGACTCGCTAATGGACCTTCTGACAAATTAACATGCAATAAAACACAAATTGATATTAAAATACTTATTATTGCTATTTCCGTTACTTATGACAGAATTCAATAATAAGCGATAGCTCAGTTGGGAATTATACGGACTGCCGAGACGAGTGACGGAGGTTCGAGACCAACCCCAAAAAAACACACTTACCATATTAAGTGTGCTTTCACTGTGAAATATCGCTTGCTATAGCGGTGATGGAAAACATCGTGAGGAATTCTGCATACCCGAGAATTTCCTCACAAAAATTTCAAAGGTATGTTAAGTCTACCAAACCGCATTTAATATTTGTGATTATAAAGAATAGTATTAGATAGACACAAGATTTATTTTTTGCTGAACATAGGCCTCCCCTATTCTTTCCAGAGCAACCTGTTGGTTATGTAATTTTCATCCTCTGCTTGAAGATTTTACCTAGATAAAAAAAAAAACTAAAGGTATGGACACTCGTATCTTTGCAGGAAGAATATCATTACAGTATTTTTGACGTCATACAATACCATCATATTAGTCGTAATTAATCATCGATGTATTAAAACTCTAGATAAAAAAAATGAAACGTACGGACACTCCCAACCACTATTCGCCATGTAGATGGTTTGTTGACATAAATCGTATCGTTGCAGGAAGAATATCGTTACAGTATTTTTGACGTCATACAACACCATCGTATTGGTCGCAATTAATCGTCGATGTATTAAAACTCTTTCATGTAGTAAATTTTACGGTTAATGCATTCGAAATTTATAAAGCTTGTGATAAAATTTTATCACGTGTCGAATCATTAGTATGAAAAATATACTCGTAATTCTGATTTTTTGTGGAAAAAACAGATTTTTCCAAAACGATTGTGTATTTCCAGTAATTCCAGACTCCGAGCTGATATGGAAAAATCCAATATCACTTTGCCCGACCCGGGGATCGAACCCGAGACCTCAGGACGGTAGTCGTACCGAAATACAACCACGCCACCGAGGAATTGTCCTATAATTGACCCATTTCATTATTCTACATATTATCCCTATTATTTGCAGATCGTTAGCGTACGAATTAGTAGGTCACCTAACGGTATGTAAATTCGAAAATATAAATTTTTATAGTTCAATTTAAAAAACGTTTAACAAATAAGTTCGGAATAGATAGTGGATGTGGCATTTTTTATTAAGTACATATTATTGGCATGTGTTAACGATGCTTCGGGTACATTAATGAAACTGTGTGACGTAATCAGAGTCGTCAGTAAGAGAATTGTCATATTCGGGCGTCACAAATGACTCGATGCTTGAACTACATACAAGGCATGGAGGGTCCATATTGTGTTACAAGTGGCTCCGACTTGGCACACCCGGACAGATCCTCCATTAGCATCACTTACTTGTACGACATATGGTATGCAAATATTGGCGGCTAATTGATGTTTGATGGCCTTTTCTCAAGTTTGTGTGTCGTAAGCCCATGTGATTCCGCTCGTTTTGTTACAGCTTGACAAACTTATCTGTGTGGATATAATAGGTTTTGTGATGTCATATAAATAAGGAATCATCATCATCATCATCAGCCATAGGATCGTTGGGGGAGGCTTATGTTCAGCAGTGGACGTCCTATGGCTGAAATTAGGAATATATAGAAATATTACCTTTCTTTCTACCTGCCCTTATCCTACCTTAATATGGGGTCGGCCCAACACACTTTTTCAAGTATGTTGCAGAAAGGATTTGGCTTAGTTTTTACGACCGTTTGCCAATATATATAGAAATAATGTATAGAAATATTACCAACTAATAATGTTCTGAACACCTTGTCATAAAAGTAATTAAAAACGTATTAAAATTCTATGTATTTAGGGTACTCATGGAAGTAATTTTATCAATTTAATTGTTTCTCATACATAAATAGCTTTCATTTGCCTTACGTACTCTTTAGTTTGCCAAGCTTGTCTTCGAGTATCGATCAGACATGACACATCGCAAAAATTATACTAGAAGACATGGATAAGTCGTAAAACGCAACGATAAAACCAAAAAGTTATAAAAGAATGAGCATTTTTAAAAACCATTAAATTTGCAGCGTATTACGAAATAATTTGATAACGAAGTTGTAGGGGCTGGGCCCCCAGCTTTAGACAGATCGTGTAATTGTAATAAAAATTGCAAAAGAAAGTTTTCGTTCCCGAATTTGTTCGCTTAGATTATGTAGTTCATCCTGTCGGAACTTGGGCGTTATAAAAGTACCTATCTGTTAATTATAACATCCGAAAGGAAAGTTTCGTTGGAAAGCAAAAAGTATTTAAACATGTTTTATGAATTATTGTATTCGCTCATTATCTGAGACAGATTATAATTTAACTAGCAGCAGCGTCGATTTTGTCTGCGGGATCCACAATGTTTAAAGCTAAAAAAACAAAGCAAAAAATACACCTTTGTTATGCATATCGTTCTCTCCTTAAATCATTACGTCTTTTTGTGCGGGCAAGACCACACGCTCCTTGTGCAACATTATTTATTTTTTTCTCCGTTAAGTGTTCACTCGAAATAATTAGTAATCGGTTATAATATATGCATACATGTCTGTGATGTATATTGTATAAATAGTATGTTTTTGATAATAATAATTAATGTGATTCTCGATATAATACTCAAGGTTTGTTGTAATAAAGATTTCATTGAAATCTTTTGGCGGATTAAAAGGTATGGTTTTTGAACAAATTCTAATACTCCTCAAGAATAGTAACGTATATTAAAAAGTAAGTAAAATACCATTAATATAAATTTTGCAAATAAATAGACTAAATTCATGCCCGATATGGCGACGGGCTCGCCCCCTGTGACATCTGGGACGGAGCTGGGCTCGGCGAGGTGTGGGTGTACTGGTTGGCTGGTGCGCCTCTGCCTGCCCCTTTGGGGATTATGTTATGTTATTAACTAAAGAATATATAAACTATAAACTAAAGAAGTAAATATTATAATCAAAACTTTTATGTAAAATGCACATTTTATTTAACGCATGTTTGCTTCTATGTATCAAAAACAAATACAGTCTAAAAATTGTGTTTGCTTTGTCTAAGAAACAATAAACCCAAAGATTATCTTTTAAATTTTGACGACGTTTACGTCTATAACAAAGAATAAGTCATAAAATGTACTCATTGCCTAACCATGGGCGCATAACTGTATACCGTAACATTCTTAATAGTTACAAAAACAAACCCTCGAGTCTCGAGTACCTACTCGGAACATTCCCCAGCGACAACATTACGTCACTGGTCACAAGTGGCGGTAGTTTCTATTTTTTTCGAAACTTGAACGTTGATAATGAATAACCTCAAATCGGTTTGTTTACTCCAAGTAAATTTTCCAAATTACATTTCAATACCAACAAAATTATAAATTAAAAAATGAGAAGATTTAATATATAATTGGTGAAGAAACTACCTATGGAAACTGTACAGAAATCTCAACATTTTGGCTATAGCCACTACATATATAAATAGTAATTAATGAATATCCACATAACTAATGCTATAACTGGCTCGATTGCGTGGTTGCGTTGCATGCACGGTCCGACCACTGTCGTCCTGAGATCTCGGGTTTGAACAGGTCAGGCGAACTGTGATTGGTTTTTTCTCCTGCTCGGTATGAACTCTACTCGACGTCTGGAAATTGAGCTAAACATATATATGGATATGAGTCCAGATGAGATGAGATGTGAATCCTGTCATATTATGGATCAGACAGATGATGTAATACTTAAAAATAAATCTAGTAAAAGGCGGTCTACACATAATGAACTAATTGTACAATTGCAGCCTGCGGCCTATAACCCCACAGTCGCACCATTTAATGGTAAAACAGTATCATAGATACCTCATAGATACTTGAATATTCTTAGAAATACCATTTCACAGATACTGTATAAACAAAATAAGGTTTCACGAATATGAACTTATATGGAACAATATTGTTACCATTATCATAATACATAATAATATAATCAAGCACTATCACTAGCGGATAGACGACGATTTTCATTACAACATGATATTATACAATTAATATGCTCTAAATTGGGTAAATGAAATTTCATAAATATTATACACAAATCTGTGACTATATTATACACAAATGTGTGTGCGATGTAACATAAACATTAACAATAATAATGTTACTATTTCTCAGATACCTATCTATTAGAGGATATATAACTATAATTAGCTCACTGGAATTAATGGTTCAATGGCATAGAAGGCTTTAATTAGAGCAAACCCAATGACGTTGGAACCGCCTAAGTAAAACCCCATTCACTGTTAACACATACATTTGGGGGCAAGGCAGGCAAAGAGTTACAACAATATATTATTATAACTTAATATCTGACATCACGCGCTATCATCAGCAGATAGACAATCATGCCACTATAAAAATACATATAAAACGTACATATGAACAAGAGCTATCACTATGCGGTTAGACAATGTCCCAAATAATAATTCTGAGTATATCAGTTGTCAGTTCTTAAAGCGCTATCACAAAGTGGATAGACAAATTATTTTATTTTTATAGATTATAATTTCAAAACGATTAACTCTAAAAAGAGTATTCTTTATTGCTCAAGAAGGGGGGGGGGGTGGGAGGAGAAAAGTATATCTAAAAATACGATGTCTTGGAAATTAACCCAATTGCGGAATTCTTCACCTATTGGTTGAAAATTATATATGCGCATATCTATAAAAATAAGACAATAATCACGTCCTCCGCAATTTTGTTATCCTTGTCTAGAACCAGCAAGATATAAAGATTATTAATACACGACAGTTTAAAGAGAATAATAGAGAGAAAGATCCTCCACTTCCAGCTACTACCAAACACTGGTAGTAAATAATAATCGTAAAATGAATACATGTCAAGGATGGTAAATATGCAGATTTACGCAACCTGGCAATTACACAAAAGTAAAACCCAAGTCATACAGGTATACGCACAATTTGGAAAACCGACTCTACTGTCTCACGGATATTTTCATTATTACCTCTATATATATATATACCTCTATATATTAAAATAAATAAGTACCCTTATAACCAGCTCACTATGACTAGAGATCTCCATTAACGATAAAACCGTATACTGTTACATTGTTCCTTTTTTCAATGTACCTATATAATATATGTTATATATGTGAACTGTATAAAAAGCAATTATAATCTAACCTAACCTTTTCAAACAATAACTTTACAGACCACACAAATTTATATAAATTTAAGAATATGAATAAATTAATACAACCAACTGTCAATATTCATACCCCACACTGGGTATAACTTATTGTGGGTGTCAAAAACTGCTATAAACTTTCATTCTTACAACACCCAGATCCGAAACAGGTACCTGAGGTCACACGGACATTGTCCCGGTGCGGAATAGAACCCGCGACCGCTTGTTTCACAGCTGACACTCGCAGCTGCGCCAAGGAGGCTGTCAAATACTTACATAAAAAGACATACTAAAGAGTATGTATTATTAAAAAATATATTAAGAGTACACATATATGATATATTTTTTTATAACTATAGAACTACAACCTCAGTACAATTGAAAAAGGTTTATAGATTATGATGGAAAATTATACATATTAATTAAGCTTTAGCAAAGTGCAATGATACAGCTTATTTTGATTTGATATATTTATTCAACTTATGAGTGTCAACTTACATTTTATCTTATCAGAAAAACCCCTTATGTTGAACGAATATTCAAAATTTATAATTATTGAAAGAAATGTAAACAAAACAGATACATATAACTGTGTATAACAGAATAATACATGTTAATATATAAGTACCTATCATGAGAAATTAATTCAATATTAAGCTATTAAACTGGACTTTTGAATATCTAGGTTATATTAAAAAAATATTACAACACATATTAAAGTTCAGAAACTTATTCTTAAACAATGTAAAAATTTCATGCAATCATTTGTTGGACTACCGTTATCACTTGGACATTGTTGGACTAGCGTTATGTGCTTATAATTTTAGGCTGCAGAATCGTTGTCAATGACAAAAACACTATTCGGTACAAAACATCTATTATATTCATTGAACAGTATATATATATTGTTATAATAATTTTAAAAAAGACATTATTTTATTAAATACGAATATTTTCTACTGCAAGGGTTCTACAGATTCCATTAATTAGATAACTTTGATGGTTATTTATAATCTAATTACAAAAGATAAAAATCGAAATCGAAACTTGTATTATGTAATCAAGAACATTTTGACTGACAAACGTAAATTGAATTTATTAAGTCGGTTATAATAAACCTAAAAACGTTACAACGAACATTTATTACACTGTGTACACTGATAAGACGCGCTATCACACGTGGGTAGACCAAATTGTCACTACGATAAAAAGATAAATACTAAAAACCATAATATACATCGGCTTATACAAGCCCATATATATTCTCTTATATAAAATAATAATAGAATTTTCGGCACCTCCAGTTTACTACAACACAGACAGTATTGCCGTGAGTCAAGCATGCATTACACTTGAGACACTATTTAAATTGACAGAAAACGGCACCCTATACCTGTCATTTAATGCCGAAAGGAAAATATATGGAGTACTGTCACTCGATAACTGCTGTTATCAAATAATGGTTTCAGCATAGACACATCAAAATAAGAAAAAGCAGGAAAATACCTATGCCATATACATTTATTTTCTAACAATCCTGATAAAGGGATTATATTACACTAATAGTGTTGAAATGAGGAATAATTAGAAGATAGAACGAAGCAAATCTAATGCGAAGCTTTTGGCCAGAACAACTCACTTGGTATCTGAGCTCTGCTCGTGGATATGTGATATATAACACTGCTTCTTTTCTGGCTTAGCCTCTATCCTTGGAACAGTTACTCCGTTTCCCAAAAAGTATAGCAGATTCGATCTTCCACACACAGTCAAGACTGACCTTATCAAGGAAATGAAATTCAAAATAACATGAACCGAAGAACTAAAATGTCCATAATTTATACCTTATTCTTCAGTTGGACACAAAAATGCTAAGTCATAACAGAGACCTCGTTTTAATACTGATTGACCCAGAAGAGATCACTTAAAACAGTCGTATCAAGAAACCTCGGGAATACAGTGCACTGTAACTGTACAAATATCACTAATTTAAAATATGTTACAATTTATTAACTATATTATAAATAGTATTAACTACAAATAATACCAAAAATCTTAGAAGAGGTCCAATCACCATAACTATAATATAAAAACCTAACCCAATAAAATGACTATTTCCGAAAAAACATGTTATAATATGACCAGTCATTTTCATGGTCAAATTATAACATATATATATATATATATATATATATATATATATATATATATATATATATATCATATTATCTGATTATTATGCGATATCCTGGATTTACAGGCAACGTACACAAAATTAATAATAAAATAATAATTAATTTATTGAATATACGTAAATTAAACTTTATAGTTCCATGCAAACTCGGCATTGGAACTAAGTCACCCAGTATCTCAGATGCCATTAGCAAAACTACTTGGTAGCAAATTTTACAATACCTACTTAAAATAACAAATACTTAATCACAAGTTCGGGTTATACAGAAACTCAGTATTTATTATTTTTTTTTTTCTGCACAAGGAGTGTTTATTCACAACCTAACTTTAAACATCTGCTAGTTAAATTATAATCTGTCTCAGATAATGAGCGAATACAATTATAAGATTAAACGAACTTACCTGAAGTGAAGTTCTATCTTAATGGGCATTGTCCATTTTTTAAAATTATGTGTAAATGAAAAACCATTTGGAGAATTTCTTTAGCTTGTTGCAGAAAATTGATTTTTAATGAAAAAGGATCGTGATTTACCAAGATTTTTAACAAAATATATTTGCCCTTTGTTTGACCTCTAATGACGTCATTAATGGCATTCGTTTGTTTCATTGCCTGATTTCTTTTTAGAATCTGACGACTGTTTATATGTCAGTTGTCATTTGTCAAGTACACATTATAGACGTGCGCTTAATAGTTCGCGACAAGGAGCGGTCACTTTAGTTCGCGGCTCATCAACGAACTAGTTCATTATTTTAGTTCTCGTCTCGAACCAAAGAAAGGCTCAAAAAAGATTATTCGCACGTATTTTTTTCTTTAATAATATGCTGTTATTTTTTTACTTGTACATACTTGGGGAGTAGTGACGTCGTCTAAGGGACACTCCTTAGACGACGACGACGACGACGATGGTGGCCTACTTTCACGGTAGGCCATCAACACCTTTAGGTTTAAGCCAATCTCATCTGCAAGTGGTACACTCTTCTGAGTAACGGACTAAGCGCTGGCGAAACTTGGGTTCCTGCCTTGCAGGTTGTGGAGGACAGACAGCACCATGTACCCAGTGTACGTCATTAGATCGTTGCGCGAGGCATGCAGGGCGGAGAAAAAGCCTCTGCATATCGCTTTTTTGGATCTGCAGACTCTTCTAACTGTTATGTTCGTTTCCGCCGCCGAATAGTATCCATACGAGCTTTACGTGAAAACAGACAAGTTTAAGTACCTAGCAACATCAACTTCGACGTCAGGGTTTGAAGTGGCGCAGCATGGGCTACTTGCTTTAATTTTTATACCCCCCCCCCCTCGCAGTAAACCCGTAGTATATGCCAAGACCCCCATCCCACTAGTTTTCCGTAGTAATTTATAAATATGTTTTATTTTTTTTAGCAAAGAGATTAGAAAAAATATCTATGAGTCAAAAAGTGCTGCAGGCTATATTTGAATATAGCTCTAAAAAGCACGAGATTTCCTTAGAAGACATTGACTACGTGACGAAAACCTAAGACTTTAGACTAGACTTTAGACTACCTAAGACTTTAAGGTCTCATAGAACATCATTTAGTCAGTCCTTCTGTATGGGTGCGATAAGTAGTCTGTTATATTAAGGAAATCCAGATGGCCCCAAAAGCGCTGGCTGAACGTGTTGGAAAATGATATGAGAACCAATGGTCTTACTGTGGAGGATGCTTAAGACGAGGCGAAGTG
Source organism: Clanis bilineata (assembly GCA_036417725.1). Taxonomy (NCBI): domain Eukaryota; kingdom Metazoa; phylum Arthropoda; class Insecta; order Lepidoptera; family Sphingidae; genus Clanis; species Clanis bilineata. The sequence goes on along the minus strand of CM071145.1, from coordinate 6,610,891 downwards.
GAAGCGTTTAAATAGGAAGGCGGATTAGGCATTAGGGCGGGATAACGCCAGGCAGAAAGAAAGACATCGGATAGCGCCGCGCTCTCGCTCACGTTCACTATTACATACAATCATACAATTTAGAATCTAACATATCAAACGAACTAAAGAGCGAGAAATCTGGAAACTAGTTCGTTCATTTTGTCAGTGGGAGCGGTCTACCGACCTAGTTCGTTCGAGAACTACACAAGACTAGTACCTACACAACATAACCTCTTCCTTTACGAGTAAATAATAAATACTTTTCTAGTAAATCATCGTATTATAGAACCACGCAAGAACAAAAGATACATATAACAAGTTATATTATAAGAAGTGTTTCAATCGAACATGAAAAAATTACCTTCAGCTTGAAGACACGACATGGCATACAAATATAACTTCAGTGGAATAAAGCGTGTAAAAAAGTAATCTGCGGTATATTTTACAACCAAATCCTATTGGACTAGCGGACAGAGGTTTTAAGGAAACTGATAATCTACTTATTCACATATTTTTGGACACTCAATGCCACCAAGTGTGCATTCAAGAATCAAGCAAATTTTCAAAGCCTCACAGAAGCACTTAAAAGTGATAGATAGTTTAAGAGTTATTTTGTTTTGAACATGTAATTAAACATCTACTTGGGAATTTTGTGTTATTGAAACCTTGTGCTGTGATTATAAATATGTGCTACATTTAGATAAAATTGCCATCATAGTTTGTGGGATGATTACTGGTTTCTCTGTTCTGTGGATGATTATTATATGAGCTGAAATAATAAAAAGGCCCACAAAAAGGTTCGGAAAGTTTGTAGGAGGCATACTGCAGGATCACCAGTAAAATCAATGCTCCGGCCCTACCCCGGGGGTCCTAACCAACTGGCTTGGCAGGGAGTGTTTGGGCAGCCGTGGGTGGATCTGAAAGATGTAAACCTGAAGAACCTCTAAGTGCTCAAAGGCTAATCTGAGCTACAGAAAATCTCAAATGGTGAAGCACCTCTTGGGAGCTGCTGTGTACCTTGGTCATCTTCGAAGCCAAAGTGGAATACCAACCAGACTGGGATTAAGGGTGACAACATTCTAATAGGTGAGCTGATCACCTGTCTGTGTGAATGCAGATGTCCGCATCATAAATAATAAAGCTTAAAATTTTCTCATTTTTTTTTATTTAAATACATATATTAAAACACAAACAATGAATATGGAAAAATATAACAATACATGATTTATTTGGTAGCACGAGTCATTTGAAATACAATAATAAAAAGCAATATTGGATCCATAAAATCTCTTAAATAGTGACTTATGTAATATATATAATGCCACCTCCAACGGATTAATGTATACCTGTATTTTTTATCATAGTTATTGCTTGTTTGTTTGTTACAATGCTATGTAGTTGTACTACTATATAGCCTATTAGGTAAGTATTAGTAAATATATAAACTTTTTGTCACTGTAACCCCTTGAGTTTGTTGCATCAATACACCATCATTATTGTGAAGCATGAAACAGCCCAGTCATCACAATCTGAGCTGATGACATTATTGTGTTCATCAATTTGACATTAGATACATGTATGCAACTTAGGTTTGCAACAACTGTTCTATTCTAGCATTTCTGGCAACAATATGTGACCTGAAACAAGCACAAATAAATAAATGTGGAATACACACACTACTTACTTTAAATAAACCATATAAATGGGTAAATTATGAAGTTAACCTACATAAATCTTATTTCGGAGGCTATTAATAGCGATGTATTCCAATAACATTACGGTGACTGCATTGGGAAAGATCCTTGAGTCAGTTTTATAATTAATGTAGTCATATTGAGGCAACTTGGGTTTTCAACGACTGTTCTATTCTGGCAACAATATGTGACCTGAAACAAGCATAAATAAATAAATGTTGAATACACACACTACTTACATGAAAGAAACCATGTAAATAGGTAAATTATGAAGTTAACTTACATAAATCTTATTGTGGAGGCTATTAATAGCGATGTATTCCAATATCATTACGGTAAGTGCTTTGGGAAAGATCTTTGAATCAGTTTTATAATTAATGTAGTCTTATTGATAGATATTATTATGATATCTATTATATTTGTATCGTAAACACGACTGTAATTAAATAACAATATCTTATTGGTCTGAAAAACTGTCGAACACTAGATTTTACAATATTATATTATAGAATTTAATATTGTTGTTTACAATCGATCGACACATGTACACAATGGCCGATAGAGGTGGACGATCCTGGACTGAAATATAATTTCGAATCAAATCATTCGATTTTAAAACTGCAGTGAGATATATCGATTATAACCTTTATTTAATTAATAACTTTTTTAGTCCCATACATACTTAAGCTGACACCTTTATCCGTACGTAGGATAATGTACATTGCCTTATCATGTATCGTATAAGCCACGTTCTGTACACACATTTTACGATTTGACCAACAGAAATTAAGACCTTCATAATGATGCAAGATTAATAGTACAAATAAGTAAAATTAAAAATACATTTTGAAAGTAAATTATTTACTAATTTCATAATTGATTAAGATATTTAGATACATCTCGATTAGTACATCATTTATGATCGCGCATCTCTACTTAACAGCAGTGTGAAGTGTCATTTTATCCGTCAGCTGACATCACAGATAGCAGAAAATATAGGCAATGAAATAACACTTTTCGCGTCATTAATGACGTCATCACGTAGAATCATCAAGATATCTTCAAAAAAATATTACAAAATAATTACAGCCCTAAAAACAAAAATATTCAAATTAGTATCTTAATTTGGTCTATATTTTTAGAAAAAAATATAAAAACCAGGGGTTAAAAAATATGGACAATGCCCATTGTATGAAGCTCATTATCTGAGACAGCAGTCCCAAAAAACCCTCCCTATACTTAATAAGTATAACCCCAGATATGTTGTTCATAAACTGCGAATTTGAACGTAATGATTTAAGGAGAGAACGATATGCATGACAAAGGTGTATTTTTTGCTTTGTTTTTTTAGCTTTAAACATTGTGGATCCCGCAGACAAAATCGACGCTGCTGCTAGTTAAATTATAATCTGTCTCAGATAATGAGCTTCATACAATTAAGATAGAACTTCACTTCAGGTAAGTTCGTTTAATCTTATAATTATAATGGAGTATCTAAATAAAGGCGTGTCTCCTGCACATGTCTCGACCGACTTTCAAAAAGGAGAAGGTCCTGAATTCGTGGATTTTTTTAATGTATGTATGTAATGCGATATCTTCGTCAAATGTGCACCGATTATCAAAATTCTTTTTGTGTTTGATAGAGCTTGTTTCAAGGGTGGTCCCGAATTTGGTCACGATCGGATTTCAAGTCGGTCTGTTAAGTTTTTAAACTTATAATTATTGTCTAAACAAAACACATAAGCAAAATGAGTCTGAAGAAGCATAAATTGGCCGACATGATTCTGACGACCACTGATAAACGCGTTGTTTGTCAGTGGTCAGTAGAATTTTTGGACTACACTGCGCTTACCATCAGGTCAGGTAGTCACGTTGCCGCGGTCATCAAAATCATCAAAAAGATCATAATTTTAGATATTATTTGTTATGTCCTGTTATTTTGTTTCAAACAAATAAAAAAAACAAAATAAAAAATCTGTTTTAGTTACTTAGTGCATCTCCGTCTACGCTTTCGGGGATACAGGGGTAAGCTTATATGTGTGTTATTTTGTTTTTCATTTCTGTGTAGATATTGTTGTACAATCGACTATTCGAATATTTCATCAGGAAGATGTGAAATACATCAAAATAATTCAATATTCCTATATCTGCTTGCTATACAGAAATTAGTTCTTACGTAGAATATCTGAGTAATCGTCTTTGTTAGTAACACAAATACAAAGTTACGTTATGTTTCCCGAAATTCATATCCCACAACACATGTTCGTTCGAGACAAGCTTATAACAATAGCACACTGTGCCATTTCTTAGGTCATTCTATTTGTGATTTGAGTGGGGTTGAATGCGTCTTTGTTTCAATAACGCGCGGCATTGTACTCTCACACACCGCCTCGCTTTCGCTTATGACCCGTTTCCGGGACTGGGAAAGTTTAAGTGTGTAAAACTTCAATCTGTTTTGCCAATCTGTATTAGATTCACGAAAATATACAATTCTTCTAAGAACTAGATATCTTTGGAGTGTTTCGGTGGCGTGGTTGTATTTCGGTACGACTACCGTCCTGAGATCTCGGGCCCGATCCCCGGGTCGGACAAAGTGATATTCAAATTTTCTATATCAGCCCGAAGTCTGGATTTTGTGCCCGATATGGCGTTAGGCTCGCCCCCTATCACATATGGGACATTACTAAGCTCGGCGAAATGTAGGTGTTCTAGTTCGCTAGTGCGCCTCTGCCTACACCATCGGGAATACAGGCGTGAGCTTATGTTAGGTTATGTCTAAGAACTAAACTCGTATGGCAATGATCTGCAAAGACGTTTTAAAAGTATTTTTATCTTTTTCCTCGTTAGGCTATATTTTCCACCTCAGTGTCCAAAATATTATTATAATTTTGTTATTTCCGTTGGTGATTAAATTTAAAAGACATAGAAATTACGGGTTATCCTTTCCACGGTAATTATAAAATACTCCCACGATTGATGTGGAATAACCAATAAAACGTAAGCTTCGATACATCCCATCAAAGCGATTATATCTATGTAGTGCGGAAGTGTGGGCACATCAAAGCGAATACCGCATTCGTGTATTCCCAACTAATTTCCAGAAGCAAACACAACTCGACTCAGCTTTTATAGACTTAAACTGAGATCTATAGAGCGAACTTCGACTAAGTCTGAGTCAAAGAAGCGAACTTAGTAAGGATTTGGAATTTTTAAATCGAACTTTTACTTATGCGAGTCATTTTTACAAGGAAAACAGACTGACAGATAGACTAAGCAAAGATTTTGTTGTAAAAAATGACTCGGATTAAGTCAAATTTCAATTTAAAAATTCCAAATCCTCGCTGAGGTCGTTTCTTTGACATAGACTTAGTCGAAGTTCGCTCTATAGATCTCAGACTTAAAAAGCAAAGGCTGTTTGTAAATGCTGTATTTTATTCCTAAACCACTACCGCGAGTTTTGTTTCTACCTTCAGCTAAAGCTAATGGATAACGGATGTAAACCAAGTTGAGGTAAAGAAACGAGAGCCGTACATTGTAGACGGGTATCTTTCTTAACCATTATAAAAACATTTGTAGGGTATCTACTAAAACTTCTTTTTCGCCGCCTATTTCTTGTTAAATTACTATTGTTGGCTCGGATAAATATATTTACGTGGGACGTATACAATGTATTTAATTGGAAACCTTTGGATTGTAACCTACTATGGATAACAAATATACGTTAATAAAATAAATATAGACATAACTTTAAGCTTTAAATATCGTAGTACGTACCTACTTGCTGCTGTTAGGATATTCGAATCCAAGAATTTCCGCGAAAAAAGTCATTACCGTCGTAATGGTATGGTCGTATAATTAATAATTGTTATCTATGTATATAACTTCAGACATCACCTGTACTATCCTCTGCATAGCATGACATGAACGTACAAGACATAAGACACGTATAAGTATTAATTATAATACTATTAAGTGTTTGTCATTACCGTGGTCATATGAGTCATTACCATTGCCTATACTTACCGACGGTAATGAGGTTATTTTTCGCGGAAATGTCCATCCGTCCGGATGGTGATCACAAAACATGGTGCTAAAACCTGCCATAGTGACCCGCGCCCCTTTTGTGATTACCGTTCCAGGATCAGCCAGTGTACATCCGGTTCTCTCGAGTCCATCATGTATCTGCAGCAGTCATACGCCTGTCTTTTCGCAAAGTCCCTCGATTTACTTCGTCCCCTTTCGGAGTGTAAGCAGCATAAATAGACCGGCATGATAAACTAATTGTTTGTCGGTGATCGTTTGTTTTTTGGAATGCACTGCGATGGAATTTTTTGGACACACCGGACTTGCGATAAAAAGTACCTATTATTACTATACATAGTGTTTACTATTATCAAACATAATTTTCTTATATTATGTTTGTTTTGGGTCTGGGTGTTGTGAGACCGAAAGTCCCTCATGGTTTCTGATATCTACGACACAACACTCGTTTCTTACTGTGGTATCACGACTATGTAATATATATACACTACTTTAACTGTAACTGTAACTAAGCTGTATTCTTGAGTCAACGAACTATGTTGCAATTGTTTGTCTTGTATTTCATGTAAAAATTTGGTGTATTTAAATGATAAGAATGAAAAGACAAAGCGTCGGTGAATTCGCTTGGTTGCGACTGTTGGCGTTGAATAATTCATTTAATCCATTTAGAAGCATCGACCAATAGAACAAACTACAAAAGGACAGTTTAATCCTTGTGTACGTCATTTGCATTGCATTTTATAAGCACTAAGTGTGTATTGACTTTATTTGAACAGTTTTACATAACAGACGCGTTTTCTAAATTGCTGCTTTCATTTTGTTGTAAGGGAGAACGACCTACACCGTCATACATATTTATCTCGAGTTGATTTAAAGACTCTTGTCTGGAGAATTTCATATTATGACCATCTGCGTAGCTTTACTTTGGGCATCGTACCTCACCTATGACACAACTCCAGCAATAAAAATAATAACAGAAACATGAGTTTATAATCGCGGTCTGTAGACACATTTTATGATGATGATATAAGAATAGTATTTAGGTAGCCAACCGCACACGACGAGCAAGCTTAATCAATTAATGTACGAAAACCCTTTACATCTATATTTTTTACTTGTATACCTATCCATACTTGCAAAGATGACTCTAATTTTAAAATAATATTTTAGTATTTCAAAACTAACTTCAAATCTAGATTCATGCCTGAGTGACTTTCTATAATGCAGGCCTTAATCTTTATTCTTAATCTAAACTCGATGAAGATGATCTTTAGACAACACTTATTAAGTTCATAATAGGTATCGGGCACTTAGCGTTTTTTTTTCGAAAACTATGTTAATGGTTATTACTTACCTCATATTTTATCAGTAAGTTAGCAATAGACTCATATATTTATTGATAATTCAACCTGTTCTTGCTCATCTTCACATGATTGTGATATTTTTGTATGGAGACTGTGAATGTGTGTGCTTTTTACTACTACTTTAAGAACGAGTATTAATTAAGTTCCAGCATGTCATTTCAAAGTTAGGTCTGGAATCCTTTGGAGTTATGCTCTGCAATGAACGTCCTGGTCTGACGATGATAATTTTTAGCTTTATATTTTATATCCAGCAGTGGGCGTCCTATGGCTGATAATAATGATGATTTTCTTTACGGGTAAAGACCGTAAAATACCGGCAAGCGCAGCGTAGGATGTCCACCTACAAGGTGGACCCACGACCTGATAAAGGTCGCAGAAAGTCGCTGGATGCAGGTCGCTTCCAACAGGTCGATCTGGAAATCTTTGGGGGAGGCCTACATATGTTCAGCAGTGGACGTCCTATGTCTGATGATGATGAAAGACCGTTTATTATCTAGTGATATTTTGTAATTCCAAACTCCGGATGTGCATGAATGGTAATAATCATATTAACCTTATCAGTAAACCAATAAAGTATAATTTAATTTTGAGTTATTATACACTTAATAACACCAACATTTTCGACGAAGTATTTATCGGGTTTCACTAACTTACAATTTTCTGATAACCTTTGTTGTATGTCATAATTAACAAGATAAACAAATCTTAAGTTTTATTTTTTATTACCAACGCTACAGTCTTTACAATAATGTCAAATGGATTGCGATGAATTTAAAATACATTTAAACAGAAATTGGTACATTCATTTCTTACACTAACATGACTTTGATATTCGTTTTCTTAGTAGGTACACAATTTTCTTTAGTATCATTACTTTACATATAAATATCTTGAAGTATAAACACTTGTTTACTCTCTACACTGTTATGAGATGTTATATGACAAATGACTGGTTCTGAATAATTATAATAATTTACAAACATACAATTATATTTTACTCTAAAAATTTACAAGTACGTCTATGATAATCACAATATAATGTTTATCTTTGTAAACAAGTAACGTTAAACGTTTCAACCAACCTTTAAAACAATATAATACCGTTTTCTGTCATTCACATTAAAATTAATTACAACCTTCTCTTTGTGTAGGTATATTTTTTAGTTGAGTAGTATTTCTAGGACCCAATCTAAAGACGCATTTCTTTCTTACAAGAATTATTTTATGAACTTTTAAACAAAGGTAAATAATATGACCGTCCTAAGAACGACCATTTTCTATGTTTTTGGAGACATTTCACTATGATATTATGCATATAAGAAAATGTTAATACAAGACCTTTGAAATAATGAAATCCGAAAAAATAAATCAACGCAAATAACATGAAATAAAACTCGTTTTACGCAAAAATATTTCATGACAAGAAACTTTTTCGATTATCGCACATATCGTTATTGATAACTCATAGTTATAATAATTCATTTCTGTCTGCCAAACTTCCCAAAAAAGTTTTCAAGACGATGAAGGTATAAAAGGCTCCCAACATGAGTGGCATCTTATTCATACGGGAATCAAATTGGAAAAATCCGATCCCTTAGGTCTTTATGTTTGCAAGTTTAACCACGTGTACGGAAGGTAGATTATCGTTCACTCGTGTTTGCATTGTGGCTTCGTCTTATCTGTAATGGTATTTATATCCATCTCCGTAGTTTGAACTTCCATGTTGGGCGTATTAAAATTATCGTACGAAATGTACTGGGGTGCTTGTTGTACTTCGGCTTTTGCTACCACTTCACGTTTTTTAGTTTTTATATACCCTAAAGCTGACACTAAAACCACGAACACTATGAATCCGATACAACAACCGACGACTAAACTAAGTCGCCTTGTTAGTATATCTGCAATACCCATGTAAGTATTAGAGAATGGCCTGTCTATTGTGGCTCCGAATATTTCTATAGTTCGTACACTAGCACATTTGCTTGTCATTGAATCGTTCATGTAAGACCGTAGGTGGTTCATTATTTGCTCGTCTCCATATATGGTGTTAGTGTTGGAGTTCTCTGGTAGAGGTGCAATTCTAGCATCGGGAACGGATGAACCTGATGATGCTAAAGCTCCGAAATTTCCGACAGCCAATACGCAGATGGTGTACCTTAAGCCTGGAGTGAGATGGGTTAGTCTCGTAGACCTCGCTGTGGCATTTAATATTTTTCCTCGAATCTGTGGAATGTAGTAAATTTAGTAACTGCAATAGATCACATTGGTTTTTGTGAATTGCTGTCAACTACGTGGGTATCGGTAAAAAGTTTGTGGGTATGAAGCATTGTTAAAAGGGAAGATTTAAAAGGATTCATAGTACAACCGAACATCCACGGACGAGAAACATAAATATTTTTTATGGACCATTGAAGTGATGCACAGCCTTTGTATTCAAATGTTTGTTGTAATGGTGGCCGCGCGCATTTTATACATTTTACTTTAAATTATAGGTTTTCAGTGTCGTGCAGGTATTTTTGTTTCTAAACCGCTTCAATAAAGTTTACCACTTACCGTATATGAGTTTTGTTCTGGAAAATAGGCCACTTGGTAGCCATACAGCCCAGATTGATTACGACTTTGCCACGATACGATGACTGAGTAAGTTTGTATATCCTGTATAGCAACTCGAATAATTACTGGCACATCGCAAAGTTTCTGATGTGCTAACTGGATGAACACACTTCCATGAAGCTCTTCTGGATGGTCGCATCGTAGATTGCTCGTTCCCTTTTTGACAATTTTATAATGATCCAACATCCATCTCCAAACGTCTTGAGACTCGCAGTTGCATGTCAGAGGGTTTTCTGAAAATATAATTTGGTTACTAAATATGCTAAATTACAGACAGAACTGTTAATAAAATTTTGTTTGTATGCTTACCGTCAAAGGAAATGGTCTTTATCTGAGTTTCTAGGGATGTTAAAAATTTCAATTGTATTACTTCAAAGTAATTATGACTGAAGTCTATAAATGATATTTTATCCAGATTTTTAAAGGCGTCAGAAGATACCGTTGACAGCCAATTTCCATTCAAATACAATTCCGTAAGACTTTGTAAGCCTCGAAATATATCTCTGTTGATTCTTGTTATATGATTGTAAGAGAGATCCAATTTTTGCAAACTCTGCAAGTCTGATGTAAACTCTTCCAATTCTCTGATAGCGTTTTGAGATATGTTCAAGAACCGTGTTGAATATAATCCTTGGAGCCTTTCTCGAGGAATATTTTCTAATTTATTTTCACTTAAATCGAGGATTTCTAAGTTATGCAATTTCAAGAATGCTCCGGGCGACAAACGAATTATGGAGTTCTGACTGAGTAATAATCTTTTGAGAGAAGGAAAATTTTCGAAATCTTTACTTGTAATAATCGTTAGGTTTGTATCAGTTACAACTAATTCCTCTAAAAGGGGAAAAAGTTTCGATGGATATGCTTGAAGCAATTGCACCAAAGAGTTAGATGACAGATTTAGTGTTGTTAACGCAGGTAGGACTGCTTCTGATAAACCATTGCTAGGGATATATTTAAAAAGGTTATGAGACAAGTCTATTTCCTTCAATCCCAATGAATGTTGAAAAAAGTTCGGTGGAAGAACTGTCAGTAAGTTTCTACTTAAGTTTAAAGTGAGGAGATTTTTCAAAGCAGGAGAGTTAAATCCGTTCAACATAGAAATCCTATTGTCACATAAGTTTAATGTTCTTAAGTTTTGTAGTCCTATGAATTTAAAGAAATCCACACTATGCAGTTGATTGTGACATAAATCTAAAATTTCTAATGACGTGACATTAAACAAAGCAACGTGAGGGAAATCTGTAAAGTTGTTTCCACTTAAATTCAATTCCTGTAATATGGTGGTGTACGCAAATACGTCTTTGTGCAAATCTTTTAGTTTGTTGAATGCCAAATTAATACGTAAAAGATTTTGGTTTTTTATAAAGATCGTCGGTGGTAACTGAGATATGTTCGACATTTCCAGAGATAGGGTCTGGAGCGAGGGAAGATGCGAAAAAGTCTTATTCTCTAATAAAGTAAAATTGTTCCTGGCTATCGTCATCGACTTTAGGCCTGGTATCTGTATTTGAGTGATTTCCCGCGAGGTCAAGGCATTATCGTTAATCTCTAAGTGGCTCAAGTTTGGCAAACTTTTAAGGGAATCTGCTTCAATGGTCGATATAAAGTTCTTATTTAGGCGGAGTTGCTTGATAGGTAGGGATGAAATGTCAAAATCAAATATCACTATTTCATTTTGTGATAAATCAAGCACTTTTAACTTTGTTAGGAACTGAAAAGTATCTTTAGCGACTTGATTTATATTATTACATTGTAGATACAGTTCTTCCAATGTAACAAGCTTAAAAAATGTTTCATTGCTTAATTTCGTAAGCTTGTTATTACTTATATCTAAAAATTTTATCTTTTGTAAATACATAAAAGTCCTATGCTCTATATGTACAATACTATTGTTTTTCAGATACAGCCTTTGTATGTTTAACAAGTCGTTAAAAAGATTAGACGTTAATACTTTAATGTTATTTTGGCTCAGCCACATTATTTGCACATTGATTTGCCCCCGAAGAGAGCTATTTTTTAATAAAGACAAATAGTTTGCACCTAATTGTATTGAAACTAAAGAAGAGTTTCTATTTGGGAATACATCTCCGATGGTAGTTAAACGGTTACCCTGCAAATTAATGTGCTGTAAATTCTTTAGAGTAATAAATGCATGAGAATCTATATTCTGTATGGCGTTATTCTGCAAATGTAGCTCTAAAAGTCCAGGCAAAGGACTGAATACATTTCTTTTTACGTGACTTAATTTATTATTTTGTAAACGAATTTCTCTTAATTCAACAAGTTTGTCGAATACCAACTCGTCTAATTCGTTAATTTCATTATTATCTAAGCTTAAAGTAACTAATTTACGATTAGCTTGAAAAATACTACGTGGAAGAATTTTTAAAAAATTTGTTCCCATATGTAATTGCGTTAAATTTTGCAACGAGGAAAAGCAATTTGGATGTAATATTTGAACACCATTGTGTTCAAGGTTAAGGACCGTTAAACTGACTGCATTTTGAAAGGCATCTTCAGGTATTTCGAGAATATTGTTTTCTGATAGAAATATCTCTGAAAGTAAACGAAGATTCGAGAACACGCCTTTGATATTGTGAAGATGGTTATGACTTAAATCTATTGTATGAATGTTTCGATTCTTTTGGAAAATATTCTTAGCTAAATATTTTATTTTGTTTTTACTTAAATCAATTGTCTCTAACTTTTCTAAGGAGTAAAATGCTTCTTCGTCAATGTTTTCTATTTGGTTGCTGTAAAATGTGAGAGTTTTTAATTTAGGCATACTTCTAAACCAGTTTTTCCCAATTAATATAAAATAATTGGAATTAAGGTCTAATGCCACTAGATTGGGGATCGTGGCATTTATATCATCGGGTATCAAATTTATCTTGTTCCACGACAACCTCAAATTACTAAGCTTGTTTAATTTCCCCAAAGATTGTAAAGGAAAAATGCTGAGGAAATTTTCTGTCATGTCTAATTCGATCAAAGATTCTTCCAGATTGTGAAATGCATTATCGGAAATATTTGCTATTTTATTGCCCTTTAGGTTGAGTTTCTTCAGTTTAAGATTACCAAAATTGTTTGCTTGAATGTCTTTGATGTCGTTGAGTTGCAAATCAAGTGATTCAATATTGTTCAGTTCAACGAATGATTCATGTGGAATTTTGCCTAATTTACTGGAAATTATGCTCAAAGATCCCAACGAATCACGTAAAGATGTAAAAGCGTTCGGGTTTATTTTGTTTATGTTTGTCTGTGAGATTTGTAAATTATTTATTTTTATTTTTGACGGGAACAGTTCTGATTTTAGCTCAGTTGTTGAACTTTCTAAGTCATAAATCGATAAGGATTGGATGGTTCCTTTTATCTTCGACAGAACATTTTTCACAACACCAGGAGTTGCACTGGGACATTCTAAAAATAACCCTGAAAATAAATTTATAATTAAAATCTGTATCATCTTTGAAATAAACCCTAGTCTCATTTAGATGGAGAAAGATTATTTTAAGGAACATAGATCTATCACTTACAAGGCCGTGTCACAAGATACTTATTTTCACAACGCAGCCTCTTGAAAATAGTTAATAAATTTATGTTAAATTTTTGTCTTGGTCTTTTTATAAAATGTATCCATCTAAAGGAGGCTTAAATCACTACGTTTACGCACCTTCTTTGAAGTTATAGCATGGACATATTGGGTTTTCTGCTAGGCTGGGGCACTGTGACTGTTCTTCTCCTTGCAGTATCGGAATATGAATGATAATTAATATGATATATGCGCCGCATTTCAGGCGGGATAATCGAGTGATAATTCCCATATTGACTAGACGTCATTTCAATGTCATTGCACCAGGTGTTCCAGTCGATAGAAATCTTCTTTCTATAACAACATAAATAACAAATATGTTAAAGAAATTCAACGTATTTCAAAGTAAAACACAGCAATTATATGCACAAAAGTTATGAACACTGACTCTTATACCAGAATAAATCCTACTAATATTATAACCGCAAATGTTTGTGAGGATGTATGTACGTATGTACTTGTTACTCTGTCACACCACAACGACTGAATACATCTGGATGAAATTTAGCATAACGATAGAGTACAATCTGGAATAGCACATACATTTTATCCCGAATATGTACGGTATTATATACAGGTATATGCTGCGATATTTATAACTGAAGAATTTGGCAAAAGTAAGCCGGAAAGCATTGTATTACAATGACTCTTCACCACTCGTCCACCTAATCTTTTATTTTTGCTAGATTGTTTATCGATTAACTAATTAAGAGATAGTAGAGGAGGTCCGAGGAGCAATGGAACACGTTGAAAGGATGGATGAAAGTAGAGTAACGAAAAAATGTATGTAGCAAAAGTGAATGTTGGCATCGGGCGAGGACGTCCTAGACTTACCTTTATGGACCAAATTGACGACCTCTTAAAAATAAGGTCAAATAAGGAGTTCTCGTAACCGACAAGCGGGCATGAAAAGACTGATGACTATGTAAGAAGCGAAAGAGGTGTGCTTGAACCGGAGCCATTGGCGCTCCTTAGTTTCTGCCTACCCCAGCGGGATATAGGTATGAGTTTTTGTATGTATGTATGTAAGTAAAGAGTATTTATGTCTTTCACTTGAAAGTCTAATACACATAATTCTAGAGCATTTAAATCTAGAGCCTTACGTTGCTTAAGTGCGATGCTATTAGACTAACAAAGAGTAGCAACAAACAAATAATTATTGTGCTCATGAAACATTATGTTACTGGTTCATTTCTTGTAGCTAGAACAATATTAATCAAGAGACAATAGGTATAAGAAAATAGTTTCCGAGTCTGCTTATAACAAAGGCGTAGAAAAAGCGTTTAAGCTGCTTACTCAGGAAAATAGAGACAATTACTGCCAAATGAAAGGCATCTGGGGAAACTCGTAGTATTACATGAAGGAAAAGCAAACTAAATACCTACATATAATGCTTATAATTAAAGTATCAATAAGGAATTAATATTTGAATTTGAGTTGCAATTTATTTTGGTATTACTTTTTTCTTTCAGAATTAGATAGTAAGTTAATTGATGACCAATATAGAGATAGGTTCGCCACTTATCACATTATAGGGGTGGTCTAGTTGCGAATCCGCCTACCCCTTTTTCGACGGACTTCCAAAAAGGAGAAGGTCCTCAATTCGTATGTATTTTTTATGTATGTTACGTGATATCTCCGCCAAATGTGGACCGATTTTCAAATTTGTGTTCGATATAGGTTATTTCATGGGTGGTCTCATATAAATTTGGCCACGATCGGATCAAGTTGGAAGTCGGTCAGTAAAATGTTTAAACTTGTGATTATTTAAACAAATATTCCATTAAGAAAGAACCTACCATAAACTAACATAACATAACACAAGCTCACGCCTGTATCCCCGAAATGGTAGGCAGAGGCGCACTAGCGAACTAATACACCCACGTTTCGCCAAGCTTAGTTCCGTCCCAGATGTGATAGGGGGCGAGCCTATCGCCATATCGGGCACAAATTCCAGACTCTGGGCTGATATGGAAAAATCCAATATCACTTTGCCCGACCCGGGGATCGAACCCGAGACCTCAGAACCGTAGTCGTACCGAAATACCACAACGCCACGGAGGCATAAATTATTAAAATTATAGTTAAAAATATTACTGTTTCTATTCTATCTTCATTTTCTCTAGGAAATACACACTTTGCTTACTTCATTAGAGCAAGATACTAAGACGCTTAGTAAGAGACTTAATTAATGAAGCAAAGGACTGCTTAGTCCTTGTAGAAAGAAACTAGATTAAAAATCGATTTGTTCTTGAAACGTTTATTTTAAGACAAAGGCTAAGCTTCTGCAGGAGTAGGAGTAAAAATAATAAAGAACCAAATTACCTCCTCACTGAACTTCCAAGTATTACAAAGTTAACTTTGCTAAAAAGAAAATATTACATCAAACACCCCGTTTTTCCATAGACCCCGTAATTGCGAGTTGATTATTAGTTTTTTAAACAATTTTTGCGTTTGTGTTACAGCTTTGAAGCTTCTGTTTTATTGTTACTTGTATTTTGTTAATTTTAGCGTAATTTAATGTAACTGCTGTCACAGAAAATAAACTATTTCGACCGTAAGCCGCCAATACCTCCTAAGTGCTTTGAGATCAAGTTTATAGGAGACAATAAAAACTAATAAAAATTAAATCTATCTTCTATATATATAAAAATGAAACCCGTTTTCCGTTGTCACGGCATCACGCGTGAACGGCTGGACCGATTTCGTTAATTCTTTTTTTAGAATATTCCTCGAAGTACGAGGATGGTTCTTACGGAGAGAAAAAATTTAAAAATTGCCTAAAAAGTCTAAAAACAACACTTTTCTATACTCCCATACAATCGATTCGTAATAATACTTAAAAGTCAATTTGAACTTTAATTCCATACGATAAAGTTCAAATTTTAGTGGAGAGGTTCCGGGAAGGCAAAACAATTGAGTGACGTCAATATTTGTCAATATTTATACGATGGTAACGTCACTCTGACCCGGCGCGGCGTCCCGAATGGGAGCGGAGCAAAAATGAAAAATGTTAAGAAGCGGGGAAGTTGATATCTCAGAAACTACTGGTTCGAATTGAAAAAATATTTTTTTGTGGGATAGTCTATTTATCGAGGATGGCTATTGGCTATATAACATCACACTATGACCTAAGGGCTGACTGACGAAGTGATTGATGGGGTGACTGACAGGGTGACTGATGGGGTGGCGGACGGGGTGACTGACGAGATGACTGACGAGGCGACTGACGGGGTGACCGACGGGGTCACAGATGGAGTGACAGACGGGGTGACAGACGGATGGCAGACGAGTGACAGATGGGTGACAGACGGGTGACAGACGGGTTCACAGACGGGTGACAGACGGGTGACAGACAGGTGACAGAAGGGTGACAGACGGGTGACAGACGGGGTGACAGACGGGTGACAGACGGGGTGACAGACTGGGTGACAGACTGGGTGACAGACGGGGTGACAATCGATCAGACAGATGGGGTGACCGACTGGGTGACAGACGGGTGACACACGGGTGACAGACGGAGTGACAGACTGGGTGACAGACGGGTGACAGACGGGGTGACAATCGAGCAGAAAGATGAGGTGACCGACGGCTTGACCGACAGGGTGACTGTCGGGGTGACTGACGGGGTGATGGACGGGGTAACTGACGAGGGTACTGAGTGGGTGACTGACGGGGTGACTGACGAAACCGGACCGAAGTAGATCATCTCATTACCTCCTTTAGAATTACTGGATTATAGGTGCCTACGACTCATTCTTTCAACCCTTTCTCTCCTACGCAGATGAAGTTGCGCGGGTCAGCTAGTATATTAATATATTTACATGATATTTATGCACCTAAAATTCAAGTTTATTAATTTTACAATAGTTTAATATTGCTAATCAGGAAATATTTACATCATGTTCCATTAGGACTAACAGATGGCGCATAAAACAATATTTTGGTAAAAATGTTAGTTAAGAGGTATTGGCAGCATACGGTCGATTTCTAAATAAAATCAAATTACAATATTATAAATGAATACTAACTCGATAGCCTCCGTGGTACAGCAGGCGTGAAGCCGGCTGTGAACCGAGAGACCGCGGGTTCGATTCCCGTACCGAGAAAATGTGTAAGTCTTGAAAATGTAAACAATATTGACAACATAACATCTTGATTCAAAATTAAAATAAATGAAATCCAATATAAACTCAGGTTAACTACGCATACCGAATGCTTTCTTGCACGAATTATTATTGTAGCAATTTAGATTAATTAAAAAAGGTATGAGTATTTTCGACACCAGACAGCTTCTTTGTAATTACAGTAATTAAATTGTTTGTGGTATTCTGATAATAACGTTTCATTCGTGTTTTATTGTAATTTTGCCGTATTTGCATATAAAACATAAAAGGAGTACGGAAATGAAACTCGTGGCGGGTGATTAAAAGCAGAATAAGATTAAATCATTACCATAGCGCTAAAACGTTAGTCGCTACTTGAAATGAATATTACAGCAATCCAACAAAAGTGGAAGTTGCTATGATCCCATTCATCATGCGATTATTCTCAAATCACAATATAATTACGCTAATGCCGAGAGCAGCGGCCGATTCATCATTGTTAATGTCTCCTAATTAAATTTTATTGGTCATATATTTCTTGGATAGTACTACTTTCATCATTTTTCCGTTTAATTTGTACCTCATTATATAGAGAATAAAATGCAATGAGTTGTGAGCAACGGATCATTTAATTCAAATGGTATTTATGTAGGTTCTCATTAGTAGAGGAGGCCCATGCCCAGCAGTGGTATGTACTATAAATTATGTATTTAAATATAACAGAGATGGCGATAGTCTTAGATAATAAATATTTTGAGTGGTAGAGCCACGCTGTAGACAATTACGTCTACAGCTCGAATAGGCCGGCTCGACCGGTTTGATACCACTGTCTAACAGGAAACCTACGGAAAGTGGTAGCTCGATGTGGCGTTTCGATCGGTGAGTGAGATTTCTGGTGGCCCAATTCTCCCCCGCCCTTTCCCAATCCCTATTTCCTTCCCTTTGGGTTGGCAACGCACCCATGATTCTTTTTGTGTCCTGGGTGTTTATGGGCGGTGGAGATCCCTTACCATCAGGTGACCCATCTGCTCGTTTACCAGTCTCTGCTATAAAAAAAATCATAAAAGTGGTTTTAGAAAAGATAATCATATCTTCTGATCAGAAAAATGCTTCAAAATAATACTAATATTATTCCACTGTGAGGTAAGATTTGTATTACACGCGAAGACTTGTAATCGGTACAAGTCGTCGGGTGTAATACACCTGTCTGTACATCATACATGTCTGTCTGTTATATCGATTGTTAACATCATCAGTCTATAATAGTAACTGTAAGTTTTCCATGAACAAATACCTAAACAGATAAAATAAATTATATAATATGTATCTTGTAGGTTCGTATGCTTACTGCAGTCCGAGCAGCGGGTTTAGACAAGTGGCTTATGCGCTAGTCGAATAGAATAGTTAATGTATGGGAATGACATAAGAGTACGCCGCATATAGCGTACTCGTATGTCAATGCCATACATTTATTCTATTCGACTAGCGCATAAGCCACTTGTCTAAACCCGCAGGAATATTTTTTGACAATCGAATTCGTTACCTGGGGAATTGATATTTTGCATACAAAATATCTTACATAATCGCTAGCGTGAAATGACAAAAAATCTCATTATCGAACTACTGATGACGTTTGGCAAAAATTTCATACAAATATCACAGACGCGCATCGAACTCGATTTGAACTCTATAGTTAATAATATTCACGTTCTGGCTGCTGATTTGTACTTTTTATTCGGCCAATAGATGTGACGAGCTAGACGCTCGCTCGATAAATATCTACCATCATTCAAAATTTTAAATTGCATACACTGCATGATATTACGTAGGTACTATATTCATCGTCCTGACATATATATTGAGTTCCATATAATCAAAAGTTTAAAAACTTAACAGACCGATTTCAAATCCATCATGACCAAAATATGGGACCACCCTTGAAATAAGCTCTATTGAATACAAACATAATTTTGAAAATCGGTCCACATTTGGCGGAGATATCGCGTAACATATATAAAATAATACAGAAGAATTGAGGACCTTCTCCTTTTTGGAAGTGGCTCGAAAAACTGACACCCAAACAATTAGTAAAACAAACAAAGCGAAAAGCATACATCATAGAAAAATATAGATACAAATATAACAATTCCGACTCAACTTCCCGCAATGTTTACTATATTCGAGATATAAGGATAATATATTGTCATTAGAACATCTAGTATTCTCAGTAAACATCTTATATGAACCAAATACAAATGTATACTATTTCGCGGGTGTGTTATACTTACAAAATACAGCCGATTCCGCGGCATCAAATGAGCCATGTGTTGATGTGTCAGCAAATAAACGGTGCCAACAAGTCTAAGTTGTGCCAAAACGATACAAAGAAACTTACTCAGCAACAGCGGTTCTTGCAAGAACTGCTGGACTACTTAAATATTTAACAATGTTTTCTTGTTTTCGGTTAAGGTCACTGAATTATGACGAGGTTAAATTATCTTAGGTGTTGAATCCATCGATTTCTGAAAAGGTAATTAAAGCAACCTTCTATAATAACATTCTGATATTGAGACTATATAGAGGTACAGTTGACTAGGTGTTTCATACCAGTGTATAAGTTTTAATTTTGGTACTGCGGCCTGAGCACGAAAATTTCTGACAACCGTAAATGTATTCGAACTCGATGCGCGACTATGTTTGTATGAAATATTAACCAAATGTCATCAGTGTGCAGCGAACTCGAAAACATTTACATTTACATTAGTTTTTCGTGCTCGCACTACTGATCAGTCTGCAGTATACCTCTACAATTGTCAGATGTATAATATGTATTTTCTTTATAAATTGTTTTTTTTTAGATAAAACATGTTCAAAATCATCCCATAAATCCGGAAATCAAACATAAAACAAAACATCTGCCGCTAAGAACATAATACAAAGCATGCACATAACATAACACATGCATAACGAAACTTTGAAGCGAGAATTTAACAGAGAAATGTTTGTTTAAAATCTATCAATGGCTGTCTGCATTTTATTAAAAATCTTTAATTAAAGCACATAAACAGACAGTCACACATATAGTCCTGAGCCCAGACTAGGTATAACCGGTATCGTGGGTATCAGCAAACTATGAGAGACTTTCGGTCTCACAACGGCCAGACGGAAAACAAACATCTGTGGCTGTCATGAATATTTATAATAATAATATAGTAGTAGCCCTGTAATATTACTGTCCCACTGCTGGGCACGGACCTCATCTACTAATGAGAAGTAGCAGTGATAGCTCAGTTGGGAATGGTACGGACTGCCGAGACGAGTCATAAATATTATATTCATATAATTATTCATTTTTCTTTCTTTCTGCCCTTATCCCACCCAAATGTGGGGTCGGTGCAATACATTGTTTCAAGCATGGTTCAAAAACGATTTGGCTTAGTTTTTACGCCAGCTGCCGTTATAATTGTTCATATTTGTTTTATTACAGCAGAGGCTGGCAAATGAGCATGTAGGTTATGTGATGGTAAGTGATCTCCATCGCTCTTAGACACTCACCTTACCAGAAGAGTTATGAATGCATTGCCAAAGTTAAAAGAAGGGAATAGGATTCGGAAGGGGAGAGGGGATTTGGGCTAACGGAAATATCATTTACTGAAAGAAAATGTGGACATTACTCTATAGTCGCCTACTTGGTCTAGTGGCAGCATATAGGGGCTGTAGACCGGGAGATCTTGGGTTCGATTCCCAGGTCGGGCGTTGCGAATTTTCAAATTTTATTTACCCGGTACTGGATCCTTCAGAGGGGATTGACGTCAGGCAGGCAGTCGGTCGTAAAAACCAAGCAAAATACTTTCTGCAAAATGCTTGAAAAAGTGTGTTTCGCCGACCCCACAATTAAGGTGGAATAAGGGCAGGTAGAAAGAAAGAACGACTCTACAGCGTGGCTCTACCACTCAATTTGTTAATGTTTATATTGATAAGGAAGAACAACATTATTACTTGTATACGAAAACTTGTTTTATCATCAGCGGGATATTTGCTATGATTTTCTAACTTCTTAATAGCCTTCCAATGAATTCGGAGAAAATAAGTTGTGACACGCAGAGGTTGATCTTATGAGTTCCGTTTTTCCTTGTGATATACAGAACCTTAAGTAAGTGATTTTTCTTTTTCTTTATTCGAAGAGAAATATGTCGCTGTGGAGCGTTTGAGATCCGTATAAAAGACAGGATTATTTGGTCGCTACTTGATATGCTTCTTTCTATAAACAGTGTTCAGTGTTGAGTTTTAGTAAAATGTGAGGGACTGCGATGAATGCAAGCAGGTATTGTAGGTGTAATTGTATAATAAGTGTAAGGTATATTTATATTAATACGTGAAGCGAAATCTTTGCACACATTTTTAAGAGAATTGCGCGAACGGATGAACGTAAACTTTTACACAGTTTATATGGAGAAGAAGTGCATAAAGCTATATGTTTTTATCTTAAAAGAACCCTTATAAAGTTCAAACTTAAAAATTAAATTAATTATGGTACAATTTAGACCACTGGGCGACTACTAGTAAATGGTAAAAATGTACGGGTATAATTATTACATTAGGTACATACTATTGTTACGGTCGCATTTTTAGGGAACGTACTTGCTGATGGGAAAATATTAAAAAAATTTAATCAGATTTATTAAAATTATGTGTAGTTAATAAATATTACGATGATACTATATCAATAATAATAATAAAAAAATGCATGTAAATTAAATAATTGTAAAACGGCATGAAAAAAATGAGAAATAATAAAAGGCTTATTTATTTATTTACTTGCTGATAATTTCTTAAATCGAGATAGGGTTTAACTTTAGATTAGTAATAGCGCTGGAAGTCGACCTAAGTAAGCGACACATACTACATTAAATAATTACATACATATGTTAAACGATACTGACTGAGCGACGCGACGCGACAAAGTGCAGGTGGACTCTATGCCTGTTTTAGTCTGGATATGTTACTGAACGAGTAAATGTCAGAGAGCAATACGCCACTAGGGAGTCTGGATATAAATACACAATCTGGGTCGACATTAATCTTAGCTTATTTAAAGTTAAACCACGTTTTAAACTTAAATAGAATTGAAATTATAAGCAGTCTCGTCTTTAAATATGCACTTTTATTAAGTTTCGCTAAGTTATTACAAGTTGAATGTCAATCTAATCGTGCGTTTGTTGTTTTTTTTTACTTTAATCGCTTCAATATGGCTGAAATTTTGTTAAGTATTGCTTATTCTACATTCTCCATTGCTTAATATGAATTGATTAATGATTTTACATACACATACACTAATTAATGTCTACCAAGTTATTCTATTCTGTATGCAATTAGTTCCGACAGAGCACAACTTAGGAGTATATAATGCGATTATTAATTACGACTGTGCTAGTACTTCGTCGGCTCATGAAAAGATGATTACATTGACAAATGGGTTGACCCAACGGACTGAGGTTACTAATCTACTAGAGAATGTCTCTCTATTAATTGTCTCCTTTATTAATGTTTAAGTGATTCCTATAAATGCTTTCACTGGCTTAATGGGCTTTTTATGTACATTAATATATAGTAGATACAAAAAGCAATGGTATGCTCGACCTGTCATGCAAAATATTTGAAAAGCTTATATCTAGCAGACACAAAAATGTCTATTCTTAAAGGGACCCCTTAAACTTAGTCGACAATTTGCCAAACGTATGCCAATAGAAGAAGTGTTATACTTCGCTACCTAATTATAAGATAAAAGCGCTTACGTGGTGAATTAATGTTTTTCATACAAATACTATTTTACGTAGTCGCTAGCGAGAAACATAAAAAAACTCATGGTTGAGCTACATCCCTGATTATTATTGGAATAACGTTAATTTAGTGGAAATTACTGTTTCTTAAACATTTTTTCAATAAAATTTACCATTTAGCTTTACAATCTAAAGCGAATTTGATGAATTCTTTTCCGCAAAGTGCGGGAAAGAAAACAGCATATACCTATCAATTATTTTTACAATTCCATAAAATTAAGATTAAGCAAGAACGAGAAAAAGAAATTGGAGAAGGCAATAGCTTACAAGAGCCACTTGCTAAAATGAGACTAAGCCGAGCTTAGGCTGAATGTAGTTTATTAGTCATTTTAATATCAATGAAAGTGATTATATCATTTTTATTTTTGTCCGTCGGTTTACTCTTAACTCTGTTTAACTTTGTGGTGCAAATTTCCCGAGGGAAATCTTACCTTTGTATGAATAATAAAATGATAATGAAACCAACAACTTATTAACATGAAACTGATGTCCTACTAATATTATAGACGTGAAAGTTTGGGTGTTTGGGGATTTTGGGGTTTGTTAATCAATCATGCTTTCACGGCTAAATGGTTTTGGATGAAATTTAGCACGTATGTAGGCCATTTGAAATTAGCGGAGCTTTTAACCCACTACTACGTTTTTATAGATAACTCTTTTCAAGCGAATTTCACGTGGAGTAATCATAAGCAGCTAACATTCATTTACCAGCCTCCGTGGCGCAGCGGGCGAGTAGCCGGCTGTGAAACGCGGGGTCGCGGGTTCGATTCCCGCACCGAGACAAATGTTCTTATGGCCTACAGATATTTGTTTCGGGTCTGGGTGTTGTGAGACCGAAAGTCTTCCGTAGTTCCTGATACCCACGACACAAGACTTGATCTCAGTGTGGCGTCAGGACTATGTGTGTGAAAAAAAAATATAATTACGAATTGAGGATTTAGATGACTTGCACAACGATCGTTAATTGTATTTAGCCACCAAAATAGTTACCAATGTCCTTTCAAACGATTTTGACGACTGCCTCGGTGGCATAGTGTTTTTGCGTGCGCGGTACGATTATCGTCCGGAGGTCTCGAGTTCGATCCCTGGGTCTGGCAAAGTAATATTGGTTTTTTTAATATCAGCCTGGAGTCTGGAATTTGTACCCGATATGACTATAGACTCGTCCCCTATCACATCTGGGACGGAACTAAGCTCGGTGCAATATGACTATTCTAATTCGCTAGTGCACCTCTGCCTACCGCTTCGGGGATACTTCGGGGATATGTTATTTTGACATTTGGTAAACATGTTAGCACCTAAATGGAATTATGGATGGTTATGCAAGTGAGCCTAAGACCTTGAACATAATTTAAATAAGGATTGATTGTGTGTACAAGGACTAAAAGAAGGAAAATAACACGTTTCCCTTTTGAAGTCGCAGGCCACTCGTAGCCAGGTACGTGTTCCACACATTTTACCGCAGTAAAACATTTTTCTTTGCTCTCTCGTTGAAACCCCAAAACCATTAAAAGGAACTCGCATGGGTTCAGCATCTGAGCCGTGACAAAAACCGACGAGATAAGACCACTTTCGTTTTTATTACGCCTTTTTACACTACAAAGATAGGATTACATTTTAGCATAAAATTTTCCGCTTTATTTTTTTATGCTACAAACATTTGATGCTATTTTTAAGAAAGGTAAATAATAAAAGTTTTAATATTAGAACTGATAATATTGATTTTAGATTTGAGTTTTAAACGGATTAACCGCTAAGCAGCTTTTGAAATGTTAAAATACAGTATTACCAGTGTAAATTAAGTAAAATAGACGTATTTTACTTAATGTGTATAAAAGAGGAGTTTTGTCACAATCTATTATAGTAAATAATATATTTTATTATTTAATTGGTACTTCGTGTATTACTTTTTTTTGTAATGTCTGTTTAATTATGAAAAATAATACCTCTTAGATCTACTTTACAAATGTAAAAAAAATAATTGCTCTATTTATTTAACCAACCATCGGAAATAATAATAAATTAAATAATCAACGTATATCAGGCCCGCCCGGCCCCGCGTCCTTTAGCGATAACAGGTATACCAAACGAATGTACTCATTGCGAAAATCATATGTACCGCTTTCATTTTCAATGTACCTCTCTAATTTTCAAATTACAAGCGCTTTATGGTGGCCGGGCCAGCCTGACTTTTTCAGCCCGGCCCCTCTGTAATTCAAAAACTACAAAACGTGCTGATAAAGTGATGGTACAGAAGAAATGTACTCTCCAAATTACGTATATGTACAGCTTAATATAACAATAAAATGCAATATCTTACGAGATATTCAATCACGAAATTAGGGAATCGGGGCGGGGCTGAAATTATTTATATAGCTCTGTACAGAAAAACTACAAGGCATTGATCTGAACTATTGATGTACATACAATGTACCCTGGATGTAGTTCATATGTACTTACTTCTTTTTCAATTATATTAAGTAATTATAAAAATATGTCCATTTGTAATTATTTGAGACCGGCACTTTACAATCGTCCATATCTTTTTAAATATAGCATCAAACTAATTAATATTGTGTTTTTTGGAATTACATACGATAGTACATTCGTTCATATTGCCTTGTGTGTCTATTTGCGGGTTATTTAAATAAATATTTAAATCATAACCTAATACTAGTAAAGCTGCAATAGAGTGACCATCAGTCACAAACAAATTTCCGGACCATGATGTAAATAACATAACATAACACAAATTCACGCCTGTATCCCTGAAGGGGTAGGCAGAGGCGCACTAGCCAACTAGTACACCCACATTTCGCCAAGCTTAATTTCGTCCCAGATGTGATAGGGGGCGAGCCTATCGCCATATTAGGTACTAATTCCAGACTCCGGGCTGATATGGAAAAATCCAATATCACTTTGCCCAACCCGGGGATCGAACCCAAGACCTCAGGATAGTAGTCGTACCGAAATACAACCACGCCACCTAGGCATGATGTAAATATATGGAATGAAACAATATTACGTTGAAAATATTAGTTTTTATTAAATTACTTTTATAAATTTGTGGCAACCAACATCCATATTATATATATACTAGCTGACCCGCGCAACTTCGCTGCGTATAAGAGAGAGGGTTGAAAGAGTGAGTCGTAGGCACCTTTAGCACAATAATTCTAAAAGAGGTAATGGGATGATCTACTTCAGCCGTCAGTCACCCAGTCGGTCACCCCGTCTGTCATCCGCCTGTTACCTGTCTGTCACCACGTCCGTCACCCCGCCTGTCGCTTCGTCTGTCACCCCGTCTGTCACCCGTCTGTCACCATGTCCGTCACCCCGTCTGTCACCCGTCAGTCATCCAGTCAGTCACCCGTCAGTCATCCAGTCGGTCACCCCG
This sequence comes from Clanis bilineata, assembly GCA_036417725.1. Taxonomy (NCBI): domain Eukaryota; kingdom Metazoa; phylum Arthropoda; class Insecta; order Lepidoptera; family Sphingidae; genus Clanis; species Clanis bilineata. Next base: position 6,584,223 of record CM071145.1, on the reverse strand, counting down.
CCTGTCATCTCGTCAGTCACCCGTCTGTCACCCCATCTGTCACCCGTCTGTCACCCAGTCGGTCACCCCGTCTGTCACCCCGTCTGTCACCCCGTCAGTCACCTCGTCAGTCACCCCGTCCGCCATCCCATCAATCAGCATGTCAGTCAACCCGTCATTCCTCACGTCGGTCACTCCGTCAGTCATCCCATCAGTCACCCCATCAATCACCCCGTCAGTCATCCCTTAGTCACCCTATCATTCATCCCCTCGGTCAACACTAAAATATTTTTTCAAATCGAACCAGTTGTTTCTGAGATATAAAATTCCCAGCTAGTAGCATTTTTCATTTCTGCTCCGCTCCTATTGGTCATAGCGTAATGTTATATAGCCTATAGCCACCCTCGATAATTGGGTTATCCAACACAAAAATAATTTTTCAATTCGAACCAGTAGTTTCTGTCTGAGATATAAATTTTCCCGATTTTGCAACATTTTTCATTTCTGCTCCGCTCCTATTGGTCAAAGCGTGATGTTATATAGCCTATAGCCATCTTCGATAAATAGGCTATCCAACACAAAAATATTTTTTCAATTCGAACCAGTAGTTTCTGAGATATCAACTTCCCCGGTATTAAACATTTTTCATTTCTGCTCCGCTCCTATTGGTCATAGCGTGATGTTATATAGCCTATAGCCACCGTCGATAATTGGGCTATCTAACACAAAAAGAATTTTTCAAATCGAACCAGTAGTTCCTGAGATTAGCGCGTTCAATCAGACAAACAAACAAACAAACAAACTCTTCAGCTTTATAATATTAGTATAGATTTAACTTATTAACATGAAATAATGTCATTTTTATAATACAAAATAGCGAAACAAAATCATTTTTTTTCTACCAGAGACTATGGAGTAATTTCAGATACAGCATGATTATCAACGTAAGTACGTACGTACGCGGGGTGCGTATAATTATTTTGTTTTCATGATGAAAATAGACATTTTCTGTTCTACCTATCCTTTTCCACGTGTTTTACTTGAAATGTTACATAATAAATATAGTAGAAAACCATTTATTTTGTTTGAGGTGTTAATATAAATTATCTGTTTATAATTTTCATCAGCCACAGAACGTCCAATGCTGAACATAGGCCTCGCCCAAATCGACAATAAATTGATAGCTGGACTATAAAATCTCTCCATGGCCGCCACCGTCTCGCTCTGACTAGTCCTAATGTTGACAAGCGAGCGTCATACTCATGGCTAAAGAGACGCGAATTGTTTCCCGAAACAGAAGGATTCATACTGGCTATACAATATCCGGTTACAGACACAAAAAAATAAAGAAAGTACATAATTCGTGATAGCATCTTAAATAGATACTTAAACTGTTCAACCCTAGCGATATATGTACCGTTTAATATATGGTACGGCATCAGGGCATTTGCCTCTTCTGGCCCGAAAGAGTGTCCTAGTTGGCTAGTGCGCCTCTGCCTACCCCTTCAGGGATATAATAATAATAATAATTATAATATAATATAATATAATATAATAAAGAATTTGTGTTATGTTATGTTATTTACATCATGGTCCGGAAATTTGTTTGTGACTGATGGTCACTCTATTGCAGCTTTACTAGTATTAGGTTATGATTTAAATATTTATTTAAATAACCCGCAAATAGACACACAAGGCAATATGAACGAATGTACTATCGTATGTAATTCCAAAAAACACAATATTAATTAGTTTGATGCTATATTTAAAAAGATATGGACGATTGTAAAGTGCCGGTCTCAAATAATTACAAATGGACATATTTTTATAATTACTTAATATAATTGAAAAAGAAGTAAGTACATATGAACTACATCCAGGGTACATTGTATGTACATCAATAGTTCAGATCAATGCCTTGTAGTTTTTCTGTACAGAGCTATATAAATAATTTCAGCCCCGCCCCGATTCCCTAATTTCGTGATTGAATATCTCGTAAGATATTGCATTTTATTGTTATATTAAGCTGTACATATACGTAATTTGGAGAGTACATTTCTTCTGTACCATCACTTTATCAGCACGTTTTGTAGTTTTTGAATTACAGAGGGGCCGGGCTGAAAAAGTCAGGCTGGCCCGGCCACCATAAAGCGCTTGTAATTTGAAAATTAGAGAGGTACATTGAAAATGAAAGCGGTACATATGATTTTCGCAATGAGTACATTCGTTTGGTATACCTGTTATCGCTAAAGGACGCGGGGCCGGGCGGGCCTGATATACGTAATAATCATTATAAATATCAGGCTTCGTATGGAGGACTATAGAAAATATTGAATTTCATAAAAATTAGGTAGGTACATATTGATAATGTGAAAATCCGAATTATTATATGTTTTTACTTTAATGATTGTTAAATATATTCTATTAATATCATCATTTTATGTCCAACAAAAAGGATAAAATACAATAACGTTGAATCAGTTAATGACTGTAATTATAAATTATTTACTCATTTCATGAATTTTCCATTTTAACAGATTTTAAAGCCTCCATAATGTTGCTTGCTTTATCAGATTTCTGCTAAATTGTAAAAAAAGTTAATATTTTCCTTTGGCTTTGAATTATTATCGTGGACTTTCTTTAACTGAGATTCGACCAGACAACTGGGGGATTACCTCCTCGTCTTATAGCAATATTATTATAATCTTGCTTTGTTTTTTTTTGTACGGGATCCGATACAAGTGATATTATAATAATACTGCTATAAGACGTGGTGGTAACCCCCCTGACCTACGTGACCCGCAATAGTTGTGTTGTTCAGTTTAAAAACTTAATGTAAGTTTCAAAAATATATGTTGCAAAGCTCATTAAAATAATGCGCTTAAGTAAGAACAGGTATAAAAAGTAGAGTAAACTTCAACTAAAATTAAACACATAATTTCTTCATTCTCCTACACCCAAGAAGTCGGGCGTATTTTTATACGAGAACACGTTGAAATTTCGTTTTCCTTTCATCCAACACACACATAGAATAATCACGACTGAATCCCTGAGGAGAAAGCAGGTTTTACCGTGCCTGTTTCCATCTCATGATATATGAATCATGAAATCGAATTCCACTCTTGTGCTTTTTTGTGAACTTGAAAGACCCAAATAAAAAATTTAACTTCAACCCTCTTAACTTGAACATAACAGATAATTAAACATTTGCACAGTTTTATATTTGTGCAAATAAATATGTATCAGAATAAATATTTTCCATTAAATTATTTTGCTCAAGTTATTTTGAATATATTAAATACATTTATATTTTTATTGTTTGCCTCCAATATTTTTTTGCATTCGCGAAATACCGTAGCCTGGTTTTGAATAAAATTTTCGCAAATATATTCGTGGAACCAGTTTTTTTGTGAACACACTTCTCTATGCATTTCGTTAGAATTTTTATAAAACAAGTTATCTTTATGGTGTACGGTTTCCTAGAAAAGATCGCTTTTAGCGATAAGGCCGCCACTTGCGGCACAGTTTTTATTTTATTTAATGTTACCCGCTTTCTATCTTATTCCCAGTATAAAGCATACCGACATTTATTGGTTGGCAATTTCCATAATTCCAGGTAGATCAGACTGGTTTTACAAATACCTTTTTTCTTGACCAGATTTTCAGATTGATACTTAAAGTATCAATAAAAAGAAAATACAGCATTGGCTTTGCTTCTGAAAACGTGCACCCTTCGTTTCAGTTTAGGAGTTCTATTGAACGACGAACGTGCATAAAAAGACTGATGACTGTGTAAGAAGCGAAATAGATATGCTTGAACCGACGCTCTTGCTGCTACTTAGTCTCTGCCTACACCAGCGGGAAACAGACGTGAGTTTATTTATAATTAAATATTTGTGTGGCCCACAGATATTTGTTTCGATTCTGGGTGTTGTGAGACCGAAAGTTTCTCGTAGTTCCTGATTCCCACGACACAAGACTCGATCTTAGTGTGGGGTCAGGACTATGTGTGTGATTGTTGGGTGTTATTTAAAAAAAAATGTATGTCGCTTCAGTTGTAACTAAATATAAGACTTCAAGTAATTAGACACTTTGCTCTCAATCATAATCGATTTGGGATAAATTGAGACTAAGCTAAGTGCTGCAAGTCGCCCTAAAAATCAAATGAGTTGGCAAGTTGAAATAAGTGTTCTGTATCGCTCCCATCACATTAGTGGACGGAAGTAAGTTCAGCAAGATATGGACATAGTAGTGGCTGCTTTGACTATCCTCTCGGGGATATAGGTGTGAACTTATGAATGTAATTAATTATAAGCATCCAGCTTGTTACGTATAAAATGTGATTTGTGACAAACTTAAGAATTCAGTAATTTACATAAGCAAAGATAACATTAGGACTGGTACAATTGTAACGTGTTTCTTTAAATTGGCTGCAATGAAGCAGTCTAGGCGGTATCAAGACGAGAGAAATGGAGCAAATTGAAGCAATAACTTAAAGGATCATTTGCGCTTCCGTAGACAACTATTTCTGCTATTAGAGGCAAATTGTTGTGTTACAATGTCTATTTTGTTCTGTAAAGTGCTGACTTTGAAATATTTATTCTAGTACAAAGGAATATTCAAGATGCCAATAGGTTAAATTACGTAAATTATGACAATTTTATTCTTTCTTCTTTCCACTTGCCCTTTTCCCACAATGTGGGCGCAACATACTTTCACAAGCATGTTGCAGAAAGGATTCGGTTTAGTTTTTACGACTAGCTGCCTGACTGACGACAACCCTGTTATTTGACATCATGTCAACATATTTAACGAAATATTAAAATTATGACAATTTTCATGTCATGCTAATATTATTTTTACGCGTCTAGTAGCTTATTGCTAACCCATTATATTAGCTTAAATGTGTTTTCTTGTTTATATTGGATCGCTTCCGTGGAGCCGTCAGGTAGGAGCCGGCTGTGAAGTGACAGGCTGTGGGTTTGATACCGCAGTGATACAAATACAGTCTACTACTAACTACTGCCTCGGTGACGTGGTTGTATTTCGGTACAACTACCGTCCTGAGGTCTCGGGTTCGATCCCGGGTCGGGTAAAGTGATATTGGATTTTTCCATATCAGCTCGGAGTCTGGAATTTGTGCCCGATATGGCGATAGGCTCGCCCCTTATCACATCTGGTACGGAACTAAGCTCGGCGAAATGTGGGTGTACTAGTTCGCTAGTGCGCCTTTGCCTACACTTTAGTAATTATATCAAAATAATATGAAAATATTCCATCTATTTTTTTTTTTATAAATTCTAGAATCCTAAAATTAAATAAACAATCCAACAAGCGCATTTAGAACAATCTTCAATAGCTCGTCGGTTACATAATACGTATCTACCTATTAATTCTCTGAAGGGCAGAAAAAAAGGAAACTGAAAGTAAACGAAAATAATGAAATGGTATTTTACTCGAAAATTCAGATTAATATTGTACTGATATTTGGGCATTTTTTTAACGTTTTTTGTCATATACAGCGCCGAATTCCGTTTTCGGGCAAACAAATGGTGCTTATCTGTCACACTCGAGATACGGGTGCTGACGAGTGTTGGATGTCAAAGCTTGTCATTTGAACCATGCCAGCGTGTGGCGAGATTTTTACGTGCTAACATTTTTTCGCATGCCATCCCGTTTTATCAGATCCTGATATCAAACCGTAGGGTATTTTTCAATTATGTTTATTAGGCCTAACCCCTCACATTAGTAGAGGAGGCCCGTGCCCAGCGGTGGGACAATAATGTTACAGGGCTAATATTATTATTATGTTCAGTACTCTTTATTTTTAAGTTATTATTTTTATTATTATTATTAAGGGATTTTTCAATAACCAGGTCAAATTTGTGGAATATTTTTGACGTAAAACGGTTAATGTTTGTATGAAGTAACTTAAAAGCAACAAAATCGGACCTCAGAATAAAGTTTATCTGGGTATTGAAAAATCGGCCCTCAAATACTTAAAATAGATTCGCAATGTTAATTAAAAAATACATCTATTTAATATTTCGTAGATTCAGATTGGTCACAGATCCTCACATGTAGCTATGATGCATAATGTTGAACTACATAATTTATGATTCCAACGATAGTTTATTTTGAAGCTTATACACTTCCGCACCCATGTTGCGACATAACCGAGTTCATTATGTCAGTTCTAAAATAGACGGCATAAACTTTATGTTCTTTTTATTCGGGACACAGATAATTTATTTTGTTAATCGTTTCAATTTTTCCGCTCCCAGGCGCTGCTTTATTAAAAACATTGTCCATTTGTTCGAGTCATTATTCTCTTTTTGTTCTGCTTTTAAAAGAATTGTTTATTTATTCATTTGTAAATTAAGTTCACAAGAACATTTCGTAAGCACCAAGGATGCTTTAATTAACTAAATTCGTACTTTTTCGGAGAACAAAAATAGTGCTAGTCACCGAAGTCCGCCGGAGTTCGTCTGTGAAAGTTTCGAAAGTTTGTCGGACTTATTGGGCTAATTTGTGACCGAAGGGACATTCCGTTAGTTTAAACAAAGATTTCTCTGATGAGAAAGGGTATACTAAAACTAATTACTTTAACAAAATAAAAGACCAAACAGATAATGGATCACATATTAAAAACTTTACTCACTCTATTTGTAAAGTTTTAAGTTATCTCAATATCCATAATTTTGATGAAACACAAAATCCTTTGGGATCCAATCAGCAATCAAACAAATCGGCTTTGCGAATAAACACAGAACTGAGACGGGTTCGCGGATCACGAGACGAGTTCGGCACAGTGTCGACAGTACAGATATGTGAGTGCCGGCCGGGAGCGACTGCTATGTCCCGTCTCCCGTAGCTGACTGGAGCTGGGATCTCGACGGAGTCTGCGTAATAGAGCGGCATCCCTACAGATTGCTATATGGGAATAAACGCTAATAAATTACGAACATCGTACACGCGTAAGGCGAACGGGACCGTGTTCTTGATTAGTTTGAAGTCACCCGCTAATGTGTTAGACATGCACACTACTAAGTCGACCGTAAATGTACATTCGTCGAATTAGTCCGCTGAAAGCTTTACGTTCACTTCTTATTTTGTTAGGTGTGAAAGTAATGAGGGTGTATCGGTAAAAACGATTATGGAGACGAGAAGGCGAGATGTTTAATGATTCGTCGCCGGTTCTGTTTTAATAGACGAGGAGTCCGAGCTTGAAACCATTTAACAGCGCTGGCGGTTTAACAGGTGACTTAACCGTCCACTTAACGAACGGCCGCAATGGCGATACTTATTACTGTATAACTATGAGTATATATCACATGTATTGTCTCTATTAAGTTCTTGGGTTTGTATAAAGGTTTTGGTATTATGGCTTGTCTTAAAAGTGAAGCAAAACTACTTGATTGCTATCATCATCATCATCATCATCAGCCATAGGACGTCCACTGCTGAACATAGGCCTCCCCCAAAGATTTCCAGATCGACATGTTGGAAGCGGCCTGCATCCAGCGACTTCCTGCGACCTTTATCAGGTCGTCGGTCCACCTTGTAGGTGGACGTCCTACGCTGCGCTTGCCGGTACGTGGTCTCCACTCGAGAACTTTTCTGTCCCATTGGCTATCAGTTCTACGAGCTATGTGCCCTGCCCACTGCCATTTCAACTTGCTAATCCTCTGGGCTATGTCGGTGACTTTCGTTCTTTTACGGATCTCCTCATTCCTGATTTGATCACGTAGAGAAACACCGAGCATAGCCCTCTCCATAGCTCGCTGAGTGACTGTGAGCTTTCTAATGCGGCCCATAGTTAGAGGCCACGTTTCAATGCCATAAGTCATCACTGGTAACACACACTGGTCGAAGACTTTTGTCTTCAGGCACTGAGGTATTTTGGACGAGAAGACCTTGCGTAGTTTCCCAAATGCTGATTGATTGCTATATGCATATATAATATAGAAGATTTACAAAGGCATGTAAAGTCTACTGACGAATGTGATGTGGCCAGTGTGATGGGCTAACGCCTAACCTTTGTCATACAGTGAGGAGGTCCATGCGCATTAATGAGAGACTTAATAACCTAACAGGAGAATTATTTATTCCTTCCACGCGCCATTAAGCCACTGCAATGTGGGATCTGTGCAATATGTTTATTAAACAGTTGCAGCAAGCATTTGTTTCTTACCTGCTTCACTAACGTCATCACCTCCTGAGGCTTCAGTGATTTGCACAATCTGATCGCAGAGTTGCTATTATTATTAGATGCTTATAAGGTATTATCGATAGTTTTTTTATTGCAGAGACTGGCAAATGAGCAGATGGGTCACTTGATGGTAAGTAATCTCCACCGCTGATAGACCCCCAAGACACAATAAGAATCATGGGTGCGTTGCCGACCTAAATGGAAGGAATGGAAAGGGAGGGAAAAGGGATTGGGAAAGGTATAAGGGGAAATGGGCCACCGGAAATCTCACTCACCGAACGAAACTCGACAGCAAGCTGCCACTTTACGTCGGTTATTGTGTCATATCAAAAATCTTCTTTATTACGTTGTCAAAAATTGCATAAGCTTATCATCCTAATGAGTGTATTATTTTTCATTAGGACCTTCAGAATCAGTTGATGCACTGTTTTAAACTATTGAAATAGCTTTCCTAGAAGCTTAGCTCTATGCTTAGAGGTGCAGTACTGCCCCTTTCTCGCGCTCAAACCATTCATCAATCCTTTTAAACAGTTTCCAGCTATCTAACTCTACAGTTAGATACGTAAAATATGGGAGGTATACGTTACAATTAACTAGATTGGTGTGAATGGATATTGCGGATTTGTCGTTTGATACATTGGTTCTTTTGTTAGATGATACAGAAGTGACAATTAGTTAAAAGTAACAATAATTAATCACAAGTTTAAAAACTTAACAGACCGACTTCAAATCCGGTCGTGACCAAATTTATATGCGACCATCCTTGAAATAAGCTCTATCGAATACAAAAAAATTGAAAATTGGTCCCTATTTGACGGAGATATCGCGTAACATACATAAAAAAATACAGACTAATTGAGGACCTTCTCCTTTTTGGAAGTTGGTCGATTAAAACAATGATGTGTCTATGTTTAAATTTTTTTATGCAAGATAATGTCAGGCGTAAAAATTATAATAATAATAATAATCATCATCATCATCATCAGCCATAGGACGTCTAATGCTGGACATAGGCCTCCCCCAAATATTTCCAGATTGACCTGGTGGAAGCGGCCTGCATCCAGCGACTTTAAGTTATAATAATGTCAAACACGATTTAATTTTAACCGACTTCTAAAAAGGAAGACGTTATCAATTAATTGCGTATCACTGTCTAATTTTTTATGTATATTATCAATTATTTCGCCGCGTGTTGACTAATATCGATATAAGGAAACCCCTACTCTACTATCGTCCATGTTACAAATGTTTCTTTAATCCAATCTTTCAGTATTAATTTTTACCTGAGTGTCACAGAAAAGAGGTACTGTTTTTGAAGTCAGTTTTTAATACCAATAAAATATTTTCCAAAGCGGAGCCACGGGTTGAAGTTATGGACATCATTTTATTCATTACAAGCTCATTAATCATGTATATAACATATTAGCTCCACTATTAGCGTTTAATAGTTAATACAATCATAAATTATCTTAGTATTGGTTATGTTGCAAATTTCGAGGTAAATTTACTTTATCAATTATTAATTATATGCAAACGAAGCAGTCACAGGTGGAAAATGTGGGCAATTAAAATTGTACGGCTGCCAGCCAGATGGAACAAGATTTTCCACTGGGAGAGATAAAAGTTTGATAATTTTGTATGATTAATTCATTATATTATGTTTAATTAATGCTTGTTTGTGTGGTTTATATCTCAATTGAACATACGTAACAAAATTTTACATTTATAATTATAAAATGTTAGTGAGTTGTGAGTTATGAGCATGTTAGTGAGCAATGTTGACTGAAAAATATGCCATGTTATTCATGATCATTGAAAGTCTTAAGTGCTATATTCGATATTTTGTATTTGCTACATGTAACATCTTACTGCATGCTTGAACCACGGACGTTAAGAAAAAGAAGGACACCATCTCGGCTATAGTTAAACCGACGCCACAGAGAAGCCACGTACACAAACGCGCCTGTACAAAAGTGCCCGCCACACACCATTACATGTCGATAGATCGAATAGGCCGAAAACCCTGATCCACTTTCAATGTTCTAGTCCTCCGTTTTTTTACGTCTGTGGCTTGAACATATAATACCTATTTATACAAGAGTTTGTTTGTATTTATACGTTTTGTTCAGTGGTATGCATTGGAGAGGCCTGTGGCCAGCAAATAGTCCAGTGGACAATATAGGCTGATGATCTCAGATGATTATGGGTATTCTTGTCGTTTTTTGGAAGTGCAGAGGTCTGTAAACGAGCAAGTGGGTCACCTGATAGTAAGTGATCTCCACCGCCTATAGACAATAAAATACTCATGGGCGCATTGGCAACTTTAAAAGCAGGGAATGTGCATTAGGAAGGGAAAAAAGAATTTGAAGTTTACATAAGCTCACGCCTGTATCCCCGAAGGCGTAGGCAGAGGCGCACTAGCGAACTAGAACACCCACATTTCGCCGCGCTTAGTTCCGTCCCAGATGTGATATGGGGCGAGCCTATCGCCATATTGGGCACAAATTCCAGACTCCGAGCTGATATGGAAAAATCCAATATCACTTTGCCCGACCCGGGGATCGAACCTGAGATCTCAGAACCGTAGTCGTACCGAAATACCACCACGCCACCGAGGCAGGCATTTGAAGTTTAAAACTTAAAATTGAACTTTGGTCTTCTGTAATACAGTGGTATCAAGCCGGTCGATTCGGGTCATATGTGCTGCAGACATCACTGTCAACAGCGTGGCTCTGCTACTCATGAAATATCCATATTCAAGCGCATTATAAAATTATTTCATATAATTTTACCGTGCATTAAACCCAGTTTCGAGATCATAAAAATATACTTAAGACTTCCGTAAAATTACTTGAACACAGATACGTATGCTAGTATTATAATTTATAAGCACTAAAAACGTCTCGTAAAATAATTGGGACGAAAACACTATTTCAGTTTAATTAAAAATATAATTAGCTTCTTAAAATAATGTCTTGACTCGCGTGTATTTAACTGAATAATTTATGAACTTAAGATTTAAAGTACATAATATGTTGAAAATTATTAAAATTATTTAACATTTAGATTTATAAATATAAATAACACTCAACAGTTATATAAATCGTCTCCCTCAGAGGGGGTTGACGTCAGGCAGGCTGCCGGTCGTAATAACTAAGCCAAATCTATTCTGCAACATGTTTAAGGTCGGCTGAGGGCAGGTAGAAAGAACGTTATATAAATAGTCCAGACCCCATATTAAGAATATTCATGTTTTAGGATACTTCCTGAAACATGAATAATCCTTTATTCTATTTTAAACGTGGCTGCCTCAACCACAGTTTAGTGTAGATTTAATTTAAATTCACAATACATACATATTTGTAATCGGTGGGTACAATAAACGTTATTGTCTAACGGCCGGTTTCAATAAACAATCTCAGTTCGAATGTGCAGATAGATTACAAAAATTAGCCAATAAGACCACAGTTTGAACATGACTCCGTCAAATGAATTGATTTGATTGGTCCATAATCGCGAACTATCTGCACTTTAAACTGAGATCGTTTATTGAAACCGGCCGTAAGTGATCAGCAGGATTGACTATTCCAAACTGCGCTTGTCGAAATATACATCGATAACACATCGTTTCGTTATGGATCGTCGGCTGATTTTACATACATTAACGTAATTGACAAAGTCAATCAGTATACCAGTGGGACAAAGTGCTATTGTCAGTCAGTCTGACTCTGATACCCTTGATAATTGATATGGTGATCTCGTAAGATTGGTGCTTTCATATTTGTTTTAGTTATTATTAATTGTTGTTAGGATTATCATAGTTGACGCGTTGTTTCAGGGATTATCAATACTCAGAATACCTATAGGAAGATGGACTAACGCCTGATTTTAATAGTTTGGTCAGCGGTCGGGGTAACGTTGCGCCAGTGACAAAGTATGAATGAAATAAAAAAAAAATTTCGGCTCTCTCGGTGGCGTGTTGGTATTTCGTGAGCAGTATGACTATGATATCGTCCTAAGGTCTTGGGTTCGATCGCTGGGTCGGACAATGTAATATTGGATTGGAGTCTAGAATTTGTGCCCTATATGACGATAGGCTCGCTCGCTATCACATCTGGGACATAACTAAGCTCGGCGAAATGTGGGTGTTCTAGTTCGCTAGTGCGAAGTAGTCCCTTTGGGAATACAGGCGTGAGCTTATTTTTTTTTAATTATGTTTAAAAGGCAAACATCAGTTCACAATAAATGTTTTTTTAAGTGTCCAAGCAGTTTGATCGAGAACTCACGATTTCTCAGCATAAGTTACACGGTAGGCAGCGACTTGACTGTACCTCTGGCGTGGCCGATGGCGATGGGCGACGATACCCACGTACCACTAACGCCTACAGCCGGCTACTCGCCCGCTGCGCACCAGAGGTTGTCAAACTATAAGCTCTCATTCGCACGAGAGCTAGAGCACGAGAAATGGAACAAATGAGTTCTAGTATACTTCTTCAAACGCCAGCGCTTTTAAAACGTGGCGTTTTTGAAACGCCAGGCGCTGGGCTGTTTGTAGAATATACCTTATTAGAAATAAGATTATAAGATATTACCTTATTACAACAATGATTTTCATGCAGTCATATGAATAGCCATGTTGAAATACTTTTTACATTTTTAATACGCGTTCAAAATGGTCTCGTGCAAATGAGGCATAAAAGTGTTAAGCCGTGGCCTGGCCGTAGCTTTTACTTTATACATACATATACATTACATAAGCTCACGCCTGTATCTCCGAAGGGGTAGGCAGAGGCATACTAGAGAACTAGAATACCCACATTTCGCCGAGCTTAGTTCGGTCCCAGATGTGATAGGGGGCGAGCCTATCGCCATATCGGGCACAAATTCCAGACTCCGGGCTGATATGGAAAAATCCAATATCACTTTGCCCGACCCGGGGATCGAACCCGAGACCTCAGAACCGAAGTCGTACCGAAATACCACCACGCCACGGAGGCAGTCTACTTTATACATGACTTTAAATTTTCCTTCCAATGAAGAAAGGTCAACATCTAGTCAATAGATATGTTTCAATACAGTTTAACTATCCCTCTAAATATAATCGCATTAGCGATTATAAGGCAAGCGGGGTCCTCGAGACGGATACTCGTGGAGCGACGAGCTGCGAAATGAGACTGGTAATAATAGTTCACTTGAACATTATGCTCGCCGACCCGACTCTGAGAAGCCTATCTAAGAATTTACTGGAATTATGCTTCTTGGAAGTTCGTATAACACATTATCAGATAATTTTGTGTGTACAGAATCAGATATAGCTTTTTGTATCTAGATTTAAAAAATTCTAGTGTTATATTATATGACTGACGTTATTTCCGTCTCATGATATGATGGATGGCGCGGTACAATACAAAGTTATTACTAACGCCTCGCGGCGATGCATTCTCTCTGAGTAGACTATACGGATTAGAACTCAAAAGATATAAATGTATTTAATTCTAATATGTCATAAAAGTATTTTCTTGAGTGAAAACAAATTTACGCATATTATTAGTAACTAGCTGTTGCCCGCGACTCCGTTCACGTGGAAATTTATATTCTTGGATACAATTTTTCTTAAATAAAAATAGCATAAGTAACCCCCTTTAACATTAGACAGTGAAAGGCCCGTCAAAATTGATCCAGCCGTTTCTGAGATTAGCCGGAACAGACAAACAAAAATTGATTTTATGATAGAAGTACCGTATATATAATTTTTATTTGTGCCCATATGGCGATAGGCTCGCCCCCTATCACATCTAGGACGGAACTAAGCTCGGCGAAATGTGGGTGTACTAGTTGGCTAGTGCGCCTCTGCCTACCCCTTCGGGGATACAGGGGTGAGCTTATGTTTTTTATATAATCTTTATAATATATAATTTCATAAGTATTTAGTGGAAAACTGTTTATTTGAAATTACAAACAGACACTCCAATTTATTTATTTATAGATATCGGCGCAAAATAGCAAGCTTATTTAAAAAGCCGTTGTTATTTCACGTTATTAATTCATTTTACAATTGTTAAATTGCTGAATCGTTTAAAGATTCTAAAAAGTTAAAATAATCGTTATAATTGTTTCTTCAGCATTCGATATTCGGTATCGAGTAGGTAGTTGCAAATATTGCACCCTATAAAAGGAGTGTTCAGAGCAGATTCGACACAGTCGTGCTCCGGCACTCGGACTGTCCACATCCCTGACTAGACGATGCTCTTGAGCACCGTTAATAAAGGGAGTTAGTGAATTTCAGTGTTCACTATTGATAAATAAGATGAGTAATCATCTTATTGTCAAAAGTGACGTCAGCCATGCTGACGTCACCGTTTTTAAAAAACAACGTTAGCGTTCGCCATCCGACATCAGAAGTGGGATCACTATCCCACTCATTTAACTTGAACCTTTCTGCCCTGACAACGGATACTTTCAATCCGGCTGATAATTTCAATCCGAGATACTTTCAGTTCGATCGATACTTTCGAAGTAGTTTTCCAGGGCCTTTGTGGACCACGGTCAATAATAAAGGCGCAGGCCACAGCATCATCCTTCCCAGTTCCTTTAGAACCCCTGTGGACCACGGTGTAAAGGACCGCTCAGAACCACAGCATCATCCTTAACAATAAAAAAAAAAAAAAAAAAAAACTGCATAAATGCGTGGAGCATTTGCAAAGAAAAGGAAAACTGTGGACCACGGCGTACGGGACCGCTCAGAACCACAGCTAAATAAAAAAAAAAAAAACTTTTCAGAGCCTCTGTGGACCACGGCGTACAAGACCGCTCAGCGCCACAGCATCGACCCTTCCCGTTCCTTTAGAACCCCTGTGGACCATTATCCCCGTAAGAAAAGTGCATAGATGCGTGGAGCATTCGCACTCTGACTGATTCATAAAAAGTGCTTTGTGTGGAACATTTGTACAAATGTTTATAATATGGTCTGGCAAGGCTGGTCGGATACCTCCTCTAAAAACCATATAAACCAGGGCACGTGGTGCACCTAAATATCCATATTTTAATTTGTGTGCAATTTCATCTCAGAATTCAATGCAAAAACAAAACTACCTGATTTATGGTCAGGATTGATCGAGACGGTGTATGTGACACTGTTGCAGTCATTTTTGAAGTCTAAATGTCAA
Organism: Clanis bilineata; assembly: GCA_036417725.1. Taxonomy (NCBI): domain Eukaryota; kingdom Metazoa; phylum Arthropoda; class Insecta; order Lepidoptera; family Sphingidae; genus Clanis; species Clanis bilineata. The sequence continues at coordinate 6,568,866 of CM071145.1, read as the reverse complement.
CGTTAGTGATCATCTTTAAAAATCATAAGTGGTCAATTTGAAAAATCCTGAGTGGTCAATTCGGGAAATTGTTTTGTGAGCTAGGTAATTTTGCCCGCTGAGTTTGTTTCGCCGGGTCTTCTCAGGCAGGGCCGCGTTTGGATCCGGTGGTAGTTTAAAAAAAAAAAATCGAAATCTTAAATTCGCAATAATAAACGAGGCCTTTCAAAATGACCGTATCGGCGTACAACCATGAGCTTTCAATAGGAGAGCACGTGCTATTTCAAATGGAAAGAAAGAAAGAAAAAGAAAAAGAAAAGAAAAAAATTTTTGTTCTACGAGTATTCACAACAAATTACAAGGCTGGTGCAGAGCACGCACCGCCTATCAGAATGGCCGTATCGGCGCAAAATAGCAAGCTTATTTAAAAAGCCGTTGTTATTTCACGTTATTAATTCATTTTACAATTGTTAAATTGCTGAATCGTTTAAAGATTCTAAAAAGTTAAAATAATCGTTATAATTGTTTCTTCAGCATTCGATATTCGGTATCGAGTAGGTAGGTATTGCACCCTATAAAAGGAGTGTTCAGAGCAGATTCGACACAGTCGTGCTCCGGCACTCGGACTGTCCACATCCCTGACTAGACGGTGCTCTTGAGCACCGTTAATAAAGGGAATTAGTGAATCTCAGTGTTCACACTTGATAAATAAGATGAGTAATCGTCTTATTATCAAAAGTGACGTCAGCCATGCTGACGTCACCGTTTTTAAAAAACAACGTTAGCGTTCGCCATCCGACATAGACAATAGGTACAATATAACAATTATCGAGTATTATACGCTTGCGTAAATGTTATTGTGAGCCACCCGCTTTGTGTCAATCCATGTGAACGGGTTGCGAACGCGGTCCATCGCACAAATCTAATACGGGTTAGCGACAATCTATAATTTGAATAAATAAAGTAGAGTTTCGCAGACCTGTGCCGATATCGGAACAACTTATGTCCCCTATAAGTTGCCTTATCCCGGGGGAAATAAGGAAAAGCAGGAAATACGCCCGAGATCTCGTACAAAATATGTCGTTGTGTTTTATTATGCATGATTTTTATGAAGATTTAATTTCGACATTTTTATTTGTCAGCAATAGATAAATGGTCTTTTATTATCAAACAACCCACGCGTCGCCCACGCGCGCTAATTTTATTATAGGTCCTTCCTGTAATAATAAATTATGTAACTATGTTACGCTCTTCAACTATTTTAAAATATCATAATTTAATCGCTAACTTTGATTACTTGCTAACATCGTCAGACTACAATATTAGGCGAAATTGTCGTTTGTCTCGACAGGAAAGAATAAGTAGACTACAATATTAATACTTAATTGTACGCAAAGAAATTGCAACCTGTAAGTAGTTTTAAAGTCTTATTAAAGAAAACAAAAACAAATTAAAATAGCATAAAGGAACGGCACTTAAATCTTTGGAATAAGGAAACTTTTTCTCCCATCTGACCTTTGTTCCGGTAAAGCGAAAACATTTCTATTTCATACTCCAGTGAAGTTTATCAAGCTCTCTCTGCTCTTTAATAATTATAAAGTTCAGTTGAAAGTGTTTGATGTCGTTTACTTTGCACAAATATTAGTTTCAATCTCAAAACGAGGTTAATAAGCTGTTACAGAGGGAAGCGAAACGGGAGAAAAAGGAAAAAATGCGAATGTGGGAAATTCCTTGTGCAACAAACTCCAGTAATTGAGTGCGCCGGGCCCGGATGTTTGTGTAGCTTAGAAGAAGTTTTTATCAGCGTCGATTGGCGAGCTCCTAGTGTCGCGCTAACTGCACCAAATGTACCTACTTACTCACTTAGCTATATAAAAACTTATGTAAGCACCCACTGCACGGTAAGTACGGTCGCTGAAGGTTGTTACATCTTCCTTGAAAGTGGGCGGTTGCCTCGATTGGATTGCTTTTGCATGTAATGAATGCCGAATTTTCAACAAACGTAAAAATATTTTTTTATGTAGCTGTAATTAAAAATGTATATTAAATAAAAAACATAAACATAAGCTTGTATCCCCGAATGGGCAGAGGCGCACTAGCGATCTAGAACATCCACATTTCTCCGAGCTTAGTTCCGTCCCAGATATAATAGGGGGCGAGCCTATCTCCATATCGGGGCACAAATTACAGACTTCAGGCTGACATGGAAATATCCAATATCACTTTGCCCGACCAGGGGATCGAACTCAAGACCTCAGGACGATACTCGTACCGAAATACAACGACGCCACCGAGGCAGTCGCATATTAAATAAGAGTATAATAAATAATTAAATATTGTTATAAACCTACATATCAATAAACAGATTATATAAAATTGTAGTAAGACTAGTACCTATTAATATATTATGATAAATATGTGAACTATTTATAATACATTCGAATGGGATTATTAAATTTATCCCTAAAGCTTTTAGTGGATAATTTAATGAAATTCACTTTACAAATTAAATGTAAGGTGGGGTGTAGTTTTGTATACACTAAAAGCTTTTGGTGTGTACCGTGTGTACGAAACATGTAATCGACTATGGACATGAAGGCATTTAAAGTATTTCCATGAATAAAATCGAACGTTTAAGATGCATAATATCGTGTAATTCATAAGGCTGAAGACGTTTCGTAATGGCTCGCTAAATCGAGATGCGGCGCTTTGAGTTTTTTGTTATATTTGTTAATATTGGCGAACATACAGATTAATAATCTTGGCGAAAATACTCGACAAATACTTCGAAAGGCCTTAAACGCATTAATTTCATGATTATTTATGACTGCCTTGGTGGCGTAGTGGTATTTCGGTACGACTACGGTTCTGAGGTCTCGGGTTCGATCCCCGGGTCGGGCAAAGTGATATTGGATTTTTCCATATCAGCCCGGAGTCTGGAATTTGTGCCCGATGTGGCGATAGGCTCGCCCCCTATCACATCTGGGATGGAACTAAGCTTGGCAAAATGTGGGTGTTCTAGTTCGCTAGTACGCTACTGCCTACCCCTTCGGGAATACAGGCGTGAGCTTATGTTATGTTTATGTTCATGATTATACCGTGCTTCATCGTGGGTCGCGTTATCAAACGTCGAATAAACCATTACCGTCTTTGAAATAAGTGCTACAATTGCACTGATTATGTGATGGCAATTATCTCATAATTAGCTAGAAATAATCTAACAACGTGATATTGATGGCAAATTAATCACATATTTGCTTGAGACAAGGGGAACCGGAGCGTGTATTGGTTAGTTTACAATAATTATTCTATTGTAGATTGTTCGCAACGACGCGTGTCAGTCTTTATTAACAAAAGGATGTTGGCAATCCCACAGACAATTGGATCATTCTTCATTCATTCCAATTCAGTTGAGCGAAATGATTTCATCGTCATAGACATGTGAAGGTACTAAGATTAAACTTACGCGTTTCAGCAATCTGTGTCCATTTGAGCAATAATATGTAATACATACTTATTATGTAGGTATTTATTTTAATTGCTGCCTCGGTGGCGTGGTGGTATTTCGGTACGACTACGGTTCTGAGGTCTCGGGTTCGATCCCCGGGTCGGGCAAAGTGATATTGGATTTTTCCATATCAGCCCGAAGCTGGAATTTGTGCCCGATATGGCGATAGGCTCGCCCCCTATCACATCTGGGACGGAACTAAGCTCGGCGAAATGTGGGTGTTCTAGTTCGCTAGTGCGCCTCTGCCTACCCCTTCGGGGATACAGGCGTGAGCTTATGTTATGTTATGTTATGTTATGAGCTTATGTTATGTTATTTTAATTGCTGATTGCTCAGACCCGAGTGGTCCGGGAGAAAAAATGCAAAGCCGAAGTACATAGCTTAGCCGTACTCTATTTTTTTTCCATCTGCTATTATTTTCCTCTAATGTGCGGTCGGCGCAATACATATTATTTAAGCATGAAAATTATTTGCTTTAATTATTACGATCGGCCGCCTGCCTGACGGCAAATGCCCAGCAACCCTGTGGTTCAGTCCGGGCAAATGATATCAGAAAAACAGTCACGTTCCCCGACATGAGAATTAAACTTAGAACCTTTGAACACTGTCACTACACCTAGAAGGTTACGATGCTTCGCCAAAAATAATAAATGAGCTACAGAAATGAACGCCGTTGATGAATCGACAGTGAAAGAGTTGAGTGCCATTTTATTAATTAACAAAATTAACGCATAATGCTGTAGCCAAGTTTAATACAACTACCGTGAGATATAGCCGAAATCTATTTCATTTTGCACAAATTTAATTAAGAGCATTATTTAAGAGCTGTCCGAGTTTGAGAAAACAGAAAAGTTATTTGTCGGAAAGCCCCAATTAAGGGCAAAGCTTTCTGGACTTAATCCAATAAACCTACTCATTTAGTGAACGGAATGAAGGTAAATAATTTTAGGGAGTCCCGCGTCATGGAACTTGTGGATTGTGTGACTGAGTTTTGTTTTCCACACGAAGGGTTACTGAACAATAATATTAATGATAAGTATTTGTTTGGTTGTTATTGAACCGATTATATAATGCTGTGTGAAACGAAAACAGCCTAAAATGGATATGAGTGAAAAAGCTACGATATGTTAAAGTACATATTTCTGTATGAAAGATTTATTATTTCAACATTTTCTAAACTGAATAGGATTAATATTATTGGCCCACTACTGACACTCTACTAATGAGTGGGGTTAAACCTTAGTCTACCAATCGGGCCTACGGCTTAATAGACTTTTATCAACCTTCAAAATTCTTGGAGAGAAAATGTCAGATATGAAAATTTCCTCACCGTGTTTTTCTTCAAGGTTAGAATAAGCGATAAGTCCCAATAAATACACACTAAGAAAAATCAAAAGTTCAGCTTTTAGAGTTTGTTTCTTACTTAAAACATTTGTCTCGGCAGTCCATACTGCTCTCAAATGAGCTATCGCTACAGTTTTTTTATAGCAGAAACTAGCAAACGATCAGGTGGGTCACCTGGTCAGTCATCTCCATCACCCATAGACACCCAAGAAACAAGAGAATCATGGATGAATTGCCAGCTTAAAGAAGGGAACTGGGATTGGAAAAGAGAGGGGGAATTGGGCCACCGGATCTTACTCACCGAACGAAACGCAGCAGCGATTTGCCACCTTACGTAGGTTTTCTCTGAGTATGTAATACATATTGCAAGACTCCGCCTATTTTTGAAATTCTTTTAATAGGATTCTCGATAAGATGGGGGTACGGAAGTAAAAAAAAAGATGGACGGAGCGCTAAGAACTTCGAAGCAGGGTTTTCGGCCCATTCGATCTATCTAGATGTAATGACGGCGTAATCGAATGAGCTGAAAACCCTGCTTTAAATTTCTTAGCGCTCCGTCCATCTTTTTTACGTCCATGGATCGGGTTATGTCGCGCTTTTACTAAATCTTTATTAGATTTTAACGCAAGCAAAGCTGAATGTAAGAGGTAGTATAAAATAAACACTTACGTGGAAAAATTCTTAGAAGTAACTTGACATCACCGATGCCGCGTCTGATAAGGCTATCTATAGACTTTCATTTCAAAAGGGAAATCTAATTTTGTTCGTTTATCTTTGGCCTTCGTATTTTTTGACAGCCTGTCTGAAAATCTTGTGTGATATTAACTTATAAAGAAAATATGTACAATATTGTGTGCTGGGAATATGTTTTTTTTTTACCTATCCTTATTGTGGGTCGGCATTTTTCAGGCATTTTGTAGGAAAGATTCGGGTTTGTTAAAACCCTCTCTTAGGCTGAGATCTATGGATAGGACTTCGACTAAGTCTATGTTATAGAAACTTATTCTGTGAGGATTTGGATTTTTTTAAATGAATTGATATCACTGTCTCACAGAAAATCGACGTAAAGTGACATCGCGTTTCATTCGTTCCCCCCCTTCCTTTCCAATACCTTTTCCCTCCCCTTCCATTCCCTCCTTTTAGGTTGCCAATGCACCCATGATTATTTTTGTGTCTTAGGTGTCTACGGGCGCTAGAGATCACTTATCATCAGGTGACTCATCTGCCCGTTTGCCAGTCTGCTATAAAAAAATGTAATAGCATATCAAGGGTAAAATATATTCCCTCTAATCAAACAGCTTGAAGTTTCTTACATCCAATGAAATCACATCTCGCAAATACGACGGGCAGGTTTCTGGGAACTATGTACGTGACGTCACGCAAGGATGCCATGCGATGGGTCTCACGGTTATATAATAATGGGACGAAAAATGCTATAGACTATAGATACATACGTACATAGATCTGTATGTCTAAAGGGGTTGGTAGAGGCGAAGTAGCGCACTAGATCAACTTATTTCCGCCCTTGATGTTATAGGGGTCTATAATCATATCGGGGAGAAATTCTAGACTTCGGGCTGATACTGTATAAAATAACCCAATATCAATTATCACTGTCGATCCGGGGATCGAATCCGAGACCTCAGGACAGCAGTCGTGCAATACAACTGCGCCACTACAGCAAGTAATGCTTTAGATTCTATCATAAAATATGTATTTGATTCACTGACTAGTGACCATAGAACTGAGTATATATATTATCAGTGACGTGCACTGGCGTTGTAATTAGGATAGACAAACAATATGCAAACGTGACCCCAGTATATGATGTCTTAAAGTAGGTACTTATATTCACTTTCATCGGTTAAAAATCTAAGCTGCTCTGAGACTGGGACTGCCTCGATGGGTTAGTTGTATTTCGGTACGACTACCATCTTTAGGTCTCGGTTTCGATCCCCGGGTCGGACAGTGGTATTGGATTTGTTCAATGCAGTATCACACCGGAGTCTGGAATTTGTGCCCGATATGGCGATAGGCTTGCCATCACATCTGGGACGGAACTAAGCTCGGCGAAAAATGTAGGTTTTCGAATTCACTAGTGCGTCGCTGCCGACCCTTTAGAGGATACAGGCGTTAGCTTATATATGTTGGTAAAAATCTAAAGGGGAACAACATTCTTTTAAATAGTCACGGGCGGCTCGGCCTCCGGTGGCCCATACGCTTATGGAACATATATATGTGCCGCCTCTGACGGGTTAAAATAATAACTCGCCGTGAATGAAATCAGTTACAGATGATGGATCGCCTCTTATAACAAACATTTGAGCAATTTCACCTAATTCGTTTGTTGGTTTTTGGAAAATTGGGAGTGGGTTTAATTTTATGAATAGTTTAAAGTATTCTGGAATATTTTATGAAGGCGAGAATCCTTCTAATTACCAGCCGTTATGATTTAAAATTATTCCAGTTGATGACTCTTCAAGATTAATGTTTGTTCATTATTTACACAGTTAAAAAATGCTTTTCATTTTTAGATTTTTGAGAGAGTTAACGAAAAAGGCTTCTATATTTTATCTTATACATATATGTAGGTATATGTGCTAAGTTAAGTTTTGAAAAAATAACAATTCATAAAGTGGATACATACTAACCTTATCCATATTTATTTCCTCGGTGACTGCCTCGGTGGCGTGGTTGTATTTCGGTACGACTGCCGTCCTGAGGTCTCGGGTTCGATCCCCGGGTCGGGCAGTGATATTGGATTTTTCCATATCAGCCCGGAGTCTGGAATTTGTGCCCGATATGGCGATAGGCCCGTCCCCTATCACATCTGAGACGGAACTAAGCTCGGCGAAATGTGGGTGTGCTAGTTGGCTAGTGCGCCTCTGCCTACCCCTTTATTTATTTCCGTACAATGAGGGTCATTTCACTTACCTGCAAAATCAATATAATACGAAACTGGCTATATTATGCAAATACAGCCAACGCCCAAAGAGCACATGGACCGGAATCGCCAGCTAGTGAGTAATGCTCTAAATGCTTTTAGATTTTCTCTAAGCAAAAGTGGTAGTTTTGCTTAGTTTAATATTGTCTATTCAAATTTTCATGTCCGCGGCTTTGCACGCGTTCGTTAGTGAAATGCATAATGCAACGTCCCGTCTCGACCACTCGAGCCAAAAGCCAAAAGTGAAATTTAAAGAATATAGTGTTTATTTTTTCATCTGGTTTCGCCGCCAAACCATCTTGATATTATATTATAATCTTGATGTATAACTTGAAACAATATTTTGAAGGCGTTATTGCGTCGATCGGATGGTGGTATTGCGTCTGCAGTACAACTATCATCCTAACGTCTCGGGTTCGATCAGGTCAGGCAAAGTGTTATTGGGTTTTCCTACTCAATATCAGCCCGGAGGCTAGAATTTGTATCCAATACTGTAATAGGCTTGCTGCTATCATATCTGGAACGGAAATTAGCTCGACGAAATAGGTGTTCACGTTTGCTAGTTTTGCTAGTTCGACTCTGCCTACCTGTTCTGGTATACCGGCGTAAATTATGAACCCACGACCTCTCGCTTTATAGCCGGCTTCACACTAGACTTGAGGCTGTCGATAAAACACAAGCCCGTAGTTGCCCGTATTGCGTCATACATACATACACACTCACGCCTGTATCCCATAGGGGTAGGCAGAGACAATTGAGCGCCACAAGCTACGATCCTGACACACCTCTTTTGCCTCATCCACATTCATGCATCGTTTCATACATTTCCGCCGGTTGAGGGTACTCCGAACTTGCCCTTTACGAAGGAGATCGCTTATTTGATCCATATAGGATCGTGTCGGGCGCCCTCTTCTGGCCCTACCATTCACTTTAGCACGATAAATACCTTTCGTAAGTCGACTTTCATCCATCCTCTCTACATGTCCAAACCACCTAAGCATCCGTTGAAGAATGATGTGGTGACTAGGATTGAGACCTAGTCACCACATCATTCTTCAACTTACAACAATCCCTTATCTTGCTATTCCTATCTATTCTATTTATATTTTTTATTTTTTGCGTCAATTAGTTTAATATCAAGTAACAAAGTAACAAGTTTCTAGGAATCATTCTAATAATCTTTAGAGTAATCTACCATAACAGGAATAAAGGCTTCCCTGTAATTAGAGGAGATAATTACCGCTTTATTTACAATAATTTTATGGAAGCTCCTAAATAATTTCCGCTGATTAATAATATCATATTACAACCTATCACACTCTATTCATTTGTTTACTGCGTGAGCTCAGCTTCATCCACGTGGATGTCTTTCCCGTCATATTTCTGGTATAGCAATTAACCTTTAGCTGAAGGTAGTTTTCTTGTGCGTAGTATTAAAAAGAAAACTGTAATTTAGAAAGCCGCGTCTTACAGTCGTATTATAATTAATGAACCCGTATTACTTGAGTAAACGTCCCAACATTTATAGCTGTCATACTAGCTGTTACAAATCGGTCCCGTACATTTTTCCTGGATAAAAAATAGTCTATGCCCTATTCCACACTATAATCTATCTCTTTGCCAAATTTCATCCAGCTCCGTTCAGCCGTTCTGGCGTGATTGAGTTATTACTCAATAACAACTCAACACCCATCCTTCCAAAGCGTCGCATTTGTGATTTAGTGTGAAAGAAAATATTTTCGCTTTTACTTAGGGTGACTTGCAGGGCTATTACTAATCTAGAGTTAAACCTAAATTCCATGTATCCTACAGCTCACTCCTATCTTTAAATCGAGATTTGGGATAAATTATAAAATAAATATATTGATACGGCGGCGTCGTGTGCCGGGTCGATCACTTCCCTGCAACATGGTTGAGGAGATCGATGGCTGGCACATGCGTCATACTCGTGAACGGGTGCTGCTTGTGGAGATTGGTCTGCCTGGACTGTTTTGTTTCCCTTGTCTAAATTCAACTTGCCGTGGCTACGGGGGTCGCTCAGTGTATCTTGTATGTAACTTTGTCCCATATTATTAGATGTCCTATACTATTGTTATCATGGTTTAGCTGCTCTAATTCAAGCTCTTTCTGTATCTGGTGCTGTACTTTATTAGTAGCTGACTGTAAATTGGTGTTAAAAAGAGCAACGTCAGAGTTTCTTGCCCGTTCTTCTCTGGCGAAACAGCCTTCCGAACAGGCGGTAGAGTTAAAATTTGACGGAATCTAAATAATGTTTGAACATTTCATGGATTCAATAAATGATTTTGATTTTGATTTTTTGATTTTGATAATATTAGTATATTAGTTATTACATTAGCTCACGCTTGTATCTCCGAAGGAATAGGCAGAGGACAACTAGAGAACTAGGACACCCACTTTTCGCCAAGCTCATTTTCGCCCTAGATAATATGACAGGAGGCGAGCCTATCGCCGTATCAGGCACAAATTCCCCACTCCGGGCTGATACAGCGTAGAAAAACCCACCGTGATCGAACCCGAGACCTCAGGACCTCAGAACTAGGCCACCGTGGTAGTAATATAGTATTAGTTATTGCAATACATAATTAAATATTTTTTCCCTATACGAACACACATTCAGTCAGTAAACGTAGAAATTAAACCACAGAGGCGACCGCACAGCACGAGCGGTTCTAAAATTACCCATACTGAATCTAGGAGTTGAATCGTACATAGAAATAACACAACTATACGGATGCTGTTTTTATGCAACGATAACTCTGGTTCGTAAAAAATTAATTAGGAAATTATGTAACACTACGAGGAATCATATTTATAGCAACTCAAGCAACGAACTCACCAAACGAGCAAATGTAACTGGGCCATGTTAAGAGATCACCGCCGCCTATGAACATTTTAATTGACAGATGGATTATATTTATGAATGGAAAGAAACAGATGGAATGAGAATCGTTTTTTTGTTTCCAGATACATAAGTTCACGCCTGTATCCCCGAAGGGGTAGGCAGAGGCGCACTAGCGGACTAAAACACCCACATTTCGCCGAGCTTAGTTGCGTCCCAGATGTGATAGGGGGCGAGCCTATCGCCATATCGGGCACAAATTCCAGACTCCGGGCTGATATGGAAAAATCCAATATCATTGCCCGACCCGGGGATCGAACCCGAGACCTCAGAACCGTAATCGTACCGAAATACCACCACGCCACCGAGGCAGTCAGTTGTTTCCAGATACTATTTTGACTAATAACCATCGATATAATAATATACCTAGATGCACAGTTGACGCTCAGAAAGTGGGACAGCCAACGAGTGCTTAAAATGTAAGTAAGCACTTGTTGGCTGTCAGTCGGGCGCCGACCGTTCGTCTGTGAAGATGCCTAAATGCTCTGTGAAAGAGTGCAAAAATAACACTCTTACAAAGCGCAAAACACATGGGATTTCATATTTTAAGTAAGTATAATTCCCTTACTTGATTCTTAAAACCTTAATCATGTTAAATTAAGTATTAAACGTTTATAAATAATTAATTTAACGAATTCAGTTAATAAAATATTTTGTCCCTTTTGAAATCATGATTTGGAACAATGAAATATATGGAGTCGTTTTTTTTTGGAAATATATTATATTTATTTTAAATTTATGTTTTTTTTTATTAATTACAGATTTCCATGAAATGAAATAGTAAGAGATAAATGGCGTAAAATTATTTCCGAAGAAAAGAGAGAAGAAAATTTTAAACCCAATTACTCAAGTGTGGTTTGTTCAGACCATTTTGCCGATTCCGATGGATATTATACAGAAAAAGGGATTAGGAAAATTAAAAAGAATGCTGTACCAAAAATAAAGGTGATAAATTGTCATCAACTTCATTGTCCTTAACTAATGTTTACTATTTAATTTAACAATATGTATGCTGTTGGTGTACCTATAAATAAATAAATATTGCCACATTTATTGACTTTATTTTAGATTGTCGTAACTACAAGTTTAAATGAGGCAGGGTGCAGTACAAGTGTAATAGTTGAAAAATATTTGGTACAGAATTCATCAATAGCAAGCATATACTAGGTACATACTGCCATGTAAAATGACTATTTAATAATTTGCGGCTAATTCTAATAAATGTTTTCAATCAAAGTGTGCAGATCATAAAAAATTGCCAACATGAACAAAGTTGAACATTCCGCTGTCAAATAATAATTTTAATGGTTCATTCTCGCGATTTTTCATTTTTTAATTTTTCATTTTTGTCTTGGATTCTCGGATTGAGATCATTTATTGGAACCGGTCGTTAGGCATAATTACTACAACAGTAATTGTGGCGTCATCATTTATTAGAAATATATTCATTTCCAGGAACCAGCAATTGAACCAATAAATAATGAAGGATCACCAATACCATCAGAATTTTCATCAATCTTTAACACACCTAAGACGTTATTTTTGAAAGATAATTTGAAAGAACGCAACCAAAAATTTAAACTTAAATCTAATTTAGTGCGAAACTTAAAAAGGCAGAACAAAAGATTGAGAAAACGAAATGATAGTCTAAAAGAAATTATTAAGAATCTAAAGAGCAAAGGACGATCTTAGTGTGGGGCCAGGACTATGTATGTGACTGTTGGGTGTTATTTATTTATTTATGAATCACGCTAAGGCAAAACAGTGCTTATTTCATATTCATAACTCATAAGCTTTGTTATCTTCTAAACATTTATACTCTATCTTTCTCTTAATGTAAGTAAAATTATTATAGAGATATCGCCATTCTCATCTACATTGTACGCCACGTGGTCAAAATTTCTCATAGATAAATACAAGAACTATTCGACTCCATTCAATCTTTGTCCAAGTGACTAGAATGTTTCTTTTAATAATGTCAAATTATTGTCAAATTCAAAAACGATTAGAAATTCAAAAATTTCGAATATGGGAACGTTTGAACATTCAATTTAAAAAGCTACTTTATGCCGCGTCTATAAGGTCATATTTGTGTTAATTTAATTAAATTTGTGATGTTTATTTGTTTTGTCTGTCGAGGACACTGTTTACAATGATATTTGTATGGAACTGTGCATCTAGGTATATTATTATATCGATGCTAATAACTATGAAAATGAACTTATTATGGTACTTACATAGCCTATGTTAAAGACGATTCTTTCTACCTGTAGCCCGAGCACGAAAAACTAATGTAAATGTAAATGTATTCGAGTTCGCTGCGCACTGATGACGTTTCTTAAGTTTACGCGAATATTATACATTGAAATAAAACAATTTTTACGGATTCTAACTCGATTAGGTTTTAATTAATAAAATAAACAATAATAATTAAAACCTAATCGTGATAGAATCCGTAAAAAAAGTTTTATTTCAATGTATTAAATTAGGTATCCTCCAGATGGGGTTCGCATGACGTTAGCAGCTTGGCGTGAAAACTAAGCCGAATCCTTTCTGCTATTTCCTCAAAAATGTGTTGCGCCGACCCCATATTAAGGTGGTATAAGGACGTTTGAAAAAAAAAATACTTGGTAATATGGCAATGAGTTTAAAGTAAACTAATCTCGCAGCGTGGTTTTACATTCATTTATAAACAAAGCAATAGATTTGCTTTAAATTTGAGCATAAAATATTTTAATATGCTTAAGTTGCGATTAAAATGCAAACCATATTTTATGATATGCGTGCTAGAGACAGACAATTCCATAGTTAGGGTTGTGCGGTTTATACGATTTTAATGTTATTAAACATCAAATAAGTGATTTAATTTAGTTCCCAACTCTTTTCCCTTTGTGGTCGCGTTGTTTTTGAATAAATAACATAATCAATTATATAATTCATTCATGTCATTTGCATAGTCATTGTACTAAAGACGACTTGCAGCGTTATTACTAATCTAGAGTTACGCCTCATCTCGATTTATCTTACAACTCATTACCCATTTTTAAATCAATATTTGGGATAAATAGGGATTTATCGCGGAGCTGTAAGTGTGCCTAAATTATGTATTAATATGTACAAAATAAGGTTTACAATTCTTTACGTCGCTTATCGATTCATACTAGGAAGGTATAGTTTAACTGCCTCGGTGGCGGGGTGGTATTTCGGTACGACTACGGTTCTGAGGTCTCGGGTTCGATCCCTGGGTCGGCCAAAGTGATATTGGATTTTTCCATATCAGCCCGGAGTCTGGAATTTGTGTCCGATATGGCGATAGGCTCGCCCCCTATCACATCTGGGACGGAACTAAGCTCGGCGAAATGTGGGTGTTCTAGTTCGCTAGTGCGCCTCTGCCTACCCCTTCGGGGATACTGGCGTGAGCTTATGGTATAGTTTAACCCCTCTTAAACACTATCATCTACTAGAGACGAAGTTCCAAGAGAGATTAAGAGATATATCCATCCTTAAGAGATCCTTAGCTATCTATACTGTAAGTAGGTACTTACGATTTCCGAAGCCGGTGTGAAACGCGTTAAGATATCGATCACGTGAAGGTGTGATAACAGCCCTACGTATCGGACGGTAAAGGTAATGTTTGTAACAGCGTCGGTAATTGAGTTTTCGAGCTCGCAACGGCTACGTTTACTCTGCGTACCTAAGTATGCATGTAAGGTGCTTTCATATCCAGCACGGATTGACTAACACGTCGATTAAAACCTTTGTTATGCTGTATAGAAGTAGTTAACCCGTTTAACACTGCCTATATTCTACGCGTTTGATAATACATTATACTGTAATATTACTGTCCCACTGCTGGGCACGGGCCTCCTCAACTAATGAGAGGGGTTAGGCTTATTCTACCACGCTGGCCTAATGCGGGTTGGTAGACTTCAAATACTTTCGAAATTCTTGTGGAGAAATTCTCGGGTATGCAGATTTCCTCATGATGTTTTCCTTCGTCGTTATAGTAAGCGATAATTCACAAAGAAACACACTTAACATAGAAAAGTCAGAGGTGTATGCTTTATTTTGGAGTTGGTCTCGAACCTCCGACACTCGTCTCGGCAGTTCGTACCATTCCCAACTGAGCTAATTATTACTACGGGTTTAATAAACAAGCTTTTCAAACAATGCTAACGTTAATCAAAACACTTATAATCGTGTCAGTATAAACATCAATGAGTACATCAATAAACATCACGCATAAATATCCACCCCACTTCTCTAATTTACTACAAATAAAACATTTCAAACACCAATGATATCACACAACTACGAAGCAGTACGGTGCTTTTCGTACGTTGAAGCTTTGAAATAAACTCCCTGCTTTGGTGGTGCCCAAGCGCTATGACTTGGCTCTCTTAATCTAGGCTTAAAAAGACTCACGACACGATAGACAGCGGCTCAAATGTGCTCCTGGCATTGCTTAAGTCAAGGGTGACGGTTACTTCTTACCACCAGGTGGACCGCTAGCTCGTCTACCCACTTCGGCAATCAAAAATCTCCCAACATATATCATATCCATTTTCCACTCTCCCTAGTTGCATAACATAACATAAGCTCACGCCTGTATCCCCGAAGGGGTAGGCAAAGGCGCACTAGCCAACTAGTACACCCACATTTCGCCGAGCTTAGTTCAGTCGCAGATGTGATAGGGGGCGAGCCTATCGCCATATCGGGCACAGATTCCAGACTCCGAGCTGATATGGAAAAATCCAATATCACTTTGCCTGACCCGGGGATCGAACCCGAGACCTCAGGACAGTAGTCGTACCGAAACACAACCACGCCACCGAGGCAGTTATTTAGGATGATTTACTGAGGTCTCAGTATCCCGTAATCAGAGACTCCCCACTTCAGAAAAATGGCTACAGAAAAGCAATTGCCGTTTATAAAGTTGAGTTTTATACAACGGATCGTCTATTTATTCACTGTGCATTGTACCCTAATCGCTTTGCCAAAAAGTCGGCACGGACAATTGACAAAAACTATCATAATAAAACCAAGTTTTCAAACAATGAAACAGATTTTGCGCAAACGGTTTTCGGCGTCTAAACAAAATAGTTTGCTACGAAATTGGTTCAAACGTGGAGCACTCAACTCGATTGTTTTCGCTCGAAACGAAAATTAATAATCGCTCTTATATTTTCATTACGAGATCGGATGGTACATATAGAGATTAATTCATTGGATAACGGTCGCAAACAATAAAGTGCCCCGATTGTTTTACAATTTTGACATCGATTACGGATGTAAAGAAAAGGAAGAACACCATCTCGCCTATAGTTAAACGGACGCCACAGAGAAGCCACACAAGCGCGCCTGTACAAAAGTGCCCTACGCACACAAACGCCATCACTTGTCGATAGATCGAATGGGCCGCGAACCCTGATTCACTTTCAATGTTCCTAGCGCTCCGTCCATCTTTTTTTGACGTCCGTGATATCGATATTAATCATACAGAAGCAACCTTTCAACGCTTACTTGAATACGATTTGGAAGTTATACCGTATACGATTCATCAGACGAAGCATTAAAACAAATGGACTGACTGGTACTCCAGTTCGCATGTTTGAATAATTCATGTTCACAATCTATATACCAGACAACGGAGAGCATTTTACAAAACAAACAAATTTTATTGATCTCTCAGGCGTTGTTTGTGCCTCCACAATAAAATATTTACATTTACTTCGCAACACCTGGCCTATCTGAAGCGCCGCCCACCGCAAGCATTAGAATAATGAAACGTTTGCACCCATCTAACTCTGTTACTATTGAATAATACATTTTTACCAACAGAGTCCCTTCAACCTAAGCTTTCTGCAAGAGTATAGTTTAAAGTGGTAGAGCTAAGTTGTAGGCAGTTCGATTAACTGGACTAGACTGGTTGGACCAGGGTAGTAATAGGCTTATGCCAGAATACTGGAACGCTACTCCACTTTAACGGTTTCTTACATTGATTTTCGCCATAACATTTTGACAGATAAGGCAGCCTTAAACGACATAACGCGACGTCAATAAGGCTCAATTGCACCACTATTATTAACCTAGAGTTAGTCCTAACCGCAAGCTAAATTGACAGAAAATGTATGAATGACATGTAACTTAACTTGCGGTTAGGACTAACTCTAGGTTAATAATAGTGGTGCAATTGAGCCTAAGTGTATGTGTATTCGGTGGTTAGTGAAGTAGCGGTTTATTGCGTTTGAACATGGTGTGAGATATATTTTGGTATAGTTTGTATGGGCGGTGGATAGCATCAAAGCGAACTAGTTGCTCGTTTGACGGACTCTGCTGTTGAAAAAAATACATTTTTGTAAGCTTTAGAAAACGTCATGTTTGAACTTCGAATATAAATAAACACATGATAACAGAGTAACCATAGACACACGCGGGTGAAGTTGCGAGAAAAAGCTAGTCAGCAATATCATAAAGAAAAAAAAAATGCGTTTTGTGTCACATGTACAATAATCTCCATAACTGCTGAACAATTTTAAATTTTTTTTTACTTTCTGGAATCTGTACTATCCTTGATTCGTATGCCATTGAGAAAAGGAGCGAATGTTATAAAGCTTTCCTTTGAAAGCATTACTTCGAAACGTCGCGTTGTCCTAAAATGCCTCGGTGGCGTGATTGTATTTCTGTACTCCACCTTCCTGAGGTCTCGGGTTCGATTCCCGGGTCGGCCAAAGTGATATTGGATTTTTCCATATCAGCTCGGAGTCTGGAATTTGGGCCGATAGACTCGCCCCCCTATCACATCTGGGACGGAACTAAGCTCGGCGAAATGTGGGTGTTCTAGTTCGTTAGTGCAACCGCTGCCTACCCTTTCGGGGATGCAGGCATGAGCTTATGTTCTGTTATGTTGTCCTAAAAAAATACAATCAAAAATTAGTTTTATGTCAATATATAAACTGTAATTAATATACATTATTCGGCAAATAATAATAGGTAGGGCTGACAAGAAAATAATAAACAAAAATCATGATATCAAACTGACAAGCGAAATTTCAAATGCAGAGCACGTACAAGCAGGTGGAATACGGGAAAATCCTTCGTCAGACGCACATCTTAATCACGGTTCTTATAGGAATTTATAGTCGCAGGCCACTGTGAATCAAATTATGAAGATATTCATTGAGAAGGATACTATTGACAGCCCCGGTGGCGTAGTTGTTTGCGTACGCGGTACGACCGTCTATGAAGTCTTAGGTTCGATTCCCGAAAGGTGATATTTTTTCTGCTCAATATCAGCCCGGAGTTTGGAGGCTGATATGGCTATAGGCTCGTCCTCTATCACATCATGGGACGGAAATAAGTTTTTGAGAAAGAAGTTGAACATCGTTATACCGTGAATATTTTTTTGTAACAGCAGAGAATAAACGAGCAGTTGATGGTAAGTTATTTCAACCATAGACACCAATGACACCAAAAGAATTATGGAGGCGTTGCCAATCTTAATGGACGTGAATAGGGATAGGGGAGGAATTGGGCCAGAAATCTCACTCCCCGAACGAAACGTTCCGGCGAGCCACTTTACGTCGGTTTTCCGTAAAACATTGGTATCAAACCGGTCAAGCCGACCCATTCGTGTAATAGACGTTAATATCGACAGCGTGACTCTACCACTCAATCTATAAACGAAGTTAAAAATCCACTCGACTTTCAGAATAAGCACCAGAACGGATCATTTCAAATATGTTAAGCTTGGAATAAATAGCATGTCAGTAAGGTGAATGCGAAGTATACACTACCGTTATCCTTAAAGCTATTGCCTGCGACACAGCCCGCGCGAAAATCCCGACTTCTGATATGGTGACATCTTTTGTTTGGAGCTCGATTGCATGACAGTTATGTTGCGATATAGATATCTCTGCCTTTAGTTATAACTCAAAAACTGTACATTAAAAATGAAAAGAGGCATACTTTTGGAACGCGTAAACTGTGAACAAACGTTTTTGTTTTAGAGAGAGTAAAGCAAGCGACATTGATTTCTAAAAATATTTTTCCTATTGGCACACGGCTGAATTGTATGAAATGTTTTGAAAACTTGCACTTTGAACAACCAGATATTTTTCTAAAATTATTGGAACTTCTGGCGCAAATCGTTCAACTTTCCATAAACAACGTCTCTAACAGTTTATAATAACGTGTTATTTCAAACACAACAGATTTTTCATCTCACCGCCGCTCGGCTTTATAGCACTTCACGTTGACAGTTTAAACAAAATTACAAAGTGCAGCAACTACGCAACTACCGGCATAAAGTAATTTGCAGCCCGGATAAACAATTAAACAGGTCACGGAAACACGGGTAAGAAAAGTGTCGGCTGTTTAAACACCCATCGCCATGTGATGTAATGACTCAGTGTAAACGTCGCAAATGAATTTCCACAGAGATTTCTGTGCAATGAGTCGAGAGAATTCTTTGACCGAATTTTCAGGTATATACATTTCTCCATCATATAATTGGGTATAGAAACTGGAGTCCGTGGCACTAACTTTCGCATATCAAGTTCGAATTGCCTTGCTAATGTTCATTCATAAGTTTTTTTGCACTTTTCTCGCTAACTACTACATATTAATTCGCCATGTAATCGCTAGAGGCGTTCGAGTGTTTGTCATGCAAAATAAAAAACATAGCTAGTCACCAGCGAGAAATGTCTAAAAATCAATGGTTAAGCTACACTGCTTGTGATATTTGTATAGATCCTTAAACAAAAAACGAACTGACTATTGGGTGTGAATCACAATCACAAGTTTAAAAACTTAACTGACCAACTTCGAATGTACCGATCGTGACCCAATTGGACCACCCTTGAAATAAGTTCTATCGAACACAAAAATTATTTTGAAAATCGGTCCATATTTGGCGGAGATATCGCGTAACATACATTAAAAAAATGCAAAAGAATTGAGGACTTGATCTTTTTGAGGACTTCTTCTTTTATGGAAGTCGGTCGAAAAAGTTATGACGATTTTCTGATGTCAAAAGATCAGCAGGTCGATTCTCTAAGAAACGCCACAACATTGCGATCGACGACGAGCTCCCGCAGCGCACATCGTTGAGATCGACGGAGCTTTCAGTAGTATAGTTCGCATAAGCGCCGTCATCACGCATAGCGCTAATGCGTGCGCTTTGTACCTTGCTGCATACAAAAATTAAAAAAATCGTTGCCGTAACGATGCCGCAACGTTGTTTTCACAAAGAAACATAAGAGAATCGACCTGCTGTTCTTTCCGTAAAATATGATGAGTGCACATCGAACTCGATTCGAATACTAATCGACAGTTACTCGTGCTAAGGCCTCTGATTTGTGTCGTACCTTTTTACGAACGCCGGTGAAGTCGCAACTTTAATACGATATAACTGGTTAACGATTCGGCGTAAACTAGTTCAGTTTACGTGCAACTTTTAACAACAGTGTGATTTTTTGATGACTTTTTCTAAAGTTGTGTGCGCGAACGAAAATCTAGTTCACACACTTTTACGATTGTTTGGTGTTTTGCAGTGCTCGCGCTTCTGTATGGAAATTGTACTTTTATATTTTAGTACATTTTTACGCAGGGATGAAACGTTGTGTTGTCAGAATGTGGAAAATCTGTGCTTTTTAAACAGACACTAAAAGAGTGGAGTTTCTTGGAGCCACTTGCAGCTCCGCGATAAATCTCTATTTATCACAAATCGATTTAACGATAGAAGTGAGCTGCAGGATAAATCGAGCTAAGGTGTAACTCTAGATTAGTAATAGTGCCCTTAAATATATATGTTATTTATGTATGTTACGTGATATATTGGTCTGCTGTCGTCCTTGAGGTCGGGCGAAGAGAATAACTTTTCTATGAGGAGAATTTCATCCGCGACTGAATCCTCAGATATTTGACGTCAGGCAGGTAGCCGGTCGTAAAAACTAAGCCGAATCACATCTGCAACATGTTTGGAAAAGTATGTTGCTACGAAAAAATAAAAACATTTCTGTAGCATGACAAAAATGTGTTTTGCGCCGATCATTAACGTGAAATAAGGGCGAGTCATTGTCAAACAATTTTAGTTATTTGGTGAATCAAATACGGCTTATTTATATTTCATATTATTCGCAAGAGATCAAGGTATCTACAGAACTAATGGTTCTAAAATTGGTGAACTGTTACTAGTAGGTATCTAAGTACATACTATATAATACATAATATATCTAACTACATTTGGTAGGATTCCTCGAACTTGAATACATGAGAGATGAGAACCAAACTTTCAAAACGTTTCGCCGAAATACATTTCGGAAATACGTACGTAGGATTAAGTGTCGAAGGATGTATATTTCGGGAAGGGAAGCAGACACTAATTTATTATTAGTTTATTACTAGATACATATTTCACAGTAACTACTAATTTGACAATCCTACCTGGTATTACATGAACGTTATGAACACGAACGCTTTACCACTCGTTTCAATATGGCCACTAATTATTTAATGTTTCATTAACTGAAAGGAATATTTTATAATAAATAATAATTGATTACAACTGTGTTTGAAATTGGAATTAAAGTGTTCGCAGAAGTAATATTTTTAGGTATATGTACAAATTATTAACATTTTAATTGAAATTGATAAATGTACAGCGGACTATTTGATTAAACAATAATTGAAAACTAAGGCTGAGATCTATAGAGCGAACTTCGACTAAGTCTAAGTCAAAGAAACGAACTCAGTGAGGTTTTGGAATAACTAAATCGAACTTTGACTTAGTTCGTTCTAAAGATCTCAGCTTAACTTTAACAGATAGAGACCCGGTGTCCATCGTACAGATTTAAGGCCTTACTTTTAAAACAGTTTAGCTGAGCAAATGGCTAAGAATAGGCTGTCACTTTTTCCTTGTGTCACATCGTTTGAAAATAAAAAGGACATGCTATTCTTAGCCATTTGCTCAGCTAGTTTTTTTATAAGTAAGGCCCTTAATATCATAAATTGTGTGTTTATAATTGAGCAAGCAAGCCGTCGTAACTAAATGTAACGCGTCAATTTCCATGATGATCGAAGGTAAACTTTCATCTAAGTATTCTAAGTAATATGTGTAGAACTCCGAGCAAACTCTAGACTTTATAACAACTAACAGGGTTTGTTATGCTCGATGTAGAGGTAAATATGGCTTCAGGATATTCCACAAAGGAACTATACTTATTATACATATTAGCTATAAATAGTATCTAGTAACTTTTATTTTTGTCGATTATAATGGTGCCCGGTAAAAGTCAACCGAGTTTATGATGGCATCATTCTATGTAACTTGGTAATTTAAATTTCTTTGTTTAATAAAATAGTAAAATTAAAAAAAATATATCCCCGGGTAGGCAGAGGCGGCCTGGCGAACTATGACATCCACATTTCGCCGAGCTTATTTCCGTCCCAGATGTGATAAGATATCGCAAATAGGCATAAATTCCACTCCGGGCTGATACTGTATTGAAAAAAAACAATATCACTTTGGCCGACTCGGAGATCGAACCCGAGATCTCAGGACGATATTTGTACCAAAATACAACCACGCCACCAAGGTACGCAGACACAACAGAACTTGCGATTTTGTTTTTAACATGTTTTATAACGGGTAAAGCCATATCACCTGTAGTGAAACATTACACAAAACAACTATACAAAAAATATGTAGTGAACGCATTTTTGTCTATGGTCCATTGTTCCAGGAGTAAGAGGCAGCGATCAACATTACTTTGTGGAAGTGTTTCTGAATTTTGTTTTAAGAAAAACATATACAGGAGACGTAGCTTTAAGTAAACCTTCTTTTATATTATAGAACTGAGAAAAATCTTTGGTTGAACTCGCAAATTTCTGGCACTACTTAACCGATTTTGTAATTTTTTTACCATAAGAAAATACTTTCTTCATAATTATGTTATCTTTTTGTACCTGGAAAATACTTTTTATTTATGCCAATGTCAAGTTAGGGACATTGCTTTCCTATATCTGAGTTTTCGCAAGTGCAATGAAGTCGGATGTGTTCGATTTCAAGGCCCTGCTGGAGTTTTGGCGTCAATTTCTTCCAGTTTGATGTTTTTTAGACGATTTTCTTGCAGCGGAGGAATCGAACATGGTCGACCCATCCACCCGACAAAAAGCATCCAAAATCACTTATATCAAAACTTCCACATACTGTCCATCTTCGTTGATGTTTATTGCTTAGATACACATCACATTTAAACCACAAACACAATTTTAGACTAAGATATGAAATCATTAAAACAAGCGACCACCCGTACCGTCAGAATTCCCGCCAAAAATCTCCTGGAAAATACTTATCACGCACGAAGCACCAGCTTGTCACTTTAGAAAAAAATATTAATATATTTTTTTAAAACCAAATAAATCTTGATCAAGGAAGTCAAAAGGAAGGAAGAAGAATGGAAGTCAGTTGAAAATGGTATCATACGTATAAAGTTAAGCGTGTTGCGTGTCTATAATGCCCCTTACTTATAAAAATATTTAAGCGTTGCTTATCTTTAACCATAGGTTGTCTCTTTCATTTTTAAACAATGTAACGCAAGGAAAAATTTACAGGCTATTCTTAGCGAAAAGGTAATCGAAAATGTCTTTATAAGTAAGGCTCTATATATCTAAATATAGCTCTAGTAGAATTCTTCACGATATTGCAATGGTTTAATTAAGCACATTTTATCAAATATTCTTTGTATATTGAATCCTTTGGCAGCTAAGGGATTATTTTATTGATATCGCACGTCAATGAAATATTGTGCTGGTTTGAATGTGAGGTAATAAATTCATTTTTGCCTACGCAGGGCTAAGAACTCGGATTATCTCGCACCATTTACTTCTTTCAGCAAACGCCTCCATTACTGCGTCTTGAGTTTCACCCTACGCATTGAAGTTTTGGCGAAATATTGATGTATATGGTGTTAATAAGTATATTTAGTAGCTACAATGGAATCACATATTAATGATAATTACTGCCTCGGTGGTTAGTTGTATAGTGTGCGCAGTATGATTTCTTTGTTCTTGTCTTGGGTTCGATTCCCTGGTCAGACAAAATTAAGTTGGGTTTTCTACTCAATATCTGCTCGGGGCCAGCTATGGCGATAGGTTCGCCACCTATCATATTTGGGACGGCAAAATGTGGGTGTTCTAATTTGCCTCTGACTTCCCTTTAGGGAATAAAGGCGCAAACCTATGT
Source organism: Clanis bilineata (assembly GCA_036417725.1). Lineage (NCBI taxonomy): Eukaryota > Metazoa > Arthropoda > Insecta > Lepidoptera > Sphingidae > Clanis > Clanis bilineata. Next base: position 6,544,925 of record CM071145.1, on the reverse strand, counting down.
ATTTACGAGTATATTAACGACAATAACTGTAAATATTCTGAAAGCTTCGTTTTGTGGATGCTGGACAAACTTTCGCCTTTATAGACAGTTCTCAGTTCGAATGAATTTTACCACATATGTATTTGAAGATTGGAATAATATATATCTATAATAGTAATACCTATCTTAGTGTATGTTTGGATATAGACAGGGTTTTTTATTGAGGCGAATGGGGAGGATTTTCAATAAGGAAGTCAATACTAGTTTTCTTTAATCTATAATACCTATTTATTAGCAAATAATTCGGAAAAGATTACCCAGTAGAAATCGTTATGTGCAGACCTATCTTTACTGCTCTTTATTACATACCTAGTCAAAAAAAATCTCAATATGCTTAAAGATCATTTAAAACATTCAAAGACAAAATTGGCACAAGATAGAATGCAGGCACCATTGCAATATCAGAAACGATATATATCGAGACGTTTCCACCGAATCAATAATTGAATTTGAAAACACTATGAATCCATAGCCAAATTACCTACACGTTCTGTACTGTTAGCTTTCACGGTCCAATCAAGCTGGCCGAGTATGATACCGTCTGTGAATTGCGGCACAACCTGTAGAGATGCAAAGTGAACTCTTTTAATGGTATACGGTATTTGTAACCGATTTGAAAAGGGAGCGTTTTTAGTCTCTGTGTGTTTATATTACGTATTAACTTTGGAAAATTTAGATCGATTTTGATAATCTTTTGTTCAATTCTGCCTCCAACGTACGACGAAGGAATGATGCTTCCTTGGTCTAGTGGCAGCGTGTATGGAGCTAAGGGGAGTGAGTTCGAATGCCGGGGTGCGTAATGCCTATTTTTGATACGATTGATAGAACAAAATAGACACGGAACAGTTGACAAAAGACCCCATCGAATATGAACTGCAGCCCGAGCAGGAAAATTTCTGACAACCGTAAATGTATTCGATCGATGCGCGTCTATGAAATTTGTATGAAATATTAATCAAATGTCATCAGTGCGCAGCGAGTTTACATTTACATTAGTTTTTCGTGCTCGGGCTACTGAACGGCCTGATGCGAGTTTTGAGATGGGTTATCTAAAATTGTTTGTTTAATTATATTTAATGTTTATCATGCATGTATTGATCTACTATCATGTATGCATGTGGCTAGAGGTCAACTTATTAATACCCTCTAATGACAACCCAACAAAATATATTTTTGTTATAGTGTGAAAAAAATTATACAAGAATATTAATGCAATGAAAGGATAAATATAAATTTTAGTGAAAATAGCAAAATCAAAAGTTAACTACATAAGTAAGTTTGGAGGGCACGACCGTTGTTTACGGAACAAGACTAAATTATGTCAAGTAACGTTACTCAAACATTTCATAAACAGGTGAAACTAACACTCTGCTAATGTGTTAATGATGTATGTAAACATTCGCTTGGAGTGGAGCTAGGATGAGGTAGAAATGACCGACGGCGTTTGTACTGCGGCTGTGGGCGACGCACGAAACCGTTGTAGGTATCAGGTAATTGTACAACTTTACCGCAAGTCGCAACACACGCTTCAGGAGCTCGTGTGTTCGTGAAGTTTGATATTACCTTCTGATAAAATATTACCTAGTGTTTAAATATATTATTAGGTGCGTTTTTTCTATCTGCCCTTATTGCACCTTAATATGGGATTAGCGCAACACATTTTTTCAAGCATAAGATAAAGGATTTGGCTTAGTTTTTACGACCGGCTGCCTGACGTCAATCCCCTCTGAGGGACTCAGTCCCAAAATTATCTTGGCTCGACCTAGGAATCGAACCCAGGACCTCCCGGTTGTGAACCCATTTATGCTGCCACTAGACCAATGAGACAACCATTAACTATTATAACCTACTGCATAATTTTAAATTAGAAAGGTGTTTTAATGCCATGATTACTGCTTTAAATAGTGACGGGCGGCTCGGCTACCGGTGGCCGAGACGCTTATGTAACAGATACATATATGTGCCGCCTCCGATGGGTTAAACCATTATGATGTCAGTCAGAATGGCTACCCGCTGGACATCAACGAACCAGGCAAATCGTGTCTTAAAACCGGCTTGGCCCTACCTGAGATTTGAACCCAAGTCCTTCTGGTCTACAGTCCACATACGCTACCACTACCCATGGACACGAAATCTTTGCCGCTACTACATTTGCTATAATTCCAAACATCTTTTTACATCGGTGTTCTCTCAATTAAGCCACGGCAATTGAAATATTAAGTATTAATCTACGCAAATGAATAAGAAATAAAAATATGAATATACCAGAGTCATTAACGCAGATAAATGCCAATCTCGTAAAGTTAAGTTGGCACTTTTCGCATTAAAACTCCAATCAGAGTATTACTGCGTAATTAGTAAAATGATTCCATCACAACTTTAACGCTTAATTATGTCAATTTTCTTAAAAAGGAAATAAAGTGGAAAAAATAATTCAAGTTTATTCCTTAGACATTTTGTACTTTGATACTTTCGTACGCTTTGTAATTGGAACAGAAAGAACAAATTACTGAGAAGGAAATCTTCAAATTTCTTCATTTACTTTTGTAATAGGATAATAATTATTGTCTCGAATATCGAGTACAATGAGTTTGTTTGGAATAATTTATTTTGTATATTGCCGTGACAATTTGTTAGATCAAAGCGCTATTGTTACGTAGCTAAATTGGGTGGATAATGGATATTGTGTTATCTTGTCTTTAACTATGTGGGAAAAACAACAATCAACATTCTGTATTTATTTAAATATATTTATTTAGTTGATTTTCCAAATCCATATACAGTAACTAGTTTTTGCCCGCGACTACGCCCGCGTGAGAGTCTGTCCCATCGTATATCCATTTTCACCCCCTTAGGGGATGAATTTCCAAAAATCTTTCTTTAGTGTTCGCCTGCGTCATAAAGGGAAGTCGTGTGTAAAATTTCATGTTCCTTGTTCCAATAGTGTCGGCAGTACGCTGATACGTCAGTCAGTCAGTCAGTTTCTACTTTTATTTATACAAATTATATTTATAGCTGGACAGAGTTTGCCACATACATACATACATAACACACACGCCTGTATCCCCGAAGGGGTAGGCAGAGGCGCACTAGCGAACTAGAACACCCACATTTCGCCGAGCTTATTTCCGTCCCAGATGTGATGGGGGGCGAGCCTATCGCCATATCCGGCACAAATTCCAGACTCCGGGCTGATATGGAAAAATCCAATATCACTTTGCCCGACCCGGGGATTGAACTCGAGACCTCAGAACCGTAGTCGTACCGAAATACCAACACGCCACCGAGGCAGTCAGTTTGCCACACTTCATCTTATATACTTGTTGTTCAACCTATTCCCTTTCCCCTTGCTATTATCTCGAGTCTAATGTGGGTTCGATGCAACACAATGTTTCAAGCATGTTTCTGAAAGGATTCGGCTTAGTTTTTATGACTGGGTGACACTAGTGTAAAGGACTTCGTTAAAACGTGCCTCTTATACGTACTGTATTCGCTACACAACTTTACTGTATATCTCAATCTAGTTGTGTACACTTCCAGCTCCAAAGGGAGACTAACTCAATAATGATAGCTCCCGCTCTTTTATACCTTTGGTTTAGTTAATAAAGAAATACCTTCTACAAATATTATGAATTACTTGGAGGGTAGTTAATATAAATATAATTAACATACTACCCTTCAATATCGTGTACTAAATCACAACAATTATCCGAATTCGTAACACTAGTCCCTCCCTCTGGGCATTTAGTACCAGACAAATGTTAGAAAACCGGGATTTGAGCCCTGAACCTGTCGATCCACAATCCATATACACCACTAAAAGACCAAAGACCAATATATAATACGTATATATTAATTTTGGAAATCGCTTCTACCCATCTGTGTATAACACAAATACTCTCTGAATGCAGTCAGCCAAATTTATCACGAGATCAAACAAGCTCCAGCATGCCAACATGTTTACTGCTTGTGTTTGATTTATGATTGAAATTGTATAGATGGTATGTGTTTTGTGGAAGTATGTGTAATTCGTCGATCAATTGGTTCCGTATAGGACAGGCTGTAGTAACCCAACCATGAGTTTTTTGACGCGACTCCGTAAAATATTTATATGAAAAACACCAGGAGGGTTACCACCACCTCTGATAGCAGTTTTATTATAATCTTACTTGTACCGATTCCCATACAAAACAATCGAAGAACGATTATAATAATACTGCTATAAGTGGTGGTGGTAACCCTGCTGAACTCCTCCAGCCGTTGCACTTACGTGAGGAATTGATATATTTCATGCAAATTCTTTTACGTAGTCGCTAACGTGAAATATTAAAAAACTCTAGGTCGAGCTACTGGTATTATCTAATCACAAGTTTAAAAACTTAATGGATTGACTTGAAATCCGATCGTGACCAAATTTATATGGGACCACCCTTGAAATAAGCCCTGTCGAACACAAAAAGAATTTTGAAAGTCGGTATTTGGCGGAGATATCGCGTAACATATTAAAAAAATCAGACGAATTGAGGATCTTCTCCTTTTTTGAAGTCGGTCGAAAAGCATCATAAATGTTTTGTAGATATAGTAAATGGTAGCGTATATCTTCAATCTAGAAGATAGGACGAGTAGTAATTATAATTTGGTTACAGTCTTTACAAATTTTAATATTTATTCCAGAAAGATTTTTTTATCCAGGAAAAATGTACAGTTCTTGTGGGATCCATCTCATGGGCAACTTCCAAGTCAATAACTAGTAATAATAATATAATTCCTCCTCGTTCTGCACAGTGCCGAAAAGTTCATACAACTCGATTCCTTCCAGCTTACCTTTACAGATTTTTCTGGTAATAAATAGGCCTTAGGAAGTCGCTGGATGCAGGCCGCTTCCAACAGGTCGATCTGGAAATATTTGGGGGAGGCCTATGTTCAGCAGTGGACGGCCTATGGCTGATGATGATGATGAATTAGGCCTTGAGGAAAACAACCGACGTGCATGCATGAAGAATGTAATGAGACTGAATGAGGCGAAAGAGGCGTGTAAGGATCGTAGCAAGTGGAAATCCGTTGTCTCTGCCTACCCCTATGGCAAAAAGGCGTGAGTCTATGTATGTATGTATGTAAGGAAAAGAAATTTGCTTTCGGCATCCCTTTTGAAAATTTTCACCCTTCGCCACTGGTTCTCCATCTTTATACCATGTTGATGCTGACATCATACTGAACATAATTGTTTTCTCACGAGTTCTATTATGTTTGCGGTGTTAGGATAAAAACTTGCTTAATTTAATGAAACAAATATTCTTGTGTATTAAAGTTTCTACACTCAACTAATATTGGTCTGGATTGGGAAAATACGAAAACTAGTTTAATTATTTCAAGCATTACACCCGGGTCTGATGTCCTTGGGTGTATACCAGCGTTGCCAGAATTTTCGGCCAAAAAAATATACGAATTTTTCCGTCGAAAACGAGACACAAAAAACATGTCAGTTTTTAAATTTTTACCATTATTTTCAATCCATTATTCAATCGTACTTACCACGCATCATCAAGTAGGTAACAAAAACTGAAACTGAGCCTGTTTTTTGAGTTAAAAATTTGGACGTACCGCCAAAATAAGGACATTAGGCGAAGCTGGTATACACTACAGCCCAATTATATTCTGTTAACAATATCTATGAAGTCTTGCAGGCTGTAGGTAACATACGGTGCTTCGCCTCAGAGGCTTGTAACTGGACTCCTCGAACAAGCCATGTACACCCCGCATACAAAGCCGCAACTCCTAAGGGCGTGTTCCTAATTTGAGGTTCGAATTAGCATATCTTAGCAAAGCGAAGTTACAACAATTGTACTAATGACGAATGCTTTGATGTTTGTTCCCAATGATACTTCAATTGTCAGTTGTTTGTTTGCTCTAGTTGTAGCACTCATTAAGGGCATGGTAGTGTCTCGTATAGTACTGAGTTATGATATTAGTGGGATTAGTGTGTGTCATTAATTATTATTCTATTTAAATATGGATATTTTGGGTTAACTCAATAGAAAATTATTACTGCACTAATATCAAAAAATTAAGGTCCAAACAATGAAAACTTTAACCAAAAAAAATGTCTATCAAGCGAATCATTCATAGAACTTAAAGATACATAAGCTCACGGTTGTATCCCTGAAGGGGTAGATACAGGCGCACTAGCGAACTAAAATACCCACATTGCGACGAGAAAATTAAAAAAAAATCAAGTCCAAAATATTTATTGAATCCATGCAATGTTACTACATCATTTAGATTCCGTCAAAGTTCCTCTACCGCCAGTTCGGAAGACTGTTTCGCCAGAAAAGAACGGGCAAAAAAACTATGGCATTGCTCTTTTAAATGCCAGTTGACAATAATTACTTACAAGGTACAAGTTTTATCGACCCTGTTCGGAATGTTTGTACAGGTCACTAGTGATAGTCCTACCGCGTTGGCTGGCTTTGTTCGGTCGATTCGCCGAGTGAAGGTCATCTGAGGGGTACTGGACTGGAAGGAATTACCGCCATAATCCTAGCAGGAGCTTGAGATCATCCACATCTGGGCCTCATGGTCATTATGAAAACATAATTGCTCTATTTACCTTGACATTGGCTAAATCACCGCATATGCGTGAAAGCCATTATTTTTAAAAGAAGAAGAAGATAGTCCTACCCCCAGTTTGTAGCATAAATATCGATTTGCTTCCCTGAACTATGCAATTTACCGACAATAACAAACAAAGTATACACGCTATGTTAGCGTTACGGACCGAACTTTAAGAATATTGGCTAGGTACAACGCGAATTGTCTTCTCTGAAGCGAAGTTTTCAAAAATTTCAATATGTTGAATGGCAAAAGGCAATTTGTTATAAGTGCCACCGTGTAAAGTTGTGCAGTTTATGTGGAAAGTTGTGGACGCGGCGAGTAGTCTAGTGCTGGCCGACTTGGGAACAAGTGCCTGCGACGTGACATCCTTCCCTATTTAGTGGCATGATATCTTACCCAGACAAATACGAGTGCACTGCCACTTCCCTAGTCCACAAAAACCACGTAACTCGCCCTATTATACAGCTGATATAACGTCGCATTAAGATGGTTGAAGCCGTGATATAGTTATACCTTCATAATAGTGATATGGAAACAACGCGACGTGACGACAAAATAAGATATCACCTTTAAACATAACACATAACATAAGCTTACGCGTGTATCCCCGAAGGGGTAAGCAGAGGACAACCAGCGAACTTAGAATACTCACACATTTCGCCGAGCCTAGTTCAGTCCCTGATGTGATAGGGGGCGAGCCTATCGCCATATCGGGCAGAAATTCCATGTCACCTTTAAATATAAAATTAATAAAAACACCCACTAGACACATAGGCGTGATCACACATGAAGTAGATCCTCTTCTTAAGTATCAAGAATTACGAGAAGCATTGAGTCTTACAACACCTAGACCCGAACAAAATATTGTGGATCAGATAACTATTCGCCTCGGTACGGGAATTGAAGTCAAAGGCCCTACGATTCACAACTGACTATTTGGTAATGTGATGAGGGCGAGCCTATAACCATTTTTTGAAGAAAATAGTATTGGTCGTATGTATGAGTAACGATGATTAAGTGCCTCGGTGGCGTAGTTGTATTTCAGTATGACTACCATCCTGAGGTATCAAGTTCGATCCCCGGGTCGGGCAAAGTGATATTGTATTTTTCCATCTCAGCCCGGAGTCTGGAATTTGTGCCCGATATGGCGATAGGCTCGCCCCCTATCACATACAGGATACAGGCGTGAGATTATGTAATTAAGTCGTAGCGTGTGAATTATTTTACACGGCAAAATAGTAATTTAGGTATTAATTTTAACAAATTCCAATATATTAGCTACCAAGTGCAGATTCTGTTCAGCAGGAATCGACAATCTGATTCAAAGTTCAGACAAGTTCAAAGTTGGAGTTTAGTTTGAGACAAGTTCGTAAAGGCGTGAATGTAAAATGTGCATAAGGCATTTTATCATGACTAAATGTGCGAATAGATTTTTATTCAAGTGTTATAATAAAAAGGAAATAAGATCAGCATGGTGGAAATTTTACCTACCGATGTATTTTCGCGGGTAAAATCCACCTGGTCCAGTCTAACCAATTTATTACCAACAAAAAGCCCCGTGGTTACCACGTGGTTGCTTTCTTCACCATGTAAGACGAAATGTTACGTTTCTAAAACTATTCTAGGTCATAACATTATTTTACTTTTATTGCTTTATATCTATTCCACGGTTCTACGCAACCAATAAAAATAAACGCTCAAAAGCAATTTCCTAAAACGTTTTTTTTCTGCGAAGCCGGCAGTAATATTATGTATACGAATCAACTTACCTATTTGCGATATGCGAAGCGCAATGTTTGCCGGCCTCCGGCCTGTCAGACGCAGTGACACGATCGGAAATGGGTGCAAGCAGAAATTAGCTACACAGGAAAATACCGCATACATCGGAAAATTGTTCACCATTCATTCATTCTGCCTACAATCTCGTTAAAAATAATGTGGATAGCTCTTTTGTAACGCGTGTTCATTTTTTGTGTAGTTAATTAAGTTTTGATTATCATTTCCGAGGGATTTATTGAGATGGCTTTTACCCGACCGTCTCTGAAAGGAGTATATGTATTTAACTTTTTTATAGCAGTGACTGACAAACGAGCAGGTATGTGACATGAAGGTAAGCGATCTCAACCGCCCATAGACACCCAAGACAAATGTATCATGGTTGCGTCGCCAACTGAAAAGGAACAAAAATAGAGATTGAGAAGGGATGAGGGAATTGGGCCACCGGAAATCTTACTCACCAAATGAAATGCAACAGTGAGCTGCCACTTTACCTGGGTTTTTTATGTTTTCGACCGACTTCCAAAAAGGAGATTTTCAAATAAGTTTTTGTGTTCGAAGCTTATTTTAAGGATCCCATATAAATTTGGTCACGTTCTGATTTGAAGTCGGTCCGTTAAGTTTTAAACTTGTGATTATAATAGAAATTATTTTACGTAATCGCTGGCGTAAATTGTTAGAAAACCGCATGGTCGAGCTAAAGCTTAGAATCTTTTTATTATATGTTACGTGTAGTGGTTTAAAAAACGATTTTGAAACTATTTTCTAAAAGAACAAATACGATAAATTAAGTTTGTTTAAGTCAAAGGATAAAATATTTATGCCGGTTCTCCTTGCAGACATCTGTTTGACGTAGCAAAACACACATTTTCGCATGTTAAACGAGGAAGTGCTTTAAGTGTGGTTTACAGTTGGCGAGCTATTGGATTGCTACTTGGTTGTATTCACTAGCATAGAGAATACCCGTAACTCGTAGGGAATGCATTCTAAAAATAATGAAGCTCACGACACACTGCTCTTATGCAACGTCTTACAACATGCGTTTGTATACGACCTGAAAATCGATGAACTACTCGAACAAAGCAATAATAATAATAAATACACCCAACAGTCACACACCTAGTCCTGACCCCACACTAGGCATAACCTGTATCGTGGGTGTCAAAGACTATGAGAAACTTTCGGTCTCTCAACGCCCAGACTTGAAACAAATATCTGTGGGCCACATAAATATTTGTATCAATGCGGGAATCGAACCCGTGGCCTCTCGCTTTACAGCCGGCTACTCGCCCACAGCGCCACGGAGGCTGTCTACAACTAAATAAAATACGAACTTTCTGTGAAAATTATATTGGTCTTCGATATTCCTTGAAATGATTACGAGGATATTTAATTTAGTTCCCGCTCGTTTATCGTTAAATACTTATTGATGTTAGAAAATATAGAAACAAGAAGTATGATATTTTTACATAAGTTCCGTATTTGCGCTAAAGGCAAGTATTTGCTTGGAAGTAATTAATAGCATGTAGTCTACAATATTGCAAGACTGAATATACTAGGGAAAATGTTATGCACAAGCATAGTTTAAAAATTCTGTGGATAGGATGACGCTGCAGTATGTGGCATCACGTAGCGTAGATCTAATATGTACACACTTTTAGACAAGTTTGTGATGTTCGTCTCAACACAGGAAAGCGTTTATGATTCCGGTTACAGACGATGCGTAAACGATAGTGCGTACACTTAATGACTGTAAATTTAGAACGGCGCTATTTTAGTATACCACTGAATAAATTAGGTATTATTTGACTACGAAGAGACGTGCCCGTAACACTTGAATTCGCAATGCTTTAATCACTATCTATATGATGGATAAAAATTTTAATGTATGTTCAGTCCTATGAATTTGTAGGGGTAGGCAGATGTGTAATTATTACATTCAAACATTGCCCCGCCGATATCGGTCGAATGTAATATGTCTGAATATATCCTTTTTTATGAGCATGCTTATCGAGTATAAACTATCGAACTAGTCATAAATGATTTTCCGAATCAAGAAACAAAGGTAAATTGTCAATAACCGACAAAGACTTCTATGTATTTACTAGACAAGCTGTTTCGAAGTAAAATTGTGGCACATGACGGCGAGTGTTTGACGTTTCACGGATAAGGAAAATAGCAGATTTCTATAGTGAGTTGAGGTCGATTAGCAGAGACTTAGTGCGCACATTCTATGTTCCGAACAGCCAGTCTAGTAGTATACATAGAAGTCTTTGATAACCGATATAGATCATCATCATCATCCTGTAACCGTACAATGCTGAATATAGGTCTTTCTCAGATCGATCCCAGGATTTGACGATTTTCTTGATAAGCTGATAGCGAGTATGCTGCTAGCTACCACACCAGTATACGTTATACCGGGTGTTACACAAAGTTGGTACCGATAATAATTCCACATACTGGAAGAAAAATTGCGATAAAGCGCAATGGTAAAATTAAAAAATAAAAATTGAATTAAATTTTTAAATCAATTATTAAGCATGACGATTATAAAATCGTATTGCGACCTGTAAATCGTCGTAACTGACATGGAAATGGCTTTTTGTATGCCATAAATAATTATTTACCCCATAGGTGGTTTTCAGATGTACTCCAGCTGACCCAATGAGCCAGAAATCAATATTTCAATTTTAAAAACTATGAGCCTTACAAAATGTTAAACTTGACTGCTAGGTTGCTAGCCATCCTCACGTTAAGTGTAGTCAATAAAAAAAATTTATTGATACCAACTTAATAAAACATTATGTATAATAAATATTAGATATTGGTATAACTATGTACATGAAAACAACGTATATTAAATATTGTTAGATGGATATTTATTATTCTAATTGTTTGTTCAACTCTATAACAATGTTGTAGCCTATAACCTACATAGCTTCATATTATACATTTTGGTTTTGATGCGGGGAATTTAGACCTTCCTGAGATTAAATATCAACCCAGCAATTTGTAATTATAACTAGGCTATTAAAACAAGCTCAATTTAAATTGTATTGCTAAAGTTAAACCATAATTTTAATAAAAATCGACCAAGCGTACATGCGTGGTGGGCAGAGGCGCACTAGAAAATTACGATACTCACATTTCGCCGAGCTTATTTCCGTTCCAGATGTGATAGGGGGCGGGCCAACTTCCAGACTTTAGACTGATACCGAGTAGAAAAACCCAGTAACACTTGCCCGGTCCGGGGTTGGAACCTGAGTCCCCAGGACATATTTTTATGTATAATATAATATACATGACTAGCTGTTGCCTGTGACTCTGTTCACTTGGATTGTTTTTTCCGGGATAATAAGTGGTCTATGGCTGAGATCTATACAGCGGACTTCGACTAAGTCAAAGAAATGAACTAGGTGAGGATTTGGAATTTTCAAATCCATCTTCCACTTAGTCCGAGTTATTTTTTACTAGATTTTCATGTAAGGCTGCCTCGGTGGCGTGGTGGTATTTCGGTACGACTACGGTTCTGAGGTCTCGGGTTTGATCCCCGGGTCGGGTAAAGGGATATTGGATGTTTCCATATCAGCCCGGAGTCTGGAATTTGTGCCCGACATGGCGATAGGCTCACCCCCTATCACATCTGGGACTGAAGTAAGCTCGGCGAAATGTGGGTGTTCTAGTTCGCTAGTGCGCCTCTGCCTACCCCTTCGGGGATACAGGCGTGAGCTTATGTTCTTATGTATTTTCATGTAAAAAATGACTCGGACTAATTCAAAGTTCGATTTAAAAAATCAAAATCCTTACTAAGTGCGTTTCTTTGACTTAGACTTAGTCGAAGTTCGCTCTATAGAGGTAGATCTCAGCCTATGTGTTATTCTGATGTATAATCTATATAACTGTAAAGTTTCATCCAGTAATTTTTGCGTGAAAGAGTAAGAAACATACACACACACACAAATTTTCTCGTTTATAATATTAGTTCGATTTTCAACTATTATAAGAAAACGGGAAGAGAATTTACTTGCGTTAATCTTTCATTTGCACTTCTCGATCACGTTGCTTCCTTTCGTCCAAAGTAATGCATAATGTAGTTGGTCATTATTCATCGTTGAATGTTTTATTCATCGTGCTGTACTTGCTATCTGAATATAATTGAATTTGAATTTTACTATTGTATCATAAACTAAGAATTTTGAAGTAACGTGGAAAGATCTTAATTATATCTATAGCTCGATTTTTGAATGATAGAGCCATGCTGTAGACAGTTACGTCTACAGCACGAATGGGCCGGCTCGACCGGTTTGCTACCACTGTCTTACAGAAAACCGACTTGAAGTGGCAGCTCGCTGTCGCGATTCGTTCGGTGAGTGAGATTTCTGGTGGCCCAATTACCTCCATCTCTTTCCCAATCCCCATTTCCCTCCTTTTAGGTTGACAACGCACCCATGATTATTTTTGTGTCTAGGGTGTATATGGGCGGTGGAGATCATTAACCATCAGGTAACCCATATGCTCGTTTGCCAGTATCTGCTATATATAAAAAAATATGAGGTTTTTTGACACTTCACACTGGCGTACTACGTAAAATAATTTGTACAAATACGTCATTTCCTTACCTACCCGCTAAATACAGCAGATATTTTACGTAGTCACTAGCCTAGTGAAATGCCAAAAATCGTCATCGTCAAATAAAACATTATGTATTTTCGAAAAACATGTCATTTGAATGACTGACTCATAAGAATATACATGAGTCACAAGATGAAGCATCGTTGAAGTTTCATTAATTAGCAGATAATTTACAATTCAACATTCAACAACTCAAAGACAAGAATTTTCCCGATACATTTTGAACCATCATCATATTATAAATAAACGTGTATCTATCACATAAATATATAATTACAATGTTCACAAATTGTGTAATGTTACGTTTGTTCAAAGTTTGTTTTGTTCCGACACCGACGCAATTGCGTCATAATCCCCAGATGATTCCACGTCACTACATAAACGTAAACTTCAAAGTAAAGTGGTAAAGTTGTTATTCAGCATGGCGACTTAAACATGTTTATGTGAGTTTGCAAGTTAAAACAGACACGCGACAAGTTTCTAGCTTTGTTACAACTTTAAGTACCGTACCTACATTTTAACTCGGTGAATACACTTAGGTTCCAATAAGCGTACGAGCGCAGCGGTATGAGGACGCGATACGAGTTCTTGTCCTCGTGATATCTACTTGAAACTGTTTGTAAACGGGAAACCAATGCAGAAATAGAGTTTTGTTTTCTTTAATATACTTTCGTACTAGCTTTTGCTGGCAGTGCCGCCTGTGTTAATATCGACATGGAATTACTGTACTGCCGCGATGGCGATAAAAAAGTCTAAATCCAAGCCATTCAAATCCAATTTTAAGTCAGTTGCCCAGTTAATAAAAGATGGAGTTACAAACATCACAGCAAACATCCACTATTAGAAAGAAGGAAATTGGAGAGTCGGTAACACTACGTCCTCAAGAGGAGTATAATTGAATGCTAAAATCTTGATTCAAATAGTATGCATCCATGCTGCGGAGTAATTCAGATAGTGAATGTAGTAAGTTATAATTATTCATCTACCGAAAGTACTAAAAATGGATACCTCAAAACTACGTATGGCCCTAAATACTGTCATAAAAACATTGAGAGACCAATAGTTAAGAAAACAATACTCCGCGAAGAAAATAATGAATTTCGGTCGTAAGTCATTAGCTAATTCTACTACGTGACGTAATAAACGGATTTTATACATACAAAAATTAAAAAGCTGATACTCTCGTATGAAACATTATTCAATGGACTCAATGCACAGATTTAAAACTTGTTTTTATTCGGAATACGCGGTGAAAATCTATTGCAATTCTCTCTTTTAAAGTTAAGGTAAATTTCATGTTCCGCGTGTTTTGAAACGTGGTTGAGTGTGCTTAAATTTCTTTTGATATGCTAGTTACGCGATTTAATTTAAGCGCTTAAGTTTGTATGATTGTTTTTCTGTGGGGTTAAAATGGTTTAGCTTTTGTTATGTTGTTGAAAATAGGAAAGTAGCTATGTTTTGTTTTGTGTTTTGTACACCGTTCTTATATTCATATGGGGTCGCCGCAATACACTTTTTCTAGCATGTTGCAGAAAGGATTTGGCTTAGTTTTTATGACCGGCTGCCTGCCTAACGTTAACCCCCTCTGAGGGATCCAGTCTCGGGAAAATTAAACTAGAAAATTCGCTTTGCCTGACCTGGGAAGCGAACCCAGGACCTTCCGATCCACAGCCCATATATGCTGCCCCTAGACCAAGGAGACGACTACAATATCACAATGCCTATATTTTGAAAAGTTTGGAGATGAAATACCTATGAAAATACGTACTTATTCTGTATCTTCTCATTAAAGTACTGGAAATACATAAGTTTTGTACCTCTGGTGTTCCTACAAACTGTGGTACAGTCTTCTAGACCACACATTCTCTCCCTCCTATAATAATTCGTGCTTTAAACGAAGCGTGAAGCAACATTTGTGCAGTCCAGTACAACGATACGGTCAACGAAGAGGTCCTTATTTGTAATTGGCCGGTTTAGACGCTTCTATTTGCTAAAAGCTATGTAGTTTTGTTTAGTCTTCGAAAGATAAGCATAAACAAATGTAAGTAGACTATTTAAAAAAGGACAAAGGAATTTTTAAACGACTTTAAAAAAAATATATATCAGCGGCTCGAGCAGGAAAATTTCTGATAATCGTAAATGGATTCGAGCTCGCTGCGCACTGATGACATTTGGTTAATATTTCATAGACGCGCATCGAGCTCGAATATATTTACGAATGTCAGAAATGTTCCTGCTCGGGCCGCTGATGGCAAGCGTTATACACAGAATCCGATCGACAATAAGTTTATAGAGGTAGATCGTCCCAAACGCATGTCAACCAGCATAAATATTTCTCGATTCGAAAAACAGAAGAATATTATAATTTCAAATAAATTACCAAGTATTCAATAAGACAAAACTATTTGCAAAAGTAAGATGAGAAATATTAACCATTTGTAGATGAGAAATATTTACCCTTTTGTTTGCATAACTAAATACGGCGAAAACGTTGTTGCGGTACGGCCTAGCATTACGTTGTAGATGTAATTTTTTCTTATACTTTCTTTTCATGCAAATGTCTAGACTCCAGACTTATTGTGCGCATTGTAAGTACCACAGGCCTTGAAATAAGACCTTACAATAACTTTGTACAAGATGCTAACAAAATAAAGTAAAAGGGATCATTTTTTGGATGGCCTCTCTGAGTGAACTCTATTGCGTAATAGCAAGAAGCTTTAAAACGAGATGTAGTGGGTTCGATATCGAGTCTTTTAAGACTATAAGAGCCTCTTACGAGGACAATGTGTTTTTCTTACCCAACTATCTCGGAAGAAGGGTCATATTTTTAACTATAATTTTTTCAGATATTGTGGCTATTTTGTTGGTAATTATTTTACAAGTATTCTCTTCAAATTATTAAATTGCTCTTAATGGACACGTGTATTCTTAATAAATATGGGTAAAATGAGTTACACTTTAGCCCATCACGCTAGCTTCTTGTGGAGAGATACCTAAATACACAATAAAGACTTAAAAGTCTAAAAATAAAAACTTAACTGACCGACTTCCAATTTACCGATCATGACCAAATGTATATGGGACTACCCTTGAAATAAGCTCTATCAAACACAAAAAACAATTTTAAAAATCGGTCCACATTTGGCGGAGATATCGAGTAACATACATAAAAAAATACAGACGAATGGAGGACCTCCTCCTTTTGTGGAAGTCGGTCGAAAATCAGCTAGCACTAGCTTCAAATAAAAAAAAAAATTATCAAGTGTATGAGACTCACAAATTGGATGCCACATTTGTATCTTTCTTTCTACTTGCCTTTATCCCACGTTAACGTGGAGTCGGCGCACACACTTTATCAAGCATGTTGCAGAAAGGATTTGACTTAGTTATTACGACCTGCTGGCTGCCTGACGTCCTCTCCTCTGAGGAATCCAGTACCGGGCAAATTAAATTTTACCCGACCTGGAAATCGAACTCAGTACCTCCCGGTCCACAGCCCATATACGCTGCCACCAAGGAGGCGACTATGATGCCACCTTGGTATATGAAACTAAAATATTCTCTTGTAACTCATGAATCAATTTGCTCCTCTAGTGACTGCATTATCCTCCCGCTCCTGATTAAATATGTTGACAAAGCATTTTTACCTTTAAAATATAACAAGAAATGCACTAGGTATGCTAGTTATTAAACTTGCTATATTATGATGAATACTAATCCCGCCCGCTGTATATCTTATTAGTTGGTTTACAAAACACGAAGGATTTAAAGAAGGTTCAGAAATATATTTTTAATACAAAACATATTATTTTTATCGTTAGTAACCCACTGCTGGGCAAAGGCCTTATTCGCCTTTAAGGAGATTCAATATTACTAACTATAGAGGGACATAAAGCAAGTTTCCAAGCACAAAAATTGATATCACACGTCAGTAACGGCATCTACCACTTATTACATTGTGAGGGCGCTTATTGAAATTTACACCCTAGAATGTTTTGTGAATGCTCAAGAATCACGTAAGACAATTTTATTGTCTAAACATTATTACGCTGGCACGAACTTGCGCGCGTATGTTGTGACCCTCGTGGTCACAACCTTTAGATCACAAGTTTCGTGCTGTTACCCGTCTGTATACTGTTGCTGCCACTTTATGTCGGTTTTCTGTGAGACAGTTGTATTAAGCCGGTCGAGACGGCCCAAATTTCTTCGTCCTCCTTCCTATTCCTACCTATAGTTGGGTATATGTGAATTCAGTTCATCGTGCAATCTTCTTCTGGGTCTCCCGCATGGTCGAATTTTTCTACTGGGCGTCCATTGTGTGGTGATTTTTGACCAAGACTCACCAGACGTGCAACATATTTGGCCTGTCCATATTCATTTAAGTTTGGAGCTATTTGTTCAAAGAATAAATTAACCCTTTATTTTTAATTGCAACTGCTGGGCGTAGGCTTCCTCTGATAATGATTGTGGTTAAGACTTAGACCACCGCGCTGACTTAATAGTTGATAGACTTCAAAGACCTTCGAAATTCTTGTAAAGAATTCTTAGATATGCAGGTTTACTCACGTCATGCAAAAGTTGCATCTCTATCACACCTTTAGCGATACCGCTCCGAGCTTACATGCTCGTATCTCTTACTGAACTTTTACGTAGAAATTGTGATTATTTTATAGCTTTTATATCCGTCTTTCTTAATGTCTTTTTCGGCGAGCGAAAGGTACCTACTTTCAAGGACTTCTCTCAAAGTTGGCAAGGACGTCTGTTCCTTTAGTACAGTCGGCCTACACACATAACTGCGTATATAACAACTATAACAATTAAGAATGTAACTATTTTTCGTCGAAGTTTATGTATAAAGTAAGTTGCCTTCTTGGTGTACTGGTAGCGTATATGAAAGAATGAATGAAATAGTTTATTTACCTTAAAATCGATCTATACAATTATTATACATGTATAGGTACTAAATAAGAACAATAACTAAAACTAGCACGATCCGATCGATTGATTTTGGATTACCAACGATCTTTGCACTAGGCTCAGGAGTCAAGACTATCGCGAAGATCTTGGAGTGGTGACTGATAAGTTTGACCATTTACCTTTCAACTGCGTACTTGTTTAAATAATTAATTATATACATTACAAAAATTATGTATATGAGTTGTAGATCCGGACGTCCTAGGTTCTGACTAATCTGAAGTGCGACAATTCTGGTGTTTCAATTTGCCTAGTACTTGGTCTTCCGTGGTCTATCAGGCGGCCGGTTGACAAAATTTAGACAAATTCTTTGTTTAACATGCTTGAAAAAGTGCAAAATGCTTTACCTCACATTGAAAGGTCAAACTTTTCCCCTGTTTTATAGTATTTGTAACAAGTAAGCGCTCTGTATGCGATTGTCTTGTGAAACGTCGTAGCTGAATTAGTTGCACAGATGTGTCTCCGGCTGGTGCCGGGCGTGTTATTTGCTTGTACTTCTACTAAGAGCACATTGTAGTCAGATTTCAAAGAGATAAGCCTCTTTACTATGAATGCTATTGTAAATTTTCAAAGTAAGATGCTTTGTAAAAGATCTCAATACGCTGTATGCTAGATCGTTTGCCACTGCATATAGAATTGTATATCAAAGCATTGTCTGTTTTTATACTTGTTTATCATATTAGGTGCAGTCTTTTGAGTTAGATAGTTGGTAAGATGATCGCGTGCTGCAGTAAGTATTTTAAATAAAAACCGTATGACGCAATCCCATTTTGGACCGACTTCATAAAAAGGAGAAGGTCCTCAATTCGTATGTATTTTTTATATCTCCGCCAAATGTGGACTGGTTTTCAATATTATTTTCGTGTTCAATAGAGCTTATTCCGAAGGTGGTCTCATAGAATTTCTTCACGACAGGAAAAATTTTGAAGTCCGTCCATAAAGTTTTTTAACTAGTGATTATGTCATATTTACTCCATTTATATATGCCTTAAGTGTGCCCTTGTTTTATTGTGTTTGAATTATCTTTGTGTGCCTGGGGCTGAGTGTAGTGAGATCGTAAGAAGACTTTTTCTTATGGGATACGTATGAGTACTGATACAAGTTAATTGTGTTTTATCAGAAAATCTGGCTCTACAGTGACAACCTCCGTGGCGCAGCGGGCAAGTAGCCGGCTGTGAAACATGAGGTCGCGGGTTCGATTCCCGTACCGAGACAAATGTCTGTGTGGCCCATAGATATTTGTTTTGGGTGTTGTGAGACGAAAAAGTCTCTCGTAGTTTTTGATCCTCAGGATACAGGTAACACCTAGTGTGGGGTCAGGACTATGTGTGTGGCTGTTGGGTGTATTTATTATTATTATATTATTATGGTAAGATGTAAAGGTGTGCGACTGTTATTAATAAAAGCATCCTCTAAGTAAACAGCTGCTATGACACGGAACTCACACGTGAGTGGCATCTCGACGAGTATCGGATAAAATCAGCATCGGAGGTGAATCGATGTGTAAGCACTTAGCCGTAACACGGCTGCCTGTGGCAGTTTTGCTCGGACAGCCTTTTAAAAAGATGAGAAATAGTTATTTTCTCGTTGCGGACTCCCCGCGACGATTAATCATTCTTACTCCGCGGGCGCCATAGATTGACCTATGTAGTGCCCAGTGCTCACGTCACTTCAGACTTTTCCTTTGTTTCTTTCGCTGCACAAGTGTCTGGAAGTGTCGTTTTAACTCCACTAGATTTTGTTGTCGTGACCTTGTCGTTTAAGGCGCATGTGTGATCAAATGTATGGTTCTTTTATATGTTACACACTGGTCGTTGTGATGTAAAGATTTAATGCAAAAAGGACCTGCGTCTTACTGTTTAATTCCAGAGTCCTAAAATACATGAATGTATTTAAATTAAGATCGAATTTATCCAATTATAAAAAAAAAGCAGAAAAGAGACAAATATTTTAACGTAAAAAAATCAATGCCCTAATCAATTCTTGCTCTATCTGTATGTTAATTTTGGATCAGTTTTGTTATAGTTAAGGTGTTATAGATTGATATTAACCATTTTTTTCTTTAAACCTTCAATTGTTGAAGTGTAAAAAGTATGAAAGACTGCCTCGGTAGCGTAATTGTATTTGGGTCTACTACCGCCCGAGGTCTCGGGTTCGATCTCCGGGTCGGGCAAAGTGATATTGGATTTTTTCAATAACAGCCCGGAGTCTGGAATTTGTGCCCGATATGGTGATAGACTTGCCTCCTATCACATCTGAGACGGATCTAAACTCGACGAAATGTAGGTGTTCTAGTTCGCTAGTGCGCCTCTGCCTACCCCTTCGGTGATACAGGCGTGGGCCTATAGGTATGTAAAATAGAATTAGGCTGTGCAAACGATTAACTATTTAGTTTAAAGATATACCAAATGATTATTTTCTTTGTATCAGCTTTTAGGAATAAAAACCAGTTGCAAAACGTTTACCGGCGGCGCTTCGACAAGAGGCTTTGTTTGGAAAAAGTTAATCTCTCTGGTGTTTTCGTTGTATTAAGGCCGGGAATAACGCTGGTAAAGTCAACTGGAGCTAAAGTGGTCAGTTGGCTTCATGAAAAAACCATATTTTTGCGCCCATTGTAAAGTGCTGAGATACGTAAAGGTCCAATGCTGTTTGTAACAAATAGCTTAGGATTAAATTAGCTTAACAGCCCATTAAGGTGAGTGTTTGTTGCGCGACGAAAGCGAAAATATACCAGAAATTCTTGTCTTAATTTAAAAACAACAGTTGTGATGGAACCTTATAAACCACAGTTTAGTGTTATATTCGCCCATATTTCGACCGAGAACCGTTCAACCACATGGCTATTAAAAGATACGATATCAAAGATAATCAGCATGGTTTATACAATCACTACTAATAGAATTAATATTTTTATTGTTGCGGGAACGTAATCTCTCCAGACAGTAATACCCAGCCACCACAGAGGTTATACTTAGTGCGGAGTCATGGTTAATTGTTGTGACTGTATTTTAATTATTTAGATTAGTAGTATTATTATAAAAGTGAAAATTAGTTTATTTATCGGCCTTTATTGCTCTTAAGATACATATGTTATTTTTATTTTGGAAATATGATACCCAAACCATCAGAGCGGAGTGCGAGAACTAATACGAAAATAAAACCGCGAGTATAAGTAACTGAATATGTAGAAAATATTCAGCAGATACGATAGTTAATAGTGAGAACGACTCCTTACATCGTTTGATGACACTATGGCGGGACCTCTTGGGAAATCCGATCTATCACTGAACTGCTCTCGAATACTGCTATTACAGTTTCTTAGATCTCAGTGTTTGCTTTGATATTGATTGAAATATAGTTATTCTATGTTGTATTCATATTTTTCGACTTCCAAAAAGGAGGAGGTACTCAATTCAATAGAGCTTATTTCAAGGGTGGTCCCATATAAATTTAGTCACAATCGGGTTTGAAGTCGGTCTGTTCAGTTTTTGAACTTGTGATTATTAAGCCCCATTAAGCTAGAAATATAATTTAAAAATCCATAACGTTACGCAACTTTCTTTCCCATTTTGCCGTCCTATCACTAATGTGCCGTTAGGTGAAAATACCAAATTTTGAGATGTCCCTGAAAAACATGCAAAATATTGTCCATATAGGTTTCTTAGAATAGCATATTTGATAGACATAATAACTGATTTACTTTAAGATTAAAAATAACGATAAGTCAATGAAATCTCTAGGGACCATATTTTCCACGATTGTTTTGCGACATCTCAAAATTAGGTAGGTATTTTCACCTAACGGCACTTTAATGGTAGGATGGCAAAATGGGAAAGAAAGTTGCGTAACCTTATGTTTATTAACCGATTTCAAAAAAGGAGGGGTGATAGGATGGCAGCATTGCCCACCAATGGTGGAACAATAACAAAGTCAAAAAGAGGGGAGACAACGGACATAGACATATTTGTGTGATCAAATAAACAAACAAATAGACTAACATATTATAATGCTTATACAGACTGTTTATAGCAACAGAAAAATATTGCTCCGTTTTTTCGATCCTAAGAAATAAATATTAACTTGCTCGTAGTTGACGATTTTATCGCTAAAAGGAAAGTACATTTGATTATTGAAGTGGAATATCAAGGAAAGAGTCAATAAAAATTCAAATAGACTGTATTTACTGTATCGCATTAAGCACCTATATGATAGAGGTACACATATAATGTACTTTTCTATTTATAAAGTTTACGCTTTGGTCCGTAAATAGTACGAACCAGAAGATTACCTATTACATAACATAACATAAGCTCACGCCTGAATCCCCGAAGGGGTAGGCAGAGGCGTACTAGCGAAGTAGAACACCCACATTTCGCCGAGCTTAGTTCCTTCCCGGATGTGATAGGGGGCGAGCCTATCGGGCACAAATTCCAGACTCCGGACTGATATGGAAAAATCCAATATCACTTTGCCTGACCCGGGGATCGAACCCGAGACCTCAGAACCGTAGTCGTACCGAAATACAACCACGCCACGGAGGCAGGCAGTGATTACCTATTAATTATTTTAAAAAATATTAAACTCCATTATGAACCCTTTGCTATTGCTCTTTGAGTGAATAATTGAAGAATTTATTTATATTGGATAAAATTAATGACTAAAGAAAAAATATAAGGACTTGGCATAACTACGATAAATACGTGTTTACTTCGAAGTTGGTTCCGCCATTTTAGTTTCGCGATCTATTTACATGTTAGTTGTCACCGTGTCATAAGACTTAAATAACGTATAAATACTTATTGATTTTATTATAAATAAGGTGTTTTTATTTACAATAATACTAATTTCGGAATGTGAAGATGCCTCCTAACTGCTATACTTTCGCTCGCAAAGTCGCCATTTTGGTTTCTCTCCATACATTAGGCATGCTTCATTTTTTAGTAGTTATGTCTCGCACTCTTATTTTTCTTTTGTCATTGGATAAAATGAATCCTACTACAAAATACCTACAGTACTCTGCCACTTGCTTATTCGTTTTGTCGTACAATGACAATAAAAACTATGCAAATGTTATAAGAATACTCTGATTATAGCAATATTTGCTACTTTATTGTTATAATTATACGGTCTATAATGGAGGGCACGGGCGTCCTCTTCTCATGAAAAATGTAAGTCCTTAGGTCACATGTCAGCCTAATGCCAGTTGGTATACTTCATACACACTTCGTAATTCCTATACCAACATAAAACACGAGCTTTCTAATGTTTTCCTTTACGGTAAAATTAGCCATTATTGACTATGTACAAAAACATCTCTTGAAAATATCAGACACTTTTTAAAATTGCCACATTCGTCCCGGCTGTACCACTACCCGCTAAGCTATCAGTGCTTACACGTGCATGATAATTATTTTTGCCTCGGACTCGCCAGAAATCATCCGTTTGTATGTAGCGTTATATAAGGCTCTTTCCTCGTTCGTTCTGTCTTAGTTATAAGAATGATGAATGGTTCCAACATCCTTGAACTCTTCCTCCTTTTGTTTTCGCTTAAACGTTAGGTATAAACGTTTATCCAATTCTTTTTTATGAGTTATGACATTGAAAATGTTGATTAAGATTACTTTAAAATAATATTTCTTCTTCCAACTGCCCTTATCCCACTTTACTGTGAGGTTGGTGCAACGAAAGACGTCTAGAAGTCTTTGGGTGTAACACGCTTTTGCAACTTTAAAGCAAGTTAAAGAAATAATTCGGCTTAAGTTTTTACAACTGTCTGCCCTCTGACTTTACAATTATTATTTACATAAAATAAGATCACGCTTGTTTCCCCCAAGGGTTAGGCAGAAGCGCACCAGCGAACTAGAATACCCATATTTCGCCGAGGTTAGTTCCGTCCCAGATGTGATAGGTAGGGGGTGAGCCTATAGCCATATCGGGCGCAGACTTTGCGTGAATTATTATTTAAATTATTGAATATAATTATATCGCGTATCAGTGCTTCGCTCGCAATCCCGCGATAAGTATTTACAGTAAAGCGCACGCCCGCGAGTAACACCACGTCCGCGCTCAGCGTTACTTTCGTAGGACGAATGAGACATTCCAAACCATACAAGCCAAATTAGTTATCTTCCCAAACCTTATTGCTATTCTTTAAGATTCACAAGGATTCATGACTCTTATTGCACGAGTGGCAGAGAACACATTATATGACTCGCTTAATACGTGGCCCTATGCCGGCCCCTTCAAGGAATTATAATAATATTAGCTCTGTAATATTACTATCCCACTGTTGGGCCTCCTCTACTACTGAGAGGGGTTAGGCCTTAGTCTACTACGATGGCCTAATGCGGGTTGGTAGACTTCACATACCTTCGAATTTCTTGTGCAGAAATTCTCGGGTATGTAGGTTTCCTCACGATGTTTTCCTTCACCGTTGTAGCAAGCGATAATTCACAACCAAATATAGTAGGAATGTCTGCTAGGAAGAAATATATTATTCTACTTTCCTCAAGCTTGAAATCAACATTTACAGCACTTTAAACAATAAACTATTTAAATGCTAAAACGAATGTAATATTAACTCTTACCGTAGTAGAGCTTAGGAAAGAAAATGTAATTGAATTTAAAGTGGCATAAATATATTTCTAGGATATTCGCCCACCGCAAAGTGGGATTTACGCTAGCAGAAAAGGCAAAGGACTGCTCTTTAATAACAGGACTTGGAATAAAAATAATGGTTGTGTTTGTACTATGTAAAAGGTAAAGCCTATGTCTAGAGCTGTTAACGTAGACATGTGCGTATATATATGAGAATTTATTAAAAGAGGTCGGGCCGGTGAAAACGGCTGAAATATTGAGGATGTCAGGTGAATTTATAGAGATAATATGTTGTAGATGTACGAGAAGCTCAATTTCCTAGAGAGTTTGCTGTGATTTTTTCTGTCTTAGTAAAATTGATAGCGTGAAGTGCGAAAAAGTTGTGTGGAATTTCGCACCGCCACCGAATAAAATACGTTTTTATAAAAAAAATATTGTTTCAGGGAAAATATCACGTGGAATGCGCGTGTCGGTGTGCCGAGCGCGACCTATTGTGCGTGTTGACATTTTTTCATATTTTTCAAACTTTAAATATTTATTTAGCTAGTTTTTCACCCAACCCAAAAAGTAGGTATGAGATTTCTAATTCCTTGGTATCTCTATGTTAGTTACGCTTTATCTGCAGTAAATATAGACTTATTTTCAAGGGTTTTTTTTGTCGTCGATAGGGTTTACTTTAGGAAAAGTATAAATTTGATCACTATGTGATGGAGTATCGAGGAAACTCTTTAACAAATAACAATATAGACGTCTTGATTGGGGTTTGAAGTCTGTTTTTAAACTTAGGGCGACTTGGATAAATCTTGATTGACCGTGAATATCGATTTAAAATAGGAATAAGATGTAAGTTAAACTAAGACTGCCTCGGTGGCGTGGTGTTATTGCGTGCGCGGTACGATTATAGTCCTGAGGTTTTAGTTCGATTCCGGGTCGGGCAAAGTGACATTGGATTTTTCAGTACCAGCCCGGAGTCTGCAATTTGTGTCCGAAATGACTATAGCCTCGCCCTTTATCGCAACTGGAACGGAACTAAGTTCGGCGGAATGTGGGTGTTCTAGTTCGCTGGTGCGCCTCTGCCTACCACTTCGGGGATAGAGATTATGTTATGCTAAATTAAGTATAGGACTAACTCTACATTAGATCTGCCTGCGGTGCTAAACTCATTCCGTTGTTAAAGCACAAAGATTAAGCACTCGATATGTGGATTATATTTATTTGTGTTTACTGTTTGTGTTCAGTATGTACCTGATATCGACTGACCTCGATAAACCGGACCGTACTTGGACCCCTGATAATATGTTCAACCGCTAGATATTTCTTATTTAACAGTATCTACCAACGTTCTCGTAGCTAAGCTCTTGGGAAAAGTATTTCTGTAGCCTATGGGGATGCGGGTATGTGAATTTTAGGGGAATTCCTACTGAAAACTGCGGACCCGGGGTAAGTTTATCGTATGGATGGATAGCGGGCGAAATTATCTCGACTTGCTAGATATTTATTACAAAATTCCGAAATATAAGTTAATAATATCGGTCCTGCAGTGAGGGTGATATTTTTGAAAATGGAAATCGATGCTCCATTTTCTTCTGATTAATGCCTATTGGTTAAGCCAATCACTTGGCAAAGGTAAGCCAGTAGGAATCGATTTGTATGAACCTTTCGCCACTGCAGTCCTGTAATATTACTCTCCCACTGCTGGGCGCGAGCCTCTACTACGAGAGGGATTAGGTCTTAGGCTGCGGACACGAACTCAGCGGCGGCGGTGGCGGCGTGGGGAGCGACGCGACAACGTATTGTTAAACCGGTCGCCGCGCCGCTGCCTTCGAGGCCAGTGCCATTTAAATCTATGTATTGGATCGTGCCGCTCGCCGCGCCGCCGCTCCCAGTCCGCTGAGTTCGAGACCGCGGCCTTAGTTCAACACGCTGGCCTAATGAGGGTTGGTAAGCTTCGCATACTTTTGAAGAATTCTCAGGTATGCAGGTTTCCTCATTATGTTTTACTTCACCGTTAAAGCAAGTGGTAATTCACAACGAATACATAATTAACCTTGAGAGTGACTTGTAGCACTTAGATAAATCTCGATTTAAATATAAGAATGACAAGTAAGTAAAATCGAGTTTAGGATTCGCTCTAGATTAGTAATAGTGCTGTATGTCGCACTAAGTCGGAGGTGTATGCTCATGAGTTGGTTTTGAACCTGATACATTCGTCTCCACAGGCCGTGTCACTTCCCACAAAGCTATCGCTGCTTTATCTTTTTTCTAACTGCCCACCCAGCCCACCTTAATGTGGGGTCGTCGCAACACACTTTTTCAAGCATGGTGCAGAGAGGATTTGGCTTAGGTTTTACGACCGGCGGCCTGCCTGACGTCAACCCCCTATGACGGACCCAGTCCCGGGAAAATTAAATTAGAAAATTTGCTTGAATCGAACCTGGGAATCCAGCTCAACCAGAGCCAGCCAGCACCTTCCAGTCTACAGCCCATACATGCTGCCACTAGGCCAAGGAGGCGACATCTTTATATAAAGTTAATCATATTAATAATGATGAAAACAACACCCTGTCATCATCACAACAGATCATCGGATCATATTTTTATGTAAAACGAATTCTATCGTCGTAAATGGGACACCATAAAACGTTTCGCTACCGATACATGTGGCGTCTGATGAAGGCGGTTATATATGTGACGTATTTCCATAGAGGGCTTTAGGCCTCTCGCCCTGTCCCAAACTGTTGTAATGTATCATTTTTACGAGCCCCACCAAAGTGAATTTGCTGAGATAACTTAGATAGTCATTTACAGTGTAATGTGACTGCCGCAATTTCGGATGCAACAATTTTCAAAATATTTATGACCTACCTAAAGTTATGTTGGATTTTTCCGTATTTGCCCGGAATCCTGCCTCGGTGGCGTAGTGGTATTACGTGCGCGGTACGACTATCGTCCTGAGGTCTCAGCTTCGATCCCTGGGTCGGGCAAAGTGATATTGGATTTTTCAGTATCAGTCCGGAGTCTGGAATTTGTGCCCGATATGGCGATAGGCTGGTCCCCTAAGTCTGACATATATCG
Organism: Clanis bilineata; assembly: GCA_036417725.1. NCBI lineage: Eukaryota > Metazoa > Arthropoda > Insecta > Lepidoptera > Sphingidae > Clanis > Clanis bilineata. The sequence goes on along the minus strand of CM071145.1, from coordinate 6,517,217 downwards.
AGAAAATCAGGTTAAAATACCCTAAAGTGACATGCAGGCATTAAGAATAATGAGACTAAATGAGGCAAAAGAGGTGTACCAGAATCTTATCAAGTCGAAATCCGTTGTCTCTGCCTATCCCTATGTGAAAAAGGCATGAGTCTTTGTGTGCATGTACTCGTATGTTTGATTCGCGGTTCTGCTTATGTAAGAATTGAATCCCATGTCACCTGTGTGACAAAATTCATCCAAATCGATACAGCTGTTGAGGCGTGGATCAACAAATATCCTTTCACAAACATTCAATTTTGACCCGGTTGAGAAAACTCATGGATCCGTGTAATTGGTATATTTAGCACTTAGAGTAATTAGGTTTGGATTGGTCGCCTCCGGACTCCAGCGAGTTTGATTAGTCCGTTAGTTTAGTAGCAGCATACATAGGTCGTGGGCTGAGAGATATTGGGTTCAAATCTCAGGTTAAACAAAGCGGTTTTACACACCTATATTAGACTCCCTAGAGGAGATTAAAGTGAGGTAGGCCGGCGTAAAAATAAAGACAAATACTTACTGCAACATGCTTTAAGAAATGTATTGCATTAACCCCACATTTCTGGGAGAAGGACAGGATATATATAATGCCTTGTAACGAATTGGATTTGTCTGGTAATTAGGTAAGTTACTTGTGTAAATTAATAAATAAATAAATACAGGATAAATGACATTAATAATTAGTTACATTGTTTATTTATACAATATTAATGAAACATGACACTATTGGTAGAAGAGGTCCGTGCCAAGCAGTGGGACAGTAATATTACAGGGCCAATATTATTTTTATTATTATTTTATGACACTATTTCCTATTAGGACAGGAAAGCACTATTTCGTAGTATTTTGGAATATCATTGATAATAGTCCACCGATTAACAGTCAAGGTATTTGATCTGGTGAAACAATTTTCATTCCAAATTACACGGTTAGTATCCAGTGGATTGTAATAGAATCTATCAGAATTGCAAAATTCGATTGCGAACACGTTTGTAATTAGTGAATGGCAATCAGGGTTCATGTACGGCTGTTCATGGAACTGAAAGTGGCCGAAACAGTGGTCATTTGTGATTTATTGAGGATTGATTCAATATTATCTGTAAGGATTGACTGCCTCGGTGGCGTAGTTGTATTGCGTTATGCCTACTGTCCTAAGGTCTTGGGTTCAATCCCTTCTTCTTCTTCTTTCGTGTCAATGGCTCAGCCAGGCAACCGGTCGTAAATACTACGCCAAATCCTTTCTGCAACACGCTTAAATGGTTGCACCGACTGACACATTAAAGTGGGATAAGGGCAGAGAGAAAGAAAGATGTAATATAATAATCACAAGTTTAAAAACTTAACGGACCGACTTCAAATCCGATCCTGACCAAATTTATACGTGTCTAACCTTGAAATAAGCTCTATCGAACACAAAAAGAATTTTGAAGATCGGTCTACATTTGGCCGAGATATCGCGTAACATACATAAAAATACAGACGAATTGAGGGCCTCCTCCTTTTTTGAAGTCTGTTGATTATGTTATTAAATAAATTGTTTAACCCGTCGGAGGCGGCACATATATATGTTAGAGATACATAAGCGTTTGGGCCACCGGAGGCCGAGCCGCCCGTGACTATTTAATAGCGAGTTAATCAGTCATGCAGCGCCAATTTTGTGTATAAGTTTATATAACGAGATAAATTTCCTCCGGGCTGAAGTTTCAAATAACATCCACTTAATTAAAGTTAATCTGGAATGGTGTAGCGCGCGACGACACGATTCCATTAGCAAGCTACACTGAACCAGCTTTATCTAGGTCGAAATGTTTATATTACGACCTACGGCAACTAAATTTAAAATGTGCAGTTTTCATCCAATTGTCGTTTATAATTGCTGGTGCACGAGCGATTATTTTACTGCGCTTCATTACCTTGCTATTTGTTGTCGCTTTGTTATGTTATGTAAAGAATCTCAACTAAATGAATTGAGTGTTTAGCATTTTAAATACCATTTAATTACATTAATGGCAAGATCAAATTTTGTATTAACAGAAAATCTGTAAAAAGTTTGCATGTAAAGCGCGAGAAATTTTCGCTAAATTATACAAACCAACTAGTTGAAATTCATGGAAAACAAAAAGCTAACGGCGAACGACAAGGTTATAATAATATATTTAATTGTGAACAAAGCAAATTGACAAGACCTTCGGATGGCGAACATCGAATTTAGTTTCGTGTTTATATTATTGTTCATTCCAAGCCACGGGTGTTGTGTGTTTTGGACCCAAATTGGTAAAATCTGGTTGTATTTGTTTCAACTTTGCTCATAAATACGCCACTCCTTTGACAATTATCAGCCTATTGGGGTATTTTGCAGTGCCTTTGTCATAGTTTACTACTAAGCTCATTACTATTGTTTCAGTTTATAGGTTCTTTCTATTACTTCTTTCTTCAACAAGTATTTCTCTATCAAGGTACAATACGTCTTCTGCTTTCTTTTTCTGAATTTAATTCTCTCAGTATATTAATTATTTGATAATTTTGAGCTTTAAAAAATTGCATCCACTAAGCATTCGGATGGCCTTCCTAATTCTAAAATATCACAGACCCGAGCACGAATAATTTTATCAGCTGAATTCGAATCGAGAGAAAGCGCTGCCGTTCAGGAAGAATAAATGAAATCCAATGGTATCAATTTATAAGATGTATGATATGAGTGATAGAGCCACGCTGTAGACAGTAACATCTACAGCACGAATGGGCCGGTTCGACCGGTTTGATACCACTGTCTCATCGAAAAGCAACATAAAGTGGCAGCTTGCTGTCGTGTTTCGTTCGGTGAGTGAGATTTCCGGAGGCCCATTTCCCCACTCCCTTTCCCAATTCCCTTTTCCTTCCCCTTCTTTTGGTTTGGCAACGCACCCATGATTATTTTTGGGTCTTTAGTGTCTATTGGCGGTGGAGATCACTTACCATTAGGTGACCCATCGGCTCGTTTGCCACTCTGTACTATGAAAAAAATGTTCAGATGAATTGACAGTAGGAAGCAGACCTTGATATTGTTAGTCCAGTATAACACCTAGAGAAAAGTATTCGAATCGCGCTCGATGCGGGCTGATAATAGGAGCCAAGCAAGACGCCGGAGGTTCGATTCCCGCACCGAAACCAATGTTTTTGTGGCCCACAAATATTTGTTTTGGGTCTGGTTTTTGTGAGACCGAAAGTCTCTCGTAGGCCTTAATACCCACGACACAAGACTCGAATCTTAGTGTGGGGTCAAGACTACGTGTGTAATTATTGGATGTTATTTATTTAGTTAAAATTTCACACAAACGCCTTATATCAACGCCTTCGAGCTTGATATTCTATTGTCAAAATATTTCAAGGTTGGGCCCTAAGTCTAATTTGCAATTAAACATAGTCTCCAAACTATCACAGTTGATGCTCATCTTTAACTTTGTAACCGTCTATTAGCTTTGACTTGGTTTCTCTGGGGATACACAATATTCACGTGTTGCCATTTACATTAGAAGCTGGAGCAATTTAATAAATATCGAAATCCCTTTTGATGTTATGTTTCAGACTAATCAAACATCACTTATATGTATATATCCATAAAATAAACAGATAGATTAGATAAAATAGTAGCATTTTAGGTCATGGGAGAGTCATATACCATACACATTTTCAAGCAGGTTGCAAAAATGATTCAGTTTAGTTTTTAGCCGCCTGCGTGATCTCACTCATCGGAGAGAACCCAGCCTGAGACTGGAATCCGAGACCTCCCGGTGCCTTTACTCTATTTCTACCTTTTTTGTTATCCCAGGAAAAGTGTTTTACCACTGCCGACTTTCTTATTACCTGCCTTTATACCACCTTAATGTGGGATCGAAACACATATTTTCAAGAATGTTGCAAAAAGGATTTGGCTTACATTTTGAGACCAGTTGCCTGCCTGACGTCAACATTCCTTTGTGAGATCCAGTGGCAAGCAAATCAAATTAGAAAAATCGCTTTGCCCGACTTGGGAAATGAACCCAGGACCTCTCGGTCCACAGCCCATATATGTTGCCACTAGACCAAGGAAGAGGCGAGGAGCCTTTATAGGTACACCAACAGTAAAGACACCTTTAATAATATATTAAAATAAAACCTGGGGAATATTACTCGTGATATCTTAAATCAAGTGTCAGTTTCATGCGACACCCCGTGAAGACGGTAGGTATGTGACGATAATAACCCTCATATACAGGGGCGCCTTCATCCCCTCCGTACAAGCATCATTTTACGAAGAAAAATTTCATTACATTTAAAATACATCAGCCGACACCGGCGACATAGTATTTTCGTGTAATACGCTTATAACGAAATTGAAAGATGTGTCATGGTGATGTCAAAATTAACCGTCTTATAAAGAGAAGGAGGATCTCATTTCGTCTGTATGTATTTTTTGTGTAAACTGATAACTCCACGACGTGTGGACAGATCTTTTTGGTGTTTTGAGTCCCATATTAAGAAAGGAAAGTTCCAAAATAACAGTTTAACATAACTTAAAAAACCGACTTCAAAAGTCAAAAATAATTTCTTACTTTCTTTGGAGTCTTAGAGTCTAGGAGAGTTTTTTTTTAATACCGGTTTTATTTTTATTCAATATCTTTAAGTTTTACACGCAAACGAATGAATGTAATATCGAAAAAAAATGAAAAATGTTGCAGCTCTACCTATATTTTAAATGATACAGGCGTGAGCTTATTTGTATTTCTTTTGTAAGAGTCAACACATAGTTAGTGTATATAAAGCTGTATTATGGATATCAACAACCACGAAGAACTTACAGTCCTAAACAGCCAAATCCGAAACAAATATTTGTGTGTCATACAAACATTTGTCTCGGTAAAGTTGGCTACGCACCCGCAGCGCTACAAAGGCTGACCATTTTGATTTGACAACATTTTGTAATACAAATTATACCTCTAGATTGAGTAATATAGCAGTTTATTCAATCGCAATCGTTATGCAAATCGCAAATATTCTTTTTATGTTCATCACGATTTCACAAAAAAAAAATATTTTTCGTTAAACTCGAACTTGAAATTTATAACTAACTATAACTTTCTTTCTACTTGCCCTTATCCCACCTTAATGTGGGATCGGCGCAACACACTTTTTTGGAGCATGCTGCAAAAAGAATTAGGCTTATTTTTAACGAACGGCTGCCTGCCTGACATCAACCCCCTCTGAGGGATCCAGTCCCGGCCTAATTAAATGAGAAAATTCGCTTTGACCGACCTGGCCCATTATGCTGCTACTTAGCCACGGATGCGACTACTGCGATAACATAACACTCAATCATATTAGGAATGAAAAAAAAGGCTAATTAGGATTTTTTTGGCCAATTTACTTAACGGTATTTAATGCTACAAAGTATTTTAAGCGAGTAATGAGACCCTAATTGGGCATAATTTAAAATTCAGCCCCTACGGAAAAAAAACCAACGCGAACGAAACCATGACCGAAAAGCTAGTAGTACTTTTAGGTATTGTATACACAATAAAAGGTTATTTACAAACCTTAATAATGAGAACTCTTTCTAACTTTGAGTACACGCCCTTACAGCAAATAACTGGCAGACTTATAAAGCCGTTAATTACGCATTTTGAAAAAACATTCTTAGTATTAATTAGAGGAACGCTGAACGGAGAACGCAGAGTTTAATCAAAGGCTCGTCGATAAATACCTACTAATTAATTAAATTTCCTTCACTAATTAAAATACCGTTATAAAACTGAATTTTTATTCGTCGTAAACATATTATAGAAAGGCCTTTACGAGCAAATCAGGTAATCCTTTGAATAAGGTTTAACCCAATTACCATATTTGTTTGAAGTCCGTTATATTAGATTAAAATAGAGGACCGTGTGAAAATTACGCAGGTTCTAATAAAATATATACAAGTACTATATTTCAAAATTAATATGTACCTACTCAACTTTAAACGTAGTTATGTGAGATAAAAATATTTCATATAGAGGTAGATTCGAAGTTACAGGCTTTTAGCTCTCCCATTTAGAAAGTTTGCTTTTATTTATATACATACATATGTATATTAACTTAGCCCTCATTCGCACGAGAAATTTTTCAACGCGCGTTAAAAAAGCGTCTCCACGTGTCTGTTCATATTATTATAATTGCTTGAAAATCATTCTTGACTTGTTTTTTTAATAAGGTATATTTTACATAACGTCCAAATAAAACTCCGTGTTTTAAAAGCGCCGGCGTGGGAACAACTATACTAAAACTCATATGTTACATTTTAACGCTTTTTTAACGCGCATAGAAAATGCTTTTGTGCGAATCAGGCCTTAGTCCACATCTTCGCCTAGCTGTGGCAGCGAATATGTGGCTGTGGACCGTGAGGTTTAGGGTTTGAATCTCAGGTCAGCAGAAAAAGAAGTAAGCAGGCAGAAAAGCAGTTTTCCTAACACGATTTGCTGGGTCGCCCAAACTGGGTTGAAGTCACGCAGCAGGTCGTAAAAAGTAAGCCGAATCCTTTCTGTAACATGCTTAAAAAAGAACGATAGGCAACTTGAACTTTGTAATATTGTACTTTATGATACCTAAGTAGTATAAATATGATGTCTCAAGTAATGCATAGGTTTGTCAATAAACAAGATATTATAGTACTACAATATTATTTAAAAGCTATAAACTCAGTCTTACGAAATAATAAATCCCTTCCCGTTGTACACTCTCAAAGCTGATCCCAAAATAGATTCAAATAAACACAAAACAAATAGTGCATCAAGACATAAACCATAAACCGAACGCATCCGACTACACCAGTGCACGCATCTTTATTTTACAACGTCGATAAAACCACTCAGCTTTTTAATAAACACGCATGAATTACTTTCTCCGCGGAATCCTGAATAAATAAATGAGGGCCGGCCCACACCGTTCCTTCATTCCCTTTGTGTTCCCATACTTCCTGGCATGCGTAATGGGATACCCTACCAAAATGGCGGCAAAGAAATCTTTTGTGCTAAATAAAAACCAGGACAATGAACAAAGGCTAAAGATCTGGCTGGAAGGTCAGCTTTCTTGTCGTATCATCACAAAGAAGTAAAAGTTTTTATTAACCCTTTAACTAAATCAGTTTTGTGTGAATTAAATTGGCTGGTAAAGCGTTTTCTCTGTTTAGTTTTTTTTTTTATAGAAGAGGGGGCAAACGAGCAAGTGGGTCACCGGATGTTAAGTAATCACCGCCGCCCATAAACATCCACAATACCAGGAGAATCATGGATGCGTTAGATTGTTTAGTTAGATTCGTTGTTACTAGAGTTGACACAAGAGAAGAATAAGAAGTTAAAATTTATTTCCCAGAAGGTTTTGCTATAGCTAGGAAAAGTGACATAAACGTTTGAATTATTGGGGTTGAAAACCGCCATGAAATTTTTGTTGGAATCACTCACTTATAATATTTCTATGGTTACGTTAAGGAAAACATCGTGAGGAAACCTGCATACTAGAGAATTTCTTCACGGGAATTTCGAAGCTATGTGGAGTCTACCAACCTGCATTAGGCCAGCGTGGTAGACTAAGGCCTAACCCCTCTCATTAGTAGAGGAGACCCGTGCCCAGCAGTGGGACAGTAATATTACAGGGCTAATATTATTATTATTATATTATGTTTGATTAATGAGATTTGCGGTGGCTCAAATCCCTCTTTTCTTCCCATTTCTTAATCCCTTCCTTTTAACTTGTTAAGGCATTTATGATTCTTTGTGTATCGTGAGTAAACACCCATCTGTGTCTCATAGTGCACTTTTTAACTATAATTATGTGGAATTTGAAGACGCTATATTAAATCGAATCGAAGTCAAATTCGAATCGAGTGGAAAGAGTCAGGCCCCTGTTAGTGTCGAATAGAATAAATACACTGACATATAATATTGTATTTAAAATTGTATACACACTATCATATTCCAATGTCTTCAAAGTATACTCAAGATCAAATACATTTGGTGATTGGCCTTACTACTCCAATATAGCATTTGTCGAGACCATTATAAATCGAGTATTATGGCAGTAGCGAGACTAAAATAATTTACCGGGACTCATGACTAGTTTGAGTAGTTATTTGTAAGCCACGACTTTTTGTCGATAAAGTTTCCCTCAAGTTTCCCCGGTGGGATAAGTTGAAGTAGCACTAAGAATCTCATGACTTTCCGTACCTTGTTTTTTTTTCGCATAATGCGACAGTCATGGTGAAAAATCTTTAGAGCGTAACCTTATTGTATTGGACTAATTAAAAAAATATTAGACAACTTAGTTAATGGTTGAGAAATGAGAATATAGATATACTATTTTTACGGATTCAATCACGATTTGATTTTAATTTTTATGCCCGTCGTTTTGAAAGCTTTGCAGCCTTCGTGGTCACGGGTCAGACTCGAAACGTGGGGATAAAAATTAAAACCAAATCGTGATAGAATCCGTAAAAATAGTTTAATTTCAATGAATAACATTCACGTAAACCTAAAAAAACATAATATAGGTATAATTAATTACATGGGATTAATATTTATTGAAGACCAAATGGATGGGTAGGCAGATATGTAACTAGTACATGCACGTGTAATTTTGATCTTATATTCCCCCATAATGTCGCGGCACGCTTATTACCGTAACGGGAATAAATTTTAGTCTATTCGTATGAGATTTTTCGTCTCGAAAATTTAAATACAGATCGTGATCAGGTTCGCAGTGTTTCTCAGTATAAGTAGGTACATTGCTTAGGCGTTCAGTGCTCTTTTGATGGCCTTTGGATATCTAAGAACAAGTGTTTTTAGTTGTTAAATTCTTTCTGTCTACCTGCCCTTATCCCACCTTAATGTGGGGTCACCGCAACACACTTTTTTAAGTATGTTACAGAAAGGTTTTGGCTTAGTTTTTAAGACCGGCTGCGCCTATCGTCAAACCCCTCGGAGGGGTCCAGTCCCGGGTAAATTAAATTCCGAGATTGAAAATTAATTAATTGATTAAAAATTCCCTTTGTCCGACCTGCGTATCGAACCCAGGACCTCGTGGTCCACAGCCCATATATGCTGCCAATAGACCAAGGAGGCAACTAATTTTAATGGACTAAATATTAGATAGAGATCTACGTATGTAATAAATAACACCCAACAGTCACATAGTCCTGACCCCATACTAAGATCGAATCTTGTGTCGTGTATCAGAAATTATGAGAGACTTTCTGTCTCACAACACCCAAACCCTAAACAAATATCTGTAGGCCATACAAACATTTGTCTCGGTGCGGGGATCGAACCCGCGGCCTCTCGCTTCACAGCCGGCTACTCGCCCGGTGCGCCAAGGAGGCTATACATATGTAATAATTATATACAATGTGTTATGTGGATACGGGATACATTTTTCTTGTCGAATGTATAGGCCGGAACTTTGTAACTGTACAACTGTCACTGTGTTGTACCTCTAGGTATTCGGACTACTGCTCCCCGAGGTTTCGTACCAAAATTTTGTTTTTGGAATAGTCCATTTACACTTGTTCTTACATTGGGTTTTATTAAAGCTGATTGAAAAGTCAGTCACAGAATCAATTGATTTTTTTATTTTTACTTAGATTGGGTTTTAGTGGAATTTCTTCATTTATGTGTATTTTGATATCATTACCAATGGCCGAGCACCCCCCTAAATTTTGAAACTCGATTAGATTTTGACTATTTATTTGGTAATTTTTAACGCGACATTAATGCACTTTTTACCGCGATTTCGGTGGAATTTTAAGCCAATAAATGAAATCGAATCGTAGTCGAAATCGAAACGAGAGTCAAAGTTACCCTACTGTAATATTTTTGACAATCGAATTCTTAACGATGCGCGTCTATGGCATTTGTTTGACATATTAACCAAACGTCATCAGTGCGCAGTGGGCTCGATATGAATTCGATTCTCAACCATTTTTGTTAGTTAGTTTCGTTAATTAGATTTTCGTAGTCCGTTTTAATACAAAACGAATCGTGTGTATACAATTGGAAGACGTGTATCAATACTCTTAAATGATCAAAATTCACATGGATTCAGAAGCGACGAAACGTTCCCAAAACTAAAATTCGAATGTAACACGAAAGCATGACGCGATAGTGAGCGTAGATGTTTTGTCCTCCATATGAACGTGGATATTACTCATCGCAACGCGGAAGTGCAGACAGCGACATCCGCGATTGCAGCGCTCTCGTGTTTGTCAATGCTGTCGTGATATATCGCCCTGCGGTCGGTGCCAAAACTACACACATCAATGTTTACCTTTACTGCGAGTTACGATTTACTTTAATATGTGGATTATTTTAAGAGAGTGGCGATGACAGTACGCGAGTAAACATACTCTCTCGAGCATTTTGCAGAAAAAAATCGTTTAGTTTCTCGACCGGCTGCATGCCTGAAGTTATCCTCCATTAGGAGATCTTATCCCACCTTAATGTGGGGTCACCGCAACACACTTTTTTCAAGCATATTGCAGAAAGGATTTGTCTTAATTTTTACGACCGGCTGCCTGACGTCAACCTCCGTATGAGGATCCAGTACCGGATAAATTAAATTAGAAAAGTCGCTTTGCCCGACCTGAGAATCGAACCAAGAACCTCCCGGTCTACAACCCATATATGCTGCCGTTAGATCACTAGACCAAATAGGCAACTAATCGCAAAAGCATGAGTTACAGCAGTATTATTACAATCTTACTAGTACCAATTTCCATACAAATAAAAAACAAAGTAAGATAAGATTAATTGATTAATACTGCTATAGGACATGGTGGCTACCCCCCTGGTCACTAGACAATGCGAATAAAATAGAGACAGCATAATTATACGAATATTCAAATCCGACTGCAATAATGAAATGTATAACAACAGGGAAGACACTACATGAGAGGAGGGGAGAGGGGCATTAAGAGGATATACCACACTCCACCACGCTCAACAATACACATTAATGGGAGCATAGATTTACTTCACTAATGACCAGTCCAGTGACGTTAAGCTGTACATAAGGATTCTAACGTAGATCCTAGATGTCTATTATTAAGTAAAGCCTGAATAAGGCACTCAGTCTCTAGAGAAATAGATTTCAAATAAAAAATAAAAATCAAATGTAATTAGATTTGATTTTAATTTTTTATTTGAAATCTATGTAATTAGAAAAATCAAATATATTTAGTTTTAAGGTACAGTTTTACCTCTCTTCTGTCGTATTAACTTTATTACATTTTTTTTTTTCATTTTTATAAAAGCGAAATAAAACATGTTTTTGAAAAAATACAACATTTAAATGCTTTATTTTTTTAATAAACAAATTATTACTTAAACTCTTTAATAAATAATATCCTATGATTAATGATAACAAGCTTCAGGGCGACTTGCAGCGCTATTACTAATCTACAGTTACGTGACAACTGCCGGTGACATTCGATTCGTAAGTAAGTGACAAAACAGTCACAGTGACAAGTCACTCGTGCGCGCTAGCTTTAACGCTTGAACAGTTCAAGCGCGTTTCCACCATTCATTCACACCTCGGTAGTATATTATAAAAGAATTATTTTACTCGTAATTTTGTCTACCTGCTTTTGGTTTTCTTTTTAAATCTATTTAAAGGCGTCCAGGCGTTCCTGATTCAATGATCGAACTTCTCTCATATTTCTTCCCTTACGCAATTCAAGTTTCTTAATGAAAGACCCTTGTAACTTTAATCCTTGTGAGTAAGAAAATTCATTGTGAAACAATTTCAAACTTCAGTTTCATTTTATAAGTGACGAATTACACTGAGGTGCTTATTTTTAATCCAATTTAGTTATACTATTTCTTCAATTATTTTGTACTAGTTCACCAAGGTGATGGCGTTATCAGTTTAAATATTGTCATTATAAAACAGCAACAACGATCTATCATGCTTATATATAGTAAACTCTTAAAGATTAAGGGCCCCTTACTTATAAAAACATTTTCGCTTATCTTTTCGCTAAAAATAGCCAGTCACTTTTTTATTTGCGTTACATTGTTTGGAAATGAAAGGGACAACCTATGGCTAAAGATAAGCAGCGCTTAAATATTTTTATAAGTAAGGGGCTTTATGATTAAGGATTTGCAGTGATACATATGTCATTCATTTGATAATCATTATATACCAATTAACATACATAAGCTCACGCCTGTATCCCCGAAGGGGTAGGCAGAGGCGCACTAGCGAACTAGAACACCCACATTTCGCCGAGCTTAGTTCCGTCCCAGATGTGATACGGGGCGAGCCTATCGCCATATCGGGCACAAATTCCAGACTCCGGGCTGATATGGAAAAATCCAATATCACTTTGCCCGACCCGGGGATCGAACCAGAGACCTCAGAACCGTAGTCGTACCGAAATACCTCCGCGCCACCGAGGCAGTCATTAACATTTTATAATAATTGGTCAACTATAGGAAAGAAAATTATCCGCCTAGACGAGTGAGACAACCGAGAAAACTTTGGATAAATAAATTTTCGATAATTTCAAGAAATCGAGTAAATATACTTTCTTTCCTACACAGTTCTTATATTTCGTTACGACTAGAAATGGCGATCTTAATGTGATTTGCGGGACAGGATGAAAACTAAATTTAATCAATTATCCGCTACCTTCAAAGAAACTCCTTTATCGAGTTTTTATCCTAACGCTTCGTAGCCCTTTGGTTTGAAGGTTCGGAAACTAAATAATTCATAACTGAAATCATTTTTTTGGGATACTGAACAACTATTATTGTCCCAATTAATATAGATTTTAATAATAAAGCTAATTATTTTCAATGGAAAATACATAATAGAGAGATTTCATTATGGAATTTGTATAAATGATTTGTACATATTATGTTTATGTTATGTTATGTTTATTTGTATAAATGAGTGCAGGACGGTTGATGCGATGAAATCGTTTACCGACCATAATGTGATTGCATCATAACCACAACGGGAAAATGAGAGCAAAGTAACAGTGTCGACGTATCAATTGGCTCTCCTCATTGGGCTGGAAAGCTCAGAGGCATTACTGACTTTACCTGTTTGTAAGTGATTTTTTTTGTGTTAATTTTTTCTTTATGATTTCCTTGATAGCTTACTGCCTCGGTGGCGGGGTTGTATTTCGGTACGACTACCGTCCTGAGGAGTGTGGAATTTGTGCCCTGGGGTAACAAGTTCGATTCTTGTCTGGGGTAAAGTCATATTGATCTTTCTCCACACAGGAGAACACACAAATTGAATAAATTGCAGACTTTGGTGAGTACCAATCAGAAGGCTGCAATTTATGGCCAGTAAGCCTGTTGCAAAGGCTTGCAAGGCTTGCTCAAGGTTATATGGGGATATAACCTTGACATAATCACAAGTTTAAAAACTTAACAGGCCGACTTCAAATCAGACCGACTTCAAATCAGACCGACTTCAAATCAGACCTTTTTGGAAGTCGGTCGAAAACACTAATACGTGTATAGGTGCAATGTGTAGGTGTATATTATAATACTATTTCTCATTTTATTCCAAAATGATTTCACATTTTGAAACCACTCGAAACAAAAATAAAATGAAATCGCCGAAATACAGCCATTTATTTGTACCCGGAAAACGGAGTGAGGATAAATAAAAGCCGGTCACAGCATACCTGCAGTTCTAAACATAAAATGCAGCTAACATTGCATTCATACGAAAATTAATGTTTTTAGCTTTAAATTTTTTGCTGCTACAGACTGTAGCTTCAAAAAATCTGAAATTGTTTGTGCTTTAATTTCTTTATTAACCACTAATAAAAGATGTCTCTTTCTCATATAACAATGGTCCATAGATAAAAATTGTAGAAATATCATGTTTTGTGAAGGTATTTTATGTAATGTTTAAGTGCAGAAGACGGAGCTTTAACTAACTTAACATACATAGACTTACCATAAGTATTTTTTATAGCAGAGACTGGCAAACGAGTATATGGGTCACATGGTTAGTCCTTTCTTATAATGGCGGGTACACATAGACCGAACAATTGAGAACGAATCTATGCCTGTTTCATTCACACAACAGCGAAAGTTTGTTTGTGTGAACGCAACAGGTATAGATTCTTTCGCTTTCGTTCGGCCGGTGTGTACCCGCTATAAGACAATTACAATACTGTGATATGATTTCATATTTATTTTCGTTATATTAGTTCCATTTTAATAACTCGCACCGTCGCTCCGTCCATCTGTATCAATTCAGTCGAATAATAATATGCCCGGATAACGTTTAGGCGTTTTGCATACGGCGTTCGAGTTTCGGCAATCGGCAACTCGCAACTACTTTTTAATGAGGTTTTCCTTACTACGGACATCTTTACTGCGTAGTCAGACACTCACCTGGATGATTGTTTGTTGTTGCCTCAGTAGTTTGAAAAGTAGACGGTTGCGGCCACTAAAGTTGCTGATCTACAAAGAGCCTTAACATATGACACACCTCAGTGAGTCGTATTATATATCTCGCGATAAAAATCAGCAGCCGTGAATACGTTTGCACGCACCAACAAGATTTACATAAGCGAGTCGAATCTTACGACCAACTGCTTCACTGGGTTTTTGTATTTTATATCCATACTCTGTGAATACGTGACACCGAGTTTATTTCTTGCTAGGAGCAAATCTTAGGAGTGTCTCCTGCCCGCCTAGCATGCGCGCCACGATAACATTTTGTCTTGTTATAACCGGTTTTCACTATTTGTCTACGGACACTAACATGCGTCCTCGTTTATTTTCATACAATATTGTAGACATCACGTAGACAACATCTCGACTGTCGATTATCGGGATATTTCGTGGCACGCATGCTAGGCGGGCAGGATGATAATTCCATTTTTACATCACACACATATTACAATATAACATTATAAAGCAATAAAACATAACTTACGCCCGAATGGTCAAACTCTTCTCAACTTTAACAGCTTCTTACATTGATTTTCGCCATACAATTTTGTCAGATAATGCGGCCTTAAACGACATAAGGCTACATTATGTCGTTTAAGGCTTGTTAAATGTATGAACATTAGGTGGTTTCTTTCTTTCTACCTGCCCTTATCCCACCTTAATGTGAGATCGGCGCTACACACTTTTGCGAGCATGTTACAGGAAGGATTTGGCTAAGTTTTTACGATCGGCTGCCTGTATGACGTCAACCCCCTCTGGGGGTTCTTTTCTTTTCTGATATTTTAATAAATAATAAAATAATAATAATAAGTACTAGCCCTGTAGGTAATATTACTGTTCCACTGCTGGACATGGCCACTCCTGTACTAATGAGATATTAGAGGTATATATGAATTAATATGTAAATCTAATCTAATATTCATATGGATTATCAGATGCAAAGCGTGTGATAGCACTAGCAAACCAGTACCCCCACATTTTGCCGATTCGTTCCAGATGTGATAGGGGGCGAGCCTATCACCATATCGGGTACAAATTCTAGACTCCGGGCCGATATGGAAAAATTCAATATCACCCGACCCGGGGACCGAACCCGAGACCTCAGGACGGTAGTCATACCGAAATACAACCACGCCACCGAGGCAGTAAATTAAAACTATTTTTGATTTATCTATGTCGGAACATTATCTCGAATTAATTTCGGGAATATTTCGTTTAAAATGATTATAACTTACTGATCACCCTATATATTTATTATGACAGCCTCCTTGGCGCAGCGGGCGAGTAGCCGGCTGTGAAACTAGAGGCCACGGGTTCGATTCCCGCATTGAGACAAATGTTGGTGTGACCCACAGATATTTGTTTCAAGTCTGGGTGTTGTGAGTCCGAAAATCTCTCATAGTTTCTGACACCCACGATACAGGTTATACCTAGTGTGGGGTCAGGACTAGATGTGTGACTGTAGGATGTATTTGCTCTTTTCAAGGTTGCTCTTTAACTGCTTACGCCGACGACGGCCTCTTGCTTATTCACTCGAATAGTAGGTCCGGTCTTGAGATTTCAGCTGCAAAATGTTTGGAATTAATTTTGGAATGGGGTGAACGCAACCGCCTTACTTTTGCACCCCAAAAAACATATCAATTACTATTAAAAGGCATCCTAAAATCACAACCACAAATTAAATTTAATAATATTTCCATCAAAAGAAAAGAATCGGTTTGCTACCTTGGGTTAGTCTTAGAACGAAATTTTTCATTTATTGAACACATTAAAAACGTGGGAGAAAAATCTAAAAGAAATTTCTACGCTTTGACGAGAATATCGACTTCGACGTGGGGTCTATCGTTTAACACACTCAAAGTCATCTATGGAGCTACCTACCTAGGCTGTATTTGTTATGGATCACCTGTATGGGCTGACAGAGCTACTATTGGCGCCGTACGCAGAAAATTGCTCCAAAGTCAGCGTCTGGCGTTGATATTCTTGTGTAAAGCTTATAGAACCGTTAGCACCGAAGCTTTGCCTGTTCTTGCCGGTGTACTTCCAGTCGATCTGGAGGTGCAGCGTCGCGCCGCGATGTATTACTCAACTAGAGAGAACATGGATAAATCCTTTCTTACGTCCCGCGAGCTATTGAGAATCAATAGACTTTTTAAACCGGAATCCGAAATTTGTAACGAGCTTCTAAATGAATGGCAAACTCGATGGGACAACTCTATAAAGGGGCGGCACTTATATCAGTACTTTCCTTCAATCCGCGATCGTCTATCTAAAACTTGGTTAGAAATAGATCATTGTGTCTCACAATTTCTTACAGGCCACGGTAACTTTAAGTGTAAATTGTTTTCATTTAAGTTGGTTGAGTCACCTGCGTGCCCGTGTTCTGTACTAGGCTGTGAATATGACCAGACCGCACATCACATTCTTTGGGAGTGTGGTCTCTGGCAAAATGAGCGCACCATCATGCTAGACAGTATGCAAATAACATCTGGAGTTGTATACTATATGGACCTTGTGGAAACTAGGACGAATTTCCGTGCATTCCGGCGTTTTTGCCATACTTATTATTGGAATCAAGTTTAACAGCTCGCATGATAGGACCCACTAAAATTAAAATTATTTCCGTGGTGCTTTACATCTGGCCTCTCCAGTTGTAAATATCCCTATGTATGAGGCTGATGCCTCCTTAGTTCATTACATTGTCTCCTGCATTTTTACGGAGGGAAGTGGAAACCCTATAATTCCAACTCCTCCCTATCTTTCTGTTTGATTAATTTCGTTGCAGGATGAAGACAATTTTGCATTCTCTGAGACTCACCGAGCTTCATTGCTCGGTGTCGTAAAATGCGTGCCACTGTTGATCCTGGCTTACAGGAGTTACAGTGGCGAGTGTGTTGGCGGGACAGTCTCTGTAGGATGTATTTATTTTATTTATTATCCTCATTTATTTCAATTAATCTTTTTTTTACATTTTTAAATATAAATAATATAAAAGAAAATATATTTAAATATTATTATAAATACAATTTATTATGTTCAGTACTCTTTATTTTTAAAGTTTTTTTTTTACATTTTTAAATATATGCTATAAAAAAAATACATTTAAAAATATAAAAATATTCCCCTCCGATGGCGAGGCTCGGGACCCAAGCCACCGGCGGTTAGGACCCCAGAGTGAGGAACCTCCTCACAATTCGTGCCGTATCCAGTAATACTGCCTTCTGCATTTGGCTCTTGACCCAAACACCAACCGAGAGCCTCTTGAGGTGTTGGTCGAGGCTCAGTGGTATTAAACCATGGGCAGAAATGACTATCGGAACAATGATTGTTGAATCCACATTCCACATGCGAGTAACCTCATGTGCCAGGTCTAAATATTTGGACATTTTGTCTTTTTCGGCTTTCACAAGGTTCTCATCATGCGGAATCGTGACATCAACAAGCATCGCCCGGCGCGTCAATCGATCTACTACCACAATATCAGGCTTATTGGCCACAATAGTCCTGTCTGTGATAACAGATCGATCCCAATAGAGCGTTGCATGACTATTTTCGAGAACTGGTTGAGGGACATATTGATAATAAGGCACCTCAGAAGCCACAAGGCAATATCGAAGAGCAAGTTGCTGGTGTAGGATCTTGGCTACAAGGTTATGCCTATGCAAATACTCGCCGTTAGCAAGATACGAACAACCGGAAATAACATGCCTGATGGATTCTCCGGGACGGTGGCATGCTCGACAAATGTCGACCGTGCCGTCCTTCATGATGTATTTCCTATAGTTGTTCGTCTTGATAACTTCGTCCATAATTGCAAAGACAAAACCCTCGGTCTCCCCAAAAAGGTTACCGAAACGTAGCCAAGCCACTGAGGCGGTCGGATCTACATCTGGCCCATGAAGGGCACGGTAGAACCGCTCATGTAGCTCTTTGCCCTTCCATATCTCCCTGCGCTCCCTAGTGCCCAATACAACAGGCCTCCGCCAATTCCCGTTCGCCAAGGAGAGCGGAGTGAATCCTTTATCCACCATAACTACAACCCTATGCATATCCACATCACTGTGAAGGAAATAATCCCTGAGATTGCACATCTCACGGTTATGGAGGTCCTTAGCGTTAAGTAAACCTCGGCCCCCACATCTCCGCGGGATATACAATCTCATCACCGATGATCGTGGATGATGCATACGATGTGCAGTCATTAGGGTTCGGACCTTTCGATCCAGGGCATCTAACTCAGTCTGAGTCCATCTGAGTACGCCAAAGGTGTACATGAGTACAGGCATAACCCAACCGTTGAAACCTGATAAAAGACTATTAAGTACTTTTGTCAGGCGACTGAAAAAACGTACTTTCACCGATTGTTTTACGTCTGCAACCATTATACCTAAAGCCTCGGGCATACCCAGATATTTATAGGTTTCCGTTTCCGAGAGGGACCTGAGGCGTATAGTCTCTGAGAGCGATATGTCATCAGAGACTATAGATTCCCCACGTGCCACATGGATAACCGCACACTTATCAACACCAAATTCCATATTGATTGAGTTGCTAAAATTTTCAGTTAATTTTAACAAATCAATCAATTCAGATTTTTTTGATGCAAATAACTTGAGATCATCCATGTAGAGCAAGTGAGATATAGGCTGACTCCCTCTACGTAAACGGTATCCTAACCCTGAATGCAGCAAAAGAGTGCTGAGAGGGTTCAGGGCTAGGCAAAACCATAAAGGGCTCAAACTGTCACCCTGGAATATACCCCGCTCAATCCTAATCGGCTCATCACAATCACCGGGACCCGCACCACCTGGATACCTAAGGACAGTGGTCCACTGCCTCATACATGCCTCAAGAAAGGCACATAAATTTGTATCAATTTTATACAAATTTAATACCCTCCTGAGCCAAGTATGAGGCACCGAATCAAAGGCCTTTTTATAATCGATCCAGGCAGCAGATAAGTTCCTACGATTATGACGAGCTTGCTGACAGATAGTCATGTCAATGAGAAGGAGTTCCTTTGTACCACGAGACCCTGTCTTGCACCCAGTTTGGCCGGGAAAAAGAATATTAAATGTGGTGATGTGTTTTGTAATTTTGTTTCTAATTATTGAGGTCAAAAGTTTGTATAGTGTGGGAAGGCATGTAATTGGTCTATAATTTTTTGGGTCTGTGGTACTTCCAGATTTATAGAGGAGGTGTGTAACACCTGATGTCATAAATGTTGGCAACGAACCCATACCAAGAGCTTCCTGGAATTGTGTTGCCAAACGAGCATGAGACCTTGGAAACCATTTCAACCAGAAGTTATGCAGTTGGTAATTTATTATTATTATTATTTTGTTCGTAATCAAAACTCAATATTATATTTCCACGTGTGATCAAAAGTGTTCAACCTTGTAAATTAGTAATTGTAAATTCGTGTGTCCGCTTTTGCGGGAAACGTAATCCTCAATTAAGCCTCTCCGAACCGGCCGGTCCATTTAATCGCATTTATCATTCCTAATTTAACTTATTTGGAACAGGTAATTTGTTTGTAAAAGGATGCCGCAGAAGTGTTTGAAAATTTATAAATCGACACTATACAAAATGTTTAAGGTTCTTTTATTTAACAACTTGTATAGTGTATGTATATATATAGGGCCTTACTTATAAAAATAGTTAGCTGAGCAAATGGCTAAAAATAAATAAAATAAATAAATAAATACACCCAACAGTCACACACATAGTCCTGACCCCACACTAGGTGTAACCTGTATCGTGGGTATCAGAAACTACGAGAGCCTTTTGGTCTCACAACACCCATACCCGAAACAAATATCTATGGGCCACACAGACATTTGTCTCGGTTCGGGAATCGAACCCGCGACCTCGCGTTTCACAGCCGGCTACTCGCCCACTGCGCCACGGAGGCTGTCTCTATGGCGGTGAATAGCCTGTCCCTTTTATTTTCAAACGATGTGACACAAGGAAAAAAGTGGCAGCCTATGCTTAGCCATTTGCTGAGCTAAACTGTTTTTATAAGTAAGGCCCGTAATGTAATCTTTCACCGTCATTTTTAATGACTTTATTGTGAGTTTTATATGTAAATTAAGGTTCCCTTATATTTCGCCAAGCTTACGCCCGAATGGTCAAACGCTGCTCAACTTTAACGGCTCTTTACATTGATTTTCGGCATCCAATTTTGACAGATAAGGCGGCCTTAAACGACTTAAGGTGATCTTAAGTGTATAAACATTCGGCGATTAATGGTGGAGGCAGATAAATTAAATTATTATTTAGGTATTTTTTGTTATACATTTTGAGTTTCAATTTTACGAGATTCGCGCAGGAAAAATTCTGAATATAGTAAATGTATTCGAGCTCGCTGCGCGTCTATTAATTTTTTTTTATAGCATATGGGTCACCTGATGGTAAGTGATCTCCACCGCCCATAGACAACCAAGACACAATAAGAATCATGGGTGCGTTTCCAACCTAAAAGGATTAAATGAAAGGTGAGGGAAAAGGGATTGGGAAAGGGAGAGGGGAAATGGGCCGCCAGAAATCTCACTCACCGAACGAAACGCGACAGCAAGCTGCCATTTTACGTCGGTTTTCTGTGAGACAGTAGTATTAAACCGATCGAGTTGACCCATTCGTGCTGTAGACGTAACTGTCTACAGCATGGCTCTACCACTCAAAAAGTATGAAAAATTAACAAAATGTCATCAATGCGCAGCGAGCTCGTATACGACGATTGTCAGAAAATTTCCTCCCGTTTCACAGCCCCTATATCCTGCCACTAGATCAGGGAGGCGACATTACAAAACATTTTATCTATAATCTACACAACGATAACGCCAGAAGTCCATTATCGAGCGTCATTTAAACGTTACACTTTTTTAATACGAATCAGATAACTTTATATTCAAGTAGAGTACTACCAAATGGAAACAATCAGGCATTGTTTGGGGTTTGTTAGTATTCAAAAATATTTTTTTTCTGAAAACCCGGACGCTTTCGCAACCATTTAACCCGAAACTGCAGTTAAAAATTGGCAGTAAACGTAACTGATATTTTAATTGATTTACGAATCTCTTTTCAATTTTACCATTGTAAAGTTTTATCCAATTAAGCATCAACTAGGGACCAAGCAGACGGTAGGCGCATCAGATATTCATTGTGAAATGGCTGCCTTCGTATATTTACGTATTATTTTGACGTATTAAGGATCAAGAGAAACAAAGGTAATTTTGTGCGGTTATGTTATTCGTTGTAAAGCAGTGACTACACATATCGACGAAGTGTTTGAACCGGAGAAAACCTCTATGTCATTGCACTAAAGGCGTAAAAGACAGTAATGAGGACATTATGATTATCTCAGCCTATCATGATGGGCATCGGTGGCGTAGTTGTATAGCGGTACGACTACCATCCTGACGTCTCGGGTTCGATCTCCGTGTAGATCAATGATATTCAACTTTTAAGTATCAGCCCGGTGGCTGGAATTTGTGCTCGAAATGGCTCGCCCTCTATGTTCGGAACAGAAATGAGCAAGGCGAAATGTGGGTGTTCTAGTTTACTTGTTCGCCTCTGTCTACCCGTTCGGGATACAGGCGTGAGCCTATATGTGAAAAAGACATAAGATACTTTAATCCCGGGGTATCCTTAGGCTGAGATCTATAGAGCGAATTTTTTTTACTCTGATTTAATCGAAGTTCGCTCTATAGACCTCAGCCTTAATATATAACGATGAATAATATTTCAACTTGACAAGTATTAGCACCTTCATCCCACGCACACAAAACAAACAGCATATTCATTTTATCCGACGAATGGCACAATTGCATTCACGAAAACCCCATTTGATCATGCCTCTTCATGCAACCAAACTATTCTTTCAATAGCGGGATAAACACAAACAACGAACGGATTTTATCAATGCCCGCCGTAGGTACGCTTTGTACAACTTCCAATTCTTTATACAAAGCCTTTCACAAAACTCATTCAATCAACACTTTTCTGTTAGTTTATATGTATTACACAAGAAAATAATCCGGTTAAGCGCCATTGTTAGCTAGATCCAGTTTTTGTCTTTGAAGGGTAATACAGTTACAAGTTCTCTCGAAATAGGGGTACATACATAGTTTTCCTTTAGTAAAAAGAAGCGTCCAAGTCTTTTATACAATTGAATTTGGCCATTGCCTTCGGCTTCGTTTTAGTAGGCTTTCTTGATAAGTAGTACGTTTCGGTATAACACGTTATTGGATATTTATTGTAGGTGCTATTTTTCTTTTAAAAAGTATACTACTAGATACTATAAGTAGGAATCATGTTTTCACTTGGTTAAGGGAGTTAAAAATTTACGCCGTCATAGCTTAGTGACTGACTGTAGAGCTGCACTTACTTTCTATAACAATGATCCTTTCTACCTCTATAGTATATTATTATCGTCTATGATACTTAATATTTACGTGGATTTTTTGCGTTTCTATTTAAAAACTAAACGTTGATTGTAATTGACTGGATTTGATCCCAGGACCTGGGGGGTTACCACCACCTCTTATAGCAATAATATTATTACAATCTTGCTTGTTCCGATTCCCGTACAAAAAAAGGAGTAAGATTATAATAATACTGCTATAAGAGGTGGTGGTAACCCCTCTGATGCTTTTTTAATACAAGCATACTGCAGCCTGCAACTAGATCGATCAAGCATCGAAAAACATTATCATTATGACCTATGTTTGATTTGGATTCGAATTTGGTACTGAACAATTCATTATTTTGATTTAAACTTTGTTTTTTATATAGCACTATAGACTGGCAAACGAGCAGATGGGTCACCTGATGGTAAGTGATTTCCACCGCCCATAGACACCCAAGACACAAAAAGAATCATGGGTGCGTTGTCAACCTTAAAGGTGGAAATGGAAGGGGAGGAAAAAGAGAGGGGGGTTATTGGGCCAACGGAAATCTCACTCACCGAACGAAACGCGACAGCAAGCTGCCATTTTACGTCGGTTTTCTGTGAGACACATCACATTTCTGTATCACACCGGTCGAGCCGGCCCTTCGTGCTGTAGACGTTACTGTCTACAGCCTGTTGAAGTCTAAATTAATATTTAATTCTTACATTCGTTTTGAACACTACAATTTTTAATGTTTTTTAAACGTTTTAATCAAACAATTTATCAATCTACGGCTCGGTTTCAAATACTAATAAGAAATTAAATGAACGTAATTTTAAAGAGCAAAGACTCGGGCTGTTAGGTGCTTATTGAAATTAGTCCATGTGGACTGGCATGGAAAATAATTCAGTAAATCCGTAAGCTGGTATTATACTAGAAAAGCTTATTGTTCTGTGTTTGATCTTGTCATATTTAGATAATCACAAGTTTAAAAACTTAACAGACCGACTTCAAATCTGATCGTGACCAAATTTATATGGGACCACCCTTGAAATAAGCTCTATCGAACACAAAAAGAATTTTGAAAATCGGTCCACATTTGGCGGAGATATCGCGTAACATACATAAAAAAATACAGACGAATAAAGGACCTCCTCCTTTTTGGAAGTTGGTCGATAACTGCTTATTGCTGATTTTCTGGAACTTTTCGTACTTAATTGTGAAATAAAATATCTGCCGTCAACTATCAAGGATTTTTCTCTGCTTTTCTGGGTCGTTCGCGATAAGTACTTCATAGTTCCATATAGACCGAGATCTGGCTGCAAGATCACTACGTTCATAGTCAGTAGTCAAAGTAAGTAATTTGCCCGCGAGAAGTTTTTAATTAAAATAATATTAATTAATTAAAAACACTAGCGGGAAAATTTTTATTGCAATTGGCATCTTGGCAAAAATAGATTTCATTAATAATTATACATAATATAATAATACTAATATTAGCCCTAGTATATAACTGTCCCACTGCTGGGCACGGGCATCCTCTATTGATGAGAAGGTTTAGGCCTTAGTCTACCACGCTGGCCTAATGCGGGTTCGTAGACTTCACATCCTTCGAAATTCTTGTGGAGAAATTCTCGGATATGCAGGTTTCCTCACGCTATTTTCCTTCACCATTGTAGCAAGCGACATTTTATGATGAAAACGCATTTAACCTAGAAAAGTCAGAGGTGTGTGTGCTCTTTTTGGGGTTGGTCTCGAACCTCCGACACTCGTTTCGGCAGTCCGTACTATTCCCAACTGAGCTATCGCTGCTTATACATACCAATTAGATCTACTACATATGTACATGATGAACTTGATGTAGTGATCTTGAAATCGGATCTCGGCCATATTGTATCTGAAATGAATGTATAAAGGTTTCCACTATAAAATCTTAGGAACGCCGTTGTACATCATAAGTTAGTTTGTAGAGCGTGTAAGGGACATTATTTCACGCTTTCCCTCGAGTACACGAGTGTGTGACTTTGTTGACCTTTTACCCATAGATCCAGTATAAAGTCACTATATGAATAGAGCGTCGTCAGAATATGTCCAAATTGTCTAATACGCTCGGCCTGGCCGGCCCATTACGTCTCACAAATAGACCATTAGGTCCCAATCCCTTTGCTATTTCAAAAGGATGAAGGGTTAATTTACGAGCTCAAAATTTAAATCTACGACCAACTTGTTTAATAGCAACCTTCGGGGTTAACTCTGTTGTTAAGCTGTATTATTATGAAGCGTCCTTACACGTACACTTGCGGGAGTATTATACTCGGGCGTTTTAAAGTTATAAATCGCAGAGAAAGTTCGCCGGTGTTTCAGAATTATTTTAAAGCTTTCGCGCAGATTGCTTACTTTAAACAAACAACTATGCCCAATGCACCACTCTACATACAGTAATCTGCGTGAAGAGCTAGAACTTAATTTTTTTTTCTATTAATATTATTTTTTTATTAATATAGGCTCAGTGTCCGGAACTCTTTGGGGGATGCCTATGTCCAAACAGTGGACGTCCTATGGTTGATGATGATGGGGTCAGTGCAACACACTGTTAAGCATGTTGCAAATAATATTTGGCTTAGATTTTACGACCCGCTGTCTGCCTGAAGTCAGCCACTTCTAAGGAATCCAGTCCCGGTCAAAATAGAAAATTCGCTTTGCCCGACCTGGGAATCGAACCCAGGACCTCCTGGTCCATAGCCCATATAGTTATGCTGCCACTAGACTAAGAATGAAACTAAATATATATTTTTTATTTATGAGTTCAGTACAACTCACTTTTCAAGCATGTTACATAAATAATATTAGTGTTTTTGACCAGCTGCCTGCCTGATGTCAAACCCCCTCCGGAGAATCCAGTCCCAGGTAAAACGTGTTAGAAAAACACCCTGTCCAGCCTGGAATTCGAACCCAGAACCGCCCGGTTCACAGCTTATGTATGTACGCTGACCAAAGAGGCGATTGTCAAAACACGCGTGAAATAAAAGCATTTTGAAACTTATATCAAACAATAAACAATGGTTGGTACTTGGTAGCGGATGGTGGCGAGTCGGCAGATCTCCCTCGCGTCAGTTGTCCACAATTAATAATAGAGGTCTGCAAGTTGAATGCCACATGTTGTTGCATGGGCTCCACTCGCCTTGCATGTTGAATACAGATGAGCTTATTTATGTAAATTTGCGTCCTCTCGCCGTTCGAGGATGACGCTCCGGCGCTAGTAATCCCCGGAATCGCAAGTGATTGATGCCGGAGCCGTTGACATTCCACTTTGCTGACGATCACGACGTTACGTCGAAGATGTTGCTTTTCATAAAACTTGTATGCCTTGCCTCGGCTTTTCTGGTTTGTAAGGGAATACACAATGAGATCGGTTTTTGAAGGATATCAGACTTGGAAAATATGTGTTGCGGGATGTTATTATGTCCTATGTTATTTAAATGGGTCATGCGTTGTCTGTCATTTATAAAACAACAATAATTATTTTGACTGTCTCGGTGGCGTGGTTGTATTTCGATACGACTATCGTACTGAGGTCTCGGGTTCGATTACTGGGTCGGGCAAAGTGATATTGGATTATTCCATATCAGCCCGGAGTCTAGAATTTATGCCCGATATGGCTATAGGCTCGCCCCTTATCACATCTAGGACGGAACTAAGCTCGACGAAATCTGCTTATCCCTTCGGGGACACAGGCGTGAGCTTGTGTGTGTGTTATTTTGCTGCCTTATAATACAATACCAAATAAAAGGTTGCCACAAATATGGACATAACTTATTTACTTAAAAATATAGTCGTATTAATAACACATCGTTTGTATTATTTTCTCTCATATAGAAGCTCTTTATTATTTAAGTTTTCGCATTGACTGAAGCTTAGGCTGAGATCTATAGAGCAAACTTCGACTAAGTCTAAGTCAAAGTAACGAACTCAGTGAGGATTTTGACTTAGTCCGAGTCATTTCAGTCTGTCAGTATGTTTTTCTTATAAAAATAGCTCTGACTAAGTCAAAGTTCGATTTAACAATTCGAAATCTCACTGAGTTCGTTACTTGACTTATACTTAGTCGATGTTCGCTCTATAGATCTCAGTCTATATTTTATGGCCTTAAGTCAAATTAAATTATTTTTTCACCTACCTTTACACCTCAATACTCAATTGTAGGTTCGAGATGTTTGAGGGACTTCCGCCGAATGTTCATACACTTAAGGTCGCCTTATGTCGTTTAAGGCCGCCTTATCTGTCAAAATTGTATGGCGAAAATCAATGTAAGAAGCCGTTAAAGTTGAGTAGCGTTTGACCATTCGGGCGCAAGTCTCGAGGAAATAATTATAGGAAAAACGCGTTACTTGATCTTCGAATCTCAGAATCGTTCGAATATTAAAAGGTTCGAACTCAGGAGATCCCGGTCTATAGCCGCTACTAGACCAAGGAAGCGATATCTGCATTAAAAAGATGAAATTTTACTTATTGTAAACGCTATTAAATAGAATTACATGTTTATTTTGCGCTCCATCGAACTTCTTAACGTGAAAGTAACAAACAAAATTAATGTCCCTAAACTAAATTTCCTGTTCTTAAGAAACTCAAAAACTGGACCAAATAATTTATTAACCTTTTTTGTTGGAAACGGGGCTAAAGAGGTCTCCAGACACAATGAGAGAACCGGATGCTCTTTAAAGGAAAATACAATTTGCCGGTTTCTTTGTGAGATGAATTAATTAAATAGAAGCAGATCATGGGTTGATTTAAGAGCTTGGGACTGGCAAATTCATGGCATTTTGTAGTGGTAAAAAATAAAATTCTACGGTTCCGCATCAAAAATGTGCATTGTGCAAGCAGAACTGTGTATAAGCCTATATGGACTGTCAGTCTGTCTGATATTTACAGATTTTTTTTAATCACTTCACTTAGTAGGTGACGTTTTTCATACAATATATTATAATATTATAGATAATATTTTTACATTGTCACAAGTTTAAAAACTTAACGGACCGACTTCAAAATTCATCCCATCGTGATTAAATTTATATGGAGCTACTCTTGAAATAGCTTATATCGAATACAAAAAAACATTTTTGAAATCGGTCTAAATTTGGCAGAGATATCGTGTTACATACATAAAAAACAAACGAATTAGTTACCCCTGCTTCTAATCGGTTAAAATCAATCAAAATTTGCAGGAGATAAGGGCTAACATACATAACAAAAAGAGAAACTGTTCCTTTTTAAATTGATTGAAAATCAAGATTTTACGGAACCGTGCGCTTGTTCCCTTTTTTATCACTTTAATTATGAAGTGCAGTAAAATAAAATCAATAATACACCAAAATACTTAATGACGGTATTAATTTCGATTGTCACCTTTATTTTAAGCGATAAAGAGCATCGCATTCATTTGTTTCTGAATATTGTGTCCGGGATTTGATTGTTGCCGACCATTTATCCATGCATGCGTCATGCGTATGCCATTTCGGACTGACTCATTGTATCCATTTTAACCATTTGTGGTTTATGTTCAGTGTGTAGATTAGTGTTAGTTCACCTATACACTAATATTTTAGAATCAGAGCATTTAATGGACATAAATAACCTTTTATCATAATTTCAATCAACGGCGATTCACCATGACAGGACTATAGAGTTGCTATCAAGCAAGTTTCCATACAAAGAAATTAATATCAAACTGCAGTACCGTCATCAACTACTTATTATAATGCGAGCGCGATTATTACAATTTACACCCTAGAATATTTTGTTAATGGTTAAGAATCACGTGAGATAAGTTTATTCTCTCAATATAATTTCGCTGGCCGACGTGGCGCGCGTATATTTATAAACTAAGCGACTTATGACCACTAGGTCACAAGTTTTGTGCCGCTGTACCGTCTATATACTACTGAATGTCTTTGATACAATAGCAATAAAATTGGTATATTTTGTACAACACATTTTATTGACTTAAGGGAATTCAAATATACTTCTTATGGACTTAGAATAAAAAAGGGATAGGTTGTATACCCTTACAAGGAGTTATTATTAGAAGTTTTTACCCCATTGTTTATGTGTTGTGTTTGTGGCATATTATAATAAATAATACAACGTTTTGAATAAGTTTGTTATTTTTATTTAAAAGCTAATTTTCAACTACATAATAAAACGCTTTTTGTGCAATAACGTACCTCTAGATGAATCGTCCATACTACTATATTAAGAATTCGAAATTAAAATATAGGTACATTAAAATAAGGATTAAAAATAATAAACTAAATGTGAAAACATTAGGTATTAAATACAGACACTAATATAGTTATTTCTTTTGAGCGTCCTTTTCTACATGACCTTATATTGCTAATTTCGTTACAATAATTATAAAATCCAGCGACATACGCCGCTACGTGTGGATATTTCAATAAATGATAAAAGTTTTTATCCCTCATCACGCGGCGGATTGAAACGAGCATTCCAATTAGTGCAGGATTTCTCATTAAGATCCAGAATCTTGGCTCAGACTTTGATATTGCAGTTGCATGATCACAATTTAGTTCACTTCGCTTGAAAGTTCAACCGTTTGTGTATCTGTCATGTACGTTCAATTAGTCATTATGTTTGTCCAGCTTATTAATAGACGTTATTTGAACAATTAAGGATAGCTATGGCTAAAGTAACAGTAATAGAAAAATTACAGAGAGTTGACAGCCTCCGTGGCGCAGCGGGCGAGCATCCGGCTGTGAAGCAAGAGGCCGCGGGTTTGATCCCCGCACCGAGACAATTATTTGTGGGGCCCACAGATATTTGTTTCGTGTCTGGGTGTTGTGAGACTGAAAGTCTCTCGTTGTTTCTGTTACCCACGACACAAGACTCGATCTTAGTGTGGGGTCAGGACTATGTGTGTGACTGTTGGGTGTTATTTATTTATTTACAGTACTTTAACAATTCGATTTTTGTTATATCAGTTTACAAGAATCATCATCATCATCATCATCAGCCATAGGACGTCCACTGCGGAACATAGGCCTCCCCAAAAGATTACAAGAATGGTTTTGGGTAATCTATTTTTATTAGTAAATAGTCGAAGCCCAGCGGTGTAAAGCACGAAAGATAAAACTGTCGTTAATCAATTAATAAAATGAACGTATAATCTAAAATTCTCTACGCATTTACTTCGAGTTTAATGAAAATTTAAAAATCAATCTATAAGACATTAACCTCTGCCATGGCAAAAACTTTGACCTCAGGATATCAAAAACTGTGCAAAGATAAGTCGAGTTAAAAATTGAGTTGAAAAAAGTTCGCCTTTACGAGAGTTTAGAAGTTGGGCGAATGTTAAAAAATTCGGTGGGAAATGGACAAATTTAACGTTAGACCAGGTGAGGCGAAGGTGTGGGCGAATTCATGAATAACGCAGAAGAGACACCGCCTTTACCGTGTCCTAGTCGCAATAACGGTGAAATTCTTTTTTACGCATTTCTTGATTTTGCGAGTGCATGTGACGTATAATATTTTCACCCGAATGCATAATGTGTTTCCATATTAAGGCTAGATTACGTGCGAAAAGATTTTTGTGTCGCCATCTTGTGGCTTAATGCTAACGCGCCCGGGTTATACTATTCTAGCGGTGTAGCAAAATGTATCTATGGGATGCGCGAATGTTACGAGTTACAACTGGGTAACTCTCGCGTCTCAGATACATTCTTACTTACGCCCGGTTTCAATAAACAATCTCAGTTCGAATATGCAGATAGATTTCAGAAATTAGCCAATATGAACACAGTTTGACCATGACTTCATCAAATTACTTGATTTGATTGGTTCATAATCGCGATCTATCTGCACTCTAAACTGAAATCGTTTATTGAAACCGGCCGTTAGGCAGGTAGCCGGTCATCAAAACTTAGCCGAATTCTTTCTGCAACATACTTGAAAAAGGGTGTTGCACCCACCCTACATTAAGGTTAGGTAGGAAGAAAGAAAGATGGAATTAAAAGGTGTGTAATAGATTATAAAGTACTATGCAGTTTAAAATTCCGTCAATATTTATAGAGCATAACAGCTAAAGACTCTAATTATACTGAATTTCAGTATAATAGTTGGGGCTCTCCTCAGAGTGGAGAAACTTAAGACACTAAATGCCGTCGCCTCGCATCTGGGATTTGAACACATGTCATTTAAGCTAATTGTAGCACTTATGGTATTATACAAATGAAGCTTATAGTCCCATAGTCTATCACTATATGGAATCTTATTTAGTTTGTGTCGTAACCACACTATAGTATCCAAAGTAATATTATAAATGCGATAGTAATTCTGTCTGCTTGTTACATTTTCACGGCTACACCACACAATCAATTTTGATCAAAGGTAAGAAAAAAGCTTGAACTATACGAAACGAAATAGGCTTTCTATTAATAATACAATAATAATACATAACACCCAACAGTCACACACATAGTCTTGACCCTCTCTAACTAGTCTTGTGTCGTGGGTACCAAGAACTACGAGAGTCTTTTGGTCTCACAACACACAGACCTGAAACAAATATCTGTGGACCACATATCGAATCCGCGACCTGCATTTCATAGCCGGCTACTTGTCTACTGCGTCGCGGAGGCTGTCAAAGAGATAAAAGTTCTACAGCAATACCTAACAGATATAAAATGACCTATTTATCCCAGAAGGGGTAGACATCTTTCACATCACAGTACTCATTTCCGTCCCAGGTGTGACAGGGTATATTAATTATTTGTAAATTATTATTTTGCTTCTAAGTTTGGCAGGTCGTCTCGTACCAGGTAATGTTGATGGTTAATGAAAAGACTTGGGTGCCAGTAAAGTGTGAGCGATTCAGAGAGGCAACCTATGCGTGCGCGACCAATGCAAATGGAATACTGTTGACTGATTTTTCTAACACCGTATTTAAGGTGGCTAGTAAGATTCACTGTACTGCTCTATCCCGTAAGGGATCGCTGTGCCTCTCGCTCTCACCAAATATTTATTAAAATAACAAATCAAATACAAAGGAATGCATAGAGAACAAAGAATACGTTGAAAATACCAAACTAAACAATTAACAAATCATATTAAGTACCATGCACAAGTAGGTGATTGACATGGGTATAAACAAACCAAGTTTGGTTCACACATATTTTCGATATGTGTCATTGTTCAAGAATGCACTGTGCTGCTACATAAGTATACTTATACTTTAAAAACATAATGAAACGGGAAAATTACGGGAGTCGCGACATACCACTATATTTTCTTATCGTTTTATGTTCATCTTGTTTTAAATTTTAACCAAATTATCTCCCTTTACAAAGTCACTTTACTTAAATTATCTTATTCTTGGAAGAACACTGTTTTTCATCACGTTGTCGAGAAAAATATAATATGAACATAAATATTATTTTTCAATCTCTCGGAAACATAAACAGTAAAAGCATTAAGGAGCCATTTCCGTTAAACCGTTTCGACTCATATCCTTCCGTATGAAAAGCAAAAACGGTTTTTATATTAAATTATGTCAGCATGTGTGTATGTACAAACATCCTACAGGAACGCCTCGTAACATAAACATTTAAAGATATTTTGGGACACAATTCCAGTAATATTATAAATGCGAAAGTGTGTTCATTGGTTTGAACTAATTTAACATAGCTATGGAGCAACAGATCGTTATGTAAAGCTGTATAATTGTATTATTCACCAACGTAAAAAAAAGATGGACGAAGCACTATGAACATCGAAAGAGAAACAGGGTTCAGTTGCCGCGTTGCGTGTTGATAGATCGAATGAGCCGAAAACCCTGCTTCACTTTTAATGTTCCTAGCGCTCCGTCCATCTTTTTTTACGTCCGTGGGATTATTATACCTTAGTGTTTTTTGCTTAGACTTTTATGATGGAAAGTCTACTGCAGACGCAGGCTAAGCCTAGTGTTTATTTTTGGTCTAAATATAGTGTAGCGACTGTCGTAAATAATTTATCTTTATGAGGACGCGATACGATTATTTTCAAGTTTTATGATACGATTTCAAAAATTATGTTTTCCTAGCTGTTACCCGCGACTCCGTTCACGTTAAAATGTATTTTCCGGGACAAAAAGTAGCCTATATGTTATTCTGATGTATATCTATATAACTGTAAAGTTTCATCAAAATCCATCCGGTAGTTTTTGCATGAAAGAGTAACAATCATACGCACAGACACACACACATACAAACTTTCACGTTTCTAATATTAATAGGATGTTCGTATTATAGACAGGAGCTTCAATCGAGAAGAGAAGATTTAAGAGTGGTAGAGCCACGCTGTAGACAGTAACGTCTACAGCACAAATGGGCCGGCTCGATCGGTTTTATAACACTGTCTCACAGAAAACCGACGTGAAGTCGCAGCTTGCTGTCACGTTTCGTTCGGCGAGTGAGATTTCCGGTGGCCCATTTCCCCACTCCCTTTCCCAATCCCTTTTCCCTCCCCTTCCATTCCCTCCTTTTAGGATGGCAACTCACCCATGATTATTTTTGTGTCTTGGGTGTCTATGGGCGGTGTAGATCACTTACCATCAGGTGACCCATCAGCTCGTTGCCAGTCTGTGCTATAAAAAAAATCATATGTGTGAGTTTACTTTGTTATTAAACTGTTAGAGCCTGCTTACTCCCAAATTAAACTTGCAAATGTGTTAAAAATCCTCATCCACTACTACATAATATTCTTTCTACCTGCCCTTATCCCACTTTAATATGGGGTCGGCGCAACACACTTTTTCAAGCATGTTGCAGAAATGATTTGGCTAAGTTTTTACGACCGGCTGCCTGCCTGACGTCAACCCCATCTGAGGGGTCCAGTCCCGAGAAAATTAAATCAGAAAATTCGCTTGGCCCGACCTGGGAATCGAACCCACGACCTCCCGGTCCACAGCCCATACATGCTGCCACTAGACCAAGGAGGCGACCACTACTACATAATATTGAAATTGCAAATAGCATTCGGCTCTTCAAACATACTCTAACTTCAAACAGTTGCGTTAAAAATTTCGTAGTCAACTAGCTCAAAGGAAACGCAAATCATGATTAAAAGTGTGTTTTATTCAACGCAGCTCGTGAAGTTTCATTTCTGTCAAAAGAAACTTTATGAAACGGCACTTCTCAAGTATTCATCATCAAAATATGAGAGGAACGGCTAAAGCATCTCCGCTTTGCAAAGAATAAGTTCAAATTTGGCAAGAAGACGACAAATTTTCATTGCATCTCTAGACGGCGCAGGTGCGCACCGTGAATAAAGAAAAACCTCCTTTGCAGTTGCTGCGAATATTTTTATAAGGAAAGTATATCGTGCACTACCACGTCTTATTCGAGAATCACTGCTTACATTTTAAAGTGCGGTAACGTTTAAAATATCGAGTTGTCTTTTCATGTCGTTGCTGTAAAGCCATATAGAGCGCGCGGAGCCAAATCCTTGTTTTATTTTACCATCAAATATACTCATTTCTGGATCCAATACACTTTGTTGCTTACTTGAAGTTTTATTTCTGTATAATGAATCTCTGAATGCTATGGAATGGATGTATAATTTCTTTCCATCTGCCAATGTTCGACTCAATGTAGGATCACACATTTTTAATTGTAGACCACGGACCACCATAAATACAAAACACTAGCTTCACTTTCAATGTTTCTTGCGCTCCGTCCATCTTTTTTTTACGTCCGTGGCCATATGTCAGTCTGTATAGGCTTCTGAACAGATGTACTAAATTTCATAAGTGTATGTATTTCGATCTGGAAATCTTTGGGGGAGGCCTGTGTTCAGTAGTGGACGTCCTATGGCTGATGATGATGATGATGTATATATGTATGTATGTTTATCTGTTTGTCCGCCTATATCTCAGATACTACAAATCATACTGCAATAGATCTTTTTTTTTGGACTGGGTATCTTTCGACTTAGGGAATAGTGTTCATCAGTTCATCGAAATCGGTTCAGTAGTTATAGGGATATAGACTTAAATGTGGGAAAATGTTGAAGTCCGTTTTACACATACACAACTTAAGCTCATGCCTGTATCTCCGAAGGGGTACGCAGAGGTGCACTAGCGAACTAGAACACCCACATTTCGCCGAGATTAGTTCCGTGTCAGATGTGATAGGGGGCGAGCCTATCGCCATATCGGGCACAAATTCCTAACTCCGGGCTGATATGAAAAAATCCAATATCACTTTGCCCGACCCGGGGATCGTACCCGAGAAGAACCGAGAACCCGAAGTCGGTTTTAATTTTTTGTTATAGTAAACACCTTCAAACTTTCATTTTGTACTAAACTTACAAACAGCGTAATTAAAATTTATGATAACATCAAGTCTCATTAATTGTACAATTCCCAATCGACTCACGTATTTGCGGCGGGAACACTGAACGGCGATATTTTGCGGACAAGAAAAGTTTGCCGAATGTTACTCTCGTACAAACGTTGGTAATGGTGGCTAATTGTCGTAGGCCTCGACATTAAGGCGCGATAAAATCTCGCAGGTGCAGTGGCGAGAAAGGGAGAATTCTGAAGGGGAGCCAGTATGGGCACTTTTTTTATAGTTGTTCATAGTACCTCTATAATACAACCTTTTTATTATTTTATAAGACTGCCTCGGTGGCGTAGTGGTATTACGATATGACTACCTTCCTGAGGACTCGGGTTCGATCCCCGGGTCGGGCAAAGTGATATTGAATTTTTCAGTATCAGTCCGGAGTCTGGAATTTGTGCCCGATATGGCGATAGGCTCGCCCCTTGTCACATCTGGGACGTTAATTAGCGCGGCGATATGTGGTTCTCTAGTTCGCTTCTGCTAATACAGGCGAGAGTCTATGTATGTATGTATGTAAGTACGAAAATGTAAGCCGAAGAGAATAGTTTTATTCCTCAGTTATAAATTTAGGGTACGCACAGTCAAATTTTATAGTAATTTGGTGGTTTCATATAATATCCACCGTATTATCACACTTACGGCCGATTTGTCAATAGCTAGATAGCTTTTTTCTAAGGGATAGTTTTGTTACTTTGACAGATGTTTCATATATTATTAACTTAACGTACAAATTATTCTTTAAATAAAAGTTATCTGGCTATTATAAATAGATTCTTAGATACGTAACAAATGTAAACAAATCAGTGGAAATTACCTAGATGAACTCTTCGTACGAGAAACCTACGCTAACTATGGTAAGTTAAGTGATAAATTAAACAATAGCAATAACAAAGTTGCGAAAAAACAAAGCATATAAATTCTGTAATATAATTAACAAGCGCTGGTTCTCCATAAATTATGAATTAACAAGTTATTATTCATAATGACTTCAATATAACAGTTGTTTGCAGAAAATGTATTTCCAATATTACCTGTGTGAGTAAAAAGCATTTTAAAAGCATGTTCATAATTTATTCATTTTAATAATTGATTTTACCTTCGTATTCATTCTTCTTTCTTTCTGCCTGCTCGTATCCCACCTTTGGTGGGGTCAGCGCAACACATTTTTTCAAGCGTGTTGCAGAAAGGATTTGGCTTGGTTTTTACGACGAGGTGCCTGCTTGACGTCAACCCCTTATAAGAGGTCCATTCCCGGGCAAATTAAATTAGAAAATTCGCTTTGCCGACCTGGGAATCGAACCCACGACCTCCCAATTCACAGCCTATATATGCAGCCTCTAGACCAACGATATAGACTAGATCTTTGTATTCATTAATTCAATATTTATTTTATTTTCAGAGTTAGTTAAGTTAAGAGTGGCAACCACGCTGTAGAAAGTTACGTCTGCAGCACGAATGGGCCGGCTCGACCGGTTTGATACCACCGTCTCACAGAAAATCGACTGTGTAAAACTCGCTGTCGCGTTTCGTTCGTTGAGTGAGATTTCCGGTGGCCCAATTCCTCCTCTCCTCTCCCTTATTTCCCAATCCCTACTTCCCTCCCTATCCCCACTTCCCTCCCTTTAGGTTGGCAACGCACCCTTGATCCTTTTTGTGTCTTAGGTATCCATGGGCGGTGGAAATCACTTACTATCATGTGACCCATCTGCTCGTTTGCCAGTCTACTATAAAAAAAGTTCCAAATAGCACATAAATAACTGATGTCGAATGCTCGAGAATATAGAGCCAGTCAGATTGTGGGTCGCTTCAGCTCTGGGAACAATTAAAAGCAAATGCTCACCAACACCGCAGCTTCATTGTATGCTGCTGCTACAAAGGAGCGCAAAGGGAATTTTATACAACCATTTTGAGTGTTTTTAACTTAAAATGTAGGTATTTAATAGCCTCCAGTCATTTTTAATTTTCCAACTTGTGTTTATAATGTTTTTGTTTTGGCACAATATTTTTATACTTAACTTCTGGAACTCGAAAAAAATAAATATTTATGAGTTCGTAGGTGAACCAATTTTTGTTTTCAGGTTGAAATTCAATTTAAACTTCAAACTTTAGATTTATCACTTTAATTTAGATATAATCTCTGTTTGTAAATTAAAATAAGCTTTATACATTCACACTGGCAAAGCTATGCTAAGTGAATGGTCTATTATAAACGGATTTAACAAACGTTTTTGTCCATTTAAATTTTATCTATCTAAATTTAAAATGATGTTAGCAAATGTAATACGAATTTGGACGACCTACAAATTAGTCCTGCCCGTAGAGCCTTTCAGCCGAAAAGCTTTCAAAACATCAGGATTAAAACAAAAACAAATCGCGATAAAAATCGTAAAAATACTGTTATTTTAATGTAGAAACAATTGGGATACACTTTTGGTAGGGGAGACCGTGGTACATCGACCTTCACTCATCTGATAACCAGATGAGATCCATTTTTTATCAAATATCATTTATTTATTTACACACATA
Organism: Clanis bilineata; assembly: GCA_036417725.1. Taxonomy (NCBI): domain Eukaryota; kingdom Metazoa; phylum Arthropoda; class Insecta; order Lepidoptera; family Sphingidae; genus Clanis; species Clanis bilineata. The sequence continues at coordinate 6,479,408 of CM071145.1, read as the reverse complement.
CAATAGCTTTCCTATCGAAATGTGTTCATAGCTATTTTTTATTAATTTTAATTAATTCATAACTCTTGATAACTGATGTTTTTTTTTATTTTAAATGGTAATTTTTAACATAGAGAAAATGCCTTGATAGGTTTGCCTACTTATTTTTCATGGCTACTTGAAGCCGGTATGAACAGGTATCTCAAAGAAAGTAACTACAACGATATCATAACGAAAAAATAAATATGTCTCATCTGGTTATCAGATGAGTGAAGGTCGACGTCCCACGGTCAGTTCGCAAACCTTACATGTTAAGCCATGCCGACTCACCATTTTCTCAAAACTAAGTTAACATCTGCTTGATATTTAGGTCATATGAATATAGTTTCAGGTTTGTCCATTAGGTGCGGGATTTTGCTCCATCCCCTAATACCCGCACTGTTATTCGCTAATTCATATAGGCACGTGAAAGGGAAATTAACCCACTGTTCTTAATTACATTTTCGCATGCTTAAGTTTCGTTTAAAAGGGTCGCTTTACACTGACTGTTTGCTTGCCCTATCCAACCTGCAAGCGCCAGAAAATTTTCATTTGAATTTTTGCTTGGATCGCATTAAAATTCTGAATAACATTGAGAATTTGGATGTGGTACATTATGAGTAGAGTTTAAACATTTTCAAGCATATTCTATGTTAAAGGTCCAAAGTTTATCCTTGCGTGGAATTAAAGTTTTATTAATAAATTCACTCGTACAAGCAATTTGGTTTGCTGCCAAAACGTAAAAGATGTATAGTACATATTTATGTAAATGAAATACGTACTGTGGCATAAATAACTGTCGCTGAAATATTTTATGCATACATTTTTTTCCATCGATTAATTTTTTATCGATTTTTGTATTATAGATGTCATATTTTTATTTGTGTTAATACTTTTACAAAACCATAATATTACATGTTAAAATACCTATTTTTTAACATAGCTTTTGCCTGCAGTAGCCCGAGCACGAAAAACTAATGTAAATGTATTCGAGTTCGCTGCGCACTGATGACGTTTGGTTAATATTTCATACAAATTTCATAGACGCACATCGAGTTCGAATACATTTACGGTTGTCAGAAATTTTCCTGCTCAGGCCGCTGTTTGCTTGCGTGATCATTATGCCATTGTCCACTGACCTTATTTTTTATGAATGTTCTAAAAATTGAAGTTAAATTCTTCAATTGTACATAAAAATATAGTATTTTTACTCTCTATAATATTTATCTTTACAAAATTTTAATGTGGAAAATATATAAATTCTAATTGGCTTCTTTAAAATTATTTTAAATGCACGTCGTCATAAAATTAGCGCCATTATGTGTGGCGGAATTATATGAAGCGAAGGCTGTCATTTTAACCGCCCTGTAATATCGAGGGTAGCTTTAAAATACCTTAAATTGTTACAGCTCTCAGTAATTTCCTCATGCAGTGTTCAAAGTATGTGTAAGTGTGAAAGTTGATGTACTGTGTTCATTCCAGCTATATCTACTGCACGCTCCATTCGAGGAATTTTATTGAAATTTGTAGTAAATGTTTAAGCCGCTTTATGTGCATCAGTGGTATTTGGCTTTTAGTTTCCCTGAATAAACTAAAATTGCTAATGGATTTCTAGTAAAACCATGCTTGAGCTTGGTAAAAAAAATTTGTAAAAATAGAATAATATATTGAATTGAAAAATCATGAGAAATTCTTAAAAATCGGTCAATATTTACCGGTAATATCGTATTTAACATACATAATAATACCGATGAATTGAGAACTTCCTCCATCCGCAGTCGGTTGACAAGTACTCGATATTAAAGAAAAACAATTGTGGGATAATCTTTTCTTTTTACTTGCCCTTAAACCACCTTAATGTGGGGTCTACGCAACACATTTTGTCAAGCATGTTGCAGAAAAGATTTGGCCTAGTTTTTACGACCGACTGCCTGCCTGACGTAAACCCGTCTGGGGGGCCCGTCCCAGGCTAATTAGATAATTGGTTTTGCCGGAATCGAACCCATATATGCTGCCATTAGACGAAGGAGGCGACTAAATTTTATTATGGCATAATAATATAAATAAATAATATTTACTTAATATTAATAATAAAAACGTCCTGTTATAGAAACAAAGCCAAAACAAGCTTTTAACTAACTCACTACGCACCAATGAGATGGTTCAAGAATATAAATACAATGTAGCAAAGATTAAATCAGTTCATTTTGTTCAGTTATATTTTTTCGTATTTCTCGTTCAAGCGTGACAAACCAATTATTGTAATGCCATCCGAAAATTTATGGTCAAACCTTTCCAACCGAATGTGTAAAAAAACGCCCGTTACGCATCACATGATTGGATTCTAATTTATGATAACTGTAAAAATGTCTATCTCATATTTTTACCTCGCACATGTAGATAAAAATTCCAGCTGACATTTTCTATACCAACGACCGGCTTTAAAAAAATATAAATATAGCGTGAATAGTCTGTGGTTATTCAGCATTACAAGTGGTAGAAATTTCAAACTCAATTTGACCATCATTTTTGCTAGTGGTTAAACGCGTTCTTTTTGGGGGTCAATTCTCGTGCATTTGTAATTTTCAGTAGAAAAAAAACATTTTTTTCGAGTGCGCGAGAATTTTCCCCCTGGAAGAACTCGTTTGACCATCAGGAAAAACCAGAAACATATGCAAGAATTCGTCCGGGTTGATTGATATCTAGCCGGATCTTGTAGGATCTGCAGCAGCTGATTCTAAAGTCTAGCAGCATTGTGCAAGTAATGTTGTATTCCGCTTAAAAGGACATTATAGCCAGTGTAATTAATCGGCATTATGAGATTTAACATTTATTGTCTTGGGATGATAAGCGCAGTGTAGTTTGATAATTTTGCTAAATATGGGTTTACACACGGACATCATCAATATAATATACCCTAGATGCACAGTTCTTTGCAAATATCGACCTAAAAAGTGGTCTCAGGAATAAAACAAAGAAAAAGATCTAATTAAATCAACAGAAATATAATCCTTTGCACGTGTAATAAAGTAGCTTCTTAAACGAAATGAGCAAGCGTTCTTAAATTTGAATTTTGAAATTTAGAATTCCATCGGCTTCGTACTGTATGCAAAACGAGTGCTTAAGCACTCTTTTGCTGTCCCATTTACCGAGCGTCAACTGTGCATCTAGGTAATTAATATATCGATGACGGACATAGAAAATAGGAGATGTAGCGCTAGGATCTTTAAAAGTGAAACAGGGTTTTCTGCTGATCGGATCTATCGACACGTAATGGCGGCGACTCAGCGTGTTATGAGTGTTAGTGTGTGCGTAGGGCACTTTTGTCGAGACGCGTTTGTGTGCGTGGCTCATCTGTGGTATCCGTTTAGCTGTAGGCGAAACGGTGTCCTCTTTTTTATACGTCTGTGGTGTTACTACTGGGGGGTTACCAGCACCTCTTATAGCAGTATTATTATAATTTTACTTGTACCGATTCCCATACAAAACAAACGAAGAACGATTATAATAATACTGCTATAAGAGGTCGTGGTAACCCTGCTGTTCGTAAGTTGTTGAATCAAGGGCCATAAAATTTGAAATTTTGACAGGTAATGAAACATGTCAAAGTAACAAATGCTCCTTAGAGAAAGTTATAAATTGAAAAATCGGCCAAAAAAAATTTACTGAATAAACACAATAATTTTTAGAGGTACCCAACAAAAACGTCAACAATTTACCCAAACCTACATAGGTTTAAAAATACATTTACTCCGAGAGATGGCGAAAGTTTTTTAGGTAATTGATCTTTATAAAGCGGCGGGCTTTATAAAGATCAAAACTACCTTAATACATTAAAGACGTTCAGACTGATAACATCAATAAGAGCAATATGTTTCGCTCCCTCCCACTAGCGGCTGTTAAGGACAAAATTTATCTGTACTAATAAATTACAGGGCCCTACGCTCAACCTTGTTAAATAAACACGACGTTCGCACCATATTTTTCATCCCGGTACTCACGACCGCATTTAGAGGCTTCTTTATTCTTAGGACTGGCATTAGTGAGTTCACGCCCTAATATCAGTTTTTTTATCGGAAATAATCTGCAGCTACATTACAGCTACGTATATATTTCAGTTTTTTAAAACTGCAATATAGAAAACATACTTTAAAACCCTACTTTACAGGCGACAGGGTTATAGAATTCTTAACCTAATTATATTGAAACCTTAATATGGGATCACCCTGAATTTTTATAGTAGAAATTAAAACGAGCAAACGTTTAGATACGTTACGCTTAGTTGGGTTATCTGATGGTAAGTCATCTTCACGGCACAATGACATCAAAATAATCATATTGCGAAGCAAATATTAGAGAGGAATAGGGATTACGAAGTTTAGGGGGAATTGTTACCGTATCGACATTAGGAATCGTTAAAATAGTTCTACATTATTTAGGAGAGGCTATAGCTGTATGCAATTGGGTACTTGACTATGTTTGATTTTATACACATATAGTAGCAATTAAAACAAATAGAAACCCTTCTGTAAAAACTGCATCGAAATTGGTTGAAAATAGAGGCAGTTATTAATATTTCAAATTCTGGAGTGGGGCATATTGGATATATATTGCTATACCTCTCCAACGCACGTACCGTTATTGTGGTGACGTGAATATACTGATACTTCTCTTTCCCGCAATTTGTAGGTTATACCAAATTTCAAAGGCTTATAACTTTTTTTATTTTTGAGAATATCTCAATATTTCTTTCTCTTCTATATTTTAGACGACGTAAATGTTACATAAAATTAGTTTAAAAAAAAGGCAAGTACCCAATTGCGTACCCCGTGGCCTTCGCAATAGGGAGAGAGAGGAACACCGTGGGATTTAGTCTGTAGAACAGTCTAGGCCGGTGAGTCCGACATACATCCGAGTTTTGGCTGGAAGAGATCTCTAAACTGATTTCCCGTGAACAAAAAAAGGCATAGACAACGCGTAATACACACCCGAATCGAAACCATTCTTTTTGCGGTCGGTTAAAACATTCAACCTAATCAGTATTTACACATGACTAAGAAATGTACGCCAGTCAACACAATTGTATTGTAGAACGCACAATGAACGGCTCCGACTAACTTTACACGTTTCAGAGTGTATAAATATCTCAACAAGAAACGCTACAATGTGCTTTACCTAAGTCGTCAAGTCACTTGTAGTTAACTGTGGCCGCATGCTATGAATCTCTCTCTAAACAAATACTGTTACCGTGGGAATAATTATTAACGTTGTAACTACAAAGTTGTTTTGTCACACTAAATTGTCTTAAAGTGTTATAGATTGTTTAATTGAAACAACATATGTACATAGGCACACATAGCCCTGACTCTACACAAGGTATAACCTATCGTGGGTATCAGACACTAGGAGAGACTTTCGGTCTCAACAACACCCAAACCCGAAACAGTTATCTGTGTGTCAAACATTTATCTATATGTGGGAATCGAACCCGCGGTTTTCAGCTTCACAGCTACTCGCCCGCTTCGCCAAGGTGGGTGTCATTTACATAATTTCACAAAATGAAATAAATAACACCCAACTGTCACATACATAGTCCTGACCCCACACTAAGGTCGAGTCTTGTGTCGCGGATATCAGTAACTACGAGAGACTTTCAGTCTCACAACACCCAGACCCGAAACAAATATCTGTGGGCCACACAAATATTTGTCTCGGTGCGAGGATCGAACCCGCGGCCTCTCTCTTGACAGCCGGCTGCTCGCCCGCTGTGCTACGGAGGCTGTCTACGGTGGATGTAGTCTATGTACGATATGGCGGTTGTCTCACCCTCTATCACATCTGAGACAGAAATAAACTCGGAGAAATATGAGTAACTTAGTTCGCTAGTGTGCTCTGTCTATCCCTTCGGGGATACATGCGTCAGCTTATGAGCTTACTAAATAAAAATCTTTTTAATTCTTACCTAAACTTACATATTATAAACAGTATTTCATAAATAAAATACAAATAGCCTGTACTGTAATTTTACAAGGCTCTATTGGATGAAAACTTTCATTCTTTGTGAGAAATTGTGCTGACTGCCCCGCAGGCAGGCCGGCCGGTAGTCCGAGCGTGACATTACCTTCAATATTTATACGAAAGTAGTAAGTACTGTCTACAGAAAACGTTTATTGTAATATTTGTCGTATACTCGATAAGACGTGACCAGGAAAACGCTGTAGCAATTTCAATGTAATATATACACGTAATGTTAACGATACGTTGGTATGACTATTCCCATCCCTTAAATAGTGACGGCTACCGATGGCCGAGATGCTTATGTAACGAATATAGAGGTATATGTGCCGCCTCTAACGGGTTCAAGTTTACGTCGGTTTTACTTACTACATTTGTGCTGGAGACGTAATTATCTACAGCGTGGCTCTACCACTCCAAATCACCTCTCACGCGGACGGAGCTACAATTAAGAGCTTGTATGTAAACGCTATATAAATGACGCTACGCAAATCAAAGCGGGGCAGCAGTTCTCTGTATGCATATTTCTTCCGCATCGTGCATATTCTGAAATATTACAATACGTGGGAACCGGTTAAATTTCAACAATATCACGATCTAGAACGCCGGGCATGCTATGAGCATTCTGATTTCCGAATAACAAGCATTTCTAATTTCCTGGTGCCTTCTGGCTAATTCTTGCACGTCGAGATATGTGAATTTAATTATTTATCGTTTGATACATCAATGCAGTGCTAAATCTAAAGCTTATCTCGATTTATCCTACAGTTCACTCCTATCTTTAAATCAAGATTTGGGATAAATAGAGATTTATCGTGGGGCTGCAAGTGACCCTAATATTATTATCTAAACTTATGTTTTTAAATCTAAGGTGACAAAATAATAATAAATTATACATAATGACCATACTGACGGAAATTTTATATGAATTTCCTATATGGGATCAACGCAAATTAACCATTGTGCGGTCCGAAATAAATACAATAATCAAAACCCCTTATAACGCAAAATCAACGTACACATTAAAATACCTTTCGCACTTTACCACTACGACACAATTCAAAACTCTTTCGCGTGTTCCACTTTCTTTTGTATTCAATACGATTATTCCTTTTCGGTACATTGTTAAATAGTTTCGGGTATAAGTGATCGGTTCGATGATTCATATAACCCACTTTAACGTTTTCTGACATGTCTTTTTATATTATTTGAGTAATTTTGTCCAAGCGTCTGTTCACGTAAAAGTCGTTTTCTTCGAATAGAGTAAAGATAAAATATCCAGATTTTCTACTTGTTAGTCCTATTATATTTATTAATAAATTATAATTATGTTCATTTAGACGTGGGGGCGCTTATTTACAAACATAACATAACATAACAAAAAACTCATCATCATCATCATCATCATCATCATCAGCCATAGGACGTCCACTGCTGAACATAGGCCTCCCCCAAAGATTTCCAGATCGACCTGTTGGAAGCGGCCTGCATCCAGCGACTTCCTGCGACCTTTATCAGGTCGTCGGTCCACCTTGTAGGTGGACGTCCTACGCTGCGCTTGCCGGTACGTGGTCTCCACTCGAGAACTTTTCTGCCCCATCGGCTATCAGTTCTACGAGCTATGTGCCCTGCCCACTGCCATTTCAACTTGATAATCCTCTGGGCTATGTCGGTGACTTTCGTTCTTTTACGGATCTCCTCATTCCTGATTTGATCACGTAGAGAAACACCGAGCATAGCCCTCTCCATAGCTCGCTGAGTGACTGTGAGCTTTCTAATGCGGCCCATAGTTAGAGGCCACGTTTCAGTGCCATAAGTCATCACTGGTAACACACACTGGTCGAAGACTTTTGTCTTCAGGCACTGAGGTATTTTGGACGAGAAGACCTTGCGTAGTTTCCCAAATGCTGCCCAGCCGAGCTGGATTCGACGAATGACCTCTCTCTCAAAGTTGGACCTGCCTAGCTGGACCGCTTGTCCTAAATACACATATTCGTCTACAACTTCGAGTTAACTACAAAAAACTCATTCATGCATAAATTCGCTTGTTATAACCAGCCTCCGTGGCGCAGCGGGCGAGTAGCCGGCTGTGAAGCGAGAGGCCGCGGGTTCGATCCCCGCACCGAGACAAATGTTTGTGTGGCCCACAGATATTTGTTTCGGGTCTGGGTGTTGTGAGACCGAAAGTCTCTCGTAGTTCCTGATACCCACGACACAAGACTAGTATCTTAGTGTGGGGTCGGGACTATGTGTGTGACTGTTGGGTGTTATTGGGTGGGTGTTATAAAGAAGTTTAAAAACTTAAAAATCGATTTCAAAATCCATGTGTGTTATTAAATCTTACTTGTACCGAATCCTGTATTAAAAAAAACAAAGTAAGATTATAATAATACTCCTATAAGACGTGGTGGTAACCCCCTAGATCTCGACTAATATGGACATTCGCTAGATACAGGTTAACATGCAAGAATAATGATGAATTGAGAACCGCCTCTTTTTCAATTCAGTTGATAATTTAGGCGTTTATGTCTCAACCAGAACTATTCATCAACTATTACCCTATATTCCTTTTATACACCATTCATATATTTACAAATATTTTGAACCGAACAGAGAATCGCGGGAAGTTTTGGCACGCGTACAATTTGTGTACAATTTGTGTGACAGAGCATAATTTTATTGTGGAAACAAAAAGGGTTTTCCTTTTATGCCAGCTATGAGTTCCTAGAAATCGTTTCGAGGAAGTTGAAGGGTGTTTGTATGGTATACGCCTTCATCCGATTTTTGAGATTTTTCGTACAGTATCAAAGAAGATTTTTTTTAGTTTTTCAGTCCGAGTTGTAGTGATCGATTCGATTGTAAATATTTATCGTAGCTTGCCAACCTTTGTATGTAGAGTCGGTCCTACCACTATATTTAACTAGCTGTTAGCTTCTAGCCCACTGCTTTTCTTCCTACCTGCCCTTATCCCACCTTAATGTGGGGTCGGCGCAACACAATTTTTCAAACGTGTTGTTTCCATGTTTTTATGACCTGCCTGACGTCAACCCCCTCAAACCCACGACCTTCCACTCCACAGCCCATATTTGCTGCCATTAGACCAAAGTGGCGACAATATACTATATATTTTATTATCTCTTTGTTATTTAACTTATATTCGACATTTATTATTCTATATTATCCTAGATTTGTTTTATCAGTCTGCCTGGCGTTATTCCGGCCTAATGCCAGGGTCCGCCTACATTTATTTTATACACACATAACATAAGCTCACGCCTGTATCCCCGAAGAGGTAGGCAGAGGCGCACTAGCGAACTAGAACTCCCACATTTCGCCGAGCTTAGTTCCGTCCCAGATGTGATTGGGGGCGAGCCTATCGCCATATCGGGCATAAATTCCAGACTCCGGGCTGATATGGAAAAATCCAATATCACTTTGCCCGACCCGGGGGTCCAACCCGAGACCTCAGAACCGTAGTCGTACAATTATTTTATGTATCCTTTTAATACACAGAATAAATAATTTGTGTTTATTTTTAACATCAAGCTCACGTCCAGTAATTACCGATTGTCCAGCACCTTCTACTTCAAAGTTAAAAAGGATATCATTATAAAGTTTCTGAATACATTCGACCGAACATAATAATAGAGTCTTTCAATACAGTTTTTGGGTAGACCTCATTCCTCTGGCCTTTTATTCAAAGCAGTATAGCGTCCTTGAATATATCCCGGGTGATAGACTGCTTTTGATGTAAATAATTTATTTCAAACGTTGCGAGTTTATAATAAAATAGCCCGAGGCCGTTCACTTGGCGAAGATTAATGAACATCAATTCGCTATAGGCATTATTATGTCATTTCATTAGTGTCTGGGATAATTAACTAATCAGGCTAATTGCGATGGTAATAGTTTGTGCAAATAAAATTCCGGGCATGTGCGTGTAGGGGCGCTGTCGGGGGTTCCCTAACTTTTATTAGCTTTAATTTACGACTAGTGTTGTTATAACATTACATTTGCTGGTGGTAGAGCCACGCTGTAGATAGTAAAGTCTACAGCACGAATGGGCTGGCTCGTGAGTGAGATTTCCGGTGGCCCATTTCCCCCCTTCCCCAATCGTTTTCCCTGTCCTTCCATTTAGATCGGCTACGTATCCATGATCCTTTTTGTATCTTGGGTCTCTTTGGGCGGTGGAGATCATTTACCATCAGGTGACCCATCTGCTCGTTTGCCAGTCTCTACTAGAAAAAAAAACGAAAAAAAAAATTGGTGTTTGCAAAAGTTATACAAAAATAATTTTCAACACTTAGCGCACCTGAAAGTGAACGAACCAACTGTATTCAAAATTCAAACTTCATATTTTGAAATAAACCACTCCATTCCATATTCGAATTCGTGCTGTTCTACTTTTAAAACTAGTTTTTCAAACGCAAAAAGTATTACTAATGCACCGTATCCACATATTACGTCTGAGTAACCGCATTAGCAATAAAATTGCTTAGACAGCCAACGTATTGCGGGAGAGAATAAAAACTGTAACAAACTTTTACATTTCAACGGAGTTTCGAAATAGGTAAAATAGTTTATTTCTAAAGTTATATTCGTAGCATGAGCCACTGCCGGGTCATGAGGGCTTTGTAACATTGTAACAAACATAATAAAACGTGCATAATGCAATGTGTAGAGAAGAAACAAAACGTCTCTATCCGCTAAAATGGGTACGGTTTGTATATTTATATGACCGTGCTGATGTAATTTTTAGAGTAAATTCTTTTTTCTAAATATATTGATTTTATTAGTTTTGTTTTCTATAACTTGTTGAAGGATATTCTTTTAAGCACCTATTTACGTGATATTTTCTACGATTTTTATGGTAAATAACTATGAACGAAACAATCCAATGACATACAAAAATTATACAATTAACCACATTTTCCATTATTATCATTAAATTTAACATTAATTTTCACCCAATAAGCCATATTAAAGTTTAAATATTATTACACAAGAGTGTTATAAAATGTTAAAAGTTTAATATTCGATTAAAATTCACCACAATATTTCAACGAAATTATTTCTATCATAAACTTATCTTTCTACCTGTGGATATACTATTACAAGGTGACGATAATGACTACCTCGGACCACCAAGTCGATTTAGAAATCTTTGGGGGCCTCGGTGGCGTGGTTCTATTTCGATACGACTACCGTCCTGAGGTCTTGGGTTCGGTCAGCGGTCGGGCAAAGTGATATTGGATTTTTCATATCAGCCCGGAGTCTGGAATTCATGCCCGATATGGCGATAGGCTCGGGACATACATTTGTGACGGAACTAAGCTCGGCGAAATGTGGGTGTTCTAGTTTGCTAGTGCGCCTCTGCCTACCTCTTCGGGGATACAGGCGTGAGTTTATGTATGTGTGTACATATGTAAGGTAATTTTGTGTGAAACGATTCGGATCTAATATAATAATTTAACCGGCGTTTGTGCTACAGTTTAGAGACAATCTTGCATTAAACATTTCGACCTTCAAGTCGCTGACATCTTTGGGTCAGGGTTGGTACCTGCAAATAATCCCCGTTTGTTAGCAAAACCCTTTCATTTCTTCTAAAGAAAAACGTTGACACTTTAGCTTATCTGTTAGTTAGAAAACTTGTAAATATACATACATAAACATACATAAACTCATGGATTAGAATATGTTCCGTGTCGTAATTATTTTTCTGAATAAACAGAATAGGTATAACTGCCTTGATATCGTAGTGGTATTGTGTTATAGTGTTATGGTGGTGGTGGTGTGCGCTGTACGGGTATCATCCTGAAGTATCGGGTTCGATTCCCGGGCCAGGTAAAGTGATGTTGGATTTTTCCGTACCAGCCCGGAGGCCGGAATTTGTGCCCGATATGGTGACAGGCTTACCCCTTATCTCATCTGGGACGAAACTGAGCTCGGCGAAATGTGGATGTTCTAGAGGTAGTTCGCTAGTGCGCCTCTGCTTACCTCTTCAGCGATACAGGCGTGAGCTTATGTTATGTTAAGTTATGTTATTTTTTTTGTGTTGCCAATTATTAGACAACTAATATCAGAATTGGCTCTAAGTACTAAGACTCAGTGGAGATCCTTCCCCAGATACTACAGTTTTCTCATAACAAGAACTCAAAAGAAATTATATTTCATGTTTTTTCGGCGAACATCTGGTAGCCTAATTATAAAAAATGCTCAGTTGTATTCTGCTTATTTCTATTATCCCTGCGATGTTTTCTTAAACAAAGTATTCAAGATTCTTGACCTTTAAATCCTTATAGTTAATGAAATATATTCTGCCTCTGTGCAGTCATTATAATTATGTAGTTTCATTTTAGTTATATTATTTTAATGCTATAAGCCCATATGACCTTGTGCGAACAATAATAAAACTTATTTCTTTTTTGCTTGTATTTTTAAAAACGAGTCGACTTCAAAACTTGTCTCATCGCGACCAAATTTAAAAGGGGCCACCCTTGGAATAAGGTCTATTTGAAATAATATTGAAAATCGGTCCACATCGCGTAACATACATTAAAAAGATACAATCGAATTGAGGACTTTCTCCTTTTTTGTAACTGCCTCGGTGGCGTGGTTGTATTTCGGCACGACCGTCCTGAGGTCTCGGGTTTGATCCCTGGGTCGGGCAAAGTGATGTTGGATTTTTCCATATCAGTTTGCAGTCTGGAATTTGTGCCCGATATGGCAATAGGCTCGCCCCCTAACACATCTGGGACGGAACTAAGCTCGGCGAAATGTGGGTGTTCTAGTTCGCTAGTACCTCTACCTACCCCTTCGGGGATATGCGTGACTTATGTTATGTTATATCATCTTAATTCTAAACGTTTAGAGCTAAACGAAATGAAATATAAAGTAAGTTATATCTACTTATAGGTTATCGGCAGAGACCGCTTTAAGCGAAAAGGCCGCCTACTGTCACGTATACTTAAAGACACAGACGTAAAAAAAAGATGGACGGAGCGCTAGGAACATTCAAAGTGAAGCAAGGTTTTCGGCTCATTCGATCTATCAACGTAATGGCGGCGACTGATCGAATGAGCCGAAAACCCTGCTTTACTTTGAATGTTCCTAGCGCTCCGTCCATCTTTTTTCACGTCCGTGCTTAAAGATTAATTTATTTATAAGATTATTTTTATATATAACAACGATATACAAGTCATTAACGTTTAACCATTACTTTAGTTATATAACAATCGTTATCTGTCTATATCTACCCTAAATACTATTAGTCATTTATAAAATGGTAATGAATGAATGTCAATAGACTTCAGAGGCTAAGCAACGGCTGCCCAGTGCAATGGCGGCTAATAGGTTATTAGGCGGTTGACCTGGCCTACTGAGCTGTACATAAATTTTCAATCGCACTCCATATTAAGCATTTGAAATGTTCCCATATATTCGGGCATTAAGCTCCAAACATGGCACCCGACGATTATCCAACGTTATAAATCACCTACTATGGCTGGATCGATTTTGTTCATGAACATTTTTAATTATGTTACTAAAAGCGTATTAGCGTCAAAGTAAGGGTAATATTGAATACTGTGATGTTTTACAATTAATAACTAGTCAAATTAGTAGTCAATAGATAGCTTGGTTGGGAATGGTACGGACTACGACGGCGAGAGTCTGAGGTTTGAGAGCCAAAAAGGAGCAAACACCTCTGACTTTCTATGTTGAGTGTTTTCATTGTGAAATATCGCTTGCTATAACGGTGAAGGAAAATATCGTGAGGAAATCTGCATACGCGAGAATTTCTCCACAAGTTTTTCAAAGGTATGTAAAGTCTACCAACCGGCATTAGGCCAGCGTGGTAGACTAAGGTCTTACCTCTGTTATTAGTAGAGAAAGGCCGTGCCCAGCTGTGGGACAGTAATATTACAGGGCTAATATTATTATTATAAGTGTTAAATTAGCAGTGATAGCTCGGTTGGGAATGATACAGACTATGACGACGAGAGTCGGATGTTTAAGACCATCCCCAAAAACAGCATACCTTTGAAATTTCTATGGTGTGTTTTCATTGTGAATTATCGCTTTCTATGACGGTGAAAAAAAACATCATAAGTTAAATGGGTAAATAGTATGTTTTTAAAAATGTTCTGACGTATCAGTTTGAATCCCCAGTCGGAAAATTACAATGGGTTTTCCTACATAGTATCCGAGTCTGGAAATTGTATGTTATAGTTTGCTAGTTTGCCTCAGTTTAGGTGTGTAGAAATACTCATTTTTGCTGAAGTTTTCCAATAACTATTGCCTTGGTAGTTCTATTTCGGTACGACTACCGTCCTGAAGTTTCGAGTTCGATCCCCGGGTCGGATAAAGTGATATTGGATTTTTCAATATCTGAGTCTGGAATTTGTGTTCGATATGGTGATAGGTTTACCCGCTATAACATCTGGGACGGAACTAAGCTCTGCGAAATGTGGGTTCTGCCTACCCTTTCGGGGTACAGGCATAAACTTATGTATGTTGTATTCCAATAATAATTAGTGTGTGACCTTGTAGACAAAAGAATCCTATATTACGTAATGTTAGCAACGCCATTGTTTTAAAATCAATAATCATGGTAAACCGTAATCTGTCTTTGTACATAACTTATAACATACATGAAATTTTTCAACAATTATCTTATAAACAACATACCGCCGAATGTTCATACACTTAAGGTCGCCTTATGTCGTTTAATGCCGCTTTATCTGTCAAAATTGCATGGCGAAAAACAATATAAGAAGCCGTTAAAGTTGAGCAGCGTTTGACCATTCGGGCGATAGTGTTCTAATTAAGACGTTTAACAAAAACATTAAAGGAAAATCACTTTGTAAACACGCTATTTATCAAAATAAGTTATTCTCTAATATTACACGCCACGCCGTCTTCTCAGTGTTTACTAGTCTATAGTAAATTATCAATCCCTGCAGAGTAAGGCACCTGCTTAAATTGTTGCGTGCTTGTACAACATTAATCAATAACTGCCGAAACTTGTTAAGCGATACAGTCTTCACGATGCGTACACGATTATGACAGATAATGTGTTATCTCACGAAAAAAATACACATGTATAGGCTTGTATCCCCGAAAGGGAAGGCAGAGCTGGACTAGAACTCTCTAACACTCTTTAAGTGGTAGAGCCACGCTGTAGACAGTTACATCTATAGGCCGAATGAGCTGGCTCGACTGGTTTGATACCACTGTCACATAGAAAACCGACGTAAAGTGGCAGCTCGTTGTCGCGTTTCGTTCGGTGAGTGAGATTTCCGGTGGCCCAATTCCCACCTTTTCTTTCCCAATCCCTATGTCCCTCTTTTTAGGTTGGTAACGCACCCATGATTGTTTTTGTGTCTTGAGTATCTATGGGCTATGGAGATCACTTTTTTTATGGAATGGCGTAGCAAACGAGCAGAAGGGCCACCTGATGGTAAGCGGTCACCATCGCCCATGAACATCCACGATACCAGAAGAATCGTCGATGCGTTGCCGGCCTTTGAGGAATCTATATGCTCTTTTCTTGAAGATCCCTATGTAGTATCGGTCAGGAAATACTGCCGGGGGAAGCTGATCCCACTTACCATCAGATAAGTCATCTGGTCGTTTGCCAGTCTCTGCTATAAAAAAAAAACACCTACATTTCGCCGAGCTCATATCCATCCCAAATGTGATGTAGGGGAAGCCTATTGCCATATCGTGCACAAATTCCAGACTTCGGTCTGATACTGAATAATAACACTAGTTAACAGTGCATCTGTTGCCGGGAATTTTTTTGCTGTTGCTGACTACATATGGTATACTAAGTTCAGATACATAATCAGAATTTTTCGATCAGGTCTAGTTCTTGACTTTCAGATATCTGCATTTGAAACGTAAAAACAGGTATATATACGAATATATATACGAATAATATAATACGAATTTTTTAAATTTAGAATTTTGTTCTAAAAAACTTCGTTTTAAAGCTCTCCTCTAATGTGTAGACTTTGGAAAATGGCGTATCAGAGACCAGCAATAGTCAGACATCATATTAATATCACAAAAATCCTGATAGCGTTCTTCCATGACGCGTAAATCTTGATGCATACGCTCACCCTGCTCTTCGCTTAAATCTCCTAAATTATCAGGAAATCTGTGCAGGTCACTATAGAGAAAGTGGAGTTTTATACTCATATTGCACCCTAAACTTTTTAATTGTAGAAGGAGATCTTCTACAAGCTCAATATAATTTTCAGCTTTTCTATTTCCGATGCATCTTCAAAATCAGTATCATTTTCTGATGAGTTTGGTTTATTTTCGGTTTGTACTGATGGTATAGATATATTTTTACGTACTGAAAATTGCACTGGACGCTGAACACAAGTGATATTTGGATTCTGACATTTAATTCGATTTTTAGAGTTCATGTCTTTTATGTGTGCACTACAAAAATAGCAATCATCGAGATGACTTTGTGGTTCTCGCCAAATGGTTGGTGTTACAAATTTAAACGCATCTCTTTTACCACCTTTCCACAATCTTAAATATTCAACACATGACTTACAAGCACAATTCGGTGCCCAAGACTTCTCATTTTTATCCAAGAGCACTCCAAAATAGAGCAAATAGGTATTTTTGACGAACTCTGATATCGTTTTTCTGTAATTTTGAAACACATATTGTCCACATATATAACAAAAATAATTCGTATTTTTTAAACAGGTTCTCCTTGATGTATTCATGTCACAAAACTTTCAAACATTAATCTTCGCAAAGAAAAAAAAAAATTTTTTAACTGACAATTACGCTTAAATTCTATGTTTAAAAGCTAGTAAAAAAAGTAGTTAGAGCTACGCAAAAAAATTTAGCAGTAATTTTGCAAATGTTATGCCCTATACTAACGATATCAACCATAGAGTTCGCGGCAACAGATAAAAAATATTTTTTTGTAAACTAGTGTAATAATTACACCCAACAGTCACACACCCACGTGGGTGTCAGAGACTATGAGAGACTATGACAACACCCAGCCTTGCAACAAATATCTGTGGGCCAAACAAATATTTGTATCAATCCGGGAATCGAACCCGCGGCCTCTCGCTTCACAGCCGGCTACTCGCCCACTGCGCCACGGAGGCTGTCTATAGAAAATTGATAAATCTGAATAGAAAAACCTAATATCACCTTTCTCAACCAGGTATTGAATCGGGGTATATAGGTGTTCTAATTCTCTAGTGCGCCTCTGCCTACCTCTTCGGGGATACAGGCGTGAGCTTATGTTAGGGTATGTTATGTGTATTGAATCGGAAATCTTAGGACTGTAGTCAAACTTAATACAATTATGCCACCGAGACAGACACGAAATAAATAGCAATTTCAAATATGTAAAATCCATCACGAAAATAAACATAAAAAAATTAACTAAACTAATTGCGTGGTTTTGTAACTTGAGTACAATTAAAGTGATTTATGTTTTTTATCTCTCACATTTCAAGCACTTTGAATTCTAAATGGCCTTTTATAAAAACCTTTTTATTTCAAATGTTTGCATCAGATATTCGATCGTGATACTTTATAACGCGTTATTAAAATGCTCGTGGAATTAAAACAGATCGAATGCGAGAGCATTATTTAAATTAATCGTTTTTTTTAAATAAATTTAAAATTCAAATATGTCCTTCAGTACACAGAGGTATGATGAATTAGAAAGCAGTAAATACAATCTAATACTTAGTTATCAGAACTCCTAATACAGTAATCTTCTAATTGTCGTACGAGCAACCCATTCTCTCTAATGGGAGAAGTTAAGCTCTTTAAGTTATACATATTCTTGAGCACATAATGATGAGGGTACCACAAGGTCTTTAGTGTCATAGAAGATGTCCTCAGCGTGTCCTATTCTGAAAGATGAGAGTTTTGGACTCAAATAGATTACATTTCTAAAAGCCATTTATTTACGTGCATTAGGTATTGCTTTGAATTCGATTCGCATATTGGGCTTTTTAATTTCAAAATATTAACAAATATATTAAGGAAATATTTATGATTGATGATTCAATTAAAAGTAAAATCATTTTTGTGCCATATGGTTAATGTGAATATTGAGATTAATTTTCATATAATTTGTTAATATATGATGTCAGTCAGAGTGTCAATGTACGAGGAAAAAAAGTGATTTAACTATCATGGAATTAACATAATTAGTCTTGAACTATGTTATAATGTTATAGTAAAACATTACCCTACTTTCTAGGTTATCGGATCAAATCGAAATTGCAAATTAATGCAGTACAATTCCATTATTTACACCTCGGTCTACAAAAATACCTTTATTTTAATATTTTTCGTTTTATACCTTTATTTTAATAATTTTATTTTTTAAATGTCTTATATTAAAGTAGCCACTCACGAGTATTTTCTTAATTATTCCACGTGAATTTTATGACACATTTGAGTACGAGTATTTTGTGACGGTTTATAAGCTAACTTTTGACGAGGCATCCATCATGTGACATTTGCATTTCCTAAATTAGTATCCAGATTAAAAGAACAGTATATTGTCAAATGTAGGTATGTATTTTTATATTGCAAGGTATTAAAAGCGATACATGCTAATTAAAATGCATTTTAATATATAAAAAATGTATATACATACATACATAGACTCACGCCTGTATCCCCGAAGGGGTAGGTAGAGGCGAACTAGAGAACTAGAATACCCACATTTCGCCGCGCTCATTTACGTCCCAGTTGTTACAGGTGGCGAGCCTTTCGCCATTTCGGGCACCAATTCCAGACTCTGGGCTGATACTGAAATATTCAATATCCCAGGATCGAACCCGAGACCTCAGGATGGTAATCATACCGTATTACCACTACGTCATCAAGGCATCAGAAATGTAAATACATATATCGATTTTGATATGTATCACATACCAACATAAAATAATAGAAGATATACGAAACAGTAAAATAAATATAGGTAACGCTGTATCTAAGTCCTACTCGTAATTACTTTCATCGATGTTTGTCTGAGTTAGATGAAAGTTGACCAAGCAGAAAATAGACTGTTTCCCCGATACCCTTTCGAGATGAACCTACTTCCACCTGCGAACGATTTGTATTAAACTTAAACGATATATTTCACTTTTTGCGATCTATTGAAACCAAAGACATTAGACAGTATATAGAGGGGACAACAGCACAAAACTTGTGATCCAAAAGTTATGACCTAGTGGTCACAAGTCGCTCAGTTTATTTGAAATATACGCGCGCCATGTCGGCCAGCGAAATAATGTTGAGAGAATAAACTTATCTTACGTGATTCTTAACCATTTACAGAACATTCTAGGGTGTAATTTGTAATAATCGCTCTCGCATTGCAATAAGTGGTTGATGGCGGTGCTGAAGTTTGAGAACATTTTTTTTGTTGGAGACTTGAGGTGTCCCATATAGCCACTATAGGGGCTGGTTTTAAATTAAACTTCACGACGATGATTTTGGCATGCTGCTTCGTGTATTTCTTTTTATGTAGTATTACAAGTATAAAAAATCAAATCAATTTTGTGTTGGTGTTGCCAACATTTTTTGTATGGAAACTTGCTTGATAGCCCCTCTATAGTTAGTAATATTAAATCTCTTTGACTGAAACCATTTGGAGTAAAGCGATTTATTGGGATTTTGAGAAATTTTAAGTTATTTTTCTGAGGTGCGATGTAGATATAATTATACTCGACAGATTTCGATCCATTTTCGTGCATTTTAAAACAACTTTAGACTTTTTAACGTTACTTTTTATCTCTCTTATAAATTGTAATAAAGTTACCAGATCTGAACTCTTTACGAGTGTCAAATATTCATTAAAGAAATAGCGTCGTTAAATGTTTTTAACAACTAAATTTAATGAAGTTATTAATGAAATAGGCACGTAAAATGTGTTAACTATAGTTGTAGGAGGATTTGTGCTGTACAAATTGTAAAACATATGCTACAATTTGTCATCAGCCACGGAAAAATGAGGGCGACAAAAAGGAATATGTACTGGGGGAAGTGTATGTAAATTTCTTTTCTTCTATCATGATTACAAATGAAAATATATTACGTTACGCAGTTTTAGCTGTTGTGGGTATGGGATCCTTCTGTATCTTGGCCGGTTAAGCAAGTCGGCATGATTCTTGTACTCACCAATAAACTCATTTTAAATCAACTGTGGTGTAGTCAATTTACTGAGCTAAAAAAAATTAAACTCATTTTTCTGTTTTCGATACAATAAAAAACATATTGCCAGGTATCATTTTGATTAAAACTTAACCGACAGACTTAAAAATGTATTCGATCATGACCAAATTTATATCATCCTTGGAATAAGCTCTATGGAACACAAAAAGGATCTTGAAAATCGTCCCACTTTTGGCGGAGATATCGCGTAACATACATAAAAAAACAGACGAATTGAGGACCTTCTCCTTTTTGGAAGTCGGTCGAAAAACTTAACGTATGTTATAATGTTCTGCCATACTCATGCAGTTGATATTTTATTTTTTTCCGTAAAGATATGCAGATGTTTTTTTATTTATTTGACTAGCCAATAATGTTTATATTTATACATAAAACAACAATAGATAAAAACTGTTTGCGATCGCCTTGTTAGAACTTATTTCAAGGGTAGTCCCATTTATGTTTGGTCACGATCTGTTAAGTTTTTAAACTTGTGATTATAAGTGTAATAATTTCTTAATTATTCTTCTAAATCAAGTAGTTTACGCGTGTTGTAGTCTCATGATAGTTAATATGGAATTAATACTAGTTACATATTAATTACACTGAATACAACGTGCGTATTACTTAAACACTAAAGAAGCTTTTTGACTGCCTCTGGCACAGCGGGAAAAATGCAGAGTGTAAAGAGGTCTCGAGTTTTCTCCCCGCGATGAGATATTTTTGTGTGACCCACAAATATTTATTTCAGACCTGAATGTGATACTGAAAGTCTCTTGTAGTTCTTTATACCTATAATCAGGTAGTGTATTGTGTATGACTGTTGGATTTTAATGTCTATTAAAACCTATATATGACTGCCTCAGTGGCGTGGTCGTATTTCGGTACGACTACCGTCCTAAGGTCACGGATTCGATCCCCGGGTCGGGCAAAGTGATATTGGATTTTTCCATATCAGCCTGGAGTTTGGAATTTGTGCCCGATATGGCGATAGGCTCGCCCCCTATCACATCTGAACCGGAACTAAGCTCGGCAAAATGTGGGTGTTCTAGTTCGCTAGGGCGCCTGTGCCTATCCCTTCAAGGATACAGGCGTGAGCTTATGTCATGCAAAACCTATATCAAGTCAAACTGAGTTTCTAATCGGCTGATTGTGGAGACATTTTTTTAAAGAAGAATCTTCTACGTATCTACGTGGTCAAATGATTTTTAGAATTTAAATTTGTTTTACAAACATATTGGGACATTGATCTCCGAATGGGTAGGCAGATGCGAACTAGAACATCCATAATTCATAAATTTATCCTATGTAAGTAATTTTCTTTTCAAGTATACCCTTCTGATAAAACAGAATCAGAAACATTAGACGTCATAGAGTTTCCGACTTTCCGAGCAATCCAACTTTGCGTTTATCCTTAATTCCTATTCCAACCCGAGTGAAGTTTCATATAAAATAGAAAGTAGAGCGTAGTGAAATAAAACACGGCTGCATTATTTTTGTTTCCCACAGATAGGTGGGCAGAGTCACCTATATAATACACATATGTGTCACCGGGCGGGACAGGCCGCGGCACTGCTTGAATTATTCATGAAACATATGGACCTAAAGCAGACTGGATTTCAGACGAGAATTTTAAAATATCTATACGGTGCTTTAAAATTGAAAATTGTTTATAAAGAGCAATATAACGAGACGTCCCTGTAGTCTCTTCATTACTCGTCCAATTTGGATTCACATAATGTGGATCTACGCGGTTTTTACACGAGCAACTCGCATCAATTTAATATAAAGTTAATCATTATTTATTGTTCACTGTATGTGGTGTTAGCGCAATAAATTATATTCAGGATTTAAATTGTATTGTGATGTACGTTTTGACATGAGTAAAATGTAGCATATAAATTATAATTCATCTAAAATGTATTCCGTAATCCCTCCATTATACAATGAAGCTTTGCATAATGAATTAGTTCAAAGGCGTCAGTTTTCAAATTCAGAATATTGCACAATAGAAGTAGTATGTGTTGTTATGTAGGTACGACAAACGTTCAATTTTAAAACTGGACAGAGTATTGCCAGCAAACTTATAGTTTGGCTAGCCTCCAGCAAAAGACCCTCTGGACGGCGAAATAAGAACAATCAATTTTGACATATCTACTGAGTTTACTTTATCAGTTTTATTCACACTGAAGCCTACTCTATAAATCTACTGAGGCACTTATAACACGAGTGCTTGCGTTATTCATACAGTTTTAATTAAAACAGTCGATGTATGGCCCACTCTAAAGAATGAAGAACATTATTAACTCCGTGTAAAATATAAATTACATGCACAACGAGAACAGCAAGTGTATACATATGTATGTACTCTGTACGTCGCCTGCTTGCATATTTAACTAAGCTCGGCACGAGATGGAAGAAAAATGAGATTTTTGGCCCTTTTATCATTTAATAACATGTTTGGTCTTTCAGAAAGTGTTTTAGCGTGTTCAAACAAGATCTTTGTAAATAAAACTAAAGAGCTCAATAAAATCGTTCTGTTTGCTCGAACGTGGTGAATTATGATTTGATTGTTGAGTTTGTTTTGAATTTCAAATTGCGGGTTGGGAGTGTGGGGCACAACATCGAATCTTGTAGAACTGCTGAAGTCTGAACGAGCGAAGTTTGCCATACTCGCAGTGTTTCCTCTCGATAACCATTTACACCCTTGGTTTGGTTTACACTAATTATTCCAACAATGTTACCTCGCCTTCAATATGCAATTTATATATTATGAACATATTTTTTTAAAGCCTCAGCCGTTGGAGACGGCATTATATTATATATTACATAAGCCTCTCGACCACCGGTGGCCGAGTCGCCCGTCACTATTTCAGTCCGCCTATACATACATATCTATGTGTAAAGTGTTTGCAATAAAAAAAATATTTTACATAATTATTACGATTTTTCGACCGTCTTCAAAAAAGGAGAAGCTCATCAATTCGTCTGTTTTTTTTTTATTAGCATAGACTGGCACACGAGCAGATGGGTCACCTGATGGTAAGTAATCTCCACCGCCCATAGACACCCAAGACACAAAAGGAATCATGGGTGCGTTGCCAACCTAAAAGGAGGAAATGCAAGGGGAGGGAAAAAGGGATTGGGAAAGGAAGGGGGGGCAGTGGGCCACCGGAAATTTTATGATTAAAATTTTATGTATGTTACGCGATATCTCCACCAAATGTGGACCGATTTTTATAAGATACTTTTTGTATTCGATGGAGCTTATTTCAAGGGTGGTTGCATATTATTTGGTCACGATCGGATAAATTTGGAAGTCTGTCCGTTTAGTTTTTTAGTATAAGAGTTATAGTGATTTGTTAGGTTTACGCGAATATTATACACCGTCATATATTTTCGTTAGTCCGACCCATAACCACAAAGGCTGTCGCTATCGAAACGTCGGGACTAAATAAAAAACAAATCGAGATAGAATCCGTAAAAACTAGTTTTAGTATAAAAGTTACTGAACTCAAAATCCAGCTTATTTCCATCCCATGATATATTAGAGTCAAGCATATCGTAAGATACGGCAGAAATACCAGTCAAGGTAATCAGTTTAACTTATAATAATTGTATATATCATATATATTATGTATATACTCATATATTGTATATATTATGTATATACTTACATAATAATCTTTGGGCCTATGTTCAGCAGAAGACGTCCTATGGCTGATGATGATGATGAAAATTGTAAGTGATTTTTAGGTAATTTTCCGACCTAAAATTCATACCACAACGGCATCTCACTGCTTAAATAAAACTTTCATAAACCAAAAGCATCATATCCCATCATGGTAGTTTTAACAGAATTTCGCAACTATCATTACATATTAGCAAACTGTGTTTTCACTTGAAGCATGACGCGCATGCTAGTTAGTTCTTAACTTCCACAGACTAACAACCAGCAGTTCAAAATATGACTTTATTTACTAGCTGTACCCGCATACATCTGAGTAGCTAAACATATATTAAAGCACATACGTTTATATTAAAGAATTTTATAAACATAAACATAAGCTCACGCCTGTATCCCCGAAGGGGTAGGCAGAGGCGCATTAGCCAACTAGAACAGCCACATTTAGCCGAGCTTAGTTCCGTCCCAAATGTGATAGGGGGCGAGCCTATCGCCATATCGGGCACAAATTCCAGACTCCGGGCTGATATGGAAAAATCCAATATCACTTTGCCCGACCCGGGGTTCGAACCCGAGACCTCAGAACGGTATTGGACCGAAATACCAGCACGCCACCGAGGTAGAAGTATATGAGAATCGATCTATATATGAATATATGAAACAGGTCGATCTGGAAATCTTTGGGGGAGGCCTAAGTTCAGCAGTGGGCGTCCTTGGCTGATGATGATGATGATATGAGAATTTTCTACAAGAATTTCGAAGGTATGTAAAGTCTACCAAGCCGAATTATTACAAAGTGGTAGACTAAGGCTTAATCCCCTCTCATTAGTAGATATATAGTGAACCAGGAGGTCCAGGGTTCGATTCGTGGGTCGGGCGGGTGGTTTTTTACACGAGTTGCCCAGGACTGGATTCCTCAAATGGATCAACGTCAGACCGGCTTCCTGGTCGTAAAAATAAAGCCAAATACTTTCGCCAACCTCCTTAAAAACCTTGACCTCACATAGAGGTGGATAGAAAAAATATAACTTTATTCACGAAGAGTACGTAAGCCGACTTTAATCCAATATAATCTAGATGTAACCAACACAGTTTCTAAGCTTATTTATTTTTAATTGTTTTCTAAAATTAGGTGCCTCATATTCCGTCGGAGCGTAATTAAAACAACGTACATAATGGAAAGCAATAATCTTCAAGCCAGTTGTAAATTGCGGTATCGTTATTTCAGTCTAAACTTTGTCGTGGATCGTTTAACATTTGAATTCTTTGATTAAACCAAATAACATAAGTAGACTACTCACATAAATATTATACTGTGTTTATTCAACACTAATTGACTGGTCTAGGCTAACCCCCTTATTCGTAATAACTTAGTAGAGCGTAATAAGACCGCAATAGTACGTTTCATAAAAATTGTATTCATGATCGTTCAATAGCGTTAAAACGTTACAACGTTCTATAGCGAAAACATGGCCGATTCCGATCAGCTGTTTCGAGTTTGATGTTCATTCTTAATGATATTAATTTTATTATAGTCTGGGAACCCATCTAAGATTGATATATATTTTTTATTGATTGTCTTCAGCCAAGACTTCTTATTTGTTTCAAAGTTTACCAGACAAAAATAATGTTTTATCTGTAACCAGCAACATTGTATTCGATAAACATATTTTAGTTCTCTTTTAGCTAAAGTAGGCAAAAGTAGGGTTATGCTTTCGATAAGACCAGGATTTCATTATGAATAAGGAGGAGTCTATAACCATAAAAATGCTAGGGTTCGCCTACTTAATTAAACGCATCCACTTCGCAGTCTTGAACATCCTCCATTATAAGGTAATTGGCTCTTTATCCTCTAAAACTAATCCCAAAATTTTTTTGATTTACACAAAGTTTTGATTTCTAATGAACTTTTAGATTTCTAAAGCTTTCTAAATACAATGTTGCTAGTTACAGAAAAAACATTATTTTTATCTCTGGCAAACTTAAACCCATATAATTTCGGAAAAATCGGAAAATAAGAAATGAAATTTTTTTTTTTACTTTCTCATCATTTGTAATTACACCTTCATAACCCTACTCTAACGTCAGTTCCCTGCCTATGTGATGTGGCGTTGTGCATTGTATTTTATACTAGAAGCTGTGACGTAATTACGATTTACCACACCAGCTTATAGGCGAGGCTGTTCAATTGATAGTTAACACGCAATGTTATGTTTTAATTATCTTTAATGGTTTTATGTTTTGTTCTACGTTGAGCGCATTACGCTTTTGTGTTTCAATCGATAATATTAAATGAAATTATTGAGCTTTGCTGCACTCATTATGGTGTCATATTGATTTTAGCAATTTTGTCGCCTCCTTGGCCTAGTGTCAGCATATATCGGCTGTGGACCAGAGGTCGTGAGTTCAATTCCCAGGTCGGGCAAAGCGAATTTTCTAATTTAATTTGTCCGGGACTGGATCCCTTAGAGGGAGCAGACGTCAGTCGGTCCTAAAAATCCCACCTTAATGTAGGCTCGGCGTAACACACTTTTTCAAAGCATATTGCAAAAAGGATTTGGCTAGTTTTTAAAACCAGATGCCTGCCTGACGTCAAACCCCTCTGGGGGATCCAGTACCGGGCAAATTAAAACAGAAAATTCGCTTTTCCCGACCTGGGAATCGAACTCACAACCTGCCCGTCCACAGCCGATATATGCTGCCACTAGACCAAGGAGGCGACAACCTAGATACATTTAAAAAAATTGATCCCGCTCCGTATTAAAATATAAGTACATAATACCCACTCAATAAACGTACCTAAATAGCCACTTAAACTTCTAAGACACCACGATATACTCGTTAATTGAACAACCTGTAATTAACAAGGGCACTCGATTCTCGAAAGTGGGTACATATTCCGGAATGGCGACGAAGTTAATAGGAATAATGTGAGTATAAATGGGAAAAGTTTGCTCATTTAGCAGCGCCTTCGCGTCCGCGGCCGCGATCTCGGCCCGCCAGACGGTCCGAATACTTTACAATCACCCCTTTTTGCAAAATTACTACGCTAACGTGACTCGACTCGTAAGGAATGCAAGGGGCAATCGCCTAACACGTTTTCTAACGCTGTTATTTTGTTGAAATAAAATTATTTTTACGGATTTTATCACGATTTGGTTTTAATTTTTTAAAAATAATTTTATTTCAATGAATAGCATTTGCGTAAACTTAAGAAATCAGCTGTTATTTTGTTTTCGACCGACTTCCCAAAAAGGAGGAGGTCCTCAATTCGTAGGTATTTTTTTTATGTATGTTAATCGATATCTCCGCCGAATGTGGACCGATTTTCAAAATTATTTCTGTGTTCGATACAGCTTATTTCAAGGGTAGTCCCATATAAATTTGGTCACGATCGGATAAACTTAAGAAATCAGTAACTCTCATCTCTTTATAGTGTTAGTATAGATACATGTCAATCTAAAATTGACTGCCGCGGTGGCGTGGTTGTATTTGGGTACGACTACCGTCCTGAGGTCTCGGGTTCGATACCCGGGTCGGGCAAAGTGATATTGGATTTTTCGATATCAGCCCGGAGCCCAATATGGCGATAGGCTCGCCCCCTATCACATCTGGGACGGAACTAAGCTCGGCGAAATGTGAGTGTACTAGTTGGCTACCCCTTCGGGGATACAGGCGTGAGCTTATTTTATGTAAAATTGAGGTATACTGTACTAAAAGTGGATGTAACAAACCGCAATGCAATCGACCGATATGGTTCGAACAACACCGCATTTCAATTGTTACAAATGAATTTATAAAATCAGCAGATACACGGGATAATGGACCGTTGTATAATTTTCTTCGTGATTGTTACGAACTCTTTAATTTACCCAAGTTCAATTCAGGTTTCCAATACACCTGTTTTAAATAAAGGACCCAGTAAGTGGAAAGGTTTTTTTAATAATATTATGACGTTGAATCGGGAAGAAAACTATGTTGAACCTAGTTGAAACGTTTGTTTCGGATCGCTACGTCTATTTAACTTGGCCATTTTTATAAGAAAAGACTTCAAAAATGAGTTCACTACTCATTACACGCAAAACAGCGCAACCAGTCTATACGTTGTTAAATATGAAAATTTACCACTTTTGAAAAAACTCATTTTTAACATATTAAGGACAATTATAAATCTAAATATTATGAACCAACAACAACGTGAATTCATTTATTTAATTATGTACCATGCACTCAGTATCTTGAATTATAAATTTAACGTGAATTTAGTTTGGTTTATTTTATTTATGAGCGCGAAATATCCGGCTTGAATTGAATTATAAAGCTCCCCAGCGGGCAATGTGTGCGCACTTGACCCTGCCGGCCGATGAAAATTTAACGAATGACCGCCACAAAAGGAAATTGCAACCGCGGCTCCGGGAACGTGTGAACCCTTTACCTTACGGCTACGGGGAAATGAAAGCGCCGTAGGGTTAAAAACCCGCCTCCAAATATATTTTATTTGCAGACTTAAGACAGAGGCGGGGCATGGACGCTCACTTATTATTTCAAACCCTTCCCATGCCCTGGAAAGTTTACTGCGGCCTAAATACGCGTAGGATCCGAAGGCCGCTCGCAGCACGTGACGCAACAAATAAAACCCCACTTAATTCACAGATCCAACTGGTAAATTTATGCCGCGCAGTATCTCTTTAATGCGGCGGCCGTGACAGCGCGTACATATCACCCTCCCTTCGCTCAAAACGTACGCGACAAGTCGTTAGAATCAACAATCGATGAGCCTCGCTTGATACGCCTATACTGTAGATAACTGCCTTGTCTGAATTAATAGCGTTCAAAGTTAGAACAGATACAGCCTCTACCTATCTACGTTTATATACGTTTATGCAAGTATATACACAATACATCGTGCTGTTATCGGCGCGTAATACAAAGCTATTCCTTTGTGGAACAGAGCATGTATATAACAATACGTAATGTGATATTGATGTTAGTTTAGCAAGCTTTTCATCGTGACAAATTTGCTAAATTATAGTCAATTATACAAAGCAAAGTCAATTACGTGTGAAAATTAAAGTACATTTTATGAATCGAAAGTTTATACTTTTCGACCGATTTCCAAGAAGGAGAAGGTCTTCAATTCGTCTGTATTTTTTTTATGTATGTTAATACGCGATATCTCCGCCAAATGTGGACCGATTTTCAAAATTATTTTTGTGTTCGATAGAGCTTACTTCAAGGGCGGTCCCATATAAATTGGTCACGATCAGATAGTTGGAAATTGGTAAAGTCTAAATTGAAAGGTATTTTGCATTCCATACGAATTGCAATCACATCAGTAAAATTGTTGTTTTTATAGCAAATAAGAATAATAAAACATAAATAGCAGACAAAAATGACGTAAAATTGTTTCGAGAGACAAATAATAAATTCACAAAGTTGCGAACTGCGCGTTTAACAGTCGTAGCACTATCTTAATTACAAATTGCAAATTACGGATTCCGTGACGAGAACTTTTAAAATGTAAAAGTGCAATGTTAAATTTAGCAAATAAAAGCTAAAGTTTTTAATACATATTCGTCTGGGTGTACAGACGTGGCCTACTTTACCTAGTCTGATCCAAATACGGTTTTAAAACGGCAGTCTGGTACATTTTAGTGAAATTCGACAAAATGGAAACAATCTCTAACGCTTGTTTACTTTAAATATATTTCTATTTATTAATTGAGTCGTTTTCAAAGATGGCAAACTAGAAGGAGGTGCAAGCTTTTTAAAATATATAATAATAAAATTCATTACAATCACAAATCCATTCATCCTAGAAGAATACGGTATAAAACAGTACATAGGCCCATATTTTAAATCGAATTAAGTATTATTTGTAAATTGTAAGGTAGATAGTGTCTTTTTGCATGTATGGGCCGCACGTCATTGCCTATAAATATAAAAAAATAGAAGCGTGCTGTAGGTATTTTTGCCTATAGATTGAATAAACCAGATCGTAAAAGTTTTTGTCTGTGTGTTTGTATGTTTGTTACTCTGTCACGCAAAAACTACTAGATGAACTTTTATGAAATACAGTTATATAATATTATCCGAATAAAAAAATAATTTTATCCCGGAAAATAAATGTTATCCTGGAAAACAAACAATTCCTCGTCAACGGAGTCGCAGGCAACACTTAGTTTTGATATTTTACAAACTATTCTAAAGTTTTTTTTCGCATCCCTTGCAAAATGGTAAGTTAGTTATGTACATTTTTAAGGTAACATCTACGTGTCAAACAACTTTTATTCAACTGACATTGCAAACGATGTTAAATATTGTTGCAATAAATTACATAATTATTCATGAAATAACATACCAATTTATTTAATTTAAGTTCGGTGAGTTGTGGGTATTCTAGTTCGTTAGTGCGCCTCTCTCTGCCTACCCATTCGGGGATACAGCCGTGAGCTTATATGTGTACTATTTATATAATTTTCAAATAGATTAAACAGTCACAGAGTCATTACATTCTTATAGGTACTAAATTGCCGATATGCAGTTATTTAATTATAATCATTTTACTAGATGAAAAATTCCATTTTCGGCATTATACGAAGTCCACGCATTTTAGCGTATTGGAACTGAAAATGGAATGTTCGAATTAAATGTCGGCGTCCCGAATGAATATCACAAGTGAACGCGTTGCCTTTATTTGACCCGTGTATGCGCACTTGCCAGAATATTAATGTTTTTATTGAATAAATGATTTCTATATTGATGCATAATTATTTTTATGCTGAAATGAGCACTTAATTTTAAAATTGAGCTTGAAAACTGCAGCCCGAGCAGGAAAATTTCTGACAATCGTAAATGTATTCGAACTCACTGCGCACTAATGACATTTGATTAATATTTCATACAAATTTCGTAGACGCGCATCGAGCACGAATACATTTACGGTTGTCAGAAATTTTCCTGCTCGGGCTGCTGAGCATTCTTTATACAACTGTTTTCCAATTCAATTATACATTTAAGCAACAACACACAATGTTGGGACATAAGCGTATGAGGTAGACACAGGGATGTACCTCGTACCCTCCACAACCAGACATCAAGTCATGTCGCAAGCTAATCAGGAGAACCGAAAATGCACTGGCTGATCCTGGGATGCGAACCACACAAGGAATGTGGGTCATTATCTCAGGTTTTAACATCGTGTGTACGGTGGTCGTCATCCAGGCGGATTCGAGTATCCTACTACCAGCTTTCTTTCTACCTGCCCTTATCCCACCTTAATATGAGGTCGGCGCAACACACTTTTTCAAGCATGTTACTGCCTGACGTCAACTCCCTCTGGGGATCCAGTCCCGGGCAAATTAAATTAGTAAATTCGCTTTGCCCGACCTGGGAATCGAATACAGGACCACCCGGTCCACAGTCCATATATGCTGCCACTAAACCAAGGAGGCGACGAGTATCCTATTACCAGCAATACGTCTATATGGGAAATGAAGATCACTTATAGTCAGGTGATACACCACACACACACACTGCTATAAAAAGACCTTCACAGCGGGTTCAGCCAAGTGACTTATGCGCTAGTCGAATAGAATAGTCGAATAGAATAAATGTATGGTAATGACATAAGAGTACGCTACATGTGGCGTACTCTTATGTCAAACCCATACATTTATTATTCTATTATATTAGCGCCTAAGCCACTTGTCTAAGCCGGCAGGTCTCTCCGATTCGAAACTCGGAAGTATGTTGGACTGACCGGCCTAGACCGTCTTCCCGACTAAACCCCGCGGTGTTCTTCTCTCTTCCTATTACGAAGGCCACGAGGTATCCAATTACATTCAGCCGTAGAAAAATGACCCTATTGAGAATATCTCAAATTCTTGAACAAATAGCAGATTTAAAAATACTTTACAATATGAATATTAAATAAAAAATCAATTTTATTACTCCAGTTGATTATAAATTTATTGTCAATGCCGCGTCACAAGTATTAATGAAAACAAATTGATACTCGTATAAAAAAATCATTCAACCTTCCCTACAAAGTTCTTTTTGTCACATTACAGCTTAGCAGCCTTTAAGTTTAAATCCAATAATGAAATGTTATTTTATAAGCAAATTATTCACATACATACATACATAAACTCACGCCTGTATCCCCGAAGGGGTAGGCAGAGGCGTACTAGCGAACTAGAACACCCACATTCCCAGATGTGATAGGGGGCGAGCCTATCGCCATATCGGGCACAAATTCCAGACTCCGGGCTGATATGGAAAAATCCAATATCACTTTGCCCGACCCGGGGATCGAACCCGAGACCTCAGAACCGTAGTCGTACCGAAATACCACCACGCCACGGAGGCAGCCAAATTATTCAGATTCTATTATTCATATTCCTTTACATTAGCAGACATAAAAAGGAATAAATAAAATTAAATTACAACCTTCAGTCCGGTTATAATTAATTTTTCTAGAGAAATTGCGAACGCGTGACATGAAAAGTGGAAGAATGCAATTAGCAATGCAAAATATATGCGCTATGCAGACAGTCGTAGCCTAGTTTTTAATAGCAGATAGTGACCTGACAGGGCAAACGTTTTGACCTAAATTTCGTCTAGATTGGCCCACTGGTTAAATATACAAGATGTCACGTTGTTTGTTTTTTGTCAAGTTTCGATACGGGCTAGCGCGCACGACCGATTTTCGTCACTCACTTTTTGTCTCATATATGTACATGACGTGATGAATACAAAATACACTTTATTCCCAGACCACAAAAGAGGAACTAAAGACACTCGTGCGCGTTAACTTTGAGCGCTAGTGACTTTTGTCACCTTAACTCTGTTGTTTCTCCGGTCTTTGGATATGTATCAAAAGCTAACCAGCGGGTTTAGACAAGTGGCTTGTGCGTTAGTCGAATATAGTGGTCGAATAGAATAAATGTATGGTAATGACATAAGAGTACGCCGCATATAGCGTACTCGTATGTCATCCCCATACATTTATTATTTTCGACTATTCTATTCGATTAGCGTATGAGCCACTTGTCTAAGCCCGCAGTTGTCACATTGTAATATACCCAGATAAATTCTCATTCCCAAACGGAGCAAGAGTGACAAATGCGCGCTAGCTCTATAGCTCATGACTTTTGTCACCGTGATTAAAAAGTCTCAGTGACAAAAGTCACTCGTACGCGCTAGCACTTATTCAC
Organism: Clanis bilineata; assembly: GCA_036417725.1. Taxonomy (NCBI): domain Eukaryota; kingdom Metazoa; phylum Arthropoda; class Insecta; order Lepidoptera; family Sphingidae; genus Clanis; species Clanis bilineata. Next base: position 6,446,246 of record CM071145.1, on the reverse strand, counting down.
CGGTATTAACATTTTAATTATTATCACTGTTTCGGCTGTTTGCAGCTCTAGAGATTTTAAGGCTGTCTAGCTTTAATACTTTGTGTATAATGTCTCGGTAGACGAAACTGTAATTTATACGGCAAAAGTTTTTATTAGGTTAAGTTTATTAATCAAATTAACAAGTTAGTAACTACCATTTCAATATTGAAATTGTGGTTTGTACCAATACTATATAATAAAAACCGATACGCTCGTACCCAATGCTTTAATTTTTTTTTTTTTTTTTGTATTAGTGTTCATTATCGGGTATGACCGGGATATTGGACCTTACTTATAAAAACATTTACGCGCGTCTTATCTTTATGAATAGGTTGTCACTTTTTTCCTTGCGTCACATTGTTTGAAAATGAAAGGGACAAATTATTCTTAAAGATAAGAAGCGCGTAAATATTTTTATAAGTAAGGGGCATTAAGTCGGAGTAATTAAGTATTCGCTTTATAACTTCAATGTATAACATTCATAATTGCACATATTCAGACATATTTTGTAGTTGGATGCAGTAAGGATGTATGTGGTATTTAACATTTCTTGAAATCGTTTTATTGTAGATATATTTATGTATATTATATCCATGATATTTATAGTATGCTGTCATTATTATCATGTCATGTATTGAATAAGTAATATTCATTCACAAATTAAAAGATTGAAATCAAGTAATATAATTACTATCTTTAAATAGTCATAGAACGTCTATTTTTTTCTGAGTTTTATACAACTATAGCGTACATAAAAAACCGCTAGATTCATCTAGAAAATAGTGGTGAAGGGTTCATACAATACGAATCCTTCTGGCTTAACTTTCCTAAAATTTTTGCCAATAAATACGTATTAATTTAAAGAACTAGCATCGGCTTCTCTATTGGACATTTTATTTATTTACACTTTATACATAATGATAATTATGTACAGGCGGAATTAATGCCTGAGGAATTCTCTACCAGTCAACCTTTGATTTTCACGCTTAGCCACTGCTAGATACTCAGGAGACCCTTACCATTTCGATACTCATATATATCGTATGGAAATACCTATTAAAAAACTAGTTTTATTTCATGACAATAATCACGTTTAGTGATATTGAACTAGAGTGTACCTCTATGTGTAGCAGGCTACGGGGCGTAGTACCTATGTGTTCGTAGCAGAGTTGCTACGAGATAGGCAAAGATACTTGGGTTACATGATTTGAGTAAGTTAAATTAACTGGGGTTGGTAGGCAGGGACACTTATTTCTGTATCTAGCACTAGATTATAATTTAGGAAAAGTATATTTTTGTAATCATTGTCAACCACAGCCTCCGTTGCTGAAGATTGGCCTCCCCCAAATATTAATAATTTTAATAATACTACTTTATGCGACACATATATACATAAGCTCAAGCCTGTGTCCCCGAAGGGGTAGACCGAGACAAACTGGAGGACTAGAACACCCATTTCGCCGAGCTGTTTACCATCCATTAATTATAAATGTAATTACCATTTATTTGTACACCTCTTTTTGCATTCTATTATTACTAAACAAGTACGAAATTTTTATAAAATACAAACACACTATTTGATAGCTAAGGTAAAAATGCAGTTATTATTTTTTTTTTTACTCGAACACGGTAATCTTTACTATTATTTAAACACAAAACGATAAAAATAAAACAGTAACACGTTACTTCACAAGGAATCGTTTTATAGTTAGTATAACAACAAAAAGGACCATTTAAATAATTTCAACTAAAAGCAACTTAATGTTCATCTATTTTATAAACTCCACGATCAACAAGGGCGGCTAAATTAAGTTCAATCATTTTCCCTTTAGTCTTTTCCAGTTCATTTTAATATCAAACGTAAATAAGATTTATACTCTTCTCCATGTAAATGAAGTCGCGAGTTAAAGCTAGTGATGCTATAAATGTCGGTTAAATTAGCTGTCGGAGAAAAATGGGCGCCGCGAAATTATCAATTCCAACGTTGTAGTCTGGAAACAACATAATTTGGACTCTATTGAATGTTATTTTCGTTAAGGCCGTTTTTATATGAAAATACGACGACATCTTGCGGCTTATGGTTTTATATTTATTTCTTTTTGACTTCGTAAATATTATTTATTACATAAATAAATAAATAAATATACCCAACAGTCACACACCTAGTCCTGACCCCACACTAGGTATAATCGGTATCGTGGGTGTCAGAGACTATGAGAGACTTTCGGTCTCACAACACCCAGACTTGAAACAAATGCGGGAATCGAACCCGCGGCCTCTCGCTTCACAGCCGGCTACTCGCCCATTGCGCCACGGAGGCTGTCGATTAGTTTAAAGTTTCGGTCTCGGTCAGTATAATGAGAAATGTAATAAATAGATTCGTAACAGAACATGGTCGCCTCCTTGGTCAGTGGCAGCATATATGGCCTGTGGACCAGGAGGTCCTGGGTTCGATTCCCAGATCGGGCAAAGCGAATTTTCTAATTTAATTTGCCCGGTACTGGGTCTTTCAAGGGGCTACGTCAGGCAAGCAGCCGGTCGTAAAAACTTACTAAAAAGTATCGTCTTGAGGTATTGGGTGCGATCCCCGGGTCGGGCAACGTGATATTGGATTTTTCAGTATTAGCCCGGACTCTGGAATTTGTACCCGATATGGCAATAGGGTCGCCCTCTATCACATTTGGGATGGAAATAAACTCGGCGAAATGTCGGTGTTCTAGTTCGCTAGTAACTCTGCCTACTTCTTCGGGGATACAGGTGTGAGCTTATGTTATGTTATGACATAAATCGCAATATTTGTATTGATTATAGGTATGTTCATGTTCTAACTTTTCTCGCTCACAACTAAAGATACGGATACCAACTTTTAAAAGTTTGTAATATATCTTACGAGAGGCTTCCGATTTCAAATCTCGTAATGTAGCTCTTACTAGCTAATAGTATTGACTTCGAGTAGGTTTATTCAAGACCTTAAACTTTGTCATTGTAACTATTATTAGTTTACTTTAACGTACACTAACACCAATAACATAAACATAACATAAGCTCACGCCTGTATCCTCGAAGGGGTAGGCAGAGGTGCACTAGTGAACTAGAACACCCACGTTTCGCCGAGCTTTGTTCCGTCCCAGATGTGATAGGGGGCGAGCCTATCGCCATATAATTCCAGACTCCGGGCTGATATGGAAAAATACAATATCACTTTGCGCGACCCGGGGATCGAACCTGAGACCTCAGGACGGTAGTCATACCAAAATACAACCACGCTACCGAGGCAGATTAACACCAATAATACTGGAAAAATGAGTAAAATTAGATCTTCAGTTATACAAGGCAGCATAATTGTATTATCTTTAGAGGTATAGTATCTAATGTAACTAACGCGATAGTTTGTCAATATGTATGTATGTATTTTTGTTACTCTCACAAAAAGTATTTAATGGATTTAATAGATCATTACAGTTCTATAGATTATATTACATCAAAATAACACTGCTTTTTATCCCGGAAAAATGTGCGCTTTATGTGGGGTATTTCCACGCGGACGAAGCAGCGGGCAATAGCTAGTATTCAATTTTTGAACAAACTTTTTAGACTATTACTACAATTTATGTGAACTATCTTCCAATATACCTGCACATAATTTGCGTGTGAAATGGAGAATCAAACCCAAATGACAAACACATAAATCCACCTGAATATATTTTGTGCGAATGCGAAAATGTTTTATGACCTAGATTTGGAAAGTGCAAAAGTGTCGCGGTTGGTTTACTGCCAACTCCAGTAACAATGAGCCGCGAAATCTCAAGGCCGGGCTATACGATGTTTTATAGCGCATAGCTAGTTGTAAATCTTGTGTGTTCGATACCTAATTTGATATCGGAATTCGATTTGAGAGTTGCGGTCGCGGGAATATTCGTCAATAATAAAATCTATCTAAAGAAGGTAATAAAGATAATGTTACTAGGAATTTATTTCATCAAACAGTTTGACGTTAAAATGAACGCATGTAAAAATCCACGGGCCTCATCTCGTATTTTACGACTACATCCAGACTCCAGAGTGATCGAATTTCAAAAATGCACCTATTATGTGAAGAACGCGACGTGTGATCTATAAATTCGAAGGCAAATCATTGACCGCAGTGTGTTTGGCGCGACTCTAAGGGCCTCGACGCATAATGACGTAACGACCATGAAGTATGGGTGATATAGCTTGCATCAGCCACGTTTGTATAGAATTATGTATACAAGCGTTACACGACGGAAAATTGGACACACGCAGCGGGCAAGTGAAGGACGCGGGTTCGATCCCCACACCGAAACAAATGTTTGTGTGGCCTACAGATATTTGTTTTGGGTCTGGGTTTTGTGACACCGAAAGTCTCTCGTAGTTCCTGATACCCACGACACGAGATTCGATCTCAGGCAGAGATCTATAGAGCGTACTTTGACTAAGTCTGAGTCAAAGAAACGAACTCAGTGAGGATTTGGAATTTTTAAATCGAACTTTGACTTAGTCCGAGTCATTTTTTACAAGAAAATCCTTGCTTATTCTTTCTGTCTGTTAGTGTAGGGTTAGGACTCAAGACTATGTGTGTGACTGTTGGGGTTATTTATTTATTTATTTGCGTCGTAGCAAGACTCAGTTTAGTATAGAACATATTTTGTAATGCTTTCCAACAACTTATAAAAAAATCGACTCTTATTTTAAATTTGAACTATTTCTTGGAAACTTAATTATTTCACTGGAACTAGAAATTGTTAATTCGCTTATAAAGAAAGCTTTGTGTGTATAAACAACCTCTGACCCTATTTCAAATTGTTTATGGTTATAATTGTACGTATATTTACAAAATTATACCAAGCGTGCCATGGTGCGCGTGTTTTAACGTTAAATATTAATCGCCACTCACTTATCTGGGTCAGGTTTAGTTATGTATAATTGGATCAATTATTTTTCTTCAACTATTCGATATTCAGGCTATTTTAAGAAAGTACAACCTTCGAGACGCATTTTAAATACTCTTTTGTACGACGCAAGACAGACAGCTAGTCATTTAGCTAAGCCGAATCTATTCGACAATATGTTTGAAAAAGTGTGTTGAACCGACCCGAATAGTCCTTTAAGGGTAGATTAAAAAAAGAACTTTTTCTACCTATTAAATAAAACCTGAGTAAAATATATAGTTCGAAAAAATCAAGTATTTGTCGGGCCTTCATAAAACAGCCCACATTTTTATCCTACGGTATCTAAAAAGGTTTCACATCACTTATCAGCAATAAATGATAAAGTATAAAGTACTCACGTCACAACAAGCCGAGTTTTCGTGCAGCAAAATCCGATTCGTCATAAAAGTATAATAGTGGGTCGGGGGTGCCGCAACAACGGCGGTGACCTACACAGCGCGCGCCGCCGCCGCGCCGCGGCAGTCTTCACTCGGGCCTTCTAATGACCCCAGGCGCTCTGTGCTGCGAATACCGCATCCATCTAATAATAAAAATACTTAAAAAGTGATTGGAATTGAGCTTGTTTCACGCGTGTCTAGGACCGGCGCACTTGGGCTCTCTTCGTCCCTGCTCCGCGAGAGTCGACCCTATCTCCCACAGGATAACGCGGTTTTCTAATTAGCGGAGTGAAGGAAAAGCTGGTGAGTTTGTAAATATTTCCCTATAAGTTTGTGGCTACTAGTTGTTTACGAGAACTTTCATTTGCATTTTTAACAATGTTGAAGTTTATTTTTGTATGGCTGAGTTGAATGACAGTATTTTAACATTATATTAATACGTATTGTAGTGCTTTGTCGTATCATGTTATTTTGATTGTCATATTTATTTTGCAGTAGATAATGCTTTTAGAAGCTTATCGAACAATGTACGTAAGCTGAACTATAGTTAAGTATACCCTATAGTATTAACTGCCTATAGCTACAACATTATTACCATAATCTTCAGACGTAGAGGCTGTCTATTCAATGTAATACATCTTATATTCATAAGCACGCGTCTGTGGCCCGGAAGGAGTAGTCAGAGGCGAACTAGAGACGTGGAGCACCCGTATTTGGCCGAGCTTATTTCCGTCCCAGATGTGATATGGGGCGAGCCTATTACCCTATAGGGTATAAATTCCAGACACAATATCAAAAATCTTATTGAGCTACCCGACCCACGGATCGAACCCGAGACTTCAACACGGTAATTGTACTGCGCACGCAATACATCTACGTCACCGAGACAGTCTTCGTGAAATATAATCTGAGTACTTACTCAACTTAATACTTATTAAGGCAATGGAGCCTTTGTAAGCGTGTACCCGTACAAGCGTAACAGCAGGGTTACCACCACCTCTTATAGCAGTATTATTATAATCGTTCTTCGTTTGTTTTGTATGGGAATCGGTACAAGTAAGATGATAATAATACTGCTATAAGAGGTGGTGGTAACCGCCCTGATCTAACCACTTAAGTCAAGCATTTGACCATTAAATGCACCGATACAGGATCAAGAAAGTATTATGTTGGAAGAATACCTTCTTTCTACCGTATACCACTACAATTGGGATCAGCAGATCACACTTTTTCAAGCATGCTGAAAGTATTCGGTCTTCGTTTTTAAGGCCGATTGCCTGTCCGAGGTTAACCCTTCTCCGGCGATCCCGGGCCGTGTAAATCCGTGTTGGAAAAAGCTGCTTTGCTCGACCTGGAAATCGAATCTAGGACCTCTTGGTTCATGATCATTATCATCAGCCATAGAACATCCACTACTGGACATAGGCCTCCCACAAAGATATCAAGATCGACCTTTTGGGACCTTTTGGGGGCCTGTATGCAGCGACTTTCTGCAACCTTTATCAGGTCGTCTGTCCAAATCGCGATCAAATCAGGAATGAGGAGATCCGTAGAAGAACAAGTCACTGACATATCAGCAGTTAAGCTAGCTGAGGGGTACCACAACCTCTTATAGCAATATTATTATAATCTTACTTGTACCGATTCCCGTACAAAAATAACGTAGTAAGACCATAATAATACTGCTATAAGAGGTGATGGTAACCCGCCCTGAAGTGACCTCTTTGATATCAAGACACTAGACCAAGAAGGTGATTTTGATAATACTAGTTTTAAGCTATAAGTATTCTTATAATACGGTATTTTTTTTGCATTGTAACTCCCATTGCCAAAGTTTGTGACGTCTGTAGCCTGCGGCAATCGTATGTAGGCCACATTCATCCATTTTGGGTGACAAGCCCGACTAGAATTAAAAATGTTGACCTATATGGAGACTTCCGTTAGACTATGTTGGTATGACAAATGCTGCCAATGATAAGTATAAGCACCTGTCGCCTCCTGGGTCTGGTGGTGTATATATAGGTTATAATCCTAGAGGTCCTGAGTTTGATTCTCAGGTCCGGCGAGGTGTTATTCTATCACGATTTGCGAGATAGGATCCCTCTAAGGGGGGTTGACGTCGGGCAGGCAGCAGGTCTTTAAAACCAGGTCCAATATTTTCTGTATCATGCTTAAAAAGTGGATTGCGCTAACCCCACATTAGAGCGATATAATTGTAAGTGGACGGAGAAGCCTACCTTACAATAAATAACTCTAGAACTGGGATTACAAGTCAATTCACTTATGCAGTTGCCGGGCTACCAGCAAATTATAATAGAGCTGGCCTCTCCCATATTGAAAAGCAATGTCATTGTTGCAAATCTCGGCAAAAACTGTGACCTAATTAATTGAAGCACAGGCACAATAAAAGGCTTTGCCGGTTTGTTGAACATTTGGTACAGAATAAAACGAACGTGAAAAACAATTTATGGTTCAAAGCTAATGTCGCTGCGAATGAAAAATTATTGTAAATGTGTCTCGCATTGTATGTGTTATTTGACATGACGTGTTCGTCGCTTAATGGTTATATTAATGTATACATAATTATATTCATTTGCATAATCCTTTCAATAATGATAGGGTGTTTCGTTAATAATCTTAATGTAAATCATTTCCATTAGTTTAACCGTACTTCCTCTATAAGGTCCTTCTGATTCAGCAAAATTACTATAATCGATATGCTGAATTCGCAAAATAACAAACGTGTATCAAGTATTGTACCAGTTTCAACTACTTATTTTCTATCGTTATTTAGCTATATTATCTTGAATCATATTAACTTCCAAGATACACGTTTTGTAGTGAGGTGTTTTAAACTACTGAATGTTACTAATACGGAGTATGCATCTCAAAAATAACATGATTCTTTTGTCAGCCAATACTGTATACCGCAAGTACAGAGTAGAAAAGTGTGTGACAAAAGTAGAAAAGTATGCGATAAAATACTTTTATTTAAAATAATTTCATACGAATGTGATCAAAAGAGATGTTCTGTCACTTTGAGACATTTGCATCCCTAAGAACAACTGGATCATTTAACAGATTTTTTGCGTTCTTAATATTCATACTTACACATACATTTGGGTAATAAATGTACAGTCATGCTCGTGAATACATCAAAATTATACGAGGAATTTGGAGAATCAATAAAGAGGAAACCCGCTTGCGTTGATTGATTGGAGATCCGGACGCCTTAGCATATCCGATTAAATTATTATAATATAGACGTAATTTTCAATTTCGGATCAAATGTCTAATATACAAAATTTATGTTCTCTGCAATACAGATATTGTGTTCCATATTCAATTAATCCTACCCTGCATTTATCAATGTGGATTAATTTAAGCCCGGTGTTAGTAATAGAATGTTTGTTGATATTATCATTTAAATCAATTTAGTAAACTATAAAGTATATTATCTGGTAGTAAAAACTACCGCAACTATAGTAAAGTTTATGCATTTCGTAAAAACGTGCCCTTTCCGAATTCCGATATTAATTATGTTTGTGTTGTGTTGAAGGAAACTATTTTATACCTACTATTAGGTATGATGTACTATTCATTGATCGCCATCTCGACTAAATCAGGGTGACTACTTTAAATCAAGTTGGTGGTTGATTTTCTGCCAATTTGGATGACCATAATAGTTTGGGTTCTCTAATTTTATTTTAATATGATAAGATGTTAACTGAAAAGGTTATTTCTGAAGGAGAAGACACATATCTTATTTTTGTTCATCATCATCATCATCATCAGCCATAGGACGTCCACTGCTGACCATAGGCCTCCCTCAAAGATGGACCTGTTGGAAGTGGCCTGCATCCAGCGACTTCCTGCGACCTTTATCAGGTCGTCAGTCCACCTTGTAGGTAGACGTCCTACGCTGAGCTTGTCGGTACGTGGTCTCGTTTTTGTTATAATTAAAATATTAATATTGTGCTTTGTTGCAGGTTAAATGATCAGTCGGCAATAAGATGTGAAAATATATCATAATAATGTAACTATGAAAAGAACTGTATGCCACAAGACAAGGAAAAATGACCGCGATGTATTGCAAATTATTCCATTATTACTGGTTTTACCCTCCGTTCTACGAGCTCAAAATACCCTGGGCTGTCCAGACCTGACGAGGACTAGTAAATGTTTATGTTACACATTTGAAGATGGTAAGAATCTTTTTTTAAACTGGTTATGGCAAAATGTCTGAACCGGATTACAGCCTAAATACTATACCTTTGAGACAAATGTGATTCCTCGACGGTTGGATGTATTATCATAGCTTGATTGTTCACATTAATCCAGTAAGAATTGATTCTCTCTGGTACAATGACGAGTTGTACACAGCTGAGCAATCCATCTCTTAACTTGAATACCGATAGTCTCCATTAAGTCCAAACATTTATATTGAAGCAGCTACAGCAATTAAAACAGCACAACGATTGCGATCCAATTGCGATGGAAATATCATGGATTGAAAATTAAACCGTCAATCCCGTTACTAGAGACGTTAGTGAACCTACAATGGCTGAGGCCAAAACGCGATTAAGGTGACCAAGCTAATACGCTAGAGCTTTTACCATATATATGTAAATGCAGTCAGTCGAAAATATAGGTACTTATCAGTAAAATGTTTATCAACAAAATATATTCTGTATCGACTGACAACGAAGCGTGTCTAACTTCCCATTTCTGAGCGAATTTACCTTCAAGTGAAACTTTTGTGACAGGTTTATCTCCTAAAGAGATAAATAGAATTTCTTGGAAGGAATAATAGAAGCGCTTCCAACTCTGAATTACTATTTTTTATTACTAAGCAGCTTTTCTTTCGTATATTTTTCCTAATTCATATATTTAAAGATACATATGTCTATTTGTGTTTGTAAGAAATTGTGTATTTCAGGTTTATTCCTCGATTGCCAATACGCGGACGTAAAAGATATAAACAATGCGCTCAAAAGCGTATCTTATGTTCACTCACTGTCAGTTCATGACCTCGACGACAACGAAGACGTTTTAGTACCTCATTTTATACCTCAAGGCGTTTGTATAAAGCATATACATATTTCAAGAACAAGTATAAAAGATATTGGCGACGACACATTTATGCCACTAAGAAAGTGCCTTGAATCGTTGAGTCTTGTATCGAGTAAACTTAAATTAATCCCTCAGAAAGCATTATCTGGCATGCTGAAATTAATGTCAATCGATTTGATGTCTAATTATATTGAGGAGATACCCAGTTACAGCTTTTACGGGCTTCCGCTAGTAAAACTGGACATAAAAGCAAATGTATTACGTGATATATCAGAAACTGCTTTCACCGGTCTCGAATTATCTTTGACTAAAATAGATTTGAGTGAAAATAATCTCACCACGTTCCCTGTAGCGGCCATTGCAAACCTGAGGCATCTCCGATCATTAACGTTGGCTTGGAATGAAATTTCTTCATTTCCCACCATTGATAATGCAGATTTAATATCCTTAGAGTACCTTAATATGAATTCTAATAATTTTGAATTTATTTCAGAAGATTGCCTTAAATTTTGTCCGTCCCTAGTAACATTATCATTTCATTTTAATTTTATCAATAATATTCATTATAAAGCCTTTTATTCTTTGTCAAACATGAAATCCATAGACTTAAGTTACAATAGAATTAAAGTTTTAAATCCGAATCTTTTTCAAATGAATCAATATTTGGAATCTGTAGATTTGAGTTACAATCATTTGCATCACATTCATGGACTGTTTTGCAATTTACCGTCGCTTACAGAAGTATATTTAAATCATAATAACATTTTAGATGTGCCAATTGACTCGTTTCTTAATTCTAATAAAATTAAATTAATACACTTAGATAAGAACTGTATAGGTAATATACATGGTGAGAGCTTTAGTCATTTAGAGAACCTAGTTAAAATTCATTTAGAGTTTAATTATTTACATCAAGTGCCACAAAATATTTTTATAAATAATAGGAATGTAATGAAAATAAGACTAGACAATAATATGTTTTCGGAGATTAACAACCACACTTTAGGATCGTTAATTAATGTTAACGAAATTAGACTTAATAATAACAAACTTAAACTTATTTCTAAATATTATTTTGCCAATTCTATTAAAGTAGAAGATATATATTTAGATCACAATGAAATCACTTATATAGAATCCGGAGCATTTACACAAATGAGAGATTTAAAATACCTTAGTCTGCATAATAATTACCTCATAAATTTAAACGATGTTTTGCCCAAATCGAGCTCGAATTTACTCACATTGCACCTGGAATTCAATTCATTGTCTCTCGTTAGTAATGCTATGTTTCAGTCGCAGAAAAATTTAATTCGTTTAAGCTTGAAACATAATCATATAAAATTTGTAACAAAAAACACATTTCGCAGTTTGAATTTCATTACTCGTCTCGAGCTTGACAATAACGAAATCTCAATCATTGAGGATTTTTCATTACAACATTTAAATTCAACGAGATCTTTGGATTTACAAAATAACTTTATTCGCAATATAACAAATTATACGTTTTTCGGTCTAAGTGAATTAGAAGACTTGGACGTTTCATATAATGCAATAACTTTTATTTGCGACATGGCTTTTGAAACGCTTAAAAAGTTAAGAAGCTTAAATCTCTCATTTAATCCACTCAGAGTGCTTCATAAAAATATGTTTCAGCAAAGTTTACCGCTCAGTTCTTTATATGTAGATAACTGCGAAGTGGAGCACATAGAAGATTACACATTCCTAGGACTAAATAATTTAAAAACACTTTCACTCAAAAATAACTCTCTTAAATCAGCTGATTTGGCATCTATCAATGTCCCGGGATTAAAACATTTATCACTGTCTTTCAATGTCCTTGACTCTCTGCCTGCAGATTCATTTTCCCAACTCCCGCTTTTAGAAGTATTATATCTAGAGCACTGTAATATAGAACACATTTTTGAAGGAACTTTCAAGTATAATAAAAATTTATTGAGACTGAATTTAGCCCAGAACATTATTAGTACAATACCTTCAAATTTATTAGTCGCTGGAAATTCCATTTCCGAGTTCAACATCAGCAACAACTTTTTAGATTATATGCCATACGACGCTTTTCACGACTTTACTGAAGTTGAGACATTAGACGTAGCAGATAATTTGTTACCAAAAATAGAACTCACCGGGCTGGAAAAGTTATTAAAGTTAAAATATTTGACTCTTCGTAAAAATGAAATAAAATCTATAATAGTGAGAAAGAAATTAGAATTTAACGAATTAATATCTTTTGACGTAAGTTATAACAGATTAGAAAATTTACCAATAGTGATATTTGAAATTTTTCCAAACATTCTTTACGTAAATGTATCAAATAACGACATAGTGCATTTCGATTTCTTATTATCTTTTAAGAGGGTAGGAATATCCTTGATAAATATTGATATCAGTAAGAACCCTACTACGTCCTGGACCCTGGCAAATAGGATAGACAATAACTCACTGGTAGCAAATTTATATGAATTACACATCTGTGCCACAAACATGACAAATGTCGATGAAATCACATTCGAACTGTTCACCAATCTTCGTCACCTTTATCTCAAATTTAATAAAATTCGGCGTTTACCAATTAGTCCGTTCTTGACGTTAAATCTTTTGGAAAATTTAGACATCAGCTATAATAGGATTTCACAACTCAAGACGAGTAATTTTCGAGGTTTAACCAAACTGAGAACATTATGCTTATCAAATAATAATATTGAGTCAATGGAATCTTTTGCCGATGAGTTGAGCAATTTGAAACTTTTGGATCTCTCTCACAACAAGTTACAAAATATACTAAATGAAGATTTAATCCACCTAAAAGAACTTACAGTCTTGAAATTAAGTCACAACTACATCAAGTATATATCAGTTACAGCATTCCGAAACTTACACAAAATAATCCAAATTGATTTGGAACATAATAAACTTCATTCCATTCCTTTAGAACTTTTAGCTTCGGTAGAAAATCACATACAAGAAATATCAATTAAAGGTGAGTAAATCTAAAATATTCAAATACGTACTAATCACTCCTAAATGTTTAAGTAACCCCATTTTATATTTATTTACAGATAACATTATTATGTGCAGCTGTCAGAAAGACAATACGTGGATTTGGATTCAAGATCATCCTAAAATTATAAAATCAAACGCAGTAACATGTTTAAATGATGAATACCCTAAGGAAAAATGTGATATACCCGTTATTTCTCAGTTATCTGTGGATAAACATAAGGACAACTCTGTTTCGGTTTCATGGTTTATAAGAAATCGCACGGCTATAAAAGCTCTTCAAATACTTTATTACGGTGATGATGCAAATTCTGATGTAAGTGTTACAAATTTGCATGAATTTATTACACCTCATTAATGAATAGAGTTCAAAAGTTTAATTTTCCTGGTCATTTGCAGGTTAATACAATTTATTTAGAGAAAAATGAAGTATCTGCTCGTATTACCGATTTGCAAAGAAATATGAATTATGTAGTATGCATAATAACTTTACCTGAAGATCTCATTGATTATGTGGAAGAAGAAAATTCAGGAAACAATAAAACTATTTTTATCGATGATCAAATAAACGTTACAGCTACTATAAGTCAAGATATTGCTGCAGCCATATTAATGCGATCTCCATCAAGTGAATGCATTTCTTTTAACACTTTTGAAAACAAGCTTATAATAACACCAAAGCCAAAGAAGAAAATCAGTTTGGCCTCGATTTTAAACCGTCGGTTGGGTTTGATTGTTGGTTGCACATTAGGATTTATTGTGTTCTTTGTAATGGTATCTGTTTTATTGTATACAAAAATTAAAGAAAGGAAAAGGATAGCAAAATCTGATCCAGCATGGTCGGAAATGAATGACTACCACTCTGTTGCTAGCAAGGATGAAATTTTACAAAATTCTACTACCGCTTCGACAGATAATATTTTATTAGGAATGGCGAAAAATCGCCAAATTTCCTTAGACCATTTAAATTAAATTAGATTTAAAATAAAGCACTAACTCAAAATGTGAATAAATTGATTCTAAATTTTGAAATAGGCAAATAGTTTTAAAGGTTCAATAAAGTAATAGTTGCTTACATTTTTAGGGCGGTTGGCTTATGATAGGTATTTAGGCAGTAGCGAGTAGTGAATATTGGCCTTGTATGTAGTTATGGTATTCCGAAATAAATACGTTAATTTTTTTATTAGTATTTTAGTGTAGTAGAAAATATTTAATAAAATTGTTGGCATGGTTATTCTTGTTTTATGTTATTACTGCCAGCCCAACATACAATTACAATAAATTAAATACCAAAAGTTAAATATTGAATAGTAATTTAGTGAACTTTAATAAATATTTTACAAAGATAATATGAAACATGGCCTTTTTACTCGGGTTTTATTTTAAGGAGTGGAAAATGAGTTAATAAAATCACTATTAATGAATTTTTGTGTACTTGAAGAACTCTTTTTTTCTTATAATTGTCTCGATTAACAAGACCCATTGAGACAAACTCTACCTTTGAAGTTGATGTTAAGGATACAGTACTTTGAAAATCAAATTAATTTAAGTAAGTGGCTTGTTCGATGTAGAATACTCTTGTTGAAGAACCTTGTTCACCATGAGCCAATTAATATTTCCAAGAACGTCCATAAGGATATAAAATCTTTTTGTAGATTTTTTTTACTTTAAGTGAAATCGTAAGACACTAGATGGTATCTTTCGATTCCATGTCTGTATCTTCGATGTGTTTGTTTTTGTCTTTATAGAGAAAATTAAAACTATCGTCCATTTGGAGAATCGAGAGCTGTGACAAAAATCTCGCCCTAACTTCAACGACAACCTTGGCGGTATAGTAAATTGTGAAACTATTAATATACTAATGTATGTTCATCAACCCTATAGCAATCTATACCACATCTGCACTAACATCTCGATACCACAGTTGGCGAGTTTAATATAGAGATCACGAATGTCGCCAATATTTGCATATTACTTAGTGATAGGATTCCACTTACCCGTAGCTTCGACGTCTCCCAACAACTCGAGTTGCGAGTTGAGCTAATGCAAATGTTATTTGTTGGATAGAGTTACGAGTAGATACATCATTTAATCACGTTTTAACTAGGTCGATATATGCCGCTAAGAATAAAACCTACTCGCATTCACTATTAATGAGAGTGTTAATCCTTAGTCCACCAAATGCGGGTTCGTAGGATTCAGTTCTATTGAATCTTAATAATCCTTAAGTATGCACGTTTCCACTCAATATTTTAAATTTTAAATAAGGGAAAATTCATAATGAATACACTATTTTCTTAAAAAACTAAATGTATACATAGTCTAAATAGACTCTGCCTACCCCTATGGGATACAGGCGTGAGTGTGTATGTATACCTATATGTATAGTTTTAATAATGGTTTTGAACTGGCTACTTTCAATTCGGCGATTCGTACCACTTCAGTTACTGTTCTCTTTCATAACTTGTGTGACGAAGTAATCATTTCAGGATACAAAATACATAAGCTTTAACGTCTAGAAACGTCGTGATTACTCCAATTTGGATAGTGAGGAGCTAGCGTTAGAGATCCGTGATTCAATATGGAGTATATTCAATCATTTGCGACACATCGTCAAGCGCAGCTAATTGACGCATAAGTGGTTAACCCTCGAGAAATGAGCTAATGCACACATACAATATTGACAGTCGTGTCTATTACAAAGTCTCCTGCGATTGATTATGTCACAAATGACTATAATTAAGTGGATTTTGACGGGAAGACTGACAAGGTGGGCGTTCCCTTTTTAAAATTGTTTCATTTTATTGTCTGGAGTTGTGTTTGTTGATTTAATGTAATGTGATTTTATGCACCAAGATTCAGCCAAAATGGGTAGTATAATGTGGAAATGTTTTAATCGATTCGCTGAGTGAAGGTTGAGGTTTAGTTTTGACGAAGGAAGTAATATTTTATAATCATTAGCACTATTAATAATATATGTATAGGTTTATTTAGTTTAAACCAAGAGGAAATCTGACATGTGGGACGAAATTAAGCTCGGCGAAATGTGCGTGTTCTAGTTTCTAGTGAGCCTTTGCCTACTCCTTCGGGGACAGGCGTGATCTTATGTAAATGTATCATCTAACAATCCCTTCTTCATATCATAACCATGATAAGATTTCTCAGGAGACAGCAGTCGTAACACCACAAGCCAAAAGTTTTCCGCCAACATGTGTAACCACCCTTACTTCCAAAGTCCCAATGCTAACTGCAAAAATATTATTGAATTACAAATTTAATATATTTTCTAGGCCTTTATGTTTCGTCATTTTTATTTCAACATCACCCGGTTGATGGAATTCATCCCGAGGGAACTTTTTGTATTCCGAAATAAATTCATTAAATATATTTATATTTGTAACGTGTAAGAATTGTGCTTGTAGATTAATTAAGGGATTTAAAAATTTACATGTCTTGGTCAATACCAATGTACAAAGGGTGTATAACTTAAAAGGTTCTAGGTTCAATTTCCAGGTGAATTTGTGTTGGAATTTATATTTCATCGATTATAATCAACCGCTGATGTGAGACTGGACCGTCTTCTGGCTTTTAAATTATAATAAGACGTTTCCTACAACGACTCTGTGGAAAATAGATAAAATTAAATCGCGCAATAAAATCCAGTTTATCTTAAAGCAAAATCGTCGTAACGTAGTGGTATTTCGGTACGACTATCGTCCGTCGTCCGAGGTCTCGGGTTCGATTCCTGGGTCGCGCTAAGTGATATTGTATTTTTTCAATATCAGCCCGGAGTCTGGAATATGTGCTCGATATAGCCATAGGCTCGCCCCCTATCACATCTGGGACGAAATTAAGCTCGGTGAAATGTGGATGTTCTAGTTCGCTAGTGCGACTCTGCTTACCCCTTCGGAGATAGAGGTGAGCTTATTGTATGTTATGTAAAATATTTAAATATTTCATCGTAAACCGAAAAGCAAATAGTCGTGGTTGCGTGTTATTAGTGCGTTATGAATGCTACACTTGACCTGTTTAACCTCAGGAAAGTCACAGTTTTAAGTCACTTTTGGCATCGAACTACAAGTCGACTGTAGCATTTATATAATATTTAAGCTAGTTTATGATTTACTTAGTATTGACGCACAGGACTTCCTACATTGATCATCATCATCATCAGCCACAGGACGTCTACTGCTTGACATAGGCTTCCCCCAAAGATTTCTTACATTACTCTAAAGTATTAAAATTGAACAACTTTTTCCACCTGCCCTTATATTACTTTAATGTGGGATCGACGCAAGACAGTACTTAAGTATGTTCCAGGAAGTATTCGGCTTTAGTTTTTACAGAAGGCTACCTAACTAATATATACCCTCTCTGGGATTCAGTCCCGGCCAAATCGTGTTAGAAAAACCGCTTTACCTGACCTGGGAATCGAACCCAGGCCATCCCGATCCACAAACCTTATATACGCTGCCACTAAACCAAGGAGGCGACAGTGAAATCACCCTTCGCCACTGTTATATTACTAACTAGCTTAACTAGCTTTTACCCACGGCTACGCCCGTGTGAGAGTCTTGACAATCATTCTTCCCCCATTATATCCCTTTAGGGGATGAATTTATGCAAGTATTATACATGTAAACCTTCCTCTTAAATCACTCTATATATTTAAAAAAACGCATCAAAATCCGTTGCATAGTTTTAAAGATCTAAGCATACATAGGGACATATATAAGCTCACGCCTATATCCCCGAAGGGGTAGGCAGAGATGAACTAGCAAACTAGAACACCTACATTTCGCTGAGCTTAGTTCCGTCCCAGATGTGATAAGGGGCGAGCCAAACTCCGGGCTGATATAGAAAAATCCAATATCACTTTACCCGACCCGGGGATCGAACCCAAGCCCTCAGGACGGTAGTCGTACCGAAATACAACTACGCCACCGAGGCAGACAGCGGAAATCGACTTTGTTTTATATTATGTAGTAATGAAGTATGCACCTCACATATTACACATTCTTGTTTCTAAAATCTGAATAATAAGCCATCAGACCTTGTGTACAAAGCTGATTGTACTGTTTTCATCAAGCGACGTGAAAAGGCAAACCTTAGATCATCAATGGTGTTTAGACGCCGTACAGCGTACAATCTTGGTGTATCAACTAGACGCACCAGTCGCAGCAATTAGTCCTCGGCGCCAGTTGGTAAATATTAACACTGGTAATTGTACGTTGAACGTCAGCTCGACATTCGTTACAGTGCCCTGCAACCTGAATACAAATGAATCCATTATCCGAAAGTGCGCGGATAGCGAATCGAAAACACACATCGGATCACGTAACCGTCATATATGCTGTAATGTGTTTACTGCTGAGTAATTTTATCAATACTATTTCAATATTAAAAGGCCGGGTAGGACTTGCTAAATTGCCAGAACGAGTTCTGTAGACTGTAACCCGTAAAATCCTAGATTCGATTTCCAGATCGGGCTGGTGCTTTTTCTATCACAATTTTCCCGGAATTAGATTCCTACAAGGTGGTTTATAAGCCAGGCAGGCAATCGGTCGTAAAAACTAAGCCAAATTCTTTCTACAACGTGCTTGAATAATCACAAATTTAAAAACTCTACGGACTCAATACTTATCTGATCGTGACCAAATATATGGGACCACCCTTGGAATAAGCTCTATCGAACAATAATAATCAATAAAATAAAAATCTTGAAAATCGGTCCTTATTTAGCGGAGATAAAGGGTAACATACATAAAAAAACAGACAAATTGAGGACCTTCTCCCTTTTTGTGAAGTCGATCGAAAAATGTGTTACGTCCCCCCCAACACAGCGGAATATACAACCGGTTAGATACCACTGTCTCACAGAAAACCGACGTAAAGTGGCAGCTTGCTGTCGCGTTTCGTTCGGTGAGTGAGTTTCCGGTGGCCCATTTCCCCACTCCCTTTCCCAATCCCCTTCCCTCCCCTTCCATTCCCTTCTTTTAGGTTGGCAACGCACCCATGATTCTTTTTGTGTCTTGGGTGTCTATGGGCGGTGGAGATCACTTACCATCAGGTGACCCATCTGATCGTTTGCCAATCTTTGCTATAAAAAAATTAAAAAAAATAAGGAAAATAAAGGAGGAAGAATGACATAAAATATTCTTGCAACACATCGTCACACAGCTCGTCAAAACTCCACGTTTAAATTATAACATAACATAACATAAGCTCACGCCTGTATCCCCGAAGGGGTAGGCAGAGGTGCACTAGCGAACTAGAACACCCACATTTCGCCGATCTTAGTTCTGTCCCAGATGTGATAGGGGGCGAGCCTATCGCCATATCGGGCACAAAATCCAGACTCCGAGCTGATATGGAAAAATCCAATATCACTTTGCCCGACCCGGGGATCGAACTCGAGACCTCAGGACGGTGGTCATACTGAAATACAACTACGCCACCGAGGCAGTCGAGGCACCGAGTGAATTAAAATAGGAAGAATTAAATATTCTTGCAACACAAAACTTGTGAAAACTCCTCGTTTAAATCAATCATGTTCATAATTAAGCACGTGGCCATAAATTACACACAAACAATCAACCGAAACGCATTGAAAAGAGATTTTAATTCTGCAATTAACTGCCGCGTGTGACCGTTACATAATTAAACATCTATCGAACGGTTAGGAACAATTGGGCCTTTATCTGTATAATCATCCCGCGCCACGTCCGGGGTTAGCAGTTATTTATTTTGAAAGCAGGATTTATTTGCGGAAATGGGTCCGACCCACATTACTCAAGGGAGATTTCGCTGAATAGGATTGTAAAGTATGCTGTTAGGATTCAGATAACTTATTGTATTTTGGAGTGTTGCTGCGTCCAAAATTGTTTTGTTCCTCTCTGATCTGATAAGGAAAGATAGAGAAGTTGTGATCAAATAATGCCAACTGAGTGTGATTTACTTATGTTTTTATCTTATTGCTTATAAACGCGAATATATTTATCACGTATTATTTCAATTGAGTAGTTTTAAACCACAGGAGTACGTCGGTCGCAGAGGTGTCTGGCCCAGATCGTGCCAGGGGTGCGTTCTCGTGGACGGCCCAAAAAGTGCTGGCTGGATGTCTGGAGGAGGATAAGAGAGCCAATGGTCTCACTATGGAGGATGCTCAAAACCGGGTCGAAGTGGAAGCGTTTAAGTAGGAAGGCGGACCCTGGCAGAAGGCCGGGATAACGCCAGGCAGAAAGAAAGATTTCAATTGAGTAGTTTTATGATTATTCAGGCTACAAACTTTCTAATTACCTTTAACCCTCTCCAAATATGACTATGTGGTTGGCACAACGCAGTTTTAAGCATCTTACAAAAACATCCGGCTTTAATTTTATTCACCTCTTCTGAAGGATCCAGTCCCGGGCTATTTGCCCGACCTGAGATTTGAACTGCAGACGCCCCGTTCCAAAGCCCATATACGTTGCCACTAGACCAAGGATGCGAAGTTATAATCGAATAAAGCCAACTAATCAAAATACTTTTGAAATATAATGTTTTAATGTTATTGCGTGTAAATGCGGCTTTATTTATCTCAATCCATTTTCGTGTCGCTTTTATTTCGATTGAGTGATTTTATGATTATTGGGGTTACAAACTAATAGAAATAAACATAATGTGGTCATTTTTCTATCCCGATGTTTCCCATATCGCTAAATTGTGGCACGCAGACAAATCGCCGGCCATTACAAGTGCCGGCCCGTTGACGTATGCTCGCTGAAATGTTACCTCGTAAATATTTCGTTTGTAAACTATTTCGAAAACTACCTACGTTTCTATTTATTATTTAAGAATTTAAGTTCGCATTACTGACTACATGGTTAGCCAGAAGTGCATCTGGTACACACATATATAATAATAATATCAGCACTGG
This sequence comes from Clanis bilineata, assembly GCA_036417725.1. Classification (NCBI taxonomy): domain Eukaryota; kingdom Metazoa; phylum Arthropoda; class Insecta; order Lepidoptera; family Sphingidae; genus Clanis; species Clanis bilineata. The sequence goes on along the minus strand of CM071145.1, from coordinate 6,424,866 downwards.
CATATTACTGTCCCACTGCTGGCCACGGGCCTCCTCTACTAATGGGGTTGGGCATTAAACTACGCTGGCCGAATGTGGGTTGATAAACTTCATATTCTTGGTTTATTTTTTATGTGTCTTATATTCTACGGTCATAAAGAAAATAAGTATCTGACATTCTTTCCGCAACATATTATGTTCCTTTGTGACTCTGTTAGATACGTTTTTTCAATACCGTTAGTTATCCGTCTAAATACCAGGGAGACGATGGGTTTTCCTCAACAGTGAGATTATTCTTTCTTTCTACCTGCCCTTATCCCACCTTAATGTGGGTTCAGCGCAACACTTTTTCAAGCCTGTTGCAATAGAGATTTGACTTTTTACGACGGGCTGCCTGCCTGACGTCAACTCCCTTAGCTCCCTTGACGTCAAATCCCGGGCAAATTAAATTAGAAAAATTGATTTGCCCAACCTGGGAATCGAACCCAAGACCTTCCGGTCCACAGCTCATTTATGCTGCCACTAGACCAAGGAGGCCACTAAACTGAACATATTTTATTGCATACCCAAAAATCTATAACTATGTGGAGTTAATCTACGATAAAGGCAGCATTGTAATAACAAAACCATGGCATTTATAAAAGACACAAAACAAGAAATAACTGGATTGGAGCCAAACTCGACCATTTAAAGGCCAGAGGCGACTGACAGGAAATATCATGCCTTCAATAATAGGTCTTGTTTTATGACAATATAGGTACATGCGTGTCGATCGACCAACAATTACCGCAAAATGGACTTGCTTCTATAAGGCTTTGTAATGAAACAAAGCAACACGCCTTGCATTATTGAACTAGCTTGCGGGGAAGTTTTAACAAGTCCATACTTCAATTTGTTGCAATATTTATTGGAGTGGGGCTGGAGCGGACGGCCGGTGGTTCGAAACCTCTCCAGAACAACCCTGACCATTCCGTTTCATGTGTATTCATTTTTAATTATTGCTTGTTTTAATGGTCAAAGAAAACAGTGTGAGGAGATAGTACCAGACGAAGCCCGTGCCTTGAAACGTTCGCTGTTCGCTGTTGCTATTTGTTCAGTTAGTGAGGTTTCTTGTAGCCCAAATTTATCCTTCCCATCCCAATTCCAATCCTTTCCTTTCCTTTAAAGTTGATAACGCAAAAATTATTATTTGTCTATGGACGGTGAAGAACTTACTTTCAGGTGACCCAACTGCACGTCCCTTCTATAAAAAGTTGGTAACACTACCTCCACTGTTTTAATATTGCTTAATTAAAAAGCCAATCCCTATTCAATATTTTTGTTTCTAGGTAAATTATTTTCTTTTAAAATCAATTAACGAAAAATATTTTCGAAACAATATTCTCTCCAAATTACGTTTCGAGGAAGACCTTGACTTAATAAAAAGTTGGAAACAAAGAGTAATTAAATTCGAAGGTTGTGTTACAATTTATGTTTTATTTGTCCGTAGACATTTTTATATTTTAGGTGTCTTGTAATTAAAGGTATTGTAATTAATATTTAAGTAGGTTTTTAATCGCGGCTTTATATTTGTGAAAAACGTTATTTTCTATTATATTTGTTATTATAGACAGTTTAGAGTCTTAAGAAGTAGAGCTCCGCTATAGTTTAACCTGGTTATATATTTAAGGCTGAGATCTATAGAACGAACTCCGACTAAGTCTAAGTCAAAAAAACGAACTCAGTGAGGATTTGGAACTGCTAATCGAACTTCGACTTAGTCTGAGTCATTTTTTACTAGAAAAACTTTGCTTAGTCTGTCTGTCAGTCTGCTTCTTTTTTCATAAAAAATGACTCAGACTGAGTCGAAGTTCGCTCTATAAATCTCAGCCTAAATGAGCTGATGCGATTGTGGTTATAAATACTACCTTTATTTCACAGAAAACTGACACAAAGTATCAAGTTTTCATGATCGCTGTCTGACCACAGTAAATTAATTCCTTGCATTGAAGATCACTTATCGTCAGGCGATCCATTTGTTCATTTACCAATTTACTATAACTAATATTTTTACATGTTCTTATATCTTACATCAATATGAGGAGGGCGCAACACACTTTCTCAAAAATATCGCAGAAAGGATTCGGCTTCAGTTTCACCGACCACCTGCAATCTGACGTCAACGCTCTCTGGGGGTTCAAATCCAGGACAAATCATCTTAGAATAACACCCCGCCTGACCTGGAAATCGCACCGTACCGTACCGTACAGGACTACCTGGTTTATTGCCCATAATATGTGCTGCCAATAGAATAAGAAATCTCTAATAAATATTTATACAATATACATACATACATACATAAGCTCACGCCTGTATCCCCGAAGGGGTAGGCAGAGGCGCACTAGCGAACTAGTACATCCACGTTTCGCCGAGCTTAGCCGTCCCAGATGTGATAGGGGGCGAGCCTATCGCCATATCGCGCACAAATTCCAGACTCCGGGCTGATATAGAAAAATCCAATATCACTTTGCCCGACCCGGGGATCGAACCCGAGACCTCAGAACCGTAGTCGTACCGAAATACCACCACGCCACCGAGGCAGTATACAATATAGTTTATAAAATACTTAAAAGTGGCCACATATACATATAAAACTATCTAGGTACGTATACCTATCGTTTCATCATATCAATATACAAAAACCAGCTAACAATGAAAAACAAAATGTCGCAGTTCGTTAGGCCCGGTTTGAATTATACAGAAGTATAGATAAAATTAAAACAATAACAATAATTCTGTTTGATGGCATCGCGTTTGTTTCGAGTACGACGCTCCTACGAACGCGTGAAGTGAACGCCTTGTTACAGTCCTTATCACAAGAGGCAAATTAGAGCAACCGCCTCTTTCCTCAAATTAGAACAAAACAAAATATAGAGACAATATTTTTCGTCTGTTGAATTTATGCGTACATTTATTCAAAACATACAAACGTTTTATTAAATGAACCTCGATGATATCAAAAGATGGAGTTTCAAGAAACGAGGACAGTAATCGAATATATTATTGCAATATGATGTTTGTTTGGTGAATTTTCTTTTAAATTGGTAACGAAATTTACGATGTTTTTGTATTTGTAAAAGTAAATTCTTCCCTAAAATGTTTAGCTAAGTTAAAACAACAAACATTTCTATATTTCGCAAACTAAAGGTATTTTAACTGACACAGATTTTTTTCTACAGTATTTATGGATATTTGTCACACCTTGCATGGACCTGTTTGAAAAACATTGTTACATTGTTATTGTTTGAAAAACAATATTTATAAGTTAAAAATGTTCCCTTTTTTATAATATGGTTCATCTCTTTATGTATTGCATCCAGCAAAAACACCCTAACTGATTCACAAACTTTTTAACTGTTTATGTAGAAAATAGAGACAAGAATATTCTGGTAGTTCAAGAATCTCATTTCTTTAAGTTTTCATTATATAATACAATTAGGTATATCGCACAAATAATCCTTTTCACAGCATTTAATATAATGCAAATGATTACCATTTATTGTGGTTTCCTAAGCACACATCCATTAAAATATTTTTTTATCAAATTACAGCTGCCTCGGTGGCGTGGTGGTATCTCGGTGCGACTACGGTTCTCTACTACGGTACGACTGAGGTCTCGGGTTCGATCCCGGGTCGGGCAAAGTGATATTAGAATTTCCATATCAGCCCAGAGTCTGAAATTTGTGCCCGATATGGCGATAGGCTCGCCCCCTATCACATCTGGGACGGAACGAAGCTCGGCGAAATGTGGGTGTTCTAGTTCGCTAGTGCGCCTCTGCCTACCTCTTCGGAGATACAGGCGTGAGCTTATGTTATGTTATGTTACTTTTAATCATTATGGGTTTTCCAATCGTAAAATCTATAATCTAACGAATCTATCTATCTATAATGTATTTAACAGATGTTAGTGTATATAATGCACTAATGCATCGTTATAGGACATTGTACGCTAGATAATGTAGACTGAATCAACACGCCAGGTGTGAGGACCTGATATACAGCCTGCATATTAATTTGTGTACCTTGCCACCTGCTATGTCGTATAGGCATTATTCAAGCTTTGATGGTCTATAATACCGTAGCAGTTAATAGCCTATAAATTTTGTAATCACTTTCTTGTGTAAGTAAATTATAATATTATATAGGGTGACTGCCTCGGTGGCGTAGTTGTATTTCGGTATGACTACCGTCCTGAAGTCTCGGGTTCGATCCCTGGGTCAGCAAAGTGATATTGGATTTTTCCATATCAGCCCGGAGTCTGGAATTTGTGCCCGATATGGCAATAGGCTCGCCCCCTATCACATCTGGAACGGAACTAAGCTCGGCGGAATGTGTGTTCTAGTTCGCTAGGGCACCTCTGCCTACCCCTTCGAGGATACAGGCGTGAGCTTATGTTATGTTATAGGGTGTTGCATAAAGTCGGTACCAATAACAATTTCACAGACAGGAGAAGGATTTTAAGCGTATTAAAATGGTAACGTTAAAAAATTAAAACTGAAGATAATTTTTAAATCAATCCCTCATGGGGTGTTGACGTCAGGCAGGCGGCTGGACGTAAAACTAAGCCAAATCCTCTCTGCAAAATGCTTGAAAAAGTGTGTTTCGCCGACCCCACATTAAGGTGGGTTACGGACAGGTAGAAAAAAAATTAAGCATGGAGATTTTAAAATCGGAAGGCGAACTGTAAATCATAGCACTTAGCATAGGAATGGCTTTATGTATTCTGAGTCATTGGCGAAATCACCGATGAAACGGTGGCACCGCCATATTTTTTAAAATAAGAAGAAGTGTATTCTGAAAATAATTAATTACCGCATAGGTGGTTTGCAAATGTACTGTAGCTGACCTAATGTGCCAGAAAAAAAATTTTAGTGACAAATTCAAGTTTCGATTATTCAAAAACTATGAGCCTTACGAGATTTTAAACTTTACTGCTAGACTGCTAGCCATCCTCTCTTTAAGTATAGTTATTATTGATACCAACTTTATGAAACATCTGTATACGAAGATTGTATAAGAATAATAACTTCCTCTCTTTCCACCTTCCCTTATCCCACGTCAATGTGGGGTCTGCGTGACACACCTTTTTCTTCTTCTTCTTTTTTTAAAATATGACGGTGCCACCGTTCATACCTTTTTAAGCATATTGCACAAAGGATTCAACTTAATTACAGTTGAAATTAATGACAGTTGCTTTTCTTGAATGACTCTCCTTCTGGGGGATCCAGTCCCGAGCAGTCTTAGAAAAACACACGCCCACCTGGAAATCGAACCCAGGACCTCTCAGTTCATAATTATACGTTGCCACCAGACGACATATAATAACTAAACATTGTTACTTCAATATGAATATAAAACCTTGTAAGAAACACCCAAGGCGCAATGTATGAAGGTATTTGCTTAATAATCCTGGATAAAAGACAGAATTTATTGCAAATAATTTATCCGTAGAAATATCTCGACAGAATACGCAGAGTACTAAATTTCGTCTTTTGTTTCGTAACATTTCACAAGCGGGACAAGTTTGACAACGCAACAATCGCCATGGAGACAAGAAAATGTTTTATCTGAATTCAAAAAATACATGGAACAAAATGGAACACAATCGCCAATCGAAATCGCAATCAAACTTTATATTGTTGTTTTTAAAAACAAAAGCTACGTGTGTTATTATATTTAGTTCTATTCTTTATTTCATGGAATTAAACATACATACATAGACTCACGCCTTTTTCCTATAGAGGTAGGCAGAGACAACGGATTTCCACTTGCTACGATCCTTACACACCTCTTTCGCCTCAATTAAAGTCGTAGGCAGAGGCGCACTAGCGAAATAGAACACCCACATTTCGCCAAGCTTGGTTCCGTCCCAGATGTGATAGGGGCGAGCCTATCGCCATATCGGGCACAAATTACCAAGGCACAAGGCACATATAAGATACCAATAATAACTTCGAATAAATTAGATTAATGATCTTTTTACGTTTATTTTTGCAATATATTATAATATAATCATTATCTACACACAAATGCTTTAAAAATAACTGAATGAATGAAAATGAAATAACTAAATAATATACTAACGATAATTCTCACTAAATAATTTCGTTGAAAATATTTCAATCACACGCGTAATATTAATCACGACAGAATCTTTTGATGTCCTAAACCGAATGCTTGATGGACCCATTGTGATAATTCTTCTAAATTGTTTGAAGAGCTCTTTGTATAAAATTTATGACATTCATTAGTCTACTTGAATACGACACTTCTTTGAAAGACGCGACGATGGCACTAATTGTAAGAATCTCCCAATTTGTCACAAAAATGGTTCGTTCGCAATATCGGTATGCGGAGGTACCTACCTATCTCGATTTTTGTCAAGTGAAATTACATTCGAAGGAGAATTTATTTGCGTTTTATTCATCCACGCAATCTTAATATTTGATTTGGAACAATTGTGTTTTACACCGTACTTGCTCGCTCACAAAAGTGCTTCAAGATTTGTTTGAGAAATGAACAAAGCAGTGATGTTTTTATGTGGAATATCATAAAATATATGAGTTTATTCTGAATTTTAGGAGACGAAAAACTCCGAAAATGGAAATTAAATACGATTTTAAGCACATTAAAATGATCAAGTATAATTAACTTAAATTAATGGCATGCTAAATAAAAATACTAAATGGTAACAGTCGCCTTGAACTTACAATGTTTTATGTTTTTTTTTTGCCAAAACGCCAAGCTGGTTAATTAGTAAAAGTCGTCGTATTCCAGCTGCTAAGAAATGTTGGTAATTGCGGCCGAGTTATGGGCCTCGCTTATTTTTAGCCTCAAGAAAAATCTGCCTTCATTTCTCTATTTTTTCATTTCAACTACTTAAGAAAACGTGGTCTTCATTATGGTTTTTTTTTATTTTTTTTTTACAAATAATCACAAGTTTAAAAACTTAACGAACCTACTTCAAAATGTATCTGATCGCGACCAAATTTATATGAGACCACCCTTAGATTAAGCTCTATTGAACACAAAAATAATCTTGAAAATCGGTCCGCAATTGGCGGAAATATCGGGGAACATACATATAAAAAAGATATAGACGAATTGAGGAATTGAGGAATTTCTCCTTTTTGAAGTCGGTAAAAATTATAAGCAATTTTTACACCTGTCTATTTTTAAGTACTATTTGGGAACACAAGCACTAGTAAACAGAAACCACATAAATTCCAGTATTTTGTGGTATCTTTAAACAAAAGAAGGTAGAGGCCAGTGCATAACTACCAAAACTGAAGCATTCTTAATGTATGGAACGAAAAAAAAATGGCGACTTGGCGAAAGAAAGATCACATTAATATAACAGTTAGGCAACTTCTTCATATTCCGAAATTAGTATTATTGTAAATAAAACACCATATTTACAATAACATCAATAAGTATTATGTTATTTAATTCTTATGACACGGTGACAACTGACATGTAAATAGATCGCGAAACTAAAATGGCGAAACCGGCTTCATAGTAAACACTTATTTTTCGTAGTTATGCCGGGTCCTCTTTTTTGTTCTTTAGTCATTGGTGGTATCAAAGACTGCATATCTTAAGACGCTCACACCAATTATGCCGCCCGTTAATTGCTGGTGTGTGCTACGCCTAAAGGATCCAATATTGCAAGGAGGAGGTAACATGCAAACCACAGGCTTTTGTTTTGAACCTGTAGCTGATAGATCGATTCCTATAAGCACCCTTTATATAGTTTATCACAAATCTGAAGCGACATTTTCTTTATAACAGAGGCTGGCAAACGAGCACGTAGGTCACCTGATGGTAAGTGATGTCCACCGCCCATAGACAGCCCAGTCACAAAAAGAATCATGGGTGCGTTGCCAAAATAAAAGGAGGGAAATAGGGAAGGGAAGCCACCATAAATCTCACTCACCGAACGAAACGCGACAGCGAGCTGCCACTTCACGTCGGTTTTCTTTGAGACAGTGGTATCCAACCGGTCGAGCCGGCCCATTCGTGCTGTAGATGTAACTGTTTACAGCGTGGCTCTACCACTCAAATAAAACAAAACTTCATGCACAATAAAACCAGAATCTATAACGCGATCTCGCTAAGTCATTATCTATTGAGCAAAACCATATCATATGAATTAGAATATATATTTTGTTAGATTCTCGCCGATTGTTAGATGTCGTGGGAGAAACTGTCCAAGGTGAAAGCTCAAAAAGCTTCTGACACTTACATCAACGTAAGCTCCTGTATATATGTATCCCCGAAGGGGTAGGCAGAGGTGCACTAGCGAACTAGAACACCCACATTTCGCCGAGCTTAGTTCCGTCCCAAATGTGATAGGGGGCGAGCCTATCGCCATATCGGGCACAAATTCCAGACTCCGAGCTGATATGGAAAAATCCAATATCACTTTGCCCGACCCGGGAATCGACCCCAGGACCTCAGAATGATAGTCGTACCGAAATACAACCACGCCACCGAGGCAGTCTTATATATACTATAAATATCTTCTATAAACTTATATTAGTTGAAAAAACCTTCAAACTTAAAAGAACTCCAAATCCAAATCGGTCATGTTTTCGCTATCGAACGTTTATAAGACCGTAAGATTTTAGAACAAATTTTATATCAATTTACATAGTGTTTATAAAATACTAATAGCGCTCTATCTAATCATTATAAACTAAACCAGCCTCGACATATCCATTTAATGTCACATCTACGACCATTCATATTACTCGTTAACTATTTGCCTACACTCAACCCCACAATCAGTAAAGTCCTAAGACCAGTACGCTCATTAATTTAATCGCATTAATTAATATGAAACGCTCATATATCGCTTATTTTTCGAGTGTTTTTCACGTCAAATGCAGGAATATTACTAGCAGGAACGAGATAGGTCTGGGGCGGCACCCTCCCATTCCTCTCGTTAAATTTTCACATGCACTTGACGGGCCGACCTGGCTTACGTTAATTATGAAATCTCATTTGAGAGAGAACCTACACGTTTGAGTAATGACTCCTAAAATAGAAGTATTTGATTTAAAGTTTCATTTATAAGGGACCGCTGTTACAATATGCGTGCTCTATTAACATTGATGTCTTTACATATGGTAACATTATTCTGATTAATAGTGGTTTTAGATAAATGTGTTTTAACTGATTTTAACAACATACATAGAGTTACGCCTGTAACCTCGAAGGGGTAGGCGAAGTGAACTTTACAATTAGAACATTCACATTCCGCCGAGCTTATTTCTGTCCCACATGTGATACGGGGCGAGTGTATCGCCATATCAGGAACAAATAATAGACTCCGGGCTGATATCTGATACACCCAATATCACTTTACCCGACCTGGTGATCGAAACCGAGACATCACGACGGTAGTCGTACCGCGCACACAATACAACTGCGCCACCGAGTAACACACTTTTCGCAACATGTTGCGCGAACATGTTGGCTTAGTTTTTACGATCGACTGTCTGCTTGACGTCAAGCCTCCCTAGCGGTTATGTATGCTGCATATGGCTGCATATTTCACTATAGAACTAAACAGGCTATAGTGTGATCCTACCACTAACAAAATTTCACCTATGGTCTCTTCTTGGTGGCTTTTTAGACTACTTATTCTTAATTAAATTAATCTAAATTCGTTAATCTTTTTATTTATGAAATTTATTGAACTAATTAGTTTATTACAAAGTATATTACTTTGTTGTACTAATTAATTACGTTAAATAAACACATAAAAGTGATTTCTTTCTTTCTTTCTTAAATAGAAAAGGTTTTAAAATTGCCAGCGAACCGGATCTTGATCTCCAAAGGGATAAAAAATTAGCTGAACATTTTCTGCACCATACTTAAAAACAATATTCAATGTGAAATTTTGCTGTTATACAAGATTCATCATCAGCATATACAATCAGCCATAGGACATTTACTGCTGATAGGCCTCCGCCAAAGATTTCGATATCGACCTGGAAGTTTATAGTCGGACTTGTAGAAGATTAAACGTTTAAAAAGATTAGGCTGCCTCGGTGGCGTGGTTGTATTCCGGTATGACTACCGTCTTGAGTTCTCGGGTTCAATCCCCGGGTCGGGCAAAGTGATATTGGTTTTTTTTAAATCATCCCCGTGTCTGGAATTTGTGCTCGTTATAGCAATAGGCTCGCCCCCAATTACATCTGGGACGGAACTAAGCTCGGTGAAATGTTGATATTCTGATTCGCTAGTGCGCCTCTGCCTACCTCTTCGAAGATACAGGTGTGAGCTTATGTAGAATATTAAAATAATTAACGTAATGTATCATATTTGATACCAACTGAAGCATAACCGCGAAACGATTTATGTTACAGCAACCGCTCGAAACAAACACCGCGGTAGATACAAACGACACCGGTCTCGCGCGCGGCACCCATAAATATCACATGTGATAAAACGCAACCGCTACACATTTTGACAAAAAATGCCAATACAGGTAAAATTTTCAATAAAAATGACGGACGTCGCGTCGCCAGCGTAACAATTTATACGAGATGAGCGGCGCATTATTTTGTACTTGAAATGTAAACTCACGTTGACTGCGGCCCCTAGCCGCATGATAGATGGGCTCTCCCGACTGATTTTCCTCTCTCCGCTATGAAATTTTTCAACGATAAGGGCGCTCCGAGATTTTATGCTCGGCTATAAATATAATAATGATTTATAACCCCATTTATATCCGTACTACTCAAGGGTTTCGGTTTAAAACCTCCTCAGAAGGTATTCTAAAGAAGCATTAACTTTCTTAAAGTGGTAACTAGCCGAGAAGCGAGTCAAAGCCTCAATGGAACATGCCGCAGAAACAAAAGCCGCCCGGGAATAATTAATAATCGAACACAAAGGAAATTCTTGGGATAATGAAAACTCAGCACTAAAATTACCTTAACTGAAAATAACTTTTATAAGTAGGTCGTTTAATTATGTGTCAAGAAATGTACAAGATACAACCCTTTATCTGATAGCGGAAATGAAAGCCATAAAGCCGATAGTCTTATCGCGGAATGGATCAACGACGATTTAAATCATCTCTATAGACATCAAGAGTTAATGCTGGAATTCCATTCAAAATAATTTCTCAGCGTAATTAAAATCGTTTTTATTCAATACAAAACCGGTGTGAGACATAACAAGCCTTTCAATTGCTAGGTAAGTACTTAAAAGATAGGTAAGTGTGTTTTTTAATAAATTTAAAAAGAATAATAGTCACGAGCGGTTCGGCCTCCGGTGGCCCATACGCTTATGTAACATGTATATGTGTATTTTTTATTTTTTTGTAGTTGAGGCTGGCAAACGAGTAAGTAGGTCACCTGATGGTAAGTGATATCCATCCACCGGAAATCTCACTCACAGAACGAAACGCAGCAGGGAACTGACACTTCACTGGTATTCTATCAGACATTGGCATCAAACCGGTCGAGCCGGACCATTCATGCTGTAGTCGTAACTGTCTACAACACCAACCATTCAGTTTTGAGGCTCTCACTTTCTAGATGAGCTAACTACAAGTATAATTTACACTATATTTACACTATACCTACTATTTACACCTGCCTTTAAAAATGGCTTGTGCGAGACTCGAATGGATTAAATCAATGCTTCACAATAAACCACGTGGTAAAAATTAAAAATTTCCCAATCCATACGTCATTTCTCATAGCCATAAATTGTGTAACCAATGAAACACGTAAACGCGTGTCATTTATATGAACCTATAAATAAATTTCATTGTGCGGATCTCGCTAAAACGTCCCTACACAAATATATAGGGGTCGAATCACATTAATCTTCCCTTCATTTATACAATTGTACGTATGTGCGCGCCTCAAAATACTTCAGCCTAAGCGTTTTAGAGATTATCGCCTACTTAAGTTACTTTATTCGAGTAACTTAACTATATTTTTTATCGGCGTATGGCAGTGACTACTAAAGTAAAAGCAGCGGTCATCGATAAATAATGGGTTTATCGGTGATCACTAGAACATGCCAGCCTACTTATAGCTACAAGTACTTTTACAACCTGTCAATGTATCATTCAATTACATAACTGCAGGTCGATTCTCTAAGGTTCATTTGTGAAAACAAAGTTGCGGCATCTTTGTGGCAACGATGTTTTCATTTTTGTATTCAGCAAGGTACAAAGCGCACGCATTAAAGCTATGCATGGTGACGGCGCTTATGCGAACTAGCTCACACGAGCGAGGCGTTTGACATAAATGTAAGTCTAAGACTCAACAACGTTGAACGCTCCGTCGATCTCAACGATGTGCGTTGCGGTAGCTCGTCGTCGATCGCAACGTTGTGCGTTCCAGGAGCACGTCGTCGATCGCAACGTTGTGGCGTTTCTTGGAGAATCGACCTGCTGCTCAGTGTGAAGGACGCTGACGACTGTGCCACGGTTTATACTAGTAGGTATAGCCGCCAACGATATACTCATAAATAATAATAATTTTGTAGTAGTTCTAGAACACCCACATTTCGCCGAGCTTAGTTCCGTCCCCGATGTGATAAGGGGCGAGCCTTTCGCTATATCGGGCACAAATTCCAGACTCCGGGCTGATACGGAAAAATCCAATATCACTTTGCTCGACCCGGAGATCGAACTCGAGACCTCAGGAGGGTACCCGTACCGTAATACAACCACGCCACCAAGGCAGTTTAGAAAATTGTAAGAGTTTATTTTGTAAAAAACTTTTGTCCTAAATAAATTATTATTATTATGCTTTTGCACACTCCGAAGAACGGTGCATGACCGATGCAGACACAGGGATATACCCTCATACCTGCATCAACTAACCATTATGCATGTCGAAAGCCCCTCGAGAGAACTGGATATACACTGGCTGATCCAGGATGACGATCCACACTAGCAGTGTGGTCACTATAGCAGGATTTATTGTCGTGGTCGCCATCCAGCTGTATACCAATATCCTACCACCAGCTCGATGTTTTTGTGTTTTTTACCCACAAAAGGTTTATGTCAACTTTGTTTTAAAACAAATTGATAAAGGTGTAACAATGAATACAAATGCAAATGTGTGACGCAAATATTTGCGAATGGATAAAATATACAAACCGTACAATTGGGACTCACCGAACAATATAGCATTGTTCGTTTATTCACAACGAAGTTAACAAAAATATGCACATCTGGTATCTTCTTGTGGAAAAAAAAACGTATTCATAACGTAATAATAACGGCTCGACCGGTTAGATACCACTGTCTTACAGAAAACCGACGTAAAGTGGCAGCTTGCTGTCGTGTTTCGTTCAGTGAGTGAGATTTCCCCACTCCCTTTCCCAATCCCCTTCCCTCCCGTTTCATTCCCTCCTTTTAGGTTGGCAACTCACCCATGATTCTTTTTGTGTCTTGGGTGTCTATGGGCGGTGGAGATCACTTACCATCAGGTGACCCATCTGCTCGTTTGCCAATCTCTGCTATAAAAAAAAAAAACGGTTTAAGTATAAATGTTACGATTAAGGTCAAACTACACAAAATTTTGTAAATGATTACCTTCCGCTCGTGGCTCTGCCCACGTTCCCCAATATCTCCCTCAAAGAATTTCATACAAAGTTCCCCTTTATTCCTCCCCTTTTTCCTTTCACTTCCTAAGCCAAAAGAAGGGGTTGATCTTTCTTTCTTTCTACCTGCCCTTATCCCACTGTAATGTGGGGTCGGAACAACACACTTTTTCAAGCATGTTGCAGAAATGATTTGGCTAAGTTTTTACGACCGGCTGCCTGCCTGACGTCAACCCTCTCTGAGGGGTCCCGGGCAAATTAAATTAGAAAATTCGCTTTGCCCGACCTGGGAATCGAACCCACGACCTCCCGGTCCACAGCCCATACATGCTGCCACTAGACCAAGGAGGCGACTAGAAGAATCAAATCACGAAATTTGAATGTGCTTATTTATTTTCAGTAGATGTCACTCGTGTGAAGTTTTAAGTGGAAAAGTCTATTTAATATTGTTGCTTCATACAAACTTTCAACCCATATATCAGAGGTTAAACTTCCAAAAATCCGTTCTTATTGCCTGCCTAATCAATTGAGGAAACCTTCTGTCCAAGTTTTATAGTCATAGGTTTGGTAGTTTCAGCTCTACGTTAGTTAGTAAAGATATAAAAGATCGGTCAATAAAATGTACAAGAATTAAGATTAAGCGACTAACATGCAAACTAAATCCGTAATCCATATGTGGCATTTTGGAATAAATGTTGATTTTTTAAATTCGCATGCAGCAAAAATGTCACAGCGGAAATTGTAGAGCTGTGAAATATCGCGCGCAGCTGCAACGGCTAATGAACTCGTTTCATGTTACTAATATTGTGCATCACGTCCAGCAAAATTGAAATCCTTTTGCTTTTTACAATGGTGAATAACACACTGTGTCGGTGGCGTGCTTGTATTTCGGTACCATTACCGACCTGAGGTCTCGGGTTTGGATCCCCGGTCGGGCAAAGTGATATTGGATTTTTCCATATCAGCCTGGAGTCTGGAATTTGTGCCCGATATGGCGATAGCCTCGCCCCCTATCACATCTGGGACGGAACTAAGCTCGGCGCAATGTGGGTGTTCTAGTTCGCGTAAGCTTATGTTATGTGAAAAACACAACTTAAAAACCTTAAAGACCACCATCAAACCCTGTTCGCAATGTCTATTTTAATGTTAGTTAAGTAAGTAAGGTAAGAGTTTACTCCGTACTCCATCATGAGATCTTGACCTAATTTATATAGAACCACCTTTGGAGTAAGCTCTATCGAACACTTTCTTTCTACCTGCCCTTATCCTACCTTAATCTAGGGCCGGCGCAACACACTTTTTCGAGCATCTTGCAGAAAGGATTTGGCTAAGTTTTTACGACTGCTGCATGCCTGACGGAATTGGACCACCGGAAATCTCACTAACCGATCGAAACGCGACAGCGAGCTGCCACTTTACGTCGGTTTTCTGTATGACAGTGGTATCAAACCGGTCGAGCCGGCCCATTCGTGCTCTAGACGTAATTGTCTACAGCGTGGCACTACCACTCAAAAAAGTAGTATTGAATCTCTGTGTGTATCATAACAAGCACGGGATATGGTAGGAATGCTAGCAGGGAATTGACGGGAAAATAAAATAGGAAGCTTGTAGGATTTGACTGGAAATGTGGATAAGGAAAATCATGCCGTGGACTATAAGGCCCTATCCTAGCTAACCTTTTAACACTGGTCGAAGTTTTAAGCCGACGTGGTAACGTTTCATATGCATCTTTCATTCGTTTTTCAATTTTCGGCCTTTCGCAATTTGATTAGAACGGTGAGCGGTCATATCGTGGCTTGTACACAAGTGGAAACCATTTCTAAAAATCATAGCGGTCGGCGCCACCGCAACCTTTTGATCTCGGTTTGAGTTCGGACACAAAAGTTCCTCCCGCTGGGTTCCACAATAGCTCTGCGGAAAGATTAATCGCCCAAAGAAGCCCTCTAAGCCCGAGAAAACAATTTTTCATCTTTATCAAAATGTTGGGGTGAGTCGGTGCATTGTTTGACTCAGAGACGCATTACGATTTCAATAATGAATAACTAAAATAATCTATACTAATCTTAGGGCGACTTGCAGCGGTATTACTAATGTAGAGTTAAACCTAATCTCGATTTATCCTACAGCACACTCCTATTTTTACGGATTCATTTTTGAAAATGACACCTTAGTCTGACCCGTGACCACGAAGGCTGCAAAGCTTTCGAAACGTCGGGCATAAAAGTTAAAACCAAATCGTGATAGAATCCGTAAAAATAGTTTAATTTCAATATAACATTCACGTAAACTTAAGAAATCATTAAGCGCACTCCTATCTTTATCGTCAGGAAAACCATGATTGAGTCTCAGGTACGACGTATGTATACTTACTTTCGAAAGTCAATAAAAAAACAGCAAGACTTACGGTCTTATGCATAATAATTTAGTCGAGCTTATAAACGTTTGATAGTGAAAACATGTCCTATTTCGATCAGCTGTTTCAAGTTTGAAGTTCTTTTATAGGCTTAAAAATGCATTTTAAGTTTAGGTTAGGTTAGGTATTTTCTACTTTCGACATAGGTTTCTTCTACTTTCGACTTTTCTTTCTACCTGCCCATATCCTACCTTTATGTGGGGTCGGCGCAACACACTTTTTCAAGCATGTTGCAGACTAGATTTGGCTTAGTTTTTACGACCGGCTGCCAGCCTGACATCAACCCCCTCTGAGGGCTTCAGTCCCGGGCAATTTAAATAAGAAAATTAGCTTTTTCCCGACCTAGGAATCGAACTGTGGTAGCAGCGATAGCTCAGTTGGGAATGGTACGGAATGCCGAGGCAAGTGTCGAAGGTTCGAGACCAACCCCAAAATTGGAGCATACACTTTTGACTTTTCTAAGTTATGTGTATTTTCATTGTGAAATATCGCTTGCTATAACGGTGAAGGAAAACATCGTGAGGAAACCTGCATACCCGAGAATTTCTTCACAGGAATTTCGAAGGTATGTGAAGTATTAGGCTAGCGTGATAGACTAAGGCCTAACCCCTCTCATTAGTAGAGGAGGCCCGTGCCCAGCAGTGAGACAGAAATATTACAGGGCTAATATTATATATACTGTGGTACTTGATAGAGTAGCTGTTAGCATTGAAGCTATTCAGAAATCACTAATTCATTCACTTAGAATTTCAACTTATCTAGTCACGTACGGGCCTCGACCGACCATTTAGAACTCGATATTTCTTTCACAATTACGGCAATTCATAATTTAAAGAGCCTACTTAATACATTGGCAACCGTTTTATTTCTTTAGAAGAGTTCTTATGTCAATTTGTGATTTTAACCTTTCTATTGGAAATAAGTAAGATTACATACATACATACATAATTTCACGCCTGTTTCCCATAGGGGTAGGCAGAGGCTATGGATTTCCACTTCGCACTGACACACTACTTTCGCTTCATCTACTTTCATCAATCTCTTCATACATTCGCGTCGGTTAAGGGCACTTTTTATCTTTCCTTTATTTAGTATATCATCAACTTGCCTAAAATAAGTGCGACGCGGTCGACCTTTACCGACTTTTTCTTCCACACCAAGTAAGATTAATCTATACTAATATTATAAAGCTGAAGAGTTTGTTTGTTTGTTTGTTTGTTTGTTTGATTGAACGCGCTAATCTCAGGAACTAATATTATAAAGCTGAAGAGTTTGTTTGTTTGTTTGTTTGTTTGTTTGTTTGATTGAACGCGCTAATCTCAGGAACTACTGGTTCGATTTGAAAAATTCTTTTTATGTTGGATAGCCCAATTATTGACGGTGGCTATAGGCTATATATCATCACGCTATGACCAATAGGAGCGGAGCAGAAATGAAAAATGTTTAAAACCGGGGAAGGCGATATCTCAGAAACTACTGGTTCGAATTGAAAAATTCTTTTTGTGTTGGATAGCCTATTTATCGAAGATGGCTATAGGCTATATAACATCACGCTTTGACCAAAAGGAGCGGAGTAGAAATGAAAAATGTTGCAAAATCGGGAAAATTTATATCTCGGACAGAAACTACTGGTTCGAATTGAAAAATTATTTTTGTGTTGGATAGCCCAATTATCGACGGTGGCTATAGGCTATATAACATCACGCTATGACCAATAGGAGCGGAGCAGAAATGAAAAATGTTGAAAAGGCTATATTTCAGAAACTACTGGTTCGAATTAAATTTTTTTTTTTGAGTTGGATAGCCTATTTATCCAGGATGGCTATAGGCTATATAACATCACGCTTTGACCAATAGGAGCAGAGCAGAAATGAAAAATGTTACCAAATCGGGAAAATTTATATCTCATACAGAAACTACGGGTTCGAATTGAAAAATTCTGTTTTGTGTTGTATAGCCCAATTATCGACGGTGGCTATAGGCTATATAACATCACGCTATGACCAATAGAAGCGGAGCAGAAATGAAAAATGCTGCTAGCGGGGAATTTTATATCTCAGAAACTACTGGTTCGATTTGAAAAAATATTTTAGTGTTGACCAAGGGGATGAATGGTAGGGTGACTAAGGGGTGACTGACGGGGTGATTGATGGGGTGACTGATGGGATGACTGACGGGGTGACCGACGTGAGGAATGTCGGGGTGACTGACAGGCTGACTGATGGGGTGGCGGACGGAGTGACTGACGAGGTGAATGACGGGGTGAAAGACGGGGTGACAGATGGGGTGACCGACTGGGTGACAGCCGGGGTGACAGATGGGGTGACCGACTGGGTGACAGCCGGGGTGAGAGACGGGTGACAGAAGGGTGACAGACGGGGTGACAGACGGAGTGACAGACGGGGTGACAGACGGGGTGACAGACGGAGTGACAGACGGGGTGACAGACGGGGTGACCGACTGGGTGACAGACGAGGTGACAGACGAGGTGACAGACGGGGTGACCGGTGGGGTGACAGACGGGGTGACAGGCGGGGTGACAGACGGGGTGACAGGCGGGGTGACAGACGGGGTGACAGGCGGGGTGACAGACGGGGTGACTGGCGGGTTGACAGACGGGGTGACCGGTGGGGTGACAGGTGGGGTGACAGGCGGGGTGACAGACGGGGTGACAGGCGGGGTGACCGGTGGGGTGACAGACGGGGTGACAGACGGGGTAACAGAAGGGGTGCCAGACGGGGTGACGGACGTGGTGACAGACGGGGTGATAGACTGGGTGACAGACGGGGTGACCGACTGGGTGACAGAAGGGTGACAGACGGGGTGACAGACGGAGTGACAGACGGGGTGACAGACGGGGTGACAGACGGAGTGACAGACGGGGTGACAGACGGGGTGACCGACTGGGTGACAGACGAGGTGACAGACGAGGTGACAGACGGGGTGACCGGTGGGGTGACAGACGGGGTGACAGGCGGGGTGACAGACGGGGTGACAGACGGGGTGACAGACGGGGTGACAGGCGGGGTGACAGATGGGGTGACAGGCGGGGTGACAGACGGGGTGACTGGCGGGTTGACAGACGGGGTGACCGGTGGGGTGACAGGTGGGGTGACAGGCGGGGTGACAGACGGGGTGACAGGCGGGGTGACCGGTGGGGTGACAGACGGGGTGACAGACGGGGTAACAGAAGGGGTGCCAGACGGGGTGACGGACGTGGTGACAGACGGGGTGATAGACTGGGTGACAGACGGGGTGACCGACTGGGTGACAGAAGGGGTGACAGACGGGGTGACGGACGTGGTGACAGACGGGGTGATAGACGGGGTGACAGGCGGGGTGACAGACGAGGTGACAGACGGGGTGACCAGTGGGGTGACAGGTGGGGTGACAGGCGGGGTGACAGACGGGGTGACAGGCGGGATGACAGACAGGGTGACAGGCGGGGTGACAGACGGGGTGACAGACGGGGTGACAGACGGGGTGACAGACTGGGTGACAGACGGGGTGACCGACTGGGTGACAGAAGGGGTTACAGACGGGGTGACGAAAATGGTGACAGACGGGGTGATAGACTGGGTGACCGACTGGGTGACAGACGAGGTGACAGACTGGGTGACCGACTGGGTGACAGACGAGGTGACAGAAGGGGTGACAGGCGGGGTGAAGGACGTGGTGACAGACGGGTGACCGACTGGGTGACAGACAAGGTGTCAGAAGGGTGACAGGCGGGGTGACAGACGGAGTGACAGACGATGTGACAGAGGGTGTGACTGACGGGGTGACAGACGGTTTGACAGACGGTGTGACTGACGGTGTGAGAGACGGGGTGACTGACGGCCGAAGTAGATCATCCCATTACCTCTTTTAGAATTATTGTGCTATAGGTGCCTACGACTCACTCTTTCAACCCTCTCTCTCATACGCAGACGAAGTTGCGCGGGTCAGCTAGTTTGTTTATAAAAGAGACTATCAGGTGGTTTATCTGATGGGATATGATCTTCATCGCCCATAGACGCCCTAGAGCCTAGACACATAAAGGATCGTGGGAGCGTTACTTACCTAAAAAGAGGGATATAGGGTTTGGGAAAGGAAGGGAGGGAATTCTGCCACCGGAAATCTTACTCACCGAACGAAACGCGTCAGCGAGCTGCCAATTTACGTCGATTTTCTGTGAGGCAGTGGTATCAAACCGGGCGAACCGGCCCATTCGTGTCATACGCGTAACTGTACAGCCTGAATCTACCACTGAAATAAGTATGAAAAATGAAATATAAGTATTGTATGTAATATGTTAACCATACTCTTCAGCGCAAAAGTAGGCTAGTTAGATTAGTGTATCCAAAAAGACCAGGAGGTTTTTGGCATTTCGCTAGCCACACGTAAAATAATTTATATGAAAAACGTCAGTTCCTCACGTAACTGCTAGATGCGTTCGGGTATTTGCATATTGCAATATAAATATTTACGTAGTAGCTAGCGTAAAATGGAAAAAAAAATCATGGACGAGTTACTTAATGTAGCTGACATTAACAATGTCCATGGGCAGAGAAGATGATATTTTGTATCAGAAGTTTTCTATTTAAATAGAATTTATCCCTGCCCTTATACCACTTCAACAT
Organism: Clanis bilineata; assembly: GCA_036417725.1. Lineage (NCBI taxonomy): Eukaryota > Metazoa > Arthropoda > Insecta > Lepidoptera > Sphingidae > Clanis > Clanis bilineata. The sequence goes on along the minus strand of CM071145.1, from coordinate 6,404,232 downwards.
GGAGCCGGGGCATTACATTTTTTAATACTGTCGCAGAAAGGATTCGGTTCAGTTTACGACCAGTTGCAAACCTTAAATCAGACGCCTTAACCAACCGGTCATTCGAAATCATGATCCCGGTCCACAACCCTGTTACATACATGCCATATTTATCGTGTTTAATTCAATTGACTGAAGACTGCCTCGGTAGCGTAGTTGTATTTCGGTACGACTACCATCCTGAGGTCCCGGGTTCGAACCCCGGGTCGGGCAAAATGGTATTGGATTTTTCCATATCAGCCCGTAGTCTGGAATTTGTAGTCCGATATGGCGATAGGCTCGCCCCCTATCACATCTGGGACGGAACTAAGCTCGGCGAAACGTGGGTGTACTAGGTCGCTAGTGCGCCTCTGCCTACCCCTTCGGGGATACAGGCGTGAGCTTATGTATGTGTTTTATGTTTAATTCGATTGGTTTATAAAGGTTCGATTACATTGTTAAGTTGGAAAAAAGGAACGACACATCATTGATTCGTGTTACTAAGCCCGTAGAGCGATCGTTAGAGGCTTGTAAGGAGCCGGCGACATGACGCCTGGCGATCAAACCTCGCTCTCGGGCCTCCGCCGACCATACTCACACGTTTAATTCAATTTGGACCTCAGCCAGATTTCGAATTTGCTGGCGGCGTGTCTTTTAAATAATAGAATAGTACGGTCAATTAAATGTCGGTTTCATTAGCTGATATTAAGTTATTGTATCTATTTTTATTCCATGAAAGAAAATTAAATCATTTATAGTTATAAAAAGTTAACTGGAAATTATATAATAATAATAATAATATTAGCCCTGTAATATTACTGTCCTACTGCTGGGCACAGGCCTCCTCTACTAATGAGAGGGGTTAGGCCTTAGTCTACCACGCTGGTCTAATGCGGGTTGGTAGACTTCACATACCTTCGAAATTCCTGTGAAGAAATTCTCGGGTATGCAGGTTTCCTCACGATGTTTTCCTTCACCGTTATAGCAAGCGATATTTTACAATGGAAATATACTTAACATAGAAAAGTCCGAGGTGTATGCTCCATTTTTGAGGTTGGTCTCGAACCTCCGACGCTTGTCTCGGCAGTCCGTACCATTACCAACTGAGCTATCGCTGCTAATTATATATTTAAAAAAATATATCTCGTATTTATGTAAAGTTCCACAGCATTACATACACATTAAATTATAACATCTTCGTTTAATAATAATAATCTCAGTCTATCGCCGTACACTGCTGAACATAAGCTTCGCCCAAAGATTATTTTCTCCAAGAAAAGTTACTAAAATGATTGTTACTTAATAATGTAGATTAATATCTTCCCTCTCTTTTCAAGTTACTATTTCATTTATTTTCACATAAAGTATTTTAACAATTCGCCAAAACGATAAAGTAATTAACTTTCTTAGATGTTCCCTTACGAAATACGTTAACATTATGAAAAAGAGGCCGTGAGTAATATCCCGAAAGCGATTTAAATAACGCGGATAGCCAAGTTTTCCCTATTCAAGGTATGTCATATATATTTTTTTATTGCAAGCTAAAGCTGGTCATAACAATTTGTTACATCTGCCATTTCCTGGGTAGCACGTGCCGCTTTGTACTCGCGGACTACCTCGCACCTAGTTTCCTTAGTTCAACTAGGAAGTAGAAACAGTTGAATTTATATTCTACATCATAGTAATCTAAATCTAGCAACTTATTTTCTTCTTCTTCTTTTAAAAATAATGGCTTCCACGAATATACGGTGATTTACCCAATGTCAAGGTAAATAGAGCAATTACGTTTTCACAATAACCATGAGACCTAGTCGTGGATGATCTCAAGGCCCTGCTGGGATTATGGCGGTAATTCCTTCCAGACCAGTGCCCCTCAGATGACCTTCACTCGGCGAATCGACCGAACAAAGCCAGCCAACGCACCAAGCAAAACTCATCGAAGATCACCGGTTAAAAATTGTCCACATTATACTGTCCATCTTCATTGAAGTTTGATGCATTAAACCACAATACTTAAAACCAACAAACAAACCTCTAGAGAATAATATGAAATTATTTTAACAAGCGACGCCCACCCGTCAAAATCCTTTTCTAGCAATTTATGAATGAGCAATGTTTGGTGAAAATAGCCCTAAATCGAAGTACCCACGACCAATTCAGATTTGAATACGACGACGAATTGAGGACTTCCTCCTTTTTGAGAAGTCGCTTGAAAATCGCAACCGACTTCCCAAAAAGTAGGAAGTCCTCAATTCGTCGGTATTTTTTTTATGTATGTTACGCGATATCTCCGCCAAATGTGGACCAATTTTCAAAATTATTTTTGTGTTCGATAGAGCTTATTTCAAGGGTGGTCCCATATAATTTGGTCACTATCGGATTTGAAGACGGTCTGTTAAGTTTTTAAACTTGTGATTATTAAAAATCTACGTATTTTTGAATATATATTTTGAATGCAATATTCATGGTTCCATGGTTAAGATGAAACAATAAACAGATAATACCATAAATAGGTTACGGAACTATGGGCCTTACTTAATTAAACATTTTAGCTAAACAAAAGGTTAAAAACAGACTGTCCCTTTTATTTTCAAACAATGTGACACAAGGAAAACAGTGACAGACTATTCTTAACCATTTGCTCAGCTAAAATGTTTTTATAAGTAAGGCCCAATAATGACTTCTTAGGTTTATGCGAATGTTATTCATTGAAATAAAACAATTTTTACGGATTCTATCACGATTTGGTTTTAAATTTTATGCCCGACGTTTCGAAAGCTTTGCAGCTTTCGTTGTTACGGGTCGGACTGAGTCGAGCATAAAAATTAAAACCAAATCGTGATAGAATCCGTAAAAGTAGTTTTATTTCAAGGCCCAATAAGTTATAATGCCCATCGGAGCCGCTTCTGTCGATTAGCCTTAAACTCCTTATTTTTGACTCTCTGAACATCGCACAACGACACAATTCTATAACTAACAACAATTCCAATTTCCGACCAATGTTCAAACCTCCTAAAAGTAGTCCTTAGATAGCTGCTGCCAAATTATATTCTGGCTAGAGCTTTTGCCAACTTTCTGCTAAAACGATAAAAGCCATTTAAGGTTAACCAAAAAGTTCATCCAGTTTTTTAGATTCATTTGATTATTTCCTCAACAAGCTGCAAATTATAGTCCACATTTAGGTACAAAACAAATGGGCGAAGTACGTTACTAAAACAATATGAGAGCAGTCCCTTTATTTAAACGGTGACTACTTGAAATGACGGTCACGGATCGCAAGATTAAGAGACCAAGTCACAACAAAAATAAGACTTAATTAAAAGTAGAAAACATTCTCATTTCCCGCTTCCCAACATATTTTCACTGCAGACGTGAGAGCAAGAAATCTTTCCCCAACCGACATTTTCTCAAACAGTTGTATGTTTAGAGTTAGCAACGTATTTTATTTCGGTACAAGTGGAAGTGGTAAATTTAGAACGTAAATCACGACTGTAGCCTGCAGGGTTGTCAGTAAAACCAATTTGTTTTATACCGTCTCATCACTAATATATGTATAATTCACTTTTAGTGCCTCGGGTTAGTCTTTATAGTTCTTCTTCTTCTTTTAAAAAGAATGGCTTCCACATATTTGCGATGATTTAGCGAATGTCAAGATAAATAGAGCAATTACGTTTTCACAATGACCATGAGACCCAGATGTAGATGGTCTCAAGGTCCTGCTGGGGTTATGGCGGTAATTCCTTCCAGCGCGGTGCTCCTCAGACGACCTTCACTTGGCTAATCGACAAACAAAGTCAGCCAACGCACCAAGCAAAACTCATCAAAAATCACCGGTTAAAAAGTTTCCACATTATACTGTCCATCTTTAGTGCAGTTTGATGCATTAAACCACATCACTTGAAAACCAACAAACACAGCTAAAGAGAATAATATGAACAATTTAACAAGCTACGCCCACGTTGCCAGATTTCCCGTCAAAATCCCATCTTTATAATTATTACTTATCACCTCTCAAAATCGACGAATGTTTTCATTTTCTCCATCACATTTATTTTAGTTCCTTGTATTTTCCGCAAGTGGCGCTGCTAGTTAAATAGGCGAAATCGAGAAAACGATTATAATTTTCGTAAAACTGTCAAACTCATACTAGAGGTAGGTACTTGACATAAACAATGGGAACCCAAACAAACGCATAATTATAAATTATATTACATACACTTGGATTTTTATCTCATTTGCTCTAAGGTCTTGTTATTTTACTTTATTTATTAGTTAGTTTCACTATCGCTTTTTCACACTTGGCTACATTATAAGTCCTTATTAGTTTGTAAGTCCATATACGTGATATTTCCTCTTTCAATATTATACCGATGAAACAACAATTAATCAACCCGACAACCCTGAACCAGGCGTGAATCTGAGAATAAATCCGTGGGCGGCGCTTCGTTTGTGTTCGCATCAGATGTGCAGTCTAGCTGCACCTGAATAATTGAATGGACATCTTCCTCTACACCTGAGCCGAGGTGTCACGCGTAATTTACATCAAAGTCTAGTTTAAATGGCTTAGGAAACTCAAAATTTAACTTTGCCTTTGCATTGTATGCTTGCAAATTATCGTTGTTGTATGCTGTATAAGGCACAAGACTGGAATTATGTTTTGCTGTTACAATGTTGAGCTAGTATTACTAATGTACTCAACTGCATTAATTTCTTATCAGCAGCCCGAGCAGGAAAATTTCTGACAACCGTAAATGTAATCGTGCTCGATGCGCGTATATGAAATTTATATGAAATATTAATCAAATGTCATCAGTGCGCAGCGAGTTTACATTTACATTAGTTTTTCGTGCTCGGGCTACTGACCTAAAAAGAGCATTACTTATTGTGAAATACATAGGAGAAATATTAGTTAATACACATGAACGTGTTTTGTTTTATGTAGATCGATTGAGAAAAGGAATCGGAGTGGATTTTGATGTATCTTTTATACCTATAAATATAATTTACACCCGCTGCTTCATTTTTTACATACAATCCTTTATATACCTACTATTCTATACCTTTTCACCATTTAGAAGTTAGGTTTTAATCGAAAAACTATGATATACGTGCTTTTAAACACTTATGGCAAAGATAATAACAAGTTTCAAACAAAGGCCCTAAATATTTTACTAACGTTGCAATCTTTTGCACCTTTTTTAAAGATTGAAGATCTAGATAAACTTTTTACTGATTCTTTGTTTTTTTTTATTATATATACTAACAAAATTAAGGTTTTCCAAAGAATTCCCAAAAGCAACGATAACTTAACTCGTAGTTAAAATATTATCATCATACACAACATAATTTTTTTAAACTTTACTTTAAAATAATATATTATCACATACACACATAAGCTCACGCCTGTATCCCCGAAGGGGTAGGCAGAGGCGCACTAGCCAACTAGTACACCCACATTTCGCCGAGCTTAGTTCCATCCCAGATTTGATAGGGGGCAAGCCTATCGCCATATCGGGCACAAATTCCAAACTCCGGGCGGATATGGAAAAATCCAATATCACTTTGCCCGACCCGGGGATCGAACCTGAGACCTCAAAACCGTAGTCGTACGAAATACCACCACGCCACCGAGGCAGTCGAATATATTATCAATCTGAAATAAATAAAAATAACTAGAATATAAATACTTGAGACTAGATTCAGTCAAACTAATTTTACACTACACGTATGTCCTTACAATGCCCCAATATCATTACTTTATACGTGCACGAACACTGCTTAAAGTTAGTTTAAATCTTTTTTACATAAAATAAACTTATGTTTTATTACCATTACCTTTATAATAGGTTGTAAAATAAAGTTTATGCTCAGTAAATTAGTAATTAGCTCGTAGAATATTCGGCTTTTTATCGCAGAAGTCACGACCCTACTTAATATAGCAAAGTGGCCCCAAGCTAAATGACAAGATACGCTAAAGAGGCGCAATGATTTGATATTTAAGTACGACTTGCAGCGCTAGTACTAATCTAGAGTTACACCTTATCCCGATTTATCCTACAGCTCACCACTATGATTAAACCAAGATTTGGGATTTGAGATATATCGAGCATTATAAGATCCAAGTAGCACGAAGGGATTATTTTTATCTTAAGCACAGGTCGCTCTGTTCTATGTATACGGAAGTTGTACCTGATATGGCGATAGATTCGTCCCCTATCGCATCTGGGAGCGGAATACGCTGGGCGAAATGTAGGTGTTCTAGTTCGCTCTATAACTTCTGCCTACCCCTTCGGAGGTAGGTAAAGGCTTGAGTCTTAATAGCGCGTGAATTTAAGTTATGTCGTGAATTGCACAAAAATAATAATATGTGCAGAAAGAACTAATCCATAACGTAAATAAAATACGCTTTCAAAACTGAATAAATAAATATTAGACGTTCATCGCCCGGACCCCAGACTGAGGCACAAACAAGTGAACAACAAAGCAGAAATGTAAACGGTATTTTATTGTGCAAGATACAGTTACTGTGCGGTCCAACTGCCTGGATGTAAAGCTATTGGATAGGCCAGGAGCTGCGTCTAATTATATGCCTTTGTACCGTTGCGATTGATTTATTCTCCAGTGAACGCAGACAGCGTATCACATCAAGCTTTTATAAAAGTCCAATTTTGTAAAACAAGCTACAAAGGAATACGTAATGTAATTGTTAATGGATGTAATGGTAGCATTTTCCAACTATAATAATTCTTTGTAAAATTGAAACTGACTGCATATTTACATGAAATGTTATTTATTGCGAAATAAAAGAAGTTTCTTAGAATTATTTAATGTCGAAACTTCCTAATATCCGTTCTAATCGGATGCTTACGTTATAAAATAAACTTATATTCCCAATTATGGCTTTCTAGACTCCAACTGCCTCGGTGGCGTGGTTGTATTTCGGTACGACTACTGTCCTGAAGGCTCGGGTTCGATCCCCGGGTTGGGCAAAGTGATATTGGATTTTTCCATATTAGCTTGGAGTCTGGAATTTATGCCCTATATTATGGCGATACGCTCGCCCCCCATCACACCTTGGACGGAACTAAGTTCGGCGAAATGTGGGTGTACTAGTTGGCTAGTGCCTACCCCTTCGGGGGTACAGGCGTGAGCTTACGTTACGTAGACTCCAATAGTTTTAGCTGTGCGTCGCAGTCAGAACAAATAATTCTGTAGATTATAATAGCTTTATCAGCAGATTGTTTTAAATCTTTATCTTGTCCTTAATATTATGTTCCACACTCTAAGAAAATATCGTCATATTTTAGTTTAGAGCTAACAGTAGACGTCCAGCATACACAAAGGCGCGACTTTCAATGGATTTAAGTGCGGAGAAAGAAGCCCAGATCAGAGAGTCAGATCAGACTGCCAAACATGCACCGTCTCGTCTCACGAATCAATGCAAAGCGAAGTTTAAGTTAATTTTAAACATGACCTCAATGCAAGTAAAGTAGTAGTCGTAGCCTGCTTAGCCTAGTAGCAGCAAGTACGGGATTTGGATCTGGAGATCCTGGGTTCGGATTCCCGGGTCGGACAATGCAAATAGGCTGATTTGATTTACTCGGGACTGGATCCCCTGAGGCGGGGTTGAGTCAGGCAAGTATCCGCTCGTAAACACTAAGCCAAAACATTTTCTGCAACATGCTTGAAAAAGTGTTTTGCGCTGACCTCACAATAAGGAGGCATGAGCGCAGGTAGAAAGAAAGGATCCAAGTAAAGTAATAGAACTGTATAATTTTACCAAAACCACCTATATATTAACCCATCCAGTATTAACATTCCGTGGTAAACAGAACAGCATCTGGGCGATGGTCACGTCACGATTGCAGCGACTTGTGTGTTTGTTTACTGGAACTAACTAAACCCACACCCGACTTGGAAGTGTTCACAGCACGCGGGGCCTGTAGTTTGCCCTATTTACTTACTCAATTTATTGCGAGGTCATGTGCAGTCACGTGGCTTATGGTTATAAGTTTGTAGAGATGAAGAAGTATAGTCGTGATGATACACAATTGTTTTTTTTTTATTATTTTTTTTTTTTATTGCAGCGACTGAGAAACGAGCACGTAGGTCATCTGATGGTAAGTGATCTCCACAGCCCATAGACACCCAAAACACAAATATATCATGGGTGCGTTACCAACCGAAAAAGAAGGGAATAGGGATTGGGAAAACGAGGGGGAATTGAGCCACGGGAAACCTCACTCACCGAACGACAGGCAACAGCGAACTGCCACTTTACGGCCATTTTCTGTCAGACAGTGGTTTTTAACCGGTCGAGCCAGCCCATTCGTTCTGTAGACATTATTGTCTTAAGCGTGGGTCTACCACTCAAATAATAATAAATATAAAACAATAAACCTGACCCCACAGTGAGGTAGCAGTCTTGTTTTATCAATATCAGAAACTAAAAGTGACTTTTGGTCTCACACATTCTAAACTAGGGTCACACAAATATTTATCTCGTTATGGGAATCGAACCCACAGCCTCTGCAGTATTTAATATCAGAAAAAACTAAACCGATCTTGTCCGATGTTATAGACAGACACACGTTAAACTAATACCCCGTCTTGCGTCGGGGGTTAAAAATCGACAGGGCCACCTAGAACCTACTAAAGTGTCACAGAACTCGGCAAGTCATTGAGAAAACAACGCCACCGTTAACTCGCAAAGAAAACTAGAAAGTTAAATAAATGGGTTGAGTTATCGGAATGTTGGCTAACTCTGCTTACCTCTTGGGACGATAGTAAAGGCTTGACGGTGTTTATATTGGAAGTTTTTTTTTATTACAAGAGTTGTTAAGGTTACATTTTAATGTACCGCGCCATATGTACATAACACCAAAGCTAATAATGATTGGCAGGCATAATAGTCTATATATTTTTATAAAGATACCCCCAAGTCCCAACTCCTTACTACTGTTGGGACTGCTAAAACGAAAGACGCAATTCCGAAGCCAGAAGCATACAAGCATGTTTATTACTTTAAATACATTACTCACTTCCTCATTTGCCCCCTCTTCTAAAAAAAGGTACCCCCGATTAAGTAAAAATAATCAAAATCGGTGCAAATTTGGCGTTCATATCGCGTAATTTGAGACTAAGAGAGAAATGGTTGAGCCATTTCGAAGTAAGTCGAAAATACATAAAGCACCTTCAAAAGGAATTGTAAACAATTCAAAGTAATAACGGCCTGAGACATCGCAGGTCATTTTCGTCCAATATGATCGCTCAAGGATTTCAATATGCGGCGTATTTCGAATAACTTGAGGCGAGCGTTCCGACCCCGCCGCGCCGTCTACAGGAAACCTCTGACAATCAATTAAATTATTGGAATAAAATATTAAATTCCTTTCTCACTGTCCTAACTCCCGAGCATGATTAATTTTTAGGTTGCGAAGCCCAATACATCATGCTCAAAAACGTTAATGGTGCGTAGCATCTGGTTTTTTAAATTAGATTACAGTTTGTCTAAAGGAAAATATCCCTTTGGTCTCTCTTCTGGCTAATGAAGACAGGCCTCATAACTCCGGGACCTTTTTTAATTAAGTATGTAATGGCGGCATAGGTATAAAATAAAACCGCAAGCCTTACACCCTCTATACGAGTATAACGCGTTTTTAATCATGCGTTCGTTAAGCTCAGAATTTTGTGGCTTGTTAATTTCGGCATTTCGGTGCTTCTTTTTCATTCAGTTCTTTTGCTTATTTCTTATGTTTGATGTTTGTTCACGCTCATATGTACCTCTATATTAAAACGAATATCTGTAAATTTTAGTTTTTGAGAGCCATAAAACATTGTATCAGGTTTGGGTTTTTTGAGATCGAAAGTCTCCTGTAATTTAATACGATAGAAAGAGAGATAGAAACGTTTATTCATGACATGACATGTAAATACATTAAATCCGAACTAAAATGAGCAAATACCATAATGTTTTCATGCGCACGTCACAAAAACGACTCAAACTCAGCATATGCTAGTCAATTGGGTACTTGACTAGTTTTTTTTATTAATTTGATATGAAATTTACGTCATCTAAAATATAAAATAGAAAGAAATATAGAAATATTCTCAAAAATAAAAAGTTATAAGCCTCTGAAGTTTGGTGTAACTGTCAAACTGCGGGAAAGAGAAGTACATATCAGTATAATCACGTCACACCATAACGGTACGCGCGTTGGAAAGGAATAGCACGATATCGCCAATATGCCCCCACTCCAGAATTTAAAATATGAATTACTGCCTCATTTTTCAACCAATTTCGATGCAGTTTTTACAGAAGGGTTTCTTTTTTGTTTTATTTGCTATTACATATAAATGTGTGTATAAAATCAAACATAGTCAAGTACCCAATTGGCCAGCGCTGACCTTCCGTTGGACCGTTTGGTGATGTCACGGCCACCAACTTTGTGCGTCGAAAGAGAAGATTAAAATAAAATAAAATAATGCTCTAAAGCCGTCTCCTGGGCTAACACATTAAACAAAACGCCCTTACAAAACATGGTTTCGCTACATATTGAAATAAAACTATTCTTACGGATTCTATCACGATTAGGTTTTAATTATTATTATTTTTCGCTATATATTTTTATATATGGTCCACTGTTCTATGAGCGGGAGAAAGCGAAAAATATTGTTTTGCGTATGTGCTTTGGTGTTTTGTTTCAAGAAAAAAATATATAGAGGTATATATACGATGACTTTTCTTCTTCTACGGATCTCCTCATTCCTGATTTGATCATGTAGAGAAACACCGAGAATAGCCCTCTCCATAGCTCGCTGAGTGACTGTGACTCGCTGGATGCAGGCCGGTTCTAACAGGTCGATCTGTAAATCTTTGGGGGAGGCCTATGTTCAGCAGTGGACGACCTATGACTGATGATGATGATATATACGATACAAGACTCGTATACTATTACGGAGCCTGGACTATATGTACGTAATACGTAATAACTGTATGTGTGATTTTTGGTTTTTATTTAATTTATTACAAAACAACAAACCATAGGTACATGAATTAACACTCAACGAACTAAGTAAATTAACAAACACCGTCCATCTTATATCCCGAGGCCACGGGTTCCTGTTATGTACGAAGATCCCTAAAGTTTGTAACTGATGTGGTTGATCCGGCTTTCCCCAAAAAAATCTGTTACCCCAAGTATTAGGCTTATCAACGAATTACAGGCCTCTGTTTCTTATACTAAGATAAATTACGGCCGTCGTTGAAAGACGGATCAGAATTGGAAACTTCCAATTCTGATCGTTAAACTTAACGAGGTCACAAAAGAAATGGAAGATATACCAATTATCTTGTTTATTTGCCTTGGATTAAATCAAAATGAGTCTTTTAGGTATCAATTTGTAAAAGCTATTGATGTGATTTGTTTTTGTTATTGTGAATTGGTTTGTGTAGATATTATAATCACCGTACATCAGTGGCTAAGGGTGATTTTTTAAACGGGAAGCCGAAGCTAATTTATATTTGAATTAATGCCTGCTCTCTTTAAATTATAAGCAGATTGAGTGATAGAGCCACGCTGTAGACAATTACGTCGACAGCACGAATGGGCCGGCTCGACCGGTTTGATACCACTGTCTCACAGAAAACCGACGTAAACTGGCAGGTCGCTGTCGCTTTTTGTTCGGTGAGTGAGATTTCCGGTAGCCCAATTCCCCCTCCCTTTCCCATTCCCGTTGCCCTCTCCTTCAATTCCATCCTTTTAGGTTGGCAACGTACCTATGATTATTATTGAGTCTCGGGTGTCTATGGGTGGTTGAGATCACTTACCATCAGGTGACCGATCTGCTCGTTTGCCAGTCACTGCTATAAAAAAAAAATATTATGGCAAAGATAAGCCAGAAGGAATCGTGTTGTATGGAGTATTCGCCACTGGCGTACATACAGTATTACAATCTGTGATTTAAAAAAGAATAACACAAAATAAACCAAACTCACTGATTCACTATTACTTATATAGGACTCTAGAAAAGTCCTAGATCTTCGTAGTCTTTAATTTTTTATACGTCTGTATAAGCTGCCTGTCTAGGCAGACGAGCAGGTAAAAAAAATCTTCGATTATTTATCTCTGAAAATAGATTTTCAGTAAACAGTAAAATAGACATTTGTTATTAAATGATGATAACTATGATGTTTTTTGTAATAACCTGCTCTTATCCCACCTTAATGTGGGGTCGGCGTAATACACTTTTTCAAGTATGTTGCAGAAAAAAATGGGCTTCTTTTTTACGACTGTCTGCCTGCCTGATGTCAACCCCCTCTAAGGGATCTAGTCATTGACAAATTAGAAAATTTCCTTTGCCCGACCTGGGAATCGAACCCAGGATCCCAGTCTACAGCCTATGGGCTATATAATATGTAGCAGCATAGTATATGTATTACCCGGCCACTAGACCAGGAAGGCGACTAGGTTATTTAAAATACCATTTAACGCAATGAATTATTGTATTCGCCAAGCCATGCATAGTTAATTAAAATATTTTTACATTAACGAAATAAGGAAAATGTGAATACTGAATATCTTGTAGAAAATACTGCGTTGCTAGTTGATGAGCAAGATTAATGAAGCAGAAAGACTTTGATCGATCGTGGTTTTACCTAATAAATGTCTCAAGATACCCCAGGGAACAACAAATCCCGCCGGCAAATCAGATTTTCTTGCAATAGACATTACTGTGTACGCATAATCCTGACTAGCAGTATGTGCTTATTACTGGCAATATATCTATTTTTTCTCTTACCAATTTATTTATTACTATAGTAGGATTGCTAATTAAACGGAGTAAACTGACATTTCGAATGTTGCCACTTTTTTATGAAATTTAAATAGTGCTGCGGTAAAAAGATCAAGATTATTTAAACATTTCAATTCAGTGAACCATTTCTTTCTTTCATTTTCTAAAGTCCGACTCAAAGTCGTAATTCCTTCCTAATGTGTGATTAGTACTGCATGTCTATTGAATTATAGTCATAGTAAATTACTGCATCCTAAATTGTGGCATGTCTACTGGAATTATAGTCATGGTTCATTATAAACAAAGCTTACAAAATCTATGAATGTGCGAAATGTAATTTTTCACAAATAATAAAAGTAATATTTATAATTTTCATAGTTATCATTTCGCGTATTTGTTGTGATTATTTACGCAAAATTATTTACACAGACATTTAGTCGACGGGTTAAGCTGATATTTCTAAAAATACGCAATAAAATTATAATTTTGCCAGGTAGTGCTGAGTTATTGTCTCTATGAATGAAATAAATTGAACTAGATCAATCACTATGTTTTGAAAGTAAGCACCATTATTTTCGAAAGTGACATTTCGATCTGTCAGTTTACTCTGTTTAATTAGCAATCATACTATAGTCGAAATTCGACCATATTTCATTTAATTTTATGTTTGAACTTTATCAGGGTTCTTTTGTCAATGATAAAAAAATGCTTCATGCACTTCTTCTCCATAACTTTAACTGTGTCAAATTTCAAGTTCATCCGTTCGCGCAATTATCTTAAAAAGGTGTACAAAAATTTTGCTTCCCGTATTAATGAGTGACGGGCGGCTTGGCTTCCGGAGGTCGAGACACTTATGTAACATAGAGGTATATATGTGCCGCCTCCAATGGGTTGATATAGTACAGATTTTTTTGTCACGGGGAAAAGTGATTTACCAGAGGAGACCGTCGTTCTCCGTCGTTCTTAATGTGGGGTCGGCGCAACACACTTTTTCAAGCATGTTACAGAAACGATTTGGCTAAGTTTTTACGACCGTCTGCCTGCCTGACGTCTCTCTCTGAAGCATCCAATCCCAGTCAAATCAAATTAGAAAAATCGCTTTGCCCGACCGGGGAATCGAACCCAGGACCTTCCGGTCCACAACCCTTTTATATGCTCCTATTAGACCAAGGAGGCGACAGGAACAGAGTCCATTAATATGATTGATTATAAAATGAAATACACAAACAATAACGTTTCGTGGATTTGTAACTAAATTCTGTATTGTTAGATTATGTAGGTAGTGTTATAAATGTAATGTGGCCGAGAAACAATAGCCCGTCCGTTCATTATAGAGTTTAATAACAATACACAATACTGCCAGTATTCCACGCAGGTACATTTTCTACAAAAGTATTTTCAGATAAAAAATAACCAAACACCCATAAAATACAAAAGAAATAAAAACAATCTGCGGCAACTTCGAGCGACCACGTTATTTTGTTTTGTACATTAATTTGTTTCCGTTTTGTTTCACCAGAAAGAAATTCAAAATATTATAAACTAATTTCAGTATCCACAAATATTGCTTTGGGGAAATATATTGCGTTATGAATGTACTGTGAATGGAAACTGAAATATGATATTGAGGTCGTAGATTATGCCGAGTCGCCTACTTGGTCGCTTTATATAATGCGATTTTCCTAGAACTAAATCCTCCAATAGGAGTTTGTTGTCAGGCAGGCAGACGTAAAAACCCCATGCACCCCATATTGAAGTGGGATAAGGACAGGGAAAAAGAATTTCGACAGTTTGCAAAAGCGATTATATCTTCCGTTTTTTCATACATTTAACTAGCAGCGCCACTGGCGGCAACAACAACGAACTAAAATGTACGGAGAAACCTAAGAATCGTTTTCGGAAAGTAAGATCCCTGTAAACTCGTACGAGGATGGTTTTAAGTGAAACTATATTTATTGCGGACTCGGCGGCGTATTTTTCGATTCAATATTTTTTTTCTTGCGCGGTACGAGTACCGTCCTGAGGTCTCAGGATCGAGTCTCGGGTCGGGTAACGTGATATTGGGACTTCTACTTAATACATACATAAGCTCACGCCTGTATCCCCGAAGGGGTAGGCAGAGGCGCACTAGCGAACTAGTACACCCACGTTTCGCCGAGCTTAGTTCGGTCCCAGATGTGATAGGGGGCGAGCCTATCGCCATATCGGGCACAAATTCCAGACTCCGGGCTGATATGGAAAAATCCAATATCACTTTGCCCGACCCGGGGATCGAACCTGAGACCTCAGGACCTTCTTGCGCGGTACGAGTACCGTCCTGAGGTCTCAGGATCGAGTCTCGGGTCGGGTAACGTGATATTGGGACTTCTACTTAATACATACATAAGCTCACGCCTGTATCCCCGAAGGGGTAGGCAGAGGCGCACTAGCGAACTAGTACACCCACGTTTCGCCGAGCTTAGTTCCGTCCCAGATGTGATAGGGGGCGAGCCTATCGCCATATCGGGCACAAATTCCAGACTCCGGGCTGATATGGAAAAATCCAATATCACTTTGCCCGACCCGGGGATCGAACCCGAGACCTCAGAACCGTAAATTTACGAAATACTGCTACGCCACCGAGGCAGTACTTCTACTTAATAATAGCCCGAAGTATGGAATTTGTACCCGATATGGCGATAGGCTTATCCCCTATCAAATCTGCCACCTCATCGGGGATACAGGCGTGAACTTACATATGTATTCACCACATATTCCATGCAATAACTTCAAATGAATCTTACAACACAGTTCAAAACAACGTCGAGGCGCGAGACAATGACGCCTCGCTGTCTCGCACCTTTCACTGATTGGATTGGTTTCGAGAACTGGCAGTCAGACTGACATTGCGACCAAATAAAACTGTCAATATACCGACGTTCTTATATCCCAAAATCGCAACAGAAATAGATTTGAGTAGAATAAAGAATAGTGTTTTGTTGAAATAAAACTGGTTTATACGGATCCAATCGCGATTTGTTTTAATTTTTAGGCCTGACGTTAGTACGACCTAAGAAATCAATAAATAGTCATTTGTATTAAAAATACTATTCAGACGCGGATGAGGCGCTAAATGGTCAATGTATCTCGTCATTTATATAGACTTTGACACGCCATTTACAGTGTGCCTAGGCCTTAATGCCCCACAGAAAATTGTTAGAGAATAGAACAATCTCGTTGCACTGAGTGTAAGGTAGCTCATTAAAAAATATGGTATATAACATATTTTTTCTGACTGACTGCGACGGTAGCGTAGTTGTATTTCGCTACGATTACCGTACTGAGGTCTCGGATTCGATCCCCGGGTCGGGCAGTATCAATAGGAATCTGGAATTTGTGTCCGATATGGCGATAGGCTCGCCCCCTATTACACGGGACGGATCGCGGAACTAAGCTCGACGAAATGTGGGTGTTTTAGTTCGCTAGTGCGCATCTGCCTACTCCTTCGGGGATACAGGCGTGAGCTTATATTATAAAATATGTTTAAAATTTGGGTACATTGCGACTATGAAATACTGTGTCCATAAAATACAAAACATCCGCTACAGGTTATATATTACCCTGTTAAAATTTCGCGCCCAAAGTCATGTTTTCGTAATGCGTTTTTAATGTTCTCATATTGCTATAAATCACTATGGTAACCCTGGTCCAGATAGCTTTAATGGTTTATTAAATTAGTTTATTAATGCTTTAACTTATATAATATCGTTTAATAGAACCGCAGAGGACCTTTTACGGGTTACGCTGATATTCTATTATGAAGTTGGTAATTAGCTAACATTGTTTGCAGTTAACATTAATTATCGCCAATTAAGACAACATGTTTCATACAGCGTCAAATATTATGACAGCGTAAAATTAGATTAAGCTTAATAGGTACCCGTAAGTGCTTACTATCCGAGGGGATTACGTAATGTGTTATCTACTAAAGACGACTTGCAGCGCTATTACTAGAGTTACACCTTATCTCAATTTATCCTACAACTCACTTCTATCTTTAAATCAAGATTTGGTATAAATAGAGATTTATCGCGGACTGCAAGTAGCTAGTAGTTTAAACAGATTTTTTTAATTTAAAACCAGTTTATAGAAGGACACCAAGTGGAACATAACGATTTTTATCATAATTATATATATATATATATATATATACGATATAATTATGATATTATAGGATTATATGCTATACCTATCATGATAAAAAATATTATGTTATCTAATAAATAATAAAAATCGTCGATGGATAGATAGAGATATATAGATAGCTATATAGATAGCATATATAGATAGCTATAATATCAAGCATATAAAAGAGGCGCTACGATATTAACTAATTATAAATTTGATGAGTAGGCAATTTAATACTCTCGTAAAATATATCTATACAACTCTTGAAAAACCTTTTTTTATTATTTTGAAAGTTTCATAAGATATTTCTAAAATATGCAATTGTCAAACATATTCCATTCCAATCGTACTATGAAAGTCTTGATACGTATTTCGCGATGTTTTTTCTATTCTATTAAAAAAAATCGTCACATATTTTCTATTATCCAATATATTACATATGACACAAGGCTCCAATATGTATGTGTATGTATTTATTATAAACTGACTAAAACGGCTATAACAGGTTTTGCACCAGTACAGTGTCGCGACCACCAACTACCAAGTATGATACAAAGATATTCAACCCCCAAATGTTTTCGTATTAAGTTGGAAAAATATCTTCGAATTACCTCCGATTGCCTCGGTGGCGTAGTTGTATTTCGGTACGACTACCGTTCTGAGGTCTCTGGTTCGATCCCCGGGTCGGGCAAAGTGATATTGGATTTTTCCATATCAGGCCGGAGTCTGGAATTTGTGCCCGATATGGCGATAGGCTCGCCCCCTATCACATCTGGGACGGAACTAAGCTCGGTGAAATGTGGGTGTTCTAGTTCACTAGTTCACCTGTGCCTACCCCTTCGGGGATACAGGCGTGAGCTTATGTTTGTTACCTCTAAGTGGTAATACGAAGATCTGTCCTGCATTCAAGTGAGGGCTAAACAGAGGCGTTCTTTTAAAATATGTAAGGAAGTTGAATAGATCTCAGAGACAGTTTTCGGGCCCGCCTCGTCGAGAGATACAACTTCTAAATTGAATCACGTATAAGGTTTAAAAGTTAAGCGGTAACGTTTCGCGTTCAAACCACTTTTTATGTAACACGGCTACGTGATTTCTTTCAAAGGCCCTTTTGTTCCGATATCTTTTTCCCGCTCGTGATTAATACTTTTACTTGTTAGCCTAAATGGTTTCCCCAATGTTTTATAGGGTAGAGCTGTACGACTGTTTTCTTTAACTTCCTCCCCGCAATAACTGGGACCGTTTGAAGCTCCGCTCTCTTGTGAAATATTAGCTCTGTGAATGGCTTTATTTAAACAAATTTACGTTCAATTTATTAATTTGGTATTATAAAATGATAAATATGTTAAATTCCTAAGTTTTTTTTTCATTATTAACTGTTATGGAGAGGACATTTTAAGGTGGAAAATCTTTTCTAGTTCCTAATGGCTGGGATACAAATTGTATTGAATATAAGCCTTTATGTGTGACTGTTAAGAATTTTATTGTGTTTATTACTTCTTTATATGTATATTTAATCATCATTATATGAATAATTTTATTGGTCGCTGGATTCAGGTCGCTTCCAATAGGTACATCTTTGGACGTCCTATGGCTGATGATGATGATTATATGGTATGAATTTTATTTATTAATTTTATTATTCATAAAATCTTAATACATATCCGGCAAGTGCTTATAATTCGTAATTACATACATAAACTCACGCCTGTTTCCCGTTGAGGTAGGCAGAGACTAAGGAGCACCAATTGCATCGGTTCAAACACACCTCTTTCGCTTCTTCTACAGTCATCAGTCTTTTCATGCAC
Source organism: Clanis bilineata (assembly GCA_036417725.1). NCBI lineage: Eukaryota > Metazoa > Arthropoda > Insecta > Lepidoptera > Sphingidae > Clanis > Clanis bilineata. The sequence goes on along the minus strand of CM071145.1, from coordinate 6,385,447 downwards.
GCTCGTCGGTTACGAGAACTCCTTATTTGGCCCTTTTGCAGGTGATCGCCAATTTGGTCCTTAAAGGTACGTCTAGGACGTCCTCGGCCGACACTACCATTCACTTCCGCTACATAAATTTCTTTCGTCACTCTGCTTTCATCCATCCCTTCAATGTGGCCAAACCACCGAAGCATTCCTTTCTCAATCCTCGTCACTACATCTTCCTTCAATCCACATTTCTCTCTTATGCTGTTATTCCTCACTCTATCATTCAACTTCAGCCCACACATGCTTCTTAACGATCTCATCTCCACCGCATTTATCTTACTTGCATGCTTCCTCTGCCACACCCAAGATTCATTTCCATACATTAGTGTTGGTGCCAGATCTCCTCGATGGATTAATTCGTAATTATTACTCATAATTCAAAATCTTAACGACAACAGTCAGTATGAATTAAATTATCGTAAACTATTCAAAGTTTGTGTAGCGTCCTGAACATACAAAACTTATCTATCTTATCCTATATTGAAACAAAATCAATAAAAAGCTGAAACAAACAAACTCAATATAAACAAAATTATAGGAAGCGACCTTTTAAGGTGCTCCTGGAATATTTTTGTTTTAGAAAGATTTTTTTATTCCTAATCTATTTATAACAACAATCCTACGGGAAAGAGAAAAAAAGAGTTTTATTTGACCAAAATCCTAATTGAGAGACTACAACTAAAGAACTGGATTTCTTAAAGTTATGAAAAAAAGATAAATCATCAACTAGGTCATGTAGACGTTTTGTACATGGAGTTTGGTACAACACATTTTTTTAGAATGTTCCAGAAAGGATTCGGTTAATTTTATAAGACTGCCTCCTCTGTATCAGTCATGCCCGGCTAGCATGCGTGTCACGATATATCTCGATAACCGACTGTAGAGATGTTGTCTACAATATTATATGAAAACAAACGAGAACGCATGTTAATGTCCGTAGACAAATAGGGAAAACCGATTATAACACGACAAAAAGCGTACACAAATCTTTCTCGTGGTGCGCATGCTAGGCGGGCTGGGCTAGTAGAAAACGTTTGTTGCCCGCCCTAGAAAACAAACTTACGATCTTCCTATCGATAGCCATTATAATATACGCTGTCACTCGACCAAGAAGGTAAAGGATTAAGCAAAAATAAAAAATGTTCCCCTACCCCAAAAATAGGATACTTTTAACTGACATTTAGGTCAGCTATAACGCAGCACGCAAAACCAAACTCTATAAAAAAAAGAACACAAAAATTGTACAATTCAGCGGTCAGGATTCATTATTTCCGTAGTCGATTATTGTTCGCTATGATGAAATTTATTTGTAGGAAAACAATCGGCGACCACAGCGGCGCAGCGATCGCTCCACGAGAGCTCGTGGTTGTTGTTTGCGGTGGAAGCAATATCTCATTTTATGTACTGTATCTGATATAACTGTATTTAGATATGAAAGCTCAGGCCTGTATCCCAGAAGGGTCGAGAAAGATGTAATGTTTTGTCATGTGTTAGGTGCCCAGCCTAACGGCAAACGGGGCGCAAAGTTAGCTGCTATTAAACCAATAGCAGTGTATTGTATACTTGCCTACTTACCCTTATTCCCACTTCAATGTGGGGTCGGCGTAACATACTTTTAAAGCATATTGCAGAAAATGTTTGGATTAGTTTTATGACCGGCTGTCTGCCTGACGTTAGCCCCGCTATGGAGATCCAGTCCCGGTTAATCCGGTTAGAAAATCTGTATTATTAAAAAGAGTATGACAGTGTTCAGGGTACGACGGGACTGGCATGGTGAAAAATGTCATCAAAAGCCACTAAAATATATAAATAAGATAAAAAATACTGTATTGCATGACCTGGAATTTGAACTCAGGGCCTTTTGGTCTACAGTCTATATACGCTGCCACTAGACCACGGACGCGACCGATTATATATCCATCCCTTCATTGCTAGGCCAAATTGCCTACAGTAGGCTACTACTTTAATTTATATGAATATTATAATATTTTTCTATAATCGCCTTAAACGCAACATTTCTTGCTAAAGTGATAACCCTAATGAGATATCATAAGATAAATGAAAGCCCTTAATTACGAAAGCAAGAATCACACTCATTTCCTTGTTTTAAACCGTTCTGTTTCAGGATGATAACAATGGTTTACGCTCAGGAAATATTATATTTATTTATAAATGAGTGCACTATAATTGCCTCATTTCTCCTGTGCACAATGAAACTGCGAGATTGTTATCCACTCCTGCCTCAAAGATATCTAAGGTAGTGAATACACAAAAGCTGACAAGCATTGCGAACCCCTGACTTGACGTTATAAATGTAGAGGTTATTCTGTAACTGCACTATTTTAGTCTTTGCTTAAACTAAAACTGTTTCTATTGCAATATCAAACACTCTGTAGTCAGTGATTTTAGTTCTAATAGTTACTACTGTGAAAGTTTTAAGGATAAAAACTTACTAAATAGAATTAGTAGAAATAGTAACACCCTCAGAGGGGGTTTTCGTCAGGCAGACGGCCGGTCGTAAAAACTAAGACAAATCCTTTCTGCAACATGTTTCAAAAAGTGTGTTGCGCCGGCCCCACATTAAGGTGGGATAAGGGCAGGTAGAAAAAAAGCAAGAAGTAACACTATGCTTACAATAATTAATGTCGGTCTTATAAACAGTATAACGTTGCCTAAAAAATATTATTTTCTGAAATAAACAATAATCAAATAAATTACTAAAATCTGCACGACATTATTATTTTGCTTTGGCTGTAAACAAAATAATCATTGCGACAACACAGATCAGTAGCTCAACATTATGTGGACATTTATCGCTAGCGACGCTAGCGGTTACGTGGGGAATCGATGTATTTCATAATATAACATAAGCTCACGCCTGTATCCTCGAGTAGGCAGAGGCGCACCACCGAACTATAACACCCACATTTCGCCGAGTTAAATTCAATCCCAGAGATGTCATAGGGTACGAGCCTATCGCCATATCGAACAAAAATTTCAGACTCCGGGCTGATATGGGAAAATCCAATATCACTTTGCCCGACACGGTGATCGAACCCGAGACCTCAGACTCAGATAATAGTCGTACCGAAATACAACCACGCAACCTGCCTCGGTTGCGTGGTTGTATTTTTCATGCAAATATTTTACGTCGCCACTAGCGAGCACCGTCAAAAAATTCATAGTTGGCCTACTGATCGTTTAGCGCTCCAACAATGAACATAAACTAACATCTATCGATTTCCGTAAATTACGACCTTTACACATCTGTTCCAAATTATAGTGTTACAGCTTAATTCATGGTATGCAAGCCATTGCATTAATGTGCCATTACCCTAATACGCTAACCGAACACTAGTTACTTTATCAGATCCCTAATATGAGTTAGCATCGTCAGTTCCCACTTCTGCAATACGGACATTAGATTTAATATTATGCAGTCAAAAATATTCTTTCTTTCTACTTGCCCATATCCCACCTCAACGTGAGATCGGGGTAACACGTTTTTTCAAGCGTGTTGCAGAAAGGATTTGGCTTAGTTTTTACGACTGCAATAATAAAAAACTATGACTTCAATATTGAAAAAATCAATTTTTAGAACAAAATAAACAGCGGTTACTAAATGTCGCACCATTTATACTATGTAAAACCGTTATAAAGAGCAAAAATCTACATGTAGGTAGACATCAGTAGGTACGCGGAGCGTGGCCCTCGCATTCAAGTGTGTCCAAGTCGTGCCGTTGTTATCCACAAAGGTCTCTGACCGCTAATATCAACTGTTTTAGTAGTAACGTACATCATGTGCAAAAATTTAGAAAACTAAAAATCAATCCTGTGGTTAAACTATTTCACCTAATCGATTGATTTTTGGAACAAGGCCTTAAAATGTTGTAAAGTATATCTGGTATGATTTAATGTCATTATGTCGGCGCCACTCGGTATATTCTTTGCGTAAAATCAATGTACGATTGTAAGATTGGTTTTAAATCCGCAATTTGCATCTCCATAGATCATATTACGCCCAGTTAAACTATGGCTTGCAAACAAATAATCCGTACATCAAATTGAACATTGAATATAAAGGAGTTTATTCAGTGAGAGTTTTATATACCGTTGTATCACCTGGCTTTAAATCAAGACGCGTTTGCAATACATCACGTCAAGCATCAAAATAGAGCGTGCCAAAAAATTCACTCCATCCATCGAGATTTAACCTGCATGCTTGATCCCTGTGACAAACTGAGTTTTATGTCGGCAAGTTTTCCAAATCCCAATATATCAACTTTATAGCAGTTGAGTCAATTTTTTTTTATAGCAGAGACTGGCAAACGAACTAATGGGTCACCTGACGGTAAGTGACCTCCACCGCCCATAGACACCCAAGACACAAAAAGAATCATGGGTCCGTTGCCAACCTAAAAAAAGAGAATGGAAGGGGGAAAGGCATTGGGAAAGGGAGGGGGAGATATGGGCCACCGGAAATCTCACTCATCGAACGAAACGCGACAGCAAGCTGCTACTTTACGTTGATTTTCTGTGAGACAGTGGCATCAAACCGGTCGAGCCGACCCATTCGTGCTGTAGACGTAACTGTCTACAGCGTGGCTCTACCATTCAAATTCGGAATTTTTCGAAAAAATCGTTTTATGCTTTATTTTTGACAATATTGAGTGGGACGTAATTTCGACTACAAAGTCCAATAACTTTGGACTGCTGCCAAAAAATTGATTACTTCCCTTTTAGATTTCTTCTATAAAAGATTGACCCAATTCTGTTTTGATCAAAATCTTTGCAATGATTTTTAAGAATATAAGATATAATACTTTTTCGTTTTGTTGTCGCCAAAAACATGTTTTGTAAGATCTAGATTCTGCATCACTGTGAAACTGCGCTGTCCAAATATCGCTGAACTTTATGTTACGCCGAATCTTTGTAAACACACGCGGTACATGAAAAATGAAATTTTGGAATATCTTTTTTGTTTTCTTGTCTAAGTACTCTAAAAGTATTCTTTATACCACAATCTTTCAGTTTCTGTAATTAATGCAATAAAGTACGTTAAATAATTGTTTTGAACAGTGGTCAATATATTGGCCGCGGCGCGAGAACTTTGATCAATTTTCAAATTGTTTTTTTTTATGGCAATTGTAATCATTATGCCAAAATTTCAAATTGTATAATCATTTGAAAATCGAACATTTTGGCCTCAATATGGCGCCCACATAATTTAACTGCCGTTTTCAACTTCTTTTAGTCCTTTACACATATCAACATAAACACAAAAGCAGCACCATATATTCCAAAAAAGACAAACATTACTTTCAATGTACGATGTAAACCAATACAACAAATAAATAACGTAGGTGAACACAGTGTAAAGGAAGAATTCCACTGTGACATTATACGAATAATAAATATAAATCGGCGCCCGCCTACCGGCGTGTGCGGCCGCCCTAACTGTGTCGCTTGAACGCCGTCACGTCTACATTATGGTTACAAGCTAGCAATTGCGTTGTTAAATAGACAGTTATATTCCCTCGTCTGTACTTTGTGTAATATACGTCATTTGAATGTAGTGTAATTTAATACAGTTTGCCTTCTCACATAACATAACGTAAGCTCACGTCTGTATCCCCGGAGTGGTAGGCAGAGGTGCCCTAGAGAATTAGAGCACCCACATTTTGCCGAGCTTAGTCCCGTCTCAGATGTGACAGGGGGCGAGCCTATCGCCATATCGGCCACAAATTCCAGACTCCGGGCTAATATTAAAAAATCCAATATCACTTTGCCCGACCCGGGGATCGAAGCCGAGACCTCAGGACGGTAGTCGTACCGAAATACAACCACGCCTGAGGCAGTTATCCTGTGTACATAAATAAATTAACACTAAACAAGCATGCACATATTCCTGAATCCTAACCCCATGGTAAGATACGAATGGTGTATCGTAAGTCAGAAACGAGACTTTCGGTCTCACAACACCCAGACCCGAAACAAATATTTGTGGATCATGCAAACATTTCTTGAATCTTTACGAACACATATGTCTCCAAAGTCTGATTTATAAATATATAACTTTTATCTGAGTGATAATTTTCGGATTTGACGGAACGAGACACGTATTATTGTCGAAACGTTAACATTATTCCCCAGATAAAGCTAACTGTAGCAAAAATCGACAGCGTCCATGTCGCAGTGGGCGAGTACCCGGCTGTGAAACGAGAGCCCGCGGGTTCGATTCCCGCACCGAGGCAAATGCTTGTGGCCCACAGATATTTGTTTCGGGTCTGGGTGTTGTGAGACCGAAAGTTTCTCGTAGTTCCTGAGACCCACGACACAAGACTCTTATGAGGGTTCAGGACTATGTGACTGTTGGATGTTGTTTATTTATTAAAAATCAGTCCTCAACAAGCAAACCGAACTTATAGTCTATCATTATCTAAACATAACATCAAGTAAAATCCCCTACGTTCCCATTTCCAAAGAACAAGCGAAATTACATTTCGGAAACATATCTGCATTTCACATATGTAGATAGGTGCATGTAAATGCTAATGGATCCTTTTGCTAACAGATGGTCCATGCTGAATTGGAATTTGCACAGAATCGAAACATTATTTCGTTCGGCATCACATTAGCTAGCATAACTTTTCTCATTACATCTAGTCAGTCAAGTAAAAACGATACACTTTTAACTTTTACACAACAATGACTAAGTTGAAAAACTAATGATTATGCCAATGTTAAAGCGAAAGTTTGAGCTACTTTAGTTTTAAACTTTCATAAATTAAGACAAGGGCAATATAATAAAAGTTAAGGGTGAACGCCTATCCGAAGTACCGGGTATAAATTTTCCTTTAATTTTAATAGCCTGTGTAAACCTTTGTTACTTAGTACAAGCTATAGGTATATCTATATCTATATCTACCTCTATATCAATATATCTGTAGATTTATTTAGAAGAGCGTATATCATGGAATCACCGCCTTCTTGGTTTAGTGGTAGATGTTATTTAATCTGAAAACCGTGAGATCCAGGGTTCGAATCCTGAATCGTCATCCCCTGTCACAATCAGGGACCAACAGTTGTGCTTCTGTCTATCTCTTAGTTATACTAATATAGACGCAAACAAGTCATAAATACAAACATAAGTGTATCCCATTAGGGATATAGGGATACACTTATCTCGATCATGACATACAAAAGTTGCTGACTTAGTAGGTACTTAAGATTTTTTTTATAGCAGAGACTGGCAAACGAGCAGATTAGTCATCTGATGGTAAGTGAGCTACACCGCCCATAGACACCCAAGACACAAAAATAATCATGGGTGCGTTGCCAACCTAAAAGGAGGGAAAGGCAGCGGGGGAAATGGGCTACCGGAAGTCTCAATCACCGAACGAAACGCTACAGCAAGCTGCCACATTACGTCGGTTTTCTGTGAGACTGTGGTGTCAAACCGATCGAACCGGCCCATTCGTGCGTGTTTCTACCACTCAAAAATCCAAAACTTAAGAATCCAATATAACTAAAAAAGAAAATAATTAAGGTTCCACTAAATTAATAATTAATCCAATAAAAAATCTCACGTTACTGTTGAATTCTTATTTAATGTATTTACATCTTCAATTTATTAGATAAATATACCTACTAAGTATTGATTTTTAATGGGATATTATCTTGTGATTTATTGTATACGTGACGAATTGTCAGTTTAATTTATTATTTATTGGGAAAACACAATTTTAACCAACATCACTTGTTCTCGACAGACTGCAGTGGCATAGTTTATTGCGTCTTGAGGTTTCGGGTTTGATTCCCGGGTCAAATAAAGTAATATTAGGTTTCTCTACTCAGCATCAGTCTGGAATTATTGCCCGATATGACGATAAGCTCGCTCCTTACCACAATTTTTACGGAAATTACCTCGGTGAAATGTGGGTGGTCTAGTTATCTAGTTTCCCTTCTGCCTACACCTTTAGATACAGACGTGAACTTATGTTGAAAATAACGTGAAATTCTCCCAATGTTCGCTGTATTTTATGAGTACTTTATTTATTAACTAGTAGAAACTATTAGAGCATAATGCCTCTCAATTTGTGATGACCCTAACATGCACGTCCTAAGTGTCACCTCCACATTAACCCTCTAGGTCAACAACCTTCATTTAACCTAAAACATTAATTAATTCTATTAAATTTTGTTGACAATGTGAAGTCCTTGAGTTAAGAAGCCATATTAATTATAAGATCGAAGTAAATAAAGCAATTCTAAAAACATGCAAAATTTAGGTTGAAATTAATAGAGCAATTAGACTTTGCTGAAATACATTTAATATCACGTATAACATTTTTTTTTTTTTGTACGAAACTGCTTTGAATATATTTTTCACCTATCCTTATTCCACTCCAATTATAGACGCAACATACTTTTTAAATAGTTGTTTTATCACCAGTATGCCTTTAATTCCCTTAAATAATCCAGTCCTAAAAAAATCGTATTAGAAAAACCACTTTCCCGACTTGAGATTCGAACCCAGGTCAGCCTGGGTTGATCCACAAACCACGCGATCGAAAAAGCCACGTCTAAACATCGAGTACAAAAAATAATTCTCATTGACGCGGCTCGATCATACGATTATTTTTTGTCTTGTTCATTTTTACACAATTTCGTTAAAATCTCGCGTTTGACGTGCGTTAAGAGCGCATGGTACCTCAGCTCAAATTCAAATTTTGCACCCGCTACCTGTCCCTGCTAGAGTGCGCTATCGTACGCTGTCTCGCTCATACACTAATGGCGTCATAGGATGTCAAGCGGTGTTGATAAGACAAACAAGTGACGTAGTGTGGAGGGCCCGCCGACGAATTAGGACAATTTATTTACACAAAACATAAGCTCACGCCTGTACCGCCGAAAGAGTGGGCAGAGGTGCACTAGCGACTAGAACACCCACATTTCGCCGAGCTTAGTTCCGTCCGAGATGCGATAGGGGCCGAACTTATTGCCATATAGCGCTCAAATTCTAGACTCTGGGCTGATATTGAAAACATGCAATATCACTTTGCCCGAACCAGGGGTCGAACCCAAGACCTCAGGATGGTAGTCGTATTTAAATACAACTAAACCCCGGAGGTAGAGTTTACACACATAGTAACACACAATCGAGGCACAATTTATTTTAGTACAATTAAAACACTTTTCAATGGCGTGTCAGCGCTGACGCTGTCTGTCGGGCTTAGAAAGTTATGTTTGAGCCATGGATCATCGAACCATCAGGTAACTTTTCTCACAAGATAACTTTAGTTTAGGTGTCCTCTTAACCAGTCACACAGCCCACCTGTGCTATAAGTTCTCCTTGCTGGAACTTCCGTTGACAAACCTGTAGACAAACGAATGTCAATGTTCCTCCACTGGATGGGGACAGTTTCTTGTCAGATAGGTTTAAGCGGGTCCTCCAGTGTTTGATTTTTAGCGGTGGTATATAGAGTTAGTCCCAATATATGTAGAAAACTGAAAGGAGACTTCAGGATTCGTAATAATAAACAACTTTTATATTTGCAAAATTGTCGATATACCTGATGTTTCATAGATATTGCCATTCAAAGATTTTATAAATAATCCGTGTACTTAACCAAAATAATTTAGGTGTATTCGTCAGTTCTTTGCGGTCTTTCTATGGAGAAAACTCTTATTTCTTACCCGATGATCCTCACACCTCTACGGACTAAGTCAATGATGTGGATATTGGGAATTAAATGATTCACTGCCAATCTCAGAATTCCAGGGTATATCACAGCTAGTATAACAATGTCGGCGCCGTCACTGCACGTCTTAAACAGCCCGCATAATTGGCGTGAAATGTCACCTTTAAGGCTTGGAGCCCTATATCTTAGGAAGGGAAAGAAAAGTTACGTACAGCTTTCGAATCCAACAGGAGGGCCAAGGGAAAATACCTATGCAGAATTGAAGGGCGACAGAAAAGCTATCTCGGAAATCGAGCTTTTGGTGACTTGTCATCGCAATGTAAAGCAGTTTCTACTAGCTTAATCTGCAGTCACTGCGTAAACTTGATAACCACAGTAAAATAACACTCATCTTTGAGTTGAACCCTTTGCCTCAAATTCGATTTTGTACAATGGTTCCACTGGCGCAGCGTGTGTGGAGTACTACATGAATCCATATCAACTTGTATGCGGTCAGGCGAGAGCCTGAATCTTGGACATCCGAAAGTCGAGCATGGCTGATCGTATTCCCGTGGTGGTTCTTAAGACGTCCGCGGCTGAGTTAACCCTCGTTCTCAGGAGTTTCCTCAATTTTTCATATAAGAATTCCGACTCTGAATAATTTTTGACATCCATCTATGTTGAAGACTGCGCACAGCAATCGGAAATCCTAATAGAGTGACCGGTCGGACCTTTCCAATTATATTCTCCATCACGTCCTTTTTTTCCAAAACTCATAGCAATTAATTAATACATGGCTCCTGAAGTATTTATAACTCGCCTCATTGATCTATTCACTATTGGTAGCGTATCTCGGGTGTGAACTATGAGGTCCTGGAATCCATTTCCAGATCGGGCAGGCGTTTTTGACTTTATGGGTGGGTCATGACACAGGTAGCCCATTGTAAAAACTAAGGCCAAACACCTCTGCAACATGCTTTAACAATGTGTTGCGTCGACTCCATACTGAGGTGGAATAAACGTACGCCTACATAATATCACGCCTGTATCCCATAGGGGTAGGTAGAGACTATTGATTTACATTTTGCCCGATTCTGACATACTACTTTCGCTTCATCTACTATCATGATCTCATTAGAGTCGGTTTAGTTTTTTATCTGTTCTTTAGTCAATATATCATCAATTTGCCCAATATAAGTGCGATGCGGTCGCCCTATACCGACTTTTACATGCACACTCGTCTTGTGTCACTGTTTCGACAATCTCCTATCATCTATCCTCTCAATATGTCTGAACCATCTCAACATCCCTTTCTATTTCTTATCCCTACATCTTCTTTCACTCGACAGAGATCCAACGCCACTTTATTCCATACTCTATCACGCGACACATGCTCCTTCATGCTCTCATTTCCACCACCCTGCGGGCTTAGCCAAGTAGCTTATGCGCTAGTCGAATAGAATAGTAAATATATGGGAATGAGATAAGAGTACGCTATATATAGTGTACTAATAGAATAAATGTATAGGAATGACAAAAGAGCTCATTGATAAGACAGTAAGCCCATTGATCTTACTTTCATGCCTGTTCTATCACACCCAACTTTCACTCTCATTTATAAGTGTGGGCACTAACACTTCTTTATGAACGGCCAATCGTGTATTTTTAGAGACCTTTCAGCTACTCATAAAGGTGTTCAGCGCTCCATTAACTCGATTACCTGCACATACTTGTCTTTTAATGTCGCTATCATGCTTCCCATCACTTATAAATATACAACCCAGATATACAAAGTCTTTCACTTATTCTACTCTCTCGTTACCTATCATAATTTTGCACTCTGTTATACTTTCATTTCTTTAAAAAAACATACTTTTCGTCTCACTTACATTAATTTTCTCCTTTCCTTTTAAATGCATCATCCATAATTATTAACATTGTCTGTAATTCGTCCTAGGCGTTCTCCAAGTCTACAAAGGCGCAAAAGACTTTTCGTTCTTTGGCTGAGAATTTTTCCGGAAAGCTTCGTAGGGAGAAGATCTAATCCGCACATCCCATACTCTTTCGAAATCCCGCTTGTACATTCTATAACTTATTATTCGTCTCATACATTACCCATTTCAATCAGAACTTTCGCATATAATTTGCCGACAACACTAAGAACGTACTCTGATAGTCTTGCCGTGACTCCTTATCCTTATACAACGGAACAATAAATTTAAAGATGGAATAAAGGCAGGTGAAAAAAAAATATACAGGGTTAGTCGGAAAGTGTGTAGAGAGCCTTGGCCAACATAATGTATCATTATTAAATATTTCTACCGTAGATAGCGTACGTCATTTTAATCTTTCTTTCTACCTGCCCATAACCCACTTTCATGAGTGGTCGGTGCAACACCCTATTTCAAGCATATTGCAGAAAGGATTTGGCTAAGATTTTAGTTTAACCAGCTACCTGCCTGACGTCAACCCCCTCCGGAGGATCCAGTCCCGGGCAAATTAAATTAGAAAATTCGCTTTACCCAACCTGGGAATCGAACCCACGACCTTCCGGTCCACAGCCCATATATGCTGCCACTAGATCAAGGAGGCCACGAGCTACCTCATCTTAATAGTAGGACATTTTTTATTTCTTATAAAAAGTAAACTACTTATCCCACGATTACATATCGGCAAAATACGTGCCGCTTACGCAATGCGCGCGCCCCCACACTGTAATTTTAACTAAGCTATAGTTACTATGCGTCTTTTAATTATTATTATCTAGGACTTATACAGCACATTGTCACTAGATAATCATCGATTTAGTAACAAAATCATGAAGTTACCACATTAATAGCCACTTAAATAATGATTACTATATACAATATAAACTTAAAATTATTGAAATAAAACAATCTTGGTAGCTTAGATGTTGGTAGCACGCCCCGCGAAACATTTTTCTGTCTGGATTTATCCCGGCCTTCTGCCAAGGGCCGTCTTCCTACTTAAACGCTTCCACTTCACACGGTGCTGAACGTCCTCCATAGTGAGGCTTGGCTCTCATATCTAGGAAGATATCTCCAGAACGCTTTTTGGGCCGTTCACGACCGTCGACCTACCGGAACAAATGCAACACTTATTTAAAATATAGCCTACAATACAAGTATTTGAATATTATATCTATTATTACAATTGTAATTTTGTTTTATATTTTCATATTTTATTTGTTTTTATTCATTATAAATATAATAA